>CM045449.1:27082763-28520213 GCA_024666655.1 Dascyllus trimaculatus | reverse complement strand
AACTGAGTACCTGTGATCTCATATCAGCCTAATTGCATGAACATGGTTATAAAATGACCTGTGAACACTGGAGCTTCCTGGACATTCGACTGTGACTGTGTCTTATGTGCATGCCTGCATCATGTCTCCACAGGGAAAAGAATTACCAGAGGAATTCAAAATTCTGATTGTCAGATTTCACAAAGATGGGAAAGGATACTGGAAGATCAATGACCAACTAGAATCAGTTGGAAAATCAGTTGTAGCATTAATCAGGAGGTATAGGAAGAGCCAGAGTACCACTAATCAGAGCTGCAGTGCACCACTTGCACAATTTAGCTCTGAAAAACTCACGGGAAAGTGCGTCAGACTTGGCACAGTCGTTATCAGTTCAAACCTGAGTTTCTGTGACAGCTCAGACATTGCAACAAACAGTGCATAATGTCGACCTCTATGGACGGCATCCAAGACAAGAACCGTTGTTTGCTGCTCAGAACAAAACTGCAAGATAAAACTTAGCTAAAGAACATGGTAAGAAGCCTGATGAATGTTAGGAGTTCCTTTGGTCAGGCGAGGCCAAGGTGAAAGTGTTCCACAGAGACATGAACTGAACCAGGATCATCATAGTGATTGCATAGTCCTGACAGTGACGCACAGAGGTAGGAGTGCTATGATATGGGGCTGCATGAGTGCAAAGGTTGTTGGGGAGACACAATTTACAGATGGCACCATTAATTCCTGTGGACATATCAAAATACTGGCTGACAAGATGACTCCCAGTCTGCAGAAGTATGCATTCCTGCATGATAATGATGATAACAAGAGGAGTTTCTAAAGAAGGAAAAAGCTAAGCCGCATATTAGACAATGGATTGCAAGTGCTACAGTTTGCCTGTGATACTTTATACAAGATGTTTTCACTCTTGGATGTAAAAGAAAGAGTTTTAAAAAGAGATGCAGCAGGCGTTTAAGAGGACAATAAAGTGTAATCTAATCAAATATACGTTTCTTATAGATATAACATCTGGCTCAAGATTGTAGTCTTCCAAGTCATGAGCCATTACATCTCAATAATAACGAAAAGCCACTTACTTTAACTGCAGCACCCATTTTGCTCGCTGCAGGATGCACTAAGCTGCACTTCTTCACGCTGTATAATGAAATGAAACCCCAGTAAAAAAGTATATAGGAAGGAGGAGGAGAGACAAAGGGAGAGAGGTGTTGTCATGGAGATGGAGGAAAGTATCGCTGTTTTTCAGTCAGATGTGATTCAAACTGTGTTTTAACTCTTGTAAATGTAAGTTTATAAGAGGAGATTAATTGAAACTTTGTCAGAGTTTGTCTGCACAACTTTGGTTGAATCACACAGCACTTTGTTTTCACCTAAACAGAACAAGTGTATTCCTTCTTAAATTCTTCATTTTGGCACCATTGTGCACACAGGCGCGTCTGCCACCTGCGAATGATTTGTTGTTTCAAGAGACATTTTGTGGTTTTACAAAAGAGTCTGTATCGAACCGGGAGCACAACTACGACTGACAATGCAGCGATTAGCGATTCTCCAACTCTCTGAAAGCCTAAAGTTGTGCAGATGAGTGATGAAATTTACTTGGCATCCAACTTTTGGATGCTTTCCACTAATGGAACAGATTCAGAAACTCTCCTCGTGTCTTTTGTGCATCCAAATTCTCTCTAAGTGTACCTCGTTTGCTGCTAAATTGTTTGGGATGAATAGGAATAAAGAACCATTCATCTCGGAGGCTTTAAAATACAAACAGGTGTTCCAAGATCCTTTGTCACTACATGTACGAGCATCCCCTCCAAAACTAATCGCAATTTGATGTTGTTGGTGCATTTCCTTCTTAATTTGCAGACACATGCGTCTTGAGTGTTACATTATGGCTTTGAATCCTAACGGAAACTTTCTTTTAGTTTCTCCTGAAGTTTTGTCACAGCTGAGCCAAAAGCTGCACAGAAGAAGCTCATTTAAGCCTTCCAAATAAAGTACATGTCAATATTTATGTCATCTATTCTATACCACATGGTCAGTTTCTGTGTAATTGAAACACATGTGGGGAAAAAAGAAGCAATTTTGAAGTCTTAGCAAGGACAAGGACTTTTTTCTTATTACTTTTGGTTGTAAAGTTCCATTATTTTGAAAGCCCGTGTTATTAACATGCAAGAATTTCAAACAATTTGGTGATGTCTGTTTCCAGAGACTAAAAAGGGAGTTTTCATGTGACACTGTAACACCACACTGTCCAAATGTTGTATTCTTTAAACTGAACTCTGCACCAGCTTCCGGTGCATCCAATACTAGGCCAAGTGCAGTGAAGTGAAAAATGGACAATATTCAAACGCTGGAGTGAAGCTTCCAAAAATGTACTGGACGGCAAACAGGAAATGTTTCGATCGTAGCCGGTCTTCATCGGGCAAAAATGGTTTTACGAGTTTTAATCCGGTGTGCAGATTCTCTCCATTTTTCCCTTGGTTTCCTTTGGACCCCCTTAACACAATTTGAATCCCACACTGTAAAGATGGACTGTGCTTGCAATACTGAAAAGGCAATTTCTGAATGCAAATACACTGAATGGATGTGGCCGAAGAAATGTTGGCAAAAGAAAAAAATATTACGATTTTGATTTGGAAAATGGACTGCACTTACAGTATCTAGTGTTTTTTCTACCTGAGCAGCTTCACAATTTTTCTCATTCACACTGTCATGCAACGCGCTTGTCTGCTACTGGGAGCACGTTTGGCGTTCAGTGCCTTGCCCAGGAGCACTTCAGGGGTGAGGGTTGATCTGCCAACACTTCCATTAGAGGATGATGTTCCTCCTTGAATTAGGCATCTATGACTGGCAATCCTAACCAAAACTAATGTAGCCAGGTTGAAAAATGCCGTAGATTATAATGTAATGGTGTTGGTAAAACGTTTGATAAAAGTTAGGGAGAAAAAGTACATTCGAATAAATAATAAATAACAAACAGCCCACAATAAATAGTTGTTAAAATGGTTGTTAAAATCCATATATTTCATTGTGATTCAAAATGTCAGGTTCATGGTTAAGATGTTTAATTGTGAATACTTTATTTCATGGTTAAAATAAGAGAAAAAATAACTTTAAGTAAGTATAATTCTGTTTGTTCTTTGACCTGTGAGTAGGGAAGTGATGTACATGCAGAAAAAAAACAAGGACGGCAGGAGAGAGATACACTCATGTTTTCCGACAGCGAGAGCTAATGCTGGAGCTTTATGCTCATATCCCTGTTAGCTTTGTTTGCATGTTTCTGTACTATACACTGTCGGTGAGATGGTCTGTGAAAGGACATGTATTGGTAAGTGACAGATAATTTCTACCTGAAGTTATGTTCTGTTGTTTTTCATTTTGAAGCCCGCTCATTAGCTAAGTGAGTGGCTAAGCTAATTAGCAATACAACCGGACTTTGGCTTCAGTTAGCTAACGCAGCTAGCCGCCTAGCCTATCCTGAATTGTTTCCGACCTAGAGGCGGTGAGAGGGACACCACATAGCGCTCTGAGTGACTGGAAAAGCTCAGACTCATTACTCTGGTTTTTTTTTTTTTTGTTTTGTTTTGGGTTTTTTTTGGTCCATTATTGAGTGAAGGACTGCTGAGGTTTGGTTCGTGGAATCCCGGGCAACATATCAGGGCTGCACCTTGGTTTTTGTTGTTGTTGTTGTTGTTGTTAAGTTTGCCGGCTTACAGACTAATTAATGGTGTGCACACAGTAAATAAATAAGGGGACATTTAAAGAAAAGTAAATACTGTTAACCAGACTATTTTAGTTTTTTATATTGAAGTTGGGTTACTGTGAACCTTTGGGTTTTTGATCATGTTTTGTTTTATTTATGCATATTTTCCACAAATTTAGGGTTTAATTAAAGTGGGATTGTGTTAGTTTGACTGTTTCTGGTGCAGTCATTCATTTAAATGGTCAGTACATTAGTTTATTCTTCATATTGCATTAAATGATGTGGCTTAGAAATGAAAGTGTTCAAGTTTTTATAAGATCCAAGAGTTAACAAGAGTCAAGTGAGACTTTCCTATATAAAATAGGGATAGGTGGGCTAGACTAACCTTAAAATCGTAATATTTCATGTCTCATTTAAAAATTCATCTAAACTAAGGCGTCTCCATTAACCAGATTCTGTAAAAAACAAAAAATTCTCCGCTCATTAGCATAACCAACAAACCATTAGTGACTCTGATGTGACCAACAGTTAAGTGACAAAAATTCAGGAATTATTTGGCTGAAATGGGCTGTTTGTAAGCAGATGAGACAAGTATGTAAACAAATCAAAAACGTAAGTAGTAAAATATCTATAGTGTGTAGAGTCACCATTTTTTTCCAGCAACACCTGTGGACCCATGGAAAATGCTGTGCATGCTGATTCCAGTTTTTTCCAATTTATAATACAAATAATCCAAGAAATGCAACTTTTTCCCCTCTTTTTTAAAAAAAATTATTTATGGCATTATGACAGTATCATACTGCATCCTTTGACTTCCCCCTACTTCTAGCCATGGCTGTGCTGTTTCCATAGAGATGCAAGATTGATGTATTGAAACTGGTGATTATATGCATTGTATTTGCATATTAACAACCAGATGACTACCATTAACGGGGGTGATGCAGAATCTGTGCTTCCTGAGAGTCCTGAACCAGACACAGAGGAAATACAGAAACGATTTCCTGACAGAAGCTCACAGTTTAATTCTTTTACCTCCTTTAACTATTGCTGTGATATTTTCGTTCCATAGTTGCTTCTGTTCTCCCCATTTTCTCTATTAGAACCACAGTGTCAACGCATTGCTCGTGTGTGTACAAACCTTGTACTACCTGCCTATTTATTCTTACTGTGTTGAAACTGGCATTTTTAAAACTAAATGCGTAAATGTTCTGTTTTATCATTTAAAGCTATGAACTTTGAGCTAAATTCCTTATACATCTGCAGAACAATACAACAGTTATTGGTGTGAGTGATCAGCACGTCGTATCATGTTCCAGCCTTCTCTCTCTGTGTGTGTTCGTGCTTCTGCCGTGTATATTTTTCTCTGCAGCAAATTGAATCTGAATTTATTTTCTCAATTCGGCTGAAATGAAACCATAGCTCAAATTTTAAACTCGCCAATCAAAGCACTAAAGCAACAAGCGCTGGATGCGAGAACAGCTATCTGGCCCACAGCTGTGCAGGTTAAGTGGTAGTTTTGAAGCACAGGCAGAGCAGTAAATGACAGCAAGCCTGTAAAGGAGGAGGGGGTCAGGGACAATATGGAACCTGGAGGAGATAATATCTGTCTGTGACTTTAACATCAAAGAGAAACACCGACATGAAAGCCTCCACTTGACGGCTAGAACGATAAATGATGGCAATAACTCGCTTTACTGTCGCTAAGCAGTAAAATAGTCATAATGTACAGTATAATAAATCAGACAGCAGCTGCCACTAGTTTGCTTGGTCTCTCTCAAAGTGATGTTTGACATAATTTCCACACTCCAAATTTAATATTCCCGAAAGACAGATTGAAATGAAACTTTAATGATCATGTCAGGAAACTTCACATAATTAAATCAGAAGCAAAACAAGATTTCCCACAAAATTAACTCACCGCCTGGAGGCGCAGTGTAAATGCAATAAATCGTTCCGGTGTTCAACTTGGTCACTTGTTTTTTTTACTTTTTCTTTCTCTTTGAAAAGAATCACACAACTTTTTAAGGATAACTTCTAATCACCCTCTTGAATCCTGTTATCCACACCAACAAGCTCCCACTTGTTCGCGAATCACCGCGGAAAAACCATCAGCCTAATAAATCCATTCTCCATCAGCGACAGTGGCATTTGGGCGAACCTCCTCTCCTAAACACTCATATAAATTCATAATCATGACTCCAATCTCTGGGCCGCTGGGGGAGGCCGGCGCAAGCGTTCATTACGGCCGATGGATGGGAGGGAGGGAAGGGAGCGTCTGGCTGTTAACGGCCTGGTGTTGACATCCCCTCTCACCTGAATTATCATTAATGGCAAAGGGGCCAAAGCCCTGATTAACATGGATGAGCTTTTGTCCACAGAGAAAAGCCTCCTCCATCCTTTTTCTCACACACACAAATACATTATTTCACCACTCTGACATACGTGGCTTCGAGGAATGACTAGTGTACGTGTGGGGCCAATAATCCTCAGAGGTCAGAGGTCGCTGGGTAATGTGAGGACGTGGGTATCTCTGCGGATCATCTGTGGGGGCTGCAGCTTAAGTTTCATTGAGTTTTTACAAGGCGATAAAAGCGCCTTCTGATTACAAAACAGTTCATAAAAGAAAGCTCAGTAATTAGGAACCATTTTTGTTTCTGCACTGATTGTGAAATGTTTTACTTTTGAGTGATTTTGATCAATTTTATTTATTTGTTACTCTTACAGCTAATTTTATTCATTGATTTCTCAATTTATTCACATAGTTTAGTCAAGTTGAAAACTCTGAGTCAATAATCAGCCTGAACTTATTATGTTTCAATACAAGTAGTTAAGTAATTTTTCACTTCCCTTCGATCCTTGAGTTAACACTCAATAATGTGCAACAAAACACTATTTATTACACTGTATACTTACATTTTATGCTTATACTTTATCTACTTATGTTAATATTTTTTCAGAAATCTTTCTCTACTTATATTTATCTACCTATTTTTTGTACTGTTCATATTGCTAAGACTTTGAATGGGAGCAACTGTTACAAAAGCAATTTCCCCCTCAGGGATCCATAAAGTATTTCTGATTCCGATTTTATTATTTAATTTTTATCATTTCTTGTTCTGTTTTTATCATTTTTGACTTCTATTTCCATCTCTGTCTATCTCTATTCTAATAACAGGTGTTTTATTTTATTTTATTTTATTTATTTATCTAGCTTATTTTAGTTAATCTGGACCAAATACCACACGTGGGGTGAGAGGTCTTTCTCCATCTCTGCTCCCATCCTCTGAACTCACTCCCCAATAGCATCAGAGAATCCTCCTCACTCTCCATATTTAAGAAATCCATAAAAGACACATTTTCAACACTGCCTACAACTCATAACCCCCCAATTATTATTATTACCATTTAATCTGGTGTTTCCTCATTGCACGTGTTATATACGGTAGTGTTTCCTCAGTTCCTCAATCCATGCGTCTTTTATTTATAACATGATTTTGGGGTTGGGGGGTTGTTTGTACTGTTTTATTGCATTTTTTATTTCTGTTTGTGGTAGGTGGTATTTCTGTTCTGTATGGAAAAGTTCTATATAAATAAAAGCCAGATTGATTGATAGATTGAATAATACTTTCTGTACCAGTGGAGCTGCTGATCTTCTGGAGCTGCAGTCGCTTTCGGATGTGAACAAATCAACAACAGAGCCACAGCTGGTGGCTCCTTCTGAGCGGTTGTCATATGTCTGTCTAATCCCATATTGGACAGCTCAAGCATACTTCCAGTCGACGGTGTAATCCCCGTTTCAAGTCACTGCTCGAGGTGTGTTAAACGACAGGTAACCATAGAAACGGCACCTCTGCTTCAATCCATACCACCAGATTATCCCACTTCCAGACATCTGAACCATCGCCCCACATGTTCGCTTCGTTAAGCAGCTCTAAGGTTGCGACGAATGCTTCAGCCAGGTGGAGAAACAGTTGACCAGTCACGGCTTAGCAGGCGAGGATTAAGAAAAGGAAATGTCACCTACGTAGCTATCCGGTTAGCTACATTCATGAAAACTACAAAGCAGAAAATGGATAAACTCTGATAACTCGATAACTCTTCTAGTTATTACCTAAATAATTAAATATCAACGAGATACTGAGCAGCAATCGAACTTAAACCTTGGAGAAAAAAAAGACATTTTCCATGACTATACATTAACACTTAAGGACTGTGTGGGTTTAGTTTGATTACATTTGACTGTCAGTGGCTTAACAGCATATGCACTCTCAGGACAGCAGCTGCTACAGTTGAGGAGGTCAGCAAAAGTAATAACCTCAGAGTTTTTCCCTTCTCATCAGGGCACTGCAGGGCCAAGAGAATTCAGCCGAACCAAACTTTTAAATCCAACAGGGCACATACAAGGTCCTTTTGGGGCACCGCCATTATTTTTCATGTGATGTTCTTTGCTTTGTAATACAATATAACATGTTGCTTCTGTTTCAGTATCTTAGAAACAAATAAGCCCATATATTTATCCTATAAATTAAAGCCACATGCGGAAAGATATTTATTGACTTTGACTTCTAAATAAAAAAAGCTTACATGTAGCTCATGTCACACTATAATTCTAAATACTGACATTGATCAATTGTACTGCTATCTTTATAAACAACGCTGATGTAAAAAACATCTTCAGCATCATCCTATAGTTAGTTTTAGTCCACTGTGTGACTGTAAATAATGTTTATGACCACTAAAGACATTAGACAGTACGTGGGGTCTTAAAGTGATGGATGCCAAGAGAAATGGACAGATGTAAAGATATGTGAAACAGTGACAAGACCCAAATCATTTTGGTCTAATGACTGAGTCAGAAGGACTAAAAGTATTATTATCTTCTGGTACATCAGTGTATACTATGAGCCTCATTTAATAATGAGTTTGAAGTAGTAATCGTTTCCTGTGCTATGCAGAGTTTAATATATTTGTTTATACTTGGATCACAGATTGTCCCTTTAAAGGTCCCATATGGCGAATATCTATTTTCATTGTGTCTTGTATGTCTATAAAAACTTGTAGGTATAAAAAAATGTGAAAATATGAAGACACCAATAGTTGTCTAGCATAAACATTGTCAAGAGCCTCCATGCACTCCTAGCATCAGAAACTCTAAAGATCCAGTGGATTACTTTTTTTGTTGATGACAACGCCACCACAACAATAGCAAAAATCTTCAGTGTTAGCACATTGCAAAGCTAATGTGGCTAACTTTATCATGAACTTTAACTGTATGCCCACAGTTCAAAACTCTGGAAATTGTAAAGTTCAGGGATATCCAGAGATCTGGATACTTAAACACCAATTTCAAACCAATAAACAAAGACTGGATGTGTCACTGTATTTTCATGTTGCCTGTACCTCAGTGAAACCTAAATTCAGCCAATGTTCACACCTATTTACTTCTGTCCTGCTCTCTGTGCTCACATATACTGTATTTTAATAGAGCCGAATTTCCAATAAAGCTGTTCTCATTTGCATATTTTTTTAGTTTCTGTTGTCAGACAAGGGAACAAGTATGAGGTAGTGACTGAAACGCAGCCAATTAAGACTACATGTTAACCAGCAGTCACTCCAGAGTCATTTCAAAGCTGCTGCTCTGCAAACTACGGATTTTATAATTGCAAAAACTCACTTGTCCTTGTCAAATGTTTGCTCAGAGAGGAAGTTTGAAGCAACAAGAAAATCCTGGTCTCTAACACTCAATCACATCTATGTCAGCAGTCACGTAGTAAACTGTTCGGCTGTATTTAAAGCTCAGACGCTAAAACAGCCCATTTAGAACAGGGCTAAAAAAAGAAGTCATACTTCACGATAAAATGAACCATCTTCGCGGTATTTTGAGCAGAAAAAAAATGAAAGACATATTCTAGGAACATGTGAGACTTTGATTAATTTGCTGAAAAGGGGCACAATGTGGGACCTTTAAGTCTGATAGTCTCATAGTGAATCCTCCTGTGATGTTCATCGCAACTTCACCGCAGTTTCCTTTGCACCGTGGAAAACCAAATCCCATAATAAATGCTGAGGACTGAATCGGTAGATGTTACGGATGACTGAAAAATAACGCATTGACAGGGTCTCAAAAGAGACGCATAATGAGAGGGGCGACGAGAGAAAGAAAAGGAAACAGAGAGCGAAAAGGGGAAAGGAAAGGGGGAGAGAAATATATGGTGTGTACACCAGCTCAGTGAAAGCAAACAGCTAAATTAGTCATGGAAGGGATGCAAATTTGCTTCCCCTGAGTGTTGCATGGTAGAATTACCCTGAGAGAAGCAGAGGGTGAATCATGCCAACCCCCGGCACCATGTGATTTATTAGCAAACATCCAATTCAATAAGAAAGTGCTTAACATTCAAAAAGCTGTGAAAGTCTCATAAGGTGGCATTAACTATATGATATTACCATTTCTACTGGCAGGGGGAAGGCAAGACAAGAGACGGTGGAAAAACAAACACACCCACTTTTTCCAGAATGATCTTGGTGTGACGAGCCAAGTGGGACTGTGACAGACTGAAAACTCACTTGGCCTTTTCCACGCACGCATGTTACTACTCATTAACATAGACAACGAGGTTCATTAATTGACACTCCAGCCCAAAGAGCCTCTCTCCGATTTGGAAAGGGCATGGAGAGAGAGAGAGAGAGGGAGACGAGGCGAGAGATGCTGAAAAATAAAGCGGGGATGGGGAGGGAGACGGGTGCAACATAAGCAAAATGAGATTGCTGTTGCACTCCTGCCTAGAAATTAAAGTTTAAGTGGTGCTGGGTATCTGGCTCACTTGTGTTTCTAAGTAAAAACTGTAAAACAGCTATTGCAGGTCGCACTGAACTATTTCAGCCTCATACACGTCTGCATTGTGAGATATCATCATTTCGTGGAGGTATATCAAGCAAAAACACTACTGTGAATGTTTACTGAAGAAGTCTATTGACAAAAATCTGATCCATCAGAAAAATCTGTAGTTTCTTTCCCTCATGATACTACACCAATCAGGCATAGCATTATGACCACCTGCCTAATATCATGTTGGTCCCCCTTATGTGGTCAATAATGCTCTGAACCATTGGGCATGGACAAGAGGACCTCTCAGGGTGTCCTATGGGGTCTGGAACCAGGATGTTGGCACTGGATCCTTTGGGTACTCTGACTTGTGCAGTGGGACCTCTGTCAATCAAACTGCCTCCTGTTGATGCTTGATCAGAATGGGGTTTTACATCAGATTTCACCCTTTTCAAGTCAGTATTTAGTGTATACTGTGCTGCATGAACCTTTACAACATGATGCTGCCACCACCATGCTTCACAGTGGGGATGTTTGTGATGATGTGCAGTGTTTGGTGTCTGCCAAACATAGCACAATGCTCATTTTTGGTCTCATCAGACCAAAGAACCTTCTTCCAGTTGACTTCAGAGTCTAGTACTTCCCTTCTGCCAAACTCAACATTCAGCAGTTGCTTTCTCTTTGCCACTCTCCTGTAAAGCTTTGACTGGTGAAGAGTTGTTGTATGCACAGTATCTCCCATCTTCTTTACTGAAGCTTGTAACTTCTGCAGAGATGGTTCAATATTAGAAAAAACAAAAGGGGAAAACTTCTAAGGGGTTTGAATACTTCTTGTAGGCACTGTATACTTTACTGTCAGTTATCATGAACTTATAGCAGCAGGGCCACAAGTCTTATTTAAATGACGTCACTTTGAAATAAGCGCTCTGACACGAGGATGTCTCATTTGGTTAAATGCCTGTTGCCTCGACTCTTCTTTCCTCGTGTCTCTTGCCTTTTCCTCACCTCCTCAACTCACATCTCTGATAGTAGGTAGTGGGGAGAGGAGTCAAAGAGAGGAATTAGGGTATAAAAAATGAGAATAGAGAAAGGGAGTTTGTGTTTCCTTCATACCCTGAACAAGGCCGATGCACCATGCTGTGCTTTTTAAACTTGTCAAACCCATCTTGAGTACCTGGACTTAGATTTTTTTTGGTTTTATTTATTTCCTTCCTCTTCCTGTTAAAGTTTTGTTTTGTTGTATTTCTTTAAAAATGGTAAAATGAGATAATTTACTAGTTTACTCTGTTATCAGACTGATTTGTCAAATCTTGACATATATCGTGCCAATCTAAAAGGGAATTTTTACAGTTTCTGCTTTGGTTCCTGTTTCACTTCTAACTGTTTCCTCCTGCATGGGACATTTATCAAATATTTCATTTTAATCGCTTTTTAATCATTATATCATTACAGTGTTCCAGCTGGATTAATTCAGAGGTCTGGGGATGGAGAATCAGTATTTCTCACTCCGACAGCGAAAACAGAATAATCCTTGAAATAGACATTAGAGAATGATTAGCAAATCTCTGGAGTGCGTCAAAAAAGGGCACTGTTGGTTTGATTGATTTACTAATTGTGCTAGTATGTGTGTGTGTGCGTGCGTGTGCTGCCTACAGTGTGTGTGTGTGATTCTGTGTTTGCAGTGGCTCAGTGGGGTGGGTAAGAATTGATTGAAAGCAGAAAGTGGTTCTCACATTTCAAGGTCAAATTAGTAAATGAAGGGGGAAAGGGATGAAGTCATTAAGAAATTCTCACCTTCCTGACAAGATGTTAAATACATTAATAGAAGAATGTGATTGTCTGCATCTCTCTCTGTCGAGGAGATACAAGACAAATTGAAAAGGAAATCCAAAATCATCTGGTGAGCCGCATCTCATGATGCGTGGATCGCAATTGATTATATACCGGACGTAATCAAACATGTCACATGAGGTAATGAAGTGACAATAACATTTTCACAGAAACTTTCAGACATGCAGCGTAATATTTGCAGTGTATTTGTACAGTAATGCTCTTTAACCCTCAATGCTGCAAATCCTCCCATGAAAGCAGTGTCCCAGAATGTATGTGATGACAAAGAGTACATAATATTTGACAGATTACCATTTACTGTCCAGCTTGATAACATTTTCTGTTAAAGCTAGTTGATTTTAAGTAATATATTGTGTCTTTTTAAACTATGCAGGTCCTAGAGCACATATTCTTGTTGGGTTTTTGAATTAAATTGAACTAAAATGTCCATTTCTGTAGCTCCAATTAGCAGCCTGGCTTCTGTAATATACACCAATCAGCCACGACATGATGACCACTGACAGCTGAAGTGAATAACATTGGTCATATTGCTACTATGTGCTGTTCTGATGGAAAACCTTGGATTTTAACATCCATGTTGATCAGACTTAGACACCCAAATAAACAGTGTCCCACAACAAACACACTCCCTCATGTAAATGGAAATCCCAAATGTCACTGGCCTACCCCCATAGGAAAATGCACCCCACCACATGGAAACAACATCAATCAGGAACATGTTGAGGAACATGACAATGGTCCAACATGTTGATTTGACCTCCAAATTTCCTACACCCCATTGTGATCAAACATCAACAGGATGCAGTGGAACAAGTTGGATGGACAGAGTCCCCACTGCACAAGCCAGACTACCCAAAGGATCCACTGTCAGCATCCTGGTTCCAGACCCCATAGGACACCCTGAGAGGTCCTCTTGTCCATGTCCAATGGTTCAGAGCATTTTTCAACACATAAGGGAGACCAACACAATATTAGGCAGGTGGTCATAATGTTATGTCTGATTGGTGTAACTTCACTGTTGTTCATAATGACTGAGGAAATAACCGATAAAGTCAAAATGTTGCTCTTTGCTCTTTATTCCATTATGGGAACATCTAGCTATCAAATGCCATATATTTATAACCTTGTGTTTTGTGGGTTGTTCCTCAGTTGTTAAATAGATCACATATTACACATAAACACAGGTGATTAAGCTGATAAAATGGAGTATTTTTCTGACTGCTGCCTTCATGACACAAAAAAACCCCTACAAAAATGTTAAATGCATAGATATTCAGTATTTAAATGTGAACTGTAGTCCCCTACTGTATATGCATATTTATTGCCAGTGTACACTGAATGACTCAGACTAATTTTAAACTAATTACTTCCCTAATTCCCATAAACTTGGCAACATCCCTGAACTCAGCATATTTTTGTCATCACGCTGGGAATCAACTCATTAATTACAGGACGGGGAATGTGTTTTTCTACTTTGTAGTCATCACAAATTGATATAGAAGGTACAGCTGTAAACAGGAGGGGCCACTGTAAAACTAACACTCCTTTTTGAACTGCTCATGCTTCTGGCTTTCGTTTTTCCAGTGATACTCTGAACTGTTGTGCTGACGGGATTTGTTTTATCACATAAAAGGCACGTGAAACTAATACAGGAATGTTTTGCTGTATCACAAATGGCTATGCACAAATCTGAGCTCTTAGATGCTAATGTAGAGCTCAACCAAGATATGAGGATTTGACTTCTTTAATGGCTCCCACGGACGAAGAAAGAACGCCATCCCTTCCAAATGATTTCACATGTTAATTGGTAAGATTATGCTACTTGTTAAAGTCATGCCAGAAGATCTATTTTTACATTACATCTATCAAACAGAGCCTGAGTCATTACCATAGGAACAAGAAGAATGTGCTCAGTGTCTACAGTTAAGCCCAAAATTATTCATACCCATGCCAATTTGATCTTATAGTCAATCTATTTTTGACCAGTCTTTTTTTTTTTGCTTAAACAAGTGACAAAAGATGGTTAGACAATATGTTTTGTTTAGTTTTTCTAAAAATGCCATGTCTGAAATTATGAAATCGTCAGAAATTCCTAAGACAATGCAGCCTCTATGCTGTTCCTAATGGTTCTGGTAATTTCTACCATGTTCTAGAGCTTTCTATTGCACTATAAATGGAGAATAGCTGATGCATTAGTTCTCTAGTTACTTACTAGCCATTTGCAAGTCATGTCTAAAACCAAAGCACAGCTATTACAGTCCATCACTGACAAAGACTTGCTGCTCATAAGATGGGAAAAGACTAGCAAGTCATGTCCAAGTGTTTCCAAGAGAGTGCAAAGTGTATTCATAAAGTACAAGGAGTTTCAAAGTGTGAAAAATCTCAAAGGGTGTGGTAGGAGGCCAAAAGTGACCTCTGCAGTGGCCAGAAAGGTAGTTCAAGAGGCCAAGAGGAATCCAAGGACTATTACCAAGACCAAGCAGATCTCAAGTACTAAACAAGGGTGATCTCCATTGGGTTACTCGAAAATAGGCTCACAAAAACACTCCTAGCATATTTAAAAACTCATCATTCATCCAATTGGCCAGGCAACCTTGCCAAAATAAACAGCATTAACAGAATAGAGGAGGGAGGGACACATCAGGCAGTCAGCAGAAAGCCTTAACCTTGAGCTGGGCCTTCCAACAAGACAATGATCTGAAACATGCAGCCAAAGTGGTCAAAAGATGGACAATCTGAGCATTGTAGAGCAGCCCAGCTAGAGTCCAGACCTGAATTCCATCAAGAATCTATGGTAAAGACTAGACTGATTGTAAGGCTTCCTTACAACCTCAAATACCTGAAAATCCTAGTGAAGACATGCAAAAAGCTTACTAGCACCTTTGAGAACTGTTTGCGGTCGCTGTGTCTCTGGATCTGGAGCTACACGGCTCTGATCCGCAACTGGTGGCTTCACCGACCTCTAAAATGTTCACTGTTCTGTTTGTATTGTCTGCTCTCCATCTACTATCCTGCTATCCCCACCCCAACCCCTTCTTCTGCTTTTCCCTCACCCCCCTCATCCCTACTCTCACCCCAACTGGTCGAGGCAGATGGCCGCCTTCCCTGAGCCTGGTTCTGTTGGAGGTTTTTTATTTCCTTCCCTATTTTAGTTTTTTATTGGTTCCTTCCCACCGTCGCCGACAGCTTTGTCATAGGGAATCCAAAGACAACTTTAGATTGTTGGGTTTTCTGTTCTTTGTATAAAATTCAGAAAGTATTTAGCTTACTATGTTAAGCGCTGTGAGATGACATATGATGTGAATTGGGGTATATAAATAAAATTAAATTGAATTTGATTCCAGTGGTGTCAAATAAAGACTTTGCTGTTGCTGTTGACCAGTGAGAAAAAGTATGAATGAGTTTGGATGTGATTTTTAGTAAAAGTCAAAGAAATCATTAAAATTTATCATCAACAATCACAATGTCTTGTTGTCTTTTGTCACTTGTTTATGTCATTTCCAGTCAGAAGGAATCTATTCGTCAAATTCTTTGTCCAATGTCAATATAATTTATCTGCAAAAAATGTATTAATCACCCCTGGAAATCTGTATACAGTAATCCCTCATCTATCGCAGGGGTTAGGTTCCAGAACCCCCCCAACATAGACGAATTCCACGAAGTTATGACCTTATATTTATTGTATCATTTATATATATTTTAAGGCTTTATAAAGCCTCCCCACACTGGTATCAACCTTTTCCACACTCTTACAAACACTGGCTTCGATCAGCACCAATCAATCAGCGACCGACTAGCTCAAGCAGAAGTGGCCGTAGCTGCGTTTTCCATACGTGCATCTACTCATCTGCTGTACGCTACGTATTTTATATACAGTTTAAAAAATCCACAATACAGTGAGACCGCAAAAAGTGAACTGTGATATGGCGAGGGATTACGGTCTATAGTCAATATTGCTTCTTCCCCTTAAATTCTTCCTCCTGAATAATGTTTAAATCTCCATTGAACCATTTTTTCTTTGCCAAAAGTCTCTCTGTAGTGTGAATATATTAGTTACCTGCTAATCCTGCTTGGAATAAACACCTCATCTTAATAGAACTTCTGTTCAGTCACTTATAAAACTGACCCTGTCTACGCAGCTGAAAATAGCTAAAAGCAAAGATAGTTGAACATCTGGCGACCAAAAAAAACAAAAAAACAGCTCCAGATATCTTTACGAGGACACAGAGGACCAAATCACTTCTGAATATATTTAGACTGGCGCTTGACAGGTGGTGAGAAAGAATACTCCGATTTCCCCGCAACAGGTGAGAGTTAGCTTCTCTTATGCATTCTGACTTGCAAAAAACTGGCAGCCGTTTCATCTCGGGGTGAGACTTTCTTGGATTCGCAGATAATACTGAACACTCTGGTAAGGAGGCAATTTGCTCATTATTTCTATGGATGGGATAGAAAACCATGTGGTTCACTGCCAGCTGAAAAGGAAAACACATTATCACACAGACAAACACACAGAGAAGTACAAAGCTATAAAGCGGAAGATGAGGGTCCACGCAGGCGCACCGCAGCGTTCGCCGAGTTTAGCAATGAAAATAAGCAACCGCAAACAATTTTCAAACCATGATTGCAGAAAAAAACATATTTGAGAGCCAATATTTGTGCAGTTGGAAATGGAAAACATTGAAATAGAGGTTATTATGCATTAGAAAGGCAATTTGGATGCTTGGATAGCCAACTTTAGTGGCTATTTGCAATGCAACCAACATTGAAAAATGATTTTAATTAGTGTTTAAGATGAAAAACAGGAATATTAAACATACACAATTCAATTTTTCTGACTTGAACAAGCAGAATACAATTAATTTTCATTCATATGTTCATGTATAATGAAATCAATTAAGTAATCTCCTCTTTTATCTTCACCTCTAACATACCTAAATGTTTCCAAGGTAAAAGCATGGCATTGGGGGATTATTACATTTTTACAAACTAAATTGTCACGTATCTGTCTGCAGTGAAACCAAGCTTCGGTTCACCCTTCATCAGTATCTGCCAGGTAGTCTTGCACATTCAGCTGCATAGTCTTTGTGCTGTATTATGCAGTGATAATGAGATATTAGCTAATACCTCATTAAAATAAAGGGAGAAAAATGTCTCTTGGGGTCAGGGGGGTAATCCCTGGTTATTGTCGTGGCCACAGTGCCAGGCAATTAAGCACAAGAAAATGAGGGCCTATGGAACACAGGGAGCTTATTAGAATGCTGAGTTTAGTAATAAGGGGTGATATGGGTAGTATGAAAGGAGCATGTTTCTAAAAAGTAGCTGTTTAGGTATGAAATTTTGTGTGATTTTTGTTTTTTCCAGCTCCAGTGAAGTGTTTGCAAGTTGTGTTTCATCCTGATTGAAAAAACAGACGAGGAATCTTGATGCAGCACCTTAAAAAAGTACTTAAAAAATTGTGTAATTTTCAGGCAATCAAGCAGTAAAAAAAACAGAAGCTAACTTTGCGTTGTTACACATCCAGATACAAAACAAACTCAGCCTCATGCCAGAACAACCAACGTGACGCTCGCCAGCAGCCGCCCTCCAACCAATTATGATGTATTATGAGTGGTTCTTGGCTATCAGAGAAGCCAGCAGATCTGCCCCTGTCTCGATGAGTCGCAACATTTCCAGGCACACACAGGCTATTGATTAGAGTGGCTCAACTCGCAGCCTGCAGTCTATCAGTGCTCGGGGACCGGTAATCAATTCTCTAATGCCGTTTGAGCCTATTCACTGCAGCTATGATCCACTCGTCACCGAGCAGATACCCGCCGACATGTGTGGACGCGGCCCCGACCAGGCGCACATCGCATACAACCCAGATGGCCGCCGTAAAAGCAGGGGACGACTCCTAAATATTAACTTACCAAGTGTAGCAGTGATAGGGCACTGTCATCTAATGGCATTATCAAAATGAGAGCAGCTCTCCTGAGGCAGACTCTGGTTCCTGATTACCTAGCAGTGGTGCACCCTGTCCGCAGCCAAATCTGATCAGCATAGCACCAGACGTAGGGACGGCCAGTCAAGAGCTCGGCCCGAAGGCCCCCTTATCTCTACCGACAGGCCATTGGTTCTTTATGATGTCCTCCCTGGAATTAATCTGATTGGGGTCTGGTCTTATGGTCGAGCGAAACTGCTGAAAGGAAAGGTGGGGTCCGAACTTCCTTTCTGAACTACTTCGATCAGATGGAATTACATCGTGAGACCTTGTACAGAGAAGGCCGAGGCCAGGACGGAGGCTCTGAATGTTTGCTTCAGGCAGACCATCTGCTGTAATTGACTGGCCGCTGCTAGATTTGGAATACTGTCTTCGAGACGCTTTATTGAAAAGATAACTTCGACACTGACACAATAAAACCATGCTGCCTCGATTCTAGTTTGGGTTATTCCGTCCCAAAACATCAACGGCCTTCTGCTCGACCAGCTCTAATTTGCTTGAAACTTTTTTTATCGTAAACTACCAAAATCTAGCAAAGTATCTGTGAAAGTTTGGTGTGATATATCTGCCTGTCGACCCAACCCGCATATTCAAATTTGAAGCTGTGTTTGAATGATAATATCTCGTGAAATGTTAAAGATAAAAACCTTATGGCAGTAAGACTATGTCGTGCATTTTTGAGTTCTCTCTCCTTCTAGTCATGGTTGTGTTGCTTCCATAGAGGTGCAGAACTGCAGTGAAAAATGAGTCCACATTGAGGGAAAATGGCAGAAACTGCTTGGGGTTCAGAGGTCACTTGGGATGGAGTATTATAAATTCTAGCACTGATAGCATCTGAGTAAATGTAAAATCTCAAATTCTAGGTTCGTTGTTGCAACCACATCATTTTCAGTCATGTAATTAGATGTAGTACTACTAATATTTTTGAAAATTGGCAAGTTCTTCTCATATAATTGAAAAAATATGCAATTTAGAAAACTAAGGTGTCAGTCAAGGCCTCATGAGGGCTCATTTGTTATCATTTGTCATGAGTCACATGAATCTTTAAAAAATGATGCAAAACCTCCAATATGATGCCAACCCAAAACAACCATATGTATTTGACAAGCAGCTCATTTGATATTTGATATTTTGAAGCATATAAATCTCAAGAAAGTGACAGAATTTGTCTTAAAAATATATACTTTGTCACGTGATCAAAACTGGGGAAACAATGGCTGGTTTAACATTTAATTTTGGGAATGATATTAAGATCTACTTCCCTTACTCCAAATTTTAGGAGTAGAGTGATGCTTTTTTCACCAGTAAACACACAGAGCTCCAATCCTGGGGTCATAATAAAACCAGAGGAGAACAGCACTTACTTTGGTGTCTGCGTGTCGTCCAAGCGGTTCCCCAGCTGGAACTCATGGGATTTGCTGCGGTGCAGCGCGGTGAAGCCCGGCAGCAGGTGGATGAGCTTGCGGCTCGGCGGAGGCGGCGTTCCTGGGGCCTTCACTTTGTTTCTTCGCCTCATGGGGGGCGTGCCAGGCGGGGTCATGGTGTTGACCACCAAGGGAGTCCGAGGAGGCGTGTGGCCAAAATGCCTCTGGCGGGGTGACGGGGGCAGGGAGCGATGACCAGTGTCCAGGGGAGGGAAGAGGCCGGTGGCGGGGCTGTCGACGGTGAGCCGATCGGCGTACAAAGGGGGGGCCAGGGCCTGGGGGCTGTGGCACATGTGCTGGTTGTACTTGGACTGGACTTTGGGGCTTTGGGAGAGCTGGAAACGAATCCACTGACTGGCCTCTGGCTGGCACACCGGAGTGTTTTCTTTTCCAGATTCAGAGGTGGGCCACTGGATGGACCAGTCCTGTTTCGCCTGGCTCCCTGTTGAAGAGCACAGACACGGAGACAGCAGAACACCTGGCTGTAACATACGGTATGAAATGAATGCTTTAGGGTTTCACGCAAACTACAAAACAGCATACTGCCTTTGGTATCCATAGTGGTATCCAGTCACACAAGTAGTTTCAGTTTAATATTGCCCAGGTCTCTACCTCCACCTACTATACTGTGCAAATGAATGGTTAATGTTGCTCACAGCTTTTAAAAATGACCTTTAAAAAACTAAAGAACAACATCTCCAGAAACAATAGAACAGTGATTCTACAGACCGTCTTATTTTCAGCAGAACTGCTTTATAAAAGGAGAATTATTCCCACTGAAAACTGTTGCTTTAATGAAAAAAAAAGGCTGAATTTGAATTTTAAATTATTTTGTCAGCACAGGAGAGAAATCTACAACGGCATGTCAGGATACCACATGGGTTAAGTCAAAAGGAAAAGCAATGTGTCTCTTCATAATTTGGGTGAACATTTGCACGTAATACGGTGTATCAAGTTAAACTAAATTGGTTCCTGCCGTGCATTTAATATTAAAACACCCATTAGCGTTATTTCTTGATTGCAGCAGTAAGTAATCCTGGAAGCAGGCAGACATTTACAGCCAGCTAATGTGCTCAATTTAGGTAATGAAGAATTAACTTTGCTGTTATCAGATGTGAACATATTAGTAGTGCAGTGGTGTTCAAATATGCTAATGTGGAGCAGATTAAGCATCAGCGGATGGAGCGGGAGAATGGGAGAAATGGAAGAGCGCGCGAAAAACACAACGGGGCAAAAGCTGCATGAGTCATAACACAAGCCCACTTTTACTGAAACTAAACTTTCAGCCGAATGAGAAAGAGGGAACAAAAAGAAAAACTTGAAAGTGAGCAGCCAAAATGAGTGTTTTCGAGTTCGGGCGACAATACTTTACCTCCGTTACTGTGCAATTTATCCTCCTCAAGTTGTTCTTCAGAAAGAAAAAAAAAAAAAGAATGTGTTTATTGATCTGGAAGAGAAACAGCTGAAATATTCTACCTGTGTTTCCGTCTGCACTTCTGCATAGCCAAGAGGGCCGTGCAGCAAAACAAAGCATAATGTTGGTAGAATTGATCCTGGTTACGTGTAAGCAGATGCAGCATCTCATGCGTGACCAATGTGGCCAATATTGACCTCCCAGTCTTCAAAAAACAGCAGTTGACCGCCACGAGTCATGCAAATTTCTGTCAACAGCCCAGCACGTCTTCCTTTTATTTGTTGCTCGGTGTCATTATTTTCTCTTCCCTGCGACATTGTCTCCAAGGAGCTACGAGCATCAAAAAACACCAACTTCAAACACAAATATCAACACCAGCAACATCAAATGAACCACGAGAAATATCTGCCATAAAAGGTCCCAGTTGAATAGAAAAACTTGGGGGGATGTTAAAAAAAAAAGCCAGCAGCCATTCCTATTCTGTAATGTTATGAAGAAAGAGGCCGCGAGGAATGATGAGCTGAAAAAAAAAGACATAAGGGACACAGTGTTCGGGGATTTTCAAGGGTTCTTGTTTTCTTTCTTTAAATACTTTTAGTCGTTTTAAGAGGCGGGGGGTTCGTAAATTTCTTTTCAACAAAGTGAGTGTTGAGACTGCAGGTTTGGATTTTCCTGGGGTCAAGTTAAGCGCTTCTGAAACCAAAAAAATAAACTTTTGTTTAAGCGGAAATTAGGGTGCACTTCACATACTGCAACTGAGAAGTTTCAATAGTTGCTTACACAAAAGCGAAGAATGCAGTTCAGTGTGTTTTCAGAGTAAGTGGTAGAAAACATTCAAAGTGTGGTTTATGCTTAGCAAAACAGCTTGGTCACATTTCTGTGGTGCTTTTTCCTTGCAAAGTGGAAAGGCTTATTAAGCACTCAGACATTAAATTGACCGCTCTGAACATCAAGAAATCCTGGATGTTTTTTTGCTTCTGTCACATTTTTACTCACTGTGGGTTTGTTCAATTCAAAGTCCTGCACCACGATGGAAGTCCTCTTCTGTGCAGTATAGCTTAGTTATAATGCCATATATCATAAAATCAACATGAATTAACATGTGCAAGATTTTCCCAAACTCCTACATGCATGACCAAAAGACGTAAAAACGATACATACTATCGACATTTCACTATTTACACATTTAATTTATTTCCATACTTTTCTTCTATTTGTTCGGTGTAAACACATCCTGCAGTTCAGCCCAGTTCAGCCAAAATATCCTTGATTTTTTGTCACTTGAGTGTTGGTTACAGCTGTTTCGCTAATATCTTACCTGTTGCGTCATGGAACAGAGAATTTTTTTGTTTTTCACAGACTCTGGTTAATGAAAACAGTTCATTTTTGACATAAAATTAAATAAGACATAGAATAAAGTGATTTTGATTAAATTTATATGCTTATCTCCTCTCTGCTCGGTGTAAACACTGCCTGCAGTTCAACATAGTTCGGCCAGAGAGTCCTTGAATTTTTGTCATTCGACTGTTGGTCACAGCTGAGCCAGCAATCTTTTTTCGGTTGCACCAAAGAGCACAGAACTTTTTGTTTTTTTAGAGAATCTGGTTAAAGATAACACGCCTTTTTAAACCTACCGGTGGGATTTTGGGATTCTGAGTGTTAAACTTTTCTGGTTAATTAGTACGAAAGATGAGCTAGAAATAAGTTTTGGTTTCCAAGTGTTTTGAAAAATACAGTTAAACGGCAAAGTCCTGATCACAAGCTTAAAATTCTGTTATGTGTACAGGGAAGAAGCCCACATTTACTGTTTTGGTTCAGTTATTCGGCTCTAATTAACCTTATTTCCAGCAGAAGCTCTAACAAACCAATTGCGGATTATCTGCACAGCACCACGGGCATCATGGGAGCTTTAGCAGCTAAAGATTCAGGTATTTCTACAAAAGAAACTGAAAAGGCAGACACCAAAAAACAGATATAAGAGTGAATATTGGACTTGCATGGCTGAATCTACCCAGATTGCTGTATCCAAAAACACCTGGAAGTCTCTCACATCAGAAGACTGAGAATTTACTGTGGTGCAAATACCTCCAGAATCACAGCTACTCAAACTTCACAACTATTTTCCACCAAACAGGAGCAAACACGTGCAAAAGAAAATGGCTAAACAAACATGACATTACAATGAACCGCTGATTACTTCCTGCAATTCTAATCAGCGAGCCCGATGTTGTCTTTGTTGTCATGGTAACCTGGCAAGTTTCCTCACCACACGATATGCGGTTATTTATTCCCTGAACAGAACGTGTTGCTTTTTTAACAAAACTGCAAAATGTGAAATGGAAAACTTGAGAGGAAACTTTAGAAGACATGCAGCCTTATTTTATTATTGGTATTAACTGTCTTTTTTAACAAACAGTTTTTCTCAGAAACACAAATTATAAGAAGAAGAATTGATCGGTCTGAATACGTGCCCAGTTGGCAGCTGTAATCGACACGTATGAAAATTAGTCAGGATCTCTTGAGTCGAGCCGTCGCTGTCACTCTGGCCCCAGTGCAACACTCAGCACTCGCGCCTGAACCCACATCTCACCCCTGCAATACCCTTCAGCGAGACGTCGAGATGCAGAAAGCATGAGTGGGCCCGAAAGAGTGCTCATCTGGCGCTGCAGGAAAGAAGATGAGGGGATGCTCAATCAAGCCTCCTTTATTAGCGGCGAGAAAAAAAAAAACCATGACGGGCCTCTCGGAAAAGTTCAGCCTGACCCCACGTGAGCATTAATCAGAAGAGTGACAGAAAGCTGGCTGAAAGGTGTTTAACGCCTGACACACGAGGCGGCCAATTTGCTCTGCACACTTCAGAATTAGGTAGAATTTGGAAAAGGCCGAGTGATCGCCTCTGATTTAAATTACGAGCTTCCCTCTGCTAATTATACTCTCGCATGAGGCTGCCTCATTTTTTTCAAACTACTTTTGACAGCGCTTATCAAGCTGATGCCCGAGTGAAAATTTCTCGGCGAGAGAAGCAATGAACTTGAATCACACTCATGAAACTGTTGCTTCAAGTAATGAGTCAATGCACGAAGCACACGCTAGTATCTTAGCAACTGCCACAGCAAAATAGTAACAGGACCTGACTTATGAAATTCTTGTTTCACATAATCTCACCTAAGCAACAGCCCGAGGCAAAACCAAAAAGCAGCTAAATGAGGTGACGAATGCAGACTGAGCACAGCCCCTTTGAGAAGTTAATTTATGCGACTTGTGCTTGTTAGACAGTAAATTTTAGAAGCTGCTTTTGGTGGAGAGCTTCGATAAAAATATATATACTGTATATCAAAGTTTTCTAATTTATCACAACTTCTGGGGCCTGCTGATATTAAGGCCAGACTATCCTGTTATTTTATCCAAAAGCAGTCCCACTATGTGCTCGAATTTACATTACCCATGTTGCTTTTCTTTTACTTGATTGCTCATTTTCTTTCGGATGCATTAAAGGTCCTGTGTGAAGAACTGAGCGCCATCTTGAGGTGAGGTTGCAGATTGCAGAACCTACTGTGGCTGTTAAAAATGTGAGAAAAAAAAAAGCAAAAGCGTTGGGTTTGTCCATTCTGGGCTACTGTAGCAACCTGACAAAAGAGCACCTACTTCCTCTGTAGATATAAAGAGTTTAATTTAAGGTATAAAAACACAACAATTCTTATTTTCAGCTGTTTATACACCAATCAGGCACAACATTCTAACCACTGACAGGTGAAGTGAATAACATTGATCATATTGGTACTATGTGGTGTTCTGATGGAAAACCTTGGATTTTAACATCCATGTTGATGAGACTTAGACACCCAAATAAACATTGTCCCACAACAAACACACTCACTCATGCAAATGGAAATCCCAAATATCACTGGCCTACCCCCACAGGTATATGCACCCCACCACATGGAAACAACATCAAACATTCAGGAACATGTTGAGGAACATGACAATGGTCCAACATGTTGATTTGACCTCCAAACTTCCTACACCCCATTCTGATCAAGCATCAACAGGATGCAGTGGAACAAGTTGGATTGACAGAGGCCCCACTGCACAAGCCAGAGCACCCAAATGATCCAGTGCCAATGTCCTGGTTCCAGACCCCATAGGACACCCTGAGAGGTCCTCTTGTCCATGTCCAAGGGTTCAAAGCATTTTTAGCCACATAAGGGGACCAACACAGTATTAGGCAGGTGGTCATAGTGTTGTGCCTGATTGGTGTACACTACTGACAACATAATTATAACTACGATATCACATTTCTGTTCATAGATCCCCATAAATCGCACTCACTACATCATATCTAAAGTCAAAATGACCAAAATACATTTCCAACCACCAATCGATGTTGTATTATCCAACCAAGTCATATAAAGGCATAAATGGAAATCTTGACATTTCTGCTGGATTTCTGCTCTAATTAGCTGGACTCCCGTCTCCAATATATAAAAAAAGTGAGTTCAAAGAAATGTTTTTTTAATTTGAAGCAGATAAAAGAAAAGGTTGCAGATACAGTATGTGGTGAGATCAACCCATAAAGTTCACAAATTGACATTTTTTTGTAGTTTCATGCTGCGACATACAAACTATTACTGAAAGTGCAGGGACTGATCGTCACTGTGAGGCTGGCATGCCACTACATGACACAAAGAAGTCCTGAAGAAATAGACACGTTTATAAAGTCAGTGTTACAGCTTGTACCTGAGACTGCACACGCAAAAAGGCAGTCGTACATTTCTGTGTGCCACGACACAACATTTGAGTTTCAGCTTAAAGCAGCACGAACCGATATTTTGCAATAAAAATGCATAAAATGACAACATGAAACAAATGTGGCACATATCTGGTCCATATCTCTCTTACCTTTCTCACTTTCAGACAAATGTCACCTGAATTTGCAGATTAATTTAATGCTGTGTGTTTTAGCAGATTGTTGTTGCTGTTCCCTCAATTGACTGTTTTAGTTTGCTTTTGACACTCGCCTAACTTCAATTTTGGCCACCACATGTAGCTGTTTCTGTCAAAAAAGCTCTAAAAAGCCACTTTACACCATCTGCTAAGCAACCAAACAGCGAATATACAGTTAGACACGAGGTGGTGAACATAGTGGAGCTTTTAGCAGCCAAAGAGACACATTTTTCTCTCAGTGAACTAAAGCACAGCTAAAGGAGAGCAAAGATTTTACAGCTGGCATTGCTCTGTCAATGCCAGCTGTATAAATGAGCAACTTTAAAGGTGATATGGCAATGTTCTGTTCACAACTAGGTTCTGCTGCCCACAGAAAGGCATGTCTTTTTCATAAATCACTGAAAGGAGAAAACTGTAAAAACAGGATTTTGCTTTTCAACGAGCCTTTAACTACAACTCCCCAAGGAAACTTAACTAAATCGAAGCTTAGAGTCGATTTATTCTAAACGTCTCATTTAAAAATTCTCCAAAAATAAAACATTTGCATTAACCAGATTCTGTCGAAATAAAATAAAAAATTGCACTCCTCTATACAATGAGAACTGTGACTACTGGCTCAACTGTGACACACAGTCTTGTGACAAGAATCAAGAACTTTTTGACTTAACTGGATTGAACTGCAGGATGTGTAGAGAAGGTCAGGGAAAAGTATAGAAACAAGTTGAAAATTTAACCCCTTAACACTGATCGTCGTGAATTCGCATCATACCGCTTGCATTCAGACTGCAGCCGAGATAGCGTATGCTTCCCCCAATGCCGGTTTGTGCATATTCAATACGTACGTAGGTTAACAATTTTGTGCTTTTTTTTTTTACCATTAATGCCAGTTGTCACTAATTTGAATCACACCTAAATTTACATCTATTCTATGTGCTGTAGACAAACTAACAATCTCCACTTAATTTAGCATCAGCTTGAAAGCAAAAACACAAATAGTTAATTTTATATATTTATAATTGTAAATAATACAGGCATCAAGGGGTTAAGAAGTAAAAAAAAAAAGTATGGAGGAACTCAGACAAACGTTGTTCCAAGTGTTTAAATTTTTGTAAAATAAATGATCAAAGAACTTTAACTTTCAGTTTTTGGTGATTTAAAGCATTAAAATTACTTCTAACAATGGCTTCACACTGTTTCAACAGATGTACAAGAGTTTATATTACAGTGAAAAATGAGGAAATGTGTCTTCTTCTTCCAGTCTTTCTGCTAAGCTAAGCTAAGGGCATCCAGGCTTTGGAAACCCCCTGAAAACTTTTTGTCAGATTTTAACGTGGCAGACAGCTGCTGGTTACAAAAAGCTCTGGTAAACCTGTCGTATAGCCTAGAATCTGCCCGCCTAACAACACATTCGTTGCATTTAGCAGGTAAAGAGTCAGATATTTACCTCAGGATTTGATGGAGAGCAACACAGAGCTAAAATGTAGCTGAAAACTAGGCTTAAATCCATGAAACATAATTCTAAATGAATGTCAACGTTGCTCCATGTCTGCTAGGGGTGGAAATTGATTGAAAGTGATAGTGAGTGTTGTGTTTCTGCTGCCCCCCTGTAGTCAAAACGATATTGTCGATTGCACTCTTTTTCAAGTCCATGTTTAAAAAGTTAAAAATATATATATTAATATTATCTTTAGGACATCTGGATGTGAGTGAGATTCGATCAGATTTAATTGACTAAATACAAACAACCTTCCAACTAACTTCTATGCAAATGCAGCTAAATCCTGAAAGGTGGATGGAAGTGTCTTACGCTGAATAATGAAAACTTTAGCAAGAAACATGGGGTCCCATTACTCACGTTACATTTTTGGGAACCACATCATCATCAATCTTACATTTTCCTGAACAAACCCTGCATCTCCACTTCAACTGTCGAACCGTCGCGATGCACCTGAAGCATCCACAAACTGCTTCTCCTCTGCAGTGATTAATGCAAACAGCGCAGCCCACCACCATTAATGGGGGCAATCTTAACGCACGGTGAGGCTTTGAGAAAGGCAGATAACAGCCTCATAATTGGGCTAATTACGCCTGGATGTGTTGCTTCTTTAGGCTAAATGGCAGCGAAATGCCACCGGGACGGTAGCTGGTCTGTCTCGCTGCCACTGTAAACAGGATTTGGCGAAAAGGGCAGTGGCTGTGTTCAAGAGATGCAGTGTCCCTTTTTAATCTGGACTCTTGGTGTAATCAGTGGGACTCAAAGTTAGACTTGGTTAATTAGTTAACAGCCCATAAGGACCACTTATCGGTTTTGGGGGTTCAGTCGATGCTTATTCTGGTCGCCTTCCTTCTTTTCTTCTCGACATGAGGACGTTTCTTCTTCACCTCCTGTTGTCAACACCCATTCTTCGCCCTGATTTCCCCTCGTGTTATTCCGTGTCCTTCTACCTCCCCTCTTCACTTTCCCTTTCTCTTTTTCTCGCATACTCTCCGTCTCGCTCTCCTCTCCCTCTGCCGCCTTTCTTCATCCCTCTCTTTTTCTCGCTGATGGCATTTGAAGCCAATTAGGTGTTTATATGCATGAAAAGCTGTCTCAAGGCAGGGCACGGGGACATTCCTTTCAGCTGTCGGAGATTACAGAGAAAAGGTACCAAGGAGACCTGTCGTGCAAATGCAAAGATCAACACTATTAGCCTGATCAAGAGAAAGGACTCATATTCGAGAAATTCTTAATGTGAAAATGTTTGCATGAGTGTGTGTGTGTGTGTGTGTGTGTGCCTGGATAATGTGTGTATATTGCGGCACAAAGGACCGGCCGGCTGCCTCCGAATTGTATGACTCATCCTCATTGCAACTCGTGGACTGCAATCCCAAGAGCCTGTAGTGAACAATTCTATTAACTTGCATTAGTTTCCTTCCTCCACCATTACACCACAGAGCATTCACTTATTATGTTCCCCCCATTTCTCTGGTTATGCGATGCAAGAAACTGCCAAGATTGTAAAGTATATGAATGTCCATGTCTGCCAATTTTAGCATAATTCCACATGACTCATAAACTGGAACAACATATTTTCTTTTGAGAAAAAAAAAAACATGTGCATGCATAAATCTGTAAATCCTTCTCGCTGCTTTCATTCATGATGATTTAATATATATGTAGTTTTGCAACAACCTCCAGATTTTCAAGAGGAAAAAACTCGACATAAGAACATCCTCTGCTTGTTACCTAACAGCGTTAACATGCTCTCACAGGGCTTTTTTAACCCTTTAAAACATCTTCTACCCTTGCATTTCTATGTGCTGACACTTGCACAATCCCACTAACGTGCACACAAGCACGCCGATGTGCGAATGTGTCGAAGCTGTGACACATCTCCCATCTCCATACGGGGAGGAATATGAAGAACGCTGCTGCAAATCCAGTATTTCTCGGCTGAATGCGACTGTGGTGGTGTTGCTGTGGTGCAATCACACATCTCCAGCGAGCCCCCCTATTAGAGAGCCCATTAGTGGCTCTGTGTGGCCAGACCCTTTTCTTTTGGAGAGCCAGCGAGAAGGAGAGGAGGGAGGAGAGGGAGAGGAGGGGAGGTTGAAGCCATTAACGAAGACGAGAGGCAGAGGAGACAAACAATAAGCAGGGAAAAAAAGCAAAAGGACAGCGGAGGAATAAAATAAATACAAATAGAGCTCCCTGTGAACTTTGACAACAGGTGGTCGACTGAAGAGGAAGATCGTAACTGCTATCAGTGTTCAAAGATGAGGGTCAGACGTGAGAGGCTCTCTAACTCCATCCCGGTCTATGCTAGGGGCTTTTTAGTTGAAATTCGCAATAGAGAGTTAATACTGTAGATGATCCACCATTATATTGTGCTTTTTTAACCTTAGGTTCCAAAGCCACCTGCGCTACACCTGCCAGCGATGGGTAAAAACACAAGATTCAATCTATAATTATGGCTTGCAGTTCCAAACTTGTAGTCTATGTTTGTCACTGAGTGTACGTTTTGCAATAAATAAAATATTCCTGTTGCTTTATCATTAAACATGCAGTCGAAGGGTAAATTAATACCTCTATAAATGTGAAAATTAACTTCCTTCTTCAATCTAAATCAAATCTTGCTGAACATTAAACTTGGGAAATTGCCCATAAAATAAAACCATAGATAAAATGAAATAACGGCGCTGCTGACGGGAGAATCATCACAACAGATCAGGGATATGAGGCAACAGAGGAACTGAAAGCTGAATGAATTACATGTTAGGCCTAATGTATTCAAACCTCCTTTTATTACTAAGTGAAAGTCTCAGTCAAAGGGTTATGGTTTGGTAAGAAGAGCGGATAACCCGAGAGAGATTCACACCTTAAGGTATGTTCAGAACATCTATCCATCCAGCCATTTTCTTCCGCACATAAGAAGTTGGGTCAAAGTGGTAGCAGAGCATTCTAGTCATCCTTCTTCACAGCAACGTTTTCCTGTTTCTCCTGGGGATCCCAAGGAGTTCCCAGGTCAGATGAGGTATAAAATCCCTCCAGCAAGTTCTGGGCCAACCTGTGGTCTCCTCCCACAAGCCTCCTCCTAATTAGCTACCTGAACCACCTCAGTCAGCTGAAGGAACAGCGACTCTACTCTGTGTTCCCTCCAAATGTCCAAGTTCCTAACCCTTTCTCTAGGGCCAAGTCTATGGAGGAAACTAATTCTGGCTGCTTGTATTTGATTTTCAACCTTTTGGCCAAAGCTCAAGAACACAGGTGAGGTTTGGAACAAAGACCAGTTGGTAAATCAAGAGTTTTTTCTTTCTGGTCAGCTCCCTCGTCACCACTACAATCCATTACAGCACCATTATTACTACTGTCCGACTGTCCACCTAATGTTCCATTATCCGGTCACTTGTGTACAAGATCTCAAGATACTTAAGAAACTCCTTCACTTGGGCCGCAACTCCCCGCCAACCCAGAGCGAGCAATCCACCAGTTTCCTGCAGAGAGGAGCTGACTGTCATCCCGACTGCTTAGCACTAGACTACAAACCTCTCACAGCCTGATAAAGCCCAAAGAACGGTATCATCTGCAAAAAAAACGAGACACAACTCTGAGGTTCCCACCCTGCTCACCCCAGCTGCACATTAGGATCCCGTCCACAGAACCTCGCTGGCATCCAACACCCACCAGATCCATTCCAGAGACACCTGGCTGTTTCAGCAAGGCCAAACTTACCACAAACCAATCAACACTTTAAAGCCACTGCTGGTACAAGACAGTAACAAAAACTGGAGAGATGTGTGGCATCTAATGCAACAGCTGTAGTGAGCCACAACCACTGACACAATGAGGTCTGTTTTCCTGTTTTGTTTTTGTCAAACATTAATATTCAGGTCAAAGAACAAGTATTCATACAGACCTATAATTTAAGTAAATTATAGGAATGGTGTCTGTGTAGATTCGCAGTCATCCAGCTAATCCTGGGAGCTTTGATTTTTTTTTTAAAAAAGCAATTGACGGAAGAAGCTTTTAGGATGATGGGTGAAACGTCTTTAAGAACCCTCCACAAAATCCAGTTGCATTTTTATTGATGCTCCAAGCATACAGGAAAGATCCTGACATGTTAATCTGTTAATCGACATAATAGCGAGGGGACACAACTGGAGCTGTTACATGACAGGAAACCAGTAAAAAAAATAATTTTCCAGCAAATTGAACTCCCGCTGCAGGAAGGAGCGGTTATTAACTAAATCGTTCATACCGTGTTTCTCTCTTTCAGGCCAGAAGTAAGAAGGCAATGGATTGGTGGCTTCGGAAGGAAGACACTTATAGCTTGACAAATCTCTTACATCCAGCAGATTATTCTGTGCAGAAGCATGAGCTATTGTTGTCGTACACAGGCTGGAAATAACCATCTAACCGTTGTAATGGAACGCAACGAAACAAAGATCAAGAACAAACTTTTAAATTCAGACTGCACTCGAACCAGTGTTCATTGTTGCACCCAATTTAGGACTAATGCACATTCTGTTTCTCTATAAAACATGTCTACAGTTGCTGCCTTGTTCTGTTCTTTCAACTAATTATGTGTAAGACATCACCATGCTCATGTCAGTCTTTTCAGCTCCAGGTCAGTTTTTCACATTTGTTTAACCTATGTATGTGGTCCAGTTTGGAATATTTGGTGGTCTTGCTACATCAAAATTAAGATTTTTTTGAGATTCGGACATGCTTGAAGCCCCCAAACCCGACTGGACTGAGGCTGGTGTCGCCTGGCAGGCTCTTCCAAGGTTTTTTCTGTGTTTGTCCGTCTTTCTTGACAACATCTGAATCCATACCAATCTAAGCAAAGAGACAAAACGATAGGAAAGAAGTTGGAGAAGCTCTCAAGCAGCTCCAGCACACAAACTGACAAATGAGCAGAAGGACCAACAGAGAGTTTGCATATTTTGCCTCCTTTAGAGGCAGGTTCTAAGGTTGGCAAAATCCTCAGTGTGCATCCAAGTCCTCCAGTAAAACACTCTTTTAATAAAGTACAGCTTTGTCGAGGGCACATTGAAGAAAAACTACTCATCAAGTTAATTTGCTTAATTATTCAGCAGAGTCTTCCGTATGAAAGGACATCTGTTACCGAACAGTGTCGGCGTATGTTGTTGTTGGGGTGTGTGTGTGAGTGTGTGAGTGGGAGTCGAAGAGAAACAGATATGCCATCAAATGGGTTTACAAAAGGTTGTTACTAAACACTCCAACTCAGTTTTAGTGATGCTCTACTGCCCCCTTCTGGCTCAGTTGGGTCACTGCAAGAAATTTACTCCGTGACACTGAGAACAAACTGTGGTCTGCTGATGCCCCCTGGTGTACAAACATGGAACAAATAAATGCACTTGTGGCATCACAGCAGGCGCCTTAACAAGTCCCAGTTTTAATTAGACAAGCACCTCAGCCAAGCATCTCATTTCACCCCATACTGGGATTTACACCTAGAAATAATCGTCCCAGGATTGTTTTATCTACATTATTAGATTCCTTGACCAAGAAAACATACCCTTAGCATCTGGATTCACATTGATATCATCATTAGTTCAACAGTTATTTACGAAAATGAATTTTTCAGTAATGGTGGTTTCTTCTGGATCCAGCTCCATAGCTGTTGATTATACAACAAATCTGTTGGCATACTCCTGATTCAGCAGAGTCTCAGCTACATGTTGGTGTTGGCTGCATGTCTGGATCTTAATTTGTTACCTTACAGTGATAACCATTTCACAGGCCCTCTAGTTTTTCCTGTTCTGGATTGTAGTATCTTGAATTTTGCCTAGATCCAGATCAAATTTTGATCTGTTGTACAAATTAACAAGAACGTATCCTGTATTTTTTGCCAAACAGCCTGGGGTTTTTTTGGGACGTTGCCTGCACATTGCCCTATCTCCCAGTGCTAAAGAATCCTGCAAAAAGTTCCTAGATCCAGACGGTGATCTGGATCACCACTAAAATCTAATCATCTGTTCCTTGTCCCATTATCCACCTTACATGAAAATTACATTAAAATCTGTTCAGAACTTTTCAAGTTATCTTGCTAACAGACAAACAGATAAACACCGACAAAAACATAACCTCCTGCCTTCTGTTGGAGACGGAGGCAAAAATATAAATTACAACAAAGACTGGGTATCTGTTGATGATACTGGGATAAAGACTTTCTCTACAATTTACAGAATGTGGTTTAAACTAAAAATACCTAATTTTTAGATCTTTATTACTTATTAAAACAACATTAGTTTCTTTCTTAAATTTTCTGTAGAACTGCAGCCATAATTGCACAAATTTCACTATAACACAATATTTACAAGTTAAAAAAAACACAGTAAACTAAAATCATTCAGCACTGAAACACTGTATCTTGAAATAACATCATTTAGAACAGCTGACTGTGCTGGAAGACATTTTTCCACGACTTTCAAAAAAGCAAGACTTTAGTGTCTTGATTAAATTGCAGTAAACAATAACTATGGGTGATGAATAAAAGTTTGAAGCCCCTCCGCATGCCGAAGTGTCCTTGGGCAAGACACTGAACCCCAAGTTGTTCCCAATGGCAGGCAGGCACCTTGCGTGGAAGCTCTGTCACCATTGGAGTGTGAATGTGTGAATGAAAAACACAGCACTTTGGATACCACTAAGGTAGAAAAAGGCACTATATAAGAACAGACCATTTACCATTTTTTACTGCAATTACTGAGCAAATGTTGTACATTAATCTATAATATCTATAATAAAACCCACAGAGCCTTATGTTGTGCCTGTTCTGCCTAATAAAATAAATTTAAATAAAAGTACTTTATGTTTTTCTCAGTAGTGACTCATATTTGACAGTTTGACCACTTTGTGACAGAGCAAAGGACATACATTTTGTTTGATGAAATCTACATGTGAACTTCACATGAGCCATGACAGGTTTTTAGTATGACTAATGATACGTATGACTACATCACACAGACCGTGACGTAACACCCCACAAATATTAATACTGCTCTCTAATAGATGCTCTTATGATCATTTGCAGTAACAGAATACTGATTATGCAGTCTATGTAAACCATTGTTATAAACATGTGGTGTCAAAAGGTCTGAGAAGAACTGTGGTGTAGAAATAGTGATGTAGTTGTAGACATTTTAAAATAAACGCAGAGAAAGCCTGAGCTATTGTGGTTTAACAAAACAGCAAACAGCACCACCTATGGAAACCTTAACAGAAATTTCACTGAGAAATGACGACTACTAGTGCTGGGAGCTCTATGGAGGCAGATCTGCTTGCATACCACTTAATAAATAATGATATATATTGTGTGTTCAATATCAAAATAAACATTTTGGTTCCTCAAAGTTGTTCTGGAGAGCCACAGTGGATTCCAGTCAAGTTTATATCAGCAATTAAAGATCATTTTGCTGGATTTTTCATGGATTATAAATTATAATACGGCTTTTGTAAACTTCTGCAGCACTGAGACAAGTAATCAAACTGGTTGCTGTTTCACCATAACATTTAGGTTACAGATGGTACTGCACCTGAAGAAATGCCTCTCAAAAGCTTCCTGTCACATCGGAACCAAACTGACTGTAATCTATCATAATCTGTGTTGCTACTGGAACTGATAACTACTGGATACTTAACTAACAACTGATCTTATGGGTTCTCATCCCTGGGTGTCTGACCTGCACTAGATTGTACTATCATAGAGGTTTCCCATTCACAAATGAATCAGCTGCAGCTGTTTTACACTCCTGCTCTGTATCTCATTTCATTTTCTGTCCCCGACATCCATCACTACAATTTTCCTTTTACAGTTTCAGTAAAAATTGCAAAAAACATCTGACACATCTTGTAAAAACACATTTTGAAGCAAATAACGAGGTGTTGGTTGTTAATTAATGCAGTGGGAATAAACAAGGGTCCTTTTCTGGCTTTTTCTTTGGATATTATTGGTTTTTTTTTTCAATCGCCACTCTGGCTTTTTTATGTTTGATTAACTGACTAAAAACTGTTTAGCCATTTCAGTTTGTGTAAAAGTGAAATTGCAGCAAAATAGTTTGAGATAAGTGATATCATACACACAACTACACCCTGTACTGCATATACACTGATCAGGCATAACATTATGACCACCTGCCTAATATTGTGTTGGACCCCTTATGTGGTCTAAAATGCTCTGAACCATTGGACATGGACCAGAGGACCTCTCAGGGTGTCCTATGGGGTCTGGAACCAGGACGTTGGCACTGGATCCTTTGGGTACTCTGGTTTGTGCAGTGGGGCCTCTGTCAATCAAACTTGTTCCACTGCATCCTGTTGATGCTTGATCACAATGGGGTGTAGGAAGTTTGGAGGTCAAATCAACATGTTGGGTCATTGTCATGTTCCTCAACATGCTCCTGATGGTTGGATGTTTTTTCCATGTGGTGGGGTGCATTTTCCTGCAGGGGTAGACCAGTGACATTTGGGATTTCCATTTGCATGAGGGAGTGTGTTTGTTGTGGGACAATGTTTATTTGGGTGTCTAAGTCTCATCAAGGTTTTCCATCAGAACACCACATAGTACCAATATGATCCATGGTATTCACGTCACCTGTCAGTGGTCATAATGTTGTGGCTGATCTGTGTATATTCTGCAACACTATAAAGCACAACACTTCTGTAATATTCAGCACTAGCAATATCCAATAGTGCAACATCGATTGTTTTATAGTGATCTTAATTCACCAAATAAGCTATTTTCACATGTGCAAGCTATATCACTGTTTTCACAGGTTACACTTGTACATATTATTTTACTATATTTGCACATTTGCACATTTCTCATACTACTACTATTCTTTTTTTTAAAACAGCTGTATGATTGTGTGAATTTACCAACAGAACAGCTGCCTAATTATTGCTGTAAAATAACATTTAATTAATTCTATTCTCATTTATTCTAACAATGGCCCACTTGCAACCACATTAAAGGCAGTTGGTGTGTTAAAGGAGTAGCTGAAAAGGCATCTGTGAATCTGGACAGCCCTTTCTGGTGCATGTTATTCCCTCCCTGATTATTCTCACACTGTTTGTAAAAAATACCCCCAGATATAAGTAGCAGTTCGGCAGCCAGCTATCAAGCCTCAAACGTCCGTGAATGTACCAGAGGACCTTTTCCACAACAGTCTCTGCTTCACTGTATTACCCTGCAACACTGATGGAACTTTACTAGAAACATTTATAAGAACACATTTAAAAAGCACATCTAAAAAAGGTGATTAAGTGTTGCACAAAACACCCACTGAAAGAAAACTGAGTTATCTGCAGGAAAAATGTTTTGTTAGTTTACACAGGGGAAGATATTCTCAGGCTAGATAGCTGCTTATTTGAAAAACCAAACCTTGTGGATCGTATTGTGTGATGGTAGTGAGTAGTGACAGCTCGAAAGAACAAGAGCATTTTCCTTTAGGAACATTTTGTTACAGGGCGCCTTTGAATGCTGTGGGTGGATCCTCACCGAGCTGGTGGGCCTTTCTGAGGCAGGAGAGGGAGGCGTTGAGTCGGGCACACTCCTCTTCGTTGGCACCAAACTTCTGCAGCAGCTCACACACCTGATCCTCGCTCATCTCCAGCAGGCCCTCCAGGGTCACCTCACCGGGACTCATCTCCTGCAGGACATGTACAGGATGGACAGTCACAACAACATCAGGAAGAAATACTACTTGAACCGTCTGAATCTTTAAACATTTTATGTTTCTGTTACATTTTTGCTCACTGTGAGCTCATTTATCAAAGTCCTGAGAACTCTGCTTCCAGCCATAATCTACATCTGTGCAGTATGACACAGTTATAATGCCATAAGTCATAAATAATGAAAAAACAATAGTTGAATTTCTTTAATTACATATTTTACAACTCTGGAATCAACATGTACAGCATTTTTAAGGTGCTACAAGTGTTACCTTTACTAGAGAGAAACTGGGGCTCTACATACTGTAGATATTTTACTGCTCACATTTTTAATTTGTTTCCACACTTGCCTCTTATCTTTGTGTAAACACAGCCTGCAGTTCAACCGAAAAGTCCCTGAATTTTCATTACATAATTGTTCGTTGCAGCTTTGTCAGTCATGGCTTCTCGATTGTGCCAGTGAGCTCGGAATTTTTATACTTCACAGAATCTGGTTAGTGTAAACATTCTGTTTTGGCGATTTTTTAAAAAATTTGCTGCACATCACAGTTAATAAGTTGGAGGACCATCATAAAGTTGAAAATCCGATGATTCTTTGTGTTTTTACAGTTTGTCTCTCTGCTTAATGGCGTAATTTTGGTGATTTTTAAAAAAGATAACATGACTTTTTAACCTACTAGCAGGTTTTGGGGTTCAGAGAGTTGAGATCTCATATTAACACAAGGCCCTTGGACCTTAGTCACGGACATTCTGGTGAAAATCTCAACCTTTTTCACTGATTATATGTTATTAAGTAGTTATAGCTGTAAGTGGGATAGACTGAGAGACAGGCCAATCAAACACACCTGCATGGAAATCTGATTATTTTAAACCTTTACTGACACTTTAATAGAACGGTTTTTCTACAAACTCGCCAACAAAGACGTCAGAAGATTTGATATATGTGACTGTCTTAGGTCCATTCCATTCAAACAAGTACATTTAGCTCAGTACCGTATAATTTGTTGGTGTCACATTGTTGGTCTGTACTCATCGTTGACCGGCGCAGTCTTTAAAAGGAGATTTTTACCCTAAATGAGGTTTTTGGTGTTTTTTTGGCAACCCTCTGAACCCCCAAAACCCAGCAGCAGGTTTGAAAAGTGTGTTGTCCTGAAGAAATCACCAAAATTACTAAATTTATCAGAGTCACAAACTGTAAAAACAGAAAAAGTCATTGCATTTTCAATTGTCCAATAGCCCTTGAAGTCATAATGTGTGACATGCCATCAGGAAAGCTAATCGCATCTGAGCTTAAAATTATAGGGTTCCATCAAAACCAGTTTATACTATTATTCTACATGTCTCATTTAAAAACTCACCAAAAATAAACTGTTGTAAGATTCTATAAAAATTAAATTAAATTAGATTAAATATAATTAAATTAAATATTAGTGACTCAGCAGTGATCAGCTGTCAAATTCAGGAACTTTTTGGCTGAACTGCAGGCTGTGTTGACACAGAGCAGATAGATAGTATAGAAGTATAGAACATATAAATATATATTGTACATAGAGTCACCTTTTTCCCAGTATCATAACAGATTTGAACACTTGGAAAATGCTGTACGTATTGATTCATTTTTTTTAATTTGTAAATTAAATAATCAAAGAAATGTAACTTTTGTTTTCTCTTGTTTCTGATTCATGACACTATAACTGTCACACTGCTTCTTGCCATAGCTGTGCTGTTTCCATAGAGGTGCAGGACTTTATGTTGTGGTGACAAATTAGCTCACAGTGAGTAAAAATGTGACAGGAGCAAAAAAAAAAAAAAAAAGGTTGTATTTTTTAAAAAGGCACAAAAATAGGCCAACAAAAAACACTGTTCATAATAATAGTACCTTTTTTTTCACGTCTGACTGTTTCCGTGGCCTCTGTAACCTTCTAGTGAGCCTTTAACCAGGTTACATCTAAAGCTGACAACTGTGCTCTCAGTCACCAGTGTGGGGAGCCCAACTGCTAAAAGTCAGTGAAAATGGTGATACAGAATCCATTTTGAATGTTCACAGAGATTTATTCACACCTGTACTGAACACATTTACCAGAAATAAATGGAAAAGAGGAAAACTAAACTCTTGGGACTGTTCACACGGCTAGTCTTTGTGCTCCATTCAGTTTTACCGCTCAGATCCAGTTCTGTCGTTTGGCTGTTCACATTACTTTTTTAAAATGTGGCGAACATCAGTTTCCAGTGTGAAATAAATCACAAGAAGCAGACTGCTTATGTTGGCATTTACAGTTTCATTTATAAGTTGATGTGCAGTGGAAAACAAGAAATTTGTGAGCGGATGTTAAGCTGCTAAACTTTTAATGGTGGCTTTTGGTGGAATAAAGGCTGCAAGTCCACAGTGTGAGGATGAATCTAATATCTCACTGACCCTGAACTGACTACTTCCATCCCAGGTGTCTTCCATGTTCACAGAGTGACAATATAAAGACAAATTTTGTTCTACTGTGACGTAAAAGTCACATAAATGACTGCTGACATTCTGATTTCTACTGCACAATATCAAAACCTGTATCTGATTTAGCAGCACATGTGGAAGTGGTTCATATAAGCAAAAGAAGATTTGATTTCCACCCTCTTTGCCTGCAGTCTGAATGTAAGCACATAGAGTTTGCCAATTAAACTGAGCCTGAGTTCAAACTGCACACTCATGTGTCACTAAGCGATCACTTCATGCAAAAGAATATAAAATAATATAAGATTATTTAAGAGGAAAAAGACAGTGTTCAGTGTTTTCACAGCTTGAGAGGTATTTTTAGGCATTTTTCAAGTAATAACAGAACTCTCAATTACATTTGGAAGTCAAAATTTCTGATTTATGACAATACATGGACTATCATTGGTGTATTTTAAGGAGAACAGCAGCTACTAGGTGGTGACATTCTTTACCTGCGTGACCTCTTTCCTCAGGTTGACGATGCGGAACCAGTGTCCGAGGCGAGGGAAGTCCTCCAGCTCAGAACTGCGCTCCTCTAAGGCCACTTTGCACTTACAGGACAGCTGGCGGCTGAAGTATTTCACCAACTTCCCCTGGGAGGGAGAGGGACAAACACAATGAGGAGAGGCTTCTATAGTGTTGACCAAAGCTTTTGCACATTATTTAACTTCACATATATTCTCTTGCAACATTGCAACATTAATTTTCTGTCGGCTTTTCCAAAATGTAACTCCCCAGAAGGGTGCAATCTGCAAAAAAAAGAGCCTTCAAAACTTGCAAAGCTGGGAATAGGAGGCTTAAATATATATTTCACTTCTCTAAAATTATATTTTATTTGTTTTTACAACTATGTAGATCAAGTTTGTGGTTGTCCCGACTCAAAACAGCAAACCCATCCTTGTTTACTGGATCTGTTTTCAACAACTAACCTGCTTCACACCAGGCTGCTAATGAACAAATGCAGTTACTGAACAAGTTGCTGCAGAAATATAGGCATTGATCTCTATGACTACAATAGACTGGAGTGAAAAAGCTACACTTAACAAACAAAATCAATCAATCAAGAAATGTTTATGATGTGTTAAACTGGGGTGTGAAGAGGCCTTAAAAGACATTTAGCCACTATTTTACTTGCCACATTTTCTGCTTTCAGTCTCACAAATCAAAGCAGGATGAAACAGAGTCACGAGGATCGTAAACACCCAGTAGTATACTGCACAGTACTGTTATTGTCCTGACAAACAGTTTAACACGGCCTCACATGGTGACTGAAAAATCACAAAAATTCCTAGACAGCTCAGTTAACCAGCCCAGAGAAAATATACGAAACACTCAGTTTTATCATCCAATCCCCTTTTTGCTCCACTGGAGCAGCTCAGTGGTGACTGACTGAAAGCTCTGGTTGTACCGGAAAGAGAGAGGACCCATATAGTAGTGAATACAAGGGTGTAAATATATGTAGAAACAAAATAATGCAGCAAACAGGGATATCGCCGCACAATTGGTCCTAACTTTGTACTTGATCTGCTGCAGCATTCTTGCCACATACTGTACATATGCTGCACACCAACAATGAATTCTGACTATTCTTGTTGCACTTTATCGTCCATCAAAAAAGCTGGACACAAATAAAGTACCGTGTTGGGCAATTTACACCTGTGAATACAAATCTGTTCATTTATGTGAAGAAGCAACATTTCAAAGAAAACTTTTCACAGTGAGATTCGTAGATGAGAGACATTAGAGTCATGTTTTTAAATGTATTTTTTTAGTGCTTGAGTACATCAACCAAGATTCACCTCCATTAAAATAGGGTAAAAAAGAGGCCTTTGCTTGATATCGCAAAACACATTTAAATAAGTTATGTCAGCATTCAAACCTGTACATTCTGAATATTTTGTACATTTAAAAGACTCTGTACAATATATTTTTTCTGTATACACAATAATCTGTGCAATGTCAATGTTTTACAATGTGCATATAGAATATCTCAGGGCAATATCATTTTTTCCACATTCAGAAGAATCATGGCAAGGACTGAATGTCTACGTGTCCAAGAATCTACACATTATTAACAGTACTGTTGAGAAGACTGTGTATATCATGGCATTTTGAGTTTCAAATGAGTCCTATGACATTCAGATTTTCTATGATTAATCATTGAAATCTATGTGTCTCTGTCACAAAAAACAGTCACGCATTTTGGTTCCTTCATACATTTAAAAAAGGATCTTCTGAAAAGATGACAAAATCTGCTGGGTCAAAAATACATATACAGCAAAATTATTAGTTTTGGTGACTTAGAAAGTTGCGTTAATTAAATTTTCTTTGTGGCATGGCCTCTGAACTTCTCTTAAGTGGTTAGAATTGACTACAGGCGATAACTCCTCTGAGCAATTTAAATAGGGCCCATTTGATACACTCATCAGATTCAGCCACAAACACTACAGTAGAAAAGTCTGAAGGGCTCAGCAAAAAAAAACAAATCATAGACTTGAACAAGTCAGGACAGTCACTTGGAGCCATTTCAAAACAGCTACAGATCCCAAAATCATCAGTGCAAACAGCTGTTTATATGTATAAAGTGTATTGTGCAGTCGTGTTATTGCCACAATCAGGAAGAAAACACAAACTATCGCCTGCTGCCGAGAGACAATTGGTCAGAATGGGCAAGAGTCAACCAAGAACCAGCAAAAAGCAGGTCTGCAGTGATTTAGAAGCCACTGGAACACAGGTGTCCACAGTCAAGAAAGTTTTTTCATAACTGTGAGCTGAGAGGCTGCAAGAAGGAAGCTCTTCCTCTAGAAGCAGCAACTTAAACTGAAGTTTGCTGCTGATCACATGAACAAAGAAAAGGCCGTCTGGAGGAAAGTTCTGTGATCAGATAAACTAACTAACTTTAGCTATTTGGTCACAATGATCAGAAATATGTTTGGAGGACAGAAGATGAGGCCTTTAAACCCAAGAACACCAGACCTACTGTCAAGCATGGTGGTGGCAGTATTATGCTCTGGGGCTGTTAAGGTGTCAGTGAAACAGGTGCTTTGCACAAACTAAATGGAATAATGAAGGAGGAGGATTACCTCCACATTCTTCTGGAAAACCTAAAATCCTCAGCCATAAGGTTGGATCTTAGACACAGTTGGGTGTTCCAACAGCACAATGACCTCAAACACAGGAGGCGAAATCAGGCTACAATTAACGTTTTGCACTGGCCTCCTCCAAGTCCTGACCTAAACCCCATTAAGAACCTGTGGACTGTGCTGAAGAAACAAGTCTGTGTCAGAAAGCCAATTCTGTCAAGAGAAGTGGTCAAAGATACAAACAGAAACTTGCCAGAAACTTGTGGACTGCTACTAAAAGCACCTAGTTGAAATGAAAATTGTCAAGAGACATTGAAACAAATATGGATGCATATTTTTGACCCAGCAGATTTTTTCAATAGAACACTAGAAAACCAATAACGAATCTAGGGAAGAACCAAAATGCATGATTGTTTTTTTTGTGTGTGTTTGTGACAGACACATGTTATTCAATAATTCTATAATGGAAAACTAGGAGTTATACTAGCTATCGTAAACTTAAGATTGCCATGATACAGTAGTGCAGGGTCTTTAGACGTGTATGCAAACTTCTGTTCACAAATGTATCAGTTTTCCTTGTTTCTTTAAATTGTTGTACTGATGACATTTACTCCTTGTTTTAATTTAGGTTTAACAGTTATCAGCTTCCTTCATTAACCAGGTTCTCCTCATCAGACTCTACAATTCTACAATTTCATTTAGCAGACGCCTTTATCCAAAGCGATGTACGTGTGAGGCTATTTGGGGTTCAGTGTCTTGTCCAAGGATACTTCAGCATGTGGAGGAACCGGAGAGTCAACCACCAACCATACAGTCAGTGAACAACCCGCTATACCACCTAAGCCACAGCCGCTCACTCTGTGAACTCTGTGTTCTCTCCAATTAAAGGGGGGCAAAGCAAAATGAAATGATCTGCTATTTATTGAGTATTCTCTAGGATAAATACCAGTAGGCTAATCAATATTCTAATCTATGTTCTATTAGATCCAGAACAAGCAGAGTAAAAAGGATTTGGTGGACAATCAGGACCAAACATAAAAACATATTACTGCACTTTCTGCATCACCAACTCAAAGCATGTAGGCTCCTGTGGTAACATGACACTTACAGTTTGTCTACTGTAACTGCACGGCTTCATTAGTGGCATTACTAACGTACAGCTCAACAGGTTTGCAGATATAATGCATCCCCTCAGCTGAGAAGCTGCATCAGTCATAGAGAATATGACCAGGAGAAGAACTGGTGAAACGGCGGTGCTTCTTACAATTGATTTTAAACCCAAACTCTGAACAGAACCTAGTTGAACTGTGCAGCATCAGTTATATCCAGACATATCCAGGACTACGAGCACACAGGTGAGCGCAGTGACTTTGCAAGAAAAGATTTCACAGTATAATATGTGACATTCCCGCATTAAGACAACAACAACAATGTTATATATCTAGTTGGTTGTACATTATCCGAAATGTGTCTAATGATGTTTAAATGCAGTGAGAGAAGAAGAAGAAGAAGAAGAAGAAGAAGAAGAAGAAGAAGAAGAAGGGGAGAAGGAGAAGGAGAAGGAGAGGAAGAAGAAGAGACTTAACATGACTAAACATTATTTCGTTATTCTACCAGCACAATGTGCTTTGTGTTATCTAGACATGATTTCTGCCTGAGCATCTGTGCCTCAATCACACTGATTTTCAATGACAACAGTACTGAGGACAACAACTCCCATGATCCCACGCTACTGGACAACTACACCAAACTACCTCGTATGCTTTTGTTACGACTGAGAGAACGCCAGAAGCAGAAATGACCCACTGTGAGTTTAAGAGGCAAAGATAAAATGGCTGGTAGGACAGGAGTTCACTCATGGGTCACATCACAAGCACTTTATCCAGTGGCAGGAACATACTGTGTATTTGGATTTCATGTGATTTACTGATGCTGAGACACTCCGGGTTCATCGCAAAAGCATCGTAGTCAATAAAAACAAAAAAATATGTGTTAATAACCTGTTTTAAACTGATAATACTCAGCATGTCCTCTGTCTTATGTTAAAAACTGACTCCCTCTCATGACACCTCTGACTAGAAATCCTTATTTATAGTGAAGATCCTGAGCTGGAAGTGTAATTGTAAATACAAAAAAGATTAATTGCACCATCAGAACTTCTTCATTCATCAAGAAATGCAGAGAAATGATCACACATGACTTAATGACAGCACTTTAAAAAAAAAAGGTAAATACATTTTGTTGTCAATAAATAAGTAATTATTATTAATTATTAACCAAACGCAAACAAATTAATTTAATATAAAATGTTAGCAAATAATACTCAGCTTATCAAATATTATTCAGCAATAAAATAACAGCAGTAACTTAACGTTGGTTGCCCAGTCTGTACATCACTTTGTAAACTCTGTGTTTAAAAGGTGCTATATAAATAAAGCTTCTTTCTCATGCTTTCAATTCCTATTTCAAATGTGTTATTTCTAAGCTATTAATTCTTTAAATTCTCTCTTTTATGCTTTTTATTTTATTTTTTTTAGATAATTTACTGTGTATTTTGTTGTTGTTGTTTTTTGTTTGTTTTTTTCCCTCACAGGAGCGGCATTAGATAACATCAGTCCACAGCCACTCATCTCCTCTGCCAGTTTGACCTCCATTTCTCACTGACCCAGTGAGATGGCCTGAATGACACAACAGTTTGGGTGGATTCGGGCGCTTTTGGCACAAGGACAAAAAGGACTTTAGATTTATTGCAGAGGTATAGCGCACAGTGTATGGCAACACGAGGCAAATTTCACTTATTACACATGGGCATGTTGTGGAAACAAGGCCGCTTGGGAATCAGGGAAGAAGCCAAAACACGTCGTATATTGACAAAACCACATCATGAAAGATTCCCACACAGCAATATTGAAAGAATAACTTGATGAAAATGGAGCTTTGTGCTATTTCAGGGAGCAACTCATTTGTTTAATCATTTGCGCACCTGAAAAAGTTCTCTCAGTTCTGCTGTATTAGAGAACTTTTGCGAAAACTCTAATGCATTGATTCATGATGGAACCTGTGCAGCCGAGCCTGTAATTCTTACAAAGATAGATCACAGTGGGCAACAGCCAGAGCCAGACAGGATAGTGGACAGTTAATCACAATGCAAAACTAGACAGAAACAAAAGAACAGATCTTTTTAACACTCAGGTTTCATCCTCACATCACCGCATGCAGGACATGCATGTATCTTTGTCAGGTTTGAGCTGAAACAGTCGGTCTGAGTCGAAAACAGTGGTAAAATGATGTCCGTGGCCCACAGCGGGTGACGTGATGCTCAAGGACTTAAGGATGATGCATGTGGATGGCCCCGTTCCAAACGTACACCTACAAAATGACTGCTAGAAATTAGACAGCGCTGGCCTACATCAGTGCATACCAAAGTAGAAACCAGTGGAGGAGGGACCAGCAAGTCACCTCTGAATGCAGAAAAACCCTACAGCAGCTGCCCACGGCTGCGAGCGCTCGGCCTGATAAAGGCGACTGCTCAGTCCACACCTACAGAGAAACACACATTTACCCTGGCTAAATGTGTTCATGTCTCACTGTATGTCTTATAACTCTCATGCATACATCTACTTAAAAATATCTTTGTGGTTTTATTTGTTTATGAGATAACAGCATATATACAACAACGCTGTATATTTGCACTGATCAGCCACAACATTATAACCACTGACAGGTGAAGTGAATAGCATTAATCATACTGCTACTATGTGGTGTTCTGATGGAAAACCTTGGATTTTAACATCCATGTTGATGAGACTTAGACACCCAAAATAAACATTGTCCCACAACAAGCACACTCCCTCATGCAAATGGAAATCTCAAATGTCACTGGTCTACCCCTGCAGGAAAATGCACCCTACCACATGGAAAAAACATCAAACAATCAGGAACATGTTGAGGAACATGACAATGACCCGACATGTTGATTTGACCTCCAAACTTCCTACACCCCACTGAGATCAAGCATCAACAGGATGCAGTGGAACAAGTTTGATTGACAGAGGCCCCACTGGACAAGCCAGAGTACCCAAAGGATTCTGTTGCCAGACCCCATAGGACACCCTGAGAGGTCCTCTTGTCCATGCCCAATGGTTCAGAGCATTTTTGACCAGATAAGGGGGACCAACACAATATTAGGCAGGTGGTCATAATGTTATGCCTGATCGGTGTAAAGTAACTGATAAGATAAGACAAGACAAGACAAGACAAGACAAGACAAGACAAGACAAGACAAGATAAGATAAGATAAGATAAGATAAGATAAGATAAGATAAGATAAGATAAGATAAGATAAGATAAGATAAGATAAGATAAGATAAGCAGTGCCAAAAAGTAGAAAGCAATACGATTTAAGTGCGATACATTACTGAAATAAAACAACCAAGCTAAAATAAGGGCAGAAGGGCAAAGATCTGGGTGTGTTTCTCCTAAAAAAGTCACCCTTTTAGATTTTTAAGTAATTGTCAAGCCAGTCGACTCATATCAAAACTGGAAAATGGAACTGTGCTTCATGTATTCATGTCTCCTTTGGGATTAACGGTTGTCGCTTTAGTAAGCGTCTGATCCAACACACAAACACTGTAAACACAGCAAATATGTGCAAAGCTGCAAGTGTTAATTGGCAGAAGTTATGTTAACATGCTAACATATACTATGTTATCTTCCTTTTAGTGTTGTTCAGTTTGTTTGTGGCATTCGTAGGTAGAAATAACCGGCAGCCACAAAGATGCTCGAGCAGGGTTACGGGCTTGGGGGCAGATCCGGCCCATGAGACAATTTTCACGAGGCCGCACACATGTTTAGCATTTCCAGTTAAATGCAGCTGATGGATGAGTTTATTTCTTCCCAATTTTGATTTTTACACGCTCTTTCTACTGTGTTTTTAAATGTAACACTTAGCAAGCTCAACCTAACTCTTCTACTCAGTGCAACTGACACCAAAATATCTCTTTCTAATGCTATAATAAATTTTCATGAGTGGTGGAAAACTGATTGTCGTTTATATTCTTCATTGAGTTTATTCTGTTTTCTCCTTGTCTCTTCTGCAAAGACCAAGTTCTTAACTTTGGAGTGCAGCCACAACATTAAAACTACAGACAGGTGAAGTAAATAACTCTGATCATCTCATTTACAATCCAATGTTCTGCAGGGAAACCATGTGTTGCTAGCAAAACCTGGCATTCATTACTTTGACATGTACCACCCACCTAAATGTTGTTCCAGACCAAGCACACCCCCTCAATTGGCAACAGCACTTCCTGACTGCAGCAGCCTCCCCCAGCAGGACAATGCACCCCACCACTCTGCACAAAACTGCTTGAGGAACACGACAAAGAGCCCAATTCAATGGGATCCACCGGAGGAAGCCTCATCTTCGGATGTCCCGCCTCTAAACTCATGCCAAACACCAAAGGACATCCCCAGAGGTCCAATTTCCATGCTCAGATGAATCAAAAAAGTTTTCTCAGCACAAACAAAACCCACAGAACATTAGGTAAAAGTTTGTTTATCTGAGCAGTAAGAAGCCCCCCTTCTGTGAGAGCAATGTGGCCACCTCAAAAAATGTGTATTTAAAGCCCCGATCAGACATGTAAAACAACTACAAAGCGCCACCCCAAAGCTCCAGTCGGAGCAGATTTGGCAAACTGAAACCCAGAATGAACCGAACATACTGTGCTGCAGGTGTACGAGCATAAGCTGCTAGGGCTAGCAGGCTAACAATAGCATGCCACGAGCTGAAAATTATCCCAGGGTTTAACACTTTGTTATCTTTACCTTCTGTCTCTCTCCTTGCACAGACTGCCAGACATGCAGAGGCCTTCTGCTGAGGCGGCTCGTGTTTTTTTTTAAGTCGTCAAGTTGCAAACTGCTTTCTGAGCGAGAAGTCGAGCATATTCTTGGACTTAATTGCTGAACCTCTAACACTGTCAAGGCTGGACCTAAATCCAAGCTGCACCTCAAAGGAATAGAGAAGAATGAGTATACCATTTAGTGCACAAGAAGAAGTAAAGATGAGCAGCCACGTATTTATTGGGGAAGAAATATATACAGTAAATAAATATATATGAGGAAATAAAATGTCAACTAGAAAAATTTGGATTTTTGATCTGAAAGTGATCAGACTGGTTAAGTCACAGGAACTAGATGCAACTTGCAGCGCTCTACTGATTCTAATCGACTAAAATTCTTCAGACGTGTTTTGTCAGAACTGCTTCATATCTAGGAAAATAGAAATGAGCTACAGGTTCTTGTTTCTTAGCAGCAGCAGTTTTGGAGACTAAGCCGAGCATTTAAATGACAATTTTCTGTCAACGAGTGTCACAAAATGCTTTTAATCTGATGTCATACAATAAAAACTCAAAAATATCCAATCGGGCTAAAAATGGGCTAAAATGATGTTGTGTTCCTTTTACCAGAACTAAGTGAGTCTTTATCGTGTTTTTCCCATTTGAGACATGAGCTGAACTGACCTCTTCACGACTGTTAATCCAGATAAAGTGCAACACTTAATGAATGTACAGCAGACTGTAACGTCTACACCAGCTAAATCTGGTCTGTTAAACCAGAATCTTGTTCTCTGATGCATCAAAAACATCCCGCACTATAACTCAAGCTCAAGCACAATAAAGTTCAACATCTGTTCAGGTAGAAGCAGACTTTGATAACTAGCAGTTTGCAAATTTAGCCCACTGAGCTGTAACGCACTGCAGCAACTGGTAATTTATCAGCCCAGGTTTGTAGGTGAAAATGAACTGGGGAAAAGAAACCACATGCATAAAAGCATCCCGGGTTTACTGAAATAGAAGAGATGCCCTTTGGGAGACGACCCCACATGACGGTAAGCAAACAATATTTGACAGAAATCTGCATTTTCCTGTTATTTTTTCTAATTTTGGTGCATTTTATTGTAAATTTAACATCAATTCAGTTGTACAAGTCACATATTATGCACAGAAGGGCTAAAGGGAAGCCATTACAGCACAGGCCAAAATTGTATTAAATTGTGAATGTAGACTAATAAACCACATTTAAAGCAATTAAAATAGTATGATTTTGTAACACGCATGTATAAAGTTAGCAGACTCGCAGGGGCATATTTTAAATAAACAACACCCACAATCGAAGCAGGAGAAGATGAGATATCCTCTTTAACCTACGTTTCCCATAATGCAACTCGACTGCACTGTTTCTTAGACCCTTATGGCGTCATTAGGGTTATTTTTCATACTGTGTTTCTGCAGTTACAGGTTTTGTTGTATTCCTCGTAGCATGTAAACTCAATGTCTGTGAAGTTGGTAGAATGCTCCATTATGTTAAACAATGAAATATTTTGCAAAAAGTTACTTCTATCGCAACAAAGTTTCAAATGACCACATGAAAATTTTCTGACAATCTGAAAAGGAGAAAATTACCACAAGAATCTACAGGCACCTTCAACTTTACAGCAGTTACCCTACACTGTTTTGCCACATATTAACTGGTTCATTTTTGCTACATTTGGCCAAAGCATGCGCTAAAAATCCACAATAAACTACCTGCTCGGCACCAATCAGCAGATATACACAGTTAGCAGTTAGCTGGTAAGCACGATATAATTCTTAGCTAATAAAAAGACATAGGTTTTCCTTAGAAGCTGGTGGAGACCAAAAACGGAGCTAAAAATAGAGCAATTATTGGATATATGTGCCTTATGGCTGCAACTTTGTGCAACTGTTGGGTCACAAATAGGTCTTGGCAACACTATAGAACAACTGGACATGTGTGCAGAGGTGTCAAAGTAAGGTAGGGTTTGTTTTTCATGTATGCTTTCGAGGACAGGTTGTCCAAAAGTTTGTGCCTTGTTCTCCATTTGTACAAAAACGAGAAGTTATGCAGTCTGGGCCAAGAGGACACTACAATGGTGGGCTTTTCACACACCCTTTGAGTGTGGCCAATTGGAACAGGTATAAATACTCGTGCCTTTAGACGTGGTCAGACAACACTTTGTGTGACCCAGTTTGCTTCGAGCATAATGAACTCTTTATCCTTCTAAGCTACAGTGCTTGAACTGTTCTTCATAGCCTTTGATCGTCTGACTCGGAGTAGAAAAACACCACGGTTCCATCTTTGAAGCAAAAAAAAAGAAGGTGATGCTACATTTCATGTTCAAATCAGCATTGTGCAGCCGCTGCCCATCTCTTCTACTTGAATATGAATGAACAACACTTGTTTTGACCTGCCCCAATTTCTATTCTATGAAACACATAATTGGATCACATGACATGCTGCATCATATGTCTGAACCTCTATGAAACCCCTACAAAAAAACAGATCCTTCATCACGTGTGCTGATCATTCCAGTGTATCCAAGGGTTACCACCAACAACGCAGTCATACTAATGGAAACCAGTGCAACACTTCATCCAGGTAATGGCAGAGGCGACTATTCTTGGAAAATCTTTTGGCTAAAGCGAGGTCAGTGCTCAACAACACATCTAACAGGCTGTTTCTGTTGCACAATCTGGGTCTTTTAGATGAATAATAGGCAAGGAAAGCAGACACGCCATAGAGGAATCTCCCATACACTCAATAGAGATCAGGACAGGTTAACGAGGAAGGCTTTGTTTTTCTCTGACGTCACTGTGATCCTGATCAAAACCCCTGGTGGACAACTAATTTGTTGTTGAGGCAATAAAAGGACTGACATCCTGAAAGCCTCCTCAACTCAGAGGATCTGAGGAAGATTAGACAGTTCTCAGGAGTAACTCCTTTGTCACACTTGTGAATTAACTGCAAGTGTGTCTCATTCCCTTTTTTTGTTTGTTTCTGCTCAGCATTTGTTTCACAGGTTATTTTATTCACTTTCTGCTGAGAAAATCCTCAAAAGATTAAATAATACAAATGACAAACTAAAATGTACTTCCATCCAGAACAAGTTTTTTCGTAGCAGAAGCCTAAGCCAGATCTGTATTTGTTCCTGGAATATTGATAAAAAAAATGTCTTTTTGCAAGGGGATTGCAGCCTAAATTTAACAGCGGTAGAATTGCAGCCCACAACAATACATGACTACCAAAATGTATCACTCTGGCCTGAATTCATCTTTCTATCACTTTGTCTGCTGGGCATTACACTTAGAGTTTAAATGTGGAAGATGGCTCTAGACATCGACTGGCATATAAAACTATGTGTACATTTTCCTTCTTTCTTCATTTAATGCAATTTTTTTTGTAAAGACTACAATTTTTAACCAGAACACAGAGATACAACTTGTAAACAACTGAACTCTTGCTGCATTGCTTACTGTTAGGGCTTAATTTAAAGCTTAAGAATGTCTGCAACGAATTTAAGTCACCAAAATGGATTTCTATGCGCTTATAAAGGGAAAGAAGGACCAACCACAAGCAACTATAGGTCCAGACATAAGTTGTGACATTCAGCATTGTTCGAATTTCCTACTTGGACACAAAAAACACACTGAAAATGTGAAATCTGGCATATTTTAACTGCAACAATCAAATATTTTATATCAGTCAAGTGACTGTGTGTAATATTAAAAGGACTATAAACTCATCTACCATGTTTCCCGCTATAGGAAGCATCTCTTCTAAGCAAAACAAAAGACAGAGACAAGAAAGCAACAGGCTGGTAAATGCAAAGTAGCTAAAGAGACAAACATAATTCTTGGAGGCTGGTGGAGACCAAAACCGAGCCAAAAAGAAAATTATTATTGGACGTATATTCATGAAAAGGCCAGAAACATTACTTCTGTTCGGTCGACTCTGTGTAATCAGGCAAACTTCTGATGCCACTTTAGCTATAACTTATTTGTAAGGAGAAGCGTGGAAACATTCAGTCTGTAGCTGGCTAAAAATAATAATTGTGTTATAAGTTACACGTTCCATTGTACCTGGCATAAATGCTCATTCTAGTTTTTAATTTTTCGACTAAAAAGAAATATCCACCTGCAACTTTAAGTGACATCCTGAATGTAGTTTGGTCTCGCTTAGCAAAATGTCACTGTAACTCAGTGAAACTGCATCCAAAAACAACCATAACATTGTTAACCACAGCAGATATGGGTAATATTTCTCAGTATGCATGTTGAGTTCAAAAGGGTTCTGACTTTGCTTGCTCTGTAGTAGCTATAAAAGTGTATAAGATGTGAAGTGAAAGTAATAATGTTTGGAAAATGTTGCACAAAGTGAAGCCAGATGTTTCACTATTGTGCAATATAACAAAGACTGCAACATCCCAGTGTTCAAATCAGGTGTTGGCACATAAATAACTCATGAATGCTTTGGAAAATGCATTGTCTACAACTTGCAACTGTCTCCTTCTCTTTTGTTAGCCCTATTGCTAGCTTGTGTTACAGCCTTGTGCAGTCAGCAGAAATGAGTTTCACATTACCACCTCATGCTGTCTGGTAGAACAAGCGACACAAAACAATGCTGCCGCATCATTAAAAGACTCGACAGCATTTCAAGTTCCTTTCTGGTCATTGATTAAACCCCTAGAAACTCATCTCTGGGTAGCAAAGTTACACAGTTCCATGTTTTTAACAAGAAAGCATCCATAAATGTAACTCTGCACCATGACTTCCTCTTGAATGCGTAGATCTATGAAGTCCATGCACTAAACTCCACTTGCAGCAGCTCGAGCACACCAGCTCACCTACAATTCTACTCAAACACTGCAAAACCACTTTACGCTGCGAACTGGCAAGTTTTAATATTGGCGTAATTAAGCCACACATGTTCAAAACAGAAACCAGTTTGTTGTGCATCAAAACCTTAACATTCTGAATCTGCGTTTCAGCAATTGGTAGTCTGCAGTTCTAAGGCAGAAATGCTCAGCCATAGCGTTGACTACGGCTTATTTTGCTCATACCATGTCTTGTAGCATGTATAAACACCATATGGGCACATTAACAGGGTAAAAAAATTACACTACTAGAGGGGATCTTTAAGGCAGAATATATTAATGCATCTTCTAATGTGCACATACACCGATCAGCGAAGTGAAAAACTTTGATCATATTGGTACTATGTGCTGTTCTGAATGAAAACCTTGGATTTTAACATCCATGTTGATGAGACTTAGACACCCAAATAAACATTGTCCCACAACAAGAACACTCCCTCATGTAAATAGAAATCCCAAATGTCACTGGTCTACCCCCACAGGTAAATTCACCCCACCACATGGAAGCAACATCCAAAAATCAGGAACATGTTGAGGAACATGACAATGGTCCAACATGTTGATTTGACCTCCAAACTTCCTACACCTCATTGTGATCAAGCATCAACAGGATGCAGTGGAACAAGTTTGATTGACAGAGGTCCCACTGCACAAGTCAGAGTACCCAAAGGATCCAGTGCCAACATCCTGGTTCCACACCCCATAGGACACCCTGAGAGGTCCTCTGGTCCATGCCCAATGGTTCAGAGCATTTTGACCACATTATGGAGACCAACAGGAAGTTGGTCATAATGTTATGCCTGATCGGCGTATGTTGCAAAGGAAGACTGAAATCAGCTATAAGTTTAGCATGATAGAAAGAAAATATGGTCCAAAATTCACAACCAGACCCCACATTTGGCCAAAAGCAAAGTTACAATACTGTCCTCCTTTGACTTTAACAAATGTTGGTACAGTCCCTTAGCCATGCAGCACAAGTATGTAATATTTGGTGCAGAAATACATGCAAATGCTGATCATATGTTCCAATATGTATTTTCTAAACAGGACTGACTGTAACATTTGAACATATTTGCACTTTAAATCATCCAAAACTGGTCCAATTAAACAACTATCCATCTCTTCTTTCAATTTCCACAAAGATCTATCAGGCACAAACCACAAAAAGAATACCTCCGTAGCACTTACACCAACTAATCCAGCACCCACAATGCTTTGCAAGGCATCCAGGGAACATAGTGAGCGTTTATCTTCACACTGTAGCCCGCTCATTTGCTGGCAGCACATTTGTACTTAATATCAGTCCTCTCTCTCCTCTTGGATTACATTCCTGTCTGTTGTCCAGCACTTGCAAACTTCACTTCACAGCTCGGACGTGAAATATGTTTATAGCAGAGGCTGCGGGCTCTCGGGATTCAGCATGTGGCACTCACAAGTGACTTTATGGTGGTTTTTATTTTTTTTTTATGTAATATCTCAATTATATCCCCACTGAGACACGCACACAGACCCTCAGTGGTGAGTTTATGGGCAGCTTATCGCACTTAATGGTGTTTGTTTTAATCTCCTGAGACATCACCATAACATTCTTACAGGCCCATGTGTCCGCGGTGCGCAATGGTGGGGTTTTTCCTGTGACCTTATCGCACTTTATGGCGTGTTTTTTTTTAATGTCCTGTGTGGTGGTGAAAGGGGGTTGACAGCATGACATCTCAAACACAACACTGGAATATTATGGCCATTACGTAACGCAATTTACGGAATACCCCACGGGCCAATTAACGGATTTTTTTTTCTTTTCTTTTTTTTTTTTGCAACAATTTCAGTAATCTGCCCGGCCTTGCGTAACGCCAGGGCCTTGGATGCGCTTTGCGAGAACAGATGCGCACAGGCTGGCATATCTGGTAAATGGATTGTAAACACGGGGCTGCCTATAGGCCTCGGCTGCCTCAGATAATATTCTGATGGAGAAGAGCCACCTTCTCTCCCCGCCACCTGCAGAATGCGCAAGTCTATAACAGCCCACTGCAGCCCCGTGGCCTCTTGATTTATTGCACTGCACACAAAAAAAGCAGATAGCAGCGGGGGGATATTTTTTTGGCATACATCTTTGCATATTCGTGCAATGGCAGCAGAAAAAAAATAAAGCAGTTTGTCACTGCTGTGGTGATGGTGGTGGAGGAGGGAAAAAGGCGCATCAAAAATACGCACAGTGGCCTGGCGATAAATAACAGACGGCGATTGATCCGTATTGATTCAGATGGAAGACGCACAGCAGAAATTCCGCTCAAAGGGTTGCTTACCTCCAGCGTTCGTATCTCTTTTTGTGTCAAGTCGTTGGATGTGGCACATTTGGTCCGTAAACCCTCCAAACTAGAAATGCTTATGTCTATCATGTTTTGCACCAACTCGCACTGCTGCAAGGCTTTCTGCAAACTAAGATGCTGCTCCTCGCTTTTTGTCATCTCCTCGTTCATAGTTTTGCGAGCGGTGGACGTTATATTTTCCCTTTTTGCACTTTAGAAAAAAAAATAAGAAGAAAAAATCAAGACAGGAAGAATAAAAAGAAGACAAATATCAATTCAGGAAAGAAACGTGGAGGAGCCCACGGAGCGGAGCGACCTGCAGAACGCCATGAAAACGAGATGCTGGAGGTTTAGAGACGCGGTTTGAGCCGTGAGAGAGTCGACTCCATTGCAACAACAGTCCTCGTAGTTCCTGCTGTTTCATCAAGGTGTCTCCTGGTTGTTGGAAGGGATGGAGGGGGGGGAAATCAGATGAAGATACACCGAGCGGGATGTGCACGGTTCGCCACAGCATCCATCGGGTGCCCCTTGTCGTTTCAGATGGATTTTTTTTTTAATAAAAAAAGAAAAAAAAAGAAAAAGAGAAAGAGAGAAGCTGCTCAGCGCATCCTAAGCAGACGGATCGGGGGGAAAAGCCTGGTGGGTTTTTCAGAGGTGCTGATGTGTGGATTGGATGCAGGTACTCCCTGTCTCCCTTGGCAGCAGCTGCATCCCGGTTCGCTCCCACCACACCGACATGTTTCCTGTCAATCAAACCCACAGCAACAGCATCGCATCGCCCAGGCACCGCCGTGAGGAGCAGCTCTCGCGAGATTACGGCCAAGCAGTGCAGTGAGGAGGGGATTCAGTCTCCAGGCCTGGATGAATGAGGAGCAACACTTTTCTCATGTTTGGGCCAAAGATGGAAGGATTGTTTCTACATTTGCTGCATCTACAGCCTAAACACACCCATTAAATATAGTTTTTAGACTACTGGCTAGAGTCATGTTTGTGTCAGTATTCTTTAAAACAATTTAAAAAAAAACAAAATATATAAACTCAAAAGGTTCATCTCATTGTATTGGTTTCGCATTTTTATTTTAAGGGTTATTGATATTGGCTGTATGTTTTAAGAGGAAGACTTTAATCATCACTTTCATGCTTTGCAGTGAAATTGCACTATTGCTCCTTGTTTCCAGCAAACTAGCCATTTTGATGATAGTGCCACCTCCTTGCATGCAAATGTTCCACCAAAACAATTCCATTGTCACTATTTTGAGGGGACACAGTGACAGCATCCTTTGCTTAGCACCACCCACATGAAATTCTTTATTCTTCTCATAACCCAACATTATCAGGAAGTTGGGAACTGAGCATATATGGTTATGATACTGAGATTTCCTTGGGTGCCTCATCGCTTTTCTTGTATCTCCTTCCTTACCTTGGTTTCACTTGCAAACAGTAACTTCATTTTAAGGTTTCCTCATTTAAAATGATAATTATATTATATAAATACCTCTATTTTTCTATTTCTTTAAAAATGTTCTTTAAAATGTCTTAGTGATGTGACACAGCCCTGTGGTACAGTCACTTTGCATTTCACATATTATATGAACACATGACAAATAAAAACTCTTGACATATAGTGTCTATAATCAGATAGTCTTGCATAACCAGACTGTTCTCTAGTGCTTACATAGCACTGTGCAGTCTGGTCTGGCTGCACCTCATTATCATGCTGCCATAAGACGAATAAGACTCTATAAAGCAGTTAAGCGAGGGATGCTGCAGTGGTGTCCCCCTCAAAATAGTGACAGTGGAAATGTTTTGGTGGAACACTTGCATGTAAGGAGGTGGTATTATCAAAAAATGGTTAATTTGCTGAAAACGAGTGGTGCTGCTTTACAGCATGATTTAAATCCTCAGCAACACTTTAAATGTTCAGTGTGGTAGGCTGCTGCACAGAGGTTGTTGTTGGGGTTTCCCATAATAAAGGAGATTTTTTTAAAAAATGTATGAAATGCACAACCAGTGCAAGGTTTATACCTCCATTCTACATCCAAGGGAGTCTTGCCTTGCTCAAGGATAGATGCCTTATTGCACTTCTTATATCCTCTTCTTTGCTTAGGTTTTACTTGGAGACTCGATCTCAATGAGACTAGCTCATCAAAGTTTCTGCATGAACAAAACCCGATCTTACAGGAAAACAAAATTTACCAAACAATCAAAGTCAAATAATCTCAAAAAGACAAAGGCCGTATATTAAATCATCATGCTGTATAGAAATGTCCCATCTCTTTGTTAGGAAATCCAGGGTCAGGATGGTTTGGAGGTGTCAGACAATAAATAGCATGGGTCCCAATATGATTAAACAGATAAGACATCAAGTTGCCTTGATGACACTGAACTATTTTGACTCATCATAAAGCCTGTAGCGTCTAACTACTGTGAAAAATATTCCAGTGTTGACATTTTGCAAAAATACAGATGCACTCACAACTCATGAAGCATGAAGATTCATTTTAAATGGGTCACAGGGAGAAGCTAAGGATGTTGGGGACTTCTCCTTTAAGGTATTGGGTGACATAACACTCTAATAGCAGATGGACATATTTGATTGCCATAACAGTGGTGCTAGAAAAAAATATCTCCACACAATTGAAAATGTATAAGCTAGATCAGCTGGTAGAGACAGACAAAAAAGTGTACTGGCATCATCATTTTAATTAAACAATGCATTTGTTTCAAAAATGCATTCATAAGTGAGCCAGAAAACATGTGATTGCACTGCACATAAATGTATATATGTTTGTGTTTCAAAAAATACCTTTCAGTACAATTTTTATGCCACACAGTTTCTTTTGCAGTGGATAACGTGCTACAGCGATCCCGCCCACATGAGCAGCCAAAGCAATCCGATTGGTTGTACGCGATGACGTAGGCGCACGTTTTGTAGTTCAGGGCGCCAAACAAGGCTAACAACGTAGTGGCTAAAACTCTTGTGTTCAAGTGTTCAACTCAGCTTTGCGTCGACTTTGCAGCTGACAGGACTCATGGCTTCTACAAGTAAAGCGCCGGCACCGAACAGAAACTTACCCTGGTGAGCTGACAGTCGTTGTTTTTCACAGATAGATGAATAGAGTCAGCGCTAGCAAGCTAACATGCAGAGTATGGATCCAAGCTAGCTGATCGCTGCTCTGTGTAGCCTTACGTCGTCTGTATACTTAATTGTCATGTACAAATAACTTTAAATATTCGCCGTAATTGTAAAGTGAGCTTTCATTTTGAAGCCATGTGAGCTTCTCTTTAATTCGGCGTATATAATACATCTAATTCGGACATCCAGCATCGCCTTTGAGCCACTTCTCCCAACTGGCTCAACGGAAATGCTGCAGTGTCTGACCACCGAGAAACGCCACAAAAGTTGAAGTTTCCTTTATATAGGCGTTAATTCTGCAAAAAATGTCAACGCCGAATTAAAAAGTGATGTAAAACGCTTAATGATAGTCGACATTTATTACACATGGAACGAAATTTACTAGTAAAATGTTTTAAAATGTAAGAAAATATAATGAAGTTCGGTCTGTAGTTGTCACCTGTAGACGACAAAAGATTTCGGGGTTAGCAGATTGATTATCCGTCTTACAAATTTAAGTTTTTTTATTCACAGTAACTACTCCAAGCGTCAAGCTTTAATCGTGTATATATTGAAAGTATTTATTGTCGATAAAAGTCTTGATTAATGCTGTTTTCCTGCTTTGTATTCCAGGGTTGAGAAATACAGACCTCAGACACTTGATGATTTGATCTCCCACAAAGATATTCTAAGCACCAGTAAGTATATGTGGAGTAGACACCTACATTTAATAGAACTGCACATAAATCTATTTTAATAAACCGATAAACCTGTGTAATGACAGCAGACAGTACCTGTTTTAAATTTATAAATTTTTAGGATATGAAAATCAATTTTGAATATTTATCTCATTCTATTCAAATAGACCAGTTTCGTATTCAGACTGTTAATGGTGTTTCCTCTTATTTATCATTCTTATTTGTCTTGTTTTTCTTCCCCATTTAGTCCAGAGGTTTATCAGCGAGGACAAGCTTCCCCATCTGTTGTTCTACGGTCCCCCAGGAACAGGAAAAACCTCCACCATCCTTGCCTGTGCCCGGCAGCTGTACAAGGACAAAGAGTTCAACTCCATGGTGTTGGAGGTACATGAACTTCACAAACTTGGATCACTGAGATATGAAGGTTTCTGATACCTTGAGGGTATTTGATTTGATATTAAAAATTTGACTAATTTTGTTTTGTAGCTAAACGCATCAGATGACAGAGGTATTGACGTTGTGCGAGGTCCCATTCTGAGTTTTGCCAGCACCAGGACCATCTTCAAGTAAGACTAAAAATCTCTTATTATATATAAATTACACAAAAGTTACAAAAGTAATCTGCAGTTAGCAAAACTACACAGAGAATTCTACACTGCTGACATTTTGCCCGTCCATTTTTTTTCCCTTCAGGAAGGGCTTCAAGTTGGTGATACTGGACGAGGCCGATGCCATGACCCAGGACGCCCAGAATGCATTGCGGCGAGGTAAGCCATCTGTTCTCCCGAGCGTCACCTACTGTGAGACACACGCCTCAGTGAGCGGCCAGATAATTTGGCTGCTTGTGAATTACACCGAATTTGCTTGTAAACCTGGACATTCATTTGAAAACCAAAAGCTACAAGATGATGAAGCAAGATTTGAACTGAAGGTGGAACATTTTGACTTTGTGAATTTCTTCTAGCACCAGCTTTAGAGATTGTAGTAAATTGGTTTCATTACTCAGTGTTTTTTATTTTTGCTGTAAGCAGAGGCCTGGGTAGAAAAAGGTTGATTTCTGTTGTAGTGAGCACAGTTGCATAGTATAAAATTTGGATTTTACTGCCACAGGGACAAAAATAAACAATTTGTAGACAGTTTGTGATTAGGAGGGAGCTGCACAATACATCCAAGAATATTGAATTTCTCAGATAGTTTACAAGCTTCTAACACATTGCAGACACTAAGCAAGTTGTAAGAAACATTACTCCATAAAATGTAAATGTTGTTTTAAAGTGTGTTGCAGCACAGGACTTTGGTAGTATTGTGTACTGTGATTTCTAAGTTGTTTGTTTTTCCCTTGTCTGTCTCTCAGTGATTGAGAAGTTCACAGAAAACACTCGCTTCTGTCTCATCTGTAACTACCTGTCCAAGATCATCCCGGCCCTGCAGTCTCGCTGCACCAGGTTCCGCTTCGGCCCGCTGTCCCCGGACCAGATGATCCCTCGGCTGGAGCACGTTATCCAGCAGGAGAGGTGAGAAAATCAGTGAATGATGTCAGTGTTGTCTTCTCCTTCTGTGGCTTAAATGATCAGACGCAGCAGTAACCTTCAGGTCCTTGTGTGTTGTGTTTTTTTACGTTGCTAAATAATTACCAGACTCGCTGTGATCTCTTACACCAAAAGATTTTGTGTTACTCATTGGATTTTACATTCCCCTTGTTTTCCTGCTACTTGTTTGGGTTTCACAGGAATCATGTTAACTGCTTTATGGCACAAAACAAAAAGAAGGCTTTATTTACAGTTTGAAAAATCAAGGACACCAAAGTATCATTCAACAATTTATTTTTGCTGCTGGATTTAGTGGCAGCTATCCTGGATTTAATTTAGTATGGAATTAAATGGTAAATGGTCTGCACTTAAATAGCACTTTTCTCAACCTTAGTGGTATCCAAAGCACTTTACAATGTGTTTCACATTCACCCGTTCACACACACATTCACACTCCAATGGTGACAGAGCTGCCATGCAAGGCGCTAATCTGCCATTGGGAGCAACTTCGGGTTCAGTGTCTTGCCCAAGGACACTTCGGCATGCGGAGGGGCCGGGGATCGAACCGCCAACCTTGCAACCAGTGGACAATCCGCTCTACCACCTGAGCCACAGCCGCCCCATTAATTAATGTTAAACGTGCACTGTGGCATTGACAGTAATTACACAAACACTGTTGAGATGTGCTTGTGACATGGACCTCGCTGTCGATCGCTTGTCTTTTTTACACTGTAATTCTGTCTCTGAAAGGCGAGTTTCTTTATCTGGAGCATCAGAAACTTTTCTTGGATGCTCCCTAGGTTTTTTTCAGTCTTAGTTCTAGTTGGTATAGCCTTCTGTATTGTTACGGTTGATCCCATCTGCAGCTGTGATGCTTCATGTAAAACGCATCGCTGCCAGTTTAGGAATGTTGCCACAGAAACAGGAGTTCGCTAAGAGGCTATTTTTCACATGTAATCACCGGAAAGATGTTGTTAAAACACAAGATTGAAATTACAGTCACTGAGGTAATTTAAAAGCATGTAGAAAATAATTTTAAAAATATATTGATGTTTAAAAAGAACATAATTCATGGCAACCCTGTACTGCATTGTTAGGGACTGTTAAAAAGTGCAACACAATGTCTTATAATAACAGACATGCAAAGCAGTAAAATCAGATATTTAACTTACTGTATGTATGTAGTGGAGCAGAAATTGCTAACTGCTTCAGAACTTGCCTGACAATCTTCAGGTTTTTAAGATTTGTTCAGTTCCAAAGTAATTTATTGATATTTGTCAGGACAAAATGTAAACAAATATGAAACAGGGAAACAATATACTTCTTGATCAACAGTGTGCATTTGTTCACACAGTGACACCGTCCAAAATACAGGTAAAAAAACACTTAAGTTAATATTCAGATCATATTTATAAAATAAATTAAGTGCAGCATGGATGATAACCACGTTAAACTTTTCTTATAATTACCAGACAAGTCCTCCATTTTTTCCCCCAATAGCCTGAAATGTAAAATGAAAGAAACTAATCAATGATCTTAAAAAGTATTATCTTTTGTGTGTTTATACTACTTTATCAAAGTTTGAAAATTGATTGAAAGAGGGAATCTCTTTGTGGCAGCATTGACATAAGTCCAGATGGAATGAAGGCCATTGTGACCTTATCATCAGGTGATATGAGAAGATCGCTCAACATATTGCAGGTATGATCATTTTATTATGTTTTGAAACAGCAAAAATATGTATATATTTTATATGATATATCCTAATTTTTAAAGGGTGAACTGTGCTGACTGTGTATTTGATTTCAGAGCACCAGTATGGCGTACGGGAAGGTGACAGAGGACACGGTTTACACCTGCACAGGTCATCCTCTCCGCTCAGACATCGCAAACATCCTCGACTGGTGCCTCAACAAGGATTTCACCACAGCGTACAACCGTATCCTTCACCTTACCAAGTTTTTCATTATAATTTCCTCAGGAAACTAAGTTCCATTTAGTCTGCACACTTTTTGAAGTCTTGTGAAATGTGGACCACTGTGTTTTCGATATTATTCTGTACAATGCAGAGAAAGCTAAATATTTCAGCACCTTTCTTGATTACAACCGATGAAACTTCAGGTCGATGAGACTGGATGGAAACAAACTCAACTTTACCCCATTTACAAATATGCCATAAATATCATGTGTGATTTTAATGATATTTTTTGGATTTGATCAGCTAAACCTTTTGAAAATGTAAAACAAAACAGACACTAATGGTAGTTTAGGCTGTGTTCTTGCTGTTCCTTAACGTTTATGTCACAGAAATCCTTCAGCTGAAGACTCTGAAAGGTTTGGCTCTGCACGATATCCTCACTGAGGTTCATCTGCTCATACACAGAGGTAAGGACTCTGGAACAGACAGCATGTAATCAAAAGCATGCTTCTGCGACCCTCTAAAAATGGCTTTGCGACCCACTTCTGGGTCCCGACCCACCAGTTGAGAACCACTGGTTTATGTGACGTGGCTTGGAGACATATAGCAGGAGAACCACCTGATCTGTATGAGACTCACCATTCTTTAGACTTGGTTGATCTGTGCCACCTATGTGGATAAAAAGTAAAGCTCGCTGTTTGAGTAGGCTGATAAGCCTGGAAAACAATGGAAGCTTATTATTTTAGAATCAGTATCTGTTAATATTTTGGCTCTTCAAAATCTCGCAGTAGTTTTGAACTAGACTGAATCTGAATATTTTTTTTCCTTTTTCTCTAAAGTGGACTTTCCTCCCAATATTCGAATGGTTCTGCTCATCAAGTTAGCTGACATAGAGTAAGTGTGTTCCCTATTTTACTATTACAAATAATCACACATCGCCGTCATAAAGGCAACCATGTGTCTGGAAACAGCACTTTTGAACTTATGTGTCGTTTCCTCAGACACCGGCTCGCGTCAGGAACCAATGAGAAGATCCAGCTGAGCTCCATGGTTGCAGCTTTCCAGGCAGTGAGAGACCTCGTGGTCAGCGAGGCTTCGTAGATACAATAACTGCTTTACTCTACAACGAATTTCTGTCTCTTGAATGCGAGTTACAGCCACATGAAGAGAAATACTGTCAATATGTCATGGCTCACAGTCACTTGTTTCTTTACGACGATAAAAAAAACCGTCACAAATTGAGGTGGTATTTTGCAAACATGTTATATTTCTTAAAGAGAAATAAGTCTTTCTACTATTCTGCAACTGACTGACCTGCTGTGGTCTGTGTAACTGAAACCTTGAAATAGTTTAACTTCATTTATAAGCCTCTACGTGTACGTGGTGAGCAATGGTGCCATGAACAGCTCAGAAAAGGCTTTTTTCTTGTCAAACTGGTGATTTTGCCGATAACCTTTTGTGTTATTTGAGAGATTATCAGTAAAAATCTCCAGTTTTGTTTGTTTAAAAAAAGCTGATGTCCTTTGGTGTCCACTGCACGATTGCCCACCACACTGATTCTACGGTGCAGCAGATGTCTGGAACAAATGCTAGCAGCTATCTGAGTCACTCACATCTGCATACAAACCAAGCAAGATGGAGGGCAGCCGTTTGTAGCTGTAGCACCAAAAAAAAAAAGAGAGATCCATCCTTTGGGCACTTATTTAAACTATGGACTGGAAAATGCAAAATCTGATTCTCTGTCACCAAGAAGAAATAAATTCATGCTTGTGTAAGAAAAACAACCCGTGAAAATGTACAGGCGTTTTAATGTTTAATAAAACTTTTTTCCTATAAGTCCAGTTTTTGTTATCTTATATGAACAATTAACATGTGCAGATACAGTAGTTGTGCAGTTTTATCAGGATAAACAGGAATTAGAAATGCATATACATTTTATATTTACACAATAAATTAAGAGTAAAAAATGGTAATATTCAAGTCAGATAATCATGTGAGCAATGAGTTTATGCATCGTATTCTTCTAGTAGTGCAATAAATCAAACCCTTAGTGTGGGAAGGTTGCATCTAAGATTCTTTTCTACGCTTGAACAAGCCCTGAAAGCATCTCAGAACAGAAAAGGCATTTTTATTATGAGTATAACTCACTGTAATGTCAGCTGTTTGTTTTTAAACGCTTCTGTTAGTGTAGATTTTAGTGTTCCTATGTAATGTTCCTGTCCCACTCCTCGTCGTCGGAGGAGCTCCAGGCGTTGAGGCGTTCGGGGATGTTTCTGTAGGTGAGGTACTCGAGGATCCGTTTGGGGAGTGGCAGCGCCTCGATCTGGTGCGTGGAGACGGAGTAGCGCAGGATGGATCGGCACAGGTGGCACAAGCTCGGTATCGTCCTGGGAGCCCTCCAGAACCTCACGTGGCCGTCCCTGGTCCTGCCAGGACAAAGACGAACACATGGTTAGTGCTGCAGTTACATGGTGGCTGAGCAAAACTTCAGTGTTTCTACTTAACAAGTTGGAAATAATGGCTGCTTTCAGCCGACTCTTAAAACCCAGAGATAATGTGTCTGCACTGACTAGTTCCAGTGTTTGAGCTCCTGTAAGTAACTAACCTTTAGTGATTTCTCCGGTGAAATCATGCTCATGGCTTGTGCATAACTTTCAGCTAATAACCCCACAATGCAATGCTCTGCCTTTGGGTTATTCCATTTAAAATCATCAGGGGGCTTCTGTTCAGCCATCTCTGATTTGCTTGAAACTTCTTTTTTTTAATTATTATTGTTACTATCATAAGCTATGGACATTTAAAAATGGTATCAAATTTTAATGTGGCAAAAAAACATGTTAAAAAAGAAATGTACATGGAAAGTATTTGATGCATCAAGCTAAGATTTTTCAGATATCTTAAAAAAAAAATCCATTTTGTATGTTATAAAAATTTCACAGGTGGTGAATCACAAGCTCTCATAAAAATTTGGTGATTTCAGATGGAATGACCTAATTCACAGGTGCAAAAATAAGAAAAAACTAAATGATGACAATTACTAACCAGAATTTACTGCTCACTGTAGAGAATGAGTCTCTAAAGGAGTGACTTTGGACATGTCAGTGAAAACGGATGTAGTATATATAATCATATTTTATCAAAAGTTGCCACAAAATATTTTTTAAATCATAAGTTCATGTATTTATTCCTCAACTAATCATTATAATGTTATAAACACCAAAACTGCTCATGAAATATTTCAGGAACCAAACTTAAAATCCTAATTGTTTCTAAATATTCATGGCTTTGTTTTTTGTTTTTTTTTAAACAATTATATGAAACTGAACACGCAGCAATCCCTAACTATTGATTATGTAAATTGTCACTTGTAAATCGATTCATTGACTAATTACTTTACAATTTGTTTTGCTTTGACTGAGTAAAAAAGAGTTTGGAGCATGTTTAGCATATTTAATACTTCACTAATACTCTTCTCTATTACTAATATATGCTGAATTTGGCCATTATTCTCCACAAGTCTGAAGTCTACGAGCATTATGAGCTTTACTTTCAAATAATAACTGTGCTGAACACTGGAGGATGTTTACCCTGTAGCCACGACTCCCCCTTGTGGATGGTAGTTGCAGCAGAGTCCATTGGAGCCTCTGTCTCTCTTCGTCTGCATCACCATCCCTTTCTCTCCGAGCTCCCAGATCCTAAGAGCTCTGCGGACACAACACACTCATCTGAAACCCACATGATGGAATGCATTTGTGAAATAGATCTGATATATTAAAAAAAACCCTCACCTGTCGTCAGTCACTATCGACAGGTGCAAACCGTTGGGGGAGAACTGTATTGCTGATATTTGGTTTAACACGAAGTCTTCAAAATAGTCGCTGTGGATGAAAGAAAACGGAAGCAGAGAAGTGCTTAAGAATGCATGACCTTGTACCTAGCAGTGAAAGTCAGACGGACAGTAAACAAGAACGAGATGCAAAAATCTGATTAGACATGACGACAAGGACATACTTTCAGACGCTGTGTCAGATGTTAACAGTGATAGTGGCAGCGTGAGACGTGTTTGGTCCACAGTTTTATCTCATTGAAGCTAATCTGCACCTTCCTGGTGGCAACAGCATCAAAACTAAACTCCAGTTCTTGTTTTAAGCGTTTGAATTTCTTGACCTACAGCGCTTGAGATGCAGTTTACAGTCTTTGCATGCATCAGGACAGAAAGTGCAGGCCGTGTTGCGTACGATGTCTGAGTTTGCAAACTCAGTGTAAACTTACACCACGGTGGCCAGCTTCTCCGCTGTGTACGGGTCCCAGAGGTCGATCCACCAGCTGGAGCTGCTGACGGCAGCGGCGGCAGTAGCGAGCACGGATCCGTCGGGGGAGAAGTCGCAGGAAGACAGGAGGCAGAAGGTGTAATGCGTCCCTCCGATGAGGTTCCTGATGAACGTGTACGACCGCAGACTCCACAGGCACACCATCTGATCAAAGCAGAATCACGGAGGGTTAACGAGTCCCTGTAAAGACTGATTTTATTTTGAAAATTGAGGTAGTAAAAGTTTACAGTCACGCAGAAGTTGCAATGCTTGAAATTCTAGTAATGTCAGTGCCAACAGGACACGATGAAACACGCAGAAAACCGCTTAAAGAGTGTGAGTGTTCCTAAAGTCTGCCATTACACGTTGTTTTTCTTTGCAGATGAAAGCGCTTTAAATGTCTCCAAATAAAAAGATGTGAACTTATAAAAACTAAACACAGCAGCAGATGAAGATCATATTAAGAATGTCTTCAGTGATATCTATCATAAACTATAATCCATCGAAAGGAATGTTGCTCTGATGAACAGAAAACAAGTCCTTTTTTAACATGAATCAGGAAGGAAGCCCCCTTTGACTAAAGAGGTGAAAGGTGAAATACTTGATGCTGATGCTGGATCACGTTGTTTTAAAAGTATGTTGCGTCCAAATCGGTTTCGCAACAGAGAGGGGCGATCCATTCTCCGGAGTCGACACGCTGAATGTTTTCCACTTGCAAAACATGAGCTCAGCCTGCTGCCTTTTCACCTTCTGCTGTTGCTTCACGAAAACACAATCCAACCAGTTCTGTCCCCCTCCGACAATGTTTCCCATCTCAAAATAAACTCATCAAGATCACGCATGACGCCTCCTTCCCACTCCCAGCCTGTCACATGTGAATGACAGAGCCGCCACATGTCTTGTGCTGATAAAAGCAGATCAACCCACAAATTTACTGTTTTAAAATCGGAGAGTTTGGCCTCCTCTGGGAATGATTTGTAATTAATGTACACAGGCTGGGACAGGGGAGCTGTCAGTACATGTTGTGGCTTCGTTATCTGTACGCTTCACGTGGAACATGTTCAGACATGTGAAAACAAATCTCCCTCTGCATCTATAGAGGCGGAAACTGTCATTGAAATAAGTGATTTGACACAGAATTGACTGAATATCATGTCATCACAGATTAAAACCCTATAAAAACAAGGATGAATGGAAGCTTTTGGACAGCGTTTAGATTTCAGGCATTAATAAATAATGCCGTTTCACCCACACACAGAAAAGAAATACAGAAATAAAGCAAATGATTGTGCTTGTGCTGCATTGTTTGTCTGTTGCCTCTCTGAATGTAACACAATACACTTCAACTCACTCTGTCAAATCTGCCAACAGACGCGATCATGCTGCAGTCGGACGACACGCTGCAGCAGCTGATCCAGTCTTTGTGGCCGTGGAGCACCTGCACCTTTTTACCTGAAAGACACAGGAAGAAACAAATGCAGCTGAACAGAATGGAGCAGTTTTACTCCTACACGTGTAAACACGAACATCTGTCGGTTTTGACCTCTCTGTGTAATAACGGAAGGTTTGGTTCTGCTGAACTTGGCGGTGATAAAACACGGTCGATATGAATACAGTGCGAGAATCAGTTTGCGGCGCTGCTCAGTGATACGTGACTCTGAGCGCTTAATGGATTTTTGTTTGAGCAGGGAAGTTCACGGTGCATTCAGGCACACTCGGACATACGACAGTTCAGTCAGCTGCAAAAAGGATTGCACTTGTGAGCAGTATTTCTGAGTAATATGGAAATACTTAAATCTATAATGAGACTAAATCTGCAGCTAATGATTATGTTCAATGTCAATTATTTCCCTTATTTGTTGTTTGGTGATGGGTTAAAATGTTGATCAGTGTTTCCTAAAGCTCAAGATGGCGTCCTTTAAAGTCTTGTTTTGTCCACAACCCAAAGATATTCAGTTTACCGTCATAAAGGAGAACAGAAACCAGAAAATATTTGCATAAAAGGAGCTGGAATCTGAGCATTCTGATGTTGTTGTCTTTAAAAATAGTCAGGCAGATCAATCAATCATGTCACAAATTTAAAGGCTGACAGCCGATCGATTAAATGTGACATTAGAAGCTTCAGATGCAGCTCTGAAAAAGAGTAAGTGAACCTTGTTACGGAAGCTAAATCGAAGTCTTCTGCAGCATCCACCCAGAAGGTAAACAACTGCGGCCACCTTCAGGTATTTACTAATAAAACAGCACCAGTAAACCTGAGTGTCAGGACTGTTTGTGAACAGCACTTGAAATCATGTCCTCATAAGAGGACGTGCTTTTTAAAATAACTGCACATACCTTTGTCAGTCAGATCCCAAACCCTCAAGGTCTTGTCCCGAGAAGACGATATGAGTGTGAGCGTCCCGTTCGGAGGGAAGACCAGGTTCCTCACGACGCCCTCGTGGCCGTGGAGGTCAAACACGGGATTACCTGAAAAGATTTTACAAGTCAGCATTTTGTCCCAACAAAGCACGAATAACATCGTCGTCACAAATAAAAACCTGACCTGTAAACACGTTCCAGATCTTGATCACCCCGTTCTGCAGGCCCGTGGCCAGAAGCAGGTTCCTTTTTGACGACGTTTTAGCCGGACGCCCCGCTGCAGCCGACTTCGGAGGTCTGGGTCCGAACGTGAGGCCCCAGACTGGGTGACCGCAGCTGAAGCTCTTGTCTCCTCGGTCGGTCTCTCCATTCTGGTTTTCTCTGCAAGTCAGAGGAGCAGCAAGTAAATCTGGTGATGAAATGATGGTGCCTTCAAGTGCTGCTGGACATATCATGATCAGAATTGCAAGAGCTGCAAACTACCTGATAGTGAGAAGAATAATACTGGAAACATCTGAATTTTCTAGTTGCATTGCTTTTAATCTTAATGGGGAAAAGAGGAACTTCCATGTTGGTTCTCTTTCTCCCCAACTTTTACTTTCTCATATTACCATCGACTGGTTTTAACAGTAGAAGAAGTCGCCAAACCTACTGAAACGTTCTATGCATCCAATAATGGCAGCGGATGCAAATGATTCCTTTCATTGCTCTTTTACTGACCAAAATCAGGAAACATATCTTCTCTACACATTGTACTCAGCTAAGTTTATGTTTTTAACAATAATACTTGGAGCTGTATGGAAAATGTCATTACAATTTAAAATAAAGTTACAATATTTGGATTGTTCGATTATGTGAAGGGTGTTGTCATGTCTTTTAAATCTTAAAACACATTTTTACCAGAGAGCCTTTCATGATTTTACACAAGTTTTAATTTTCTTGAACCATCTTTTATTTTATATATTATATATTTTTACCTTTCATACCCTGGAAATGCATTTCATAGGTCTTTTATTTATCCTCTTTTCTATCCTACATAGTTTTTAAATAAGTTTCTTGTTTTACAGATGTTTTGAAAAATGCTATATAAATAAAGTTTGCTGTTATTATTATTATTGTTGTTGTAGTTGCATCAATATTGATCATTTTCAAATAAACCCTTATCAAAATCAAACTCAAAGTCAAATGCATTCATAAAGCAGCAACAAGAACCGAACCAAAGTGCTGCACTACTGAAGTAACAGGCCATTAATACATAACAAAACACAATGTCCGAAAGACGAATGGGAATTAAAAGGCAATAAAACGCCACAATAAAAGAAGAAATCTGGTGTCAAGTTCCATTTGAATTAAACGCCAATGAGAAGAGGTGGATCTTCTATGTCTACGGTGTGGGGATGCAGGATTTCTGCTAAATAAGGTCAAGCCAACCCATTTAAAACCTTAAAAACAAGCAATGAAATCTTGAAATCAATCCAGAAACAGGCACAGAGCCGGTGGACGGAGGCCAGCGCTGGTGTTATGTGATCACGCTGAGGAGCTGCAGAAGAGACGACGGCTTTAGGCTGACATGTACTAAATTACAACAGTCTAACTGAGAGGAAATGAAGGCAGGAATCTTTTTTTCAGTCTTTTTAAAGTCTATAGGAGAGAGAGAGAGATGTGCCTGTAACTCAGTTAAGAGACCGAGCTGAAAGAACGCAGCTCATCTACCTTTAAAAATTGAATGAGGTGTCGAAATTCACTCCAATGTTCTTGTTTTTTAACGAAAGATCAAATGTATCAAGTTAAAGGGTGACGTTTCACTTTTTACTTTTCTATATCTGGTCTATTCTAGTTGAGCTTCTTTATTGTGCTTATATTTTATTACTTCTCTACTCCATTTCTTATGTTAAGTCATTTTGTTTTTTTCAAAGCCAGAAACCAGAATGTACGAGGGCCACATGAATGCACCATGCGTGGACTAAATGCACAGGTGAAGCTCCTGCATTAGTTTAAAATCACGCATTTTTGTCTACCGTAACGTTAAAGCTATGGGTGATAGTCACTGGAGTATTCAATTCTATTTCTGACATTTACGCAAAACAAAGGGGGTAATTATGAAGTTCCCATCACGATTATTTACCTATGGTTGCATTTATTCCACCACTATATGCCTTTACAGCCAGAATGTAGGAGGGGCCCCTGAATGCACCTTGCATACATTAAATATACAGGTGAACCCTACTGCATTTGTTTAAAATTACATTTTTTGTACCTCCATAACATAAAAGGTAGTCCAGAAACTTGCGTTGACAGTCACTGAATAATTTTGACAAGTTTTGCAAAACAAAGGATAAATTATAAGGGTATATTTTCTTTTCCTTCTTTTTTTAACATCTAACTGCATTTACTACACTTTTAAAGACAGAAGCCACAATGTACTCGGGGTACCTGAATGCGCCACACATACATTAAATGCAAAGGTGAACCTACTTCATTATTTAAAATCGCATATTTTGAACCTCGATATCAACAAAGCTAGTCTAGAAACAAGTGGTGACCACCTCGATCTTGACCAAGTAAAGAAATTTAAAGAGGGTAATAATGATGTTTGATTTTTTTGTGTTGTGTTTTTTTTACATCTATTTGCATTTACACAGGTGCTAAACACTTAAAAGGCAGAAGTTAGAATGTACGAGGAACTCCTGAATGCACCATGAACCTACTTTACCGTTTAAAATCACACCTGCATAACCAGTCCCGAAACTACCGGTGACAAGTTTTGTAAAACAAAGGGGTAATTTTTACTTATCTTAGATCTAATTGCATTTAAAGCACTTTTAAAGACAGAAGACAGAATCCACAAGTGGCATGTGAATGCTCCATGCATATATCATTTATCTATTTATTTATTTTTTACAAATGATTATATCTACTACGCTGCAAAAGCTAGAAGTCAGAATGTACGAGTGGCCTATGAATGCACCATACATGGATCATATGCACACTCACTTTCATTGTTTGAAATGCCACACTTAACAAAAAAAAATAGTCCAGAAACTAATGTTGACAGTCACTGTGGTATATTTTTGACAAATTAAGCAAAACAAATGGTCAGCTATCAGCTTATATTTACACATTGTTTCTTTTTTACATCCTATTCCACTACGCCAGCTAGAAGGCAGAATGTACGAGAGGCCCCTGAATGCGCCATGCGTACATTAAATGGATAGGCGAACCTGTTTTATTTGTTTAGAACCACACATTTTGGACCTCAGTAACAAAACAGCTAGTCTAGACACTAGTGATGACAGTCACTGGTGTATTTGTTAACGGTCAAGCAAAACAAAATAGGTAATTATAAGGTTATATTTATTTATTTATTTACTTATTTATGCATGCATGCTGTTAAAGCTAGAAGCCTGAATGTACGAGAGGCCCTTAAATGCACCATACGTGGATTAAATGCACAGATCAACCTATTTTATCGTTTAAAATTGCACATATTAGACATTCACAACAAAAAATAGTTCAGAAACTTGTGTTGACAGTCATTGGGGTAAATTTTGGACAAGTTAAGCAAAACCAAAGGGGTAATTATAAGGTTAGATTTGCACTTTTTTTTTTACACTTAATTGCGCTGTTAAAGCAAGAAGGCAGAATGTACGAGGGGCCCATGAATGCACCATGCATAGATTAAATGCACTGGTTAATCTGCTTTATCGCTTAAAATCGCGCCTCCATAACAAAAAAAAGCTGGTCCAGAAACTAGTGTTGACACGTTTTGTAAATCAAATGGGTAATCATCAGGTTATATTCGCATTTAATTTCTTTTAAATTTATTTTTTTACATCTAGTTGCATCTACTACGCTGTTAAAGTTAGAAAATGTACGAGGAGCCCCTGAATGCACCACCAGCGGGTTAACTGCACAGGTGAACCTACTCGGAGTCCAGGGGCCAGGCGACCACCCACACGATGCCGTGACCCATCGACCAGGCGAACCACGTTCCGTCCGGGGAGAAGTCCACGCTCCACGTCTCGCATCCCGCCCGGTCCACCAGGGACGGAGGACGCCGGGTCTTGAGCTCCAGGAGGAGAGCGGGGTCGGACGCTGGAGGAGGAGGAGGAAGAAGAAAACCCGACATTTAAATGATCGCTGGACAAACATCACTTTCTTCCTGCATCTCCAGCCGCCGCTGCCTGGTTACGGAGCGTTTCCGTGACAACACGACGGTTGCTGACGGTTAATAAAAACGGACTTACACGTCGGTTGCAGCTCCGCGTTGCTGTCAGCGGAGCACATCGTTCACATTCTTCGCTTCTTTTTTTCTTTTACGGTTCACTTCCTGATCGTGTCCTCGCTGTTTGTCCTCGGAGGTCCATTAAACCGAAGCAGGGTTTCAGAATAACGTCCGTCGGGCAGCAGCTCCTCAGTCACTCTGAAGAGATTTAAAACAGAAAAGTGTTCGCTATGTGAGAAATGTTCTGCTGGCTTCCTGTTGTCTGACTCACTTTGGACCATCAGCCTGTGTTGCCCAACGTCGTCACGTTTTTTTTCTTTAATTACGTAACCTAAGTAACGCCTAAGCCACGCCCCCAAAACCATTATACTGGCCTTGAACAAACACTCTGGTTCCCACCGCTTGTTATAGCATCCAGAAAAAACCCTGTGCTCAAGAAGTATGTGATCAAATGTAGGGGATGGATAAAGCACAGCAGACTGGCACTTTGTTATTATCAGGCTAGATATAAAATCCTGTGAAACAAGAATCTTCACAAGCCTGATGAAGATGAAAGAAGCCCCCAGTGAGTCTTTTTGATTTAAAAAAAGAAACTATAAGATTGACCTAATTTTCCAATTTGATGTTGCTTCTATTGTAAGTGCAAAAAATTAAACAAATGAAAAGGAAGAAGCCCATAATGACTCATTTGGACCAATAAATGTTATTTATTTTATGCACAAAATGAACTTTATTTTGAAATGCTGATGTTGCGCCTACTGCAACTGCAAAGAAAAACAAATAAAAACACGGGAGAAGTCCCCAGTGAATCATTTACATCAACAAAAAATGTTATTTTATGCAAAAGTGGGACTTTATTTTCCTATTTTGATGTTGCCTTTACTGTAACTGCAAAAAATATAATTTAAAAATGGAAAAAGCCCCCGATAAGCCATTTTGATCAATAAGAAAAAATGTACTTTATGCATACGCTTTATTGTTTTCAAATGCTGATGTTATTCCTGCTGCAACTGCAAGTTTTAAAAAACCCTAATGAGTCATTTTGATTTTTTTTAAAAAAACTTAATGCATAAGATTAACTTTATTTTGAAACTTTGATGTTGCTTCTACTGTTACTGCAAAAAAAGAGGAAAAAATGGAAGAATCCTCCAGTGAGTCTTTTTGATTAATAATGTTGTTTTTATTTTATGCATATGATTAATTTAATTTAGAAATTTTGATGTTTCTTTTATTTTAACTACAAAATATAAATAACTAATTTAAAATAATAATAAAAAAAAATAATAAAAAACAAAGGTATCAAATGAAATATTCACCAAAAAAAAAACTGTTGGCCTGGTTTGTCACCTCTGAAGATAGGTTATTGTATGTGAACACACCAGGGAAGAAAAATACTCACAATTATTTCTATTAGACACTAAATTTGTCACCACCGTCATGGTTCTGATATTGCCAGATTGTGTAAAAACATAATTTCATTACACAAAATGTATTTTTCTTGATATAGAAATTAATATAAAACATCAGGAGGTATTATCATATCAAATGATGGCAGATCTGGATAACCTGGAAAGTAAAAAAATAAAAATACATCATGAGAAAAGAGTTTAAAAGTGAGAGAAACCAGCATGGAAACAGCCTCAGACTCATAAGACATGATTTATACCTGCGAACATTATTTAAACCTGAGTCATGTCTTCAAGATGAACACAGCAACAGCGGTGAATCATCATCAAACTATGTCTCCTATTATAGATTTAATTAAGTGACTCCTAGTGGCAGAAACGACGTGCGGTGTGTTTAAATGACTAATGAATTGTAGTAATGGAAGGCTTAAACACACAGTAGTCTCACGATTAAACCTATAGGACCAGAACAGCGACAGCAGTTTCACACTGAATACATAGATTACTTCAGTCTATGATGCAACTCTACGCCGGAATAATTCTAAAAATGCAGTGGAGCATGTTCATTACTCATCTGTGTTCATGTTGTTAAGAAACAAACTGACTCACCCTTTTTACTTGAATCCAGACAGTTTTACATGTACAAGACCAGAACAGTGAGGGTTTAGTTTGGCTTAGAACATAACATTCGGGATTAAAGACAAAGCCTGAAATTAAAATTATTTTACTGTATTTATTTATCTCTTTTGTATTGTGACGTGCTCTTCAATGACAGTGTTCTGATTTTTTTTCTTCGTGTTATGGTCTTCGGTGACTGTTTTGGCATGGAATGGAGAAGTTTGAGGAGAGGGCAAGAAGTTTGTAATGTTAATACCAAGGAGCGACAACATCGTCCTAAACCTAAGTCTGACATGAGTGACGTGTGGTTTATTTCACAAATATAACTGTGCTACACTGTTTACATACAATATATTTACACCAATCAGGCATAACATTATGACCACCTGCCTAATATTGTGTTGGTCCCCTTATGTGGTCAAAAATCCTCTGAATCATTGGGCATGGACAAGAGGATCTCTCAGGGTGTCCTATGGGGTCTGGAACCAGGATGTTGGCACTGGATCCTTTGGGTACTCTGGCTTGTGCAGTGGGGCTCTGTCAATCAAACTTGTTCCACTGCATCCTGTTGATGCTTGATCACAATGAGGTGTAGGAAGTTTGGAGGTCAAATCAACATGTTGGACCATTGTCATGATCCTCAACATGTTCCTGATTGTTTGATGTTTTTCCATGTGGTGGGGTGCATTTTCCTGTGGGGGGTAGGCCAGTGACATTTGGGATTTCCATTTGCATGAGGGAGTGTTCTTGTTGTGGGACAATGTTTATTTGGGTGTCTAAGTCTCATCAACATGGATGTTAAAATCCAAGGTTTTCCATCAGAACATCACATAGTACCAATATGATCAATGTTATTCACTTCACCTGTCAGTGGTCATGATGTTGTGTCTAATTGGTGTGTATATGCAGTTAGGTCAACAGGTCAGTAACTGCTACACACAGCATTTTGAGTCTGAGATTTGTGCAATTTTCACAGACGAAATAATAAAATCATTTACTTTCATGTAATTTCGTGTTTTGATAACTTTTGTGTGTTGAAAAGTGCAGTAAAATTCTACAGGGACAACTGTTGGAGTTACTAATGTGTAAACATGCTCTAATTCTATCTATCTATCTATCTATCTAGCTAGCTAGATAGATAGATAGATAGATAGCTATCGTCATTTTTCCATTTGAAACCAAAAGCAATGATACCATGTGCCTTAGTTTTTGTTTTTATATAAAATTAAGAAAACAAAAACCACATGACTTCTGTTTCTGGTATACGAACAAAAAAGAGCTTCTAAGTAATAAATATGGACGAGATTAATGGGTGTGTCTTTTTAAAACTTTTTTCTTGCATATTTGGTTTTACTGTTAAACACTGACTTTGATGTATATATATATATGTATAAACACACGTGTGTGTGTTTGTTTGAATTGTAAATGAATTGCAGATAATCCAGTGATACCCAGAAAGTCAATAAATGCTGTCATGAAGGTGTTAAAATCAACTGGGGACTAAGTTGTCATCAAACTACATGAGACTGTACAAAAAATAAAAATCAATTTGAAAACTGTAAAATTGTGACACAATGGAACCAAAGACATATGGGAAAGTAACAGTAAATATCTGTGTAACACTGATATTTTGTTCTGCTTCACAAACAATAAAATACTGTAATTTTACCATTAAATCATTGTCAAAGCCTTCATTGGTTCCTGATGTGGACATTATTTACAGTTTTGATCTGTGTCTTTGGTTGTACAGTCAACATACACATTATTACTGTTGTTCTATATAATTTTACTTTACAGATATGAATCATATCTACACAGAATATTGATATTTTTACAGATAGTGATGGGTTTTTACATTTGTTTGACATTTCACCATAATTAAATGAGCTAAAGTGACTGTTTTACAGGTATTTTCTGCCATTTTAAAGACAAAAACCAACAGTTAGTCCTCAAATAATGTTTAAAAGTGTGTTTTCATTACTCTCTTAAAGTTATTAACATCATATTTACATGTCAACATTGTTTAAATATGAGAAATAAACACCACAGATGCTTGTGTTTGCTGACTGACTTTGTTGTTATTTGATTATTTGTTGTTATTTTCCATTGTGTTTAAATGATGCTCACTGTGTCTCCAAGTGTTCCACAATAGAACAGAATGCAGAAACACAGCAGAGCACAGTTCTAACCTCATTTCTAAGCAAACCTTTGGAGAGGTAAGTCCACTTCAAAACTGCTTTTCATTTCAAGTTTTCTCTTTAATTAAACTGTATTGTGCTGGAAAAGGTCATCGCTGACTTTAACAGCATCGTTCCAACTACTAAACTACTCTTTCATTCCTTAAATTCTAGATAGCTTTACAGTAAGATGCAAGTGTTGTGTTGCAATCAGGCCTTAAGACTACAGCTTTTTTCTTGCACGACATCATTTTCATTTGTAAACTTTTATTTACTGGTTTCATAAGTTGCATGTGTGTGTAAAACTGACTGCTTTGGCAGGTTTTGCTTTTGGGGTTGCTTTAATTAGTTTGGTGTTGTTCTGAGGGAATTTCACATGGAAAGATTTGCAGACCTTCAATTTGACATCGTCTGCAGTTTTCTTGAAGAGATGCCATAAAAATCAGACTGATTTAAATGGGTTCTTTTACTCTTCTGGACTGTAAATAAGACTGCTTTGTGTTAAAAGTGTCTGTGTGCCACAAGAAAAGGTGTCTTGAGAAGATGGACCACAAAAGAAAAATGCTTTTCCAAACCTGCTTATCGACCCACTTTCTGAATATTTTTTTGTTGTTGTTGTTCTTTTCAACGCACATTGAAATTTGAGGCTATGTTTTTTTTTTAAACTTTATTTTATTTAAATCAAGTGTTAATACTAACAGTTAACTACAGTCTTGACAGAGGGTTTCACATTCACATTTTCAGATAATGTGTCACTGGAGTCCATCTTTGTAAGAACAGGTCCATTTTCATTTGAACTTTTGCAGTCAAATGTTCCATTATGTAGACTTGTTTAAGTCTCTGTGTCCATCCTATCATTGTTGGAGGAGAAGGTTTTCTCCAATTAACAGTGATCATTTTTCTTGCAATCTTCAAAAGAATACAGAGAATGTATCTATGGTCTTTATCAATAACATTCTCAGAAGGAATTCCTAGAAGAATGAATCTTGGGTCTATAGGTATTATAACAGTGAGTACAGTCTCTATCTCAAGTTTAATGTCAATACTGGAGTAGTACTGGGCAGTCCCAAAAGACATGCGAGTGATCTGCCACCTTTCCACAATTTCTCCAACATAGCGGAAATATATTTTTGTAAAATTTAGAGGTGACTAGAGGGGTCCTGAAGTATCTCATTTTAGTTTCCCAGTCATATTCTAGTTGAGCAGCCCAGTAGTAGTATTTGATGTTTGGGAGAGAGACTCCACCCCTGTCCTTGGGTGAGCAGAACACTTCCAGCCTAACTCTTGCTCTTTTATTTTGCCAAATGACTTTAGAGAGCATCCTGTCTAATTGAGTGAATGTCGACATAGGGACCCATACTGGCAGAGACTGAAATAAGTACAGGAGCCTCGGGAGAATGTTCATTTTGATTGTCTCAATTCTACTGAAATTTGAGGCTATGTTTGATTGAAAATATCTGAAGAACTGTTCAGAGTAAAAGTCTGACACTTTCACTGTTATTTCTCATTATGCCATTGTTTGATAAGTCGATCTAAAAACTCACAAACGTGTATAAATATTCATGTCATGCTATAATAAGCTTTCGGCCAATCAGAGGAGGAATTCTGCTCAGATCATTTTAATGAAATTCTAAAGCTTAGCCGAGGTGAAAAGTCAGTTAGAAAGTAAAAATGTGTTCTGTGTGCTGCAAGTAATGAGCTTCAAATAACTGTTGTGTGTGTTTGTGTGTTCAGTTCGACATCGTGATGAATCGTATCATGCGTTACTTTGTGAGACCCCAGTCTCCAGGAGAGTGTCAACGAAGGGGTGAGAGACCTTCATCTCCTGGAGATGTGGACCCTCCCATGACCCGGACAAAGCACGAGCGAAGGAGTGAGAGACCTTCGACTCTTGGTAACACCTGCTTTTCCATGATCTGGGAGAAGCTCAGACGAAGGAGTGAGAGACCGTCGTCTGAGGACAACATCAAAGCCCCGACCACCAGGAGGCCCGTTGGACGGAGTGGTGAGAGAACTTCGTTCAAGAAAGAAATCAAGTTCTTCTTCTACCGGACACCAGTCGGATGGAGGGCTGTGAGGGCTGTGAGAACTGTGTTCAGCAGCAATAAACCCTCTGGTTCCCAGAAGACTACTAAAACCAGGTAAGCCGTGTGGTTGTCCTTTAATATCTTGTAAAAAGCCCATTTTCACATTTGCTTTTACAAAATGAATACCAGATGGTGGATGTCTAAGTGTGAAATGTATTCCTTAAAAAAGGACTGAGAGCTACTCGACCAAGGAGAATAATGCCTCGTCCACCTTGGGGCACCTTGGATGGAGGGGTGAGATCCCTCCATTCGAGGACGAGATCAATGCCTCGTCCACCTGGACGCAGCTGGAACGGTGGGGTGAGAGTCCTTCGTCCAGTGACGATGAGTCTTTTGGTTCCCAGAAAGCTCCTAAAATCAGGTAATTCATATGTTTGTCCTCTAATGTCTTTTAAAATGCCCATTTTAAATGCACTTTACATAAGGAATACCAGTGTCTTACTGTGAAATCTATTCCTTTAAAAAAGGAGTCAGAGCCCATCGACTGAGGGCAATAATGGCTCATCCACCTTGGGGCACCTCGGACGGAAGGATGACAGCTCTTCATCCACAGAAGATGAAGCTTGTGCTTCTTTGAAGGCTCCTAAAATCAGGTAAGCTAAAAATTTGACTTTTGATGTCTTTTAAAATGCCCATTATTAAATGCACTTGTCCGTAAGTAGTACTGGATGAAGAATGTCTAACTGTGAATTCTACTCTTAAACAAAAGGAGTAAGAGTACTTTGCCCGAGAAAGACATCAAGACCTCTTCCATCTTGAAGCACCTTGAACGGAGGGCTATGTACCCTTTGTCCAGTGACGATGAGTCTTCTGGTTCTTTGAAGGCTCCTCAAATTAAGTAAGCCATATGTCTGTCTGTTAATGTCTTTTACATGCCTGTTTTAAATGCATTTTACATGAGGAATAGCAGGTGGTCAATGTCTAACTGTGAACTCTGTTCTTTAAAAAAGCAGTGAGAGCCCTTCAACTGAGGTGAACACTAACGCATCGTCCACCTGGATGCCGCTCAGAAAGAGGGATGAGAAGCCTTCATCCAGCGAAGATGATCGTTGTGGTTCTTTGAAGGCTCCTCAAATCAGGTGACCTATACATTTGTCTTTAAAGATCTTTAAAAATGTAAAATTTTAAATGCAATTTTTGTAAGGAATACCAGGTGGTGAATGTCTAACTGTGAATGCTATTCTTTTTTGAAATAAAAAAGGAGTGAGAGCCCATCAATTGAGGAAAATAATGCCTCGTCCACCGTGGGACACATTGGACGAAGGAGTAAGATCCCTTCGCCTAAGAAAATCACCAAGACCTCGACCACCTCGCGGCACCTTGCATGGAGGGATGAGAGTCCTTCATCCAGCGAAGATGAACCTTGTGGTTTTTTGAAGGCTCCTAAAATCAGGTAAGCTCTACATTTGTCTTTTAATGTCTTTTAAAATGCTGGTTTTACATGAACTTGACATAAGGAATACCAGATGGTGAATGTTCAACTGTGAATTTTATTATTTAAAAAAAGGAGTCAGAGCCCATCAATTGAGGGAAATAATGCCTCGTCCATCGTTGGGCACCTGGGACGCAGGAGTGAGATCCCTTCGCTCAAGAGAGACACCAAGACCTCCACCACCTTGGGGCACCTTGTATGGAGGGATGAGAGCCCTTCATCCACAGAAGATGAAGCCTGTGCTTCTTTGAAGGCTCCTCAAATCAGGTAAGGTATACATTTGTCTTTTAATGTCTTCAAAAATGACTGTTTTTAAATGCACTTTACATCAGGAATGTCAGGTGGTCAGCATCTAACTATGAAATGTATTCTTCAAAAAAAGGAGTCAGAGCCCATCGACTGAGGGGAATAATGCCTCATCAACCTTGGACCACCTTGGAATGAGGACTGAGATCCCTTCATCCAAGAAAAACACCAAGACCTCGACCACCTCGGGTCACTTTATAGGGAGAGATGAGAGCCCTTCATCCAGCGAAGATGAACCTTGTGGTTCTTTGAAGGCTCCTCAAATCAGGTAAGCTATACATTTGACTTTTGATGTCTTTTAAAATGCCCATTATTAAATGCACTTGTCCGTAAGTAGCACTGGATGAAGAATGTCTAACTGTGAATTCTACTCTTAAACAAAAGGAGTAAGAGTACTTTGTTCGAGAAAGACATCAAGGCCTCTTCCATCTTGAAGCACCTTGAACGGAGGGCTATGTACCCTTTGTCCAGTGACGATGAGTCTTCTGGTTCTTTGAAGGCTCCTCAAATTAAGTAAGCCATATGTTTGTCCGTTAATGTATTTTATATGCCTTTTTTAAAGGCACTTTACATGAGGAATAGCAGGTGGTTAATGTCTAACTGTGAACTCTGTTCTTTAAAAATGCAGTGAGAGCCCTTCAACCGAGGTGAACACTAACGCGTCGTCCACCTGGATGCCGCTCAGAAACAGGAATGAGAGCCCTTCATCCAGCGAAGATGATCGTTGTGGTTCTTTGACGGCTCCTCAAATCAGGTGACCTATACATTTGTCTTTAAAGATCTTTAAAAATGTAAAATTTTAAATGCAATTTTTGTAAGGAATACCAGGTGGTGAATGTCTAACTTTTCTTTTTTTTTTCTATAAAAAAAGGAGTCAGAGCCCATCGACTGAGGAAAGTCATGCCTCGTCCACTGTTGGGCACATCGGACGAAGGAGTGAAATTTCTTCGTCCACGAAAATCACCAAGACCTCGACCATCTCGGGGCACCTTGTATGGAAGAATGAGAGCCCTTCATCCAGCGAAGATGAACGTTGTGCTTCTTTGAAGCCTCCTAAAATCAGGTATACGTTTGTATTTTATTGTCTTTTAAAATGCCAGTTTTAAACACACTTGTGTGTAAGTCGTACCAGGTGATGAATGTCTAAGTGTGAATTCTATTCTTTAACAAGTAGTAAGAGGACTTCACAGGAGAATTACATTGAGGCCTCATCCATCTTGAGACACCTTGAACAGAGGACTATGTACCTTTCGTCCAGCGACGATGAACCTTCTGGTTCCTGGAAGGCTCCTAAAATCAGGTAAGCCATATGTTTGTCCTGTAATGTCTTTTAAAATGCCCAATCTTAAAGACACTTTTACATCTGGTATGCCAGGTGATGAATGCTGATCTTAAACTGTTTTGATACTTTACTTCAGCTTATTCTTGCTTTGATTTTGTTTTTAAAATGTCGTTATCTTACTGTCATTCTACTGGATTGTTTTTTTTCTGTTGCTGTGAAACTCTCTGTCAAAGTTACTTGAAAGTTGTTACACTAGTTAAATGTCTTATTATCATTAACAGGGGTAGAAAAGAGGAGTCAGAGAGCTGCAGCAAGGACAGACAGACAGATGAAAAAGAGGAGAGATGGAGGAAGATGGCCTTCAAGGTCATTTTTGAGTGGGCCATGAGAAAGGAGGAGATGAGGCGAAAGAAGAAGGAGCTTCAAGACAAACAAGAGGAGGATGAACTCGAAGCGTTGAACGCAGAGTTGCTAGACAGGAAAATGTCTGAGCTCCGTGAGCAGAGAAAGAGAAGGGAGGAAGAGGAAAAACAACAAGACGGATACAAGGAGAGATCCGAGCAGGAGGAAGCTGCCCAACAAGTGAGGCAGGCAGAGAGGGAGAAAGAGCTGAGAGCTATGAACTTTGAAAGGACCCTAAGACTGATGGAGGAAGAAAGAAAAGTGAAGGAGCTCAAAGACAAACAGGAGCAAGAGGAGCGCAAAATGGTGGAGAGACTGATAGAAAAATGGGCCACAGTGATGGTAAATGAGTTGGCCGCCAGAAGGAAGGAAAGGCAAAGACAAATAGGAGAGAAACAAGAAACCCAAGAAAGCGAGGAGAGCAACAGACAGGCGACGGACAGCGAGGAGAGAGAAAACCAGAAGAATCTGGAAACAAGACAAGACAAGTGGAGCAAGAGGGAGAGAGAAATTTGGGAGAAGGAGCAAAAGAGAAGAGAAGAGTGGCTGAAAAAGGAGACAAAACGACGAGAAAACGAGGAGAAACAAAGAGAGAAGAGGATAGAGAAAGAGGTGAAGAGACGAGTGAAAGAGGATCGAAAAAGAGAGAACGAAATGCAGAAGAGGAAGATGAAGGAGATGGAAAGACAAGAGAAGATGGAGAAAGAGAGGCAGAAAAGGGAACAGAAAGAAGAGCAGCGGAAGGAGAAAGAAGAGAAACAAAGGCAGAAGAAAGAGAAAGAAAGAGAGGCAAAGGAACGAAAGGAGAGAGAAAACCAGGAGAAGAAAGAGCAGAGAGAAAAACAGAGGAGGGAGAAAGAGGAAAGAAAAAGACAAGAGCAGAAAGAGAAGCAAGCAAAGCAGACGGTCAAACAGGCGGCAGACAGTCACATCTTAGACTTCAGTGGTAAGAAAATCACTTTTCATACTTTCACATCAAGTTAAATCAAAGCAGGCACTGCCACCTGAATATTGTAACGTCTATAGGTTTGATGGATTATTTGGCATTTTGGTTGCATGTAACAAATGAGTTCACTGTGATTACATGACTGTGCTCCTGAAAACGTGGCTTTACGTAGGATTTGTTTTGTGCCCGTGTGCAACTGGACTCCACATTTAACCCTCCTTGTACTGTTACTTTCAGATATCACAACGTCAGAGTCAGGTGGCCGCAACGAAGAGTGTTGGAAAGAGAGTCGGGATGAAATGAAGTGGGCTCAACCACGATGTTTGTGCAGCAGCAAGAAAGTATAATGTGGACAAAACCCTGCCTTTGTCAGGAAATCTATCTGGAGCAGGGGACTTAATGTAATACGATCACTGAACAAAGTCCATATTTTAAAGGAAAATGGAACCTTTAAAAAACATCCACGTACACGATACGTTGTCAACCACGTCCCACGTATTCGAATGGTGTTGTAATATGTCCTAACCCAACGTCACCTAACCTGACCCACGGAGCTCTTCTTCACTCTGAAGGTTCACCAGAACCTGTTGATGGCCTCCATGAACCCTCTCTACACTGCACTGTGTCATTTTCTGCTGTCAAGTGTGAAAAACTCATTCATGATGACCGTGAAAATAAAAACAAGAAAAATATACTTTTGCTTTGCTTCAGTGATGAACATTGATGAAAGCACTTTGCAATAATCTTCGATCACTTAAACTAAGAAGCTGGTATTATTGTTTTGTTCTATTTATTCTGCAGGCAAACAAGTTCTTCACATACAGTTGTACAACAAATGTAAGGAAAAGCAGAGAAACATAACTTCAGATGATTTTGAATTGAATATGAAATACTGCTGTAGACATAAGTTCTCTGCATACAAATGACAAATCAAAGGTAGAAATGAAGAATTAGCAGCTCAGTTTGTTGATCCAATTTGTTAAAAGAACAGGTTTTAGATGTCAGTTGTTTGATTTATTCTTTTTATTCGGAAGTTTCTGCTTTTTGTATTGCATCCATTTCACAGTACAACGTATCACAGGCTCCCCAGAGGAAAGTAATTGGTCTAGAGTTAGATTTTTATGACCAGGTCCTGACAATCAGTCAGTTTCTTCTGACTTTTTACAGCAACAAGAGTTGAATAGTCCAGTCCTTATATGTTACAAGACCGCCATGAAATGACACACACTGGAAATATGCTTCAGTCGATTGTAACCTGACAGTGCAGCTGGTTATTTACAAGAATTAGAAAAGGGATTTTAAAGGTCCTGCACTTGTACCTCATTGTTAAACCTTCCAGTTCATTTACAAACAGTCTGAGGCCTCAGTCAGCTGTTGGTGAAGAACAAAGTCACTAAAACAGCATCATGGTAGTTGGATCAGCACTATGGACAACACTGAACATCAAACAGGCAGAACTACACAGCCTGCAGCTCAGGAGACATTTTATTCCACTCTAATATCTGTAACTAACATTAACAAAACATACTGAGAACATGCAGCACCGACCTGGAGCTGGAAGCCTGTTTAGGAAAACATCCTGCAGAAAATCAATACAAATGGTGGCGTATTAACCAGACCTAGTAGCAGCTTCACAGAGACATTTTAAACTTGACTATTGTGGGATGTGTTTGTTTTATAGATTAAGTCTAATACAGGAGAAAAACTGGTTTAAGTCTAAAGTGAGCTACCTGGACCCCAGGCTAACCTGGGCTAAGACAGTTTCCATGGAAACACTTAGTGAAGCCTGCTGACCAGCAACAACTGACACAAGCAACAGAAACACAAACATGGATAAAAACTGAGAAAAGTCTGGGCTGTTCTTTTCTTTTACTATTCAGTTGTGAGTTTGTTTCTTTCTTTGCTGATTTTTCCAGGAGTGTATCATTTTATTTGTCAAATTCTTGGAGGAGGGCTAAGTTTTCTTTTGGAGTGAATGTAGCTGAGCAGCTTGATGCAGTTCAGTCATATCCTTTATTTAACCAGGTAAAAAAAAAGCTCATTGAGATTTAAAACCTCTTTTTCAAGAGTGACCTGGCCAAGACGGCAGCCTAAAACATATTACAACAAAGTCACAAAACACAAAAAAGTACGGTCACAGTTTCACACACTACAGAAAAACCAGAGTGATCACTCAGTGCAACCACAAGATCCAGTAGAGCTTATTTCTCTGTCTTTCATAATTGTCTTGAATTCCCCCAGAGTTTCAAGGTGTGTCAACTTCAAGTCCTTCTGCACGTCATTCCAGGTAGACGGGGCAGAAAATTTAAAAGCCTTTTTGTCCAGTTCAGTTCTGACTCTTGGGACCTGCAACTGTATAATGTCCTGAGAGCGCAGACCATATCGGCTGAGTTTTCTACACATGTGTAAACACAAACATGTAGGCAGAAGTCCAAGAATAGATTTATAAATAAAAGTCAGCCAGTGAGAGAATCTACGAGCATACAAAGATGGACAATGTGCGACAGCATATAAGGAACAGTGATGCACATGATAGCTGCAACCAGTAATAAGACGCAAAGCACAGCGGTAGACAGTGTCCAATTTCTTTAAAAACTGATCAGGAGCGTTCACAAAAAGCAGGTCTCCATAGTCCAACAAGAGTAAAAAAGTTGTAGTGATCAAATGTTTTCTGACTTGCAGTGAAAAACATGTTGTTCAGTCTGCTAAGTTTTCTGGTCAGAAACAACATCTCTGGTGTCACTGAGTGCTTCCATAGGAATGGTTTTACTCCTGACTTCTTAGGCTTAAAATGAGCCTGTCTTTTTCCCATCATAATCACATTAGATTCTGTGTTTGGATTTAAGCAGAGGTGTTGTTGGGCTCATTGGGATCTTCTTCCATCCCAGTGGACTTTAGATTTTAACCTGATAACTGCAACATTTTCAACTAATGTCAGAACAAAATAAATATAAGTAGAACACACTCAAGCGAGATGCAGACCACTGTTGGATGCCTTCCTAAATATGGCAGGTCCCCCTGTGGCCTTGACTTTTGACCTTTTACCCCAAAATCAATGGGTGACCAGAGTAGGTCAAGATCAACATCTGTGCTGAGTTTGATTATCCTGTCAGTATTTGTTCTTGAGTTATGGTGCAGACATAGACACTCACACTCTTATATACATACAGACAGAAATACAGACAGACAGATAGATAGACAGACAGACAGAAAGACAGACAGACAGACAGACAGCAGTGATCACCCCACGGCTGAATCTGTCAGTGTGTTTAATAAGATGCTACAGTTCATTGTATCACAAACTACAGATGTCAACAAACCAGCGCCTCTAAAACATTAAATAAAGATTGTATAACAGTCTTACAAACGTCTAAATATAGAAGTCTTGTTCAGTCAGCTAAAGGCTGGCACACACTACAGGATTTTTCAAAACTTCACAGATTTAGAGTCCACACACTTGAAGATAACAAAAGACAGATCGCACAAGATTTCTCACTTCTGTCAATGGGTGACCAGAGTAGGTCAAGTTCAACATCTGTGCTGAGTTTGATTATCCTATCTCTATTTGTTCTTGAGTTATGGTGCAGACATAGACACTCACACTCTTATATACACACAGACAGACAGACACACTGACAGACAGACAGACAGATGGCAGTGATCACCCCACGGCTGAATCCGTCGGTGTGTTTAATAAGACGCTACAGTTCATTGTATCACAAACTACAGATGTCAAAAAACCAGCGCCTCTAAAACATTAAATAAAGATTGTATAACAATCTTACAAATGTCTAAATATAGAAGTCTTAGTTGTTTTATATTAAAATGTAAATAGGCAGGGCTGTGATATTTTATCTTACTCCATTTGGTTGTTTTTCACAGTAAAAATAATCAGAGTAGATGAACTGAGGTGGAGACGTCATCAAGTACGCTGCTGTTCCAGTTGCACATTAACTGAGATGTGTCCTCCCATCCTTGGAAGTACTTCAAAGTCCGTACTACCAAGTACACAAGTACATACTTAGCCTACTGGGTATTGAGAAATGGCCGCTACCGGCAGAATCCTTTCCGGTTCAAAAGCCGAACGGCGCCGTCCAATCAGCGATGTCTCATGTTGCCCACTGGTACCTCCCTCTTCTGGTTTGGTTAATGTTGTAGTGTTTTGCACTTCAGGGCCACCATACTAAATGAGTCATTTTGATTCATTAAAAAACTTTCTTAACGCAAAAGATGAACTTTATTTTGAAATTCTAATGTTGTTTCTACTGTAACTGCAAAAAAAGAAAAAAATGGAAGAAACCTCTAATGAGTGATTTGGATCAATAAAAAATGATACTTTATGCATTAGATCAACTTTACTTTAAAATTTTGACGCTGTTCTTACTGTTACTGCAAAAAAACAAACAAAAAGAAAACATGGAAAGTAAAAAATGGAAAGTAAAAAATGAAAACACATCATGAGATAAGAGTTTAAAAGTGAAGTGAGTGAAACCAGCCTGGAAACAGCCTCAGACTCACAGGACTAATACATGACCTCATCTGTGAACAGGATTTATACCCGAGTCTGATTAGTGAGATTATCATCACAGATAGAATAATAAAATCATTTACTTTCAGGTAATTTCATGTTTTTAAACTTTTGTGTGTTGAAAAGTGCAGTAAAACTTTACAGGTACAACTGTTGGAGTTACTAATGTGTAGACATGCTGTAATTCTATCTATCTATCTATCTATCTATCTATCTATCTATCTATCTATCTATCTATCTATCTATCTATCTATCTATCTATCTATTTATCTATCTATCTATTTATCTATCTATCTATCTATCTATCTATCTATCTATCTATCTATCTATCTATCTATCTATCTATCTATCTATCTATTTATCTATCTATTTATCTATCTATCTATCTATCTATCTATCTATCTATCTATCTATCTATCTATCTATCTATCTATCTATCTATCTATCTATTGTCATTTTTCCATTTGAAACCATAAACAATGATACCATGTGCCTTCTTTTTTTTATTTTTAATATTTAATTAGAAAAAAAACACATGACTTCTGTTTCTGGTATCCGGCTCTGTTATGTTTTCATTGTGACAGTTTACTCTGGAAGTGTTTTCAAGTGCAGAAAAGTCAGATCTTGGTGATTCTACCTGAAAATGCAGCTACATTAAAGAAAACTACAGTAAAGTTACACATGACTGTGTTTAGTGAGGTAACTGAGTACAAGACACTGAATACGTATGTTTCACATTTTACTGCATGTGATCTTTGCAATTCTAATTAGTTCACAGCATTGTGCAAAAGAAAAATACACACTTATTTACAACAAACATTAGAAACACCCTTTGGGTAGAGCTGTGCACAACTGTGAACAATATGTCAGTACATATTGGAACTGAACATACAACATACACAGTACTGTAAATCATTCATCCAGACGTTCCTGTGTGTCTGGTCACATGTTTTCATCTACATCACAGTAAATATCATCCCTTGTAGAGCAGCGAGGAGGAGCTGGACAGATTCTGACAACTAGTTCAACATTTTTGTATGTAATGACTCAAACAATGAAATGAGACTGTTAGTTTTATAGGGAACGACTATTCAGCATCATAAGTAGAGTTCATTTAGACTGACATGACATAAGCAAATGATGACGTTATAAAACAGCAGAAAACTGTATGAAAGCAACTGATGCATGTCCAAAAGCATTTGTAATTTGTAGGAAGGAATTAGAAAGTGCTACTGAGGTTGAACTAACAGTTATGAGAATTTTAATTCTGATCAGAGAAATGCACCAAAGAGACTGAGAGAAACTGAAAAAGGTGTGTCTTTTTAAAACTTTTTTCTCCCAATTTTGGTTTTACTGTAAAACACAGACAGAATTTTATATATACATGTGTGTGTGTTTGTTTGAATTGTAAAAGAATTACAGATAATCCAGTGATACCCAGAAAGTCAATAAATGCTGTCATGAAGGTGTTAAAATCAACTGGGCACTAAGTTGTCATCAAACTACATGAGACTGTACAAGAAATAAAAATCCATATGAAAACTGTAAAATTGTGACACAAGGGAACCAAAGACATATGGGAAAGTAACAGTAAATATCTGTGTAACACTGATATTTTGTTCTGCTTCACAAACAATAAAATACTGTAATTTTACCATTAAATCATTGTCAAAGCCTTCATTGGTTCCTGATGTGGACATTATTTACAGTTTTGATCTGTGTCTTTGGTCAACATACACATTATTACTGTTGTTCTATATAATTTTACGTTATAGATATAAATCATAACTACACAGAATATTGATATTTTTACAGATAGTGATGGGTTTTTACATTTGTTTGACACTTCACCATAATTAAATGAGCTGAAGTGACTGTTTTACAGCTATTTTCTGCCATTATAAAGACAAAAACCAACAGTTGGTCCTCAAATAATGTTTAAAAGTGTGTTTTCATTACTCTGTTAAAGTTATTAACATCATATTTACATGTCAACATTGTTTAAATATGAGAAATAAACACCACAGATGCTTGTGTTTGCTGATTGACTTTGTTGTTATTTGATTATTTGTTGTTATTTTCCATTGTGTTTAAATGATGCTCACTGTGTCTCCAAGTGTTCCACAATAGAACAGAATGCAGAAACACAGCAGAGCACAGTTCTAACCTCATTTCCAAGCAAACCTTTGGAGAGGTAAGTCCACTTCAAACCTGCTTTTCACTTCAAGTCTTCTCTTTAATTAAACTGTATTGTGCTGGAAAAGGTCATCGCTGACTTTAACAGCATCGTTCCAACTACTAAACTACTCTTTCATTCCTTAAATTCTACATAGCTTTACAGTAAGATGCAAGTGTTGTGTTGCAATCAGGCCTTAAGACGACAGCTTTTTTCTTGCACAACTTCATTTTCATTTGTAAACTTTGCTTTACTGGTTGCATAAGTTGCTTGTGTGTAAAACTGACTGCTTTGGCAGGCTTTGCTTTTGGGGTTGCTTTAATTAGTTTGGTGTTGTTCTGAGGGAATTTCACATGGAAAGATTTGCAGACCTTCAATTTGACATCGTCTGCAGTTTCTTGAAGAGATGCCATAAAAATCAGACTGATTTAAACGGGTTCTTTTACTCTTCTGGACTGTAAATAAGACTGCTTTGTTTTAAAAGTGTCTGTGTGCCACAAGAAAAGGTATCTTGAGAAGATGTACCACAAAAGAAAAATGCTTTTCCAAAACTGCCTATTGACCCACTTTCTGCATGTTTTGTTGTCTTTATTGTTCTTTTCAACGCACATTGAAATTTGAGGCTATGTTTTTTTTTTAAACTTTATTTTATTTAAATCAAGTGTTAATACTAACAGTTAACTACAGTCTTGACAGAGGGTTTCACATTCACATTTTCAGATAATGTGTCACTGGAGTCCATCTTTGTAAGAACAGGTCCATTTTCATTTGAACTTTTGCAGTCAAATGTTCCATTATGTAGACTTGTTTAAGTCTCTGTGTCCATCCTATCATTGTTGGAGGAGAAGGTTTTCTCCAATTAACAGTGATCATTTTTCTTGCAATCTTCAAAAGAATACAGAGAATGTATCTATGGTCTTTATCAATAACATTCTCAGGAGGAATTCCTAGAAGAATGAATCTTGGGTCTATAGGTATTATAACAGTAGTACAGTCTCTATCTCAAGTTTAATGTCAATACTGGAGTAGTACTGGACAGTCCCAAAAGACATGCGAGTGATCTGCCACCTTTCCACAATTTCTCCAACATAGCGGAGATATATTTTAGTAAAATTTAGAGGTGACTAGAGGGGTCCTGAAGTATCTCATTTTAGTTTCCCAGTCATATTCTAGTTGAGCAGCCCAGTATTAGTATTTGATGTTTGGGAGAGAGACTCCACCCCTGTCCTTGGGTGAGCAGAACACTTTTAGCCTAACTCTTGCTCTTTTATTTTGCCAAATGAATTTAGAGAGCATCCTGTCTAATTGAGTGAATGTCGACATAGGGACCCATACTGGCAGAGACTGAAATAAGTACAGGAGCCTCGGGAGAATGTTCATTTTGATTGTCTCAATTCTACCGAAATTTGAGGCTATGTTTGATTGACAATATCTGAAGAACTGTTCAGAGTAAAAGTCTGACACTTTCACTGTTATTTCTCATTATGCCATTGTTTGATAAGTCGATCTAAAAACTCACAAACATGTATAAACATTCATGTCATGCTATGATAAGTTTTTGGCCAATCAGAAGAGGAATTCTGCTCAGATCATTTTAATGAAATTCTAAAGCTTAGCCGAGGTGAAAAGTCAGAAAGTAAAAATGTGTTCTGTGTGCTGCAAGTAATGAGCTTCAAATAACTCTTGTGTGTGTTTGTGTGTGCAGTTCGACATCGTGATGAATCGTATCATGCGTTACTTTGTGAGACCCCAGTCTCCAGGAGAGTGTCAACGAAGGGGTGAGAGACCTTCATCTTCTGGAGATGTGGACCCTCCCATGACCCGGACAAAGCGCGAGCGAAGGAGTGAGAGACCTTCGACTCTTGGTAACACCTGCTTTTCCATGATCTGGGAGAAGCTCAGACGAAGGAGTGAGAGACCGTCGTCTGAGGACAACATCAAGGCCCCGACCACCAGGAGGCCCGTTGGACGGAGTGGTGAGAGAACTTCGTCCAAGAAAGAAATCAAGTTCTTCTTCTACCGGACACCAGTTGGATGGAGGGCTGTGAGGGCTGTGAGAACTGTGTTAAGCAGCAATAAACCCTCTGGTTCCCAGAAGACTACTAAAACCAGGTAAGCCGTGTGGTTGTCCTTTAACATCTTGTAAAATACCCATTTTCACATTTGCTTTTACAAAATGAATACCAGATGGTGGATGTCTAAGTGTGAAATGTATTCCTTAAAAAAGGACTGAGAGCTCCTCGACCAAGGAGAATAATGCCTCGTCCACCTTGGGGCACCTTGGATGGAGGGGTGAGATCCCTCCATTCGAGGACGAGATCAAGGCCTCGTCCACCTGGACCCAGCTGGAACGGTGGGGTGAGAGTCCTTCGTCCAGCGACGATGAGTCTTTTGGTTCCCAGAAAGCTCCTAAAATCAGGTAATTCATATGTTTGTCCTCTAATGTCTTTTAAAATGCCCATTTTAAATGCACTTTACATAAAGAATACCAGTGTCTTACTGTGAAATCTATTCCTTTAAAAAAGGAGTCAGAGCCCATCGACTGAGGGCAATAATGGCTCATCCACCTTGGGGCACCTCGGACGGAGGGATGAGAGCTCTTCATCCACAGAAGATGAAGCTTGTGCTTCTTTGAAGGCTCCTAAAACCAGGTAAGCTCTACATTTGTCTTTTAATGTCTTTTAAAATGCTGGTTTTACATGAACTTGACATAAGGAATACCAGATGGTGAATGTCCAACTGTGAATTCTATTCTTTAAAAAAAGGAGTCAGAGCCCATCGACTGAGGGCAATAATGCCTCATCCACCTTGGGGCACCTCAGACAGAGAGATGAGAGCCCTTCGTCCAGCGAAGATGAAGCTTGTGTTTCTTTGAAGGCTCCTAAAATCAGGTAAGCTAAAAATTTGACTTTTGATGTCTTTAAAAATGTAAAACTTTAAATGCAATTTTTGTAAGGAATACCAGGTGGTGAATGTCTAACTGTGAATGCTATTCTTTAAAAAAAAAGTCAGAGCCTGTCGACTGAGGAAAATAATGCCTCGTCCACCGTGGGGCACATCGGACGAAGGAGTGAGATCCCTTCGTCCAAGATAAACACCAAGACCTCGACCACCTCGCGGCACCTTGCATGGGGGGATGAGAGTCCTTCATCGAGCAAAGATAGACCTTGTGGTTCTTTGAAGGTTCCTAAAATCAGGTAAGCTCTACATTTGTCCTTCAATGTCTTTAAAAATGCTCATTTTAAATGCAATTTATACAAAGAATACCAGGTGGTGAATGTCCAACTGTGAACTTGATTTTTTAAAAAGCAGTGAGAACCCTTCAACTGAGGTGAACACTAAGGCCTCGTTCATTTGGATGCCGCTCGAACGGAGGGATGAGAGCCCTTCATCCAGCGAAGATGAAGCCTGTGCTTCTTTGAAGGCTCCTCAAATCAGGTGAGCTATACATTTGTCTTTTAATGTCTTCAAAAATGCCTGTTTTTTAATGCACTTTACATCAGGAATGTCAGGTGGTCAGTGTCTAACTCTGAAATGTATTCTTTAGAAAAAGGAGTCAGAGCCCTTCGACTGAGAGGAATAATGCCTCATCCACCTTGGACCACCTTGGATGGAGGGATGAGAGCCCTTCATCCAGAGAAGATAAATCTTGTGGTTCTTTGAAGGCTCCTCAAACCAGGTAAGCTCTACATTTGTCTTTCAATGTTTTTAAAAATGCTCGTTTTAAATGGACTTTACATAAGAAACACCACGTAGTTGATGTCTAACCGACAAATCTATTCTTTTAAAAAGGAGTCAGAGCCTGTTGGCTGAGGAGAATAATGCCGCAGGGCACCTTGAATGGAGGGATAAGATCCCTTTGTCCAGCAGAGATAAACCTTGTGGTTCTTTGAAGGCTCCTCAAATCAGGTAAGCTGTAAATTTGTCTTTTAATGTATTTAAAAGTCCAAATTTTTAAATGCAATTTTTTGGAAGGAATACCAGGTGGTAAATGTCTAACTGTGAATTGTATTCTTTTTAAAAAAGGAGTCAGAGCCTGTCGACTGAGGGAAATAATGCCTCGTCCATCGTTGGGCACTTGGGACGCAGGAGTGAGATCCCTTCGCCCAAGAGAGACATTAAGACCTCGACCACCTCGGGGCACCTTGTATGGAGGGATGAGAGCCCTTCATCCAGCGAAGATGAAGCTTGTGCTTCTTTGAAGGCTCCTCAAATCAGGTAAGCTATGTGTTTGTTTTTTGTCTTCTAAAATGTACATTTTTAAATGCCTTATTTTGTGAAGAATACCCGGTGTTGAATGTCTAACTATGAATTCTATTTAAAAAAAAAAAAAAAGAAAAAGGAGTCAGAGCCCATCAGCTGAGGGCAACACTGCCTCATCCACCTTGGACCACAGATGCAGGAGTGAGATCCCTTCATCCAAAAAAGACATCAACACCTCGACCACCTCGGGGCACTTTAGATGGAGGGATGAGAGCTCTTCATCCACAGAAGATGAACGTTGTGCTTCTTTGAAGCCTCCTAAACTCAGGTATACGTTTGTCTCTTAATGTCTTTTAAAATGCCAGTTTTAAACACACTTGTGTGTAAGTCGTACCAGGTGATGAATGTCTAAGTGTGAATTCTATTCTTTAACAAGCAGCAAGAAGACGTCACAGGAGAATTACATTGAGGCCTCATCCATCTTGAGACACCTTGAACAGAGGACTATGTACCTTTCGTCCAGCGACGATGAACCCTCTGGTTCCTGGAAGGCTCCTAAAATCAGGTAAGCCATATGTTTGTCCTGTAATGTCTTTTAAAATGCCCAATCTTAAAGACACTTTTACATCTGGTATGCCAGGTGATGAATGCTGATCTTAAACTGTTTTGATACTTTACTTCAGCTTATTCTTGCTTTGATTTTGTTTTTAAAATGTTGTTATCTTACTGTCATTCTACTGGATTGTTTTTTTCTGTTGCTGTGAAACTCTCTGTCAAAGTTACTTGAAAGTTGTTACACTAGTTAAATGTCTTATTATCATTAACAGGGGTAGAAAAGAGGAGTCAGAGAGCTGCAGCAAGGACAGACAGACAGATGAAAAAGAGGAGAGATGGAGGAAGATGGCCTTCAAGGTCATTTTTGACTGGGCCATGAGAAAGGAGGAGATGAGGCGAAAGAAGAAGGAGCTTCAAGACAAACAAGAGGAGGATGAACTGGAAGCGTTGAACGCAGAGTTGCTAGACAGGAAAATGTCTGAGCTCCGTGAGCAGAGAAAGAGAAGGGAGGAAGAGGAAAAACAACAAGACGGATACAAGGAGAGATCTGAGCAGGAGGAAGCTGCCCAACAAGTGAGGCAGGCAGAGAGGGAGAAAGAGCTGAGAGCTATGAACTTTGAAAGGACCCTAAGACTGATGGAGGAAGAAAGAAAAGTGAAGGAGCTCAAAGACAAACAGGAGCAAGAGGAGCGCAAAATGGTGGAGAGACTGATAGAAAAATGGGCCACAGTGATGGTAAATGAGTTGGCCGCCAGAAGGAAGGAAAGGCAAAGACAAATAGGAGAGAAACAAGAAACCCAAGAAAGCAAGGAGAGCAACAGACAGGCGACGGACAGCGAGGACAGAGAAAACCAGAAGAATCTGGAAACAAGACAAGACAAGTGGAGCAAGAGGGAGAGAGAAATTTGGGAGAAGGAGCAAAAGAGAAGAGAAGAGTGGCTGAAAAAGGAGACAAAACGACGAGAAAACGAGGAGAAACAAAGAGAGAAGAGGATAGAGAAAGAGGTGAAGAGACGAGTGAAAGAGGATCGAAAAAGAGAGAACGAAATGCAGAAGAGGAAGATGAAGGAGATGGAAAGACAAGAGAAGATGGAGAAAGAGAGGCAGAAAAGGGAACAGAAAGAAGAGCAGCGGAAGGAGAAAGAAGAGAAACAAAGGCAGAAGAAAGAGAAAGAAAGAGAGGCAAAGGAACGAAAGGAGAGAGAAAACCAGGAGAAGAAAGAGCAGAGAGAAAAACAGAGGAGGGAGAAAGAGGAAAGAAAAAGACAAGAGCAGAAAGAGAAGCAAGCAAAGCAGACGGTCAAACAGGCGGCAGACAGTCACATCTTAGACTTCAGTGGTAAGAAAATCACTTTTCATACTTTCACATCAAGTTAAATCAAAGCAGGCACTGCCACCTGAATATTGTAACGTCTATAGGTTTGATGAAGTATTTGGCATTTTGGTTGCATGTAACAAATGAGTTCACTGTGATTACATGACTGTGCTCCTGAAAATGTGGCTTTACGTAGGATTTGTTTTGTGCCCGTGTGCAACTGGACTCCACATTTAACCCTCCTTGTACTGTTACTTTCAGATATCACAACGTCAGAGTCAGGTGGCCGCAACGAAGAGCGTTGGAAAGAGAGTCGGGATGAAATGAAGTGGGCTCAACCACGATGTTTGTGCAGCAGCAAGAAAGTATACTGTGGACAAAACCCTGCCTTTGTCAGGAAATCTATCTGGAGCAGGGGACTTAATGTAATACGATCACTGAACAAAGTCCATATTTTAAAGGAAAATGGAACCTTAAAAAAACATCCACGTACACGATACGTTGTCAACCACGTCCCACGTATTCGAATGGTGTTGTAATATGTCCTAACCCAACGTCACCCAACCTGACCCACGGAGCTCTTCTTCACTCTGAAGGTTCACCAGAACCTGTTGATGGCCTCCATGAACCCTCTCTACACTGCACTGTGTCATTTTCTGCTGTGAAGTGTGAAAAACTCATTCATGATGACCATGAAAATAAAAACAAGAAAAATATACTATTGCTTTGCTTCAGTGATGAACATTGATGAAAGCACTTTGCAATAATCTTTGATCACTTAAACTAAGAAGCTGGTATTATTGTTTTGTTCTATTTATTCTGAAGGCAAACAAGTTCTTCACATACAGTTGTACAACAAATGTAAGGAAAAGCAGAGAAACATAACTTCAGATGATTTTGAATTGAATAGGAAATACTGCTGTAGACATAAGTTCTCTGCATACAAATGACAAATCAAAGGTAGAAATGAAGAATTAGCAGCTCAGTTTGTTGATCCAATTTGTTAAAAGAACAGGTTTTTGATGTCAGTTGTTTGATTTATTCTTATTATTCGGAAGTTTCTGCTTTTTGTATTGCATCCATTTCACAGTACAACGTATCACAGGCTCCCCAGAGGAAAGTAATTGGTCTAGAGTTAGATTTTTATGACCAGGTCCTGACAATCAGTCAGTTTCTGCTGACTTTTTACAGCAACAATAGTTGAATAGTTCAGTCCTTATATGTTACAAGACCGCCATGAAATGACACACACTGGAAATATGCTTCAGTCGATTCATTTGTTGCATGCGCAACGAATGAGTTGCGCATGCGTGGCGTCCTGTAACCTCCGGCTGTACCGGCTCATGAAAATTGCCGAAAATTGCCTCCCTTTAACATTTTTTAGCCAATATCAACTGGCACACTCACGGGATACGGATTTTATTAATCACGTTTGTCATCTGTGCATGACCTGCGACAATCGGATTCACCGATCTCGAGCTTTTTCGAAGCCCTCCTGCCTCAAGCTAGACGCCGCTAGCCGGCTAGCTTGTTTTTGTTTGTAGCATTGGTGCTACTCATCCAAGGACCTACAGTGACAACCGGGACTCTTCTACCATCAAGGCACGCCCGGTGTCTACGTCTGAACTCCACAACGGGCCCAAACTGCTGGGCCCGTGTCGGCAAGTCGCGTCTCTTTCTGTCACCTGTGTCTGGGTTTTCTCTACGGTGCCATTCCAACACCACGGGCTCCGATTCGGAGCCCCTGCGTGTAAATACCTGTGCCCTCCCTCTGCTAGCTGCTGCTGCCTCGTCCCCTTGGCGCCAAAAACCCAACAGCCAAGTTCCCGCACTGGCCTCCGTTCTTCTCTCTCTTTCAGTTACTTTGCACAACAATGGCTCCACTCACCTCTCCATCTGTCTGCGTCAGCTGCACCTTCCTCGCAGAAAAGATCGCCGAGCTGGAACAAAGAATATCCTCACTCCACCAGATCCGTGAAGCCGAACTTCTAATGTACACCATCGTCATCCGTTCCACTCAACCAGAATGCACATCCTCCACCAGCCCTGTCACTGATGTCGCCCCAGCTGTGGCTGCGTCTATCCCGGTGTCTGTCGTCTCATCACTCGATCAGACAGCGGCCGCCCTTCCGCCGATCACCGAACCGGACGCCACCTGGACTCAGCAGGGAGCCAGACCCAAGACCCTCACAACCTCCACTCCACGCGAGCCGACGTCCTGGACCCTGGTCGCTCCTCGTCACCGGAGTGTGAAACAGCCCGTCCAAGCGCCCCTGCATAGTATCCAGCTGGAGAACAAATTCAACATCCTCGACCTCCATGACTTTCCTCTCCTGGCGAACGGTTCTCACACTCCACCGTCACTTTCTCCACAGTCCAAAAATCGTAAACGTCCCACTCTCCCTGGAACTCGCCGTCTCTCCATGCCGCAGTTCACACCGGCACCACGGCAAGCTCCTGCGCCCGCCCGTGCTCGTCCGTCTCCGCCAGGCAGCGCTCCATCGTCGCTGCCAAAGTCCCCATCAAAACCACTTCTTTCATCCGCCGACCTTGGGCCCTCGGCTTCGGCTTCTGCTCCTCGACCACTCTTCCCTCCTTCCACTCTGATAATTGGAGATTCCGTTACAAGAAACATCCGCTTCTTCAATACCATAACGCGCTGCTTCCCCGGAGCCACCGTTCCCATCATCCTCGCCAAGCTCCCTGGGGTCCTCCAAACACTCCCGTCATCCGTCCACAGAATTATTGTCCACGTTGGCTGCGTGGACGCATCCCGCCGACAGTCAGAAATAACCAAAACGGAGTTCATCAAACTGTTCCAGTATCTGAACACCTGTGGCAAAGCAGTCTTCATCAGCGGACCAATCCCTCCTCACAGCCGCGGGTGCGGACTTTTTAGCAGGGTCCTGTCCCTACACACCTGGCTCCTCTCTGCCTGCAGAACCCACAACGTGGGTTTCATTGACAATTTTAATCTCTTCTGGAACCGTGCGTCGTTCTATCGCGCTGATGGAGTTCACCCTAGCAGGTTGAGTAGCTCAGTGCTAACGGCGAACATCCAGCACGCCGTTCAAACACTTTTATGTGACTGACAGTTCACCTGCTACACACACACCGCACTGACTTCTTCTCCCCCATCACCGGCAGCATACACCTCTGATCTTCTCTCTAGCTCCCCCAGCAGGCAGTGCAAACAAGCCTTTCGGACTCCTGCTGTTTCATCCACCACAACGAACATCCCAGTAAGGTCACCCACCTCACACACGCCCCTCTGTCACACACGCCCCTCCCCCACACCATCACCTGCTGTTCCACCGGACTCAATTCACCACATTCCTGTCATCGTCAGCAGAGAGCGGACTCACCGCGACCCTCATCACAAATATACCATTAATATCAATAATCTCAAACTTCTCCCTAAAGCACAACCACATCCAACAGTCAATCACTCCCCACTTACAATAAACATGGCCCTCCTCAACGTCCGCTCTCTGCTGAACAAGTCTTTTATTGTCAATGAAATGATTTTAGACAGAAAACTGGATTGTCTCTTTTTAACTGAAACATGGCTGGGTGCGGATGCACCTGTCGTTCTCACTGAGGCCTCCCCACCTCATTTTAATTGTTTTTATTCTACAAGGAGTGGTAAAAGGGGAGGTGGCACAGCTTCAATAAGCACAAACACGCTTGTCACCAAACCGATTTTATTTGAACAGTATGAGACCTTTGAGCACCATGCAATTGTTCTCAGCAACCCTCCGATTTTATGTGTGACTATTTATCGCCCACCTAAAAAATGTGGCCTTTTTATCAATGACTTCTCAGAATTCTTAACAATTTTACACAGTTCTTATAATATGATTATTTTAACCGGTGATTTTAACCTTCACGTAGACAATCTTTTAGACCCTGTTTCTAACGAGTTTTTAAATGTTCTTAATTGTATGGATTTTAGGCAACACGTCACACAGCCAACTCACAACAGAGGACACACCTTGGACCTGGTCATAACTTATGGCCTGTCCGCTGGTGTGTCCTCTGTTGTTGACTTGGCTGTGTCTGACCATTACTGCGTGTTTTTTAACGTCACTGGTTTTATTCAGCGGGAGACCTCTGTGAGAACTGTGACGAAGCGTCATCTGACCCCTGGGGTGGCTGCAAATTTTAAAGAGGTTTTAGAGAAATGTCCTCCCATTGTTTTACCTGCCTCCTGTGATTTTATTGTTGATGATTTTAACAGCAGACTACAGGCTGCCCTCAACACAGTTGCCCCACTTAAAACCAAGTTTATCCAATCCAAACTCACACCTCCCTGGAGTAATGAGGAACTGAAGAAACTGAAACGAAATTGCAGGATGGCAGAGAGGAGATGGAGGAAGAATAAAATAACCATTAACCACCAAATGTATAGTGAACAACAAAAAATCTACAATAAAGCAATAAGAGACTCCCGCAATAATTACTTCTCAAATCTAATCAATAACCATAAAAATAACACCAAAATCCTCTTTTCAACAACAGACAAACTACTCAACCTGGATTTTAATAAACCTCATTTTAACGCCACCGACTCCCTTTGTGAGGAGTTTGCAGACCACTTCAGGGGGAAGATAGACACTATCAGATGTAATATTTTATCCTCCCAAAGTAGTATGGCTTTTAACACATCTGGGTGTCTGCCTTCACCGGAGGAAACACTGGACAGTTTTGTCCTGGTTAATGCTGAGACTCTTGATAAAGTTCTCTCCACAGTGAGGCCCACCACATGTCTTTTAGACCCAATATCGACCCCATTTTTTAAGTTATTTTATGGATCTTTTAGAGACGAGCTTTTAAACATGATGAACTGCTCTCTTCAGACAGGGGTCTTTCCTGCTGCCTTTAAAGGGGCGGTGGTGAGGCCCCTGCTGAAGAAGAGCAGTTTAGATTTTAATGATTTTAACAATTTTAGACCGGTATCTAACTTACCATTTTTAAGTAAAATTTTAGAAAAACTTGTTTTTATTCAGCTGAATGATTTTATTAATTCGCACAATGTCCTAGAGAAATTTCAGTCTGGTTTTAGGGTAAACCACAGCACCGAGACGGCCCTCTTAAAGATTTTAAATGATCTTAGATTAAATTATGACTCACAAAAACTGACAGTGTTGGTTCTACTGGATCTTAGTGCTGCCTTCGATACAGTAGACCACACTGTTCTTTTATCCCGTTTAAAACACATCGGCCTGTCTGGTGCTATTCACAAATGGTTTACCTCACAGACAGGACACTCATGGTGGGTTTGGATACCTACTCCTCTAGGATCCATGAAATCACATGTGGTGTGCCCCAGGGTTCGATCTTAGGCCCAGTGCTTTTTAACCTGTATATGCTCCCTCTAGGCGGTGTCATCAGGAGACAAGGCTCTCCTCGTCTCCTCCTCCACTTTTATGTACATCAACGAAGTAGGAACCCCACTGGTTGGACGCCGAGGAGGGTGACTTCATGCCCTGTTCCTGTTGAGACAGTCGACACACAAATTATGCAACTGTGTGGCAGGACTCATTTTCAGACAAGTGCAGACCTGATTAAAGGAGGTGGGAATAACCACCCTGAGCACGGGGAATACAGGGAGACTTCAAACTGGCTTTAACCCGAGTGGCTTTGAGTGTTATTTTCAGAGCTGCACTGAATCATTATTTCTGTACATACTTGTACAAGTATGTACAAGTACAAGTACATACTTGTACTTGTAATATACAAGTACAAGTATGTACTTGTATATTACCAAGTATACAAGTACATACTTAGCCTACTGGGTATTGAGAAATGGCCGCTACAGGCAGAATCCTTTCCGGTTCAAAAGCCGAACGGCGCCGTCCAATCAGCGATGTCTCATGTTGCCCACTGGTACCTTCCTCTTCTGGTTTGGTTAATGTTGTAGTGTTTTGCACTTCAGGGCCTCCATACCTAATGAGTCATTTTGATTCATAAAAAAACTTTCTTAATGCAAAAAATGAACTTCATTTTGAAATTTTAATGTTGCTTCTACTGTAATAGCAAAAAAATAAAAAATGGAAGAAGCCCTAATGAGTAATTTGGATCATTAAAAAATGATACTTTATGCATTAGATTAACTTTATTTTAAAATTTTAACATTGTTCTTACTGTTACTGCAAAAAACAAACAAAAAGAAAACATGGAAAGTAAAAAATGAAAACACATCATGAGATAAGAGTTTAAAAATGAAGTGAGTGAAACCAGCCTGGAAACAGCGTCAGACTCACAGGACTAATACATGACCTCATCTGTGAACAGGATTTATACCTGAGTCTGTGATTAGTCAGATTATCATCACAGACAGAATAATAAAATAATAAAATAAAATTTACTTTCAGGTAATTTATCCATGTTTTTAAACTTTTGTGTGTTGAAAAGTGCAGTAAAACTTTACAGGGACTGTTGGAGTTACTAATGTATCTATCTATCTATCTATCTATCTATCTATCTATCTATCTATCGATCTATCGATCTATCGATCTATCTATCTATCTATCTATCTATCTATCTATCTATCTATCTATCTATCTATCTATTGTCATTTTTCCATTTGAAACCAAAAACAATGATACCATGTGCCTTCATTTTTTATTTTTAATATTTAATCATCATCATGATTTCTGTTTCTGGTATCCGAATAAAAAGAACTTTCAACAACTAAAAATGGACCAGATTAATTGTGTCTTATTTTACAGTTTTTCTCAGTGTCTTTGGTGCATTTCTCACATCACTATTAACATTTACACAACAGTTAATGCATTTCTCAAAACAAATAGTACAAACTGCAAAACCCAGTTGATAACCTGTAAAAGTGTGTCACTTGCTCCAAATGGACAGTTCATTCCTCAACAGCAAGTATTCATGTCAGTGTCAGTGTCATCAAGATGAAAAGTCCTGACACCACTGATTATGAACAAGACAGTCAAATGGCTCTGTCATGTTTTCATTGTGACAGTTTACTCTGGAAGTGTTTTCAAGTGCAGAAAAGTCAGATCTTGGTGACACTACCTGAAAATTCTCCAGACAGCTACATTAAAGTTACACATGACTGTGTTTAGTGAGGTAAATGAGTACAAGACACTGAATACGTATGTTTCACATTTTACTGCATGTGATCTTTGCAATTCTAATTAGTTCACAGCATTGTGCAAAAGAAAAGTACACACTTATTTACAACAAACATTAGAAACACCCTTTGGGTAGAGCTGTGCACAACTGTGAACAATATGTCAGTACATATTGGAACTGAACATACAACATACACAGTACTGTAAATCATTCATCCAGACGTTCCTGTGTGTCTGGTCACATGTTTTCATCTACATCACAGTAAATATCATCCCTTGTAGAGCAGCGAGGAGGAGCTGGACAGATTTTGACAACTAGTTCAACATTTTTGTATGTAATGATTCAAACAATGAAATGAGACTGTTAGTTTTATAGGGAACGACTATTCAGCATCATAAGTAGAGTTCATTTAGACTGACATGACATAAGCAAATGATAACATTATAAAACAGCAGAAAACTGTATGAAAGCAACTGATGCATGTCCAAAAGCATTTGTAATTTGTAGGAAGGAATTAGAAAGTGCTACTGAGGTTGAACCAACAGTTATGAGAATTTTAATTCTGATCAGAGAAATGCACCAAAGAGACTGAAAGAAACTGTAATAGGTGTGTCTTTTTAAAACCTTTTTTCTCCCATCTTTGGTTTTACTGTAAAACACAGACAGATTTTTATATATACATGTGTGTGTGTTTGTTTGAATTGTAAATGAATTACAGATAATCCAGTGATACCCAGAAAGTCAATAAATGCTGTCATGAAGGTGTTAAAATCAACTGGGGACTAAGTTGTCATCAAACTACATGAGACTGTACAAGAAATAAAAATCCATATGAAAACTGTAAAATTGTGACACAAGGGAACCAAAGACATATGGGAAAGTAACAGTAAATATCTGTGTAACACTGATATTTTGTTCTGCTTCACAAACAATAAAATACTGTAATTTTACCATTAAATCTGTCAAAGCCTTCATTGGTTCCTGATGTGGACATTATTTACAGTTTTGATCTGTGTCTTTGGTTGTACAGTCAACATACACATTATTACTGTTGTTCTATATAATTTTACTTTATAGATATGAATCATATCTACACAGAATATTGATATTTTTACAGATAGTGATGGGTTTTTACATTTGTTTGACATTTCACCATAATTAAATGAGCTGAAGTGACTGTTTTACAGGTATTTTCTGCCATTATAAAGACAAAAACCAACAGTTAGTCCTCAAATAATGTTTAAAAGTGTGTTTTCATTACTCTCTTAAAGTTATTAACATCATATTTACATGTCAACATTGTTTAAATATGAGAAATAAACACCACAGATGCTTGTGTTTGCTGATTGACTTTGTTGTTATTTGATTATTTGTTGTTATTTTCCATTGTGTTTAAATGATGCTCACTGTGTCTCCAAGTGTTCCACAATAGAACAGAATGCAGAAACACAGCAGAGCACAGTTCCAACCTCATTTCCAAGCAAACCTTTGGAGAGGTAAGTCCACTTCAAAACTGCTTTTCATTTCAAGTTTTCTCTTTAATTAAACTGTATTGTGCTGGAAAAGGTCATCGCTGACTTTAACAGCATCGTTCCAACTACTAAACTACTCTTTCAATCATTAAATTCTAGATAGCTTTACAGTAAGATGCAAGTGTTGTGTTGCAATCAGGCCTTAAGACTACAGCTTTTTTCTTGCACGACATCATTTTCATTTGTAAACTTTGCTTTACTGGTTTCATAAGTTGCATGTGTGTGTAAAATTGACTGCTTTGGCAGGTTTTGCTTTTGGGGTTGCTTTAATTAGTTTGGTGTTGTTCTGAGGGAATTTCACATGGAAAGATTTGCAGACCTTCAATTTGACATCGTCTGCAGTTTCTTGAAGAGATGCCATAAAAATCAGACTGATTTAAATGGGTTCTTTTACTCTTCTGGACTGTAAATAAGACTGCTTTGTGTTAAAAGTGTCTGTGTGCCACAAGAAAAGGTGTCTTGAGAAGATGGACCACAAAAGAAAAATGCTTTTCCAAACCTGCTTATCGACCCACTTTCTGAATATTTTTTTGTTGTTGTTGTTCTTTTCAACGCACATTGAAATTTGAGGCTATGTTTTTTTTTTAAACTTTATTTTATTTAAATCAAGTGTTAATACTAACAGTTAACTACAGTCTTGACAGAGGGTTTCACATTCACATTTTCAGATAATGTGTCACTGGAGTCCATCTTTGTAAGAACAGGTCCATTTTCATTTGAACTTTTGCAGTCAAATGTTCCATTATGTAGACTTGTTTAAGTCTCTGTGTCCATCCTATCATTGTTGGAGGAGAAGGTTTTCTCCAATTAACAGTGATCATTTTTCTTGCAATCTTCAAAAGAATACAGAGAATGTATCTATGGTCTTTATCAATAACATTCTCAGAAGGAATTCCTAGAAGAATGAATCTTGGGTCTATAGGTATTATAACAGTGAGTATAGTCTCTATCTCAAGTTTAATGTCAATACTGGAGTAGTACTGGGCAGTCCCAAAAGACATGCGAGTGATCTGCCACCTTTCCACAATTTCTCCAACATAGCGGAAATATATTTTTGTAAAATTTAGAGGTGACTAGAGGGGTCCTGAAGTATCTCATTTTAGTTTCCCAGTCATATTCTAGTTGAGCAGCCCAGTAGTAGTATTTGATGTTTGGGAGAGAGACTCCACCCCTGTCCTTGGGTGAGCAGAACACTTCCAGCCTAACTCTTGCTCTTTTATTTTGCCAAATGAATTTAGAGAGCATCCTGTCTAATTGAGTGAATGTCGACATAGGGACCCATACTGGCAGAGACTGAAATAAGTACAGGAGCCTCAGGAGAATGTTCATTTTGATTGTCTCAATTCTACCGAAATGTGACGCTATGTTTGATTGACAATATCTGAAGAACTGTTCAGAGTAAAAGTCTGACACTTTCACTGTTATTTCTCATCATGCCATTGTTTGATAAGTCGATCTAAAAACTCACAAACATATGTATAAATATTCATGTCATGCTATAATAAGCTTTTGGCCAATCAGAGGAGGAATTCTGCTCAGATCATTTTAATGAAATTCTAAAGCTTAGCCGAGGTGAAAAGTCAGTTAGAAAGTAAAAATGTGTTCTGTGTGCTGCAAGTAATGAGCTTCAAATAACTGTTGTGTGTGTTTGTGTGTGCAGTTCGACATCGTGATGAATCGTATCATGCGTTACTTTGTGAGACCCCAGTCTCCAGGAGAGTGTCAACGAAGGGGTGAGAGACCTTCATCTCCTGGAGATGTGGACCCTCCCATGACCCGGACAAAGCGCGAGCGAAGGAGTGAGAGACCTTCGACTCTTGGTAACACCTGCTTTTCCATGATCTGGGAGAAGCTCAGACGAAGGAGTGAGAGACCGTCGTCTGAGGACAACATCAAGGCCCCGACCACCAGGAGGCCCGTTGGACGGAGTGGTGAGAGAACTTCGTTCAAGAAAGAAATCAAGTTCTTCTTCTACCGGACACCAGTTAGATGGAGGGCTGTGAGGGCTGTGAGAACTGTGTTAAGCAGCAATAAACCCTCTGGTTCCCAGAAGACTACTAAAACCAGGTAAGCCGTGTGGTTGTCCTTTAACATCTTGTAAAAAGCCCATTTTCACATTTGCTTTTACAAAATGAATACCAGATGGTGGATGTCTAAGTGTGAAATGTATTCCTTAAAAAAGGACTGAGAGCTCCTCGACCAAGGAGAATAATGCCTCGTCCACCTTGGGGCACCTTGGATGGAGGGGTGAGATCCCTCCATTCGAGGACGAGATCAAGGCCTCGTCCACCTGGACGCAGCTGGAACGGTGGGGTGAGAGTCCTTCGTCCAGCGACGATGAGTCTTTTGGTTCCCAGAAAGCTCCTAAAATCAGGTAATTCATATGTTTGTCCTCTAATGTCTTATGCCCATTTTAAATGCACTTTACATAAGGAATACCAGTGTCTTACTGTGAAATCTATTCTTTTAAAAAAGGAGTCAGAGCCCATCGACTGAGGGCAATAATGCCTCATCCACCTTGGGGCACTTCGGACGGAAGGATGAGAGCTCTTCATCCACAGAAGATGAAGCTTGTGCTTCTTTGAAGGCTCCTAAAACCAGGTAAGCTAAAAATTTGACTTTTGATGTCTTTAAAAATGTAAAATTTTAAATACAATTTTTGTAAGGAATACCAGATGGTAAATCTCTAACTGTGAATGCTATTCTTTAAAAAAAAAAGTCAGAGCCTGTCGACTGAGGAAAATAATGCTTCGTCCACCGTTGAGCACATTGGACGAAGGAGTAACATCTCTTCGTCCAAGATAAACACCAAGACCTCCACCACTTCAGGGATCCTTGTATGGAGGGATGAGAGCCCTTCATCCAGTGAAGATCAATCTTGTGGTTCTTTGAAGGCTCCTCAAGTCAGGTAAGCTATACATTTGTCCTTCAATGTCTTTAAAAATGCTCATTTTAAATGCATTTTACACAAAGAATACCAGGTGGTGAATGTCCAACTGTGAACTTGATTCTTTAAAAAGCAGTGAGAACCCTTCAACTGAGGTGAACACTAGGGCCTCGTTCATTTGGATGCCGCTCGAACGGAGGGATGAGAGTCCTTCATCCAGCGAAGATGAAGCCTGTGCTTCTTTGAAGGCTCCTCAAATCAGGTGACCTATACATTTGTCTTTTAATGTCTTCAAAAATGCCTGTTTTTTAATGCACTTTACATCAGGAATGTCAGGTGATCAGCATCTAACTGTGAAATGTATTCTTTAAAAAAAGGAGTCAGATCCCTTTGACTGAGGGGAATAATGCCTCATCCACCTTGAACCACCTTGGATGGAGGAATAAGATCCCTTCATCCAAGAAAAACACCAAGACCTTGACCACCTTGGACCACCTTGTATGGAGGGATGAGAGCCCTTCATCCAGAGAAGATAAATCTTGTGGTTCTTTGAAGGCTCCTAAAATCAGGTAAGCTATACATTGGTCGTTTAATATCTTTTAAAATGCCAGTGTTAAATGCATTTGTCCGTAAGGTTCAGGTGGTGAACGTCTAACTGTGAATTCTATTCTTTAAAAAAAGGAGTGAGAGCTCATTGACTGAGGGCAATAATGCCTCGTCCACTTTGGGGCACCTTGTATGGATGGATGAGAGTCCTTCATCCAGCAAAGATGAACTTTGTGGTTCTTTAAAGGCTCCTCAAATCAGGTGAGCTCTACATTTGTCTTTCAATGTTTTTAAAAATGCTCGTTTTAAATGGACTTTACATAAGGAACACCACGTAGTTGATGTCTAACCGACAAATCTATTCTTTTAAAAAGGAGTCAGAGCCTGTTGGCTGAGGAGAATAATGCCGCAGGGCACCTTGAATGGAGGGATAAGATCCCTTCGTCCAGCAAAGATAAACCTTGTGGTTCTTTGAAGGCTCCTCAAATCAGGTAAGCTGTAAATTTGTCTTTTAATGTATTTAAAAGTCCAAATTTTTAAATGCAATTTTTTGGAAGGAATACCAGGTGGTAAATGTCTAACTGTGAATTGTATTCTTTTTAAAAAAGGAGTCAGAGCCCATCGACTGAGGGAAATAATGCCTCGTCCACCGTTGAGCACCTGGGACGCAGGAGTGAGATCCCTTCGCCCAAGAGAGACATTAAGACCTCGACCACCTCGGGGCACCTTGTATGGAGGGATGAGAGCCCTTCATCCAGCGAAGATGAAGCTTGTGCTTCTTTAAAGGCTCCTCAAATCAGGTAAGCTATGTGTTTGTTTTTTGTCTTCTAAAATGTACATTTTTAAATGCCTTATTTTGTGAAGAATACCCGGTGTTGAATGTCTAACTATGAATTCTATTTAAAAAAAAAAAAAAAGAAAAAGGAGTCAGAGCCCATCAGCTGAGGGCAACACTGTCTCATCCACCTTGGACCACAGATGCAGGAGTGAGATCCCTTCATCCAAAAAAGACATCAACACCTCGACCACTTCAGGGCACTTTGGTTGGAGGGATGAGAGCTCTTCATCCACAGAAGATGAATCTTATGCTTCTTTGAAGCCTCCTAAAATCAGGTATCGTTTGTCTCTTAATGTCTTTTAAAATGCCAGTTTTAAACACACTTGTGTGTAAGTAGTACCAGGTGATGAATGTCTAAGTGTGAATTCTATTCTTTAACAAGCAGTAAGAGGACGTCACAGGAGAATTACATTGAGGCCTCATCCATCTTGAGACACCTTGAACAGAGGACTATGTACCTTTCGTCCAGCGACGATGAACCCTCTGGTTCCTGGAAGGCTCCTAAAATCAGGTAAGCCATATGTTTGTCCTGTAATGTCTTTTAAAATGGCCAATTTTAAATACACTTTTACATCTGGTATGTCAGGTGATGAATGCTGATCTTAAACTGTTTTGATACTTTACTTCAGCTTATTCTTGCTTTGATTTTGTTTTTAAAATGTCGTTTTCTTACTGTCATTCTACTGGATTGTTTTTTTTCTGTTGCTGTGAAACTCTCTGTCAAAGTTACTTGAAAGTTGTTACATTAGTTAAATGTCTTATTATCATTAACAGGGGTAGAAAAGAGGAGTCAGAGAGCTGCAGCAAGGACAGACAGACAGATGAAAAAGAGGAGAGATGGAGGAAGATGGCCTTCAAGGTCATTTTTGAGTGGGCCATGAGAAAGGAGGAGATGAGGCGAAAGAAGAAGGAGCTTCAAGACAAACAAGAGGAGGATGAACTCGAAGCGTTGAACGCAGAGTTGCTAGACAGGAAAATGTCTGAGCTCCGTGAGCAGAGAAAGAGAAGGGAGGAAGAGGAAAAACAACAAGACGGATACAAGGAGAGATCCGAGCAGGAGGAAGCTGCCCAACAAGTGAGGCAGGCGGAGAGGGAGAAAGAGCTGAGAGCTATGAACTTTGAAAGGACCCTAAGACTGATGGAGGAAGAAAGAAAAGTGAAGGAGCTCAAAGACAAACAGGAGCAAGAGGAGCGCAAAATGGTGGAGAGACTGATAGAAAAATGGGCCACAGTGATGGTAAATGAGTTGGCCGTCAGAAGGAAGGAAAGGCAAAGACAAATAGGAGAGAAACAAGAAACCCAAGAAAGCGAGGAGAGCAACAGACAGGCGACAGACAGCGAGGAGAGAGAAAACCAGAAGAATCTGGAAACAAGACGAGACAAGTGGAGCAAGAGGGAGAGAGAAATTTGGGAGAAGGAGCAAAAGAGAAGAGAAGAGTGGCTGAAAAAGGAGACAAAACGACGAGAAAACGAGGAGAAACAAAGAGAGAAGAGGATAGAGAAAGAGGTGAAGAGACGAGTGAAAGAGGATCGAAAAAGAGAGAACGAAATGCAGAAGAGGAAGATGAAGGAGATGGAAAGACAAGAGAAGATGGAGAAAGAGAGGCAGAAAAGGGAACAGAAAGAAGAGCAGCGGAAGGAGAAAGAAGAGAAACAAAGGCAAAAGAAAGAGAAAGAAAGAGAGGCAAAGGAACGAAAGGAGAGAGAAAACCAGGAGAAGAAAGAGCAGAGAGAAAAACAGAGGAGGGAGAAAGAGGAAAGAAAAAGACAAGAGCAGAAAGAGAAGCAAGCAAAGCAGACGGTCAAACAGGCGGCAGACAGTCACATCTTAGACTTCAGTGGTAAGAAAATCACTTTTCATACTTTCACATCAAGTTAAATCAAAGCAGGCACTGCCACCTGAATATTGTAACGTCTATAGGTTTGATGGATTATTTGGCATTTTGGTTGCATGTAACAAATGAGTTCACTGTGATTACATGACTGTGCTCCTGAAAATGTGGCTTTACGTCGGATTTGTTTTGTGCCCGTGTGCAACTGGACTCCACATTTAACCCTCCTTGTACTGTTACTTTCAGATATCACAACGTCAGAGTCAGGTGGCCGCAACGAAGAGCGTTGGAAAGAGAGTCGGGATGAAATGAAGTGGGCTCAACCACGATGTTTGTGCAGCAGCAAGAAAGTATACTGTGGACAAAACCCTGCCTTTGTCAGGAAATCTATCTGGAGCAGGGGACTTAATGTAATACGATCACTGAACAAAGTCCATATTTTAAAGGAAAATGGAACCTTTAAAAAACATCCACGTACACGATACGTTGTCAACCACGTCCCACGTATTCAATTGGTGTTGTAATATGTCCTAACCCAACGTCACCCAACCTGACCCACGGAGCTCTTCTTCACTCTGAAGGTTCACCAGAACCTGTTGATGGCCTCCATGAACCCTCTCTACACTGCACTGTGTCATTTTCTGCTGTCAAGTGTGAAAAACTCATTCATGATGACCATGAAAATAAAAACAAGAAAAATATACTATTGCTTTGCTTCAGTGATGAACATTGATGAAAGCACTTTGCAATAATCTTTGATCACTTAAACTAAGAAGCTGGTATTATTGTTTTGTTCTATTTATTCTGCAGGCAAACAAGTTCTTCACATACAGTTGTACAACAAATGTAAGGAAAAGCAGAGAAACATAACTTCAGATGATTTTGAATTGAATATGAAATACTGCTGTAGACATAAGTTCTCTGCATACAAATGACAAATCAAAGGTAGAAATGAAGAATTAGCAGCTCAGTTTGTTGATCCAATTTGTTAAAAGAACAGGTTTTTGATGTCAGCTGTTTGATTTATTCCTTTTATTCGGAAGTTTCTGCTTTTTGTATTGCATCCATTTCACAGTACAACGTATCACAGGCTCCCCAGAGGAAAGTAATTGGTCTAGAGTTAGATTTTTATGACCAGGTCCTGACAATCAGTCAGTTTCTTCTGACTTTTTACAGCAACAATAGTTGAATAGTCCAGTCCTTATATGTTACAAGACCGCCATGAAATGACACACACTGGAAATATGCTTCAGTCGACTGTAACCTGACAGTGCAGCAGGTTATTTACAAGAATTAGAAAAGGGATTTTAAAGGTCCTGCACTTGTACATCACTGTTAAACCTTCCAGTTCATTTACAAACAGTCTGAGGCCTCAGTCAGCTGTTGGTGAAGAACAAAGTCACTAAAACAGCATCATGGTAGTTGGATCAGCACTATGGACAACACTGAACATCAAACAGGCAGAACTACACAGCCTGCAGCTCAGGAGACATTTTATTCCACTCTAATATCTGTAACTAACATTAACAAAATAATCCTGAGAACATGCAGCACCGACCTGGAGCTGGAAGCCTGTTCAGGAAAACATCCTGCAGAAAATCAATACAAATGGTGGCGTATTAACCAGACCTAGTAGCAGCTTCACAGAGACATTTAAACTTGACTATTGTGGAATATCAATTACGAAATCATTCATCATATATAAAACATCATTGGGATCTTCTTCCATCCCAGTGGACTTTAGATTTTAACGTGATAACTGCACCATTTTCAACTAATGTCAGAGGAAAATAAACATAAGTAGAACACACTCAAGCGAGATGCAGACCATTGCCTTCTTAAACATGGCAGGTAGCCCTGTGGCCTTGACTTTTGACCTTTTGACCCAAAAATTAATGGGTGACCAGAGTAGGTCAAGATCAACATCTGTGCTGAGTTTGATTATCCTATCGCTATTTGTTCTTGAGTTATGGTGCGGACATAGACACTCACACTCTTATATACATACAGACAAACAGACAGACAGCAGTGATCACCCCAGGGCTGAATCTGTCAGTGTGTTTAATAAGACGCTACAGTTCATTGTATCACAAACTACAGATGTCAACAAACCAGCGCCTCTAAAACATTAAATAAAGATTGTATAACAATCTTACGAACTTCTAAATATAGAAGTCTTAGTTGTTTTCTATTAAAATGTAAAGAGGCAGGGCTGTGTGATTTTATCTTACTCCATTTTGTTGTTTTTCACAGTAAAAATAATCAGAGTAGATGAACTGAGGTGGAGACGTCATCAAGTACGCTGCTGTTCCAGTTGCACATTAACTGAGATGTGTCCTCCCGTCCTTGGAAGTACTTCAAAGTCCGTACTACCAAGTACACAAGTACATACTTAGCCTACTGGGTATTGAGAAATGGCCGCTACAGGCAGAATAATTTCCGGTTCAAAAGCCGAACGGCGCCGTCCAATCAGCGATGTCTCATGTTGCCCACTGGCACCTCCCTCTTCTGGTTTGGTTAATGTTGTAGTGTTTTGCACTTCAGGGCCACCATACCTAATGAGTCATTTTGATTCATAAAAAAATATTACTGCATAAGATGAACTTTATTTTGAAATTTTGATGTTGCTCCTACTGTAACTGTAAAAGACGGAAGAAGGCCCCAGTGAGTCAATTTTATCAGAGCAAAAACTGACTTTATGCATTAGATTCATTTTATTTGGAAAGTGTATGTTGCTCTGTCACAACGGGGTGGGGGTTTGAACCAAGGTGCGGACACAGGACAGGCTGAAGCAAGCAGAGTCTTAATGGAGTTTATTAATACAAAACCAAGCAAGATACAACTAACAGGGAGTGAAACAACAAAAACAAGAATTACAAACACAGAAGGGGTCCGGGGACTAACTCAAACACTAAAACAAAACAGGGAAACAGGACTAAAACTAAAGCCTTTGCGGAATAAAGAATGAAACCCAGGAATCAACAGAACTGAACCCTTTACCAAAATTATAGGATCAACCAACCAAAACTTTAACTAACGACATCAAGAAAACCTAAGAAAATCACAGATGATTTAACCAAGCAAAACTAACAGACTACAGGGAAAAAACAGTACAGAGAAATAAAGCTAAACTAAAGAGGGAGAACCAACTGAGGAAAACCAGACTTAATACAGAAAAAGGCCGAAGCTACAGAAACCAAGGAATAGTTCAAACTGACAAATAGAATACGGATAACAGAAAACAGGTAGGAGTAAACTAAAGCACGACAAACAAAACGGGTTACTTACAAAACCTAAATCTAACTAAAGGGGACGGGCAGGATCCGGGGAATGCAGGCTGGAAGTTTAAGTGTGAATTGTCCAGGTGAGGCAAGCAGACAGGGAACAGGTGGGAAACGGAGCAGAGTCCAGTAGTAATCTGGGAATACTGTCCTATGATCTGGCGGCGGGTGAGTCAGTGGCTTGAGCATTTATGGATGTAATCATGATCAGGTGGGCTGCCTGCTGCAGCTGCCTCGAATTGGTAATTAAGACATCAGCAGCCACGGCTGAGCTGACAGAGTGAAGGGGGAGCACGGGCTGGAGCAGGAATCCTAACATGCTCTTACTCTCTTTAAAAACAATATGACTTTTTGCAGAAGATTAATTTTACTTTCAAAATTTGAAGTTTCTACTACTGCAATTTAAAAATTAATAAAAAGATGAAAGACGCCGATAATGAGTCAGTTTGATCAATAAAAATATTACTTTATACATAAGATTAACTTTATTTTTGAAATATTTATGTCACTCCAACTGTAACCCGGTGATTTATTTAGATCCATTAAAAAGTTATTTTGATTAAAATAATTAATTTTAATAATTAGTAATTTTATTTAGCAAATTCTGACGTTGCTTTTACTGTAACTGCAAATAAAGAAATGAAAAAGATGGAGGAAGCTCCTTATAAGTCATTTGGATTTTTAATAAAGTCTTACTTAATGCATTAGATCAACTTTATTTTAAAATTTTAATGTTGTTCTTACTGTTACTGCAAAAAAAAGAAAAAAGAAAAAGAAAACATGGAAAGTAAAAAATGGAAAGTAAAAAATGAAAATACATCATGAGATAAGAGTTTAAAAGTGAAGTGAGTGAAACCAGCCTGGAAACAGCCTCAGACTCACAGGACTAATACATGACCTCATCTGTGAACAGGATTTATACCTGAGTCTGTGATTAGTGAGATTATCATCACAGACAGAATAATAAAATCATTTACTTTCAGGTAATTTCATGTGTTGATAACGTTTTAGATTAATTGGTGTGTCTTATTTTACAGTTTTTCTCAGTGGCTTTGGTGAATTTCTCACATCACTATCAACATTTACACAATAGTTAGTGCATTTCTCAAAACAATTAGTACAAACTGCAAAACCCAGTTGATAACCTGTAAAAGTGTGTCACTGGCTCCAAATGGACAGTTCATTCCTCAGCAGCAAGTATTCATGTCAGTGGAAGTGTCATCAAGATGAAAAGTCCTGACACCACTGATTATGAACAAGACAGTCAAATGGCTCTGTCATGTTTTCATTGTGACAGTTTACTCTGGAAGTGTTTTCAAGTGCAGAAAAGTCAGATCTTGGTGATTCTACCTGAAAATGCTCCAGACAGCTCTACACACTATTTACACAACCATCTGAAGACTAAATTAAAGTTACACATGACTGTGTTTATTGCCATTGCCATTGCGAGCCAAGCAACGATATCTCGTTCAACATGTGCACTGACAGTGTGTTTGTTAAATGACAAATAAAACAAGTCTAAGTCTAAGTCTAAGTCTAAGTCTGTTTAGTGAGGTAACTGAGTACAAGACACTGAATACGTATGTTTCACATTTTACTGCATGTGATCTTTGCAATTCCGATTAGTTCACAGCATTGTGCAAAAGAAAAATACACACTTATTTACAACAAACATTAGAAACACCCTTTGGGTAGAGCTGTGCACAACTGTGAACAACATGTCAGTACATACTTGAACTGAACATACAACATACACAGTACTGTAAATCACTCATCCAGACGTTCCTGTGTGTCTGGTCACATGTTTTCATCTACATCACAGTAAATATCATCCCTTGTAGAGCAGCGAGGAGGAGCTGGACAGATTTTGACAACTAGTTCAACATTTTTGTATGTAATGACTCAAACAATGAAGTGAGGACTGTTAGTTTTATAGGGAACGACTATTCAGCATCATAAGTAGAGTTCATTTAGACTGACATGACATAAGCAAATGATGACGTTATAAAACAGCAGAAAATTGTATGAAAGTAACTGATGCATGTCCAAAAGCATTTGCAGTTTGTAGGAAGGAATTAGAAAGTGCTACTGAGGTTGAACTAACAGTTATGAGAATTTTAATTCTGATCAGAGAAATGCACCAAAGAGACTGAGAGAAACTGTAAAAGGTGTGTCTTTTTAAAACCTTTTTCTCCCATCTTTGGTTTTACTGTAAAACACAGACAGAATTTTATATATACATGTGTGTGTGTTTGTTTGAATTGTAAAAGAATTACAGATAATCCAGTGATACCCAGAAAGTCAAAAAATGCTGTCATGAAGGTGTTAAAATCAACTGGGGACTAAGTTGTCATCAAACTACATGAGACTGTTCAAAAAATAAAAATCCATATGAAAACTGTAAAATTGTGACAGCAAGGGAACCAAAGACATATGGGAAAGTAACATTAAATATCTGTGTAACACTGATATTTTGTTCTGCTTAACAAACAATAAAATACTGTAATTTTACCATTAAATCATTGTCAAAGCATTCATTGGTTCCCGATGTGGACATTATTTACAGTTTTGATCTGTGTCTTTGGTCAACATACACATTATTACTGTTGTTCTATATAATTTTACTTTACAGATATGAATCATATCTACACAGAATATTGATATTTTTACAGACAGTGATGGGTTTTTACATTTGTTTGACATTTCACCATAATTAAATGAGGCAAAGTGACTGTTTTACAGGTATTTTCTGCCATTTTAAAGACAAAAACCAACAGTTAGTCCTCAAATAATGTTTAAAAGTGTGTTTTCATTACTCTCTTAAAGTTATTAACATCATATTTACATGTCAACATTGTTTAAATATGAGAAATAAACACCACAAATGCTCGTGTTTGCTGACCGACTTTGTTGTTATTTGATTATTTGTTGTTATTTTCCATTGTGTTTAAATGATGCTCACTGTGTCTCCAAGTGTTCCACAATAGAACAGAATGCAGAAACACAGCAGAGCACAGTTCCAACCTCATTTCCAAGCAAACCTTTGGAGAGGTAAGTCCACTTCAAAACTGCTTTTCATTTCAAGTCTTCTCTTTAATTAAACTGTATTGTGCTGGAAAAGGTCATCGCTGACTTTAACAGCATCGTTCCAACTACTAAACTACTCTTTCATTGGTTAAATTCTAGATAGCTTTACAGTAAGATGCAAGTGTTGTGTTGCAATCAGGCCTTAAGACGACGGCTTTTTTCTTGCACGACATCATTTTCATTTGTAAACTTTTCTTTACTGGTTTCATAAGTTGCATGTGTATAAAACTGACTGCTTTGGCAGGTTTTGCTTTTGGGGTTGCTTTAATTAGTTTGGTGTAGTTCTGAGGGAATTTCACATGGAAAGATTTGCAGACCTTCAGTTTGACATCGTCTGCAGTTTGTTGAAGAGATGCCATAAAAATCAGACTGATTTAAACGGGTTCTTTTACTCATCTGGACTGTAAATAAGACTGCTTTGTTTTAAAAGTGTCTGTGTGCCACAAGAAAAGGTATCTTGAGAAGATGTACCACAAAAGAAAAATGCTTTTCCAAAACTGCCAATCGACCCACTTTCTGCATGTTTTGTTGTTGTTGTTGTTCTTTTCAACACACATTGAAATTTGAGGCTATGTTTATTTAAACTTTATTTTATTTAAATCAAGTGTTAATACTAACAGTTAACTACAGTCTTGACAGAGGGTTTCACATTCACATTTTCAGATAATGTGTCACTGGAGTCCATCTTTGTAAGAACAGGTCCATTTTCATTTGAACTTTTGTAGTCAAATGTTCCATCATGTAGACTTGTTTAAGTCTCTGTGTCCATCCTATCATTGTTGGAGGAGAAGGTTTTCTCCAATTAACAGTGATCATTTTTCTTGCAATCTTCAAAAGAATACAGAGAATGTATCTATGGTCTTTATCAATAACATTCTCAGGAGGAATTCCTAGAAGAATGAATCTTGGGTCTATAGGTATTATAACAGTAGTATAGTCTCTATCTCAAGTTTAATGTCAATACTGGAGTAGTACTGGACAGTCCCAAAAGACATGCGAGTGATCTGCCACCTTTCCACAATTTCTCCAACATAGCGGAGGTATATTTTTGTAAAATTTAGAGGTGACTAGAGGGGTCCTGAAGTATCTCATTTTAGTTTCCCAGTCATATTCTAGTTGAGCAGCCCAGTAGTAGTATTTGATGTTTGGGAGAGAGACTCCACCCCTGTCCTTGGGTGAGCAGAACACTTCCAGCCTAACTCTTGCTCTTTTATTTTGCCAAATGAATTTAGAGAGCATCCTGTCTAATTGAGTGAATGTCAACATAGGGACCCATACTGGCAGAGACTGAAATAAGTACAGGAGCCTCGGTAGAATGTTCATTTTGATTGTCTCAATTCTACCGAAATTTGAGGCTATGTTTGATTGACAATATCTGAAGAACTGTTCAGAGTAAAAGTCTGACACTTTCACTGTTATTTCTCATTATGCCATTGTTTGATAAGTCGATCTAAAAACTCACAAACATGTGTATAAATATTCATGTCATGCCATCATAACCTTTCGGCCAATCAGAGGAGGAATTCTGCTCAAATCATTTTAATGAAATTCTAAAGCTTAGCCGAGGTGAAAAGTCAGTTAGAAAGTAAAAATGTGTTCTGTGTGCTGCAAGTAATGAGCTTCAAATAACTGTTGTGTGTGTTTGTGTGTGCAGTTCGACATCGTGATGAATCGTATCATGCGTTACTTTGTGAGACCCCAGTCTCCAGGAGAGTGTCAACGAAGGGGTGAGAGACCTTCATCTCCTGGAGATGTGGACCCTCCCATGACCCGGACAAAGCGCGAGCGAAGGAGTGAGAGACCTTCGACTCTTGGTAACACCTGCTTTTCCATGATCTGGGAGAAGCTCAGACGAAGGAGTGAGAGACCGTCGTCTGAGGACAACATCAAGGCCCCGACCACCAGGAGGCCCATCGGACGGAGTGGTGAGAGAACTTCGTCCAAGAAGGAAATCAAGTTCTTCTTCTACCGGACACCAGTTGGATGGAGGGCTGTGAGGGCTGTGAGAACTGTGTTAAGCAGCAAGAAACCCTCTGGTTCCCAGAAGACTACTGAAACCAGGTAAGCCATGTGGTTGTCCTTTAATATCTTGTAAAATGCCCATTTTCACATTTGCTTTTACAAAATGAATACCAGATGGTGGATGTCTAAGTGTGAAATGTATTCCTTAAAAAAGGACTGAGAGCTCCTCGACCAAGGAGAATAATGCCTCGTCCACCTTGGGGCATCTTGGATGGAGGGGTGAGATCCCTCCATTCGAGGACGAGATCAAGGCCTCGTCCACCTGGACCCAGCTGGAACGGTGGGGTGAGAGTCCTTCGTCCAGCGACGATGAGTCTTTTGGTTCCCAGAAAGCTCCTAAAATCAGGTAATTCATATGTTTGTCCTCTAATGTCTTTTAAAATGCCCATTTTAAATGCACTTTGCATAAGGAATACCAGTGTCTTACTGTGAAATCTATTCCTTTAAAAAAGGAGTCAGAGCCCATCGACTGAGGGCAATAATGCCTCATCCACCTTGGGGCACCTCGGACGGAAGGATGACAGCTCTTCGTCCACAGAAGATGAAGCTTGTGCTTCTTTGGAGGCTCCTAAAATCAGGTAAGCTCTACATTTGTCTTTTAATGTCTTTTAAAATGCTGGTTTTACATGAACTTGACATAAGGAATACCAGATGGTGAATGTTCAACTGTGAATTTTATTATTTAAAAAAAGGAGTCAAAGCCCATCAATTGAGGGAAATAATGCCTCGTCCATCGTTGGGCACCTGGGACGCAGGAGTGAGATCCCTTCGCTCAAGAGAGACACCAAAACCTCCACCACCTTGGGGCACTTTGTATGGAGGGATGAGAGCCCTTCATCCAGCGAAGATGAAGCCTGTGCTTCTTTGAAGGCTCCTCAAATCAGGTAAGCTATACATTTGTCTTTTAATGTCTTCAAAAATGACTGTTTTTAAATGCATTTTACATCATGAATGTCAGGTGGTCAGCATCTAACTATGAAATGTATTCTTTAAAAAAAGGAGTCAGAGCCCATCGACTGAGGGGAATAATGCCTCATCCACCTTGGACCACCTTGGAATGAGGACTGAGATCCCTTCATCCAAGAAAAACACCAAGACCTCGACCACCTCGGGTCACTTTATAGGGAGGGATGAGAGCCCTTCATCCAGAGAAGATAAATCTTGTGGTTCTTTGAAGGCTCCTAAAATCAGGTAAGCTATACGTTGGTTGTTTCATGTCTTTTAAAATGCCAGTTTTAAATGCATTTGTCCGTAAGGAAATACCAGGTGGTGAACATCTAACAGTGAATTCTATTCTTTAAAAAAAAAGGAGTGAGAGCTCATTGACTGAGGACAATAATGCCTCGTCCACCTTTGGGCACCTCGGACTAAGGAGTGAAATCCTTTTGTCCAAGAAAATCACCAAGACCTCGATCACCTCAGGGCACCTTGTATGGAGAGATGAGAGCCCTTCATCCAGCGAAGATGAACCTTGTGGTTCTTTGAAGGCTCCTCAAATCAGGTAAGCCATATGTAACACTTCTTTTGTACACGGTAGGAAGCGCCACAATTTCTTAACCTAGGTACTTTTCAATGAGGTGTAGAGGAGAAGCATTTAAACACTTAATTAACTTTTTTTTTTAGAACATATAGCCGGCCTTTATTTAACAGGAACATTTAACAGTATACGATGAATACCTCTGGTGCACTTTTATGATACCCCACACTTCAAATGAAACAAAACCTCTCTGTCCAATAGAATTCAGTTCGTTAGGATCCAGAGTTCAATTGTTCTTTCCTTTAAGTTGGAAAACTCAAATTTCCATGACCTCTCAATCAGTTCAGTTTGGAGAGAATGAAGTAAGACACAAAATAATATCAGAGCTCTGACAAAATAACAAACTAAATGAAATGAAAATCAAAGTTCATCTACCCAGGTAGTGTGTTTTATTTCCTTTGGCTGTAGTGTGACGATTTCTCAGTGCTTATCTGTATGGTGAACTGAAGAATATAGACTGAAGTCGTCGTCGTCCCAATCACCAAAGCGATCCTCTTCACTCCTGCGATGTACTCTTCGTTCGCCTGTAGCACGTCCTCTGTCCGTCTGTACGCCCATCGGCGATTTCAGAATAAACTCAGCTTCTTTCCCTCAATTTGTCAGGGTAAATGAAAAACCAACCTGCGTAAGCAGGGCAACATCAATTATTCTCCCATAATCTCAAACATCACCAGATCTGGAATTTTTCTGTTCAATGTTCTAAAATATACATTTAAAGTACGTTCAAGGTTTCAACACATTCAATTCAACTTGCTATAGACAAGCAGAACACACAGAGCAACATGACAACGGTTTTCAACATTCTGTCGATTCATACTTTAGTTTGCATAACACAAGTCATACTCCGATTGGTTTTTAACAGGTCCGTCCCCTAACTTTAAAAACGATATGTAATAACGACAGAAAATAGCAAGCACATACCATTTATCCATGTCAAATACACGTTACCCTTTGTAAAACAGTACGTTAGCTAACCTACATTAGTTAGCACGGCATGTACAGTTATTAACGACACTCACCGGAGAATAGGAAAACAAAAACCTTTAAATCCTTGACACTCCTTGACAAAACTTCGACCAGTTACTCCTTGTGACTCTTCCTGAAACGCAGTTTATTCAGAAAAGTCCTTAAGCTCACTCGGTTCTCTTGCTAATGAACTCCGCGTGGTCCGTTTTGCTCCATTACTGTATCTGCTTCTCCTACAGCGGTAGTTGACCATTTCTCTAACTGCAGCGCTACCACCTGCCACCTGCTGGCATAAAGTGGCTACTACATCTAAAAGAACTGAAATGAGTTAATCCTGAATTTGATTATTTTCAGTGGGTTACATCCTCCCCCTCTAAATCTGCATGTGTCCTCGCATGCCTCACCCTACACTACTTCAGAGGTCAAAGATGTTACATGGCATAGGTGAGGTGTGGTATCTAAGGAAAGAGTTTGGGAGAAAACTTGATCTAACCCAGTCAAAATGGAGTGCATAATAGTCACTAATGGGTTGCCTAAAGTTGGGTAAGTCAGCCTTTTGGGAGCCATTCTATCTCTGGAGGATCTCCTCAAACCTGTTTGTTCTTCATGCTCAGAATGTTCTTGTCCACACTCATTTTTCTCCATTATCTCCAGTTCACCTTCTGCTACATTTGTAATGTCACAGCTCTCACTGGGATTGCTGACTACAGCACTTGAGGGGTCTTCCTCACCTCCATCACCCTGGGATGGGTGTTCTGCTTGACTGGCCTCACTGTTTATAGTATCTGGGACCTGCTCAGATTGAAACTCAGGAGCTTCTGGGTTTAGTGTTTGAGTATTTAACCCCAAGTTGGCTTCCTTGCTCTCTGAGACAGATTCATTTTCCATGTCTCTCATAACTGATCTCTGAGCATGAGTTATTTCCTCAAGTCTTTCCTCTCCTTGTAAAGTGCTTTGTCCACTTTGTCTACAGTCATGATCTGTAGTTTTTCCCTCATCCAAGGGTTGGACATAAGGAGAGTAGTACTCAACATCATCATCAGTATCAGGCATTTCCTCATCATTACAGACTCCAAAAGGATCAGGAAGTGGTGAGTTAGCTGGTTTCTGTTTGGACTTTGGAGGGCGTACCTCCTCAACAGTGGAGGGAAGAAATCCGCATGGCAGAAGTAAGTCTCTGTGTAACACCTTTTCAGGTCCACTTGTGTTTTCTGGCACCACAACATAGACAGGAGAATCTCTGACCTGTTTTACGACAGTAAATATGGTCTCACTCCAGCGATCCGAAATTTTATGCTTTCCTCTGATGCCAACGTTCCTTACAAGGACACGATCTCCTGTGGCCAGAGTGGACTCTCTCACTTTGTTATCATACCTCTGCTTGTTCTGTAGTGCACTCTTTTGACTATGTTCAGAAGCTAGCCTGTAACTCTCAGTCAAACTCTCTGTCAACTTCTTGACATACTCAGAGTGGGAAAGTTTACTACGTCGGCCCGGGCTCAGGCCGAAGGCTATGTCAATTGGAAGCCTTGGCTGCCGGCCGAACATCAGCTGGTAGGGGGAAAAACCGGTGGTGTCATTTTTAGTGCAATTATATGCATGTACAAGGGGCTGCACAAAATCCCTCCATCTGACTTTGTCTCCCTCTTCGAGAGTTCCCAACATTGCCAGGAGGGTTCTGTTGAACCGTTCCACGGGATTGCCTCGCGGATGGTAGGGCGTTGTCCTTGTCTTTTTTATGCCAAGCAGTGAACACAAGTCTTTGATCAGGGCTGATTCAAAGTCGCGACCCTGGTCGCTGTGCAACCGCTCAGGAAACCCATAATGAATGAAAAAGTTGTTCCATAGAGCTTTTGCCACTGTCTTTGCTTTTTGATCAGCTGTGGGAACTGCCACTGCATACTTTGTAAAATGATCAGTTATGACCAAGATGTTCTTTGTCCCTTTCCCATCTGGCTCTAGGGAAAGATAGTCCATACAAACTAATTCCAAGGGACGACTGGTCTTAATATTTACCAGAGGAGCAGTTCTCTCAGCTCGAGCCTTCCTCCTGGTACACCTCTCACAGGTTCTGATCTTTTCATTTACATCCATAGCCATACGAGGCCAATAGAACCGAGTGCGGACTAAGTCCAGGGTTCTATCAACACCCATATGCCCTACAGCATCATGGAGACTCTCAAGAGCAAGCTCTCTGTAGCTTTTTGGAAGGACAAGTTGATAAGAGGGTTCTCCTTGGCTGATGCGTTTCCTGTAAAGAACTCCATTGGTGAAAACCAACTGTTCCATTACTCTCAACATCAGCTGTACCTCTCGATTCTCCTTCTGCCTTACTCTGTATGACAGGCGCTTTCCTGCTCTCACAATAGCTATTACTCTACTAATTACTGGATCTTGTCCTTGCTCTCGTGCCCAATCTTGTGGGGACATCTGTGGTAAGGTACAGGAACCTAGTACATCAGTTTGACAGAAATCTGCAGGTATGGCAGAGACATCAATGGCCAGACACTCAACTGCTGCGGGCGGCTGGAGAGTTTCTGGCCCTGTGCTTGATGATGAAGCATGTTGGTGTCTCTGACACACTGCCTTCACAGCCTCAGTCGGGAAATCAGGCTGCTTCTCGTCCTGCAAAAACTGAGAAACAAACCTCTCAATGCGGTTATCTTCGTCCTTGGAACTGAAATCAGACAAGTGTTGGTCATGAGGATGTGGACGCCTCGAGAGACCATCTGCGTCTTGGTTCTTTTTCCCAGCTCTGTACTGGATATTAAAGTCAAAACTGGAAAGAGCTGCCAGCCATCGATGTCCTGCTGCATCAAGCTTGGCTGATGTCAGTACATATGTGAGCGGGTTATTATCTGTTACAACTGTGAATTTCGCCCCATATAAGTAGTCGAAAAACTTCTCAGTAACAGCCCATTTGAGTGAGAGGAATTCAAGTTTATGAGCAGGATATCTCCGCTCACAACGTGAAAGTCCTCTGCTTGCATAGGCGATTACTCTTAATTTGCCCTCCTGCTCCTGATATAAGGCTGCTCCGAGACCATGTAGGCTTGCATCAGTGTGCAAAATGTATGCTTCCTTAGGGTTTGCAAACCCCAGAACAGGAGCAGAAGTGAGCTTCTGAATGAGAGTCTTGAATGCATTTTCACAGGTCGGTGTCCACCTATCATTGAAAGGCTTTTTGTAGTCTGCACTTGAGGGATACCTTGAGTTGCTGTTTGGAGAAGCTGACTGTCTCTTTGATGGCAGATAACCAGCGGTTAGGTCATTTAAAGGCTTTGCAATTTTGGAATAATCCTTTATGAATCTCCTGTAATATCCAGCAAAGCCTAGAAAGGATTTAAGCTCCTTGATGTTACTTGGCTTGGGCCAAGTGGTAAGAGCAGAGATCTTAGCTGGATCTGTCTCAACCCCATTAGCTGATACAATATGGCCAAGATATTTGACAGATGTCCTGAAAAATTGACATTTCTCAGGCGAAAGCTTCAAGCCAAACTCTTTCAGTTTCTGCAGCACTCTCAGGAGTCGATCCTCATGTTCCTCAAGTGTGGATGAAAAAACAATAAGGTCGTCAAGAAAGACTAAAACTTCACTCAAATTCATGCCACCCATACACTTCTCCATCACTCTCTGAAAGGTGCTGGGGGCATTTGTGACTCCCTGTGGCATCCTATTAAACTCCCAGAAACCCATTGGAGTCACAAAAGCCGTTTTGTGCTTGTCTTCCTCTGCCATCTCCACCTGGTAATAACCCGACTTAAGATCCATAGTGGAGAACCACTTTGAACCTGACAACACTGAAAAAGCTTCCTCAATGTTGGGTAAAGCGTATGCATCTTTGATGGTTTGTCTGTTCAGTTTTCGATAATCGATGCACAGCCTGATGTCACCGTTTTTCTTTTTTACTACAACAATGGGAGAGGCAAAAGGGCTGTCTGATTCACGTATGATGTTTGCATCTTGAAGCTCCTTCAAGTGAAGCCTGACAGCCTCATAGTCGGAAGGATGGATTGGTCTCGGTCGCTGTTTGAATGGAGATGGGTCTGACAAGCGAATTCTGTGCTTAACTTCAGTAGTATGACCATAATCGAGGTCACTTAGTGCAAAGACTTCAGAGACTGAGTTTAACTTCTTGGTGATCCTCTCCTTCCACTCCTCAGGCAAGGGAGAATCACCAAAGTCGAATGTGAGTTTGCCAGAGTCAGACACATGCATGGAGTTGCATTCTGCAGAGGCTCGTGCAGGATGGGATGGCTTGTTCAATGAAACCTTCGTGTCATGTGATGGCAAGGGTGACACTGTCTGAGGAAGAAAAAGCTCAGCAAGGATGTGGCCAGCAGGCAGTTTGATGTCATGTGTAGTCTCATTCTTAACCAGAACAGGCACCTTGAACGAGGGACATGATGGACTGGTCATGATGTAACTGCAAAAAAAGAGACCACCAGGTAAGTTAGACTGTGGAGACTCCACAAGGATGGCTGTATCTGCTGTTACTGGAACATTTCTTGCATATCCTGTTAAAGCCATCCTTTTTCCTGCAGGAATGGTGACACACTTTTTACTCTGCAGCTTCACAGTCCCAACTCTACCATTTTGTTGATTTATTTTCGACCTGCGATACAAATGTTGGACAAGCTGAGAATGATGGCTGCCCTTGGTCTTATTTCCTACACATTTCTCATATAGTGGATCGAGTGTGTTAGTGCCTATCAACAGGGGAAGACTCATGTTTGTTTCGTGGTCAGGCACAACAAGTGCAAGAGTGTCAACTCTCTTTGGTTCCCCTATTACATCCTCTGGAAAATGGATGCTGACTACAGTATAACCCAGATAGGGCACTTCCTGACCACCAGCACCTCTTACATCTAAAAGGTCTTGGATGGGTAATATTGGCTGATGTGAAAGATGATTCTCATGAAAAGATTTTGAGACTGTGGTCACCTGAGAACCTGAATCAACAAGGCTATCACACTGAACCCCTTCAATGGTGACAGTTGCTGTGCACTTAGGCCCTATCAATCCTCTTGGGAGAACACCATCACGTGACTGAGCTGAGGACTGACTTCCAAGGATGACTGTTCCTGTTTCTGGAGTTTGGATGGGACATTCTCTTTCATTTCTGGGCGCAGTTAGTCCCTCCACTGCGGCCCTGTCCAGTTTAAATGGCCATATCGGGTTTGCCACTCATCTTGTCTTGCTTTCAGTTCTTTATATTTCTGATCTACTAGGACCTTATTTGCAGGATTTTCACACTGCCTCGCTATATGGCCATCATTTCCACATTTGAAACAAAACCATGCTTTTGGTCTAGGTTTTGATGCAGTTTGCTGGACATGAATTTCTGCTGTGGCCTTAGTGAGGTGAGTCTCTTTGGCTAGATCTGCCTGACTAATGTGTTTCTGTTTTCGCTGCTCTTTCTTTTTGCTAAGCTGCATTTTTAGTTCTGCAACCTGTTTCTTTAAATCCTCTGTTTCTGAAATGTATGTCTGAAGTGCACTAGCACTTGCATCATAGGAGGGAGGAACTTCAGGCACTAGCTGCATATTTACAGATGACTTGGCTTTTGTGCTTCCAAAATGACGCTGCATGCGGTCAAGTTTTGTAGCTCGTCGGTCTTCCTCTGTCCGCAACTGCAGTAGGAAGTTGGAGAAATCGGGGGGTGTCTCTGATTTTAACTCTAATTGAAATGCCAGGGTCAAGGACTGATCCCAGCACCCACGCTGAAACTGTCTCAGAAGGTGTTTGTTAGCATCTGCGTGTGTAATGCCACCTCTCTGTATAGCTGTAGTGAGCAGCACCTGCAATCGCTGCAGGAATTCAGAGGCTTTCTCTCCTGGGTTTTGGTGAGTGTTAAGAAACCTTGCAAAAATCTCCTCCCCATCCTCAACTAGTCCATATGCTGAATCAAGAAGCTTGACATAATCACGAGGAGGTGCATATGGGCCAAGCTGCCTCACTAAATCGGAAGCTGGGGGGAGCAGGCTCTCTAGAATCTTTCGTCGCTGGACATCAGCAGGGGGTTTATCTTGGATCATAAGTTCTACATGGAGAGACCATGTCTCGAAATCCACTTCATTTGGTGGCTTGGGGATTCTGCCTGAAAAAGGACGAAGCCATTTAGATCCTTGGCTTGGTGCATTGAAACCATCACTTTTAATGACATGCTCTACAATGACTCTTTGGATCTCAGGGGGATTCAGAATGTCCTTATTTGGGTCTCCTTGTGTGACAGGATCTGCTGGCTGTGTTACTTTTGTCGTTCCTTTAGACTTGGAGGAAAACTCAGGAGAAGCATGTTGAGTATGATCAAGTTTAGCTCGGGCCCTGCGTATTAAAGGTGTCCTACTATCATCTGAATCTGGTTCACCCTCAGAGCTTGAGTTGTCACTTGGGTCTAATGGGTCTGCTAGCAGTATGGGGGATGTCTTCTTAGGAGTTTGAGTTATCTTGTAAGCCCTATCCACACGCCACAAGATGCTGGGGTTACCAACACTTGAGAAGTACTGAGGGAGACTCGGAGCTAGCTTTGTGAAAGATTCCTCAGATTCAAACTCTACAAGAGCTTTTACTCCACTGCCTTGGCCTGTCTGTCTTATCCTAAGCACTCTGTTCACAGGCCCAAAAGGTAAGCAAAATTCGGCTATTTGCTCATCAGTGTCAGTTGCTGTAATACCTTCAATGTACACAGACCTTCTCATATCTGTACCATACTCTGGTTCCGTGTCCATAGCTGCTTGGAATTATGACCAATTCACAAAACGAAGTGTCAGAAAATAGGTATCACCACAAAAAATGAATACTGTATGGGTTAATAGGCTTATTGGCTATAGTAAAAATTTAGCGCTATTTCCTTATTGTTTATTTTGTTCCATCTACACCTCCTGGCTGGCTCGCCATAAATTGGTATGTAACACTTCTTTTGTACACGGTAGGAAGCGCCACAATTTCTTAACCTAGGTACTTTTCAATGAGGTGTAGAGGAGAAGCATTTAAACACTTAATTAACTTTTTTTTTAGAACATATAGCCGGCCTTTATTTAACAGGAACATTTAACAGTATACGATGAATACCTCTGGTGCACTTTTATGATACCCCACACTTCAAATGAAACAAAACCTCTCTGTCCAATAGAATTCAGTTCGTTAGGATCCAGAGTTCAATTGTTCTTTCCTTTAAGTTGGAAAACTCAAATTTCCATGACCTCTCAATCAGTTCAGTTTGGAGAGAATGAAGTAAGACACAAAATAATATCAGAGCTCTGACAAAATAACAAACTAAATGAAATGAAAATCAAAGTTCATCTACCCAGGTAGTGTGTTTTATTTCCTTTGGCTGTAGTGTGACGATTTCTCAGTGCTTATCTGTATGGTGAACTGAAGAATATAGACTGAAGTCGTCGTCGTCCCAATCACCAAAGCGATCCTCTTCACTCCTGCGATGTACTCTTCGTTCGCCTGTAGCACGTCCTCTGTCCGTCTGTACGCCCATCGGCGATTTCAGAATAAACTCAGCTTCTTTCCCTCAATTTGTCAGGGTAAATGAAAAACCAACCTGCGTAAGCAGGGCAACATCAATTATTCTCCCATAATCTCAAACATCACCAGATCTGGAATTTTTCTGTTCAATGTTCTAAAATATACATTTAAAGTACGTTCAAGGTTTCAACACATTCAATTCAACTTGCTATAGACAAGCAGAACACACAGAGCAACATGACAACGGTTTTCAACATTCTGTCGATTCATACTTTAGTTTGCATAACACAAGTCATACTCCGATTGGTTTTTAACAGGTCCGTCCCCTAACTTTAAAAACGATATGTAATAACGACAGAAAATAGCAAGCACATACCATTTATCCATGTCAAATACACGTTACCCTTTGTAAAACAGTACGTTAGCTAACCTACATTAGTTAGCACGGCATGTACAGTTATTAACGACACTCACCGGAGAATAGGAAAACAAAAACCTTTAAATCCTTGACACTCCTTGACAAAACTTCGACCAGTTACTCCTTGTGACTCTTCCTGAAACGCAGTTTATTCAGAAAAGTCCTTAAGCTCACTCGGTTCTCTTGCTAATGAACTCCGCGTGGTCCGTTTTGCTCCATTACTGTATCTGCTTCTCCTACAGCGGTAGTTGACCATTTCTCTAACTGCAGCGCTACCACCTGCCACCTGCTGGCATAAAGTGGCTACTACATCTAAAAGAACTGAAATGAGTTAATCCTGAATTTGATTATTTTCAGTGGGTTACACATACATTTGACTTTTGATGTCTTTTAAAATGCCCATTATTAAATGCACTTGTCCGTAAGTAGTACTGGATGAAGAATGTCTAACTGTGAATTCTACTCTTAAACAAAAGGAGTAAGAGTACTTTGCCAGAGAAAGACATCAAGGCCTCTTCCATCTTGAAGCACCTTGAACGGAGGGCTATGTACCCTTTGTCCAGTGACGATGAGTCTTCTGGTTCTTTGAAGGCTCCTCAAATTAAGTAAGCAATATGTCTGTCCGTTAATGTATTTTATATGCCTTTTTTAAAGGCACTTTACATGAGGAATAGCAGGTGGTTAATGTCTAACTGTGAACTCTGTTCTTTAAAAATGCAGTGAGAGCCCTTCAACTGAGGTGAACACTAACGCATCGTCCACCTGGATGCCGCTCAGAAAGAGGAATGAGAGCCCTTCATCCAGCGAAGATGATCGTTGTGGTTCTTTGAAGGCTCCTCAAATCAGGTGACCTATACATTTGTCTTTAAAGATCTTTAAAAATGTAAAATTTTAAATGCAATTTTTGTAAGGAATACCAGGTGGTGAATGTCTAACTTTTCTTTTTTTTCTTTAAAAAAAGGAGTCACAGCCCATCGACTGAGGAAAGTCATGCCTCGTCCACTGTTGGGCACATTGGACGAAGGAGTGAAATTTCTTCGTCCACGAAAATCACCAAGACCTCGACCATCTCGGGGCACCTTGTATGGAAGAATGAGAGCCCTTCATCCAGCGAAGATGAACGTTGTGCTTCTTTGAAGCCTCCTAAAATCAGGTATACGTTTGTATTTTATTGTCTTTTAAAATGTCAGTTTTAAACACACTTGTGTGTAAGTCGTACCAGGTGATGAATGTCTAAGTGTGAATTCTATTCTTTAACAAGTAGTAAGAGGACTTCACAGGAGAATTACATTGAGGCCTCATCCATCTTGAGACACCTTGAACAGAGGACTATGTACCTTTCGTCCAGCGACGATGAACCCTCTGGTTCCTGGAAGGCTCCTAAAATCAGGTAAGCCATATGTTTGTCCTGTAATGTCTTTTAAAATGCCCAATCTTAAATACACTTTTACATCTGGTATGCCAGGTGGTGAATGCTGATCTTAAACTGTTTTGATACTTTACTTCAGCTTATTCTTGCTTTGATTTTGTTTTTAAAATGTCGTTATCTTACTGTCATTCTACTGGATTGTTTTTTTCTGTTGCTGTGAAACTCTCTGTCAAAGTTACTTGAAAGTTGTTACACTAGTTAAATGTCTTATTATCATTAACAGGGGTAGAAAAGAGGAGTCAGAGAGCTGCAGCAAGGACAGACAGACAGATGAAAAAGAGGAGAGATGGAGGAAGATGGCCTTCAAGGTCATTTTTGAGTGGGCCATGAGAAAGGAGGAGATGAGGCGAAAGAAGAAGGAGCTTCAAGACAAACAAGAGGAGGATGAACTGGAAGCGTTGAACGCAGAGTTGCTAGACAGGAAAATGTCTGAGCTCCGTGAGCAGAGAAAGAGAAGGGAGGAAGAGGAAAAACAACAAGACGGATACAAGGAGAGATCCGAGCAGGAGGAAGCTGCCCAACAAGTGAGGCAGGCGGAGAGAGAGAAAGAGCTGAGAGCTATGAACTTTGAAAGGACCCTAAGACTGATGGAGGAAGAAAGAAAAGTGAAGGAGCTCAAAGACAAACAGGAGCAAGAGGAGCGCAAAATGGTGGAGAGACTGATAGAAAAATGGGCCACAGTGATGGCAAATGAGTTGGCCGCCAGAAGGAAGGAAAGGCAAAGACAAATAGGAGAGAAACAAGAAACCCAAGAAAGCAAGGAGAGCAACAGACAGGCGACGGACAGCGAGGAGAGAGAAAACCAGAAGAATCTGGAAGCAAGACAAGACAAGTGGAGCAAGAGGGAGAGAGAAATCTGGGAGAAGGAGCAGAAGAGAAGAGAAGAGTGGCTGAAAAAGGAGACAAAACGACGAGAAAACGAGGAGAAACAAAGAGAGAAGAGGATAGAGAAAGAGGTGAAGAGACGAGTGAAAGAGGATCGAAAAAGAGAGAACGAAATGCAGAAGAGGAAGATGAAGGAGATGGAAAGACAAGAGAAGATGGAGAAAGAGAGGCAGAAAAGGGAACAGAAAGAAGAGCAGCGGAAGGAGAAAGAAGAGAAACAAAGGCAGAAGAAAGAGAAAGAAAGAGAGGCAAAGGAACGAAAGGAGAGAGAAAACCAGGAGAAGAAAGAGCAGAGAGAAAAACAGAGGAGGGAGAAAGAGGAAAGAAAAAGACAAGAGCAGAAAGAGAAGCAAGCAAAGCAGACGGTCAAACAGGCGGCAGACAGTCACATCTTAGACTTCAGTGGTAAGAAAATCACTTTTCATACTTTCACATCAAGTTAAATCAAAGCAGGCACTGCCACCTGAATATTGTAACGTCTATAGGTTTGATGGATTATTTGGCATTTTGGTTGCATGTAACAAATGAGTTCACTGTGATTACATGACTGTGCTCCTGAAAATGTGGCTTTACGTAGGATTTGTTTTGTGCCCGTGTGCAACTGGACTCCACATTTAACCCTCCTTGTACTGTTACTTTCAGATATCACAACGTCAGAGTCAGGTGGCCGCAACGAAGAGCGTTGGAAAGAGAGTCGGGATGAAATGAAGTGGGCTCAACCACGATGTTTGTGCAGCAGCAAGAAAGTATACTGTGGACAAAACCCTGCCTTTGTCAGGAAATCTATCTGGAGCAGGGGACTTAATGTAATACGATCACTGAACAAAGTCCATATTTTAAAGGAAAATGGAACCTTAAAAAAACATCCACGTACACGATACGTTGTCAACCACGTCCCACGTATTCGAATGGTGTTGTAATATGTCCTAACCCAACGTCACCCAACCTGACCCACGGAGCTCTTCTTCACTCTGAAGATTCACCAGAACCTGTTGATGGCCTCCATGAACCCTCTCTACACTGCACTGTGTCATTTTCTGCTGTCAAGTGTGAAAAACTCATTCATGATGACCATGAAAATAAAAACAAGAAAAATATACTATTGCTTTGCTTCAGTGATGAACTGGGATGAAAGCACTTTGCAATAATCTTTGATCACTTAAACTAAGAAGCTGGTATTATTGTTTTGTTCTATTTATTCTGCAGGCAAACAAGTTCTTCACATACAATTGTACAACAAATGTAAGGAAAAGCAGAGAAACATAACTTAGGAATGGTTTTACTTCTGACTTCTTAGGCTTACAATGAGCCTGTCTTTCTTCCTGTCTAACTTGCATTAGCATCTACACCAGTGGTCTTCAGATGGTGGCCCCGAAGTTTGGCCTATTTATGATGATTTGTACAACTATAATGTGGAAATACTTGTTTCTCTTAAAGGAAGTTCATGGACACCTTACATAGTCGAGGAGAAGGATTCCTGATGTTGATGTTATTTGGTATAGAAATTACATGAAAATCAAGTTTAAACTGAAACAAGTAGCATTTTAAAAATACTGTCCGCATTAGAAAACCCAAAAATCACTGAAAACACACAGACATAAAGTAAAATTCAAGATTGTCAAAGAAAAGCACATCAAAATACAAGAAAATAACAAAAGAAAAGAAAACCCATTTATATTATGTTTTATTTTTTAGTGGAACTTCAGAACTTTCTCAGTTCAGGTTTTGTATTTGATGACAAATTATGTTTTTGATGCCAAACTAAACCGTCGCTGCTCTGGTGACAAGTGACAAATGGACTCCATCACATTTTTTTATGTTTCCAGGGTAGAGTTGCATTCCAGACTGGGATAACCAGACGTAATATACTGTAAATGTATCACAGTTTATGTACCCTAAAAGGCTGAAGTGTTTAAAAAATGAAAAAAACACCCCAAAACATGCCAAGAATCAGATGTGGTTTAAACGGCACCATTTACTGCAAACATTCAAAAGGCTGTACAAACAAATCAATCATAGAAACAAGCTTACAAAAGTTCAATTTCTGCTTAGAAAATTCTGGGATTTTTTTGTTTTTTAACACAAGTCTTCCACCAATTCTGTTCACATTCTTATTGGGAGTAAAACGCATTTACCTAAAATGAAACATTGAATCTAAATATACCCCAAAACCTAAAATGTTACGAGATCCTCCGCCTCTTCTGTCTGTACAGTGTCTTCCTGCTGCTGTGAGCTCGTCTCAGCAGTTTCCACGTCCTCGTGATCACCTGGAAAACAGACGGACACTTATACAATCAGAAACACCTTTATTACACTTCGATTAAACCGTCGTGATGAGGCCTTACTTGATGGGATCCGATGTATCTGGACGAGCGTCGTGTGGCTTCCGTTGGTTATTGGAGGCAGCCGGGGAACGGCATCCTGGAAGATCTGTTCGTCATCCGACTCCACCAGACTCAGGACATCTCCTCTGTCTTCCTCCAGCTGGCTGCAAGGCACAGATATTATTATGGCGTTAGAGAGAAGGTCAGAAACCAACAAAAAGTGAAGTAAAAGCACCAATAACAGTGTAGGAGTACTCTGTTACAAGTCAAAGTTGTGCATTTAAATGTTTACAGAAGTAAAAGTACAGAAATATTAGAATCAAAATAGACCTAAAGTGAAAATATACTCATTATGCAGGTTGTCATGTTTAAGTTTAAAGTATATATCACTGGAATATAATCATTAAAGTATTATTGTGAAGCTGATAAAGGTGATTTACCTATTTTACACAGTTTATCTCATGGTTAGCTTGCAAATTTTACCTCAAAGATCAATGAAGTTCTCTATTTATAATCTAATCTTTATGATCCCCTTGGGGAAATATACTAGTCATAATTAACCCTAACTATACATGCTAGGAGCTGTGGGTTGCCACGGTGCAGCGCCTGGCCTTGGTCAAGGGTGACTGGGACAAGCCGTCGCTCTGACTTTTCAACCTCTTGCCAGTCCAGGGACTCGAACCGGCGACCCACCGGTTCTCTTCACAAACCACCAGGCCACCACTGCCTATAATACTACATCATATTTTAGTTGCTGATTACATTTTGTACTAATAAACTGAAAGTGCAAAGTAACTAAAGCTGACAGACGAATAAAGTGAAGTAAAAAGTACAATATTTGCAGCGAAACTGTAGTGGAAGCAAAGAATAGAGTAGCAGAATATGGAAGCACTCAAGTAAAATACGATTACCTCAAGATTTTACTCAAGTAAAATACTTAGGCAAATGTATCTTCCACTGCTGTGAACCAGGAAGTATGATAATTAAACCCTCTTTTACACTGAGATACATCCTTAAATCTTTGTTAACCAGTTGTTGTGTCAGCATCCGTGTCAAATTCCAAAGAGGTTTAAGGAGGCTTTGAGAAAACGCCAAAAAAAGGCCCAAATTACTGGAACCCTCTAGTGGTTTTGGGAACGTGCCAAGACATGCAGTGATACTGGAGAAGAATACTACATGGTAGCAATCATGCTACAAACGCACCATAAACGTGAGTTAAAGACAACGCTTGTGCTGTCATATTTACATGTCAAATGATCGCTCAGAGACAAAGTTAGAAGAGCAACTGTTCTGCTCATAGAGAGAGTTTTCTTCCTGAAGGGGGCGTGGACAGCAGCAGCTAAACTGCATTTAAAGCTACAGACACTGAAACAGCTCCTTTAGACAAGAGTACCTGCCTCTCCATTTACAAGAGAACTAAAATCAGACGTTACACAGTCACGGTGAAATGAACCATCTTTGCAGTAGTTTCAGCTAAAAAAAATTTTGAAAGCCGCATTTGGGAGACACAGGAGACTTTTATTAATTAGCTGAGTCAGACTACTGACTCAGAGCATCAGACACTGAATCAATAATCTGGACTCATTACAGTGCATGTTCAAGTAGTTGACTAATATTCGACACAGTTATAACTACGTTACTATTTATACACTGTGTTCTTTTAACTTTAGCTTCTTAGTAAAATGCACAATTTTAGATTTTATACTTTCCTACTCATGTTTATATTTTAGGACATGTTTTTCTACTTACTACAGGGATCAATAAAGTATTTCTGATTCTGAAAAGGGGCACAATATGGGTCCTTTAATACTACAGAATATAGTGTGAGTTAAGACTGTAGTATGGAAAAGTAAGCTAGTAGCATATCATAATGGGATGATAGAGTCAATAAAAAGCAAATATGTGCCTCTTGATTTTAAAGGAACCAGAAGAACGGATGACACGTAGGACTTTTGCATAGTTTTTGCCTTCAGTGGTAGTTCTGCAATACAACATAGAACTCCTACAACATGTTTGGTCAGGTGTAAGAATAATAAACTACTGCACAATGCAACAAAACTGTACTTTAATTGTGTTAAATGCATGAATTTGGTCATTAAATAAAGAATGTAATTGGTATAAGGTAAGAAAACGTGTGATACTCACCCAAAGCCGCTTCCTGCAACAAAAAAAACATCAGCAGAAATCAGTATTAGTCTATTTGCATGATTCATACAGTTCCATATGTAACATCTGAGGCATGTTTATGTGACTTGTGCTGCAAAGCTAAACAAAGGTTACCCAGACAAACTCGGTGTCGGCTGGAGTAAACCGTTTTAGCCACGATGACAGCAGATCCCACGATCAGCGCGGCTATGAAGACGCCGATGATGGCTCCTGTGTACGCAGAGGAGGCTGCTGAGACCGAACAGGAGAAGATTAAGAAGCAGAGAAATAGAGGGAGGAGAAGCAGGTTCATCAGCATTCCAGAGGTGGAGGCGACACCTGCAGTGACTGGCTCATTGTTTACATCTCTGCTCCATTCATCTGTGACAAGAACTGTATGTTCACCGTCCCACTCATCCTCCCATCTGACGTCTGTCTTGACTTTATCTCCCTCATTCCTTTCACAAAAATGCAGATGTTATTTTGTGCACCCCAGACTCACTCTTCACGGTGAGGTAGACCTCCAGCTCGCGGACGGCCAGCGGGTTCTCGCTGCGGCAGAAGTAGACGCCCTCGTCGTCCCTGCTGACGTTGAGGATGGTCAGCTTGAGTTTGGGTCCTTCCTCCGACACGACGTACTTGGATCCGGCTACGATGTCGTCCTGCTGCAGCCCTTTTCTCCACGTGGTGTTCGCAGGGGGGATGGACGTGGCCTCGGTGCAGGTTAGAGTCACGCTGGTCGCCTCCAGAGCTGTGACCAGCGGCTCGCCTTCAGGGAAAGGAGGCTCTGGGAGAGAAAGAATAAAACACTGAACTGTTTTTATTTGTCCAAAGAGTCACTCATGTTTACGTTTTCATTATAGTGGGCTCCAGAGGGAAGAAAACCTGTAACCATTTCACATGTAGGATTGAAATTATTAGTGTATTTCAATAATTGACAAATTCTTAATTTAAACAACTGATTACTTGATGAAGCAGTTTGGTGAATATGAAGCTACAGCCAGTAAACAGTTCAACACAATATGAAAAAATGCAGAAACAGGAAGCCTTGTTCTTCCTAAAGTGAACAAAATCCATCTATAAGCTCACTAATTAACTAATTAATGTTTGCTTATTTACCCAAACTGAAGTGTGAAACTAACATTTACTGGTTTTACTGTTATTACCGATTGTACAATACCAATTATCTCCTGCCTGAAGTGTTGTATTTACTAGAAAAACATAAAACCAGTATGAATTTTCTCACCTAACTTTTGGCAAAAGGCCAAATAGGTGTATTTGTTCAAATGTGTTCAAGTATTTCTTTAAATTGCATGATTGAATGACGAATTGCTATTTTTTGGCGTTTGAAATTCAAGTAAATTTGATATCTTTGGGGCAAAACAACAATTTGAAGATCTCATTTTGAGCCAAAAAAGGAATGCAAAATCTTAAAAGCATAAACGTCACATTGAACACTGGGAATTCACAATGTCCTCTTTTCTGGTGACATTTTTGGTACTAAAATAGCTTTAATGTGGCACTCAATGACTGCTGTCTTTATTCTAGGATATTTTTAGCTAAATTAAGTTTCTGTGAATGGTATTTCTGCCTTCTGCTGCTTTTTTAATTTAAATTAAATTCCTCTGCGACTGGGTTGTATTATTTTTAAGTTTTATTGCTAGACAGAGTGAAAAGGGGTAGAGAGGAGAGAGAGACATGAGCAAAGGGTCGTGAGCCGGACTCGAACTCACGACTGCTCCTGGCAACTTGCGCCCACATGGTAACTCACTACACGGCCGCTCGTGTTAACATTATTTTGACACATTCAGCTAGCTTGTTTTTCTTCTGTGCCTCAAACTTCAGACTTAAAACAATGACATAAAAAATGAAAAATGTCATAAATATTCACAATTAAGAAAATACAAATGTTGACATTTGGCTTGAAAAATGACACAATTCATGTGTTCTTGACTAAAAACTGAACTAAAACTGTTAGAGCTGACCAACAAATCTCAACTTTTGATCACCCAACCAATCATTTCAGCTCTAAAATGCATCATGTTTGTGTATCTAAAGAACTAAACTATAAAAACTTGAATCACGATATTGGTGCACCAGTAAAAAAGAAGTACATGTGGATTATAATTACATAAGGATATGGGAGAACTTTACTTCAAGTTGTGTTAAATGCTAAATCCATTAGTTATCAACTATTAAATTATTCAGCAACTGTTCTGATCATTGATGAATCAGTCAGAGCGACTTTTATAAGGAACGAAAGTCAAAATTGTCTGATTCAAGCATTTTAAATCTAAACTCTTTCCTTTTCCTTGACAGTAAACTGAACATCTTTATGTTGTGGAAACAACAAGATGTTTGAGGACATCATCATGGAAACACTGACTGACTGACTTATTCCTATTTCTGACATTTTATTGACCAAAAAACTAATAATTTATTTAAGTTAATCATCAGTTACCAATGAATGTTAGTTGTAGCCGTATTTTACAGACATCATGTTTAAAGAAGGCTGATGAGATTGAACTGTACGTTCAACCTCACTTAACTTAAGCACCTTAATAATAATTTAATAATCTAATTTTAAGGATGTCTGCTGCATGTTTTTAAAGCTACTAGTTGTTTTATAACTGTTGTTGTTGTTTTTTTTTTGTCTTTCTTTCTTTTTTATTTATATAATTGTTTGGAAGTGCCACCAGAATTTCACTGCAGAAATGCAATGACAATAAACATCTATTCTATTCTATTCTATTCTACGTCTCTTATACACACTTCTGCTTCATGTCATTGTTTGATTAAGGCTTCATGTGGCGATAACCTTTACACTGAGTGACTCATGAGTCGACTCTGGACTGTGTTTGCATTCGCAGCAGCACTTAAAACCTAATTATGAGAATATTAATGCTGGAATAAACAAAGATGGTATAAAAACCTTCATGTTATTGATGTTTTAATGAAGTTTATGAAGCAAAACATGGATTAAAGGGTAAATTTTAGCTACATTTCTGTAAACATGAGCAGGTCAGCTCTTCTGGGTTGCAACCAAGTGTTTGCAAACACAGCAGATAATATGGACTGTGACTGGAGTTTATGACGGCAATGACTCGGCTCCTACAGAGGTACTTGATCAATAAGCAAAATATACATGATGTTCTCTCCGCAGACGTCTCTGGATCTGACCTGCTGGCCTCACCACCTGCTGTCCTGCCATCCTCACTCCACCTCTCCTGCTATCCCTTCAGCCCTCTTCCCAACTCCCAACCCAGCCGGTCGAGGCAGATGGCCGCCCTCCCTGAGCCTGGTTCTGTCTGTGGTTGCTCCCTCCCTCCATCCTAGGAGGTTTTTTAGTTCCTTCCCACCACTGCTGACTGCTTGCTCAGAGGAAATCCAGAAGCAACTTTGGATTGTTGGGTTTTCTGTTTTCTGTTCTTCCTTACTATGTTAAGCGCTATGAGATGACATGGAAATATGCGCTATATAAATAAAATTGAACTGAGTTGAAAGATTTTTCTCACATAATAGCTTGTCATGTTGGTGGTTTTGGTTTATTTGGCCACTATTTTATGGGCAAATAGCTTTCAAGGAAATCCAGAATGACATTTATCCAACATTTTGATTAGCAAGGATGATGATCTGAGGGATTGACTCATCGTACTTGTCAAGAGTCTCAAAACTTTTCCCCTAAGTGCAGCCACGCTATTATCATATTCAAGACATTATTACATCAGTAAGGGAACAGAACTGTGATTTCTGTAAATACATTGGTCAGACGAGCTGTAAACTCAATCAAACAGCTCAATTAACAGAGAAAACCTCTTATCAAAAGCTATATTTTCTCCGTGAGCTTACGAAAAATCCAGTTTTTGTTGAGAAAACATGCTCTCCTTTGCATTCTGCACAATTACATTTCTGTAGGAGCGATATCTGCTCATGTGGGCTTCATAAACATCATGCTATCATCAGTAGGATCAAGGGTTTTGTACCATCTTTGTTACATTCATTATTAATACTCACAATTAAACATTATTTGACATATGATTAGCTAAAATGCACCTAAAAAACTGTGATTTGGCTCAAATTAAAGCAGGACAGCTCTTATTTGAGGGGTTATTTCCATGTCTGAATGTTTATATATGCTTAGGTTTATTTGTGGAGGCAGAAATCTCAGACATTTCAGAGCATAAGTAAATAAATTAATGTTAACCCCCATATTCAGAACTGTCTGTGTGGTTTTTGACCCTCTAACTCTGGATAATCAATGCTTTTATTTAGTTTTTTTGTCATTTTAATGTACTTCTTTATGTCCTAAAGGCATAGCTGCGTTCAATCAATGTTAATTTAGACATGTGTTATTATTAAGTTGGTTTAACTCTTTAAATTAAGCACTAGAAATACTACCTGCAGGGGAATATTGTCAACAGTCATTACAGTGAAGAGTCTCAGTGGCCTCTAAAGTGGAAAGTACATAAAAAATTCAGCAGCTGTGCATCTCAGGATGGTTAGAAGCTTATTTCATCACCACAACATACTCACTGAGAGTAAACGAACACTGCTTCTCTTCCCCCGGACGCAGCAGCTGGTGCTGGGCAGTACACTTTAAGGTCTGACCGTCGGACAGCAGCGAGCGGTTCAGCGTCACCGACAGGCTGTTTGTCACCTGGAAGTCGTCGTCGTCCCTCCAGCGGAGCCTCGGGGGCGGATAGGCTCCGAACCAGCTGCAGCTGAACTGGACGTGGGACGGATCCTGAGCAGGGGCCCACATGCAGTCAGGGTGTCGGTCTGGGACGTCTGAGTGGGGAAAAAAAGACACCTGTGAGGAAGGAAACGACTGCATCCAGCTTCTTTAAGACCATTATCTCCCTATATGCAGACGATATTCACATTAGCAGTTGATGTTTCTAAATACTCAAACTCTCTGATTATTTCAAGGCTTGCATAACAATATTACAGATTTTCAATGTAAACATGAGAGACAATAAATGCAAATGCACTTTCTCCAGGATATATAAGCATAAATATAATATAAGCATTCATCATCTTTCCTGTCTTTGCTGAAAAAACCATTAAATATTTACAGTGATAGTGGAAAAGTAGGTGAACTCCTGTTTTTGACCTCAATTAGCAGCATTAACGCAGAGCAAACGCTTCCTGCAGCTCGAGATCAGACCTGCAAAACAGTCAAGAGGAGTTCTGGATCTCTTTTTCTGGACTTTATTTTAGATTTTTACTCACTTTGGACCGACACACGTCACTGTAAAAGTAACTGAAAAATAAATAAATTAAGTCCTGAACTTTTATAGACACAGAGCAACCATGGTTAGTTACTCAAAATGCCTTTTGTGCAGTACGACTACGTTGCAGTGCCATAAATCACTAGACAGTAAAAATAAAAGTTGAATTTCTTTGATTATTTATGTTACAAAAAAGGAAAAAAATGGAATCCACATGTACAACATTCTAGCAATACTAGAAGAAATACTGACTCTACATCTATGGATATTTTACTACTTACATTAATAATTTATTTCCACACTTGTCTCCTATCTGTTTTGTAAACACTGCCTGCAGTTCAGCTGGAAAGTGGTTGAATACGCGGCGGATGAATCACTAATGACTTCATCACTGTAGCATTACAGAACCTGGTCAGAGCAGGCGGTATATTTTTGCAAATGTCTGAATAATAAGTTTTTTTAAAAAGGTATTTTATTTTGTCACAGATGTGTAGTTCAGGGACCATCGGAAAATTGCAAATCAGTTGACGTTTTTTTCTATTTTCACAGTTTCTGGCTCTGTTAAATGGTGTCATTTTGCCTATTTTTATATAAGATGACTTGCCTTCTAAGCCTTCCAGGAGGTTTTTTTGGGGTTCAGAGGGTTAAGAGCAAATGTTGCACTAAACACTTGAATTATTTTTAGCCAATTTCTGAATAAGACATGTAGAATAAAGTGATTTTGATGGAAGGTTATAAATGTAAGCTTTAAATTTGGCTAAGTTATTCGATTGAATGGCACAAATGAGTAGTTTGAAAACCATCACATAGCTGACAATCTGACGATTCTTTCTCTTTTAACAGTTTCTGGCTCTGATAAATGGCGTCATTTTGTTTTTTTTTAAGATAACATGGTTCGGTGGGTCTCTATATGTAGCCCTGCGACAGGCTGGCAACCTGTTCAGGGTGTCCCCTGCCTTCGCCTGAGTCAACTGGGATAGGCTCGAGTCCCCCCGCGACCCTACAGAGGATTAAGCGGTGTATAGATAATGGATGGATGGATGGTTTGGTGGGTTTGGGGATTTAAGGGTTAGGAGCAAATATCTGAAGATTCCTTTTTTAAAATCATACTTTTTTTAGCACTTGTTTTGGATTCAAAACATTTATTTAATTTTAAAAAAATGTATACTATCAGCCAGCGAACAGCTGAACCTCTGAAAAATGCACATGCATCCAGAATATCTCAGCATTTCTTTGCCCTTTTTTTACTTTAATGACAGGAACGCTTGAGAGTTTTAAACCTGATAATCCATGTTAAACCTACTTAATCTGACCATGGGCTCCTAGTCATGTGAGGAATGTTTGGTTTTCTCAGTCTTCAAGTGCTTCCCAAAAATGCCGAATAGGGTTGGTGGAGGAAAACTTTGACACTCAGAACTTCTTAGTCTTTCCGTTAAAGCTCTGAGGTGTGTTTGAGCTCATTACTCTGCTGCAGTTTGAATTCTTCTCCATAAACCTGCAAACCAGGAGGTGGAGCAGGTTTCTGAAGAATGAAGCTCTTCTTCTCCTAATCAAGTCAAGAAAACCATCATGATTCACTGTGGGTATGATCTACTGTGGTGTCTCTGCTGCTGCCACTAAACTGGATTTATCAGTAAACACAACTTTTGTCTATCACCCACAGTGACATGCTGCTCAGTTCTCAGTGTCTCAGCCTCGTTTCTCCTCCACAGAAGTAGATTAGAGACGCTCCACTTCCTCCGAGATGCTTCTGCATTTAGCAAACTCACTATATCTGATGAAGCTGCTTCTCCATGTCAGTGAACAGAGTTTGTATTGATCTTCTGATGGTGTTCTCACTGTTATAACTTTGGATCCAGTTTCCACAAAGTGTTTCATATCTTCACGCATTGTCTCCTTAGAAACCTTCAGTCTGGTCGTGATGCGACTCTGGGAAAATCTGCGTTTTCTCAAATAACCGTCAGACATCTTGCCACATTGTACACTATCACGGTGTACAAAGCTGAGGTACGTACATATTTCTACGAGGTCAACAATGGCTGCAGATTGATTTAGCTGAAAAAGCCTCCGATGAGTTGATCAAATCCATGTGACTCAAGGAAATCTGGACTTTTGTACGAAGACGTTCAATGATACTGATTTACTTCAGTTTAATTGCTTAGACAGAGTTAGTGGAGGACTTGTTGTGTTTTTAAATGTTTCTAAATCCTCAAACTTTCTTATAGTTTCCTGGTTTACATGAACATATAACACATTTTTAATGTAGTCTCAGACTCTTGGACACCACTGGACATTTTGCAGTGAATATAAGATGTAAATACACAGTTACAGCTGATTGCACTGGGATTCAACACTTAAAGAAGAACATTTTGTTAAAAAACAAACTAAATAGATCTCATAAACATCTTGTTCAATACTTTGCCTGCTTTTGTTCCACATTTGAATTATGCTGACTTTTTTATATATATTCTTTGTGTGAAGTTTTAGTTTCTTAATTGTAAACTCCTGCAAAAGCAATGCGCAAAATATATAAATAAATTAATAACCAATAATATTTCATCTTGTGACAAAATCAGTATTTTTTTTAGTAATTACATACAAACAGGAAATATTGTGAGAAAGCTGTTATCTTGAGTTTAAATGATTGAGATTTATTATGTTACTGAGATGATTTTTCCTAAAAGAACTGCTCAATTTAAAACCAAGTAAATCAGGATTTATTCATCATTTATGATTGGAAATTTTATTCTTAAAACACATGATAATGAGCTGTTTTCTTGCCTGTAAACAAACATGTGTATGTTCTCCTGAATCGCTAAGCACTGGCTGAAATAAGTTGCATAAGTGGACAGTGATCCTACTGTACCGAGTCTCTACTGTACATATGTTTACATATCAGGTCTTTTTCCTGATACCTTTAAACAACGTGTTGGATCTATGAAAAACGCTGCTCCCTAATCTGTGAAGCCACTTTTAAAATGTCATTTCTAAACAAGTTTTAAAGTAGAAAACTGATAGAAAATGGTTTCAGTTTGTTGTCTATTGCAGGAAGTGAACAGAAAACACAGAGGAAGCTGTTTGTGCTGAGACCTGAGGAAGTTCATTCAATGTCTTGTTGTCCTTACTGCAGAAAGACCTCATGACCCTGCAGATAATATTGTTCTCTTCATAACGGACGTCATTCACATGAAATTATCGCAACTTTACAGCGAAACACTGTTGATGAGTCGTGCAACATTTGAGTGTAGCGTTTTTAATCAAGGCTGGATTTCAAGGTTTTTAGTTTTTGCTCGTCTCAGTCACTGTTGGATGACGACTCAGCACTTTTCCTCCCCATCTGAACATTCCCAAACAAGCATTTTTCACTAGACTTCTCCAGCCTCTGTTGTTTATTATCTACATGAAAAGCAAAAGGCTCCACTTGTCAACATGTTGTGTACTGATTTGTTCAACATTAGACCACATACTTTTTAAATTAGCCGTCCGTTTATGCCCAGAGACGTTTTTACTCCTAAAACTTTGAATAAAAGGAGATTTTTTTGCAGCTCTTCTGACCACAATCCCTTCATCTCTATGGTTAAACTCACACTTACGTGTTTCAGGCCTCATCAGTGTCGCATCTCACTCACTTTAAAAGGGGTTGTCAAAAAAAAATTGTGGGTCTGATGTTTTGCTTTACTTGTAGGGAAAAGTTAAGAAAAGTTCAACAAGTGCCAGGAAATCGAATCGTGTTTCAATTCCAAACGTCAAACATGTCCACAACTGACGCAACGGACTCATTTACTAATATACACCAATCAGCCACATATTGTGACCACTGACAGGTGAAGTGAATAATATTGATCATATTGGTACTATGTGGTGTTCTGATGGAAAACCATCTTCCATCTCCAGACTTCCTACACTCCATTCTGATCAAGCATCAACAGGATGCAGTGGAACAAGTTTGATTGACAGAGGCTCCACTGCACAAGCCAGAGCACCCAAAGGATCCAGTGCCAACGACCTGGTTCCAGACCCCATAGGACACCCTGAGAGGTCCTCTTGTCCATGCCCAATGGTTCAGAGCATTTTGGATTACATAAGGGGGACCAGCACGATATTAGGCAGGTGGTCATAATGTTATGTCAGATGTGTGTAACTAACCATTTGCTGCACTGTAAACTTACAACACTACTCAATTTCTATTCCTAGATCAGATCTTAACTCAAAATTTAGTGACCTTGAAGGAGTTTTTGCTTGCATCACTGGTGCAGGGTATGAAATTCTAATCAAGTTCTGAATGAAACGAGTCAGAATTAAGAAATAAAAACGGTCAAGTGTCAAAATGTTCAGCTTTTAAGTGAAGACTCTTTAACAAATTGATCAGTTAATAAGAAAACAGCAATAAATAAATCGACTGTCAGAGCTTCATTGTCTCTACAGCAGATTAATTTATCTGCGATCTTTGATATTTAGTTTTCGCAATAGTTGCTGCAAGAGCATGTGCAGGAAACAAGTGCAGAATTCCAATAATGAACCTTAATGTTGGTTAGGTCAAGAATTTTTTTTTGCCTGTTTATATTTTCATGTCATCTCTTTTAATTTGGTTAACTTGGATTTTTTTTTTCCTTAGTTGCATTAGGTGTAAGGATGCCTGTTTCTATTGTTTGGGAGGGATAAAAAATGAATCTTTACATGCATGATTTCTTAACTTGTTTGTTTTTTATATTTATCTCCTATGTTTTGCTCCAATATGTCTTTTAATTTGGGCGAACCTCTTATGCGGCTGCTTGTGTTCATAAAATATTTAATATTACAACAATGACGCACTGAGATGTGTGGTACACTTTGAGGAAAATGTATTTGTGTGTGTTTAAAAATTCTAATTTTGTTATTAGCATTGAAGCTCAGGTGACACAGGTATTGAGAAGTCTGGCACAATACCCAGCTTTCTCGGAAATTTTCCTAAATTCTGACAATATTGAGTCAAAGCTGAACCTTCTGTTTCAAATGTGCATCAGGATGAAGCCATAAAGTACTGAATCACTGTCCTGCATCAGATCTATAACTCTGCTCATCATACTTACAGTAAACCAGCAGCTCTGAGCTCTTATTCACCGTCTGCTGGGAGACGTTGTTTCTGGCGCTGCAGCTGTAAACTCCCTGAGCGCTCGGCTGAATGTCGTCTATCCTGAAGTCCAGCCAGGATCCAGATTTGGAGACCAGTGAGTCATTGCTGGAAGACGCTCCGGTGAAGCTCCAGGTGAGCTGCTGAGACGGGTAGGACGAGGCAGAGCAGTTAAAGGTGACAGACGAACCCCGGATGGCGAAGAGCGTCCCGTTGGAAAGTGAGGTGGCGTGAGTGATGGACGTAGAGACATTTTCTGGACCACCTGAAACAAAAATATGCAGCGATTTATACTCATCTAACCTTAGAGCACATCTGTAAAAAGGAATACAATTCCACATTTTATAGCAAATTTAATTAATAACCTCCCGGGGCATCATTAATAAATACATGGTGCATATTGTAATGTAATGTAAGGGGAGAAAATGCTTCCATAACTTAGATGTTACTTAAAACACAACATAATTATAAATGCTGTTGTCATGTTTGTAGGAGTAGATGTCTAAAAATGACCTATGAATGCCCTTAACTAATCTGAAGGGATTTAAAAGCATTTTTGGCCACAACAGATGCTGAAATAAATACGTTTATTTTTATTAACCAGAATATAAATATAGCACTATACACACCATACATATATGAATATACACACCGATCAGACATACTATTATGACCACATGCATAATACTGTGTCTGCCCCCTTATGTGTTGAAAAATGCTCTGAACCATTGGACCAGAGGACCTCTCAGGGTGTCCTATGGGGTCTGGCACCAGGACGTTGGCACTGGATCCTTTGGGTGCTCTGGCTTGTGCAGTGGGGCCTCTGTCAGTCAAACTTGTTCCACTGCATCCTGTTGATGCTTGATCACAATGGGGTGTAGGAAGTTTGGAGGTCAAATCAACATGTTGGACCATTGTCATGTTCCTCAACATGTTTATTTGGGTGTCTAAGTCTGATCAACACAGATGTTAAAATCCAAGGTTTTCCAGCAGAACAGCACATAGTACCAATATGATCCATGTTATTCACTTCACCTGTCAGTGGTTATAATGTTGTGGCTGATCGGTGTATACATTTACCACTGTAGGGTTTTCTTTAATTAGTCAGATAAATTTGTACTATCTGTATAAACAGATCCTGGACCTTAATATCCAAGTTTGTCGTTGTAATTTAACTTTAATATTTGCATTACATATTTGTGATATTACACGCCCTTAACCTCAGCATTTAAACGAGGCAGATAAATTTGCATTGTATGCAATATTTTAGGGTGTTAACATTAATATTTGAGTAAGTCGGGCAAATTTGTATAAAATTTACTATTGTGGGATCTTAAACTTTTAAATTAGTCAGGTATATTTATATTATAATATTATAGGTTCTTAACCTCAGTATTTTAATTAGTCAGACATCATATACAATAACGTCAGGCTTTAATCACAATGTGTAAGTTTATATTGAATAGTAATTATAATTGTTGGGTGTGTACCTTTATATTTGAGTTATGGTTCCCTATTTTTCTTTGGCAAATCTCCTTCAGCAATGCGTAAGTACTGGCTTTGTGTTATTTAATGTATTTCTTTAAGATCTACTCGTTGCAAAGCTCAACTCAAGCTCATAAATGCACCGACAGGCGTTTTTCACCACTGTACTGATCATCACCTGGTACCACGTGACCTGTTTGTTATGTTGCAGAACCAGTTTATCAGAAATGTAGTTTCATGGAGGAAACTTGAACAACACCCAGCTTTTATCTCCATACTGGTCTCTAACTGGTCTCTAACTGGGGCCATGAGCTTCACTTACTGGTCACCTGAAGCACAACACGTGTCTGGAAGCTGTGGTTTCCCGGTAACGTGGAGTTGCACAAGTAGCTGCCCTCGTCTCCCGGTATCACCCCCCGGATGTTCAGACTCCCGTCATGCAGCACGCTGAGCCGCCTTCCCCCGTCAGCTGGACTCAGCGAGGCTCCGCCGCTCCTCCCGACCTCCAGTCCGTTCTTCACCCACGTCGTTAGCTCCGGTGTTACGTTACCGGAGGTGTAACACGGAAGTAGCACGATGTCTCCCGGTGCTGCGGTCGTTTCGGTGAAGTCACTGACCGAAACCGAAGCTTTAAGAGCAGAAAAAGAAGAAAAGCAATGAGCGGAAGTAGTTTTTCGTCCTCACCTGTTACCTGAGGATGATAAACTCACCTGTCCAGCACAAACACAGAAGCGCTGTGACTCTCCTCATCATGACTTTAACCACATCAGTGAACAGAAAGGCTTCCAGTCCAAACCTGTCTGACTAGTCCACCTGTAGGAACCAGCAGGAGACACGCAGACTCTCACTGGGAACCAGTCCGCCCATTATAAAGCATGAAGCTCACAGCAGCAGAGGACCAGTCCCTCATGGTTGCTTTATTGTGGATCTGACCTGCAGGCTTTTAGGACGTGCTTTGTTTACTCCAGCATGCTGATCCGGAAACTTAGTCTGGAATAAACCACACCCTGGACTCACCTGCTTAAAGGTACAGTAGCACACTTTATCTCAGGTTAACGTGACAACATCATTTATCGTATTTATTAATGAAACAGGACAGAACCTGGTTTAGGATACTGACATTAGACTGCAAAACACCTGAAAGCAACTCAGTTAAATCAACTCATCTTTTCTAGGAGTCTAAATATATGAGTCTTGCTCATTTCTAGTTAATTAGACTTGAAATGTCTAATTTCTATAATATTACCAGCTCATATATTTCACTGATCTCTATCTGTATAATACCAATATGCTCCTACATATACAATAACCCTGTGCAATATTGTTATTTTCCACATTCAAGGAATTTGTGCGACATCTGAATTTCTATATGGGAAGAATCTGCTGTACTTGTGTATATGTCTTGTTTACTTTTTGTTTTTTCTGCTAATGTGCCTGTATTTTTTGTACTTATGCAACTTGTGCAACATCCCCACAGTGGGAATAATAAAGGCTTATCTTCATTATTTTTTTTCTGTAATTTTACTAGTTGTTATCTGTAGTTGAACAAAACATAGAAAATCTGTACAATAGCAGTAAATTACATTTTAAAATGTTTTGTTTGTATGTTTTACATTGGGGGACCTGTATTTTTAATGTTGTGAAACTCAGCTGTTTTTTAATTGAAACATTACTTATTATACTGTTTATTACTTATTAGATTATATTATGTTTAGTGCTATTAGGTGACATACTGTGGATTGGCACTAAATAAATAAATTTGAATTGAAATAGTATCAATATTACAGGCTCCTCTCATGACACTAGTTTCATCATCTCATCTGTCCTTATTGGAATCTGTGCAATACCAATATCCTCCTACACATAGAATAATCCTGCACAATATTGTTGTTTTCCACATTTAGAAGAACCTGTGCAAAATCTGAATTTCTACATATCGGAGAATCTGTACAAAATCTGTAGCACTTGTGCAAATTTCTTGTTTATTTTTTATTTTTATACTTATGTGCCTATACTTTTTGCACTATCACCCTTTGCTGCTGTAGCACAGTAAGTTTCTCCACTGTGGGTTTAATAAAGGCATATCTTAGCTCATCTTAACTCGTTCTTTTTTCCATGATTTTACAAGTTGTTATCTGTAATTGAACAAAACAGGGAACATTTGTACAAAAACAGTAAATTACAGTTAAAAATGTTCTTTTTTTTTTTTTTTACAATGATGAACATGTATTTTAAATATTATATAATAACAATATATAATTTTAATTCTAAACTGTTTCATCAGTTTACTAGTTTCAGCCTCCTTGTCTCCTTCATCCTCCTAAGAATTTGTCCAATATCAGTATGTTTGTACATATACAGTAACCCTGTCCAGTGTTATTTTTCTCATTCAAATAAATCTGTGCAATATCTCCTCTGTCCTCCTTCCTCCTGCCTGTGACCCAGAAATCAATCTCGCAAAGGGCTTTTCAGTTCCTCTCAATTTCCTTGTGTCTTGAGGACTGAGGATTGTTCGCTGGAAGAGCCTTGAAAGGAATCGAAGACGTACAGTTGGTGAAATAAGACGAAGGATACATGAAGCAGAAGAAGCTGCAGTTGTAGGAACCCACTTCTAGGACCCCTGTTGTCACAGCGCCACCTGCCGAATTGGGTGATTGCTAAAGTGTCCAACTTGTTGTTTTAAAGATGTATTCCACTCAAAATAGCTACGTTTAGTTTTAAAGGCTTCCTGCACCCAAAACCGTGCATACTTTATGTTTTAAGCCAGTGTCTGTCTGCTAAAAAAGCTGACTCACCTACAGAGTAAACAAGTGGTTGCCACATTATCTGGCTCAAAATGAGTTAATGAAAAGCCAGGGGTCCTAGAAATGAAGTTTCCACAGGGTTAACTTCAGTAGATGTAAAGGTAAACTGGGGTATTTGTCAAGCCAAAAACTAGTGTATGCAACAAATTGAAATTTAGCAGTTACATGGCAGAGACTTGTGAGTGCTTATGTGAAATTCAGGTCCAAAACAATGTCACAAATTGAAAAAAACATACCAATTATAAGACCAAAATGTTACCACATCTGTGTTTCATGTCTGTATTTTAAGACATGCAACTAAAATACATCCATTGGAATAACAATGCACCTTAATAAGAAGTGAAAATATAAACAATAGAAGTTCAGTATTTGAAAGAGGACAAAATATCTTTAAATTTCCAAAGTCAGTCAAACAGTCCTCTCATCGTCAGATCCCAGTTTCTAAAAATGGGATGTCTGGAAACAGAAAGTGTGTTAATGGAGCATGTGAGCTGCAGGAAGGACTCGCTCAGGGCGGATGATCTGACTGACAGAAAGTTTAGCAAACCACAACCCACGTGTTCTGCAGGAGACAGCCCCCCCTGGTGGCTACTTGCAGCTAGAGCTGTTTGTGTCGTTCACATGTAGTGAAAATATGGGGAAAATATACTTTACAACAACTGTGCAGAAAATAAGAAGCGCCAGTAAATTAACTTACCTAAAATTCGAGTTGTTGTCATACATACCAATGAATATTAGCATTTAGTACAGCAAATTGACAAGTAATATGTGCAAATAGGCAACAAAATGAATAACTTCATCTACTAATGCAGAAATCTAATGGAGATTTTCATAAAACACTAAATATTTAAGTCGGAAACCACAATTATTATCTGTACTTTGTTAAAATGACACATTTTAAAATAATTTAAATCTATATTTTTGGTTAATATGGTCCAATTTGTTGTCTAATCGCGCACTTTCGTTCCCAGTTCCCCTATCTTCCGGTGGTCCCTGAACGCACCACCGTAGACAGTGCGTGTTGCCTGCAAACAGCGGTTCAGTCAGCAGCGTCTGTTAACGGACTACAAGTGGAAAATGCCCGCAGACGTGAGCCAGTGGAACGGACCTTTGGCCCTGCAGGATGTCGAGGAAAAGCCCGCACAGCCTCTGACCATCAAATACGGCTCCGTGGAGATCGACGAGCTGGGAAAAGTGCTCACTCCAACCCAGGTTGGCCGGCTAACTACTGTTGGCTGACTAATGCAGGCTAGCTAGGCTAACAAGTCAGCTAACGGTAGCGTCGTTTGTGTCTGTTGGCTTAAACATGCTAGCTAGCTAGCTAGCATCATGATTGCGCCTTTTTCTCCCGATAAACACCGATTTGTAATTAATTATTTGTTTTTAGTGTGGTTGCAAATGTTTGCTAACAATGAATCAGGTTACATAATGAAACCAGCATGTCTGCAGCTGGAATAGACGGTCAACAGCGACCCCAAATGGGCATCCAGCACCTCAGAGATCACGGGTGTTAACTCCTAATATTAAATTATGAATAATATTGTAAAATAGGTAAGTAAATTAGTATGACAAATAATATTGTAGTCTCTTAACCTTAATATTTTATTTATTTGTGTAAATTTAAGTCATACTGTTGGGTGTTAAACCTTACAATTTAAGTTAATCAGGTACATTTTTAAAATATATATAATAATGTGGGTTCTTCAACTTAATAATTATTTTAAACTTTAGTTATTATCCTTAATATATGAGCTGGGGTGGTATATTTTTTATTATACGTAATATTGTAGGGTCTCATGCTCATTAAATTTGTCAGGTAAATTTAAATTATACTACAGGTGTTTACCTTTTTATTGCAGTTTGACAGGTGAATTTGAAATATTTATAATCTTAATTAGCTTTGGATGATAAAATAACGTAACACCTAATGTTTAAATTAATCAGGTTAAGTGGTATTAAATGTATAATACTGTTGAGTTTTAACTTTCATATTTAAATTTGTAAGGTACAATTGCATAATAAATAATATTGGGGGCTCCTAACCTTAATATTTAAATTAGTTATGTCAATTTAAATTTAAAAATAGAAGGTTTTAAATATTGATAGTTTAGTTTGCCAGGTGAATTTATAATTTAATCTTGTTAAGTCTTAAACGTAATATGTACATTAGTCAGGTCAGTTTGTACTTTATATAATATTGCAGGGTCCTAACCTTAACACTGAAACTTGATGTCTAAATTTGTAACGTCAGTCTTACATCTATGTTTGCACTTTGACTCAACATCTGCTGTTATAAATGTGCTGTATAAATGTTGGCATCTTGACTTAATGTACTCATTTCGTTCACAGGTGCAGGATCGACCCACCTGCATCGAGTGGGAAGGATGTGACTCCAGCAAACTGTACACTCTGGCTCTGACCGACCCCGACGCCCCCAGCAGGAAAGACCCCAAGTTCAGGTGAGAGCAGCAGGAAACATCTGTGCAAACTCTAAAAACATAGTAATCAGATTTGTTTTAGGAATATTTGCCGTGAAGAGGCACTAACAGATGGGCTGCATGATGTAGTGCTCTCGGGAATAAAATTGTCCTTTTTCGCTGCAGGGAGTGGCACCACTTCCTGGTGGTCAACATGAAGGGGAATGATGTGTCCTCTGGCTGCGTCATGTCCGACTACGTTGGCTCTGGTCCTCCCAAAGGCACAGGTAAGAGAGACTAAAGCTTAGACATGCATTATCAACAGACAGATGGTTTTTGTAACAGCTGGACTTTATATTTTACCAGTCCATGATTACATTTGTGTGCATGTTTGGCAAAATATCCCATATTTGGGGTTGAATTTAAATGAGTTGATGTATCAAGTTGGACTGAAAGCCTTAAAGACACATCTTACAAAGTCCTACAGAGTGTTTCCATTTAAAATCTTAATGTGAACTGATCATGACATGCAGACGTACACGCTTTTCATGGCTTGAAACCATCTTTTTAGTTGTCAAGCTGAAATAGAACTATTAACTGTTGTAATTTGGAGCCTTTATTACTGTTAAACATAACCAGGGTATCTGATCTTATGTTCTCCTGCAGTGTTTTCCTCCTGCAGTGTAGTGCACCATTTAAAACCCTCAGTATTTGCCCCCCTCAGGTCTCCACAGGTACGTGTGGCTGGTGTACGAGCAGCCCGGCAGCCTTTCCTGCTCCGAGGCCGTCCTCACCAACCGCTCCGGAGACGGCCGCGGCAAATTCAAGATCCAGAGCTTCAGGCAGAAATACAACCTGGGAGCCCCGGTGGCAGGAACCTGCTACCAGGCCGAGTGGGACGACTACGTCCCCAAACTGTACGAGCAGCTGGCTGGAAAATAAAAAAAGACTCTAAAGCATTCAGCACTAGGAATTCCCACTGAGTCTGCTGCTCTGTAGGAAATTCCCATTCTGCAAGAAGCAAACCCCGACAGTAACAAAGCATTTTTTTGTGCCACTAAAAGTATTTTGTTTTCCCACTGTTGCCTAAACAATGTGTGATAAAAATAACAGCTTCCTCTCAATGACGTGACTTTTTCTCATCTGCAATAAATCTGTTAGACGCACTGAAATGGTTGTAATGTTTTCCAAAAGACTTATTCCACCAATCTGCATCCTCCTGAACAACATATTAATCCTACTGTGATGACAAATTATTATAAATGTGAGGAATCGACCCCCTAAATGATTGGAACTAGTAGCATTTTGTTTCATTTTCATTGCAGAAAGTGCAGCAGTAAAAGGGCTGCAGAGAGAAGTGACTATCATGAACTTTGCTGCTTCTTTTTTTTTTCAGTCCAGCACATTTTTAGTAACCTTTGTTCCTGCTAAAAAAACTAGGTTTCTAATTTTTGCACTGTGGACTTTGCTTGTTTTTTCCAGTTCTGTAATTTGAGGTGAAGATTTGTCACACAGCAGCCCGACAGACTGACTTCACTGTATAATTTAACTACAGTAGAAGCTGCACAGCTGAAATATGCACAGAAAAGCTTGGAAAAAAACTTGACCAACCACATTTCCTGCTCTGAACACTGAATCTTCAAACTGTTGCAAATATAAATCAGAACAGGCAAAACCATTGGTTTTTTAAATAACCGTCTCCTTTCAGACTAGTCCGGAGAAAACATCCAAAACACATTTAGGTGTTTATTTTACTACATTTTGTCTACTTGTGTCTGTAGATTTCAATTATAAAGCATATCTTTGACGGCAATTTCCTCAAAATCAGTTTCCCTCATATTTTGAGCCACATATCTCCACTTTAGTAGCAGTGACAAACACCATTTTCATTCTGATCTATATTCTAAAGGTCTTCACGGAGGGATTTGTTTATATATCATTCCTAACCTGATTTATTTAACATCTAATCCCTAAAAACGTGGTAAAAATGTAATTTTTTTCTGGCTATATTGACCGTGTTTTCTGATTTATGAAGTGATAAAACGAGATATTTAAAATCGCACTTATAAAAATCTTTAATCGATCAACAAGAAATCTAACTTTATCCAGAGTTTCTGTTCTGGGAATTAATGCATTCTTTGATTTGCATTACCATCCATGATCTATACACCGCTGAATCCTCTGTAGGTAGAATTTGTTTTGTGATCATTAAAGTTTTATCCTGTCTTAACTTCTGCAATTTAATGTATAAAACTTATAATCTAAAAAAACCCTTGCCTTATTGTAAGTAATGAACTGGGGATGATTTCTGGTGACATCTGCTGGTTGAAATTCCCCTTTATTCCCTGTTGTTTGTTCAACTTATTTGCTTTTTCCCCGTTTTAAACGTTGAATATGACAATGCAAGGAATTCAAATCCAATACATCCTTGTTTCGTGTGATGAGCACTTTATTTACAAATATAATTAAAAGCTCTGACAGATTCATGCTTTCTTTTAACCTGGAAAAAAAAAATTAAAGTGCATGCAATAATAAAGCATCATACTGGTCTGGTTTATAAGAAACTACACAGCTCACAGAGAGTTGTGTAAAGCGAAAGAAAAAAAGAAATCAAATGAAAATCCCACTGATAAGATGACTGGACCTCAAATACTATCTGAGGAGGGGGGAGGAAAAACAAACAAAAAAAAAAAGCGCCTTTAAAAATTCTTTTCTGATTCGAGTTGACAGTTAAAATACGATACGAAAATAAGTAAAAGCTCTCCATAAATCCTTCTATACACAAAGTACAAGTCCCCCTGCCCTCCCCATGAAGCCCTTTGTGCTAGCTGGGAGTTCACGTGTCACATGGTTTATTTTTCACATTGACTGCCAGTGCAGAGAAATCAGTACGATACACATGTCGAGTACTACGATTCGCCCACCCGCCAGTAATCAAATGCACCCGAAGGAATCACATTTATCAGAAGCGTACCTGTTTTTATGTACATTGTGATGTTTTTTCCTCTCAAAGTATCAAATTATTCAAATTTGTCCTAAAAATGTCCTGATGAATAAATACCAAAAAAGGTGTTGAAAGAAGCAGCACAGACGAGCGGCTGCGGAAGGATCGGTGGCTTGATTTATCGCTTTGAGAGATTTATTTTTTTGCACTGGTTGAGATTTTTAAAAAAACTAACAGAGAAGTAATCGCCTCTGGAAATGCATGGTTGTGGAGCGATCTTCGCTTGCCCATCTGCCCTCATTTTTCTCTCCCTCCTTCTCTCGGCTTCCACTTTTAGTCACACCAAAAGTGTCATCATTGCACAAGAAACGAGAAACACGGTGACTATGTTATCATTACAAAAACATGACAACTACAGGAAGTTATCCAGCATATTTTTTTTGTCATCTTGTGACACCACGAGAGGCAAGGAGGGGGAGGAAGTTTAGGTGGGGTTTGTATGTCTTTATTAAACCTGCCGTGGAGCCTGTCTGAGCGGCCCAGAGAACACACTGGAGCTGGTTCTGGAGCTGTGTTTCTGTGTTTGATGTGTGTTTGAGTCGAGGGCGTCAGCAGCAGTGAACACCTGCACCGTCAGGTTGGGTCAGGTCGGAGGAGAGGAGGGTTGTTCTGAGGCAGGCGGACGCCTGGGGGGGGGGACTACGAGAGACAGGCGGGGGAGACGGTGGCGGTCCCCCCTCATCTGTAGTCGTCCTTGGGAAAGTCCAGGGTTCCCAGGTTGCCGAAGCCCAGACGCAAACTCTCCATGTCGAAGCTGTCGGTCTCCCGCTCCTGGCGCTCCAGCAGGTGTTTGATCCGGTCGGTTCGCTCCTTCTGAAGGGAAACCAGCTCCTCTTCAATCTGCAGGAGACACCGCCGAGCAAGAGAGCCAGAGTTTAGTTTAAACCAGGATGGATTTGGTTGTTAAAATGGGTTAAAATATTACTGTTAACTATTAAAACTTTATCTGTGTAACTTCATGCTTCCTTAAATTATTCTTGCACGTCTTATTTCAAGAGGTCCAATACAGTCTAACTTGAAACGCTGTGATCTGATGACATTGTGATGCTTTTGCTTCATTTAAGTGTCTCAGGAAGACATGACAGTGAGGCTGCACAGCTCACATTTAAAATTAATTCAGTTATTGTCAGTAGCCAGTATTATTTGCTCTGTTCCAACAGACATCATAAGTAAATCAAAATACTTGTGGCTGTGTATAAGGGGCGTTTAAGTTTGTTAATCTTTGGGTTTCCTCACTATTTAGCATTTAATGTTTAATTTCTGTCATTGGAATTTGCTTTTGTGGACAAAAACAAGAGAAAGAACTGCCACTATAAAGCAGTTTTTATAGCACTGCAGCACAAAATGCAGCCTGAAACCAACACCGTCACCTTTACAGATTGTGTATGTTTATACTGCAGAGCTATTCCATATCCTCACAAAGTAATGGTCTGTTCTAGTACGACATGTGCGACTGGATGCAGACTCTGATGTGCATTGTTTTTGCACTGAAGGTACGAGTGTGTTTACTTGTAGTGGTGGCAGGAGTTGCTGAATCTGTCAGCACATTAACTCTGCACACACACACACACATCCACAGGTGCAGACAAAGCACTGCATGGCGCAATACGGCAATCTGGCCAACTACTGAGCATGCACAGAAAACTCCAGACTCTGACCATGAACCGAACCGGAGGACAATAGTGCTTCTGAAAAACCATGACATCATCCCCTTGGTGCCGGTGTGCAGTGTTCGGACGCCGCCAGGAGGTGGCAACAGACCACCGCGGCTCGTTCAGGGCTACACCGGACCGGTAGAACTGGATCAGGGCGGCATTTCAAACGTCTCTCCCTTTGTTGTCGGAGTGCTGTCTACTAGACTGTGGCGATGACGTAGGGCACTTTGGAAGGAGGCAGATGCTCTCGTCTTATCACATGTCATTGGTGTACATGACAGGTCGCCTGAATTGTCACTTTACAGGTGACAGATGTTTCCAACTGGAGTGTGTTGGATTCACGTTACAGGACAAAGACCGATAAAACTGTCGAATTTGTGTAAAATCATAACAAAGATTACTGCCAACCTCCAGCTGCAGATGTCATAATTAATACTATGTTTTAACTGACAATAATAAAAAGTTTACAGTGGAGTGATTTTGAGGATTTTACACACACAACAGCCTTTAATAATGAGCTAAACTGTGTTAACTGTGCTGTATTAAAAACAGAGGCTGATGAAAACGCCGTAGTAAGATACTGATGTCTGGAGATTTCACCAGCGCTGGGAGTGTGTGGGAGAGAAATGGTTGTGTGCACCCTGCAGGAAGGCATGCCACTGTCATCACCACCTGTGGTGAACTAAATCTGTGTGTGCGTCTGTGTGAACTTGTGGATTTCTGTCTGGGTCGCCTTTCATGCCCGCACTGCCTGCTGATGTGGATGCAAATGTGGATCCACACGAGCGTCGATGTGGACTAGTTGTATCTCAACAAATTGCCGCCTGCTGGTGTTTGTCTACACACACGCATCCTTCAGAGGCTTTAAAGGTTTCCCTTCGTCTTGTATTGATGTCGTGCTGAAGAAAACAATGCAACACCAGTGGAGAAGATTTAGTTTAGGCTTTAGTAAAGACGGAAAGATTTCCTAATTCTTGGTTGATGTTTTGTTTCTTCCAATAAAAGATGGTGCTACTGTCCTTTTTATGAAGTCTGCACAGGGTTTTAAGTAATTTATGAACCTAAAATGCCCCAAAATGTTCAGTACAATTCAATAGAAGTTGTTGGAATCACGTTTAAATGTGTTCTAAGATGTTGAAAAAAAGCCTACCAGAGTCCTACTAATATGACAGCACATGTTCTCTGCCATTCTTTCCCCAAAAGGTATTCAGAGTTTACAACATTTAGAGGCCTCAAAACGACTCAATATCATACAATTTTAAAACTGGCATGTTCACCAACCATTCAATTATTCAACACACTCATTGGCCTTAAACTCAGCCTAACCTAATTTTATGTTTGTATTTTTTCCTTCTGAAGCCTTAGGTTGCCTCTCCTCTCCTTGTCTTATAAATTCTGTCAGGAATACATTTTTGCTTTGTTCTTTTCGTTCAGGGTTTCGTTCTGCACATTGGATAAAGTGTGTTTTGTTAAAAATTTAACAGGGTAGCAGGAAGGATTGGACAAATCTTAAATTAGTGGGGTTATTTTAAGTTTATCACCAGCCTTAGGCCAGAAGATCATTTGTTATCATACCTGAGCCAGGAGAAAATCTCCGCTTCTCGGCTTTGGCACTTGTACTTTTAAGAAGGAGCTTGTCTTGGACTATTTGAGGAATTCATTCCTTCTTTGGTAGACAGACTCCTGACTGTACTGCACAACAATGCCTGCAGAAAAACCCGAGTGTGTCCTGAGTGTTTCCTTCACCACACCTTTTGTTCCAGGTGAGCCCGGCGCAGCGACACCTTCTGCTCCAGCTTCTGCTGCTCGCGCTCGTGCTGCGCCTCGGTCTGCATCTTGATCTTGCTCTGGTAGGCATTGAGCAGCTCCATCTCCTGCTGCAGCTGCTGCCTCAGGGCCTGGCACTCGGCTTCCTGGGCCTCGTCCAGACGCAGCTGACACAGCCGACCACGGACCGCAACAGGGGAGAGAGGGAGGTACAAAGAGACAGGGAGAGAAGGGGAGATGAAGGAGGGAGAAATGGAGTCAGAGGGGGTACAACAGAGACAGAAAGGAGGGGAGGGGAGGCAGTGACGAAAGGATGGAAGGGAATGGAAGGACGACAGGGACAGAAAGGACAGTGGAAAGAGAGGGAAGGTTGGGGAAAGACATGAAGGGAGGCAGTGAGGGAGTAAGATGAGAAAGACAGGAGATGAGGACAAACAAGGAGGAGAAAATGTCAAAGAGGGAGCAACAGGTGGAGAGAAAGGTGCCATAATCTCATTCAAAAACTAATCTTCCTGCATTTCTAAATCATTTTCTACAAATAATGTTAATGTGGCTCCGCTCACCGCCTGTGAGGCCATCATCTCGTTGATGCTCTGCTCGTATTGCTCAGCCAGGATGGCCAGCTTGCGTGTCTGCTCGTCCTTCAGGGCCTTGAGCACCGTCTTGTGCTCGGCCTTGGGCGTAACTTCCATCTGGTGGTGGCGCAGGGCCTTGTACTGCTTTGTCTGCACCTTACATGTGTCCTGGAACTGCTTCTTGATCTGCAGCTCCAACGCCTGGACGGAAAAAACAAATACGGCGAAGAAGAGGACAAAGAGTTAAAGCATGGTGTTGTTACTTTCTGCATTAAACTTGTGAGAGAATTCGGCTGCTAAAGGTTAAAGATCTAATACAGCCACAGGCGAAAACCACACTTCCAGTCTTTGGGTCTCCCCCTAAGCAAATTAAAATGAAACCAAACTCAGAGATAACACATGTCGTATGTTCTTACACCATTTTTCCAAATTAATTCGTTACATTCACGTTGCATCACTGTTTTATCAAAAACTACCCACAACATAAAAGATGTTGCTCATTGCTTGCGCCATCTTAGAGGTGGATCCCAGTTGTCTTTTCAAAGACGACTGACAGCAACTAAAGAATGTCTAAAATCATTTTTGTTTTTTCGTTAACCACCAGCCCTGCATTTCAAGTACCTGCCTTCATACCAACAACCATCACCTGACCCACAGAAATCCTGGATTGCGACTCACTTTGAGGTTCTTGGGCTGCTGCCGGAGCTCCAACACGTGCTTGCGGTGGAGTTCGCGCTCACGTCTGTTGTTGTACTCGATCTGGTTCTCCAGCTCCGTCTGGTGCTGCAGGCGGATCAGGTCCATCCGGAGCTTCTGCAGGGTCTTCAGCTGCCTCTGCTCCAGCTCCTGTGTGGATTCATCATGGCGGATCAGCATGGCGTGCTCCATCTCCTTCTGGGTCTTCTTCTTGTTCAGCTCCTGAGTGGACCAAGGAGACATTTTTACTTGTAGAAATCAGTGTTCATGTGTCTTTTTTTAAGGCTTATAGCATTTACTGTCATTTTCAACATCTTAAAAATCAATCATGTTAAATTTTCTATTTAAACATGTCCCAATAATTGTGCATTTTCCCACAACAGCTTTTCAGATTATCGCATTTGTGGCTTGCTTTGCTCTCTAATAATCTTCTTATAGTTAAAAAACAACACCTAATTGCTCTGAAGAACAATGGGTGTAATTATTACAGACATATTGTTATTTGCTGTGAAAAAATCCCATTTGGCCTTTTTCCTTCCAACATCGCAAACAATAATAGCTAACAAACAAAAGTTTCCTGAGGATAAATTGAACATTTACCAATTAATTGAACAATCAGACTCATTTTTGATTAACTTAAATGCACTTGATGTTATTAATAGATCCTCCACACCTCTCGGATCTGCTCCTGCTCCAAGTCGTGCCTCTTGATCATGACTTTACGCTTGAATGCGCGGCAGTTTCTGTCGTAGAAAACCCTCTGCTGGGCCAGGAGATGGGCCTCCTCCTCGGCCTGGGAATGCTGCATGTTCTCTTTGTGCTTTGACAAACGCTCCTGCTTCTCCTTCTTGGGTGTGCTGTGGTCCTCGTTCATCTCCTGAGAAGGACAGGAGGCCAATTATTGGTTAATGATACCAGCAAAATAAAGAAAACTGATAAATTTGGGAAAATCTATGATGGGCAGTGGGTGAGGAGCTTCAAAACTATGTAAATACACATGCATGTTTTGAATGTTAAAGAAGACAAACCCTTCATACAAGTCCACACTATGAAGTGTTTGTCGTGAAAGCATATGGTAAACTGCAGCTGACTTTTCATATTGAACTACAGATGACTTCATTAGCCAGAAGAAGGTTGAAAAAAATTAGAAAAATTCAGCCACATCTATCCCTTCTCAGTATGAGTTCTCTTTCTCTTTCATGGGCTTTAAGGTAATCTACAACTCGCGCTAATACACTTAACACATGAGCCTGATCCCTGCTCTCTGTGGTGTCTAATTCCGTTATAGCCCTCAGTTGGTGGGAAATATCTCTCCCTGCCAGCGATGCTTTCTTTTAACTGCGCTGACCTAATTTTGGTCACTTATCTTGTAACTGAAAACACAGTGTATCACACACCCAGCCCACAGGAGTGCTCTCTGGACTTCTGTTTTCAAGGTTGTGGAGGCACACAAATGCTCCAGTGTGCATATGGCTCCATGTTTTTCCATGTTTGTTGCGTATATACATATGTAGGTACATAGTAAGTAGGCTGAGTGACTCAACACAACTTCCAAAAGGCCAATTTGGAGGTGCTGAATGTGCACGTTATTGTGTAGGAGGGCTGATTCAAACAGTAAACAGCACACAGGACTGTGTGTCACCCATGAGAGAGGCGTACAAAAGGAGTTTGCCTGAGGAGGAGAAAAACAGGAAACCAACAAATGTGGTGCGCACCTCCTTAATCTTCTCCTTGCAGAGTTTGTACTGTTTTTTTTGATTATCCAGAAAAGTGGTGAGCTCCTTCTTCTGCTGGGCCACGATCTGCTGCTGGAACTTCTTCTCATCCGTCAGCGCCGTCTTCATCTGGAGGACACATGAATGAAAGACTGTTAGAATACAGCCTGCAGTTACAGCAAACAACCACATGTGCTTAGTGTTTAGTCATATATATGCATGATGTCACCTAAAATCTACAGTATAGCAAAATATCTGGAGCTGTTTTAAGAATCTATCACTAATTTCTTGAATTTTTCAAGCAAAAACATCAAACATTCTCTGGTCCCAGCTTCTCCAATGAGAGGTTTTCTACATTTTATCTCACTGAAACTGAATTTCTTTGGATTTTGGACTGCAGGTCGCACAAAACATGAAATCTGAAGAAATTATTTTGGTGTCATTGAGGACATTTTTCGCAAAATGGAAAAAGATGCTTGGTGAGATAAGCTTTTACTTGGAGGTCAAACTTTACATAAAAAGATCCAAGAAGTGGTTGTCTTAAAAGCTAAAACAACCTAGTATGAGATGAGAGTGTGCAGCTCAGTTGTAATAATCTAATCAAATATCTAGCAACCTGCTGGTTTACCTGGTTGATGTGTCACTTACTTGTGACATTGTGTGTTTATGTAGCTCTTAAGGTGTACATGCTTGCTACATGAACAGATACATTATCTCTTAGGCTGGGCCCAGCATGCTGTGTGCTAATCACAGAGATATGCAGCTTGTTTTTCAGAGCGTGACATTCTGTGACCCACTTCTGCCCTTGTGGTTCATCGTCTGTATCATTGGGTGGCAGCAGTGTGTAAAGTTATGGCAAAAATTTCCCTCAATGGAAGACTGAGTTGCTTCAAAACATTTCGTAAACATCGCTGAACTTTCCCACAAGCTCTTCTCCAGCGGCTATGGAATAATTTTAACTTCTATATCATATCCTCCTCTGTTTTTTCCAAAGCAGACCTCGTCCCCTAGCCAACTGTTGCATGGTACATGTAGGTCGACGTGATCATCTGTGAAATAACTTAGGAGTTACTGCATACGCTCATGCCTTTCCACTCATGTCCTATAACCCCCGACACCCCGCGCAAATCCCACCTCTTTCTCGCTTTGCACGGCGTGGCGCTTTGCCAGCTTCTCCAGCTCGATGTAGGCGTTGTTGGCCTGCGTCTCCACCTCCTTCTGCAGCTTGAGCCGGTGCTCGTCCATCTCGGCCTTTAGCTTGTTCTCCAGGGCGATCAGCTGCTTCTGGTGCTGCCGCCGCATGCGCTTGTAGCCTGACATCTGTTCCCGCAGCTCACTTTCCTGCTCATGCTCGTGGATCTGTTTGGTCACCTGTGGAGAAAGAGACGTTGTGAGCGTTGCGATATCTGATTTTTCAGTGAGACCAAAAAGTGAATTATTTCATGCATTCACCACAGATGAAAGGGTATTTCACTATGGGGTGCACCCACACAATAAGGTCTAGCATGTCACCTGTCCTTGGTAAATTTACATTTTTCTGGGTTATCATTTTCAGGAAGAACTGAAACAGAAATCACTCAATACTGTGAAGCATTGCAGCTGCAATCAGCAACACTTGTCAGCTTTACAGAGGCAAGAACTTCAACAAGTGATGAGAAATTAAGGTATTAAAAGAAATACTGTGAAATCCACCACGAGAGCCCAACAAAAGCTCTTTTATCTGACCATCGCACAGCCACTGCATGGAACAGACAACCACAAAAGATCTCAAACGTGTTCAAGCCAGATGGAGCAAGAAAAAAGTTGTACAAACAATATTAAACAGCTGCTACACAACTAAATTTAATCTAAGATTTGGAACACACTGTCATGCCTCAACACTTTGTCTCATCTTTTTTGTCCCTTAGTCAAAACCTACACCTGCCACACCAACCTGAGGACAGAAAGGGTTCTCCACATCTAGGTAGTACTCGCTCCGCATCTTCTCATAGCTTCCACCTGAACTCCTCAGGCCAAACATGATGGCGACTTTAGCCAAGTGCACCAGCATCCAGGAACCTTGTGGAGCATCCTATGCCCCCCGACAGACTCCTGCCCGAGCTCCGATGCCACCCCAAGACCACCCTCCCTCCCCTGTTACTGGACGTTGAACCCCCCTCCCTCTCCGGCCGAGGCAGACGTGTGAACTGTGAATGAGGCAGGCCGACTCCGCGGGCCAACAAGAGCACAGAGCCGCTCTTTAGTTGGGCTAACGCTAAGCGGCGGACAGCAGGTGGGTCACATGAATACCTCATTGAGAAAGAGTGAGAGAAGTTGGAGAGGGGGTGGCGGGAGGGAGGTGGTGTTGGTTAGAGAGGAGGGAGGGTGATTGCAAAGGAGTAACAGCAGATGGAGAGTGACTGGGAGAGAGTTAAGGGGGGGAAGAAATGAAAATAATGAGAAGTAAAATAAGAGCATCTACAGCGAAAGCCGGGGTGGAGGAGGAGGTGGTGGTGGTGAGGGGTTGTTGGCATGGAAATAGGTGGAGGCTGAACTCCCCTTTCTCCTTAATCTGCGCTGAATCAATACCCCTACTGTAATAGAGCCTCCCAATCCCAGTCACTTGCTTCTCTGCCACTCTGCATGCTGCCACAAAGGGCCAAGTCACGTCATGTGACGGCCTCTTTCACACAAGGCTCTGGGACTGGAAAGGAGATCATATTCAGGGAGGGGAGGGCGGCATGCAGGCTAAAGGTGAATGTTCCAATGAGATCAGTGGGAACCGAGCAGTTGAACCTTATTTATTTTGCTCATTTCACAGATTAAGGTGGGTCTGTCTTCAAGAAATTCAATGTTGCGCATGATTTGTTGAGCAGAGGAAATGCTGCGTTGGTTTTGGAAGAAGAGATACTTGTCTCGTCTCCAATGCTCTCTTGCATCATTGTATTCTTAAAATTATTCAAACGTTGCAGAGAAAGGGGTTTCTAATCAAATCAAATCACAGTCAAAATTAAGAAACCAGCTCCACTAATTCTTCTTTCAGTGTTTTATCTGCTGGGAGCACAGATATTTCTGTCTTCTGCATTTTCTTTATGATAATTGGCGTTACGAGAAATTCTCAACTGTGCTGGTCCTGATTGGTTATTTAGAGGCAGAGCTGGGGTCACTTTACATTTACCGACACCACACACAGACCTCAAGCTATGTTTGGGCTACGTCTATTAATCTGATTCAAACAAAGCTGTAAGAGGACAGTTTCTGAGTATTTGCTGACCCCAACTCATCTCCTAAATAACCAAACAGGACCAGCACAATTGTGAATTTTTCATAACACCTATTATGATAAAGGAAACGCAAAAGACAGAAATGTTAATTCTCCTGGCAGGTGCGGCACTGAAAGGGAATTAATCGAGCTGGTTTCTTAATCTTGCCTATGTTTTTAATAGAAACCCTTTTCTCTGCAAAACATTTAAATATTTTTAAGCCAGAACATGATAATAAAGTGAGCAGTTTTTTTTATTTATGACTGTAATATTTCACTGGAGAAAAAAGAAGAGTATTCCTTCTTCATCATTACATTAAGAAGAATACATTTTAAGCCAGAGGTGGCTCTTTTTCAGGTATAGAAGAAGAAGAAGAGGCTGCACTAGAACTGAATGTTGCTACAGATGTATAGCAACATATGGCGAAGTCATCTGGCTGAAAGGAGGGAGCAAAAAGCCTCTAAAGACTCTTGTTTAGTGTCCTGTTTTCCTGTAGATACAGAAATGCGGGGCCTCTATGCTCTTATACATCTCTCTGGGCCACAAATGCAAAATAGGTGCATTGAGTTTAACCATAACCTTCGACTTTACCTGTGAATTGAGGCTTTAAATTCTTTTCTAATATATAAGTACATAGAAGATACCAATAAAGCATATTGCTTCAAGTATTAAGCTCAAACTGTCACCACAGAGAGCTGGCTGATGGGGAAGGTACATGTTTTGATGTGTCTTATAAACTCGACTGTAATCTGCCACCGGCATGCAGTCTGTCAGGTTACAACCCGCAACCAGCAGCTAAAGACGAGCGGAGCAGCAGATGAAGTGAAATGTTTTATGTTGTCTCTCACACCGCCTTGAGCTTCAGCTGGTGACTTCATCTAACCTATAATAACCCCTGCCCTCCCTTTTCACTCGCTACTTAAGTCTCACTTCTCGCTTTGCGTCCTTTTCTTTCACCAGTTTCCCTCCTTCATCCTTTCTCCCCCTCCTTTTCCATACTTCTCCCTGGGTAATTTTACATCCTGCACTCCCCTCTTCTTCCCTTCATTCTCTTTTTATGCAACATGTTTTTGGACTTAGTGCCACCAAAGAGTGTGACGGGTTTCGTTGTCCTTCTTTGTCGCTCCACATTTCGATCAGCGCTTTTGTCTCACCTCTGCTTGTTTATCCGTCCTTCCCTCTATCTGTCCTTCTTATCTCCCCGATATCTGCCATCTGTGTCCTCCACCACATCTTTACCTTCTCCTGTCACCTTGCTTTTTTCATTATACTCAACCTTTAATCTCCTCCAATCTCCCTGTGTTTTGTCTTTTGAATATGAGTAAATTTCTCACAAGAAATCTGTCACTTAGTCATGTGCATACTTGTGTTTTTGCAATTTATTAACAGCAGCGTGCTTTAAAAAAAAAAAAAAAAGTCTTTTTTTTTAATCATTCCTTCTTGGTAATGTTCTCTCACTTCTTCCTCCCTTCTCTGGCGATCCGTCACCCCTCACCATCTGGACCCCCCATTCTTCTCTCCCTCTCTTTGTCTACCTGCTGATTCCAGTCGAGGCGAGTCGAGGCCAATCTGAGGACGTCTGCGCTCGGCAGAAAGAGATGATGTCATCCTCTTTCAGCGCCGGCGGGCAGCGCTGGTGCTATCACACAACAGAGACGCTGTGGTTTACTCGACGCTGCCTCTTTTTAAGACAGGCAGAGAGCGTGCCGCCACCTCAGCTGCCTCACATTGTTTTAAAATAGGAATCTAGACTTGTTTCTTTAACAGATAAATGAGAAGAAAAGAGACTGATGAAGTGGAGAGAGGAAAGATGCAAGTAGAGGACATAGGATATTAATCTCTTCAAACTTATTTTTCATATAACCCTTGTTTCGCTCACCTGCTTGTATAAAGTGAGGACAAGGCAGGCTTATTGGGAAAAGTGGGCCTCTGTATCTTGGTACAATATGTCATAATGAGATATTCTGGGGTAGGTCATGATTATGAAACAATAACAAATCAGAAAAACACTCAGCAGTAATAAACAAGAATGAAGAGAAACACTTCTTTGTTCTTACCTAGCAGCGACAGAAACAAAGAGGAAAGGTTATCTGAGGATAATATTTTCCAGTGTGAGGTATAAAGGGACACCTATGCACTGTGATCCAAAATTACTCATGAAATGGAAAGCACATTGGAAATAGATGCTTTACTGTGGATTCTTTGGTTTTTTTCTATTGTTTCACCCTGGATTTTGAGAGATTTTGATATTGGGGCGACTATCTTTTTTCACTGTGGTGTGTCTTTATTGCCAACTCTCGAACTTTAATGATGCAACCTAAAAATACAATGCTTCCAACTGGACTCCTATTATTGTCTGTGTCACTGCAAGTCATGAGACGTTATGAGCATTAAAAAAAAAACAAGAAGAAAACGTGAAGCCTCCAGTAATGTGCGAGTGCAGATGAAAAACAATGGCAGTCAACACAAAAACACACACATCCCTGGATTATCGGTGGTTCGTGCTCTGGTCAAGGACAGCACGAGGACACACACTCTGCTACACACACATAAAAACACACAAACACACACACACATCTCTTCCCGGCTCATGTTCTCTGATGTCTGGTTTAAGACCTGATAGCAGAAGGGAATCACAATTAAAACCAGTGGGTCATGGATGGGTAAACACACACACACACACACACACTCACGTGCACACAACACCACGACTACTTTCTAGTTACTAGAGCCGGTTTCCATGACAACAGACAGGGAGAGAGTGGTACAGAAAGGCAGAAAGACAGAGAAAGAGAGAGAGAGAGAGGAGAGAGAGAGCGCATTGCAACCCCTTCAACTCAGAATATTGAGTCGGATCTGAGAATGATGTATTATCAAATGCAGGAGAGGAAGGAATAAAGGAGGAGGTGGAGGGAGGGGAGTGGTAACGCCAGGCGTAGTACAAGAGGAGGAAACAAAAGGAGTGAGGTGAATTAAAGGGAAACAACAGCAGAGAAATATGTGGTGGAGAATAGGGCCAAAGCTGTAGAGAAAATCCAAAAGATGGACTGATGTGGAGAAAAAGAACTGAATAAATTGAATGAAATAGGCGCAAAAGAGACGCGAGTGAAGACCTGTTCTTTCTGCAGCATTTACAAACATCAGTTTGTTCGGACACGGATTGCAATTCTTCAGTGTGAAGATATCCAGCGTTTACCCGCCAAATTCACAGACAGGTTTTAACAGAGAGAAACAAAAGAATGTCCCGACTGCTCCTTCATATGCTGCTGCAGGGTAAACAAAACACTCTGGAAGGGATTCTGGCTTCTGCACTAAGTAATCTTTTCTACTGGTCAGTTGTTGGTTTATTTAAAAAAGCATTTTTCCAAGTGACCACGGCTGTGATAAATACTGGGAAAAAAATGGAATAGTGACTCTACATACTAAAGATATTTTACTACTTACATTATGATTTGTTTCTATAGTTGTCTCACATCTGTTCTGGAAATGCAGCCTGCAGTTCAGCCAAAAGCCCCTGAATAGATGTCACACTACTACTGGTCACAGCTGAATCACTAATGACTTTACAGTTGTGTCAATAAATGCACAACTGTATCTGTGTGGAGCAAATGGTTTATTTTTGGTCAATTTTCAAATGAGACATGTACAATACAGTTATTTTGATGAACTATTTTAGGGTTAAATTTGTTGATGTTTTCTGATGGAACAACACGTCCCAGATCATTTCTATTTTTGCAGTTTTTGGCTCTGATAAATAGTCTACTGTTGGTGACTTTGAAAAAAATAACATGCCTTTCAAATCCACTGTGATAGTGATTTCTTATGCCTAATGTTTTATCTCTACACTGCCATGGCTGCGACTTCCATTGAATATCAGAGTTTGTGTAGCACACTGTTGCTTTCAACTGGAGTTGAATTTGCTAAAAAAAAAAACAGCAAGGAAAAAAAATAAAAGCTTTTCTTGCTTCTATTTTTTAGTTTTCAAAGCAACAGAGCTTTTACAGTATATGCTCCCCAAACGAAAAATCCTGAAACCCTTCCAGCTCACGGAAAACATGTTTCAGGACGTCAGAAAGTAAACAACAGCAGAAAAGAGGAAAGCCTTTGGTTTAACCTTACCAGTGAGGCCGACTTTATGGTCGCAAAGCGGCCCTGGTTTTTGTAGTTTTGGGCGTGGCTGCTCTTGTCAGAGGAGACCGGCCTCAGCTCTGGCCTGTGGTCTCTGTGGATCCCATCATCCCAGTTGTACTGATGGTCCTGTGTGAAGCACAGAATGAAGAAAATGAGTTAAGTTTCAAAGTTCAGTTCAATTATTCAAGATAATAAAAGAGCAAAAGACACAGAAATGAAGGTGAAAACTGCAGAACACGTCACAGAATTTAACTCACTATAAAGTGTACCAGTATTTAAATTTGTCACTGTAATTCTGTGACTTTATAAATAAATAGCAAAACTCCCCATTGATTTCACTCATATAGCTTTCAAAATTTCAAAAGGAATCTAGCGCATTTGCTAAAACCGTGTCAACTGCAACCTTGCAAAACATGATGAAACATCAACACTCAGTCCCCCCCATTAAAAGCTGTCTGAACATCTTCGGCAGCTCAGGGACCGAAGAGTTGATTCTTGTGAGGAGGGAACTTCATCAGCATCTGAAAACAATATGTGTCACTTTCAATTGTTCTCCGCTCAGCCACTGAACTTGAAACAACACACTGGCTGTCTGTTCGCAAAGTGACAACCTTATTCATGCACTGTCGAAATACAAAGAGCAAATGAAGAAAGAGAATGACAGAGAAGTGACAGCCCTCTCTTCACACATTTTTAGTCATATGAGATATTCTACGAGAATGTCAGGCATTGTGTTGACCTGTGTGTGTGTGTCTGTGTGTGTGCAGGATGACAGATGTAAGTGGGGAATTTGCGACGAGTGTGTGCCACTCGTTGACATGTGTATGCGGCCTTTGTTCTCAAAGTGTGAATGGTGTCAGTGATGAACTTGAAGCAATCTGCAAACATTGAGCACTGTGTCAATGGTTTCCATGGTTTCTTGGGGGGGAGGGGATTACACATAGTCTTGAAAACAGTGAGAGAAACCAGAAGATGTTTGCAAGGAGGCATGTTTCCTTTTCATTTATGAAGTGCATAGTTATTACCTAAGAAGTCTTTTGTTCTAGCAAAATGCCATTATTTTATTATGGTTGCTGTCTTTCTATATACTGTAACATATACATACTTCAAAGTATTTCCTACTGCGTGAGTTGTGTTTGATCAAAGAGGATGATTACTGTAAAGGTATAAATGTGTCCATGTTGTCCTTAATCACAGGTTTAGCCATAACGTGGACGTCAGACTTGTGCTGGTGCTAATTTATCTCAAGCAGGACAATCTCAAAAACCTGACTGCAAATCAATGGACTTTGGTGGACAGGTCGACTGAATTTGACTTTTGTGATACTTTGAATTTCAGAGACTAGATAAAGTCATGATAAAACCCAAATTCTCAAGCATGGGCATCAGTGACATGAGCCTTTTTCAGACATAGGACATGTAACATGACTGGCTTTATTATTCTGTTAACATCACTTTTACATTAATGTTCCTCATGGTTTCATGGTTTATGCTTACAGTATTTGTCATACATGCTTGCTGAGATAGTACATATCAGGGGATGTATAGCAAAAAAAGAAAAATTAAAGACTAAATCTAAACTTAAATAATCATTAGCCTAATCTAACTGTTACTATTTGTACCAGTAACATAAAAATATCCCGACTGCTGTGATGGAATTCAGGACTCAGCCTGAGGACAGCTGCTACATAACAAATGATTTAACTGCAGCTGATAAACTGTGACTCTGTGTGACAGTTAACTGTTCTAAGATAACGGAAAGTACACAGTGTGACCTGCTGCTAAGACCGTGATTGATCCTGACTCCATGCTGGAGATAATCTATAATTTTAAGTAATTACTGAAGTGACCTCGATGCTTCATGTGTGTAAATGCATGCAACTTTGGAGATGCTCATATGGATCCTGCTGCTGTCTGACGCTGCTGGCATTAAATTACCTCAGAGCAAAGAATCCTACAAACAGCTGGAAGCAATGAATGGAACTGAAGCTTCTGTTAACATAATTTATTATCAACAAATCTCATTAATCTGCCTTCATCTTAGAAAATTTGTATTTTTATGGGCATTTCATTTTGTAATTTTACAGGGCTAATTAAATGAGACAGGTGTTTAAGGATTTTGGCAAACAAATAGCGTATTTTGCCCTCTTTGGGACGTTTTTGAACTACTGTTGGTGCTGAAATGTGGAAAACGGTTTCCCAAAATGCTTCACACAACTCCAAGTACATCACTTGTGTGTGACTATCCCCTGATGCGAAAGCACACAGTTCAGACTTGTGCCATAGAAATACTACGTCGACCCAGTAACACTGCTATTACGACTTTTTGGAAACAAGACCAAGCTGACATGTTCAGATACTGTCAGATTAACAGAAAGGAGTGCATGTCTGAAAGAGGCTTTAGACTGAGATATAAATAGTGAAAATAACCGCAAAAATGTCTGCTTTCACACATTAAGTTGAAGTTAAAGTTTAAAATATGGGTGGTGTTAAATGAAAGGGTGCTTGAGCTCATCTCATCAAACAAATGATGTTGAGAGCCATTCGCTCATGCTGCTTTCCAGTTTCCAGCTCTAGGTCAGTGTTTTATGACTGTCCCATCTTCACCCCTGACCTTTACCTTCTTGGTGTGTGGGGAGGAGTCCAGGGTGCTGCTGTAGTCCTGGGGGTGCATCATGGTCATGTCGGAGCAGCTGTCATCCAGCACCTCCTGCATGCTGTTCACGCTGCTGCTCTGGCTACCCGTGCTGACCGAGGTGCTGGGGATGGAGTGGTTGCTGCCCAGGCTGTTCATCTTGCAGCTGGCTGCCTCGCTGTCCTGCAAGTACACATCCAAACAAACATCAGTCATAAACACAAACACATGTGCAGCTGAAACATACACACACAGACTCCCGTGTCCTTCACCCAATTATACATCTGAAAACTGTGTCATTAAACGCAGTGACCTCAGCACTGGAAGAATAACGGATGTCCTCTAGATTGCATTAGAGTCAAAGTCACGGTAAATTGCCTATTAAGCTCTAATTGTTAAGAAGTGCGAGTGCGTGCGCATCATCCACCTGTGTTAGTGCTTATTTTAATGGACATTGGTCAAGACTGATATGTCTTCAGATTTGAGGTCAACTCCGCATAAAGTGTGCAAGCTTTTAGAAAAAGCCGATTCAGAACCGGATGTTTAATCAATCTTTGCACATGAAACCAGAAAAGGAGGCCTGGAGCAGCAGGTTTTCTCAGTGAAGCCTCCAGTGGTGTCTTGTTGCAGTGAGGTCTGGTGGCTGCTCTGAATTATACCACGTGGTGTAGGATGACATGACGGTCGCTTCAGACTGTCCATGCCTGTTCACTTTACCTCAGGACCAGGTCAGCTAAGGGACGTTTCATCTCAATGTCAGGCTGCGGCGGCTGTGGGATGAAGACTCCTTTTTGTTTGTTGTGATGTCAAGTGTGTTACACTGCTGTGAGCAACTGTTAAGTGTGTGTCTGAGTGTGTTTTTTGGACATTGTGATAACTGAGTCAGCTATGAAGCCCACTTTATACAAAAGTTCTGTATCTGTTTTCTCCCTCTTTGAGAATTGAGTGTGTCCTTTCGGTGTCTTGAACGTCATTTCAGACAGACTACCCTGTCCTCAGGTTTTGTCTGATATTCAGATAGAGACAGGAGAGGCCTATTGACTGAAACAGAGTGAACACTTACACTCCAGTGAAATACGAGTGCTCACTTACAAGAAGAAAGGTATAAATTTGTGGAGAGCTAACAAGGTAAACCAATCAATGGATTAGTTTACAGTCAGGAACCTTTTGTTACTGGTTTTAGTTAGTTTTTAAGCAAGAATGTGAATAACTGCTAGTTCCAGCCTATCAAACGTCTGTTTAGTATCATTATAAACAGAATATTTTAGAAGTTGACACTGATTGGAAGGCAGACATCTCAGTTCAAACTGGAATTTACAGTGGTTCCTGAGAAGTTTTATGAAGTGAACTTGCATTCTAGGAAGTAGTGACCGGCGTCTGTCAATATTTTCAGGTATTTGAAAGCCGAACAAGTAATCAATAATGCAGAAGTGTACTGCTGCCATACCAGACAAAGAAAAATGGATACGTTTCGCATTATAACTAGAAAAAGTATTGTTATGGTGACAGATTTTCATGTTTTAACAGGATATTTACGTGTTACGTAATACAAAGTGATCATGTTATAATGAGAAGCTTACTTACTTATGTACAATATATTATTTAACTTGTTACAACATGAAACTTATATTGTATTAATACCTATAATTTAAAGACTTATCATGTACATGATTTGATTAAATTCAATTTCAAGTTTTCCTTCTGTACAGCTCTATCAATTACATGAGTCATATTCTTAAATGTGTTGTTCTCAAAGCATTAAAACACGAGTTACAGTAATAAAACTTACTGTGTTGTAACATAAAATCTTTCATCCTTTAACAAGATAAATGACATATTGTTATAACAAGAAAGTTTGTATGTCATAAAAACGAGAAAATCTCTTGTTAAAATATTGATATAATGTGCTACAATGAGAAAAAAATCTCAAAAAGTTCATGTTGTAACGTGCTACTGATCTATTTTTCTTTATTTGCGAGGCAGCAGTACAAAGCTGTGGAATAATCTGCGGTTTTACAGATCATAAATATTTTGTATCTTTGCTCGACTGCTTTTTAGCCGACTACATAGTTATTATTCATCTCTACATTATTAAATTTGTCTTAGCTCTGGCTCTGTTACTGTCTCTGCTGCTGTTTCTTGTCATTATACACACACTGTGGAGGTTTTCTGTAATGTGTCTGTTTCATACAAGTTTCCTTCTTTGAAATGAATCGAGTGTGGCTTTGCACAAAACCCACGAACAACTTAAAAAATATTAACTGACTTTTCTTAGGGGTAAAGTCAGAATGTAAACCTCAACCAGTTTCATGTTTTGAATCCTTTGTTCTCTGCTTTCTTCTTTTGACTGTTACCCCAAATAAACTCTGTGCTTTCTTTTCTGCTTCTTATCTCTTTTACCCTTCCCCATCTCCATTTTCCTCCCACCTCTTCCTCCTCCTGGCTCTCCCCCATGGGCCCGTTGTGTTTCTCCTGGTAGAGGATCTTCTTCATCTTGCGATACTGCAGATTATCCAGCTCTCGCACGGCATCCTTGGTCCTCTGGATGAGGTCGATGAGAATGCGCGGCGAGCGTTCTCGTCGCACAAAATCATGCTGGACAGGGAAAGAGAAGTGAGTTAGCCACTTAGTTGTAGGTCAAACTTCATACTTTAGACAGAAGTAATATAAAGGGTTTTGAACATAGAGTAATTAATTTCAGTTATCATTTTATTATGATTTTAAATGCTTAATTTCAGGCTATGCTTTTGCCTTTTTTCTCAAAATAGTTATATATAAATTCAGAAATGTACTCTTTCATTCATCTGTGTTAAAGCACACATGTATTTGTGACACCATATTACAATTTATACCAATTTAAGCGATTAATTTAAAGAATAAAAGCGAACAATAAACATTTATTGTGGAAATGACGTCACCCAAAAAGGTTAGGTGTTCAAAAGGCTTTTAGCTGTTTTTCATCAAGGACTCGGCTGTCATCATCTATCCACTTATATTTTGTTTCAATGAGCACCAGAACCGAGACGATCACTAGAGGGCGCCTGTAGGTTGCTCAGCCGGTCCTGGGAGTCCCATCACACTACAGTTTCTGGTACAGTCATTACATGGGATCTGAGAAAGATTGTCCATATAAATCGATTTTCATAAATACTCTTAATCCTTTTCATTTCAATAAATGAAAGGAAACGTATTTGCCTTGGCACCAAGCTAATGACAACTTCAATTAGACCATATCAAGACACAAAAACACTGAGTAATATGTTGATAATTAATTGAGAGGTCTTTAAGTGCGTATTTCTTGAATAATTTGTTTGTATTAGCCTACATGCCTAAAACATCATAAATCTGTCTGGAAGGAAATGTAACACAGTTTCACTTTACTGATAGCTAAACCTCAGTTAGGTCACATTCTGACACGGCAAGTCCAACCAGTTCTAGTGTATAGAAGCTCTGTCATTTAATGGAGGAGTAATTTAGTGGAGGTTGGGGCATTATGCATTTATGTAATTATGTATTTTGCATTGCATAACCAGCAGGTCAGAGTGGGAGGTGGGTGGGGCTGATGGGTTGGAGGTGAGAATGAGGGATACAGTGTGTGTGAAAGGTTATTTTTAATTTGTGTGCTTTATTTAAGTTTTTTTTTTTTTTTTTTACCGTACTGATAACAAGAATAGGACATTTCATCCCAGCACTTCCACCCACTACCCCACACATACACATACATTCACACCTCCTCTTAGTCACTCTCATTCATAAAATATTGAGCGCTTAAATGGTTGAAATGCATGCAACCTACGGGTTCTAGACTAAAATATATATACTGTATGAATAACTATATTTTTTAGGACTATTTATAGCCCTCTCTCTCTGTCTCTCTCTCTCTCTCTCTGCACACCTTCCTCTCCATGTGACAGATGCTGGTGTAATGGGTTAGTCAGGACACAGGGGAATGACATCACACTCTGAAAATAGAGATGAGAGTGATTTGTCCCGTTTTCTGATGGACTTACAACCAGAATCTGGGTGGTTGGACACCCCCGTACCATCCACCAGCCAGAAGTTATCTTCTGCATTCCTTCTCATTATAAGGTTATTGCGAAGAAGAAGTGCCTCCTAGCATCTATACGGTAGTGTCACTAGCTTCTTCGGCTGGAAGTACTGATCCATCCTAAGAAATATACTCTGTGAGGTATCACCAAATTGTGATGTTAAATGCATGGTATAACCAAATATGACTATGTGTTTGGTGTAGTGACATTTCCTAGAGAACAAGTATAACATTCTTGATTCTTAAAGGAACATTTAAACATTTTTGGGAAATATGTTTTTAGCTTTCTCGCCAAGGGTTAGGTGAGAACACTGACGCCACTATAACTTCAGCAACCTTTTAGTTCAGCTTACCATAAAAACAGGCAAAAATGGAAAACAGCTACACTGGTTTTGAACAAAGATAACAAAAGCTGCCTCACAGCCCTTCTAAAGGTCACTAATCAACACCTTTATATTCATTAACTGTACATTAGCTGCACAACTCAGTGTGGTGGCTCCGGCCGTAGCTGCATAACTTTAAAACAATTTAAATGGATACTCATATATAAATCCACTCCCAGTAAAGTTAACATGAGGGTCTATGGATCTCACTAAGTTTCTGAGTCTGCCTCAAGTGGCCAATCAAGGAACTACAGTGTTGGCTTCATCTCTCTGTCCTGGAGGTTGTCTATTGTTTATATTGCATGTTTGTTTTGTTTTTTTAAACCATGCACAAAATTAAGTGTCCTTAAATGCATTTGTTGTTTTACACAGGGACTATAAAATTTCAAAGAATGCTAAGCTAAACAGTTTGTGGATGCATATTAACCTTGCAGATAACATTAATATTCCTATTTAACTTTCAGCTGTGAATAGACTGAGAATAATTCACCATCATCATCATGCGAAAAGGTCAAACACTAGTTCATTTTAGCTCATCTGAAGTGAAAATGTCATACTTCTCTGTTTTATACTACAGTAAACTCAATTACATTTAAGTTTTAGATTATTGGTCTGACCAGAAATTTAATTGGAACACGTCCTCTTGAGCTCTGGGAACTGTTGCTTCACTAAAAATGTCTGTGGTTAGCCATTTAATATACAGGAATTAAAAAATACCCCTAAAGCCAAACAACACACAGAGCTATTTTTAAGTGTTCAAAGAGTATTTATGCTCAAACGATGGGTACTTATAGAGGGAGGTCAATGAGCGGTTATTAATTTTACCATTTATATAATTAATATTGCTCTGAATGAGGTATACAGGGAGAGAGCACATTTAACCTGAAGCCAGAACACTGATAGCTCAAGGCCCACAGATTAGTGACCTGATTTTCCCTTTTAAAGAGCTTGGAGGGGCGTGTGCCTGTGTGAGTGTGTGTGCACTCAAAGGAAGAGTGAATTTGTGTGTGTGTGTGTGTGTGTGTGTGTGTGTGTGTGTGTGTGTGTGTGTGTCTGAGAAGAGAAAGTGGGGTATTAATCATAAACTAACACCCCAACCCCCCAAGCCCTTCGCTATAAAGCAGGCCCTTCGACACTGATCCAAAGTCTGTTTGGTACTTATCCCTCTTTAACGTTTTTTTTTCAGCCTGGATTTGGGTCAGCGGTGTTGGGAAAAGAGAGAATTCCAGTCAAAATCTCAATCCTATCCAGCTGACAGTCCTTTACCTAACTGACAGACCTCCACCTAACCTCACACCTTCCCTTCATCCTCTCTAAAGTTAGGCAGGTGTGAAAAGTCCTCCAACACTGTCGAGCGTGATCACCAAGAACATAAAACTCTTAGCTGGCCAATAGGATTACCTGTTGGTCACACAAACAAAAAGATCAACTCCTCAATGAACAGACACGGATTACAACCATGTATCTTCATTGTGTTTATGTGTCATCAGGCAGGATGGCTAAGGAACTGTTACAATAAACACTTGCAGCTTTCATTGTTAAAATTTTGTTTTATGGGATAATTTTGTTTTTAGTTGACAATAAGGACACGCGTCAATATTATCTAGATGTTCGGCTTGAAGGTTCATTCTTGAACTTGGGAATAATTTCTAAATTTTCCTGTTTCTAATTCTCTGAACCCCAAGTAGTTTCTGGGTGTCACTGTGGGCTCATTTTTCACAGCAGCATACAAGTCCTGCAACTCTATGGAAACATCACATTAGGAGTAGTAGAAGCAGCAGTATTACATGGTTATAACACTATGAATTACTAAAAATAGAAAATTTAAGAGGGCTTTCTTTGATTACTTATTTTACCAAAATTGCAAAAACCTGAACTCAACATGTACAAGGAGTGCCCACAGGTGTTACCAATACTGGAAAAATAATGGTGACTCAGGATACATTTTATATATTTATTCCTTCCTTGTATCTTATCTGCTCTGTGTTAACCCAACCTGCAGCTCAGCCTAGTCACAGCCGAGTCAATCTCGGCTTCCTGCTTGTGTTGAGGAGTATAGCAAACAGAAGATATTTGATGTTTTTTTTAAACAAGCCATGTAGATTAAAGTGATTTTGATGAAATACAATATCAAAAGCTGCTGCTGATTAGTTCAAGGACTATCAGAAAGTGCATAATCTAACAATTTTCTCTGTTCTCATAGTTTCTGACTGTGATGAATTGTGTAATATTGGCATTTTTTTAAGATAACATGTCTTTCAAATCCAGCAGTGAGTTTAGGGGATCAGCAAGTTAAAGTTCACTTTTCAGTACTTGTTTTTTCCTAACACTTATAGCACTTTAGAAACTGAAAAAAACAAGCGAGTAGACCATGTGTTTTTTTAACAAGTTCAAACTGTATAAAATAAGAAAAGAAGGGACATCCCTGCAGCCCAGACGTTGGCACCAAGTATAAACAGGACTTTTGCCTTTTTGGTATTTCTCTCACCTCAACTTCTCTCATGTCTTTACTGTTTGACTATCACTAAAGACATAAAATGCCCCCCAAATACAAAGAATAAGACATTTCCAAACTGTCAACATGATAAATACATTCTTCCAATTTTGATCATTTTTTGGCATGCAAAAAAAAAAACTAAAACAATGTAACACTGCATATATAACGAAGAGAAATGGCATCTGTAAACCAATGTCATTTGTACTCTAGCCAAAGACGTGTGGAAGCAGCAAACCCACAGGATCTCCACAGAGCGTTTACAGACTGTGGCTACAAGGCGCGGCACAGGAAATGAAGCTACGACAAAGACGAATAGAGAACGAGAGAATAAGCGATTCTCAGCGGGGTGCTTGATTCATGTGCTTGAAGAAGACACTGGGTATATGCATGTGTATTAGGGAGTGGTGGGTGGGTGGGAGTGACTCATCATCAAGGCTCAGGGACTGACTGAGACAGGAAGTGAGGTCACAGCTGGAGGGATTACAGATGAAGCCCACTCACTCGTAGCAGCTCCCCTGACGAGGGTCTGTCCTGAGGAATTTTCAGTAGGCAGTAGTCAACAAAGCTCCGGAAGGGGTCGGACCTGGGTAAAGAGGAAAGTGAGATGGAGGTCAATTATGCCCCTTCTTTAAACGCATTTAAATTTGAGAGCTGAAATAATAGTGAGAATCTAAAGATAGGCTGCCTTCAGCCACATGTACTGTACTTACTGTCAGTGAATGTTGAACATGTAAGGAAAATAAATCTCTTCTGCTGTGCTGTTTAACATATCAGTGACTTAAGCCAGAACAATCCTTTGTAATCACTTAGTATAGAGTTGAATATGAACCATATATGGATTATGTAAATATGTGGAGCAATAAAAATATAGGCCACTGGAGCTCTGATCTAAAAATAGGCCCATGATAACACAGTACAGTATATGTAACACCACGTGGCTACTTAGGATTTTAATTAAATCAGTTTGCACATTTAGGGTCACTGCAGGGTCAATGCAGCATCCTGGCACCTATCGACCACCTATCTTCACTTAAACCTCCACCTCTCCTCTCTACATGGTACTACCACTCAGGCCGACGACTTCACTCCATGCCAGCGTATACAGCCTTGTGTTTGTGTACTGAACACTATGCAGCCGATGTCTCTACTAGTCTCATCTGGCGGAACGTTGCTGGCGCCTCGGGCCGCTGGAGCTCCTCCAAAAATACCACAACCCTGCGCTGTCCCACACAATCGCCCACCCCAGCACGATGCTAGAAACCCGTGCTAATTTTACAACAGGCGTTCTCTGTACACGGTCACGGGCAGTAAATTTGAATTTGAAGGACTCCTCTTGACTTATGTTTCTTATGACCTGCTTCCGATTCCTTTTTCTCTCTTACCCCTCAGGAGCTGAGCAGAAGAGAAAAATTCTTGCAACATATTTCAAAGAACTAACATCTGCACGACTCTGCATGCCCAGTACCTCACATATACCACTTTCATACCATGGCAGTGATAGGAAAGGTAAATTACAGGGAGATCATCAGACATAGGGTTAATATTTAATGTGTGCTGCTTCATCATTGACAGTTGCACCTCACACGCAGCAGTGACAGTAATGCAGAGGAGCATGTGTATCTTCTTGCATATTTTTCACCAATTTAGTTCAACTACTTCCCTGTGCATACATACTGCTCAATATGACTCCTCTTTTCTGCTGCTCCGAAGATGATCTTAATTCATACTAAAATCCCTCTGTTCCCTCCACTTTTACCTCCAAATGTGTGCCAGCTAATACCAAGCACATGTGCATGAAAAATAATCACTGGGTAGTGCTAATTACATGGAATCTGTTATCGTATATAAAAAATACCATGTGTGCATGGGATATTTACTTGTGTTAGAATTCATTGCACAGCTAGCCTAACTCATTTGTTTACAGATTAATGAATCTTCTTTAAGCCCTCCAAGAAAAAATGAATATTTTTTCACACAGCAATTTAGCAACATAACCAAATCAGTTTTATTCCTTGATGCAAAAAGCTGAAAAATAAACTACTGGTATCATTAGAAGTCTGAAATTTCACACACAATTTCTGCATTCATGACACGAACTACACTTTATCTGTTAGCATCGATGGCCTTGACTGAAAGTTTTCCTTTTCTAACAATGTGGGTTGTAATGGCGCTGCAAAAAACTGTATAAACCTGCTGGCCTAAATTAAATTGCTTAACTTTTTTTGATGTCTGGAAGGACAGTCCCAAGAGAATCTATTAGCATCCACAGTTGTGAGTTGTGAGGCTGAAAGCTGCATAAAATAATGCATAAGGCAGGCTGTTTTCCCATATTACATCTAGAACACCTCATCTGTATACGGAGGCATGTGTTGGTACGGCAAACCTAAAAAAAGTGAATTTTAACTACTGGAATAATATTAGAATAATCACGTTGCTTTGTTTTGACACATTAAAATGTTGCCTCACAGCCCAGCAGAAATGGTGTGGGTAGTTACACAGTGTTTCTTTAGTCGAGGTTTCCCAGGTAATTACATAATAGACTTAAGAGTCTGACCTTGCACAAGGCTGGTCACAGGGATCACAGGTCATGCAGATTAACACAGGGATGTCTTACACTGGCTGAGCCCAGATCGGATTGGAATTTAATATTCACAGTTAAGTGGAGGCACTGAATCGGGAGTAACACTGGGGGATACCATTACATACTGGCCAAAATTGGGCAGAATACTGCAAATAATTTGCTTTTTTAATAAAATGATTTAAAAAGAAATAAAAAAACCTACTGAAAAAGTGAATAGTGGTATCAGGGAATAAAACTTGGGACTCACCACTCATTTGACTGCAGCGTGGGAGAGTCGTTCTGGGCGATGTGATATAAGGCACTCATGGCATTCATGTTGAACAAGGGGGGTTTGCGCTCCGCTAAAATGAGAGAAGGTGGGAGAGTCAGAAATGGATGTTGTGTGGCGTTTCAATGTCAGAGTTTTCACAATCAGCTTCTTGAAAGACGGTGGAATCTTAGAAATGTTTTTTTTGCTTTCTCAACCATTTTCATTCATTCATTCAGCTTGAATCTGTTGAATTTCTGACAGTATGAGCTAAAAAAAGTGTTCATTTCCCAGTGGGGGTAAGTGTGTGCTCACCCAGTTCAATACAGGTGATCCCCAGGGACCAGATGTCCACTTTTCCCTCGTACTGACCCTCATCCATGGCTAGGATCACTTCTGGGGCCATCCTGAGGACAGAGAGAGAGACAAAAATGCAAATGCGCACAGACTATTAAAGATGGGAGAAAAAAATCCATGAAAATGTTTTAATCTGCTAAGCTTCTCAGAGCTTTTAAAGACTCTGGTATGCTGTGATAGCAGCTCAGTTTTTGGAATCTATGTGTGTTTCTGTAAATGTGCTGTGTGACAACTTTCATGTGTGTGACTACAGTGCTGGTCCAGCTGTTTATGTGATTAATTATTTTCACCACCAAAGCTGATGAGAGTGTGTGAGAGGATATTTTGGTGTGTAAGGTACATCTGATGAAAACATTACACGATTTTAAACGGCTGCACATTGGTTTAGGGACTGATTTTAGAATATCACTCATTACTTTTAACCCCCTGAACCTCAAAATGGCAGGTTTTAAAGGGATGCTGTGTTTAAAAAATGGCCAAAAAACCATTTACTACTCCATTTTGGAGCCAGAAACAGTTAAAACTGATCAGTGGTGTGCCATTCTGTCTGAAAACTTAATAAAATCTGAGCTTAAAATCAATAAATTGATCAATATTTCATTAAAATAAATTTATTCTGCATGTCTCATTTAAAATTTGAGAAAAATAAACCATTTGCACTAAAGAGATTCTATAAAAAAAACCCAAATAATTCTGTGCATTCAAAACTCTGAGCTTTTGGCAGAACTGCAGGTTGAATAGCAGACTGTTTACACAAAAGAGCAGATAGGAGACAAGTAGGGAAACAAATGAAAAATGTAAGTAGTGAAATATCTAAGTAGCTAAAGTTTTTTTTTTTTTTTTTTTTTACTCTTTCTTTGATTTATTTTATTATATATTGCCTTTGCTATACTACACAAGAATCCCTCTACTTGTAGTTATTGTCATTGTTTCCACAGAGGTGCACTTTACATTATAGTGAAATATCAGCCTACAGTGAGTGAAAATGTGACAGGAGCAACAAACTACCAGAAACTGCTTCAGGCTCAGAGGGTTAAGTTCTAAGATGTTGAGTTGCACTGTCTTTTATTCTTGATGTTGCAATTGAGTCTTGCATTTCTCTATTTTAAATTTAAATGAACCTGTAGTTTTTGTATCCTTTGTGTTTTATTTTCTGGTTTTTATCATCCATTGTTTTTAAAATGTATTTTTCTTTTATATGACAGTGCATTTTATTGTCTATTTGTAATGCTGATTTTGATAAGTACTATGCAGATGAACTTAATTATACATTACTACTGTTTCTACGTGAAATACAAGAATACATCAAAGCAGCTTCAGTCGGTAGCGATATGTAATTGATTGGCTGTACTGAGACAGAAATATGAATCTTTTACAGACATCAAATATGTAACATTGTTACCTCATTAAGCTGTTAAAGTGCTGTCCTTCAGACAGAAGGCTCAAGAGTGTACAAGAGGAAGTGTTGACACTGTTGTTTGATAACAGCAGTGGGTTGAAAACTGCTGTCAGTTCTCTCACAGACTGCACAGTAGATACTTTGTCATTAATCTTATCATAAGAAATTTTCGGGGAGAGTTGATGTTGTGATTTTCATGTAAAAGTGAGTTGTTTACTTATTTAGGCACATGACACACATGCAAAAGACTAAGACATGTCAGTGTGTGAACAAAAATTTGCACGTGTCCTGTGCAAAATTTCGCTGTGTCCTGTCTTGTCTTGTGCATACTGACCAGTAAGGTGTTCCCACAAAGGAGTTGGCAGGTGAGGCAATGGAGGCGGAGCCAAAGTCAGCCAGTTTGACTTGACCCAGCTCAGTCAGCAGGATGTTACCAGCTTTCACATCTCTGGACAGAGAGAAGGACATGAGGGCAGTGAGCACGTGAAGAGGAGCTGAAGGTAAAGGAGCCAAGAGAGAAAATGTCTGCTCCAGGGTTCTGTGATGAATTATGCAAATGCACTGGTGAACTATATGTGATGTAAAAATCATACAGCAGAGTTAAAATGCTAAACGTGACACCAATTAGTCTCCAACGGATGTGATGCATGTCTGTAAATGAAGATCAGGGTCTTTTTTCCCCCAGGTTTGACAAAAGGGACATGGTGGACAAGTTATGATCATTTTAATGCCATTTTAAAATCTCTGCAATATAACCTGTGTTGACACAGAACCGTAAAATAGTTGGATGTCCATCATATCTTCTTGACATAAAAGACAATATTGTGACAGTGTGAGGAAGGAGAGCAGCTTAATTAAAAAACACAGCAATAAAGCATGAGTGTTTCGACTACTATCATGTTTTTTGCTTCCTGACTGGGTGTTACTGTTGGGAAATGCTAGAAACAAGACGAACAACAAACAAACTCCTCACCTGTGAATCATGTTATGGGAATGTAGGTAAGCCAGTCCTAGCAAGGCACCATGGGTAATGGCAGCAATTTCCACCTCTTGGAGTGGTTTCTTATGAACTGGGGGAGAAATAATACAGTGGAAATGAGTAGAAGCCCTCTGAAGACTTGAATGATATAATAATGCGCAGAATACAGTTCTAAACAAAGCCCTGCATATTAAATACAATCTGCATAGTTAAGGTGCAGACTTCATGACTGTTTGAAGCTCTGGAAACTACAACATCGCAGTTATAGTGATGAAAAAATGTTCTAATCCACAGAAACACTACAGCAACTGAAAAATACAGATAACATGTAAACAGTTGTGGGTTTCTAGCCGACTCCCTGCGGACTGATGCAACACAAGTGAGAAAACGTGCCGAGGCAAAAGGTCACAGCAGACCTATGACTGAGAAATCTCATAAAGGCTGAAGTTCCAAAAACAGGCCAGGGCCAACTGTCACGACCGTGTACTCTACGTCAGTCGTGAGCACACACATAGGTGCTTAAAATAACATACTAGTGTCAGGTCAAGAATGGTTGGAGGGTGAACAGTTCAGGAGGTCCACGCTTTGAAAACTGGAAAATAATCTTAGGTCTCTACAAAAAGGAGTTCAGCTACACACAAAATCCACCTGTATAGTGTTCTTAAATAGGGTATTTATGGTCAGATCACTTAAGCACAGTTGTGAGTGTGTAGATCACACATTTATGGTGTACTTATCTTGCTGGGTCATTTGATTGCATTACACTTAGACAGAGAATCAAATCTTAATCAAAGCTTACAGTCACAGCATTTTTTTTGTAAGATTCACTTGACAAAATGAAACCAGAAAAAAACAACCAGAAAATATGAGGTTTTATGGCTTTTAAAGATGGAGTTCCTGCAGTTCCTGTGTCTTGTAGCATAGTAAATCCTCATTAAGGTCAAACAGTCATCTGGTCTGATGTTCATAGTTGGCTGCTGCACTGCAGTTAACCTGGCTTAAGAACATAGTTTACTGCAGCCAGTGCAGCCAAAAGGTAAAAAACTATGTTTCATAACATTTGTTTTATAAGCACTAATTCACAAACACTTCAGAGATGCGTTGAAGTTGAAATATCATCTACAGTGAAGAGTCTTAAAAATCCTAGCTGACATGACAAAGTAGAAGTGTGACTGCATGTTAAGACCACCTAGTTACTGGGAGACCCTTCCTCATTACTTGGCTTCTCATGACCTCAAACTGGCCTGATTTCAGCAGCTACACGCTCACTTACTGTCTTTAAAGAAAAATCTGGCATTTAACCTAATTACACCTTAATGCAGAGAGTTTCAGTCTTAACATCTGATAGCTTCTCATAACGCTCTAAAACCCATAACCCTCCAGCAGATTTGACAGACACGTTACCTTTAAAAAATCACCAAAATTAAACTGTTAATCCGAAATAGAAACTGTAAAATCAGACAGAATCTTTAGATTTGAAACTCTCGGGTAGCCCTTAAACTATTCATCTGTGATGCATCGTTTCATCTGAATATTTAACAAAATTTAAGTTTAATCAAAAATCACTTTACGTGTTTTAATCAAAAATTCCAAAGAATAAACTACTTGCTATAACCAGATTCTGGAGGAAAAAAATCTGCATTCCTTAGTGCAATCGGAACACCTCGAGTGGTTCAGGTGCAAAAAACAGTCAATGGACAAAAATTCACAGACTATTCTGCTGAACTGCAGGGTGTGTTTTATTAGAACTTTGCATTATAACTTTATCACACTGCACAAGAGACATCTGTTACTTGCTTTTTCCTTCTAGCTATGGTTGTGCTATTTCCACAGAGGTGCAGGATTTTATCTTGCAGTAATAAATGAGCCCACAGTAAGCAAAAATGTGTAAAACGCCTGAAAACTGCTTGGGGTTCAGAGGGTAAAGTAAAGACTGCAAACAACAGGAAATACATGACTGTTTTTACCCCAAAAGGTAACAAAATCCACCAACCAGCACCTGTAAATCTCACTAATTAACACATTATATCTCTTTTGTTTAATATGCAATAATAACAAGTTTCAGTTTTATAAGAGGTACTGGAATATTTCTTCCCAGTGGCCGCGAGGAAAATCTTAAGATTAACACCATGAAACTGAAAAGTGTTTAATGAAATATAAAATGTTTGAAAGTGTGTGCACATAAAATATGAACAAATATACTTACCCTCTAGTAAATCCGATGCGGAGCCCAGGCAGTACTCCATCACCAGCTGTAAGAGAAAACCCTTATCAGTTACATGTTGCGTGCTAGCCATCAGAAAATATCCTAAACACAAACATTCAGGTAAAGTGTGTGAAACTGATCCCAGCCTGAGGACTGCAATGGAGGTGGTACTATTCACAACATACACAGAGAAACAGTAACAGGCAGTGGTAGGCCACAACATGTGGGACATGAAAAGAAACAAAGATTAAGAAAAGAAATTATCAGAGAAAGTTTAGGGGAGGAAAAAAAAGACAAACTAACAATGTTGCAAGACTGAAAAAGAGGGGAACTTGAACCAAAGATGGTGCAGCAGCCACTCACCCAGGCAGTGTTGTCTTTCAAGTAGCAGCCTTTGTACTCAATCGTGTTTGGGTGCCGCAGCTGGCCCAAAAACTTGACTTCCTTAATGATGTCCTGCCACTTCTGCCAAAACAAATTCCGACACATAGACGGTTAGACACTGCAGGTGCGATCACAGTATCACTCAAGTGGGCACTGCTGTGGTTTTGATCACGATGGTACAGCTGCGCTCACTAAAGTTAACTTTAGCACAGCAATGTCTCCCTTTATACATCTCTTACTTTTGTATATTGACAGACGTGAGAGTTTTTACGGCACAGGAACCAACATAAATAATTAACTGAAAGTGAGCGGTCTGCCTCCACTAGTTAGGAACAGACTGAGAATGTCGTGCAAAAGGTCTCATACAAAACCATCACTCACTGGGTTATAAAAAGAAAGAGGAAAGTTTACTGAACCACAGAGATGTGGGCTCGAGTTCAGCCGAAGTGTAAGTTGTGATCACATCGGGTGTCTTCTGAAATAAACAGTTTGCTTGAGGCAGACACATGCTTTGAATCTGCTGGGGAGTACTTACAGTAGATTTCATTATTTTCACTGTATTTTTGTTCTTTCTGAGTAACTAACCACCACATGAGACACCTTACAAATTCACAAACATCAAGCTTTGTGTGTAACAGCAGAGAGGATGACGTAATGCTAAATTCATTTTGAGCAATGGCTTTAACTCCCCACAGCAGAGAAATAAACGTGATCTGACCAAACCAAACGCACACCTGACCTTGAGGTGTTTTTATGATGTGGTTCAGAAACACTGCAGTGATGCATTCATGACTTGTGTCGTTTCTGTGTGCTCCTGTGTCTTACTTCGGTAGTCTGCTTGCCATTATAGGACATCTTTTTGATGGCCACCACCTCGTTGGAGTAGGAGTTACGTGCCTGAAAGAGAAAATGGAAGAGACAACGATCTACTAAAGTCTTGAAATTTGAAGTGTGAAAACCTAAGCAAAGACAGCTCCCATGAATAATGATCCTGCCACAAGACATCACAGGACTTTTTAATGTTGTTTTTGTCCCCTGATCATAAAGTGCTATAAAAAGAACTTGGCATCAATCACTAGGACACATTGGTATAAAACATAATAATATCTTTTGAATTTCTTATTTATGTGTCTACATCTTTGATTTTCTTGCTCGGCTACATTGTAAGTGAGGTATTCATACCCCAATGTCCTCCAAGTATAAATAAAGGCTGCTTAAATGAATGAATGAAACTTGTTTCATGGTACACCCCTCTGTGCTTCCATTTAACATTAACACTAAGGTCATCACATACACATCATAGAGCGCTACAAGAAATAAAAATATCACATGCAGCATTGTACTATACTACAGCAGAAGCAAATATATCGCAAATAAAAGAGACTGAGTTTTCACTGGACAGTAACTCATGTATTGCCTCAAGGGGAATCCAGAGGTAAACCAGATAAATCCGATGCATGCAAAACACCATAATACATGCACAAAGCAAAACATCTACCGCAAAATGATTCGGCACTAACAGATTATGTCATTTGAATCTAAGCAAATGTCTACCTGATCACAGCACTCAACACTATCAATTGAGGAAGTGTGCAGGTGAGTGCTGTGTGGTTTTTTCGTAGCTACTGTAGGAGTTTCAGTTGTCTGGCCCCATCCACACGCCCATGTTAAACCGGTGGTGTTAACCTTGGAGGCATTTGGCCTCGGGGACAGCTACACTGCGGCTCAGCCTAAGCCCTTATCTCGGCTTCATCCCACTTACAAATGAATGGGAATTTCATGTTAGGGTCCAAATGGAATTACAGCAACAGCAGGCTACAGAGTATTCCCATTTGAGTTTTTTCAGATTAATTTGATCCCTATGATTTCCTGTCAGTTCATGCATAATAGTGGCTCCCTCTGTGCCAGGGTACGGCTACATGGGAGGAAATAAAAATCATGTAACATTAAAATATTGAAATACATTCAGGCTAATTGTCATTGCAGAAGAAGGGGGATGTATCAGTAATTACAATTGTCTAATTCATTCAGCATACATTATATTCGTGTGCGTTCAAAGCCCTTGGTGATATGCCTGCACACTCAGCAGGGGATTTCCCCTTGTTCTCTTCTGTAATGGAGGTTCTTCTTAGTCTTTACATGCATGAACTGCAAATGCACATACAGTTGCATAAACGTACTTGACTATGCATGCACGTATCGTAATAAGCTGCAGAATATGCAACCATTTCTAGTGGTAGCTGCTACACTTCTCCCTTCCGTCATGCATCAAACTTTTAGCTGCAGGCATTCACTTCTTAAATGCTAGACATCACAACTGAATCAAAGCATGGGTTGGCATGTTCCTCCCATGTCTTTTGTCCTAGAGTGGGTTGTATGTGAGGGCATAATTTCCACCGGGGATAAGAGGAAACTTTTTCAGATTCGCTTTGATTTGCTTTTTAAAATTGTAAAAGTGTCATCTGACTGTCCAGCTGCTAAAATCCAGACGAAAAAAGCTCTAATTTATATAAATATTGATATGCTCATGTGAATTGCCATCAATTATTAGCAATAAGCCGAATGAGTGGCAGCGATTGATGTGCAGCTTTTTATTTTTATCTCTCAAGTCAAATGCAGGACACTTTTAGAGAAGAGGAATGTACTATATGAAACTATCCAGGGGTGAAGAAAGCACTTTAGTTGCTCTGAACATTTTAGCACAATTCTGAAGCACTTTTGCATTACCGTGTATTTTTTGTATTACACTGGCATGATTTTTGGCACCATCATAATGTTTATTTGCTATGCACACGTGTCCCCTGTTTGGTAGTGGATGAAGTTTGAAGAGAATGTGTATCTTTCCTGGTAAGCTATGGACTACACTTACAAATTCTGCTCTGGCTAACAGCTAGCAGTGTACCAGTTGTAGTGCAGACAGCATAAGTGTGTCAGTGAGCACAGCACTGGCATCAAGGCAGGATTTAGACACACACTGGAGCCTGTTAGCCAGACGGACATGGCACCAAGGCTACTAGCGATGTTGTATTGGGGCTGTGTGCATGTGTGTGTGTCTGTGTGTATCTGTGTGTGTAAATGACATGGGATAGAAGGGGATAGTAAAGCCCTGGCAGCCAAGAAAATCCTGCCCCTCTATCGACAGCTTCTCAGTTTTTCTGTACCAAGAGAACAGCTGTCTTATGAGGCAGGGAGGAGGCTTATCGCCCCCAGCCCTGCATCTGGAGGAGGTGGAGGAGGAGGAGGAAAGAGGAGACGAAGAAAGAGGAGAAAAGACTAGGAAAGAGGAGAAGAAGTGAAGAGGGAGCAGAGAGATGCAGCATGCTTTCACCCCCCTCCTCCTCCTCCACACAGCTTTAGAATCAAAGGCTTGATGAGTAATTAGTGATGATGAGATTAATAAGAAAGGCTACAGAGAATGCGCTGAGAGGGGATACGTCTCCGCTTAATTGCATTCAAAGAGCCATCATGTTGCGGACTGCATTTACAGCATGTACAAATCATTGAATTAATAAAGGAATATGTAGGATAAATAATTAATAAGCTATATTTGTGCATTAAAAAAACCACCATGTAGTATAGGGCCAAAGGTGGTAATATGTCTTCTTAAATGAGCCAACCCCCTCATGCTGTCTTCCTTTCTGGACTTAATGAAACTCAAGCTAAATGACCAGCCAATAAATTCCACCACCAACTGCATCACTGCCACATCCTAATATTACCTTCAAAGTCCAGTCACGTTCTAAAATACGGAATATGCAAACTAGATCTGAAAAGAAATTACTGAAATGGAAGAGGGAAGAGATTCATGTAGTGGAAAAAAATTCCAGTTTAGCGTAACTCCAAGCAGTTTTTTGGGCGTTTTTGTCTTTTTTGCTCACTGTAGGGTCATTTTTCACTGCAGTATAAAGTCCTGCACCTCTGTGGAAACAGATCAAATCAAATCAAATCAAATCAAATTTTATTTATATAGCACTTTTAATACAAAAAGAATGTAACTCAAAGTGCTTCAACTTGAAGCAGAGAGAATTCAAAAATGGCTTTGGTGTAGTTGAACAAAACTGTAATGTCATAAATCAAAAAAAAAAAAGAAAACTGATTTTCCTTTGATTATTTATTTTACAAAAGTTAAAAAAATCTGCAATCAATATGCACCACATTTTTCCAGTTGACCACAGGTGTTACCAGCACTGGAAAAAGGTGACTCTACATATTACAGATATGTAGACTCATATTTTATTACTTATTTATTACTTTGCATTTTTAATTTGGTTCTGAACTTATTTCAGAGCTGCTGTTTTCTGCACATCCTGCAGTTCAGCCGAGTTTAAAAGTCACACGACTGTTGGTCGCAGCTGAGTTAATAATGACTTTCCAGTTTATGCAGAGGAGGCAGATTTTTTTTTTTTACAGAATCTGGTTACAGTAAATGGCTATTTGTTTGGTAAATTTATTAAACTTTTTAAACAAATGTAGAAAAAGGTAATTTCGAATGAAATATTATGATTTTTAGATTAGATTTGGTTATGTTAACACACGATTAGCTAAATAACGACTGGAAAGTTGAAGGTTTATGGCTCTGATAAATGGTATCATTTTGGCACCTTTCAAAACTGCTGGGTTTTGGAGTTCAGAGGGGGAAGTTCAAAATTCACTCAAGGACTCTGAAGGGTCCTTGTGGACTGTAAACACAAACACAAAATCGTGAACAGGCACTTACAAAGTAGACGGCCCCAAAGCTGCCATGTCCGATCTCATGCAGGTCACAGAAGACATCCTCTGGGTCATCTTTGAAGAAGAGGTCGGCCAGCTCGGGGTCCTTCGGCACTCCTTTCCGCGTGGACGACGGCATTATGGGCTGGACATGGGCTAGGCGCCGGGGACCACACTCACATACACACTACTACCGCCACCAGATGTCCACGACGGGCCCGGCATTGGCCAGCTAGAACCTGGGAGAAAGAACAGTCGAGACGGCAGAGGATGAGCTGTGCAGTGCATGGGACAAGACTGGGACATTTGTTAATGTCAGCACACTAATGCATTTAACAACACTGACACACACGCACAATTTAGGCTAGTTAGTGCTACCTGGGAACATCCAGACGTTGCTTGATCTAATTTTAACTCACAGTCCCTTTGCAGAGCATCCACACATCACATGTGTTTGTGTATGTGTAGTGTGTGTAGGCCTCTCCTTGAGTGTTCACATTTTACGTCTCATTGACAGTTGATAGGTGACGCGGCAGGAAAAAGACACTCATATGATGACGACTAGCTATCTAGTCCTGCTGCTCATCCAAGTCACAGTCACACTTATGTACACACACACAAACACACACATGCTTGACAGCTGAAGTTGAGTCACTGATGCATCATTTCCACACATGCACACAAGTGTAATAGTTGCTCATGTGCGTGCAGACACACACAGCAATGCCGAATGTTTTGTATCACAAGGCTGCAGCCGGGCTGTCAAGCGTGTACGCATCCTGGACACCCTGCTCCAGTTAGCTTCGCTGCACATGCAACACACATTCACACACATGTGCACAGTCACACATCATCTCTCCCGACTCCAATGTCTCTCTTTCTGTCTCTCTCTTTTTCTGTGTACCATGAAATCTCTGTGCACATCAGCCAGATGCAGCAAGCAAATCTGGCTCCAAAGGCCGGCCCCACACAGAGGAAGCTGACATACAGGCAGAGGCAGCAAGACACACAGGCACCCAGGCCAAGACACTAAGCATCAGCATCATCCTAATCCCCCTGTTCTTAAAGGGATCTAAGCCATCACACCCACTCCAAAAATATCAGTCTTAAAGGCAAAGTCATGCGCCCTCTGTTCCATGGCACCAGATGCATAAAGATGGCAGCCTTGAGGATTTGGGTTACATTACTTTCGGTACAGTACGGGAATCTAGGGTTGCAATGATTCAGTGAAAAACTTACATTAGACATCTTTTTCCTTGCCGTCTCAATGCAGTGGTTACATCTTGCCATTTCAGTTGCAGCTTTTGGATGCATTTATCTTCAAAATTTTACCAAAAAGGTGTCAACTGTGAGAAATGCACTATGTCCAAGGTCTTAAGCGTGGCCTCAAAACACAAAGCTCAAGCCAACTTACTGCATTCTACTACGCTTATGAAAGAAGTGGGTGATCATTTATCTTTGAATCTGCCTAAAACTGGATTCCCAAGGCTTTTTAACAGCAGCTAGGGCTTGTTTTCTGTATAGTTACTGAGTCAAACATAAATTTTAACAGCAACAACATCAAACAACGCCTATTAACACCCTACAAACATAGCAAAACTTGAACAGTCTCTGTCTCAACAAGCTACAAAAAAACTGGGTTATGCATTAATTTTCAGCAGGCTGGACTGCTGTCATGGTGTCTGCATAGGTATTAGTAAAAAAAAAAAAAAAACATCCAGAGAGATGCAACTCAATCAAAATGCTGCTGCCCGAACCCTCAATAGTACCAGGAAAGTGGAGTGCATTACACCAGTCCTTAAATCACTGCACAGCCTCCCTGTGTGCCAGTGGACAGATTATAAAATCCTACAACTTGTCTATAAAGCACTAAATGATCTCAGGCCTAAAAACTTCTGCGGGACTTGTACGTCATAAAGCATCCCGACCCCACAGGTCACATGGGACAGGCTTACTGAGTGTTCCCAGAATTAAGAGCAAGCAAGGTGAACCAGCTTTTAGTTTCCGAGCTTCTCGCCTGTGGAACAAGTTTCCTGAATAGCTGAGGTCCATAAAACTGTCCGCTCATTTAAATCAAGGCTTAAATGTTACTGTTTGCTGTGGCTTTCCAATGAATTAAAAATGTATTTCTATGACTTTGTAAAGCGGTAAAATTCCAAACAGTTAATCTTAATTATCATTAAAAATCATGTTTGATCACTGCACTATGAAAAAGTCAGTCCTCTTTAACTAAAAAGTATGAGACTGTTGATCAGAGTTGAGTTAATCATAGCTTCTTACTTACGTTTGTTTACGTGTGACTTATTTGTTTTATACAGAATCTGTATTGTTTGGTTCAGGCAAACAATATATTTTTGGAGACATGTGGAATTAATTGATTTTAATTAAATATCCTGATTTTAAGCTTAGATTTGGTTAATTATCTGGATTTAACCTGACTGGATGTGACAGTATGTTACAGATGAGTAGTTCACAGACTGGTGGAAAGTTGAAAGTCCAATGATTCTTTCTGTTTTTACGGTTTCTAGTTCTGACAAATGGTGCAATTTTATTTTGTTTTTTGAAGCTAACATATTAGGGAATCAGAGGGTTAATGTTTATGCGAAAAGTACACAGTGCTAATAATGTTATTGACGTTTTAATATAAAACTAAAGTAAAATGATATCAAGTTAATACTGCAAACTGTAGATTTTTTGGTTTCACCTGTCTTACACTGTTGAACATTCCCGTTGACAATGTATAATCAGGGATTTTTTTTCTTTTCACATTACTATCCCAGTAGGAAGTGAGAGTAGAGTGTAAGCCAAGAAAACCGCAGCAATGAGGCACATGCTGCTTCTTGTAACCTTCTGTGTATAGAAAGGTCTCCTGAAGCACCGTGACTGCACGCTGCTATTCACAAAGCTCCTCTAACATCTCAGCGTTGGGAAAGCCAGTTGCGCTGTTGCCTGAGTGAAATCAATTTCATGGCATTTAGCTTTGATTTCTCTCCAAGAATGCTCCAGAACATGCTTGGAAACAACCGCGGGTTTTCACATGAACAACAGGCAGTTCACCTGCTTACATAATGTGAAAGATCACATATGCGGGCTTACAAGCTCATTACCTTAAAGGCATCTGTTGGCTGTAGTGGCTTTCCTGAGAAGCATGAGACCCTAAGCTGAGTTCCCCGTGGCTACAATAAAGGTGTGACGAATGATGAATGAACTGTGTACAACATGGCGATGTAATTGGATGCATACAGCCTAGGTGCTGCAGATTCTGGTATATACTATTCATGGTTACTATCAGTTCAATGAAAACATGCTTTGTGTGACTCTGGCTACTCAATCTGCTGTTTCATTAAAGCGCATGTTCACCTAATTCCAACATAAAAGCGCTATTTAAGATAGACAACATCAATAACATAATCCCAACCTTAGGCAGGAAAACAAAAGCATACATTGTCTTATTTGTGTGTGTATGCTATGTTTGTGTTTACATCCGTGTGTATCTTTGCACGCCTGTGTGGGACCTCGCCTGTATTTTATTTATCTTTTCACTGTGTGCACATCTGTTGTCTAACTATTGACCTACAATGTGAACCTGTGCGTGTCCGTGTGTGCTAGTGACTGTGTATTTGTGTCTCCTGGTTGCATCAGCCCCGTCTTTCTCTCATCTCTCATGCTTGAGCTCTACTGAAATAAAACCTGACACAACCTCCATTTCAACTCTCTCATCCCATCAAAAACACACCCACAGCACATTGCGCACACATCTACACGTATACATAGTATGACTGTGCTGCTTTCATAACAGAAATCTGAAACAAGAAGGAAAAGGTTACTAAATAATACAGAAAAACAAACAATTTGAGGAAAGACGGCATAAAGAAAATTTGAGAAGGAAGGTTTGACAGACAGGTAGAAAAAGACCTGCTGAGAGTGAGCGAGCTTTACCCCGTTTGACGGCGCTTTGAAAGCAGATCTAAACCACGATGATGGAAAGAGTCAGTAGATGAGTACAAGACAGATAAAAATGGAGCAAATGAACACTGAAGTCATGTGATCACTCTGGAGACTGCACACCTCCCTCTCACGCTCATTTCCACTCCTCCTCCTCCTTTTCCTCCTTTTCCTAAGATGTGTGGAGTGATGCAACGTGGCAACAACAGGTTGTAACACGGGGGGTTTGGTAAAGCTGTTACTAGTCCAGCAAAGCCCACTGTTTGGACAGTTCGCTCAGTGTGTGTGTGTGCGTGTGTCTGTGTGTGTGTGGTTTCTATGGATCTATGAATGGTATTGTTCTGAGAGAGCTGATTAGGCAAATGGCTTAGACAGATTAAAGGCTTAGTGTGCGTGAATTCTTTACTACATGTGCACTGTCACACACCACTGCATGACACTGTGCAAAGGTGCAGTTGTGCATTAGTGTGTATGTGCAGGAATAACGTATATACTTTGCTTGGACGCAGTAGTGTCTAAGTGAGTAAATGAGACGTGTAGGGAGTGGATTATAGTGGGGGTGGGTAATTAGGCTACAGGATTTACTGTATATAATAAACTATACTTCATAAATTCAAATTATGTGTAAAACAGATTATATGAATTATGCTAATGTGGCCTAGACCTTCGCACAAACCCACACACACACACAGACACAGATGAAAACACTATAGGATTCAACATCGTTTTGGAGAGCAATTAAAAGGATTTATTAACCAAGTTTTGCCCAGAAAGTAAAATAAAAAAACCTCTTTTATTCTTAAAAAGTATGTGAACAGAGACACTTCAGCCAATAACACAATTCATTATAAAGTCAGCCAATGCAATCTAACATGCAATACCTACACAACCTACTCTAGGACGTCTCCAGTGGTTATATACTGCATCATATACATGAAAGCATACAATATGGGCCAAAATTAAACATGCTTGCACACAAGCAGAAACACACAAATAAACACATACGCCCTTCCACCCCCAGGCCTCTTGTTGGTAGCTGCTATGACTAATTGATACGCCAACATGTTGTTACAGGACCAAGTCCATCAAGCATGGTGGATATGACTTTATACCATGTGCTGCAAGAGACAGATTTAAACGGGATGTTGCAATGTTAACTCTCGACCAAATATATACAAGAAAAAAACATATACAACATCACAAAATGGATCAGAAACACAAATTCAATCTCCAGTATTGATTTTGATTTACCGATTTGGAGGGAATTTTCCATGATACAGTGGCACAGTCTGATTGTTGGCTTAAAAATGTGTTCTAATGCACAAAAACTACATTACAAAACATTTTAAATCATTTCAATCCCAAATTTTGATATTGGATGAAAAAACTGACACTCTTTCAAATAAATAATGCAGTGGTGGTTGACTTTGCACTGCTTCTTCCAAGTGCAATGCCACAGGATTTATCACCAGAAAAAAAATCTGCCCTTCTGGACAATATTGGTGCAAGAAAACATCTGTTGATGCCTACTTGTATCAGTGTTGCACTTTGTTTCAAAGAAATTAATTACAAAAATAACAAGTTTGTTCTGTGTGGACATTTTTAAAGTGGATCCATCTTATTCCGCCTGCCCTTACTTCATTCTTGTCTCCTAACTCCTTCACTTTTATCTATTGCTGCACTTTTCATTTCTCTTTGCAACTCCATTCCCTTTCACTCAGTGCCCACTTCTAAAAGAAAAGCTTTGATAAGGTAGAAAATAGGATTTTCTCATTATTCATTTTGCACTCAGTCTCCTGGGTTTGCCATCATGCTATCTAAATTCTTAAAAGAATGCAAGTTGTGTGGGAGAACTGTGCATGAATGCATTTGCAAAGGTGTGTATTTTCTTATTTTTATATGTATACAAATGTACATTGCGCACAAAAATATTACCAAATACATCAGTGTGGCAACCAAGTGGTCAGGGTATAAACTACATGGGTGCAGCGATGTGATTCATCCTGATTTGAATCCCAGCTGGGGACCATTTTTCTGGATGTCAATTCACTACTCTCTTTCCACTGCCACTACAAAATTTTAAAAATGCATAACAACAAATTGTCTAAAACAACAATATTAATAATAACAATAATACATATATCAGTGAGAGGGCTGGGGTGTACATTTGTGTGTGTCAGTTTATATGTGTATATGTGTGTATAACCAGGGGGCTTTAGCAGCTTACTGGCCCCCCTCCCAGCTTTAGACAGGCACAGGAATTAGACAGACTGTGGGAATTCTTACTGGGATTCAAATCACCAGCTCCTAATCAGAAACGGAAAAAAAAGAAGGGGTAAATCCACCAAACTGTGCGTATCAGTGTGAGCGTAGTGTGTGTGTGTGTATGTGTTTAAGAGAGAAAGAATAAGAATTACGTAATAATCCAGTCCGTTTAACTCCGATCCTGACATTAAAGAGAGAGGCTTAGCGCTTTGGAGTTTTGTGTGTGTTAAGATACACATGTATGTATGAGTGAGCAAGAAAAAAATGGATGACGCACACTCTCGTGAAAAGAATTAAAGTCACTACACTTCAGTAGTCCTGTGAAAAAAAATAAATAAAAAGAAATAGTGTGAGTCTTACATTTAACCAAGGTGCACGGTCCCCTGAGAGTACTGCAATCGTGTGTGTGACATGCATCTATGCCTCCTGCATGTCATTAAATGGGTCAACCTCTTTACCGTATGAATAATAAATAGCTCTCTATAAATGCTCAGTGTCGAGCTGTGTGGTGATGACTTGCTAATTTAAAGGGCTGAATATGGTAAGGTTGCTTCCTATCAATGAAAAATCACGAGTGGCTTTTCCTCCTGTGGAGTGCATGAATCAATGCACATGGTAATCTATGGAGAGAGTATCGCTATCAATGAATGCAGACACACTGGCAGAGTCTCAGTAGCACAGCAGCTTAATTCAAATGTCAATTCTCCAGACTGCAGACGAGGCAGTCAGTCATATTTACTGAACTGACGTGTCTGAAGTGCTCACAGTTATTCTGCTATGTTTGATTCTTTACAAAGTCATATCCACACTCACAAAATTGTGTGAAGAGTAAAACAGAGGCAGGCCTATATAAAATAATATAGGAAATAATAATAAGAAAACACAAGCAGATCATTATTACAGATTTGTTAATATTTTCATATGAAACCCTCAGATGAAGGTCTTAATACTCGAAATTTAAAGTTCCTCTTTGGTTAAATAATTAAACCCCTTAAAACGATTTTTTTGTGTTTCTTTGTGACATTATTAAGCTGTAGCACAGAGTCAACGTGATTATTCCCAAGGACTTCCTACTGTGTTTGGGCCCCGTCCATGGAAAGCTTGTACAAATGAAAGGACGTTACAGGTCGTTCAGTGGCTACTTTAACTACAACTATTTTAATTATGAATTATACATTTTAAAAAAGCTGCAATAGTGTCTTCTCATGACAAGCATTCAGTTTAAGCTCAATTAATTTTTTCTTAAATTAATTAATTAATTAATTTAGTCTGAATCTATGTTTCTGAAACTGTTATTAGTACACTGAAGTTTCATGGTGGAAATGCTCAGCCACAGCTTTGACTGCTTGTTTCACTCATGATGTGTCTTTCAGGATATAAAAACAAGGTAAAAAATTTTGCCAGTGATTATTAAATTCAGCAAAAGAGAGCCTTCATATGTATTTGACTGTGGAACTGGACAGCTCTGACTAGCCTGGCCTCGAGTCTACAATTGAGAGGAAGTTCAGATATTAGAAATCATTTTTCATCTTGCTCAGAGATTTGTTCTGTAACCCAAGTCGTTCCCCTCTACCACACCCAATACCCGCAAGCTCTTTTCCCAATCAGGGTGTGACTCAGTGGCAATCTTTGCCCATGGCAAAGAATGTACACTTCAGACACACACATGCCTGACTTTCCACTGCATCTAATGAGCGCTGTTGGCTCCCTGTGAGATGATGACAAGTTGATGGAAGGATTTACATTATTGCCCAATTCATAAAAGACTCCAAACCACAGACAAACCTCAGGCTTGCTTCAATCACTACAGCTTAGGGATGCCCGAGCAAAACAACTTTCTATGAAAACTTAAAGAAAATATTTCAAAACACAATAAAGGAAAGACACGACATCATTTATAAACAGTGGTATTATAGAAGCAATCAAACGAAAATATGCTTTATAAGTTCACTGCTGTCCAGCGCATTTAACTGCAGTGTTAATTTTTTTGTGTTTCTTTGTCTAGAGGCTTTTCGTATCATTATTCTTTTTCATAATCGGATTCCAGCACAAACAAGGATGACTAAATTATTTCAGTATTACAATTTGTCATTGTGTAGGGCAGTATAGTTTTACAGTGTTAGCAGAGTTGTAGGTGAGCTGGTGTGCCCGAGCTGCTGTGAACTTCATAATATTGAGGAAGCAACTGTATAGAGGTACACCTAAGCCATTGTTTTTAAGATTTATTTTTGGCCTTTTATGCCTTTATTGGACAGGACAGTGGATAGAGTCAGAAATGGGAGAGAGTGGGAAAGGACATGTGGGAAACGCCCGAGGTCAGAATCGAACCTGGGACAGCCGCTACGCCTCTGCACTTGGGTCACACAACATAACCATTAGGTTATCAGGCACCCCATCTAAGCCATTTTAAGGCAGGAAGGGATTATTTTCATCGGAGAATTCTTCAGAATGTGTACCATTGATACACAAACATAAGTTTTTGGGGGATTAAATCAATAACTAGAGAGGGACTTTAACAAAAGTGATCTGGATTCACACCAAAATTTGTTGGACTCTTACTCTGACTCTGGCTCCACCTCTCCACCAAATTCGACTGGGCAGACAAACAAACACACAAAGTAACAAGCGGCACAGAAAACATACCTTCACCTTGGTGATGGTACAAACAGCACTGAATACATACCTTCGCCTCGGCTCTTGCCTTGGCGGAGTAAAGAACAACGGATGGGGCTTTTGATATAGAAAAACAACACAGCGCGTTTAACCTACCTGTAGGAAATGTGTAAAGGGGATGTTGAACTATCTTCCGTCTCCCTCTCGTTCTCCCTTCGTCACTTCTCAGTTTAGATCCAGGGTTGCCTTTTTGCCAGCTTTCTTCATGACTGGAATAATACTGTACCTGGGTTGTGAGAGGAAGAAACAAAAACTGTTACAAGGTTGGGTAAAGACTAATACATAATACAATTAAAGTAAAATACAAAGAAAGAAAACGAAAGTTTCCCATTTTAGACACTTTAAACACCAAACACTCATGGATTCTTTGAGAAACGTTTGTCAGTTTGATTGCTTTTTGATAAATACTATCAATAATGGCAGCACATAGTAACTACTGTATGAACCTCTCTTTTTTTATATTGCAGTTTCTCTTGTATCTTGTGTCTGATGATGATCTGCCGCAGTTTTCAGTTGAGTGCAACTCTACGAGTCTCTACAAGCATCTGGACTGCATTTTATACATTTTTATATCATGTTCTTTACAGCACAAAGGGTTGTTGCTTTGCTCATAAAAGTGGAGATGAGAAGGCTGAAGGTGATGCTCGCCTTGTACAAACAGAGGTAAAGCTTTAAAATTTCCTCACAATAGCAGATGGTCGAATGACTCAACAGAAAATCTCTTTAATGATTGTCAGCTATTATCCTCTCAACAACTCCAGGATCCACGGCAATGATCCCTTACTTCATCAGCTTCAGGAAACATGACTATGTAACCAACACAACAAAAACAGAACGGCTAGTATAAGACAAATGCTTTTTGTAATCTTAGTCAGGTGGTGATAATAAACTGCAACTAGTGCTGATCTCTAAAGCCTTTGAGCCCCAAAGCCTGCCGGAGGGTTTGAAAGGCTTGTTATATTTAAAGAAATCACCAGAATCACTCCATTTATCAAAGCCAGAAACTGTAAAAACAGCAAGAGTCATCAGATTTTCAACTTTCTGACAGGCCTTGAACTACTCGTCTGTGATGTGCTTTTCCAGTAAAAAACTTAACCAAGTCAAAGTTATTATTGTGACAGTCTATCAAAATCATTTTAATCTACTTTTAAAAATTTGGCAAAAATAAACTGTGTACCGCCTTGTGGATGCCCGATCCCATCAGATCTCAGCAGCTAAGCGAGGTTGGGCCTGGTCAGTACCTGGATGGGAGACTGTGAGGGAACACCAGGAAGCCTGGGTGGATGCAGTGTGAGAGCGAGTGGTTGGTGGGGGTCGGAGCGGCTGATGGAGCAGACTGGCAGCCTCGTCTCCATCAGTCTACCCCAGGGCAGCTGTGGCTACATACGTAGCTTACCACCATCAAGTATGGAATGAAAGAATAATGCAATGTAAAGAGTCTTTGAGTGTCTAGAAAAGCGCTATATAAAACCAAAGCATTATCATTATTATCATTATTATTATTATTATTATTAACCTAATTCTGGAAAAAAACAAACAAATTTTGCGCTTTATAGCATAATCAGAATGCATTAGTGATGTAGCTGTTTTTAAAGTAAATAATAAAAGAAATTCAACTTTTGTCCTAGTTCTCTCTACTCTAGCCATGGCTGTGCTGTTTCCATAGAGGTACAGGATTTTATATTGCAGTGAAAAATGAGCCCGCAGTGAGGCAAAATGTCACAGGAGCAAAGAAACTGCTTGGGGTTCAGAGGGCTAAAATGCTGCAAGTATCACTTTCTTTAGTATGATAATAGGATCCAGGAACCATGTTATGCAAACACATTTTCTACACCTGCCTGTCCACATTCAGGGTCACCAGGAATCCAATCCCAGACATCAGAAGGTGGACACCATCTCTAAAACTAAATGTCTTGGCATTTCATACTGTTTGCAGGCGAACACATCTTCCCTCTTCTTCTTTCAAATACACGAGTTCAAGGACACAGCACACAGGACAAACACAAGCTTTTGCACACACACCCACAAGCAAGCACAAGCATAATATTTTGTTTTTACCGACACATGCGCACAGGGTGTCACATACAGAGTGTATTCGTCCATACACATCAAATGTGAGAGAGTTGTTCTGACAGCAGAGCGCTGTCAGCTACTGCGTTTTGTTCTGACAAGCAGGTGATGCAGCATCCGTAGCGTTACCAGTTAACATAACTAGACCCTTAACTCCACACATCGTCATTTACACGACCAGCACGCAATAACCCCCAATTACTGTCTTCAAGCAACTTGGCAATCAGGAAGAACAGTGGATCCATTATTCAGTACATGAATAACCCTGTGACCTTTTCTTCATGTGCAATCTAACAGGAATGACTCGTCTTACATTTAATTCATTTTTAACATTCTCTCTTGTCTTATTGGTTGACCCCAGCCTCCCTCTTTCTCTTTTTGATGGTGCCGAGTGGCAGATTGGGTGCTCAGAGGAACCGCATTCAATAATAAAACAGGGAGAGAGGATGGAGGGATGAGAGAAGAGGGATAAAAATGTATTGTGCCCCTTCTGAGTGTCCCTGAATGATTTATAACACAAACTGACGCTTGCATGAGCCTCTGGGAAAGTTGTGGCTGCACTTCTCCTCCTCCTCCTCGCTCACTCCACCCTGCTTGGCATTTTTGACCAGCCAACAAGACAATATAAAGATACAGATGTATAGTATAAAGAGTGAGGTAGTTCAGTAAGTATTTGGACAGTTACACATTTTTGGTTCCTCAGGCTTAAAATTTCAGCTTTAATTTTGACAGATTTAGGTCAATATATAGCAGGAATAACTGTGTAGGAGATATAGCACTTTGAACCTATAAGGCCCAAATGCTAGTGTTTCAAAAGTAACTGTATAGATACACATGAAGTCAAACAAAATCCTCATATTTAATTAAGCGCTTAGTTTACAAAAAGTAAGAAATTAATGAAAAAGGCCTGTAAGAGTCCAGGGTAACATCATCAGGTTCCTGTTTTGTCAGATTATCAGCTTCCAGACTGACAAAACATCTAACATCCTCTTCAAACTTGTATAGTAAAGGGAAAAGCAGCACATTGCTAAAGCTAGAGCCACATAATGATCAGTGCTGAACTTGAAATTGATTAAGAAAAATCACTGCTGACTAATTTGCCGTTGATCGCCTCATCAATTAATGATTAGAGAAATGATTAGAAGTGTAAACACACCAAGGAACCCTTACACTGTCTGTTAACATCAGACAGCTTAGCCCTGGAGAGACTCAGAGCAAGGGGCGCTAACTTTTACAGGACTGGCCCCGTAACCTGTCTTTTCAGGTTTTCTGTTTCCATTTCGTTGTAGAATCCGACAGCTTCGACTGGGACATCAACTCTGAGTGCAATGAAACAACAGCAAGTAATAGTTAACACCTCCAGTTCTATGAGCAGCTAGAAAATAGAATAATGGAAGTTTCTTGTGTTGGCCTTACGTTAAGAGAGGAGAAGACTGCTACTCAACAAGGACAGAAAAAAATGCTGCTTTTGTCTTTTCCAAATTTTTTTTGTTAAATTTTGTTTTGGGAAGTTTTTCTATCTTCTAATAATGGGGGAGAAACAGTGTAAAAGGGGGCACAGAGAGGAGTAGAGACATGCAGCAAAGGGTTATGAGCCGGACTCAAAGTCACAACCGCTGCTGGCGACCTGAGCCCACATGATAACGCCCTAGCTCAGTGAGCTATACGGAGGCCCATCCTTTCCAGATTTAACTCACTTAAAACTCAGCATCAAGCTTGCCAGCAGTTTTTTTTTTTTTCAGGGCCACTCAGGAGGATCTAATCTGAAGTATGTATTTTTATCTTCTCCAAAAACAGTCCTAAAAGAAATTTTACAGAGGAAGCGGACGGAGCAGGCAAAAAAGTTTGGGCCTTCCTAAAACGGCCTACAAGTTCCACCAGTAGGAAACGATTTAGTGACACATTTTTTATGTACAGTACAATAAAAAAGGTAAAAAAAAAATGTTTAGTACAATGACTTGCAAAAGCAAAATGATGCTGTTTTGCCGCTGTAATTCCACATTTTGCTTTACAGTAAAGATTTGCAAAAACGTGTCTTTGCACATTTGATGCAAGTGGGACAAGAGGCTGCATTAAATAACTAAAGAGAACAGCTGGGGTGTCTGGTGGCCTAGTGGTTAAGAGGTACACCATATACTGCAACTGCAATTTCAAGTGTTACTGAGACGGTGAATTCTACGTGTGTGTGTGTGTGTGTAAGCATATGAGTTGTTGTGTTTGAAGAAAAGAATAGGTTACAAAGGTTAAGGGGCCAGCTGAGGCTTGACATGGTGTAATCTGTTGAACACAGAGAGAAAATAGCTTAGACAGAGGATGTAATAGTGTGTTAAACAGTAATGATGTGAAAAGAGATTAAAGGAAAGATGAAGAGCGCGTGCCACAGAAAGTGAGGGAGGTAAAAACAGTGATAATTGGTTTGACAAATTCCTGATTTTAAGGCCCGTAATTGGAAAGTGCTCACCATGTGCTTTACAAAAGCCACCATTACTGGAAATGCTGGTCTTTGTAACGCATTTCTGACAGAGTTCGTTGGCACTCTGGCTAATAATCAAAATCCTGATAGCTGCCTCTTACTGTCCATTCCTCCTGTTATCAGACCTACACTGTGATATGAATCATAAATCCTGAGTCATAAGCCGTCAGTTTCTGAGGCACAACTTGGCCACGCAAACTGTACTGCATTTCTGTCCTTGGGCAAAATAATCCAGTTGAACAGCTTTCGGAAGAATTGGCCAAACAATTCATCAAGCTGGATGTGATATCGGGTAGAAAACACGGACTTTGGCCAAGTTCAGACCTCTTTCCTTTTCAGATTTTTCCATCCGCATAATTCTGGGGATTCTGAGAATGTCGACAATTCAACAGGCTGCAGCAGGTATCGGCATGTGACATCACTACCTGGATGGAAACCTGGGGAATTTTTTGCAATCATGTTTTGCTGAACATGTTACCAAATAAGCACTGCATCAAGAAAAAAAAGACTTTCTGGCCATCAGTAGAATAAAATGTTCAAGTAACTAGTGTTTAAATGTGAAGAGCTTTGGCAAATCTGACATTTTGTGCAGGTTATAATTCATTTTCTGTCTTTATTACAACTTTGCCTAAATTTAATCAAAGCTTCTTAGACTGAAAGTTCACAGATTTAACTCTCGATGATTCCCAGTGTGGCTGATGATGACTGAGTTGGGCTTTTGATGAGTCATGCTGGGAGGTAGGTGTGCTTGAAATCGTGTCCCGTAGTGGCATGCTGCTTTAAATAAAGCTGAGGAAACCAAATACAAGTCGTTTGCCACAATACAGAAAATTCTCCCCGGATGAAAATAAACTAATCCAGTGAGATAGAAAGAAACTAAACATTATGTTCTGATTATCCTGCCAGGGTGGCATGGTGTGGATTTTTATAGCAGTGACTCATTTTCACAGAGTGAAGAATACGCACATACGCATATACACACATACATACTCAATGCTCTAAAGCAGGATTTGGAGACTTCGGGGCAGCTCTCATCTCAGGAGCTTAGTGACACTACGGAGACATGCTTGCATACAAACACACACATGCACATGAACACACGCACACACACACACACCAAGGACTGTTACCTTCTCAGATTAGTTTTAAGGCTAATGCCAACATAAATGTGGGCGTTGGCGGATTGAGGGACAAATACAAGACAAATAAGTGCCCTATCCACCGACCTAAAACCCTGCCTGGGCCAAATTTTAATCTGTAGTTTATTTGAAGTGATTTCCTCTTGTTGCCTTAAAGCAACAACAGCTCAAATCCTCACAGTGGCTACTTTACTCCTGTTGTGGGTTTTTAAAGTTGAATTTGGCTCAAATTTACTTCCACGGCCCTCTACATATTCATCTTACTCGAGCGCTTTGAGGATTAAGTATTGATTAAAGATGAGTTTGTGAGCTATTCAATGTCAGCTTAAATTATGGCAGAAATAACAAATGCAATCCATATCTTTATCAGCAACATGCTCTGTGTTTCCAGGCAATACACAGAAAAAGTATAAGTGCAAAAGACCTCAGAGCAGTGATTGTACTCAAAAGTAATACTGAAACTGCATCTGAAAAAGTCAGCTGGTCAGCAACAGAAATGTGCTTGAGTAAGCTGAAGAACATGTAAACTCCTCTTGTACTTAACCTATGGACCATCACTTATGAAAAATGTTAAAGGAGCAATTAAAAAACAAAATTGCTCATTTAATTTTCCAAGAACATACAGTAGATTGATACCATTCTTATAGCTGTATGCTAAATATGAAAAGCCAGCAAGCAGACAGGAAACAGAGGAAAATAGCTCCACAGAGCTAGGCTAGCTAGTAGCTTCCCTTGCTTTGTGCTTTATGCTTTATGCTAAGCAAAGTTCCTAGATTTCGCTTCATAGTTAATGCATAGATATAAGGCTGGTAAAAATTTTCTTTACATCTTTTAAGAAATACTAAAATAAATTTTGTGATTCCAAAACTAATTAATACATGGCAGACTTAAAACAACATACTGTCAAATGTAATTTGCAAATATGTAAATAATTAAATCTAAATGCTGCGAGAGTTCATATACAAAGATCCAGACAAGTATGTGTAGCCTAACAGGTCGAGAAACAAGACTGTAGCATTACAACTAGTTGATGTATCACCATGTACTTGATTGTGTCTCAAACATGCAGCTATTTTGTTATTTCAATGCAAAAAAAACCCTTCATGCTGGTTCACGCTTCAAGCTGTGGTTGTGACAGAATGTTGCCTAAATGGTAGAGGGGTTAGATGGGTAGGGGAGTTTTAATTTAAATGTTCATTAGTTTCTTGACCACCAGAGTCATCACAATGTATTTTAAATTTTTTAGCAGTTAAATGCTTTCAACCTTTACGTCATGCATCAATGTTAGAAGTGCATGACCCGCAACAACCCCACCCGCTACAGACATGTCCATTAAAGTAGATTAGCTGTCTATAGTGTCAAGCCACGTTGTTTACGCTGGTGACTAAGCAGAGGAGAGTGGCTTCATTTTTTGCCCTAAAGCTTTGGGTCAGTATCAATCTTAATCTCCATATTGATGTGGAAAAGCCACTTTCGATGATGCAACCTTACAGGGTGTTATATAATGGGAATGGTACAACCATGACACATGGAAGCCTTCACACTTGAGAAAGATTTTCACACTACTTGTTCCCCTCACACGTGTCCATATATAGGATCTGTGTGCAAAGTGGCAGCTATGCAATATTAAGCTGGCCTCTGACTTTTGCACGGTGTTTGGGAGTAGCCAGGGGCCTGTGGGCGAAAGATAATCTCTCTATTGTGAAGGGCTGGCCTGTGGTGGGCTAATGCACTGTCACTATATGAGCCTTTAACGCCATAATACCTACAGCTTCATCACGCACCCAACCAACATACATGCACATGGGAGAATCCACCATTTATGTGATTTGATTTCCCTGTAGTTATTTTTTTAGAGCAAAAATCATCAGTCGATCACCTATTTCAATGTTAACTGTAAAAATAAAAATGTTTTTTTAGGAAAAATGGTAAAAATTTAAAAAAAATCAATATTGTCTTCTATGACTGTAAATTCCATATCTTTTGGCTCTTGCAGAATGAATCAATAAGAGTTAAGTTTTTAAAGGAAAATGGTGGAAAAAAACAGAAAAAAATAAATATCTGGTTTCTTGTCTTCTTTTATGATAGTTAATTTTAAATTTTTGGTATCTTAGTGAGACAAAATATAACTTGTGATCAGAACTGAGGGAAAATTTGAAGACCAAACACTTAATTGATTGAGAAAATAACAGCAAAATGAATCAATAAGTAAAATGAAGAGCAGTTGCAATTTTTTTTTAATTATATGAAATTAAAAATATTTATATTTTAACTTCTGTTTGTCAGTTAAGAAGTAGATTTCTTGATACTTTCCCAGACAGAAAAAAAGGTTTGTTTTCATGCAGCAGATAATAACATTGTTTGGCTCAAAATTAGAATTAACCCTTTCATTTTGTTTGCACTGGAAAACCTGCATCTATCCTTTTCCGATCACTAATGTGAGAAAACAGAGAAAGGTAATTCCAGCCAATTTAATATCTACCAGATAATCTGATATAAGTTTGAGTGTGTGAAACGATTGCTTTGAAAAAGTTCCTTCCCAGACCTACAAGTTCAGAGGAGATAAGTAATCTATGACTGCTGGACTAAGCACTGTACTTATTTTGAGTTATCCTAAAAATACTCTCCACCCAGGAAGCTACAGAAGTGTTCTCTCCCAATTTGGAGGCTTAAAAAACAAATTCACAGTACCTAAACCTCCCCATATATAGAGTCAAGACTGAGATCTCTGAGACTAAGGGCAAGCAAAGGGTGAACCTGCATGGTTATCTCAAAGAACCATCAATTAAAGCACTACCAGTTTGCCTTCTGTATGGGACACATCTGTACTTGTCTGAAAAGGTAATAAAATGTACAGATACTCACACATATACAAGCACACACAGACATACGCACAGCATTGGTCACACTCACTCTGCCACACAAAGACCATCCCTCATTCAGTGTGAAAGCTTTTACAGAGAAATCCTATGAATCCAGCGGGGTCGGTGTGTGCGTCCGTCCCTTTGGAGCGAAGCCTGGAGTTTTCTCTATTAAAGCCATTCATCCTCTCTGGCAACTATCAGCGCTAGCACCCTTTCAGCAGAGATTTTTTTCCTTCTAACCCGGTCAATAGTGTGTGTGGTCTGACTGTCTTGCTTTTTCCAAAAAAGCAGTCTTTCTCTCACACACACACACACACACACATACAAAAATCAATCTCTGAACTGTCTTTTTTCAAACCCGTCCTCTTTAAATAAACACAAACACACAACCAAACACACACACAAACACACACACAATGAAACGAGGAGACACACTAAGTGCAGTGTCACAGAGCTCCGTCATCGGCGTGTTAAATTATTCAACGGTCCCTCACAGACAATTTTGCACATCAGAGAAAGTAAAGGATGAAGAGCAGGGGGTTGTTCGTGGGTACCTCTAGTGGGGGTTGCGTGTTGTGAGGATCAACAGGCTACACTCATACACACACTTATTGAACAGGATACAGAGCTGAAGAGCAGGACATAAGTGGTTTCGCCAATGAAGCTGCAATTTGTGTACCTTAGGAGACATTCATGTCATATTTCTGGTGTTTTTGGCCAGTGTAGGCATGTCGGGGGAAAAATGCACCCGTTTACCTCATAACATATACTTAGGCTTCATTTAACAATGGAATAAAATGGATGAAGTGCTCAGGCCTTAATTGTTCAGGCATATAGTAAGCCAAAGTGAAACATGTGGGTATTTTATCTATAAACTGTAAATCTGTACATGTGGTGACTATTTCCCCTCTCAGTGGCTTTGCAGAAGTGAACAGGAAGCACTTTTATTTGAAAGTACAACAAATTGCATCATTCTCTTTGTCAAGAAATATGAGCACAGAGAGATTTCACTTTCTTTTGTATTTGCTGTACAAAGATTAAACATAAGAGCACTGATAAACGTTTAACTTAAGGATTTGTGTTTTGGAGAAAGGTTACACAGAGAATTGGGAGAACAGGAAACCTAAAAAGCACCTGATCAAAAAACCAAAACCGGAAGAAGCATTAGAAATGAAGCAGTAAATTTATTGAACTTCGATCTCAAACACATGCACACCTTTGTTCTATTTTTAAATGGATTAAGTACCTGCGTTTGTATGGCTCTTAGCTTTCAGACAAAGACAGTAATATAGGACAAAGACAGTGTGTGTGTGTGTGTGTGTGTGTGTGTGTGTGTGTGTGTGTGTGTGTGTGTGTGTGTGTGTGTGTTTCATTTTTATCTCTTGTGAACTAAAAATCTTGAGCACTTCCAACTTTGCTAAGGGTTTAAAAATGCTAAGGCTCTCACAATAAAGATAGTTCCCATTTTTTAAACATATTTACTTTGGAAACACCTGATTTTGAAAAGGAAAAAGCCCTTTTTTAAAAACATGTCACCCAAAAGACCTTCTGAATTATAGTCAAAACTAAAGGCTACTTAGTAAAAAAAAGTCCTGCTCAACTTTCTAAGTACTTGTTGCTGCATCATGACAGCTTCCTGGTGTATCTCTCATCTTCCATGACGTGCCTGCAGGAAAACATGCCTAAATGTGGGAGTTTCATGTTTATGTAATTTCTTTTCTCCCGGGCAATCATTCTGGCCAAACTCTATTTTTCGAAAACCCTTGTAGGCCCCGCACAGTGCCGGTTCATTATTTTAAAAGCACGACTCCACCAGCGCCACCTCCTCTAAGCTGACTCACTGAACAAACACCAACATGCACATGTTGGATTTTATGCAAATTATGTCCAAAAACCATTCAATTAATCTGAAGCGATTTGCAGGGACTGCGTATGTGCACCTTAGCAGTAATGCCTTAGTCATTGTCCCTGGGAGAATTTGATGTAAATGAACAGAAAAAGTATAAACATAAAATAACACTTGAATCACCCCAGGGCTCACACTAACCTAGATCTTCTCTTTCTAACTTGGACAAAAATCCTACATTAGCTTGGCTTCTGGCTGTGTGTCAGTAAGAGTATGTACAGTACTAGAATTTCAAAGGACATTTTCCTATATGACTGTATTGCTTGCATTAGGGCCAATAATGGAGATTTGGATTAAATAAGAGAAGAGACAAACAAGTCATGAAGAGGTCACAAAAAAGAAAAAAGCTGAAGACAGAAAAAGCAGTAAGAGATGAAGAGAAGTAAGGATTGAGAAACGTGACCTACATAAACTGGAACAGGCTGAGATTAATGAATTTCTATCCCTGCTTAAATAGTTTATCACAAGACTCACTCTCATCCACACAAACATAAAAATCTACGAAACAGAAAGTGATCCACTTGATATAGTGTAAAGAATAGCTAGGTCCTTGTCATTAGAATCGGTTAGAATTGACCTTTTTCACAGCAAACATTTCTAAAAGGACAGGTGAGGACATTTTTTAAAACGTCTGCTGTGAGAAAGGTCTATTGGTTTTGTCTACAGATGGTATATAAAGATGGACGTAACCTCTGTACATTTTGAAACCACCACTTAGACTTTACTCAAGCTGGGCTCACACTGCAAGAGTTTTGGGCCAATGTACCCGGTTTCACTCCTTCCAGCGATCAAAAGAGAAATGTTACAAGATAATTGGTTAATGTGAGGGCTTTACAGATCCAGGCTTGAAATACTGGCTTGAAATGCCTTTAAACAAAGAAAGGTCCACCTACGACCCTCCACATACGTCTACAAGATGCTGGTAGATCGACCAAACTGTCTTTTTTGTCCTCAGATCATTTCAGATCAAACAGGTAAAACTATTCAGCATTTCATGTGAAAAAAGCTAAAATTACATTAAAGTTTGTCAATCTCTTGGAATACACGGACATGTATTCCTTCTGTCTCATTAACCTCCTTATGAACCTGAGTAGCCGCTACAACACAAAGACACTTCTCTGTCAAGGTGCTTAATGTCATTTGTCCAAGTACTGAGCACCACAAAATAAATTACTCTCACCACCACTGACTTCTTATGGCAGTTTTTGATATGTCACAGCAAGACAATGCCAGGTGTAATTAATAGCATTAAAATGACTGCAATAGTGGGAGAATTAAAAGAAACAAAGCTGTCATTAATGCAGTTAGTGACATCTGTGCTTTTCCTGCTGTGACAAATAAGGATATCTGGAAACAGATAGTAAACACACAATAGCTCGAGGAAACTAAGTAGGAATATAGGCTACAGTGAGAGCAGCTTCTGTACAAAATTATACTTAGTACATTACTTTCATAAAACCCTTTATCAGGATGAGCTGTAATAGATCTACACTGTGAACAGTTCACTTTTTGCTTTTGTATTTGTCTTAGCAGAAGCAAGTTTTGTAAAATTTCAAAGTCTTGTAGTCTCATGTGGGCTGGTTGAGATGTTTGGCGTGAAAGAGAAATAAAAATTTAACTGAACTAATTTAACTTTTCCACTGAGTTTGTCATCTTGTCATCTTGAGGAGGAAAATAGTAACAAGGTCAAAGTGTGGGGGGGTGTTCAAGCATCGTCTTTGCCTCTGTAGGAGGCTGTGATCCTGAAGAGAACGACAGCATCAGTCGTTTCAGCAAAAGCCCCCAAAAACAACATCTGTTTATACTGAACTGACAAAGCCCTCGAGCAGCTCTGTTTGGATGGAAGTGAAAGAGGAAGTAGAACTTTATTATAGAATGACAATGCCCGCACTCGAAGGTGGTCAGGGTGGATAGAAGAGTCAACCAAAACATTGAGTTTCAACACAGGAGGCTGCTATCGATCATGACTATTTAGTTAAAGCATGATTTTGTTTCATTACAGACCACAACAAAGTTAACTTTGGATGACACAGGCAAATTTTTCCTCCTGCTGATAGAAAACATCCAGTCAGAAAATGATTGTTTGTGTCATTATAAACTACATGGACGATCAAGGACTTGTTTTTCAGTTAAAGGGGTCTTTAAAAACTGAACCAGACAAGAATCTCATTCAGCACAGAAAACATCATGTTAGGCTAAATAACAAAAAGGCAAAAATTGTAAGACAACTGATCTCTGCTAAATGAAAAGAAGATTTATCCCATTTAGCCAAATAAATTTCTGGCATAAAGTGTAAGGAAATGGTAATGACCTGTTCATCGTTCGGTGCAGTCAGCCAAGCATCATTTACTTTAAAGGCTCTTGATCGAAAAACACTACATTTCTGCCACTGTTGAAGGCCAAGGACAGAACATTCATTTTCTTGACTGAGGCATCTTTGATAAACAATATTAGAGATCATTTACAAACTGCAGGTCTCAGTTGACTCTAAACTACATCCAGACCCATGATGGTTAAAACTACCACTTTCTCTTATCCTACCAACTGGAGTGGATATGGTCTCAAACCAATACAGAACATGTCCTGCAGATGTAAATCTTATCATTGTCTAGAAGTCAGGGATCAAAGATTTGCGCAGAAACACATCGCCAAACAAGCATGACTCTGTTACCTCTAAGGCCTTTACATTTGCAGTGGCCTGCTCAGGTGGTGGTCCTGCCGGCTAATGAGTCCATATCGAGGGGTTAATGACAGGGTTGGGTGACTAGAGACCAGTCAATCAGAGGGTTAACAGGGTGTAATCTGCACTGCATTCACCCACACACAAACCAAATTTAATCCATAAAGCTGACCCAGGGTCACCCGGTTCAGCAAAGAATCTGTCAAAATCTGTCTAAACCAGCTCAGCTTCATGACACCCACTTTCAGCTTCAAAACAAACAGTCTTACACAGCCGATGACGCTTTTTTGTTTCTATGTAATTACTTGAAACGTTCAGATTTAAATAAGGAGGTAACATGGTTTGGCATCTGCACAAGCACATGAAATTTTAAGTACTTAACAGAAGCTAAAGACATAATTTTTTACAGCCTCTCAAGAAATCATTTGAACTTTTACATCACTGACTGATTATATTTTAAGTTTGAACGTCAAAATGTAAGCATCAGTTAAATTCATAAACTACAAGTATAAAAATACTAAAGTAAAGCCATGAATAATGTTCAAAGGTGGTAACAAAATCTAGCTTGCCACATGGGAAAAAATTTGACTCTGGGTAAAAACTACAGTTTTAATACTCTATGACTGCTCCAGGAAAAAGAAAAAAATACAATCTAACAAAAACATAATAAATAATTATTCAACTTTTAAACTATTTTCCCACTGGGACTTTCCTCCTGCTTTTGCATGCTTGCACCATAAGAGCATATTCAAAAATAGCACAGTCACATGAACATTGCAAATTATTCTCTCAGCTGGAGTACAACTTGACGGAAATTCGATGTAGAATTTACTAAAATTTAAATTTGTGACTGTTAAGTGCACAGGAACAAAGACAAACTGCAGGTCCGTCTGGCGATACAGATGAGTGAAAGAGCAATCGTGAGACACAGCTTGGTAGTATTTCTCACCAAGGAGGGCTAATATAGAGAGGCTTAGTTACAGAAGCTGATGGATCAATATCTAGAGGCCTAAAGAAAGAAAACTACACTGATTACCATGTTTCTATCTATTTACACTTCAAGCAACTTTTACAAAAGATAGATACAAAGTTTGTATTTTACATAACTCCAGGCTAACATTGCAAATTGCTATGAGAATTACATTTAAAGTTAAAAGTGTTTCTGATTCACATCCAAAGTTCATGGTTCCCACAAAAAACTCATACATATGTTACAGTTAAATGTCAATACTATGATGTGTATTATTCAGCAGCTTCCCCTACAGAAAAAATACTATTATATTCCTATTGTCGATTCACAAAAGAGGGAAGAGAAGAGGACAGAGAACAATTAAAGGTAAATGTCAATTAAGTTTGGCTGGTGAGGTCGCAGCCTTTGGGCGTCGGGTTGTTATTGACCCTGGGTGACACGCATCGAACTGCTTCTGGTGCTAAACTGGCGTGAAAGAGAAAGGCGGCGCATTCGATGAGCGTTTTCGTCAATGTGTGTAACACTCGCGGCCATTGGCCACATCTACAGGCTCAGCTGGGACTCAGGGGACTAGATGGGTCATATCGACGAGGCAATAACCCTGGGCCTGTTTATGACACTATCAATTCCCAGCTGTATTGATTTTCATTGTGGCTGCAAAAAATATTCTTCAGTCGCACACCCAAACACGATGGCAGTGGAATCAAAAAGAAACACAATAATGTGCAAGCATATTAAAACATGTGAAGTTTGTTGTGCGACTATAAACAAATATTCTGCTGCCTACACACACATGCATAACAGCATGTCAGACAGAGAGCAATCAGTCTGTTTGACATCAAGGCCACATGACAGCCTATATAGATAACTTATGAATTGTAGCCACTGTGTCATGGCTGAGACTGTAGCCCCCACATCAGCTATTCTCGCTCTTCAAAGACACAAGCACTCTTTGCATGTGTGTCTAGGAGAAGACATGCATGCTGAGAGAGTCCTAGCTGTGTCCCTGACACCGCAGTAATAAGTGCCAGTGGTCAAATGCCTCCACCAGCCTGTGAGTCATCCGCATGCTGTAGCCCCATTCTGCTTTCCCCAAAGGCCATGCAAAATACATGAGAGTTTGAATATATGAGAGAAAATGTGCAGATACACACAGGCTTATCACATGTACTCACCACACACACACACACACAAGGAGAATGCATGTAATCATTACATGAAGTGCTATAGTCATTTAATCAACAGGGCGCATTGACACACAAACACACACACAGAAGGACTTCAACTTGTGGAAGTACACACCAGCTGTTCTAGTTTCAGCTCCAAGTGTATCTGTCTGTGTGTGTGTGTGTGTTTGTGTGTAGAAGGGGAGGGCTGAGAGCTGAGTGAAGTGCCACTCTAAAGCCCAACAGGATTTTCCAATCAAGAGCAGCAGAAAGATTAATAGAGGCCTACTGAATGCTCCATAGTGAAAGCAGCGCATGAGAGAAATTATTACAGTGAGTAGGACATGCGTTTGGCTCTCCAGTTTTATTCATAATGAAATATTAAAGAGAGGCTGAAACTTAACAGACAGGTTTAGCTGCCATTAGCAGTTCAGTGGGAATGACTGATGCTTCAGTGCCATAAGCAGTAGAGTCAGGCTACTACTGTCCTTGCATGTGTCCACTGTTCTCAGACAGACTGAGTGAATCAGGTTTATTTGGTGTTCTGGTGCAACAGACTGAGAACAGAGATTCCCATTCCTTGCCTGAGGAAGTGTCTTAATCTTTTCAACGGCCTTCTTTCCTTAATCTGCCAACCATGGTTTGCCGAATTCAGAGCAACACTGACTGTCCTCAAGATAAAGCCGAAGTGATGAACATGGGTCTACTGTAAATCTCCCAGCTCGGTGAATGGATTCCATGTAAGATGACTACGCTGGGCGGATGAGACGCCCTCTTTGACTTTCTTGAAGGCTGTGTTCTTGGAGGAAAAAAAAACAACGATGATGTCATGCAGTCACTGACCGAGGCCTCATGAGATGGCGGGGGATGTTGTGATTCACGGTTATACATTTATGGGTAGGACTCCCAGAGCTGTCAGCTTCATAATAGACTGAATAAAAATGTCCTGCAACCACTATTGTATCACAGGGAGCCATTTTCTGAAGCAGCCTGTGGCTTTCCTGTTGACCGTGAAGAGACAAGAAAGATTGGGGTGGGGTCACAAGAGATGCGTCAAAGTGTGCAAGTAGTTTCAGACAAACACCGCAAACTTTGTCTTGCTCACCGACCGCTTACGTGACACAGTGCCCCAATTGTTTCCTCTAGATGAGTGTGAGACAGCAGCAGCGTGTCAAAGTCAACACAAAAGTACCTTGATAAGAAGGCTCATGGTTATTATGTCTCAAAGGCATCAGGAGGAGCCTAAGCACACTAACCTATAACCTTTCTTGCCTCGAATGCCTTTTTAAAGGAAAACGGAGAATGAGCAGCCAAACTGAAAGAGAGAGACAGCAGTAGGAAATTAAGCAGAGGAAACTCCAAAAAGGAAACATGCATCTAGGCCACTGAGTCATTTCCCTTGTGTTTTGCCTCTTCCTCTTCTTCTTTTTCAAATATACACTGACAGTATAAATTATGTACATCATCACTGGGGTTTACGAAGAGTGGGAGAGGGCCCATGGGTTTTAAGCTTTAGGATTTCAGCTTTTTATCCCCTGTAAAGTCTGCCCGCAATTAGTTTGGGAATTAATTCAGGCTCAGAACTTAGCCTCCCCCTTCCTCTTTTAGATCTGTACTGATTCATCCAAGCCTCTTTTACTCACAGAGAGAAAAAAAATGAGAGATGGGGTAAAAAAAATCTGCCCTGTGGAGGACAGATTTTATCCAGACACATAACCAAAAGGTAACACCAGCGTTATAGCTGATACAAGTCAGTGTATCACATGTTTGTTAATGCCATTAAAGGCTACTTGTCTCTGTGTATGAAACAATTGCAACTGGCTAATCTAACTACATAAGAAAAATCAATGAGCATCAACTGTAAAGAGTTGCATCATTAAAACCTCAGGCACTTAAGTATTGATGAGTTGTGTTAAACAACTGTTTGTGAAACCATATCCAATAAAAATAGCCCTGATCACATTCAGTAGCTTGGCTGGGTTAGACTCGGCTATAGCAAGTAAAGTTTTTCCCTTCTCATCCAGATACCTGCAGCAGTAACCAAGTCTCCACAAAATTACATTCTTATACAAAACATGTTTTGTGCTGGATTGGGCTTGTTTAAAACGTATCACAAACATATTTCTTTACCTTTTATTTTATTGCCTTACTGGTGCTCCTTTGCAACCAAGTAATCATATCTTAAATGAGGTGGGTCTCTTGTAACCCAGAAGCCAAAACTCCTCTTTAATTAATAAAATGGTATATTTTTTACAGAAGCAATGAATCAGTAAGTTTCACATTAGGAAGTTATGATGGCCAAAAAGTGGAATCTATAACCCTCTGAACCCCATAACCAGCCAGTACGTTTGAGAGGTGTTTTAAATGCTTAAAAAGCATTTTAAAAAATCAAATTATCAAACATACACTCTATCAAAGTCAGAAAGTGTAAAAACTGAAAAAAAATCATGGGAACTTTGTGACAGTCCTTGAACTACTGATCCGTGACATGCTGTTCCGTCTGGATTAAATTGAATTTCCTAAATCTAAGCTTAAAATTGTGATATTTCATCAAAATTACTTTTCTACATGTCTCTATTAGAAATTCACCAAACAAGTGTTTGTACCAACCAGATTCTGTACAAAAAAAAACCCCCAAAACAGTAATGATGCGCTTCTTCATGCAACTGAAGCCATTAGCAACTCAGCAACAAGCAGTCACATGACAAAAATTCTTGGATTATTTGACTGAACTGGGCTGGAATGCAAGCAAGTTAACAAATTAAATTTGTAAGTAGTAAGATATCTACAGTATTCTAGAGTCATTTTTTCCAGTACTGGTAACACCTGTAGCCACTTTGAAAAACTGGTGTACATGTCGATTCCAGGATTTTTAATTTTTTGAAAAAAATTTTTTTTTAAATTGTTCCACGAAATTCAACTTTAGTTTTTTCTTTTTTATGATTAACATGATTATAACTTTGGTATACTGTACAAAAGATATTTTTTGCATTCTCTGTACTTCTAGCCATGGTTTTGCTGTTTCCATAGAGGTGCAAGACTTTATATTGCAGTGAAAAATGAGCCCACAGTGAGAAAACATGCAACAGGACAGCGAAGATCCAAATGAAATTCAATTTGTAGGCATATAAAAAAGCAAACGAAAAAAATATCTAGGTGCTAGAACAACGGGTTTACATTTTTGCTTGACAAATGATTTAAATGACAAAAAGTTACTATATCTGACAAATGCTCATAACCATACGCTCGAGAACATTCACTCTCCAATCAATGCACTGTTCTGCTGCCATTTTCAAAAGAAAATATTTTACCATTTTCCTTCTAACGTTCACTGTTAGTCAAGGGTTGCCATTCCTGGTGGGATCTATTATTTTCTGCAACTGTCTCACACTGGCTCTTTGGGATAAGAGAGTGGTCTCTAGATCTGACATCTTCCACTTTAACTGTGCAGTGTGATATCAGCGGTACACACAGATCAGACGCCATGACCCTCGCAGGCCACAAAAAAAAAATACTGTGGTCCTTTGTGTTTTGCCAATCAATAATTAATCAGGTAAACCTTTTTATTTCAAACATTTGTCGAGAAAACAAGGAAGGGACATAAATTAATAACGGGAACCATTTATTTATAACACAGAGCCCAATAAAGCAGAGTGGGAGAGAGCATATGTATTAATGTTTGAGAAGGAATAGGAAGCAGTGATGGAGAAAAGCTCTTAGACTAGATGAATGTCAAGGTGCGTCAGATCTGGTAGCCCTACTTGCTGTGTATTATGGCCCTCAATCTTTTTTATTACCTGAACAGTCATGTGTGCAGGAGTATGTGTTTTCAGCCACAGCTCATTTGACTTTCCCACAATGCAGGAGATTTTCTGAGACTACTTCTCAATCTCTAAATTTACGTTATCATTTTGGACTTAGATACATTTAACAGTTTAAAAGCTAATCAATGAAACACTTCTTCATTATGTTGTGTGTTCTCACAACTTGAACAAGCAACCTGAACTCTGAAATCTAATCTGGCTGTAAAATTGGCCTGATTCCTGATCCTTCACTGTGAATTGGTTAAGAATGCACAATAAGCTTTCCTCTCGGACATGACCCCTGAATCATACCAGGAAACAATAGCTGGACATGGGTCAGGCAGGTCGCTGTCTATAAAAACTCAGGAAGGGTGTGTGCATGCATCGGCTTCTCAATACCCTGACAGCGTGATAATTTAACTACTTCCTCATTAGCCCTCTGGGACGGTATCATCCCTGCGATTATCCTAAGGTTCGCAGCCTTGTGGCTTTGCAGCGCTGCACATCTGGTTTATTTGTGTTAGTGTGTGATGAGAGCTTGTGTGTGAGCGAGAGAGGAAACGAGAATGAGTGAGCAAAGAAGTGAGGTGGGGTGTCGGCTGGCAGAGTTTCCTCCAAGTCACAGTTTAATTGGACAATTGTTCAGTTTAACCTCAGGCTCTCCGGGTTCACAAAAGCATGCAAAGCCGTCCTAGTATGGACTATTAAGCAAGAAAGTGGTGGTAGAAGTACTCACTTTGGCTTGTATTGCATTATTTTTCCTCATGAGCAACTCTTATGTTCCCTTAATGCAATATGACACAACATTCACATCCAGTCTGATGAATCAGGGGTTAGCAAAGAAAGAGCTCAGGAAGAGAGATAATTGCAGCAGAAATAATGCTACCTCTATAATTTGTCACCCCGAATGGTGTCTTGTGTTTTAAGCCACTATTGGGGGAATCCTGCTACAAAAATATTCTGCTTGGCTGAGATGCAGAGTTAACTAAAAAAATTGAAAAATAAAAGTCACATTTATCCTGATACATTGCTGGCTGGCGAGAGCACAACACAATCTCCCCCAGATTCATCATGAGGCAAATCTCCACTTGACCCAATGGAGGCTATCCAGTCACAGCATTAGGGCTGCACAGAGCTTGGGCAGAGGCCTAGATTCTCTTGGGACTGGGGGGATGGGGTGGGTTTGCCACACACTCTGGTAGCCCAACAGATGAGGAGTTATCGAGCATTTGTGGCAGGTTCTGTGGCAATGAGACCAAAAAAGTTCAGTGCCATCTTTCCAGGCAGCATGACCCACAAAACTGAATCACTTGTGATAAAAGCACATCAGCGATCACTAAATAATGCCACTGCTGGCCACAGTGTGCGGACACAGAAGTGCTTTGCAGTGACACTCAGAAAGAAATGAAAGACAAGTTCGACCACATGTTTGAAAAGGTGCTGAGTAAAAACTATGATGTATAACTGCGAGATACAAAAACCGCTTTGGGCAGGCAAAGGAAGCTCCCAAAATAGACCAGCGTTGTGCAGTGTATTACCTCACCCCCACTCACATCAGCAAACGTGTCCATCACATCCATGCATCCTAAGCCTTGCTGACATGTCCCACTCTGCTAGGAAAGCAGTGCGCTGGAGTTTTCCCAGCCGCTTGCATGCAGGGGAAAGTCAGCAGAACAGATGCAAATTGTAGGCCTATGACATGACGCTTTCAATTTTTTAAAGATCCCTATTACAGTGAACCATGTTGTTCTAAAAATACTCCTGTCTGAGTCTTTTCCTCTATTCTTCCAAGCTAAATTAAGCCCTAGACCCAGGAGGGGTGGTGGTGGGCAGAGATAAGACAAGTCAGCCATCAGCAATGGTGATGTCTCTTTGGGTGATGGTGATGGCTGCTCATAATTCCCCAGCACTTCAACTTGGCCTAGTCATGGAGAGCAGATAGACGCTTGCAGATTTCACAGGAGAGCTGGAGACAGATGTAGCCGGACATAATGGGGGTTGAAAGGAGGGTGGGTGGAGGGGCTAACTCATGGTCACAGCTGCAACCTCGCCAGAGGATTGGAGGCGCGCTTCTAATAAAGGGCTGTAATCAAGTCACTCGTGCTAACCTCCCACACCCACTGAGGCTGACTTGCCAAAATGCCTCTCTTATGACACAGGCTTTAGTATGCTTGAGAAAAACAAAGAAGAGAAGAAAAGAACATGTAATGAACAAGAAAGAATGACGTATTTAACAACCAATCTGTTCTGTATTATGGTATATAACATGCAATATCGGTGTGCAGTAAACAAGTTCAGCCAGATGCTAGTGCAGAGCCTGTGAACACCAGGTGAATAAAGGCGGTCACATGCCTCCAGACAGGCTTACATATGAAACACTGTAATAAATGCCTTTTAATGTGTGAAATATTTTCATTGTGGAAACTTCAATGGGTGATAGCTGGATCCTATACTGCTCGCCGAGATCCAAAGCCGACTGAGACAGTTTTCAGCAGTGAAAGGTGGCGAGTGAACAGCAGAAGTGGCACCATCACTGGGGAGGCTTTTGTTGATGAGACATCTGTTGGGCCGTGACTTCCTCCCCTCTGAGACAGCTTTCAGTAGACCAAGGCCATGACTCAGGTCTGCACCAGCTGCTAGGCCATGACTAGATCCATTTCACATTTTTCCCTGTGACTCCTATCATGGTCAGTGGTGCAAATACACTGTTTCCATCAAATCCAGAAGTAAATGGAGATGAAAGAGTTTCTGGTTATGAGCCAGCCTTTGTCATGAATCAACAGATGTTTTATAAATTAAGACATTTTGCTTAGAGGAACTAAAGATCTTTACGTGTTTTGTTCAAACACACACATTTAATTAAATGAAGAAAAAAGATGGTTGAGTCTGCCTTCATGCCCACCAGAGAAAGACTTAGGGATGCACCCGCTGTGAACATGTGCTTGTGTATGTAGTCCTTATACACTTGGCTAATTAAATAAAGTGCTACTTCTACCATAGATTAATCCTGCTACCAAATATCTGTACTGGTACCATGTCTTGTTGGCTTCACAAGACCATGATCTTGCAGCAGTGCAGAGCTTCGCTGTCTTTTGAAATCATCATTAAAAGCAGTATGCATGAACAGATCTGCTCGTAGAAGAGAAGTGGGGGTAGAGAGGGCATAATTCTCCTCGTCATCTGAGACAGCATTCCTGTATTAGACATGCTAAACCAGATCACTGCAGAACATTAAGCCTGACAGCAGCGCTTTAATATTGATGCGCTCTGGTACTGTAGCATAAACCACCAAACTGCTGCAGCACTGACTGAACTCACAATTCTCTAATACATTTTTCATAAGTCAGCTTTCCATTACATGGAAGTAGAATGAACTTTTTCACTTCAACAGGTTGCCCTAGATGCAAAACAATACAACTGCATCAAGGGTTTAAACTTTTGGGAAACATAATGGCTTCTCACAGATATGTAGAGCTGACCTAGTACACAGCCTATAAACCCATTAACAGAAGAACAGATAAACATGTTCATTCTGACATTCAAACAGGGGCTGAGGTTCAAACACTCTGGGGTATCACTTGGTAGATCATAGCAGAGACAGTAGAGGTTGTGATTGTCTGCGACACTGTTTTTAGTAAAGGCACAGGTTCTGTCAAGACACAAATGGGCCTCTGTGCTTTCTACGTGTTCAGTCGGGATTCAACTCAAAGAGACTGCATTAGGCAGCGCAGCATATTAGAAGAGCTGTAAAAGCCACAGAGAGTTCATGACAACCATTACAACTACTATAGCCAGTTTTATAGGGTGGAAGTGACTATTTGTTGTAGAGATAATCTGCTGCAGCCTTTAGCACATCCCAGTGACATGAGGACAGGCACCCAGAAGAAATATGCAATTGTGTCTGTCATTAAGGACTGGGAACTGAGCTTTCTGTTTTGTTAAGACCATTTCCCCTTTGTGAGCTAATGTATTAATTTAAAGCTCCAACCATGACAAATTCTGTCATCAGGCTCCACAGTCTTACAGTACACTAGCACTTTGTCCTTCTCCACACTCTGCAGCATTTTGGATACTTTGCACCATGTGGTTTGAATTTTGTTACTAAATTTGGGGATGTTCTTCCCTCTGTTCTATGCCATGCTGCTTTGCCTTTCTGCTATACAATTAGAATGCTTCTCATAGAGTAACTGAATCCATGAGCAAATCCACTGATGACTACTTGCTGCCATAAATCCGAGTGTTAATGCAGTTGTAACTACTTTATGACTGTCCTCCTGAAGGTTTTGATATTAACTTGGTTTAATTAACCAGCAGTGTACTCAATATACAAAGCTAGGAGTTAATGGTTACCTTGATATTTTATTCATGTTCAGCTGTCTGACAGCAGAAACTAAAAATGTGCCTGTAGGACATCTGCATTATGTGGAAGTCAAACAGTCTCACCTCGAGGCCCATATCCTTGAGATTTTTCAGCTTTCAACTGAAGTTCACAGCCATCATTAGAAAACTGAATACAATCGGCCTCATTCAAAAACCACTGATACAAACAGAATTTGAATGAATTTTTAGGTAGAAATGACCTAAAATAAAGAATATACACAAATTGGGATGTAACAATATACTGAACCAAACCAAACTGTTCGGTACAGGCATTTTAGGTTCGGTACAGAGGTGTACCGCAGTATGAAAATTTTAAGGCTATTAAGGGTAGCCAATGTACGTATGGCTAGCGAATGGGAAGGCTAACGCTAACAGCAAGAAGCCGGAGCAGGACGACGCTCCGTCGTCATTAAAATCACCTGTTTGGGATCACTTCGGTTTCCCAGTAAAATATGAAAAAGGAGTAAAACAAGTGGACAAGACGAAACCCATAAGGCGCTCCAAATGTGCAAGAAAGTATGGCGTTTATTATTTGTCATAACACTGGTTTTAACTGGTCTATCAACACAATTAAAAAACTGGTAGATAGTTTGAAATCCACACTTTTGACATTAGTTGAAACGGAGACTCAGTCTTGCTGCTACATCATCTTAAATCAGTCATGTCATTTTGATGCGCCGGCACGTCTGTCGACTCCAGAGGGTTCCGTACCGAACCGTGGCTTCCATACCGAAACGTGATTTTTGTGTACCGTTACACCCCATACACAAAGCAGACTAAGTACAAAATTAACATGCAGTTCATCATATTATGATCATCATCATGGGCGTCAATTTCCTGAGGTGATTTTTATATTTTTATTGGTATGTTTTGGCACAGGAACTTTTACTATCCAGTAGCTGTAAGGACCGTTCACTGACTCTCTGGCGCAGGGTCTTTATACGAGTCGCTGTCCAGGATTATCCTCTTTTCCACCTGACAGTGTAACAACACATATTATGGGCTATAAAATTCTCATCCAATACCTCAATGACTGCCCCTTGACTGCCTCTCATATTAGTGTCTCTCATTCTGGTTTAGAAAGGCATTTTTAGCATCAAGTTTATGTCTAACCATTTCTTTTTTATGTCTGTCAAAGCACAGCGCTATTTTGGCGGCATTTGGCATATCATTAGCACTTATAATATTAATATTTTCTTATTGCTTCAGTTCACTAACATGACACTGAATTTGTTATTTTTTTGTTCACCAATTTCTGAAGGCAGAACCATGACTCTGCATGTCTTCTTTTTACTATTGCATGGCATTTTGGTGAATGAAACTGAAAGAATAAAAAAAAAGTTCTTGCATGAGGCCCAGGGTTTCAGCATCCTGTACACAATCACGAAAGCCAGTGGATGAAACTCACATTTAACTGAATTAAGAGATATATTTTTTGTCAATGCTTCATAAATATATAAACAATAAATGACAGTCTTCTTGTATTGTGTTGCCAGTCATCCCTAAAAAAATAGCATTTAACTTGGGCTTGAACCCACTATAAACCAGTCCCAAGTGTAAATGTGCGACTACCTTTGGTGTGAACATGGCCTCAGTGTGATCATGTCTGGCTCACACCCCCCACCCCATCATCCAATCTCTGACAGCGACATCAGCCAATTGTCAAGAGCAGCTGATGTGTCCTTTCCCAGAGCATCCATCAGCATGCACGCATGTGTGCGCGCACACACCCACACACACACACACACACACTGGTACTCAAAGGGATTTGTGCAAATTCATGAGAAGACCCCTGGCTAAAGGAGGCTTGTTGTCACATTACATATAGACCTGCGTAATCCTGTGGTTAACAAAGGCCAAATGAAAGTAGGACATTAGTGTATTGATTATGCACTTAAATCTCTCCAATTTTTTTGGCCCTTGGGCTTTGAAGTCTTACAACAAGCAGTAGGGATGGCATTGTGATATTTTGTTTTTCAACATAAACAAAAATGAACAGTTAACATTTCACCAGATGACTTGAAAAACTCTATTAGCAGTGGGTTTGTGGTGCTGATTTAGATGGCCAGGCCAATAAGTCGTGCTGCCTTATGTGGTAACGAATATGACATGACAGAGTACCTGATTTTGGTGAAAATCATCCTCTCAGTAGCCGAAATATTTCCATTTCTTTTTGCAACCAAATCTTCCCTTTGAGTGCTTCTCTCCTGTTCCTTGCTTATTTTGCTGTGCATGTCAACAAACTTTGTTTTCGGGACCCTTAAATTGGAGTAAATAATGTCATATCAGACAGCGTAGCTATGGAAAATCACAACTGACACTTTGTGCTTGAGATAACCTGACATCATACCTCCTGCAATGTGAGTATTGCACATGCGCACCGCTATAGTGATGCTGAAAACGAATTATTGCGCACCCTTAACATGCACTATAAAACGCATTTACTTCTCTAGATGTGACTCTCCAAACACAAGTATTTGGCATGCGATAACCTGTGCACAATATGAGCCTGGATGAGTTAAACATTTACAAGAAAATGGCCCAATCAAAGCAAAATCATGCATAATGAACTGCCCTAGATAGCATCACTAATTAGGAAGTATGTCACTTTCTGTTCCCTCTCTCAGCTGTACGGTCAATAGGTGGCCGATGAGCCTAAAAGATAAGGGTAATGTGAATAAGAGAGAGGGCTCGCACAACAGTGGTGTGCCTTTAGAACAAAACTGAATAAGGGCACCGAAACTCTTGAATGGAGACACAAAGAGTGCAAAGAAAAGCACAAACCTTGACAACTCTCTCTGCAGAAACTGCAAAACAAATGTGTGACACTACATCCTCTTCCCTGCAGCGCTCTACAAAATCGAGTTTGAGTGGCATGCAGGTGCAATGTCATAATATGGGATTAAAATCCTGGTGATCCGTAGCTGAAATTGCGTGGGCAGGCTTCTTAAAATAAATCTTTACAAATGACACAGTTTAGCAGTGGAGGGAACACGGGTCTGCTGCCTCTCACTCATGCGCTCTACACACAGAAGAGATGACATCATGTTGGGTCAGCTTGGGTTTTAGTGCTCAGCTTGCTATCTACATCTGCCATTTCTAAGCGCGTCATGGCAGCCTACATTTACTTTTTTCGTTTTTGTAACGCTGCTGATTTAACCAAAATGCACTGTCTTGCCTTGCACGCAGGTGATGACCTTCTTGTCAAAAACATGAATGACGCACGGTTGTTGTATTGTGCGTTTTGCAGATACTACGATCTGAATGCTACGCAGAGAGAGTAGTGGAAGAATTAAATAAATGGGGTTCGGGTCATGTGTAGTGGAACCGAAAGCCATTGTGACTGCGCTTTGATAGTAAAATCTCACTCACAACAATGTAAGATGCAGTGGACGGTACCACAGTGGATGTGACACACTCCGCGCACACTGACAGCACACACACGGCGTGACAACGCTAAAAAAATAATAACAGGGCAAGTTTAACAACCAGCTCGCTTGTGTCGTGTGTTTTCTATAAACTGAATTAAATATCATTTCCATTCCACTACAACCTGTCATGTATCAGCACTACTCACCCCCGGGGAGGACGGAACCAAAAAAAAAAACGGCGAAGCTTCTTCAACGTAAATACTCCGAATTTCAAAATTAGCAGGTGCGTGCACTTAAAAAAGAGCCGTTTAAAATATTAGCAAGAAAAAAACTACGCACTTTTATATCAGCGTTGCGGCTTTCATTAACCTCCGAGCGGACTGGCGTTCAAACAACAAGCCGAACAACGTCGAAACCAGGCGACGGTGGTCTTTTTTTTTTACAACTTCAGGTGCAGTCAATCCGTTTCTATCCACTTTTCTCTCTCTCTCACCGCTAGCTTGAGTAGCTTTTAGCCGTTGAGCCAAGAGGAAGTGTCATTTCAGTTAGACGGGCTTGTAGCGTGTTAGCCGTTAAACGAGGAGGAGGAGGAGGAGGAAGGGGGACAAACGGTGACAGCAGCGACAACAACACTGACAAAAATAATAATAGAAAAAAAATAGCACCTCACCTTTTTTCTTTTTTCTTGTTTTTCTTTTATCGTCTAACTTCGAGAGTATTTAGTCCGACTCCGGAGCTGTCGCCGTGACTTGTCGAAGTGCTGTCAGTTGGTGTAGACTTCCTGAATGACGGAGCAGCGGGAGCACGGCCCCTCTCCGGCTCCGTTTGACAGCTACTTTGACAGACAGCCGGAAGATAAAGTTGGGTCGCGTAGTAGCGGAGCAAACTTTCCGGCCTATTTCTACAACGAGTAAACAGCAAAAGTGATACTTTTTGCATTGCGTTTACCCAAAAATCCAATGCAAAAAGAAAAAAGCATATATTCTAAAATTGAATTATTGTTTTAGTGATGCTGCTTTAAATTAAAAGTGCAAGTATTAAACACGACAATCCTATACCTTATTTCCTTTGCAAATCATTAAAGATGCATGAACTGAGTCATCCCGATTCTGTTGCAACTTCACCGATGCCGAGCCAGTCCGTGCTGGATATACTCAGTACAATGCTGCCACCTGCTGCTGTGTTTTTTTACTACTTCACATTGTAGTATAAACAATAATATCTTACTGGTATATGGCTGCAGCAGAAGAAGCTGCAGTTTCAGGACCCCACTTCTAGGACCCTTCTTACCTCCGCCAAGGAGGACATGTTTTTGCTGGCGTTTATCTGTCTGTTTGTTTGTCTGTTAGCAACTTTATGCAAAAATTTATGAACGGTTTTTGATGAAATTTTCATGTAAGGTGGATAATGGGACAAGGAACAGATGATCAGATTTTAATAGTGATCCGGATCACCGTCTGGATCAAGGAATTTTTTGCAGGATTCTTTAGCATTGGAAGATAAGATAAGGTAATGTGCATGCATATGTGCTTGTAACTTCACAAAAAAATGGCCAGTGTGCTTGGCAAAAAAAAATACAGTTCGGTATTGTCTACAACATATCAAAATTTATTCCAGATACTACGATCCAGAACAGGAAAAAATAGAGGCCCTGTGGAATTGTCATCGCTGTAAGGTAACAGATGAAGATACAGACATGCAACCAACACCAACATGTAGCTGAGACTCTGCTGAATCAGGAGTATGCCAACAGATTTGTTGTATAATCAACAGCTATGGAGCTAGATCCAGAAGAACACACTAATACCAAAAAAGTGATTTTCGTAAATAACTATTGAACTAATAATGATATCAATGTGAATCCAGATGCTAAGGGTATGTTTTCTTGGTCAAGGAATCTAATAATGTAGATAAAACAATCCTGGGACATTATTTCTGGGTGTAAATCCCAACATGGGGTGAAATGAGCTGAGGTCTGCGCTCTCTAAGTGCTTTTCTAGTTTATCAACTAGATGGTAGTTAAAGTGTTAGTCTCGTCATTTTATTAATTTATTTATTTTATTTGACCTTTATTTATACAGGTAATCTCATCAAGTCACAGGGTCTCATTCTCAAGAGAAACCTGTCCTCAACTAACATAACAAAACAACACTGAGTCACTGAAAAACAACACTAAGGGACCTGTACTAGACAAACATAACAATACATTATAAACACTGAGTTACAGACGGACAGGTTCATCACAAAACACAACATGGACATCAAAAATGGATGTGCAAAGAGAGTAAAAACACTAAGAACAAGAACAAGTCCTGAGAGATGATATTTTCATAGTATTTAGGAGACGTTTGAAATCCTCAAGGGGAATCATTAAAGGATAATTCCACTTAAATTGTATTTACTTGTACTTTCACTTTTGACATATGTGTTTTAAACCCCAAATACTACTTTATTTCTTTGTACTTAAACATGTATTCAACTTAACTAGTACTAAACTAGTACTTTTTTAACAAGCAAGTTGTGGTTTTAAAGATCTGTTCAACCCAAAATACCACTTTCTGTCCAAGTACTTATAGTTCTTCATGCCTTGTACATTGTCTTTATGAGACCTTTTGTTATATCTTTATCTTTAGCCTTATTGTACTTCGTGTAATTCTTTGTCCTGCTTCTTACGTGAATTACCTCTATGCCTGGTGAGGGATCAGTAAAGTTTATCTTCTCTATTCCACCTCAATACTTTCTTCTGTCCAGGAACTCATAGTTTTAAAGGTTTATTCCACTCAAATAGTAGGGTGTAATTTCAGGACCTCAGTTTCAGGACCACCTTCTGGGACCCTTGTTTATCAGTTGGATGACTGTTAAAGAGTGAGACTTGTCATTTGAAAGGTTTGCTCCACCCATATAGCACTTTCCAACCAATGAGTTATGGTTTTAAAGGTTTATTTCACCCAGAATACTTCCTTCTGTCCAAGCATTTATAGCTTAAAAGTTTGTTCCATGCAAACAGTAGTTTTTAACTGCAGAGTTATGTTTGAAAGGGTTATTTCACCCAAATTACTAATTTCTGTCCAAATACTCTTAGTTGTAAAGAATTATTCCTCCTAAATAGTACTTTCTATTCAAGTACTGAGAGTTTTTAAAAAAATTAATTACACACAAAATACTACTTTTTTTCCAGGTACTCGTAGTTTTAAATGATTTTTCCACCCAAATACTTGGCTGCAGTCTCAGGACCTCAGTTTCAGGACCACACTTCTGTGACCCTTGTTTGTCAGTTAGGTGATGTTAAAGTGCAAGGCTCATAGTTTTAAAGGTTTTCTCCACCCAAATAGTGCTTTATAACTAACAAGTTATTGTTTGAAAGGTTCGTTTTACCCAAAATACAACATTCTGTCTTTGTACCTGTAATTTTAAAGGTTTATTCGACTCAAGTAGTACTTTTTCAACAAACAAGTTGTGGTTTTAAAGATTTATACCACCTAAAATACTACTTTCTTTCAAAGAGTTTTAAAGTTTTATTCCACTAAAGTAGTACTTTGTAACTGAAAAGTTCTGGTTTTAAAGTTTTATTCAACCCAGAGTACTACTTATGTCCATGCGCTTAAAGTGCGAGGCTTATTGTTTAAAAGGTTCGCTCTACCCAAATAGTTCTTTCTAACTAAGGAGTTGTGGTTTAAAAAGAGTTTAAAAATCTCACCCAAAATGCTACTTCCTGTCCAATTACTTATAGTTTGTAAATTGTAGCTTTAAAGATTTATTCCACCCAAAGCCTACTTTCTGTCCAGGTACTGATAGTTTACTCCACCCAAATAGTAGGCTTCAGTTTCAGGACCATGTTTTCAGGGCCCTTGTTTATCAAGGATGATCTGTAAAGTGCAAGGCTTATCATTTTAAAGGTTTGCTCCACACAAATAGTACTTTCTAACTAATGAGTTATGGTTTGAATGGTTTGTTTAACCCAAAATACTATTTCTTGTCTATGTACTTATATTTTTATTGAGTTAGTCTACCCAAACAGTTCTTTCTAACTAGCAAGTCTTATGAGTTATGGTTTTAAAGACTTATTCCCCCCGAAACACTACCTACTGTCCAAATACTCAAACTTTTAATGGTTTATTCCACTCAAAAAGTACTTTGTAACTAACAAGATCTGATGTAAAATGTTTATTTTAGCCAAGTACTTAACATTTTAAAGAATTATTTCATCCAAAGTATAACATTACTATAACATTATAAAAAATATAACATTACTACATTACTACTACATTAGTACTTATAGTTTCAAAGGTTTATTCTACCTTGAATACTTCTTATGTCCAGGCACTTACAGTTTTAAAGATTTAATCCACCCAAATAATATGGTTTTAAAGGTTTATTCCATCTAAAACCATACTTTCTGTCCATGTACTCATAGTTTTAAAGGTTTGTTTCACCTAAGAATACCGCTTTCTGTCCAGGCAAGTAAAGTTAACAGTTTATTTCATCCAAGTAGTACTAATTATGGTTTTAAAGGTTTCTACTGTCATGTTGTGTGTTCAGGTTGGTTTTTGGTTTTGGATTTTCCCCTCCTCCATCTTCCTGTTGACCTCATTCCCTTTCAGTGTGGCTGAAGGTGCGGCTCGGCTTTATGCACCTGGCTGATGAGACACACCTGCAGCTCATCTCACCTCATCAAGTGCTCTATCAAACCCTGGCTCTTTCTGCTCTCCAGGGTCCAATTTGTTGTACAACTTTGGCATTGTCGCACCAGCTCTTTGGCCTTCACCTGTAAACCAGCTGAATATAACTCTTCAGGGCTTCTCATTGCAATTCTTCTGATCCATTGTGTTTCCATGTGTAGCTCCTCCTGTGGGCCTCGTTGCCAACTGCTCATCACCTCACCTGTGCTCAGGTGTTTCATGTGTTCAAGCCCCATCAAAGACTGTTTTTGCTAATAAATTCGCTTTATGCAATATACTTTGTGTTCTCCACGTGGATCCAAAAGCAACATAAACCTCACTTACTCCACCTAAAATACAACTTTCTGACCAAGAACTGATAGTTTTCAGATTCACATTCAGAAAACTTTATTTATCCCAGTCATGCAAACAACAAAAATAATCACAGCTATCTGTCAGTGCCTACAGCAGGTAACACAACAACAACATAGGGATTTATGGCCTCTATAATGAGATACTGGAAGCAGCAGGACAAGGTGCATTGTCAAAGTACAGGGAATGGTTCAGCAATAATAAATATTGATACACACATAAAAACAGACCTCAAATGCTGCCTTCTCCTAAGTTTAGGAGCCTAATGGTAGCTGGAATAAAATAATTTGAAAACATGTTTGTCTTCTTGGCTTTAAAAGTTTATTCCAACTACATAGTATTCTGCTAGTAAGTCATGGGATTAAAGTAGTAGCATGTGTCTGTAATAGAGGAGGCTGCAGTTTTAAGGCCATATTTCTATGATCGTTGTTTTCTGCAATAGCGTCCCCTACTGAACTGAATAACTCAGAGGGAATTAATGCTACCCTCCTATTGTGCTTTGGCTTCGTCAGTGGTAAGCATACAGAAATCAAACCACCTCCAAAGTCTGGCAGTGACTGTTTTAGTTACAACTCTTTTAATGATAAATTATAAAGATGAGCGAGAATCACCTCATACTCTCTTCTCATACCAAGCATTTATTTTAAGCACCACTTGTTTTCCTGCAACATGCACATCAAAAGTGCTAGCAGTGCGAACAGTCCATGCAGTGACACATTTTGGGCTATGCAGTCATCTGCATCTGGGGTGGATTACGAAATTTAGATCATGCATATACCCTTGCAGACACAAAAAAGCATGAATTGGCCTTAAGGGAGTAGCACCTATTGATGCAAGAACCACATTTCTGGGCAACATGGATGAAAGTTATTGTGTAAATGCTGAATATGAATCAAGTTTTATTTATTTAACATTAAAAATTCTAATGTCTTCAGTTGGACAGCAAAGTTACTGAAAGCTTGGCAAAAAAGGGTTGTGTCTGTGCTCTGTCCAACCTTTTAAATGCCTGTTTGAGATCTAATGACTGTAAAGGCCACAGCATATGATGGTGTCTTACCATTTGCTCAACCTGTTGGTTAGAAAATACTATTTTGGTGGATCACATAAGTCTATAAAAGAAGCACAATACACACACTGCAAGATTCTGAACTAATGCATAAAGGCAACACAGTGGTCAGAGCTAAGGCTACAGTTAATTATTTTTGTTATGAATTATTTGGGTTATAAAATGCCTTAAAAATGTGTAAATGTCTCTCGGCTTCCCATACCCAGGATGACACCTGCAAAGCTGTAACCATCAGCACCAAACCTCAGATACTCAGTTTTTAGGAGAAACGCTGACCCAGCAGAGGATGGCTTCAACTCATCGCCATTCAGTGACGGGCCCAAGCACACTTTTAATGCACTTTTCACACCAAATGAGACTCTGTGCAGCCCCAATGAGTCAGGAAGCCAGTGCTGGGCTCCTGCATTTGTCTTGGAGCAGCACAAGTCAGTATTTCCTAATAGTAACAAAGACACAATAATCCTTCATTAAAAGTAAGTGTTCAGTGTCTGTCTGGTGTTGTTCATTGTGGTAAAGACTGCAGACTAATTGTATGATCTATAAAATATCAGACAATGTGAAAAATGCCTGTTACAGCTTCCTACTATACATGCAGTTTTGTCCAAATAATCAAAATCCATAGATATTCTGTTTACTACTGCAGACATCTAAGATATACATCAAATATACATGGTTAAAAGGAAAGAACTATCGCTGATTTGTGTTATATTTGTTTAGAAAAAAAGACTTAACTGGTTGTGCAATAATAATATGTCAATAGACTGATTTTGTCCAACCCAGAGCCAGAATATATAAACAGGACTCAATAGGAAGCAGTGACATGGAGTGGAGTGAAATAAAGTAAACTGAAACCAGCTTCAAACTTTGTGGGGGTTTTTGTGACTTAATTTGTGATGACAAACGTTAACTGATTATGTTTCTAGTAAAATGATTGTAGAAATAATCCTTTTTCAAAATATGCATATGTATGCTTTGGTTTTCATTTATTTTAAGTCTGCAAAACCTATGTCACTATTCCACAAGCTCATCTGGGAAGTACATTTTGGAGGAGGGACATGTTAACAGTTACATGTGTCTCATTTGTGTTTTTGCATCTGATAATGAACCTACACATTGAGATTGGATATGTTTCAATGGCTTGATGAGACTTGTAATTAGCATTTGTGCATACAAGTAAGTAAAAAGTATGGCTAGATGATGGGTTATTGCTTCTTTGGATTCTTTCTCACATTATATCTAATAATGTGAGAAAGAATCACTTTAAAGAGTTTTTACATTCCGTAATTATCATTCTACAAGAAGTCACATTTACACACAGTAAGGTTTTTAGGATGATTCTGATACTTTTTGTCCACAGATATATACATAAATGAATAAATAGCCATAAACCATTTAATCTAAATAAAATAGATGGATTTAGAAATATGTTCCTGACAGCATGATGAAGCTTTGACACTACAAAGGAATATTTGGGAAACTTGATGACAGAAGACAAATTACAGCTCTTTTGTGGCAACTAGTTAAAATATTTTAAGATTGACGCGGTTAAATACATGATAATTATGTATAATCAATGGGAAACAGACGAGAGGCAGAAAAACATCTCCAGCGGTGGTGGGTTCATTTTAATATAAATGGATTTCATCAGTCACCTACTGAAACTTTTCTTCTGAGCGTAGAAAAATTCTCAAAAAATAGATTTTGTATTGGCGAGTCAACAATGAAGTCAACCGGGAGCCCGCACATAGACCCCAACTACTCCGTTGTGCCCGGAAATATGCCTGATTGTATATTTTACGGTATAGTCTTGTAAGTCTATAGAAAACATGATTGCCATTGAGTGGTGCCTATCCAATCAAACTCATTTTTCATTTGTTAGAAAAATCAGATAAAATTTGTCATATACATACTACACGTTAACATTGCAGACATTGTACACAGGCATATGGTGAGACAGCTCGACGAGTGGAGGTCCTGCCAGTTGTAGGCGCTGTTCCAAGCAGGCTGCAAAACACAAATTGATTGTTTATTTTGTGTTTGTTTACATTTCCAAAGCGAACAAATGGCTTCCACTTTGTTATCACCCATGGTGGATTACTACAACGACGAGGAGGAACTGGATAGCGTGGACGACGACGATGATCGGAGTTTTAGAGGAAGAGATTCGGAAGAAGGTAACGAATTTGCTAAAAGCTCCCTGACCGTCGGGCTCTGTCTACTTGTTGGAAAACAAACAGAAACGCGCGGCTTGTTGCGTAAATGTAGCTATTTTGTGGAATGCAGCATTTAAAGCTACATATATTTACCTCGAATGGATACCGTTTTCTCCTACAATGTGGTATGCGCTATTGTAGCAGTCTTTAAGTCTAAAATCAAAGCGCCTGTTTTCAAAGCTGGTTAAGCTAGTCCAATGCGAGCTCTAGTTGCACGCAGTTAGCTTACGGGCTACATTAAGATAGCTACTCGACTGCTCCTGGCCGAGACTGTGGTCAGTTTCAGGAGCAGAGGATGTGACCTAGATAGACTGGTTATACTGCTAAACATTCCCAGTGCTTGTAGAAAACCGAGCAACCAATTTCACTATTAAACTCGTGCTTGTTTAGATGCTAACTCGCTGGCATTTCAGTTCTAACGGCGGCAGCTTTGACTGACATTTTCATTGGTCAGTATAGGTTTGCGTTAGTGTGCACTAAATATCGCAAACTAAACTCTACTGCAAGCTAAACTGACTTTTAAACGCCTCTATTAGCTCGCGGTTGTTAATTAATGTTTCCCCAAATGGAGCGCTCAACGTTAATTAGCCAACTAGCTACGTAACGTTAGCGCCGAGCATTGACAGGTCGGCAGGCAGGCGAAACCCTGCGTGCTGTGTCCACTGACTGCACTGCCCTTTTCACACTATCCAGCGAGACAGCACGGATTGCGGTGAAAGAGAAAGAAAGGCGAGAGGAGAAAAGGCGATGACAGCACTACAAGGTTAGCTAGTCTCCTGACATTGACTTCTTAAGCGAGCAGCTGGGCTTGTTTTTTTTCCCCTTTTCTCCTCCGGATATGTCCTGATATTCCCAACTACGTGAAGCTAGAATCGGGCTACTCTCTAAACAGCACACGGAGCTAACTTAAGCTAGCACATTAATGCTAACCGAAAATGAAAGCTGCTGTGTCAGCTTAACCCGACCGGGCCTTACTCTTCGCCTCCCGGCTTTTCAAGGTAAAGACGAATGGCTTGAGGTCAGCCGGGTGCCTCTATAAACTTGCTTCCCCGAGTTTGCCACATCGCTGAAACATGTTAAGCGTCATTTCGATTGAGTTGCCGTCGGGACTGACAGCAAGTTAGCCGGGCACCGAGCTGATTATTCACACCATGCGGCAAATGCTTGACATTAACACTCGTTGTTTTAATGTCATTGGATTTGAACTTACAAGCCCTCCCAAAAGGCGCAGCTCGCCGGTTGTCAAATGTGTCACCTCAGCTTCTTCTGGCTCAACTTTTCCTCACGTCAACCCGAGAGTATGTGGTGCAAAGTCGTGGCAAACGTGGATTTCCCAGTCTGCCAAACCAGAGGGCATTCCCACGCTGGGTGTGCACCATTACCTTACCAGTGCCAGGCACGTCCTTTGATCTGCACGGATCTCTGTGGCCTGTGGACTAATTGCACCAAGATTCTTACTGAAAATCATTTCAGTGTAAACCCAGTTGAAATGACACCCAGTATATTTTTTAAAAAACAGAATCAGTTTCACATTTTATTTGAGAAACAGCTCTGAAATCTGAACCAGCTCTTTCCACTGTCGTGCCCCCTTTCCTTTTCCAGACACTGAGGATGCCAGTGAAACAGACCTTGCCAAGCATGACGAGGATGACTATGTGGAAATTAAAGAGCAGTAAGTGTTTTGCCAGCCACGCACGGATCAGCTTTGCTTAGCCTTTAATAGAAACAAATTAGTGAAAGTTTAGAGTGTTTGCCCTAATGCTGCACAGGGTAAAAGGATTGTGACATTAGCTGTGGTTTATTTCTTTGCAGGATGTACCAAGACAAACTGGCCTCTCTGAAAAGACAGCTGCAGCAATTACAAGAAGGTAATGCCTTTGATTTTCTTTTCTTGTGACTGGAGGTGTCAGGAATTCTTCTAATGTGAATGACTGGTGCACTTTATTGAGTGGGATTTGTTTTCTTTGAAGGGCACAGCCAAATCCTTACGTGTCACTCGCTGTGGTTTGTGGACAGGGGTTACATCATCAGGCCAGAAAGGCAGTTTAAAAGTGCTGCCGTTGTTACGGGCTAATAAAAAGAGAAACCAGCTGAGAAACGGATGACAGCAGTCCTCTGCCATGAGCGGCTCATTTTAGATAATCTGTCTCTTGTTTACTGATGCAAACTGTGTCTGAACTGCTGACTGTGCTGTTTGGAGGTACTGTTGCACCACCAGCTGTCCCACAAGGCTCTTATCACTCGGAATGATGTCGAGTACGAAAACTGCAGAATGATAGGTTGTGTTTTGTACATGCAAATTCAAGTGCAATGTCAGTGTAACCGAGTCTAGACTGTGGGTGGTTGCCGAGAGCGGAAGGTGTAGCAAGATGATGCATTTTGACGTCTGCTTGTGTTGCACTTTTAAGAACTTCTCCTCGTCCTACACAGACGCCTGAGTCGCAGTTTTGTCTTTGCAGGTACACTGCAGGAGTACCAGAAGAGGATGAAGAAGCTGGACCAGCAGTATAAAGAGAGACTCCGAAATGCAGGCAAGAACAGTCTGAGATTGTTAACATTTTGGAGCACTTTCTGCTTTCGTTTGGTTTTGCTTAGCCGGGGGAGCACGAGTGCCACAAAACAACAGCTTGGAGTTGAGAACTAGGGGAAGAAAAATAGCCCGTATGATGGAAATAAGCAGAGAAGTGGTATAAACAAACATTCGATTGACAACTGTGCAGAAAACTGTCCAGATCAGTTTTTATTTGATATTGAGTTCACTATGCTTGATTGACTGGCTAAATAATCAATGTTCTGGCTGTCGGACAATCACATAGGTTTTTGGTTGGGTGCAGTTTCAAGTTTAAATTCAGTGAAAGCATGAAGGCTATATATTTCGTACGTGCAGACGGTGATTAAAACATGTCATAGTACTTAAAGATTAATGAAAAAGTTCATTGTCTGCTTAGTAAATGGCAAATGGTCTGCACTTATAAAGCACCTTTCTACCTTAGTGGCACTCAAAGCGCTTTACAACACGTTTCATATTCACCCATTCAGACACACATTTACACAGCAGTGACAACAGAGCTTCCATGCAAGGTGCGTGCCTGCCATTGGGAGCAACTTGAGGTTCAGTGTCTTGCCCAAGGACACCTCGACATGTGGAGGGGCTGGGGATCGAACCGTCAACCTTGCAATCAGTGGATAACTCATTCTACCACCTTTGCAAAAGAGGCTCTGGTTATAGGTCCACAAAAGCCCAAGAGGAGGAAAGTAGCTGCATTCACAAATGACTAATTGACGGACGGCTGAATATAAAATGTTAAGGATAAAACTCAGTAAAAGATGCATTCCTAATGGCAAGTTTTCTCTCTTGCTTTTAAGTTCATAAGCACTTTCTCTGTAAGCCCCTGTCTCTTTGTAGCCCCCTTCTAGAGCATTCTCTCTTTTCTGGTCTTTAGGCTAACGAAAGAAGATGAAATGAAACTGCACTAAAGTTTGTTTTATGTGAATGTGACCCTTTATGTTTTATTGTCCCTTTACAGATCTGTTCCTACAGCTTGAGGTAAGCAGAGTTCGTAATAGCCCAGACTGACTGATGTTGTTTATGTCAGAAGAACTATGACTTTATGGGCAGTACAAGGTAAGCATGCATTCACTTTAATGCCTGTCCTTTCTGTCTTTGTACCCTCTGCAGACAGAGCAGGTTGAGAGGAACTACATCAAGGAGAAGAAGGCAGCGGTGAAGGAGTTTGATGATAAAAAGGTTGAACTGAAGGAAAACCTAATTGCAGAGCTGGAGGAGAAAAAGAAGATGATTGAGAACGAGAAATTAACAATGGAGCTGACAGGCGGTAAGGGAGCCAGAACAGGATTATTAATCAGGGACTTGCTCAGCAGAAGAGAGAAATGGAGTAAAAAAAAGTATGTGGGTGGAAAGAGTTTTTCTCTCTTCACACTTTATCAAGTTGTCTGATAAAAGTAGCACTTTCAGACACAGTTAAGATGTTCTTGTCTGAACTTCTGAATTGCCAGTATGGGTTTTTTAGTTTTTTATATTGATTGCAAAGGTTGTGTGTTTTAAGAAAGTTTTCCTTCTCACTCTGTCATTATTTCTGTCGTCTATAGACTCGATGGAAGTAAAACCGATCATGACTCGGAAATTAAGGAGGCGGCCCAACGATCCCGTCCCGATACCAGACAAACGCAGAAAACCTGCACCAGATATCCTTCACGTAAACTTTTCAGTCTCTGATCGACTACAGTTTGTGAGTTAGCGGTAACTTTAGATGAATCTGTAAGCAGTAAATCATTCAGTTGTATTTTTACTGGGGGTATTTGCACTTTCTCAATGTGGGAGAGGTTTTGTTTTCAGTCAAAGGAGGCCAGAGTCAGTTTAAGTCTGTGTAACCGACTACGGTTCTCCACCATTTTCTCTTTAAACATGCCTTCCTTAACTCTTCATACCTCAGCTAAATTATTTGTTAACAGACGAGCAGATAATGGAAGATCTAAGAACACTTAATAAGGTGAGTGTTTTGTAATCTACTGAGTTTATTTCATGTCCTTGCTGAATATTACTTATTCTAATTACTTTTTTGAACCATTTTCACATCTTGTCTTTACAGCTCAAGTCACCAAAACGGCCAGGTACGTCAGCGTTCACCTTTAGCAGTTACTTTCCACATGTCTTTAAAACTGGATTCCATACCTAAAGGAGTTGATTTGTCATTTAGAGACATGCACTTGTTCATTGTATTGCTGAGTTAGAGTAAAATATTGATGCACTCATGTATGTAAGCTCAATTTGAAGCTACAGCCCACAGCCTTTAATCTTAGCTGAAGCATAGCATAGCATAGCATAGCATAGCACATACAGCACTTTAGCATTAAAGTCTCTACCTCATTGTTAGTTATGACACTGTAACTTTTTCAAATTTAGTATTTTTTTCATTATAATGTTCTTTTTATAACGGCTTATTGTTACTGTACAGCACCGAAACCAGTCAATTTGCATGTCATTGGACGTATTGTGTGAGCATGTGACACATAAAACCTCTTAGCACAAACACTAGAAGCATAAGGGAAACAGTTAGCATGGCCTGGTCCGAAAATAACTACATACGAACATTTACTAGAAGCAGTAACTTCAGGTAGTTGTATTCATCAGTAGTTCTGTCATTTCAATCAGGTTTACAACAGAGAAGTCAGAAAATCTCCCAGCCAACAAATATTCCATACCATTGCAACATGTTGATTTACTGTTTTTTTTAAACAATGCTAAGCTAAACTAACCATCAGCTGCTTATAACTTTAAATTTAACTCACTGATAAGAGAGTGGCATTGATCTTCACACACACACATACAAACATTTCCCAAAAACTATTCCTTAAAACATTCATTTGTTAACAAATGCTTTGTTCTGTGATACTTATGGGGTGCTCCTCTGTTTTTAGTGTCTCCTTCATCTCCAGAGCACGTCCCCTCGGCTCCCATGGAGAACCCCTCCCAGCGTTACGAGGCTCGCATCGAGGAGGGCAAACTTTACTACGACAAAAGATGGTGAGTTTTATTGTCAACATAGGCATCTTAGCATTGCTCGGTCACGCTCCCTGTTGTCACATAGCTTGCCTGCAGTTTGTGTCACCACTAGATGGCCACATTGTCATGCATTTGATGGCTTTGATGTGAGGCTGATCTTCAAAAGACATTTTCTAACCACTTGGATGGCAGCCTCCTTTTTGTCTGGGCTACAGAAAGAGATGTATATGTATGCGCCAGTGCTTGAAGCCACCGGTAAAAATACATATTCAGTGAATATGTCTGCATTACAATCACGTGGCACTCTGCTGTGATGCAGATATAAAGAGAATATAAATCCTTGACCTGACACAGCTCTGCCGCCCTTTCTGTTCGAGAGCCGAGCTCCGCATCAAACCTGTCAGAACATAAGGTCATCAAGAGGGGTAAAAATAATAGAATTCTGTCCTATTAGCTTGAAAGGAGTGAGCTCTGAGGTGCGTGCTCTTTTCTTTCAAGGCAAAGTCTCATTTATTCATTACTAAATAAGACGCCACCACCAGAGAGCCTTCTGAAAGCCACAGAGCGACACATGCGTCATTATTCTTCAGTGGGCCCTTAATGATCAAATACTTTGACTGCCAGTCTCCTCCTCAGAGTTGGCTCTGTCCTCTGACAGTTTGGAGCCATTAAAAAAATAGCAGACTTTTTGTTTTGACTTTCCTGTCCAATTATCTACTTAGTGCCGTCTCAGGAGGAATAGGGTTTATTCAGCTGGGTAAAATTGTGTATAATGAACCCTTCTCCTGTCTACGCTCAGGCCTGTCCCTCATTCCATACAAAGAATGTCAAACTGATGCTGTTTGTGTATGTTCTATGCTGACAGGTATCACAAGAGTCAGGCCATCTACCTGGAGTCAAAGGACAACACAAAGATTAGCTGCGTCATCAGCTCAGTGGGCACCAATGAGGTGAGTTTCACTTCTCATCCAGATTCTGTGTTTACTGCTTTGAAGATATTACTAGTGACGTTCAATATTCTTTATTAATGTCAGCGAATCCCACGAGAAGACGAGTGAATTGATCTGACAGACAAGTGCTTGTGTAGGCAACGCTTGATATATTTTATTCTTCTGTGCCATAGAGCTCCGTTGTCGTCCAAAAGCCATTAAAAAGACATCAGTAGAAAGACATCCCGCTGTTGCAATAGGTGGCATGTTCCTTCATTACCAGGCTGAATGCCACAGACACTGTCTTGCTGCTGTAAATAGTCAACACTTGATTAAAAAAAAATCTCTTCTTGTCAGTATTTGCTGTTATGCACCAATACCCAAGTCAAATTTCTTGTCTGTGAATACCAACTTGCCGATAAATCAGATTCAAATTCGAATTGTGAGTGACTAATGGGTATGAATACATTGGAAATGGTCTGTAGTTCTAGTTGAGTTATATGAGCTACAGGGTGCAGTTGTTTTAGAAAATTATTGAGCTTCTTTGTTTTCTTTCTTTTGATGAAACTAAACATTTGCAACCAGTTATTTTGCAATGGTATGCGACTTGGAAAGTGTAGTGAGCTAAGCTAGCAGTAACCTTACGTTAATGATGCTGCACTAGCCTGAAGCTGCCCCCAGAGAACTGTAGCAAGCGATGCTACACCAACATGGCAAAAGTAGTTAACTAAACGAGAAGTGTCTTTATTTATTTAATTTTTATGTTTAATTATATTCATTTGCTACCTGCAAACAGTGTAATACACAAACTAGCCTGTAGCTAGCTGTTGGCAAGCTGCTAACTGGTATTTGCAAACTGCACGAGGGATTGGTGGATGATGTTACGTTCACAGAGAAATACTTTTGGCGGCTACACATATACAAGTGGGTGACAAATTAATGGAAAAATCTGAGTCCTGTTTCCTTTACTGATGGGATCCAGTGGCTCTGTTATGCTGTGGGGTGCAGTTTGCTGGCATGGTTTGGGTCTACTTGTTGCTTTTAGAGAGAACGGTCACACCAAATCAGTATAAAGCTGTTCTGAGAGATCTTTATAATATAATTAAATATCTCTATAGTGATGTTAGTGGTGTCTTCCAGGATAGTAATACCCTCATGTAAAGGGCACAAGGGGTCACTGAATGGTCTGATGAGTTTGAAAATGATGTGAGTCATGCTATGGACTTTGCAGTTACCAGATGGCAACCTAGTTAGACAGCATTCTTCAGGAGCATCATAAAACCACCACTACGTTTGGGGAGAATGGTGTTCCATCCCTCCAGTAGAACTCCAGAGACTCAAAGAATCAAGGCCAAGGTGTATTGAAGCTGTTCTGGCAGCATGTGGTGGTCCAACACCTTAATAAGGCTCTTTATGTTGGATTTTTCTTTAATTTGTTACTTGTATACACCAATCAGGCATAACATTATGACCACCTGCCTAATATTGTGTTGGTCTCCCTTATGTGCTCTAAAATGCTCTGAACCATTGGACATGGACAAGAGGACCTCTCAAGATGTCCTATGGGGTCTGGAACCAGGACGTTGGCACTGGATCCTTTGGGTACTCTGACTTGTGCAGTGGGGCCTCTGTCAATCAAACTTGTTCCACTGCATCCTGTTGATGTTTGATCACAATGGGGTGTAGGAAGTTTGGAGGTCAAATCAACATATTGGGCCATTGTCATGTTCCTCAACATGTTACGCATTTGTACGCATTTATTTGGGTGTCTAAGTCTCATCAACACGGATGTTAAAATCCAAGGTTTTCCAGCAGAACACCACATAGTACCAATATGATCAATGTTATTCATTCAGCTGTTAGTGGTCATAACGTTGTGACTGATTGGTGTACATGTCTGTGCACATTGGTTATGATCCATTTATTTTATTTCAGACTGCACTGAAAGCTCCACTGTGCCCATTGTTTCCGAAATATTTGGGAAAATGTAGCTAGCAGGGACACTGAAGCACTACTTGACCAAAAAAAAAAAATTGGCTTTGTTACTGAAAAGCTGTTGGATTCAGAAAACATTGCTGTTACCACTATGCTACTAGAAAATGTCGCTCAACCAGTAATGCTGCTACTTGAAGCAATGGCAAATCTTGGCATTGGTGTGGACTTGAGAAACAGATACCAGCAACAGTTGCATTTAACAGATTTTTGCAAGTGCTTCACCTGTAACAAGTGCTAATTCCCCACTTATCAGAACAAAACTATCATTACACTGAATAAAAGCTCATCTTTAAAAATGTAACTTAATGTTTTTTTTGTCAGGAATAACCTTGTTTTTTGTAGATAGTGGTCGTTTCCATCTTATCTCACAATGACACCTACTGTATTTTGGAATGCAGTATTTGTAAGTAACTGTATTAAGGGGTTTTCTCTGTCTGTGTTGTACAGATTTGGGTCAGAAAGACAAGCGACAGTACAAAGATGAGGATCTACCTGGGGCAGCTGCAGAGGGGAGCGTTCGTCATCCGTCGACGATCGGCTGCATGAAACGTCGACTCAACCCCATCTGTTTATTTATCCATCCATCCACTGTTTCCCTATTTGGCGCATCTCTTTTGAGTTTAACATGTGCCGTCTTTTTCATATCTCATGTTCTTATATACCCCCTACTCCCCCGACCCCCCACCATTGCTCAAACATATACACAGATATAGTCTTCCGTGGCCAAAGTGTCTCGTCTGATTCTTCTAACATAAACCAAATACTAGTACAGTAAAAGTGGTCATATACACTGTTTTCCAGCATTATTTGTCACTATGTGGCATGTGTGTGAAAGCAGTTATAAATAGGCCTATTTTGTCATCATCACAGACCTTTTCTCTACCGTGCAGTTTTATACTACTATTATCATTAAGTTATTTTGCTCAACCAGCCTCATGTTGACGCATAGAAACCATCTTCAAGGCTTTCAGATGTCTCACAGGTGACACGTGACAAAGCAAGCACTGGAAAAACTGCTTCGGGTTTAACTGAAGATCATTACATGGAAGAAGTTACAGTTTGTTTATACAAGGACTTGCGCCATTTTCAAGAATATGCCTTTTGCACTGTCATCAAGACGTTGAGGTTGCTTGCTATGCTGATGGTTTTTACAGATAATGTGTTTAAGTGTCCCGTGTATTAAACCCTTATGTTCTTATTTGAGGAAAAAAAAACAAACATATTTTGAAGTTCAATGTTTTGTTTTTGGTCATTTTACCTCTTCATATGTGAACAATCTGGATTAGTTCAACTGTATTATAGTAAGATTACTGTTAATTTGTACTGTGCTCCATTTTATTAAAATGCTTTTTGCCTTTTATTAATCTGAGGTAAAGCTTCATTGTTTGAATGATTAACAGGTCCTCTACAGGTTAGCTGAAACTAAAGAAAAACAACATGAAGATTGTTAAGTAGGGAAACTTGTAAGATTTTGCTTCGACTGGAGCACACACTGTCAATATACACGTTGTTCTGCTCTGATGCACAAGTTTTATACAGTTAGGTCTGTAAGTATTTGGACATTGACACAATTTTCAGCATTCCAGCTCTGTACAACACCACAATGGATTTGAAATGAAACAATCAAGATGTGCTTTAAGTGCAGACTTTGAGCTTTAATTTGAGGGTATTTACATCCAAATCAGATGAACGGTGTAGGAATTACAACACATTTTATATGTGCCTCCACCTTTTTAAGGGACCAAAAGTATTTGGACAATTGGCTACTCAGCTGTTCTATGGCCAGGTGTGTGTTATTCCCTCATTATTTCATTTACAAGGAGCAGATAAAAGGCCTGCAGTTCATTTCAAGTGTGGTATATTCATTTGGAATCTGGTGAGGTCATCTCTCAATATGAAGTTCAAAGAGCTGTCACTATCAGTGAAGCAAGCCATCATTAGGCTGAAAAATCAAAATAAACCCATCAGAGAGAAGCAAAAACATTAGGTGTGGCCAAATCAACTGTTTGGTACATTCCTAAAAAGAGAGAACGCACTGGTGAGCTCAGCAACGCCAAAAGACCTGGAAGACCACGGAAAACAAGTGTAGTGGATGACAGACGAATCCTTTCCCTCATTAAGAAAAACCCCTTAACAACAGTTGGCCACATCAAGAAAACTCTCCAGGAGGTAGGTGTATCTGTGTCCAAGTCAACAATTAAGAGAAGACTTCACCAGAGGAAATACAGAGGTTTCACCACAAGGTGTAAACCATTGGTGAGCCTCAAAAACAGGAAGGCCAGATCAGAGTTTGCCAAGAAACATCTAAAAGAGCCTGTGCAGTTCTGGAACAACATCTTATGGACAGATGAGACAAAGATCAACTTGTACCAGAATGATGGAAAGAGAAGAGTATGGAGAAGGAAGGAACTGCTCAAGATCCAAAGCATACCACCTCATCAGTGAAGCATGGTGGTGGTAGTGTCATGGCGTGGGCATGTATGGCTGCCAGTGGAACTGGATCTCTTATATTTATTGATGATGTGACTGCTGACAAGAGCAGCAGAATGAATTCTGAAGTGTTTTGGGCAATATTATCTGCTCATATTCAACCAAATGCTTCAAAACTCATTGGACGGCGCTTCACAATGCAGATGGACAATGACCCGAAGCATACTGCGAAAGCAACCAAAGAGTTTTTAAAGGCAAAGAAGTGGAATGTTCTGCAATGGCCAAGTCAATCACCTGACCTGAATCCAATTGAGCATGCATTTCACTTGCTGAAGACAAAACTGAAGGGAAAATGCCCAAAGAACAAGCAGGAACTGAAGACAGCTGCAGCAGAGGCCTGGCAGAGCATCACCAGGGACCAAACCCAGCGTCTGGTGATGTCCATGAGTTCCAGACTACAGGCTGTCATTGACTGCAAAGGATTTGCAACAAAGTATTAAAAAGTGACAATTTGATTTATGATTATGTTAGTTTGTCCAAATACTTTTGGTCCCTTAAAAAGGTGGAGGCACATATAAAATGTGTTGTAATTCCTACACCGTTCATCTGATTTGGATGTAAATACCCTCAAATTAAAGCTCAAAGTCTGGACTTAAAGCACATCTTGATTGTTTCATTTCAAATCCATTGTGGTGTTGTACAGAGCTGGAATGCTGAAAATTGTGTCAATGTCCAAATACTTATGGACCTAACTGTATGTGATGCTTATATTGATCTCTTGCATTCAAATCTTAAAGAACATCCATTGAGTGAGGTCTTGTAAAACAGCGGTTCTGTTTTGAGTACTGGCCCTTATCATTAATATTATGATTTATTAGGGCCCCTATTGTTTCTGTAAGGATTATTATTATTATTATATTTTATTATGAACTCATGAAATTTGGCACATTCGTCACAAATCCCACCAGCTACTCGGAGACAAACACCCAGCCCCTGATGTGGCCCAGGAACACTAGAGCGCCCCCTTCTGTTATTGAGGCTCATGGTTGGCATACACATTCAGCTACATGCACCAAATTTGGTTGGTGAGTGTATCTCACAATCCTTAAAAAACAAGGTCAATACAATGTCATGGCCACACCCAACAGGAAGTGACATAATTTGACTTTTGTGTGGTTTGACATACAATGGAATTTAAAGTACTCCTAAAGTGTACATCAGATAAGTGTCAGATTTGATACGTTGTAAGATAACGAAATGGCGTTTTGATAAATTGAAGTATCTAATTATAAGTAACCAAGCAAACAGGAAATGTGTCACCAATTCATTATGCAGTGCTTGACATAAGTGAAACTTCACAGGTTATTGGGTATGGCGACTACGAACACATGTATGTGAGTGAAATGGCAGTCTGGCAGAGTGTCATTATGTGGTAGCAGAATGATATGCTTTGAAATGTACTGTTGTTACACCGTACATTAGATTTATGTGATTTTTGGTGTATATGATGTGAAGATGTTGCTCATCTTAAATTTTAAAGGGATTTTTGATACGTTGTAAAATAATGAAATGGCATAACGATGAATTTTACTATACTGCAGGTAAACAAGAATTGTCTCATGACTTCACCATGCACTGCCTGACATAAATGAAACTTCACATGTTATATCCTATCAATATGAACACATTCATAGGAGTGCAGAGGAGTCTAACTGTATAAGGAGGTGACTATGCTTGACATTAAGTATAAGTATGCAGAGTAGGTGTGTATGACAACGCTCATCAGGTACTTATAATGCAGTCTTGAGATCCCTTCCCAGACAGTTTCATCATCATTAACACCTTGAGTCATTCCTCCCCTCTTACTTTTACAACCATTAATGTGGTATGTGAGTCTTGGGTTATTAATAAGCCATTTGCCATATGATTTAGGGGGTGACAATGCATACTTGGGACTCCTTGTCAGTCAGTTAGAAATGAAGAAGCCTCTTGGTTGAGAGGTGAAACATCTTCCGGAGCCATAAAGACAAGTTTTCTTGCCATCTTCTACTAAAGCACCCATATTACGTACATATGCACATCTAACATAAAACAAGTTGATCCAAAGTGTTTTTTAAGGGACACATGTTGCAAATTTACTGAGATAATTTAAATGTTTAAGTCAAAACCTTACAATATTATACAGACAAACTCAATGACTCCCTTTGAGCAAGCAGTTAGCAGCAGTGGAGATGACTGTTTTACAGTACTGGGACTATGCATGACAGTAAGCATGTAAAGTAAGTGGAGTAGGAGGTCTATGATGCCAATTGTCAGGTACTTACAATGCAGTCTTCAGATCCTTCCTCAGACAATTTAATGACCATGAACATCTTGAGTAATTCTTCACCTGTTACTTTTACAACCATTAAGGTAAAATGCAAGACTTGGATTGTAAATAGGACATTGGCCATGTGATTTGGGGGTGATTATAAATACCTGGGACTCCCTATCAGTCAGTCAGATCGAAAGAAGCGGCAGCAGAAATGACTTCTATAGTATTGGGAGGCAACTATGAATGACAATAAGGATGATGTAAATAAGTAAAATAAATGGAGTAGGGTGTCCATGATGCCACTTATCAGGTACTTATAATGTGGTCTTGAGATTCCTCCAGAGACTTCCTGTTGTGAGATCTAGCCTATGGCCATGTGTGACTACCGTAGTTGTCCATTGTTTTTGATGTCACTAGGGAGCGCCAGTGCATAGTTTAACGTTACATGTCTGAAGTTTGTTCATATTAAAAACAAGCAGTTGAGAGCAACCCGACGAACGTCTCGCTTCGTTTCTTGGCATGGTTTCAGAAGTGAGGACTCAGCGCTGACGTTGGAGATAGTATGGCTAAGTTTGCACCCCTAGAAGCATTCGACTTTACCCAGCCAGCAGAGTGGCCAACATGGAGACAGTAAGGATGATGTAATTATGTAAAGTAAATGGAGTAGGAGGTGATCTGCCCCTCATTCCAAAGTAAAGTAAAACAATTGTCAGTCCCTCCAGGATTTTGCGGGCATTTTTCCAGATTGTTGCTCCTAAAATGCCTGAATTCGCGGAAGCTTTTCTAAAAAATTGCGATGTAAGTTGCGATGTTTTAAGCGTATTTGTTGCAATGAAATTGCAGGAGAAAGTAAAAAAATGCTATAAAGTTGCATTTTCTCCTTTGTTTTGTATAATTCATTAAAAAATTTAAAAGTTTAAAAAGTTAATTTCACATCCTGGCACACACGTGTTCACACACACGCTCACAGCTTGTCACGTCAATTAATTAATCTAACTGACCTTCATTCTTTCAGTGCTCGCGACAGATCTGGATGCAACAGCTTCATCACGATGATTTGTCTGGTTGGTGGTCCGCTGGTTTCATCCATTAACCTAATATGTTTGGTGGTAGAAAAAGCATTTGTCAATCGATGATTTTCGTTTGTGTTCCACCTCAATATTGCACGGAGTGCAAAACAGTTTACCTGCGCTTTCGTGAACAACATCAGGGAATTGTTTTGCAGGTCTTTAGCAGTAATTTTTGTTGCATACATGTCTGCATCTTCAAACCATAAACAAAGAAGTGAATTCAGTGACGTACGTGCGTTACGTATGCACTGGGGACTGCTATGATTGGTGGAACTCACAGGAGGCGGGACAAAATTGCGGAAACGTCACAGTGATTGGACAAAATTGCAAGGTCATGCAGAATTCACGGAGATTGGTTGAATCTGCGTTAATTGTTGTGATCCCAACATTGCGAATTCCTGGAGGGACTGATTTGTTGTAATGCATGTTCATCTGCAGTGAAAACTGGTTATACTCTTCTTTTTTGCCAGTAGGTGTTGCTCTTGCCTTTATTATAGTATTTTTTGTACCTTTGGTTTTATATGTGATTGTGTATAACAACCAACCATCTAGCGGCCAATGACAGTAAGCAGCAGCTAAATGACGCTAGTGGATTGTACTGGGAGTTGTAAACATGTTGATCCAAATCTTTCCGTACCGTTTGTCATTTGGGAGCCTTGGCAAATCATAATTCACACGCACCCTCTTTTGATTTTGTGTGCGTGTGAATTTTGCCATGTCACGGGTGATTCCTTTGAGGACTCTCCTTCTCCTGTCTTCATAAAATTGGTTCTATTACCAAAAACACATCCTGCCCCGGTGGTATTTAACCTGTGTGACTTTGGTTAATTGAAACAAACCTAGCTAGGATTTCCTGTGGTGCAACTCCCCAGGTGGCGTTGTTGCAATCTAAATCTACATTGAGCCCTTCATGTCACACATAGTAAGGCTTAAACCTGGTAAATCATGTCACATATTGATCATTCAGCCATTAGAAAAATACAAGAATTTGAATTATTTTATGTTTTTTTCAACTCCATACTCGGTGTCCAAATCATCTGTAGGGGAATATTTTTTCACATCACGTAGTCTCACCAGCGTCTCCATATAATCATCCTGACCGAGTCACCTCTCAGCTCCAGTCCACTCACACACCTCCTCTCAGCCGCCCTTCACTTTGTAAACAGCTGAATTATTTGGCATTCAGTGCAGGTCTCTGCCGGCCGAGCGGCCCTACCTCTTCCCTCCTGTGTGTCCTATCGCTTTAACCGGATGGCATGTTTCACTTTGCCTGACTTAATGACACTGCCTGACAAGGAGGGCAATTACGGTTTTGCCGTACTGCACAAAATGCAAGGCTCATCTGAGAAGGCTTGTTGTCCAGAAGCCATCAGGTGTGATTGCTCAGTCTGTTTTGATGACATGAAATGGGCTGATAGTAAATGTGATGGCTGTCTGTTCCCTTTATTACATCGCATGTCTGGCTCTTCACGAGGCAACGAAAACATACACTCGGGCGCTAAATGTGAGACCTACAGGGTTTGGATTTCTTGGGAGTCTTTTTTTGGTATCACTTGGATCATTTCAAGTGAATGGAATCCAAGGGATACAAGCTCTTGTACATACTTGACAGCTCTTGAACTCTACATGCCAAACTTCTCCCTGTGCAATGAAGACTATCCAACAGGCCAAACTGAGGCCTTAGGGTCCAACAAATTTGTTAATTTACCAGAATCCAAGTGTATTTTTGTTAGCCGTGCGATATCAATCCTGATTCTTGCTGCCTGCAGACTTTGGAGAAGCTTGCTGATGCAGTCAGATTAAATTATACCATTTTTAGCGCCTGTTAGTTTTAATATATTTATCATTTCTAAGCCATTTCTGTTTTCTGCTAATACAATTAATATGCATGTAAGTTGCTTGGGTTTAGCTTATTTATTGCAAACTAAAAACACACTTAGCATAAAGATACTATAAATGTCCCAATAGTTTGAGTAAAATCACTCAGAGTGGAAAAACTGACTGCATGACAGTATTGTTTTGTGCCTGAGTGTCCTGTTCCTGACCCAATAATGCAACTATAATCTATACCTATGATAATCAATAAGAAGAAGAACTAGGGATTCAATGTAAGAGCTCTCATTATATCTCCACTGAGATTGTGAGGGGATGCTAATTAATTTAAGTTTGCCCGAGTGAATTTCCTCAACTGTTCCGAGTACTCCCACTTGACTTCAGTGTCTTTCTTACACATTCAGATTACACACACTTAAGTGGCGTGTTGATGGGCCATTTCACTGCCTTATAATCTTCTCATTTAACCAAGCAGCAGCCCTTATCCACCCTTGTCCACATCTATGTCTTTCACATTACCCTCGCTCTCCGGGACTGCATCAGTCTTGAGCTTTCACTCGAAGTGGCTGTTTATATAGTCTTAAATCAATATGCTGAGTAAGCAAGAGGACCAGCAGGAGCACTTAGGCATGTAGGCAGTCCTCTGGTGATGAATCAATTTTCCTCATGCGCGCTGTCTCCTCACCGGAGTGTGTAAAACACCTGCTGACACCCACCATGTGCAAAACAAAAGGAATATCTGCAGCCTTCCATGACCAGGAGTCATTACAGCATCCTGGCTGTGGTTTGGGTTTGTTGGTGAGTCTCACTGGAGCTGTTACACTCTTTGGTAGTTATTGCTTGTGTGCATAAAAAGTTTCCTTGGGCATCAATAAGAGAAAAAAAAATACTCTTCACAATCTCCCACCAGCCCCGGTTCCAGCACCAAATTCCCTCTTTCATCCTCTTCCCCCTAATTTGAGCATTCGCTCCACTGCATGTTAGCACTGCGATACATGGCTACAGGGCTGAAGGCTGCATCTCACTCCGTCCTATCTGCTGGGAACCGAGTGGGATCCAGGCAGATTTGCCTCCGGTGGTCTGAGGAGAGGATGTAGGTCCTTGACAGCCCTTCTAGGCCTTGTGTATATTTATGTGTGTGTGTGTGCACGTTCCTCTAGTTTATCGCTCTGCAGCAGGTTTGCACTGGGAGAGAAATTCATTTACAGTACAAGCTCCTCATTTGACTGCTGATATTTGACCCCAGGTTATGGAACAGAGTTGCAGCCTTACTGGATCATTTGGCAGAGCTGATCGTTGAAAAAAAAAAAAAAAGAAACATTCATGTTGTTAAGCAGCCACTGCTCATTTCAAAATCAGGTCATCGTATCAGTTGGGTTTTGGGCTTTTAAGTCTCAGCACTATTCTGCTCGTGCATTGAAAAGGGCTCTTTTATTTTTTTGCCAGAAATGCTGCTGTGCTCACACTCTCCTCCTCTGCTTTTTAGAAGTCACTTCAAGTGCTTCCAAACAAAACAGAAGCAAACAAACTGAAGAAAATTTAACACCTCTTACCATCTTATTTTTAGTTTTTTTTTTTGTTTGTTTTTTGTTTTTACCACCATTAGAATCACTGTGTTTTCTCCACTTAGTAGAGGCCTGGAAAAGTTAAGCGTGAACAAAATAAACTTCTCCTTGTGTGGATGTGTGTTTTTTTTGTTCCCCACAACCCTTCCGCTAATTCAAAGAGATTGCCTAATGGTGTCTGTAAAACACCTTCTATGTTTAGCTCTCTGAGGACATGAGGCATGTCTCGCAGCTTCTCCTCCAGTTTTAAAGGATTCGGCGTTATCACAGCTCACTTTCACTTTTGAAGTTCTCGAGCTCTTGAGATTCCTGCCGTGTGATTTCCTGACGGAGCTAATTTCATCACCTGTGAATGTCACAAGAGCAGTAATTCAGCAAAATGAAAAGGTGACAGTGTAGTAACTCAGTACATTTACTCAAATGCATTTGGATGGTTTTAGTAAAATGTTGGGGACGTTGCACATTCACAAATTCTGATTTAAATACTAAACAAAAGTGTTTTTCACTGTTGCACATTGCTAGTTTCTCTGTTCACTGTTCATTTCAAGGATTTGTGTGGGAACATACATGAAATTTCAACATAAAGACAACATGGTAGCAACAACACAGTGTCCATGTCACCATTTTTACATGTCAAAATAATACAAATCTGGAAACTATGTTTGCCACACATCAAATTCTTGTGATGTTACAGGCCTCAAAAGTTGGTGAAATGTTGACCAAAAACTGTATTTTTTGTAGGAACAATGGGTACATCTAAACATTTATGCACGTGCAAGAACTTTCTCGGAGCCCAGAGCCATCATGATGTGAAAATGTTGTGCATTCTCCAGTTTTCAAGGGTCAGTAACTACATTTCTGACTTCAGCTGGAGTCATTTTTTTATTTGAATCTGATGCGAAACTATTTTGTCTGTGTCCTCACCAGATTTACCTGCTCTTAAGAATTATATTTCTGAAAATATTGAACCATTAAAATTACAGAAATCCTAAATGGCCGTGGTCCATCATAATTTTTTTGCTCCATTTTCTCGAGAAAACAAGATAGTTCTCCTCTGTTTTCTCATTATAACAGGTTAATTTTCCGATAAGGTACAAAGGGAAACCAACCTGCCACTTGCTTTTAAGGTCGATAACTTGTATCCACAGACTTGCAAAAGTACAAACAAACACATGAACAGGCTCAACTGACCTCATTAGAGTGTGCAGCTGCAGTAGAGCACATTCAGGCCTGGCTTCAGTCTGTAGTGTGCAGTGGCAGCAAAACTATTTTGTTTTCTCGTCATAACGAGATAATTTTGTCGTTACAACAACATAACAGATTTTGTTATCTTATGATAACGACAAATTATCTCTTTATAACGAGAAAACAGAGGAGAAACATGTTGTTTCCTCGAAAAACGGTGCAGAAAAAATTAAGTTGAAATGAGAAATTCTCCATTTTTGCTCCTGTCTCTTTAATACGTCCCCCCCTACACACACACACACACACACACACACACACACAAGCAAAGTCTGCTCTGATTGGTCAGTTGGCACAATAGAAGCGAGGCAACACCGGTTTCGTAGTATTATCCTGGATCTTTAAGTATGGGGATGTCGCTCTAATAGAAAATTAATGGTGGACTATGGGAAAGCTGCTTATGCCAAATTAGCCAATAGACAGGTGCTATGCAAATGTGTTACACTGTGACGTCAATAAGTAACGGAATAAAAGCCTGGACTGCAGACGAGGCGTTTCAGAAATATAATATCCCCATATAAAGGAGAATAACTCCCTTTGATTGCAGTTTGCAGAGCTTTTACATACACAAAAACTATACAGCATACTAAAGGAAAAACAGAAAACACAATATGGGCTCTTTAAAGTGAATCTAATCCATTTCTGTTCTATGTTTTGAGCCGATTCAGGTACTGTAGTGGTATGCTCTCGCTGCTTTTACTTGCATAAAGGGTCTGAATACTTACTCCACTTTATGAAAAACTCACCAAGATATAATCCACATGACCTGCTCTGTCGGGGCCTTGTGACCCCCATGCATAGTCATGCAGACTTGGACGAGAACAGGGGGATGACAGTAGCCAAGTAGCAAGTAGTTCTTAACACACAGAACAGGTGATTTGCACGAGGAAAAGGCAAAAGAATGGCAGGCAATTTCAAAGCAAGAAATCCCCAAGAGAGAGCTTTCCACTGCCATTATTGGCACTAGTGGTGGAACTACCAGAAGGTGTAGACAAGTGGCGGAGTGGCCATAATCACTGTAAAGAACTCCCTCTTGGGCATTATATTTTCATACTTCACTGACTAAGCCATGTGCAGCTTGAAAGGTACAAAAGCAGGAAAGATAGAAAAGCAGCTCCCTGGATACCGGCGGATTCAGCATGGTTTTTGCAGCCATGCTTCAGTTTATAGGAATGTTCAGCATGTCTCTGACCAATCAGCCTGTCTCGCCGTAATTACCAAAAGGAGCGATCGAAGACAAGATAGTCATGACACAGAGTCACGCCATCGTCTTGACATGAATAATTTAACAGGGGGGAGGGTAACAAAAGAGTTTAGGATTCAAAGCATCAAGAGGATTCATATAGGCTTCCTCGTGACTTGAAAATGTAAGTGTGATGTAATATATGCGTTCTGTTTGCATGAATAGCACCGCTAATACTTGTGTGGCATTTAGCATCACGTCTTTTAAATTGATATTCTGGACGTGACATCCTCCTGGAGACAACAACACGCTTTTATGTCCAGACAGTCCGAGGTTACCTTGGCTTTTGTTATTTCAAGGTCAGAGCATGTCTGGAGATTTCTTTCTCTCATTAGAGCTATTGTACCGACTAAATTCATTTTTTTTTGACAACACAATTTTCTTTTTTACCCTTTTCATTTGCCCACAACAACTTTAGAAAACTGCGAATGAATTCCATTGTGGATTTTGCCGTTTCTACCAAAGAACACATTTCTGATAAACTCCTCGCAGCTCTAAGCAACAACCTTCACGCTGACTTTGGCGTCCAGTTGGAAAAGTGAGCTCACTCCTCCGCTGATAAGATTTGCTTCGATAACAGTATCTAGAGAGACATCTCAGCCTCTCCACACAAGGTCCCCGAAGGAATCAAGACCTTGCTTCCTCCGTAACCTCTCTAGAGGCGTCTCGGCTTTCCGCATATTTTATTCAGAAGCGTTCACAGATAAAGGGAAACATGGGAGCTTTTATAGATTGAGAGATGGACCACGCACCCGTCTGTAAATAGCTAGTATATAATAGTTTGTCATGCAATTTCTGCCTTCACAGGGCTCCTCGAGGTGCTCCATCACCTCAGGAGAGGTCCTTACCTTGAACAGACAGATCACGTCTTTCCTCATGAGAGGCAGGCAGGCATATGGAGGAAGCAGGCTATACAATTTATCTCTGCTTTGACTGGTGTTTTATTTGCTGCAGCAGCGGTAGAAGGACAGAAAACAAGGCTTGTCCCTGTCCTGAGTTTTATTAGATGTGGATATAAGACTATTCACACATCAAACATTAGATGAAAAAACAGATGCATCTCCCATTTCTGCATTTTAAATATTAATCTAGAGGTTGTGCTTAGTTGTGCACAAAGACTGGAAACAGGGAGAATCGGCCAAAAGCAGAGCATATTCGCCTACCAGAGCCCAGTGGCAACTTCCAGACCTCAAAAGTGAAGCCTGTCAAAAACTGCTGCTCCTCCAATGGCCAGTTGAGGCTGTTATAAAAAGTGAGTCAATCCCCATATTCAGTTCAATTCAGTTTTATTTGTATAGCGCTATAGAGTTTCTGACACCGGAGTTGGCGCGTCCGTGTACCAGAACCACAGTGGCATTCTAGAGCCTCGGCGGCACTCGGCGGCGGACTACATCCTCGGCAGCGCCCGGCGGCGACACACAGAACTGTATCAAATCAATCAATCAATATCAAAATACTGCTGGTTAGCTAACTTGGCGACTGTAGGCTACTTGGAACTGCACCGTACTTGGCCTTAAGGTTAGCCTTATTACATCAGCCAAGAAGGTTATGTTTTTGCTGGCATTGGTTTGTTTGTTTGTTTGTTTGTTTGTTTGTGTGTTTGTCTGTGTTCAAAATAACTCAAAAAGTTATGGACGGATTTGGATGAAATTTTCAGGAAATGTGATTCTTCAACAAAAAAGATTCTTCAACACTGGGAGTGTTAGAAAGCCCTGCAGTGCCGCCCTGTGGTAGGAAAGTGCATTGCACATATATGGTGGGTGTTGGCTGCTTGTGCTCAACCACAACAGTGCTACAGTGTGAGAGTGATCACCAGACAATTAACTTTTTTTAAGGATACTTTGTCATTGGGAGATTGTCTGGGGTGGACTGAAGCTGCTTGTGGAGGTCTGCGCTCTCTGAGTGCTTTTCTAGTTTCCAAATGTGGGGCTTCTAAGTGTTTGTCGTAACGTGCAGGATTAAATGTTTACTAATGACCTGAGAAATTTGTCTTATTTCTTCAGTTAAATAAATGTTTAATAACCTTTTTGGTTCTACTGGACAACACACTGTCCAAAAAAACAGGCTATTTATATTGATACAAAGCGGTTTTTATTGTGCTACACACAGAAGGGGAATCTTATACAATATGATGAATCATATTAAAAAGCAGCTCAAATTAGCTTAACCCTAATCATCTACAGAAGTAAAATGCAATAACAGTAATATTTATCCAAAAACATGATGTATAATGTGTAACTTTAGTGCATTAACACAGTACATTTTGCTGATAAAAAGTACTGTGTGTGATATATAATACTTATATATTTTTATTTAAGTAGGCTTTTGAATGTAGGACTTTTACTTGCATTGGAGTATTTTCACAGTACTTGTCGCCAATAGAGGCTCCAAATACTTCTTTCACTACTGTCTAAAGCTCAATAATTATCAAGTTTAATCTCATTTGCTGAATCTGTACATAAAAAACAACTTGTAAAAGAATATGTGGTGGTTTTTCTGTTCTATTCATTGGCCAGGCGCAGTACCTACCAAGAAAAAGCTTGGGATAAAACCCCACTTAAACCCACTTTGGATATGGGTATCAGATTTACTGTTACAGATATGTCCCATAATGTTGAAGTATTAAATGAGCCAGAAAGGGACTTTCCAAAGGTGTGTCCATCCATCGAGCATGATATCTGAGACATTAAATTTGAATTTCATAACCACACACGCAAAATAAAACGATGGACTCACAAAAGTCAGAGCTCCAGTCAAGACAGCAGCAACTTTTCTGCCCTTCCCACGTCGTCCCACGTGCAGAAACACACACATTTATTGGGCGGCGGCTGACTCGAGGTGTTGCTCTCGCCAAATTTAACCATTGCAGCTTGAGACCAACAGACACACACAAATAGACACACAGCACCAGCAAACAAAGACGACCGAGCTGCCATCACTTGCAGCATGGAGGGAAAAATTATCCAAAATGAGAGAACAGTATCAAAAATACCTACATTTTGATTTATTTTCCAACCACGCTGTCGAATCGTTGGCTTTAGTATCTTTGTTTTTTTAAATTTGCTTTGTCTGGGCCACCATAGACTGCACTGAAGCCACTAGTCCTAACTAAATCCATGCAATGCAACCAGTCAGACACCCTGGGACAAACACATCTTCAATTTGAATCACAAGTGAATTACTAATCAACTGCAACCCCGGCAACCGAGGAGGCCAGATTAGAAATGAAGACGATGAATGTGATTTAATTACTGAATAACATGGGGGATCTCAGCTGCAAGCCATTTGAGAAATGAGTCTGATTTCATCGCGCTGATATTTTTGAAGGCAGAAGGTTGCTTTTATCTAGATTCTGCTGTCATCTGCTGCTGTTGAGTATCATGACAACAGATCAGTGTGCTTCCACGTATCTGTGAGACTACCTATTACCTGAGTATAACTGCTAGCATTCCTTTCTACTTTTCCATTGTAGTCTTATCTCAGTCATTCCATGCCAACTCACCGAGGGCAGTTGAGGATTCTCTTGAAAAAAAAAAACATGCAGAAACTTCTACCTAAACCATGGAATCTTGCAAAATCCCACAGCTCTACTAAAAACACTTTCTGAGTTATGAATTTTGGAAAATAAGCCCTATAAAGATTGTGTTATTTTCATTAAATGTTTAAATAATGAAGGAGTAATATAACATCTTTATTTTTAAAATATGTTTTCAATGGATACCAAGACATTCCCTTTAAAAAGTTTTAAAGAAATTAAAACAATCCTTCCTGAAAAAAATACTGTTAAAATGTCATAAAAAGTGGATTTTCAGCTCAGAAGCTAATTGTAGAAAGACCTATGGCAAAATATTTTACTTAAATCTTATTGCTTTCTGCTGTTAGGCGCTGTTTTCCTTATGTCATTGTTTTTGTGTCTGACCAATAACTGGCACAAGAATTTCCTTCTGGATTAACACAATGTTAGCTTGTCTTGTAATGCTAAATAGTCCTTGTCCCTGCATCCGATTCACGTCATGAAAGACAAGCTCTCATGAGGTCCTCGTTAGTATAGTGGACAGTATCTCCGCCTGTCACGCGGAAGACCGGGGTTCGATTCCCCGACGGGGAGTGATGAGTTCTCTTGGAACTGCTGTTTGTCAAGAAATGTAAAAACAAAACACCGTAACTATTTACTGCTGCAGTCCGCCCTCTGTTGATGTTCCGTTAACTCAATGATTGTGAAATGAATTAGATATTCTTAATCCAGAAAAACTGAAATCATTAACATGTTTCCACTCGGCTTTGAACCGAGGACCTTTCACGTGTTAGGCGAACGTGATAACCACTACACTACAGAAACCACACGTGGCTGAGTCCCTGCCCGTAATTCACACCACACATTAAGCCGATTATTAAGTCATGAGGTTTATTATTATATTATTACTAGTTTATAATTGCCCTTCATGGCCTGGGCCCTTCGTATTTATCAGATTTACTTATATCTCGTGAACCCTAGAGGCTTTTTAATCAAACTTAAAGTCAAAACAAAAACCTAGAGAGCCCCAGAGAGTGCTGATATTTCTTTAACGCAATCTGAAGACCTACCTTTTTAGTCAAGTGTTTGATTGATTTTATTGATTTAAAGGATTTTAGTTATTATTTGTTTGTATTGTTTCAATGCATTTTTGCATGTACTTTATTTTTAAAAATGCTATATAAATAAACTGATTTACTGGTTAATTGACTGATTGATTGATATATTGCAAAAACAAACAAACAAACAAAATAACAGCTTGGGGTTCAGAGGATTAATTAACAGTCATTGCAACTGAGCAGAATTAAGCCAAATTGCCTCACAGGCTAGTTAGCATTTAGCTGGTGAAGAACACTGATCATAAGCTAAAACAAGAGGAAACTTGCATTCATCAGGTGAAACAGGAGCAGGACTACGAGTTATTGCTGCGCTGCTCCGTGTATTCTAATGAGAACATCGCGGATAATTGCAGTATGATGAACTTATGACCCTCCGCCTCCCCGAATACTGCCTCCTCACCCATGCATGAACACCTCGCCTCCCATTCAGCGTTATTAGCACTGATTGAGCTTGAGACATTTTCTTGTCTTTATTGAGGGTGAAAAAGAGATGGAAAACGACGTGATTAAGGCCCATTGATTGTGAGATGTCTTCACGAGACATTGAGGGGAGCTCTGGAGTGCCTGCCGACGCCTCGTTTGTGGTGAAGAGGAGGGGATAATGGATTCCATCTCCTGCCTCCTTTATGGCTCGTGACAGAGTTGGGATGTCATCAGCTTGACTGTCGCCGGTCAGTTGTGACCCTCTGCTTCGTCTTTCTGCAGCCACCGGAGGCTTTTCTCTTTTTTTATTGTTTGCTGACAGTCAGACAATAGACACGCCCAGCTTCCAGACATTTAAGCTAATGAAAGGAGGAATTTGCCAGACCATGATATGATACCTCTGCTTCCATTAGCTTTATTAGGACTGAGTGCAAAATGACTTCCAATTAGAGTTTCCTAGACAACACACTGGCTATGCATAATAATCTTTGTCTCTCAACCCCCGCTTTTGCTCCCACAGTTTTTGCACTTGTCAGGAAATTGTTTTGCCTCTCCCCTGGCCTTTCAGTGGTAATTTTGTATGCAGTTACGTCTGTGGGCTATTGAGAAAGGCAATTTGTTTCTTTCCTTGCATGTGCAGAAGAAAAAAAAACGCACATGAATCCTCTGCGTGGATTTGTGTGGTCGGGATGCATTTGGGGTTTCTCCCTTTTTGTTGTTTGCACTTTGCCTCAGTTAGCGACTGGGGGTTGTTATTTACGACATTGTTCCCGAAAGATTATTTCTGATGTGAGAGGAAGTGTGGAGATGAAAAGCAGCACGATGTCTCTCATGAACCAGGCGCCTGGCAGCCGGCACGCTGTGCTCGAGATGCCGCGTCCCGTGGAACACAACATCTGTTTCCATTAGGTCCGATTATAGCAACATCCCGCCTCAGAATACATCAGCGGAGCTCGGGCGTTATAGGCGTCGCATGCTGATGACTTCACTTCCCATCTGCCACAGCTTGAGTAATGGCAAAAGGGAAAATGTCCAATTCATTGGAGAGTGAAATGCAATCACATAATCTCTCACAGTGGAAGCACATCAAGCTGCGGCGCTTAATCTAAGATTTTTTTCCCGAGGATCGCAACACAGCGGCTCGAGTTCTCTGTTTGAGGAGCTGTCTGCATGGGCTTTACACAACGTATCACTGAATGTAGGAGCTCAGGGGTGAAAGCTGCCCAGAAAATAAAGACTTTAACGAGCTGCATCTCGTGTTATGAAAAGAAGAAGGGGGTATGGCTTGTTTTGAAGTAATTCAGTTGACCGTTCGCTACATCCTCTCCCATAAAACAGCTTTTTAACCATAACAGAGAGTGGCAGGTCTGTCAGACTTTGGGTTTCATGGGATTGTAATAAGAGCTTCTGGAAGGGAGGAGGTTGGGGTGGATGGATGGGCTGACAAAACATCGGACTTGGACACATTTCACCAACCAAATCTCCCAAAAATTAGGTTCCTGTACAACTTTCATGGGAGCGGAAATGGCATTTGAACTGTTAATAGTTCAGATAAATGTCAGATGTTCCTTAAACCTCTTCCTTTGAGCCTTTACAAAACCAGAAATCACAAGAGCAAAGTGATTCTAATAAATAATGGATTTGAATGTGTTTATCTGCTCTAACTATTTTACTACTTGCATCTAATAATACTTTCAAAACCAAGATGCATTTGATGTCATGCCCTTCAGTTCAGGCTTTAGCAGCTCTGGTCTGCTCTTTATTGGATTATGGGACGTTTACACTCCAGCAACCCAAGACAGGTTGACCCAAGACACCATTATGTTCCCTAATTTAAATTAATTTGTCATTATACAAGCTTCTTCGATTGGATCATTTCGGTTTACTTCAACCTGCCTTGTTTCCCCATTGTTGTGGCTCTACTGGTGATGTTAACTTTGCATTCTCCTTTTCCGTTGTAGCGTCAGGGAAACAAGGAGTTGCTCAAAACATGAGGCAAAAAGATTCCTGTAGTTTAATGGAAATAGGATTTCTTTCACATTAATCTTTTTAAACTGTCGGGCTATTTTGCTCTCTGCATCAGGGACGAGTGAAATGAAATGTAAGAGGAATCATCCTTTCATTTTTTAGATATATTGAGAGGGAAAACAAACAAGTATGCGAGCCAGGGTTGAATAAAATAAGTAGGACTATACATTGCATAAATGAAGAATGTTTCTTGCCCACTTTCACATTGTTGCAAAAAAAATGACATTCAAGTGGAAAGTCAGCCCTTATTCTCCTGTTAAATTCATAGGCGATATATTCTTATAGAGTCTGTGGTTAAATTACACTGTGCAAGAATGGAAAGCTTGACAGCAGCAGTAACTAAGAGGACTGAGGTTTTAGAAGGTCACTTTGTAAATTCTTTCTGTGGGTGTTGAAAAAAATGCTGCTTGCAGAGGTAGATATTTCATTTCAGGAGTGATCATTTCAAAACCTTGATCTTTGACCATACTAACAATCTGTACATCCTCTGAAGACGTTGATGCACAGTGTCAAAATAACCACCGTCTGGTTATCTTCTTTAAAAAAATGTCTAAAACTATAACTGCCACACAAGGGCAAAAAATATCCACCAGCAAACCCCAGACAGCTGCAGGCCGCAGAGTATAACCACTGTGCCATTACAAACCTTGGCCAGAGGCTCTCTGTGGAGGCCTGATTGACTGAGGCAATGTTTAATGATGCTAGTGTGTAATGATGGTTGGCATGAAATGATGCTATTTGTATGCAGCAGACACTCCTACCTTGTGTTTATGGCATGGAATACCGCGGACGCTTCCTCTCCTCCTCATCTTGTCTGCCGCAGCATATAGGCAGATAATAAGAATTCAAAATATGTATAGTCACAGTAAATAAGCTTCAACCTTAGAATCCAATCTAAAGCATGCTCATTAAAAACTACTGGGGAAGCTCCTGCAAATGTCTGAATTTCACAAACTGTATTGTATTTACATGTAAAAGGGAGATTCAGAAGGTCGTTTGAGCAAGCATCTTATTATATTTCCTTGTGCCTGTGAAATCCTGCCATTGTAATAATTATAACCGAATATATTTAGCAACAAAGTAGTAAGTTAGGTGTATTTATAATGAAGCCACTAAGTTTGCAAAGGGAGGAGATTGGAGTGGATGGACAGGTTGACAAAACATTGGGCTTAGACAACCCAGTCTCCCAGAAGTGTTGCTTTTATACAACTTATATAGGAGTAGAGATGGCATTTGTACTGTGAATAGTTCAGATATATGGTAAAAAGGTCAGTTGATCAATAAACCTCCTATTAGAGTTGTCCTAGCAGCTGTCACAAGGTGTGGCAGGTCTGTCAAATAGTGGTTTGTATGAAAATTTAAAACGTCTGAATGATGTTGTCTTATTTTAGCTTTTCCGTGATCAAAAACAACCTCAGAACGTATCATGTAAAACCACAAGCACTAGCATGTCTGGCTAACTAGTTACCTCAACTTGAAACTGAGCACCACTCAAACATGGCGTTGCAGGAAGTGATTAAAAGTAACAAAACGCCTTACTTAGCCACTTTCCTGAAGGAAATAAGTATATGCTACACATACTTATTTCAACGCCCATCCCCAGCCACCCTACCAACCACTACCACAGGCCAAACTTGAGCCAGGTAGTTACTCCACTAGGCCTTCTTCTTCGGTGGTGGTGCAGGTTTGTCAGTGTTTCTGCCCTATAATCCCAACTGTTGTAAGAAATCTCCACAGTTTCTGTCCTGTGAGGCTTCTGGTTCCCACCTCCAGTGTGATACGTCTTCTCCACTGCAAGCATTTATCTGCCATTTATCATTCTTCTGCAGCGTCCCCCATGTTCTCTTCCCACCAGACTGCCAGCTCCGACGTTATGATGGTCTTGATCTGCACAAAACCAGGAGGTCTGGTCTCAGTGTGGTGCTGATGAAGTCCTTTGGGAAGATGCCTTGCTGCCTAGCGTCTGCTGTTATGTCGCAGTCTGTATCCGTGTACTACAAGCTGCTGCTGTGGGTGCTGCAGACCTAAACTCTGCTCTTGGTGATGTTAAATTTACTCTTTAGACTGTGCAGCAACTGCCAAAACAGTATACCGAAGGACTGTGAATAGTGTACCACCACTGCGCTATGGGGAGACAGCTGAGAAATCAAGTGAGACAGCATGAGTGCAAATTAGCGCATAGAACTGTGAATTTTTAATATGATTACAGATATACAGATTATTATTTTACAGGTTAGAGGAGAGGTAGATGTTCTAAAGCATCACTTTAACCTGTCTGTTAGGGATACTGCATTTAATTTGATCACAGGCTGCAGTTTAATACAACAACAATTGATCAGTAGCATCTGGAGTCATCACCATTATACAGGAAGGGCGGTCATGCCAGCAGTACAAACCTCTTATGTCGCTTTTACCTTAAAAGAAAGTACCTGCCTTTGAAATCATTTTTCAAGTATAAAGTAACAGGTTACTTTTAAATATGGTTAATTATGTAGGAGGAATGGATCAAGGCCTGCTTTTCTTCTTAACAGGCTGAGCACTGCCCTTTGCAAAGTAACCATGACATGCAGCCGCTATACAGAAAGCTGTCAATTATGAAGAGAGAACAGCTTCACTTCCCACACAAATTAGATTGTAATGACGTCAAGACAACTGGCACTCATACCTGAAGGAGTAAGGCAAAGGTTCTTACAAAGGCATGCATAAAACCATGAGTCTAGATATCCAGAAAAAAATGTACTAACAACTGTCCAAGTTTGAAAAATAAATATATACAGACGTATTATGTACAAAAAGTAATATTTCTTTAGAGAAAAAAATTAACATTTGCAACTCTCTCTCACCAGTAAAAAAAATATTATATATAAATAATCTACCTGAGAGAAGCCATGTGGGACTGCATGTTGATTATTTTTTTTTGTCAGTGAAATCTCTTAAATTTGGTACATATTGTACATTCATTCAAATTATAATAACTTTGGTCAGCAGTAATAGCTTTAGCAAGTCCAAATTTCTGTTTTTAATACTTTGGTACGTGAACAAACACATGCAAAACTAAAAGCTTTCCCATCAGCCTCAGCTGTATTTGTGTTTAATGTTAAGTGGCCAAAAAAAACAAACAAAACACAACAAACAAACAAAAAAATGACTAAGATGCTTAAAATGGTGATTATATACCTGCCAAACATCAGTATGTCAGTATTGCTATTGCGAGCATGTTAGCATGCTAATGTTAGCATTTAGCTTGATGCTCTGCTGTCATGGATGTACTTTTTTGGTCTGCATACACTAAACATCTCTGGACTGAATTATTAAAAATGTTTTCCGTCTAATTGGTTTGAATGATGTGAGTCCTCTTGGGAAAACCCTTGTTCATACTACTAGATATAAATATGCACATGTATCCTGGGTGGACTTAATTGTCTTGTAAATGAGTATTTTGAGCTTCTTTGTGGTTCCTATACATCTAGTTGTAGATCTGGGGATGTCCTGGGGTAGGTATATATGCTGACGACTTGAGGGTGTAATTAAGAGGCTTGGAGATGTCATGTGCTTTGGGGGAATCTTGAGTATATGGGATACACTTCCAACCCAGCTGTGGTATTATGGGCTGTATTCAAGCACTATGTCACTTTATGACTGACACCTCTTGAAAAAGGTCCTTGTGATCAAGGTGTTGACTTTATATCAAAGTATAGGTAATATGCGTGCGCAGGAATCTGCTTTTTTCTCAAAAAGTTGGATTCACTGGAAATTGTTAACTTGGAACAAAAACCATAAAAATGTCTCGCCCTCAGTTTTACAGACATGTCTTTTATAGGTTTAGCTTTGCCATATTAAAAGTGGCCACTGGGACAAATTAGCACCACAAGTCTAAGCTCCAGTGTCATGCTATGCTCTCTTTAAGGCCAATGCAAGCTTTCTCCATCCATCTGCCTACAAGGGTTTGCATGATGTAAATTTCATCATCAGCCTAAGCGTGAACCCTTCTGGGGACACATGAAGCCCAAACAATGTCGCCGCGTGGGCTGCATACACTGCAAGCAAGGTGACTGCATCAGAAAAACAAATAGAGGTACAACTTTAGCTAAAGCTCAGTAGCTGGATCACATCCCAAACACTCCTCTTCCTGTTATATATCTGTAAACGCTGGTCTGACCTGCACACCTGTTTGGTCTGGTTTGTTGCGTCCCACTCTCTCTCCCTCTTTCTCTGTCTCTCTTCTTAGTCTTTCTTCTTCTTAGGTGGTTCAAATGTTTATCAGCCCCAAAGCTGCCACTGATCCCCAATAAAGCCTTCTCCACACCACATGCAGCTTACTTTACCTCTAGCCAACATCACACTTGTGTTCTCACTTAATAAACATCTCACTGATGGTGTGGTCCTTGTTATAGTGAAATGGTGCTTCTAACAAATGCTTGTTGTACAGACACACTGTGTAAGAGGATTCATCCAAGGTGTCCAGACACAGTGGGAAGTCTTAATTTCTCCAGAAACCACTGTGGTCAGTACACCTGAGGAAAAATAACGCTGACAAGGTGTACAGCCAAATCTGTTTCCTGTATGAAGTGCAGAGTCACATCCGGCCTTTCAGAAACATCCATTAGAGCCCAGTGTGTTTTTCTGTATTCGATATGAGGAGCAGTGCAGCGTCTATGTAGAAAACCGACGGCTACCTACTACAGAATAAACAAAAACATGCATGTGTCTATTAACTGCTTTTAAAGTTATCAGTGGTCATGTGGAAATAAGTGATAGGGACCAATCATATGAATTTGTAACTGATCCATTTAAAGAACATCCTATAATTAGCTGTTTGCTTACATCTGTTGTCATTTCATGTAATTACGAAGAAAAAAAAAGACATGGAAAAATGCCACTGGATGTTCCACTAGGATGCAGTAATACTGCCTTAATTTATCTCAGTTTCTTACAATTCAAACCCTAGTTTGAGATCAGCAAGCCTCATAGAAGTCTTCATCACGGTGCTCCTTTACCAGTTAAACTCCCACAATGCTCTCTGCTTGCCAACACAAATGCACCTGCTTCCTGTGGTCACTACAGTGTTGAACAGCAAGAGGCTCCATCTTGTGGCGCAACCAGGTCCTACAGCTGATCTACACTACTTGGAGTGAGTATTATCTAGTAAAATGGTATCAGGTACCAGCAGATGCTAGAAATTAAATGACTTGAATCAGATCGGGAGCAAACAAAACTTGATCAGGACGTCCCTACTGGAAACCAAACTAAAAACCCTGGTTTCAAACGTGCCTTATCTCTGACTGAAATGCTGCCACTGTCCTTGGTCCAAACAGTAAATGATGTCCATTGAACTAAACAAAATGTTCTAAACTAATTTCAAGAAAAAAGTTCTCTTTGGCCAAATGATGATTAAAGTGAGACCGATTGGCAGATGGTCCGAACCTACTGAGGAGACGTTGCAGAGTTTGTATTAATTCAGAGGTTGAAAAGCTGCCCGACAGAAAGGATTTAATCAGTGATGGAAGAAAAGATGCAAATCAAGACCAGTTGTGATGCACTGACGGCGACAGCAGCTCGCCTCAAGTTATCATAATGTAAAAAAAAGGTTATTTTTCAATGTGACAGCGACAAATTAAAATTTTGCCAAGATCTTCATGAATACTTCATGAGAAAGATTGCAACCTGTGGAGAAAGATAAGATAGTGATATTCAGCTTTCTAATAACACACACCAGACTTTAAAGCCATCACAGGCACTAAAAGTAACACGGATGCAACAGTAAACACGTCATCCCAGCGTGGTAAAGGCCAGCATGTACTATCTTTCTGATTGAGCTTGTGGTGTCTGTAAAAGCTGTCCTTCCATTATAAAGCCTCCATGGGGCCAATTGCAGTAAGGCATTGAAATGCAGGGATCACAATTCATCAATAAACCAAAGTTTTGCGCTTGTTAGCTCCATGTGTGAATTCACATAAAGCAGGACCTTGAATGCCCCGTGTGTTTTTACATACCGGAGCTCTTGCAGCCTCTGACACCTTTTAAATTTAAAAACTGCGAAAACGCGAAGCCCAAATTCCAAGAAGGTCGTTGTGAACAGCCATCAGACTCTATATAAAAGAGGGGTGGATGTTATTGGACAGCAAGGTGTAGTTCCACCCTACATTAAAGGGTTTACAGCAAACACACACCCACTCTAGTTCACTTTCATGCATGCATAAGCACAGCCACGCATACCATCTCCAAGCTTATAAAAGCTCACGGTGTTTGTTTTCCTCCTTGCAGAAGTCCCATGTGATTACACTATTGGATCTTTGTCTCCGCTTTAGCAGGACTGATAGCATCACTGAGACTCTACAAAGGTCTTGCTAAGCACAGCTGCTGCATTATTGGAACATTTCTCACCTATCTGTGAAAAGAAAATCCTCCGTCAGCACCCTCGTCTTTTTTGTTCCTTTCGCCAAGGCTCACAGATTGAGATGCTTCCAAGACTCAAGGTTTTTTTTATTGCCCACTATTGTCGCTTTTGTTGGGGGAGGAAAAAAGTCAGTCGTGACTTTCCCGTGTGTTCTCATAAGCAGCATTACTTTGATGGTACCATCTGTATTAACAGCTCTGCTTTGTGGAGGTGGATGTATGAACATGAGCTCCAAATAAAACCAATGTTTCTTCTGATGTTTTGTGCTTTAAGTTGAGAATTACTTCTAATCTTGGGCATCTGGATCAGTTATTGTTGACGACCAGCAATATGCGTCACTTGTGTGCTGCATGAGGAACACAAACCAATAAATAAACTTCTATACCTTCATTTAACTTCACTTTAGAATCACCAGTCTCCACAGCAGCATAGTCTTTATCACCCTGTCAATCTGTATCCAGGATTTTACTCCAACTCTGCACCTTTTTGCCTCTTTTCTCTCTCTTTTTTTTTGGCCTTTTCAGCATAAAGTGCGCCACATATAATCAGTGCAAGCTGTTGGTTGGCATCCACTTTTATCACAGCAGTTGGTGTTCTTGTATTTACAGATCACAGCCAGAATTCCAGTCATTACCGACCACATGTTCAGTGTGTTGTCTAGTAAACTGTACTTACTGTGCAGCGGGAATGGGAATTTTGCTCCTTTTGGACATTAAAAGACTGAAGAATTTATGCGAAGCGGTTGAAACTTTAGATACAAGGTGATCTAATAGCTGAGTGTTTAGGATAAAATACCACATGGGTGCAAACGCCAACAGTACGAATGCTGAATGTCATTCCCCTGCTCTCTTTCTCCACATTTCTTTTCTCCCTCTAAAGTCAGGAAATGCCCACCCTCTGTAGAATCTGTAGTTATTTAAAAATAATAGCTAAATGACCCAAATACACTGTATACAGTTTCTTTAAAAAGGCTAATTACCACCAAGCAAAAGCTATAAAATCAAATATCAAGTGCTACACACCCAGGATCTCCCTGTCGTGCCTTTTATCCACGTCTGAAAAATTCAGCCTTGAGATCTGTGCATCTTTAGACTCTTTTTAAAAAGTCTATGTACCATGATGGACATAATGAAAAGAAAGCTTAATTTGTCTCCAGAATCAAAGAGTTTGGCTGTAAAATTACACATATGCATGTAAAGCTAATACGATTTACCTGAAAATTAAAAGGAAAAATGCAAAAAATTGGTAGAGCTACATATTTAATTCCACATCATTACTGTCATTTTATGGTAATGTGTTTGTAATTTAGGTGTAAATAGTATACTAAATTTTCTGTAAAATAAATAAATAAAAAGATGTAAATGCAAGTTTGTATTATTTGGCAAAATACTTAAAATAACAGAAAATTATTGTAAAATTCTTATTTTTAAAACTTATTCTTTAAAAATAGGATTTTTTTTCTAGTGTTGTTAAAAGCAGCTAAAAGTAAAAGACAGAGCACTGAAATAGTCAGCTTACCTGATAAAACTGTGAACTAAAAGATAGAGATAAATGGTTAAACAAAAAGGAATAACAGTGTAGAGCTGTGAATAAATGGTTGATACGTTCAGCTTCAGTTGTTCCAAGTGGTTCGCTGCACAATGACAGTTCAAATGCATGACAAAAAAAAATTAAACAAACACTTTAAATCAATTAAAATGAACATAAATGCAATGTAATGGTTCATATCAGTGAGTATGTAGCCTGCTTAAGCTGCTGGGCACCTCTGACATAGAGCTTTTCCGGTAAAGCTGATGATTGGATATTTAAATCATATGTAAAATGATTCCTGGAAATATCTGCATGTATCATCCATCATTCATGGCTGCACCGACTCCACTATCTACATACCAATCATGACGTTCTTTGCATATGGTAATTCTGCTGGAATTATGCTATTATGAATTACATAATTAGAGCAAATAACATTTCATGTTTGATAAGGACAATTAGCACTCTGCAGCCCACCTACTACGCAGCCCGGAGGGAGCGAATACTTTAGGAATACATTATTCGATGAATCAGATTAGTGGCGTCTTGTCTCTGCCAGAGCTAAAACTGATCTCTGAAATCTGCTGCTTGACATTTTCTGGAAGAAAAATGACCCAATCTTCTCTGTCATGAACTGTGTAAAGCACTGCCTCTTTTCTTTACTGCAAGGATTATCTAATTGAGTTGTTTCATGCAGAAATGAACAGAATCTGTGAATCAGTTTTCTTCAAATTCCATGTACAGTGCCGTGACAAAGTATTTGCCCCCTGCAGAATCCTTCTATTTTTGCATATTTGTCACATATAAATGTTTCAGATCGTCAGACTAATTTTAATGTAAAACAAATAAAACACAAGAAAACACAAAATGCAGCTTTTAGACGATGATTTTGTTTGTTGAAGGAAACATGCTGCCTCGCCCATCCTGCCAGATGTGAAAAAGTAATCGCCCCCTAGCTACCAAGTTACCAAATGATTCATTGGGTTCAATTTCACCAGCCACTCTCATGTATGATCACTGCCAGGCTTGTTGGATCTAAGCATCACTAATAGAACCTGTCTGGTGTTGTGGAGTAGCTAAAGGGTCTCAAAAAGCAGCACATGATGCTACGTTCTATAGAGATTCAAGAACAGATGAGAAACAAAGTCATTTATCAGTCTGGAAAGGGTTATGAAGCCATTACTGAGGCTCTGGGACTCCAGAGAACCACAGTGAGAGACATTATCCACAAATGGAGAAAACATGGAACAGTGGTGAACCTTCCCAGGAAGTGGACCAACGACCAACATTTCTCCAAGAGCGAGTCAATATCTAATCCAGGAGTCACAAAAGAACCCAGGGGAATGTCAAAAAAACTGTAGACCTCACTGGCTTCAGGGTCCGTCTACATGATTCCACAATAAGAAAGGCACTGGGCAAAAAATGGCATCCATGGGAGAGCTGCAAGGTGCAAACCACTCCTGACCAAAAAGAACATAAAGGTATGTCTTGCATTTCCACAGAAATATGTAGATGAGCCCCAAGACTTTTGAGATAGCATCCTGTGGACTGATGAGTCAGAGGTGGAACTTTTTGGAAGACATGGGTCCTGTTACATCTGGTGTAAAGCTAATACTACATTCCACAAGAAGAACATCATATAGACAATGAAACATGGCGGTGGTAACGTGATGGTTTGAGGACCTGGATGACTTGTCACAACTGATGGAGCCATGAATTCTGCTCTCTATCAGAAAATCCTCCTGGAGAATATCCACACATCAGTTCAGGACCTAAAGCTCAACATAAATTGTTTATACAGCAGGAGAACACAACCCCTGAGTGGCTTAAAAAGAACAAAATTCAGGTTTTGAAGTGCCAAGTCAAAGTCTAGACTTGAATCCAACTGAGATGCTGTGGCAAGACCTCGAAAGGACAGTTCATGATTGAAAACCATCTAATGTGAGTGAATTAAAACTATTCTGCAGAGAAGAATGGACCAAAATTCCTCCATGATGATGTAAAAGACTGATCACAAGCTATGGCAAACATTTAACTACAGTTGTTGCTGCCAAGAGTGGCCCAACCAGTTATTAGGTTCAGGGGGCGATTACTTTTGTCACAGGGGTGACATAGGTTTTCAATAAATCTACATTTTGTGAGTTATCTCTGTCTAATGTTAAGTAAATATGAGTATTACTTTGTTGATCTGGAACATTTAAGTGTGAGAAATATGCAAAATAAGATTTGTGTATCAGAGGGGCAAATACTTTTTCACGGCACTGTAAGTGTGCCAGGATAAATCCCTGTGTTCAGCTACACGTCTGCCCGTCTCTGAATAAGTCCTCTGTGCTGCTGGCTTTGTTTCAGGCTGCTGTGCATATCGCTTCAGGCTCCGGGCAAGTTCAGGTTTGGTTTATTTTCAAATGGAAATTATTAGGAAATTTCCCGCTGTCACCGTAAGCATCATAATCCGACTGTTCCTGTGCAGTGCAGCAGCTTGGTTGACTGGAATGTGACGTCGGGTCCGGCTGCATTTGGGTCACGCTCGGGTTTCAAATTTGGAATGAGTCAGACTTGGAGGAGGAATGAGTCACAGGGACGAAGCTACGTGTCGGGTCCAGGTCTCGCTATGAGCCATGCAGACCTCTACTCTGCAGCAAAAAATGTGACTTCTTTCATTTGTCCTTTCATCCTTAAAGCCTCTCCGGAGTTATAAGTGGGGACATTTTCAGGCAAAGTGCAAATCTGTTACTCGATGACCAATATTACTGAACAATGACTCAACAGTCTATGAAGTGCACAGTCTGGCACAGCTTTGTGCACAGAAAATGATGAGATTATCCCTCTTTGTGGCAACAATACACAGGGATAAGCTCATACAGCGAGTTTTTCAGAGGAGAAAACACCAAAGACCAACTTAATGCTTGTACAACTAAAGACCACACACACACATTAGATCATAAGAAGGAAAGACTCCATTAAATGCACAAACTGTTGGTGTTACATAGAATTTTCAAGAGGTACACTGCAAAAACTCAACATCTTACCAAGTTTATTCGTCTTATTTTTAGTCAAAATGTCTCAACCCACTTGATTTAAGATAAATTGACTTTAAAAGTAACATTTCAGCAAGATAAAAGGAACTTGTTTTAAGACAAATTTTCACTTGTTCTATTGGCAGATTTTTTCACTTATTTCAAAGTAAAAGTGCCTTGAAATAAGTTCTTTTTTCTTGTTTTGGGAGGGGCATTTTTTCCAGTGTAAAGCAAAGAAATGCCACAATAAACAAGTTTTGAGCTCTTTAATCCTCATAGTTACAAGTTTCTCTATGAAAAATGAAAGTTTCTGAAAATAAACAACTAAAATCTTATTACATATTAAACTAATATTATTCTATTATTTTATTTATTTTGATTAATTTTATTATATATTACATATTTCTTAAGTCTTTAATTGATGATTATTTTATCATTTTAAAGTCTATTTTATTTCATTATCATATTACTTTAATTGACGATAATTTTATTTTTTTTAATGCCATTTATTTTATCATCATATTTTTTAAATTGATTATTATTTTATTATTTTTAAGTGTATTTTATTTTAATTGATCATATTTCTTTAATTGATTATCTTATCATTTCTTAAAGTCTATTTAATTTTATAATATTTCTTTAAACAATGATGATTTTATTATTTTTAAAATTTATTTTATATTATTTTGTCATCATATTTTTAGTCAACTGTGTGGTTTTGCCTCTTGGGAATAATGAAGATTACCTTAACCTTAACCCTAAAATGTGCTCAAGTGTTGGAATAAAAAGTTATCATGGTTTCCTTGTGAACAAATACAATGAAACTACCCAAAAGTGGAGGCAAAGAAATGATAAAAGTGCCAAAAAGGTCCGTTTTTTTCCAGTTGCTGGGTGACAAATCTGGTCTTACTGCCTTCCAAAGAGATGCAAGAATAAAACCTCATGTAAAGACAATTTTGCAAACTCCTTGAGGGAAATTTCAATATGCAATGTGTCATTGAACCCAAACAGGTCTGTTTGTTTTCATAAAGTACATTTATATTCACTTATCTTCCGTGCATTTTCAATTTGTGCGCAGAAAACTCGAAAGAAACACCGGAAATTGGAGGCAGTTTGGAAAAACGATTTTTACGCCTGGCCGAGGTGCAACAGTCAATGTGGCAGTGGAGGCAAATTTGATGAAATGCAATGAAAACAGACCGAGCAAATGGATCGTGACGAACGTGAAGCCAGTCATTTAAAGTTGCCCGAGCGTCCTCTCCAGTGACAAGATGAAAATAGGGGCAGGTGAGAAAAAAATGTGATGACAAGGACCGTAATGTTCCAAATAGATGTTCATAGAGTTTCTCAGCCTTTCAGGTTCCACTGGTGCACTTTGCGATCATTTCACTGGTGGATTAGTGCCACCACAGCAGAATATGGAAACACAAATGAAGCTCTATTTGGTACAACATCAACACATTCTGTGAATTCTGAATGTTTTGCACTTTAAAAACCTTGTGCAACACCTATTTTTCACATGCATTAGGCTACGTGCTGGTTCATTAGATTTCTACTATCTGTGCCACAATAATACTCTAACAGTATTTCTGTTTATCAAAAAATCTGTGCAATGACCCCAATATGTGCAGTAATGTTCTTTTTAGGCCTAGTACTGATGTATATTGTGGTTTATTTTCATTTGTATACTACATTCCATGCATCTTTCCTGCTGTCACACTGAAAAATGTCCCCACTGTGGGATTAATAAAGGTTTATCTAATTTTATCTGATTGTAATCTGTGCTATGTTTTTATCTGACAAAAGCCATATTTTAGGATCTGAAAAAAGCAAAGTCAGTGCCTAAATGAGTGCAAAATACAGTGTTATGTAGAAATATGCAGCAGCAGCAGCAGCAAGGAAGACACCAAACGAAGACAGTTTGAACCGCGGAGGAAAGGTGTCGCCTGCTTCTCCACCCTACAAACAAGAGCTTTGTGTAATACGCGCCGCACATTTTCCTCGAGCTTTTCAGCCGGGGGAAGAGGAACAGCTTCTCCCCTCTCAAGCTGCAGCTCTCAAAGTAATTGCAGCACCTTGGACAGCGACAAGAGCTTGCTTTCAGGAGGCTCCTGTGTAATGCATTTCTGCTTTGTGTTTTCACCCTGCTTTCATAAGTGCCTGGCAGCTTCCGTCGCTCCAACCGCCTCTACAGAATGCCGGATCAACTTCACGGCGCCAGATGTGGTGCCAAAGCCTTGAAAAACATGTTTGAGGTGCTAATCAGTCCTCATCAATAGCAACAGCGTCTCCCTTCTGTGCATAAAAAGGTTTCTGCCTTTCGTCTCTTTATTTACCTCAGACATTTTTCTTTCATTTAATCTTTTAATCACAGGTTTGGAGCAGTGCTTGGAGATGTTTTGTCTGTGTCCAATTTTAATGATGCAGAGGTTAAGCTTTCTTCTCCGTTTTATTTCTCTCTTTCACACAAATGCAACAGTTGGCTTGTTAGGCACTAGTTAGCGATGGCTCATTCCACCACTGTTTCCACACATGCAGTCCACATACGTTTGAACCTACTTGTAAAACAAATCTGTTCGATATATTGTGGTAATGATGACATAGTGCTCTGCTGCACACTGCAGACATGTGCCTAAATAACAATTTCATCATCAGCCGCTGCTTTGGGCTTATTCCTCTGTTATCTTCATTATAGTGAGGTTATCCATCAGATGATTGGTATTCAAAGGGAGCAAAGGAGCACATGCAATTAGTGCATTGTAGACTTAATAAGCACAGAGTCAACCATCACGAACTGCACATAGCTGTTAGCCTAGTCACTAAGGTAGGACATGCAAGGCTGAAAAATCCCCGAAAGGTCCACTTAATCCATTTTCATTGTGTTTTGTGCATCTTAAAAACTTGAAGGACAACATGAAAATACTCATCAGTGCCCATCCTTAACTAGACAGCCATCAGAATTTTACCCACATTTTTACATTGAAACAAGTCATTCAGAATGAGCAGCTGCCTCACAGTCCTCCAGGTTTATTTACTTTCTAGATGTTTGGCTACAAAAGGGAACCAAGAGTCTTAATGCGCTCCCAACATCTGAAAAACAGAAGATCATGTTGATTACATTTATTATTGCTTTTAATGTCCCCACAACATAAGGAAAATCCTTACTGTTACCATGCTCTGTAGCTGATGTTGCTAACGTTAGCATTAGCTTTAATTGTACAACCACAGGTCAGAACTGTGTGGAAACTGTAAAGCTGAGGGAAAATCAGAGTTGGTCGAAACTTTAAAACAGATTTGAAACCTACAAACAAGGACTACGTGGGTTATTTGGTTTTCATGTTGCCTGTTTTGCTTCAGTTCAACCTAAACTCAGCTGCTGTTTACATCTGTTTGCTTCTCTCCTGCTCTCTGTGCTCACATACACCAATCAGGCATAACATTTTGACCACCTGCCTAATATTGTGTTGGTCCCCTTATGGGCTCAAAAATGCTCTGAACCATTGTGCATGGACAAGAGGACCTCTCAGGGTGTCCTATGGCGTCTGGAACCAGGATGTTGGCACTGGATCCTTTGGGTACTCTGGCTTGTGCATTGGGGCTTCTGTCCATCAAACTTGTTCCACTGCATCCTGTTGATGCTTGATCTCAGTGGGGTGTAGGAAGTTTGGAGGTCAAATCAACACATTGGGCCACTTCCTGAAGGGGTGGGGACAGCAGCAGCTCAGCTGTATTTAAAGCAGACTAATCAATTTTCTAACCTGTGTTGTATTAGCTTTAATACCAGCAGTGTAAAACGGACTTGTCAGCAAATCAGGAGCAAACATAAAAACATTTTCTTGCATTTTCTGCATCACCAACTGAATGCATGTATGTTCCTGTGGCAACATGACACATACAGTACAGTAGTAACTGCACATCTTTGTTCAGTGGAACTACTAATGTACAGGTCAACAGATTTCCAGATATAATATATTCCCTCAGCAGAGAATCTAAATCACTTAAAGACAGCATGGCCAGGAAATTAATTGTACAAAAGGAGGCCGTTCTTAGATCTGATTTAAATCTTAAACTCTGAACAGAACTTTGTGCAACGTAAGTTACTGTGCTGATCTAAAGGGAGCCGGTTAAAAGGGAGTCGACTACATGACATTAGAAAGTCTGACACTAGGCTCCACATACCTCGCTAACCCACTAATATCACTTTAAAGTCCATTTCTATGATATTTTCCACTCTTAAAAAATGACATGCATAGGCAAACATGTTTACCAAGCATTTTGCAGTTTAAAACACAGAGGAAATAAATATTACAATAATATATGTAAACAATAATTATGCTTTATCGATGTACAGTTTAATCAGAGGTTGGGACATTGGTCACTGTAGACAGACTTGAGGAAAAGATGAAACACAGCGGAGGTGGAACTAAAACCAACAGGCACAAAACGAAAAGACTTCTAAAATCTCAGCTCACCAGGGCTAATGCTGCTTTTGATGCCTTTGGTTCGAACACAGACAGGCTTACAGAGGATTCTTTTTTAATTGGGGGGAAGTTGGGCAGGATTTAGTCAGTGAAGTATCCACGTGAAGCTTCATTACTTGGGCTGGTGTCTGGAAAGGATCATTGATTTGCTCATGCGGCAGGCTGACACTGACCCTCAGGCCTCTGATCACTGACTGGGATCAGCAGTGCTCATCATTTATCCCATGGCATAGTGCTTGCACTGCACTGCACTGCACTTCTTCCCTGCCATCCTCCTGAACACACTGCTCTGCCTCCTCCCAGCTATTCCACGATGCAAAGCCGAGACAAAGAAGGATGTGGAGCTCCGAGAATGTTGCGGTTCCCGTTTCATCTCATCCAGTGACTCTTTTTGTCAATAAAACCCACAAAAAGACCAAAACTGACAATGAACTCAAGCATCCACAGCTTATGTCTTTGTGCCGGGAGTCTGAATCTGTGGAGAAATGATCTGATGAACTTCGCAGATGATTATTTTCAGCTGCTCTTTTTGCTGGAGGGGTTTTTTTTTTGTTGATTTACCTCCTACTTTAAAGTCAAGGGACACACTTAGTCAGATCACACTTTTTTCCTCTTTAAAGCCTTTTATGTGATTGTTGCAATGTGTTTCAGTGTGTATTTAGGTATAGCAGCTTGCATTCACAGTGCCATACATAAAGGTCAGTGTCCTTATTAGCAAACTGTGTTTCACTGTCGGATCTATGCAGCCACTGTGTCATCTTAGCTGGGACCACATCTGGTCATCTGGTCATTTAATCAAAGAATGTACCAACAATATTCATATTCATGTTCATTTGTAAGTTAACTTATGCAGTTTTGCAAGCAAAAGTTTATTTTTAGTCACTTTTTTGACTTTTTTGAAGCAATGTCCCCCATTGACACAGATAATCTTTGTGACTAGTCAGAAGCACTCACACCATCAGCCACAACATTCTGACCACTGACAGGGGAAGTGAATATCATCGATCATATTGGTACTATGTGCTGTTCTGATGGAAAACCTTGGATTTTAACATCCATGTTGATGAGACTTAGACACCCAAATAAACACTGTCCCACAACAAGCACACTCCCACATGTAAATGGAAATCTCAAATGCCACTGGTCTACCCCCACAGGAAAATACACCCCAACACATGTAAAAAACATCAAACAATCAGGAACATGTTGAGGAACATGACAATGGTCCAACATGTTGATTTGACCTCCAAACTTCCTACACCCCATTCTGATCAAGCATCAACAGGATGCAGTGGAACAAGTTTGATGGACAGAGGCCCCACTGCACAAGCCAGAGTACCCAAAGGATCCAGTGCCAACGTCCTGGTTCCAGACCCCATAGGACACCCTGAGAGGTCCTCTTGTCCATGCCCAATGGTTCAGAGCATTTCTGACCACATAATAGGAACCAACACAGTATTAGGCATGTGATCAAAATGTTATGCCTGATTGGTACATGTCTGTTTTTCAATCCAAAGTTACAAATATAGTAAATTGTGTGAGGCATTTTTGTTTGAAGTTGGCCACTGAGCTTTCTGTTATTGTTAGTATTGCTTGTCCAATGCCAACCCAACTGTGTTTCAGTTCATTTTTAGTCACTACTGTCAATACTGACTGCAATTCCATCGGCATATTTGTGCTTTTTGAAGTATAACACTGGAAAAGTCTGATGAAAATGACTAAATTTTGCTTGAGATGGTTTTTGAGTTTTTCCCAACAGAGTTAATGTACCTCATGTGAGGTAGACACAACAGTTACCTCATGCAGCTAATCATCGTTTCTGCTTCTAAAGAAGAAGAGAAAAGCAGCTACTTCTCCAATGGAAAAATTTTTGTGAATTCTCTTCATTTTTCTATCATAGATGGCCAAGATGACTGGCTTTGTTTGTTTATTCTTCCTCTATGAAGCCTGAGAGCTTTTTAGAAAAGCAGCTGGACTTCTTTTAACCAAGGCCTAGATGAAAAAGAATCTAAATAGACATATTACCTCGCTCTTCTTGTCAACTGGGCTGCGTTCTAATACCCCCTCTTCAGTCTTTGAAAAGTCCCTCAGTTTAGTTCCTTACCAGTTTAGACAGTTCCTCACCATGCATTAGACATAACACAGGTCAAAACCAGGAACACTGTGGTTTTCATGGGTTCTTGCAGTTAGTTTTAATATAAATAATAACTTTTGTTTGAGTGAGGCCATATTCTGGGGCCTGTATTTTCATTGTAGTCCTGCAGACTTGTTTGTTTTTAATCGAGCGTAAGATCAAATACATCACACTTGGCCTTAGAGCTAGAGTTCAGGACTTTTTCATATAAATTCCTTGCAAACTGAGTTCACACAATGCTGATTAATCCTATCGGTGCCAGATACATCTCTTCATTTTCACTATACTAGTGTATAGCTTTAACTACTAGCTTTAATTATCAACTATTGGTTTGCCAGAGCTAAAGAGGGAAGCAACTATAGTGAAGTGAGATGGAGCAGTCTACAGCAGCTAGGTGCCTTTGGTGGAAAAACCTGGGATGCGACCAAGAAAAGTTTCTAAATCTCCAGATTAAAAAGAAACACAACGTTCAGAGGAAGGAATACAGTACAATACACCCCACATTCTGCCAATAACACTCACTAGAGCACTAAATGTCTATTTAGTCTGCAGCAACTACTCTTCCTTGTTCCTTATTCTTGCAAAAATACTACAGTTCCCAGCTGTTTTACAATATTGCATCAACCCTTTATGTTATGGCTGTCACTTACAAAACCAACTTCCTACACCCCATTCTGATCAAGCATCAACAGGATGCAGTGGAACAAGTTTGACTGACAGAGACCCCACTGTACAAGCCAGAGCACCCAAAGGATCCAGTGTCAACATCCTGGTTCCAGACCCCATAGGACACCCTGAGAGGTCCTCTTGTCCATGACCAATGGTTTAGAGCATATTTGAGCACATAAGGGGACCAACACAATATTAGGCAGGTGGTCATGTTATGCCTGATCAGTGCATATATATTTAAAAAAAAAAAAAGCTACGTAATATTCACATCTTTAGCCATACAAACATACTTGGAGCGAAGAGGTAAGACAAGGTTCTTTTTTCTTCTGGCATTACTGACAATTCTAAACCATATGATACCTTGTATTTTCTCTTACTTGACATCAGCCCAAAAAAAATGATTTTCAGTTTTAAAGTACCCAGAAATATTCTGATAATAAACTAACACCAACATTGAAATCCATGTAGATGGAATGTCCAAATGTAAGTTGATTCTAGACCTCCTCCTCCACATCACTGCCCACTGAGGTGTTGGGTTAAAACTTTTGCAGTCGTTTTCACTGTGCTTCAAAGCTCTAAAAAGGGAACTACTCAGAGCAGCTTTCACCTGTATTAAATGTCTGCTGGCTTTGCAGGAACCTGAAACTGTCCTCTGATAAAGTCTTAAAAACCGTCATCATGGAGCCATGCGACATAAATCCGGTTACAGCTGCTGAGCGGTCCAGTTTTAAGTTAACTCCAGCGCTTGTCGCTTCCAAACAGGTGGAAAGATTCAGATGGGATAAATTTCTTTCTTTCCCCCCTCTCTGGCTGTGTCTGTTGTTTCCTCGCTAATTTAGGAGTAACATCCAGACACAATCACACCTTCCTGTACCTTCAGGGGGAAAACACATCCATCTCAAGAAGTTGTTCACTCCACCGTTCCAAACCTGATCAGCGATGGCAGCCAAAATATGCATTTGCATGTTTCCTGACGCGACTTTTAATCAGCCTGTGAAGTGTCATTTGGCTGCGGTTTGATTTGTTTTCTCATGCAACGCACAACAACAAATAACAATGAGAAATAACCCTGTTTTAAAAGAGCTAATTGCAGAAAACCAACTCACGTAATGACCAGAGGAGAAATAAGATGGGAGGATTTCAATTTTAAAACTCAAAAAAACAAGGACTGCTGCCACAACACTTAAAACCGACTCTCTTTCCCTGCAGTTAATTCTTTCACTATCTCTACTTATTTATTGTTTGACACCACACGTCTCTAGAATTTAGATTCTGCGACCTGTTTTATTTGTGTTTCGCCATTTTGTCTTTGTTTTGGTGCCATGAGAGCCCTTTAAAAGCTCTTTTTGTGCAGCACTTTTGCATGAACAAATAGCAAAATAAACACAAGGTAAGATGCAAAAGATAAATGTCTTAATATGCTTGACATATGCAGCACATATAGCAATATTAGTTTAGAACCTTTACACACATTAGAAATCGAGGAAAAGGTTTTGTATTTTATGCAAACCACTGACAAATTTCTTTTAGTTATTTAAAAATGTGCAGAACTAGAAATCTCCTGAAGACATGGTCCACTTACAGCAGCATATTAAAGCCTCTCTCCAGGCGTTGATTAAACCCCGAAAAACTCAGCTCTGTGTATCTGTTCTTTCCATGAAACTAATCCCTTTCTGCCTTAAAATGGCTTAGATGTACCTCTACACTGTTGCATTTTTTACAATGTGCAGATCTATGAAGTCCCTACCTCTCTTTCCACCACCTCCACCTCCGCTCGCTGCAGCTCAGCACACCAGCTCACCTACGACTCAAACACTGTAAAACTACTATGGATCGTAGATTGGTAAGTTATGATATTGCAGTGATCCAGCCAGACATGCACTGATCAGCCACAACATTAAAACCCACTGACAGGTGAAGTGAATAACATTGATCATATTGGTACTATGTGCTGTTCTGATAGAAAACCTTGGATTTTAACATCCATGTTGATGAGACTTAGACACCCAGATAAACATTGTCCCACAACAAACACACTCCCTCATGCAAATGGAAATCCCAAATGTCACTGGCCTATCCCTGCAGGAAAATGCACCCCACCACATGGCAACAACATCAAACCATCAGGAACATGTTGAGGAACATGATAATGGTCCAACATGTTGATTTGACCTCCAAACTTCCTACACCCCATTGTGATCAAGCATCAACAGGATGCAGTGGAACAAGTTTGATTGACAGAGGCTCCACTGCACAAGACAGAGCACCTAAAGGATCCAGTGCCAACGTCCTGGTTCCAGACCCCATAGAACACCCTGAGAGGTCCTCTTGTCCATGTCCAATGGTTCAGAGCATTTTTGATCACATAAGGGGACCAACACAATATTAGGCAGGTGGTCATAATGTTATGCCTGATCGGTGTATGTTAGAACTGGCAACTGCTTCTGAAGGAAATTATTGATAGGGAAAGTGACACCCTCAAGTTTGACAGGATTGATTGTTTATGTTTATTATGTATAAAACCCTCGATGGTCTAAATCTGATATGTCTTCCTGCATATAAAAAAAATTGCCATATGGACATGTTCAGGAAGTAAAAAACTATATCTATCCATTACTTTCAGCTCTTCAAATTTCAATTTTAGGTCTAACTTTTTAATTAGTTATTCTGTTTTCTAAATGGCTTTAAGCTATTTTAACCATTTATCGACTACTGTTGCTAAACATTAACCATTTTTTTTATTTGTTAGTTAAACAATTTCAACTGTTAGTCATGCTTTTAGCTTGATTAAAATATATCTATGGATTTGTACACTCTAAGTAAAATCAGTCATTATTGTAGTGTGTATTATTGATCAGCGTGCTGTACCCATCAATATCTAGAGGTTAAGAATGGATCCAGTGTCGAAGCATGATGTGTGGGTGTTCGCTCATAATGTAGTGACTCACTCAATGTATGGATCCACAACTTTATTATTTAATGTGAACTCATCACTTTCTCATCAGCTATTTCCAGCAAAATGTTACTAAAACTCTGGTTAGAGCAACGCCAGAGCAGCTTCATAATTTACTCGTACAAATGCGGCCACTTGAAATGTAAAGTTGCATACTTTCAAAGAAAAAGTGGCAGTGTGGAAGCTTGGAAGAGAGGAAGGATACTGTTGGTGCATTAAGCCTCTTGGTCATGAGGAGCTGATAGTGATCAACTTTACTATACCACACTAATATAAGTTTTATTTATGAGATTCAAAGGCCACCTTGAAGACAGTCATTGTAATATCCTATGATGACTTGAATCATGATCTGGAGAATAACTGACACTTCAACACAACCACCAAGACTTTTCCTCCGCAGTTTGATTTAATGAAATCAACAGAATTGAACTAGACTGATATCATTGCCTCCCAGAATGAGGAAAAGAGGCCACACCAGTAGAGGGCACTGGAGCTGCAGGAGTCTTTTTTTTTTTTTTTTAAGGAAAAATCTTTATTTAAATTCAAGAACATACAAGGTATAATAATAAGAATAACATATACATAAACAATCAGACATTTCACGTCAAGGCTAATCAATATAGTAAATTAGGTGAAAAAAAAATATAGAGTAAACATCAAAGTTAAAGGAACGGAGCTGCAGGAGTCAAGGTGTTCCGGTGGATCGGCTGTGACGTCACTCTGGTGGGCGGAGACAGCGGGCTTGAGCCCAGAAGTTGGACGACAGGTAGCAGGTGCTGAGGAAAGTTGGATTTATGGAGTTGAATTAGAGTCCACGGTGCCGCTTGCAGGTTGAATTTGACTGCTAGAAGCTCATACTGGATTTTACAACTTTTGAAGAGGGCGAAAGGGATTTTTCACTCGAGACACGTCAACTTCTGCAAGGCTGCCCGACTTTGGTTTTAACGCTGCAATCCTACGTTGAAGATGGATCGGTCCGCCTGGATATAATCACAGTCAGAAGGTAAGAACAAGTCTACAAACACTGAGTTTTATAACCTGCATGAGAGATCTCTGAGATTGGAGCGGGCAGAATGAATGAATGAATGAATGCAACCTCGGTCATAAAGCGCGCCAAGTGTGTGGGCTTAACTAAGTAGTAAACGATTGGACAGAAAAGGGCCTTGTGACTTCCTGATACCTGCCTGATCTAAGCTCCATGAAATTAATTGTAGTCTACCTGTGTGGCACTAAACAGCAAATAAAGCAGGTTAGTGACTTTGGTGAGCGAATGTAGCATTAAGCAGCAGAAGATACTGATATTTTCCTTAGGAGACTAAAACAGACCCAGAAAGATGCTAAATAAGAGACCTAAATTCATCAGGTTGCCAGAAACAAGACTTTAAAATTTTCTTATTGCAGATTTCATTTTGTTTTCATTTCACTCATATTCTAATTTAGCAGTCAGAATATGAATGTATTCATCTGTGTGTTTGGTGTCGGATGTAACTTCCATAGGCCATGTGGGGCCCAGTGTCCATAAAAGCAGAATATAAGTATTATAAAATGAACATTATGAGATAAAAGGACACATAAGCAGAATGTCTAAGGTTGCAATGTAAATTGTCTGCTGCAGCTGCTGAGATGTGTTCTTGTATTTAATTCTGCAGTGCATCTTTACCTGACAGCGGCCCACATTCAGTCGTGCCATCAGCTTCATTTCTCTCTTTGCGTTTGATGGAGCAAACATTAGGCTCACCGGCGAGTAAGACCACAACACAACGAAGGTGTTTCTGAAATGTTTGTGTCAGACGTTCTCCTTGCCCGGCTCTCTCACGTCCCTAATGGCTGGCTCACTTCACAGAGTGATTCAGGAGGCTGGAAGCAGGTGAGGAGCAGCAGCGGGTGTAAATGGAGCTCTAATGTGGTAAAGCGAGTGAGCTGCTGCGTTAGAGTCAAAACAGACCGCTTACTTTGTGTGAAAAACTATTGCTGGCGATTAGGAATGGGCAGACCTGCTTCCCTTTCTGAGGCGGCGTGCTGTTTGCTTCATTTAGTCTCTTTGCTGTTATTATTTTAAAGCTTGTGGATCATTTGAGATTGGTGTCAGCAAGACATGGTGCGGAACAGGAATATTTGCCTTAATCCATGATTTGCTATTGCCTTGTTACTTTTTTTTTGATGTTGCTGTCTCAGTATATGTTGTGTTTTTGACCTGACACCAGACATGGACACAGCAAAATAATCACAAATGCAATGACTGGAAAATGCTCCCTATATATTGTCGCTATAAGTGCATAACTGGCCATTAGCTGCAGCAATCTGGTCGACTGCTGCGGCTAATGCTGGGTTTTATGGAGATGGTGGATGGTTTAAGGTGCTCACAGTTACTGTGTGCTCACGGCTGTTTAATGAATATTGGAAATGTTTGCCAGGCTCTGTGTTTGGCGTGTGTTTAGAGTTTAAGTTGTGCTGACAGCTGATAGAGGAGCAGACTGATGGCTTTAGATGGAGGAAAAGCATCACGCTGTGTGTCTTCATGATTCTGTGCGGCTGGTCAGTAATACAGAATAAATCCTTTATTGACACAGTTTATCTGGAGCGAAGCGCTGGCTGTTTAGCCCGCAGTCATCTCTAATGCGAGTTTTTGCATTAATGTAGCACAGCTGGCACATTTCTGGTGTTGGGTACAGTGTCCTTAAAGTCCATTTAAAGCTGTGAGAAATGTTTGTTTTGAGTGGGGCCGGACCATTTGGAGAAAATATCATAATTTGCGATTCTACTGATGGATATTGTGATTCTACCCAGTATATGTGTCATGTTTGCTAACCAAAGCCGACGGTTATTTAACTGCTTTGTGCTTTTACTGTGAATAAGTGAAGGAAATGCAAGGATGTGTGTGGCACAGAAATTCTAAAATCACCACTTTCCGGGAAACTGCTTTATCCTAAATACTGAAAATAACCATCTGGAAGCTATTACCTGCATGCCTTCTAAATTGTTTACATGTATTGTGTTGGATTTCATGGAGAGAAAAAAAACACTCGAGGTTTGATTTGAGTGGTCAGACCAAGGAGCACCGCATTGCAATTTAAATGACCTTTCAAACCACCTATGGATGCCATTTAGATTTGATTACAGTGCAGTTATTTACACGTCCACATTCACAGCTAAATCGCAAAAAAAAAAAAAACTGTCTGCAAAGAGTCTCATTGTGTGGTGAATACCTCATCTGAACTAAAATCAAGGAAAACTTAACTACTAAGACACCTGAGTTGGTTTTTAATAATAAGACCTCTCATTTTAGCTTCTTTTCAACAAATGCCATTAAAACACAGTAAAAACATACTTCTAACAAACATTTACAGTGCAGCCAAAGCTTAATATTTAATTTCATCCAATTTTTTTCACAGAAACCACTCAAACATCCCATGTGCCACGAGTGTTTTTGAAAGAAGAGGGAAGCAAAGCTCGTTTGTGCTTACCAGGAGTACGCAATCATACAGTATTATCCCATTAAAAAGCTATCTAGTCGAAGAAAGCAGGAAGATAAACACAGCTTAATTATGTGGAATAATCTACTGATGAAGAAACGCAATCAGATTCCAATGAAAGTATTAAACTACCACAAAAAAAAGAACTTATCCAAAGACACAGAACTGCTTTTCAAATTGGAAAATAACATGTATACAAGATAAACAAAGGAGGAAAATGTTAATGGTACACTTGGAACACGTAAAAAACACACCGAATTAAATGTTTGCAATGTATTTTGTTATGCACTTTATAAAAATACATCTTTTACTAAAAACTACCTCAGCAGAACGTCCCATTCCCTTACTTTAATATGTTTCCTTTATGGCACAACCTCATTCATTTTGCTTGTAATACACTATTAGGACATAGAATAGAAAAAACAGACATGGACATGCACAACGTTACATTAACTAAAGATAATGAAGGACACTGAAGTTCTTGCAGGGTGCTTTTTATTATGCTTCCTTTCTCCTCCTGTGACCCAGAAAACCTTCCTTCTCTGTCATCATGGCTGATCTTCCAGTTACTTAAATGCAGGTTGAGGAGACGAGGACAGATGAAGCTTTGAGAACATCTTAGAGTGAGAAAACGGGTTTATTCTATGTGCGAGTCTTTTAACAAGTGGTGCTGTGTATAAATGTTGCACCTTTGTGGGTGTTTAACAGATGATACAGCTGTGCATAAGTAACTTGCCATGCATCATAAATACACCGATCAGGCATAACATTATGACCACCTGCCTATTATTGTGTTGGTCTCCCTTATGTGCTCAAAATTGCTCTGAACCATTGGACATGGACAAGAGGACCTCTCAGGGTGTCCTATGGGGTCTGGAACCAGGACATTGGTGCTGGATCCTTTGGGTACTCTGTCTTGTCCAGTGGGGCCTCTGTCAATCAAACTTGTCCCACTGCATCCTGTTGATGCTTGATCACAATGGGGTGTAGGAAGTTTGGAGGTCAAATCAACATGTTGGGTCATTGCCATGTTCCTCAACATGTTCCTGATTGGTTGATGTTGTTTCCATGTGGTGGGGTGCATTTTCCTGCAGGGGTAGGCCAGTGACATTTGGGATTTCTATTTGATGAGGGAGTGTGCTTGTTTTGGGACAATGTTTATTTGGGTGTCTAAGGCCCCATTCACATGAAGCCAAAATGCTTATAGTTTCAAACACGTTCATCATAAAGTCGGAGCTGTTTCAGTAAATGTGTCCGTCCACACGAATTCACTTGATACGCCTGAAAATGATGTTAAACACATGCCAGCCCTGTTGGTGGCGCTATGACGCCATAACAGAAACAAGCGGAAACTGGTGGCGGGACTTTAGGCATGCGCAGAATTCTGTATGCAACGCTGTACGGTGCCTTTGTCGTTGTCATTTTCTGAGTTTGGTGCACGTGCATTTATCGAGAGGTGGAGCTATGACACAAGCGTGGCAGAAAAAGAAGCAGACAGGACGTAACAATGGTGCCATGTAAAATGCGATTTCGGATCTTTGCACACTGGGACCTAGGTTTAGAAATGATCATTTTCAGACCCCCAAAATGCCGGCTTGGTGTGGACGATACACAGGTTTGATGAACTATTTGTGTGTTTAGGCCTGGGCTCATATTCATGTGGATGGGACCTAAGTCTCATCAACACAGATGTTAAAATCCAAAGTTTTCCAGCAGAACAGCACATAGTACCAATATGACCAATGTTATTCACTTCACCTGTCAGTGGTCAGAATGTTGTGGCTAATCGGTGTATGTCTGTTCAACATTTATTTCCCCTCTGGTCAACAAACACTGTGAAAACTACAAAAAAAAAATACAAAAAAAACGTTTCAAATATATATTTTCAGTTATTTTTAAAGTTTCACAAAAAAGTGTCTCTAATTAGACGTACTCAAACGATAAGTCTCTCAAGCTTGTCTCAGTTGATAGATGGGTCCAAATATGCTAACATGTAACAACAATGTATTGAACCGTCCATACTAAAGCACCTCGACAAATCCTACAAACATATATGAAACAAATACAAGTTAAAAGTCACAATTTGCCGTGCAGAGTAGTTATTTTGGGCCATGAGGTTTTTTTGGTAGCGATGTAGGTGTATTGCATCTGACCTATAATCCCACAGGTGAGCCCCTAAACTAAACCGTGGTCATATGACCTATTAGATTCTTCCTCTGATAAAATACTGGAATAAACTGCACTACATTTTTTAAACAAACATTAATTTTAGAGTTGCGTATTTTCAAAGCTTAATCAGTTTTAATGACTTTATCAGTTGTAACATTTATGCAACTGTGACAGGATATGTAAACAAGCTTGTACTGGAAATCTCAAAAATACTGTAATAATACTATAATAACACTTTTGGACAGTTACATGCCGTAACCTAAAACGGATAATATCGAATGAAGGATTTTTCATTTGGCATCTTCAGATCTTCCATCCTCACATCTTTTCCTGGCATCTTTTTCTCACATCCTCGCTTGGGAGAAGCTCAGATGCGAGACAGGTTGACATGATGGGAAACACACAGAGTCAAGTTAAAACATTTAAACTAAGCGGCAACTTCTCGAAGACGATAAGAAAGTGTCACAAACTGCAGTTCCTTGAATGGCCACTTGAGACTGCCTCCAAAAGTGAGTCAGTCCCCATAGACTTCCATGTTAAAATGCTTACCTTTACAGCCTAAATAAACCTGTTCACAGCCTGGTACAAAAATGGTTTTGATCTCTTTAGCTTATTTTTATTATTCATGACAACTGAGAAGTGGCTTTTTTATACAAGTCACCTGTTTAAATTGTATATTTAAGTTTTCTGAACAGAGGTTTTGAAGCTCGCATTCCAGTGAAAGTACTGTAAATGCATTTCTTACACCATCACACCACCAGCAGTAGCCTGGATGGTCGACACAAGGCAGGTTGAGTTGATGGATTTATGTGCATGCAATATTCTGCCAGACATATGTCTACTCTTTTGCAAGGTTTTAAATTCACATACATGGTTTTAATTGTATGTGCATATTTCATTTTTCAGGTGCTAAATTCAGTTTTATGTCTAATATTTCCACTTCATGTACAATATTCCGGTATCATGTGTTTTGTTACTTTCCTTCCTCAGTCATTGCCAGTATTAGCTAATTTAGTTAATATGAAATGATTACAAAAGAATTTCCTTCAGGATTTATCCAGTTGAATCTCATCTTACCTTATTAACTGAAGCGTCTGATTTGCATGAGCAGGATTTTATGCACTGAGCTGCTGCTACATGTTCAGTTGATTGCATGAAAATTGCATGAATAAGCAGCGGTTCAGATGTTCTTAATGAAGTGCTCAGTAAATGTCTGGTATAATGTATTTGTGCTTGCAAGCAAATCACATTTCTGACTGAATAATTGATGTATCTAATATATGTTTCATGCTAAATATAGAAATATCTTCAGCCATTATTTGGTAGATATAAAAAAAAACCTTGAAACATTGCTCCAAACATTACAAAAAGTTACGAGAAATCAAACCAAGTGTTTGCCTTCCTGTTCCAGGTAAAGATCAAACTAACTGTTTTTATTCAACACACACACCAATAACTCATGAACAAGTGACGTGATTTAATAAAACCGTCTGTCACCTACAAAACTGATCACTGAAAGCTCCCCGCTTCGTTCTGCTTGTCATTAAAGAGCACAGCAGCTGTCCTGTGGATGCTCACTATTCAATCAGGCTGTAGGTACCCAAATGGCAATCTCACCTCAGAATGAAACTTATACGCTGATGCAAAACAATAAAGCTGCCAGAGGAGAAAGGCAGGTTAAGCCTCTTCTCCTTGATTATATTTTTTAACTCTCCGAGAACAGGAAAACATTCTTTTCATTTTAAAGGGAGCTCAGTTTCCTGCCCTTCACTCAAGCGGTTTAAACTCCTCTGAGACGTGTTTTTGCACCGGAGACCCAGAAAACGGACATAAAATGGCCATCGACTTTTCTGTGAGTTGCTACTTTTGTTTTGTGATATTTGTATCAGTGGAAGACCCTGCAACAGGGTTCTTTGGAAAAAAAAGAGGCTCATTAAAAACACGGCCTGCTGAGCCTTTCGTTTTTTTAGATAATTTTCTCTCTACAAAGCAGCACACTTTGTCTCTTTTTGCTCACAGACCAAACAGTCCTTTTCTGAGTCTTTTCACCAAGGTGAGCTCTTATGAAAGCCATCAGCAATCATATTCCCTTTTAAGATTTTCCTTTTTTTCTCACCATTTATACATATCTTAAGGACAAAATCATTAAATTCAGCTAAGCAGCTGATTTCCCTGGCTGCACAGTTTAAATACCCCGTGATACCTTTATGTAGGCGGTTGTGTTGATTGAGCCCATTGAGCCTTTGCCCTGAAGTTCACCCTGAAGAAACCTACACAAAAATTTCTCCTTTTATACTCTGACTGGTCTCATTTGCACAAAAAACACCCTTTCCCACAGATGAAAAGAAGGTAGCCCTCCAAAAAAGGTGAAAATGGCTTTCAAGGAAGGAATTTTCAGGGGTATATCTCAGCTGGTGTCTTGCCATCAGGCCTCAGAAGGTGGGATCTGCTAATATGCCGTGTAAGGCAGAAAGAAACTGCAGCATTTATCATGAGTGGGGCTATGAAAAAAAAGATCATTGATTGAGCTGAAGAAAATATCTTTCTACCTCCTGCAGAAAAAAACAATCCTCTGTGGTTGTCGGACATACTTTGCCGCCGTATAGGCAAAAAAGAGCTGCTATTACTCAACACTTTCTATTTCTGAGACGGAGAAAAGAAACTGTCTGTGCAGGTTGGATTGTAATCGTAACCAGCGGGCAGCAGTGAACAGCATGTTCTGTATGAAGATAAGACGATCAAAAAGGACAAAAAGTTAAAAACAAAAAAAACCCTGCCAACTCCATGAAATTATAATGAAAGAACAAGTGAAGGAGGAAGATGATTTCACATGTGTGTCGAATACAATAAGGTCACATTATGCTTTTAGCTGCTTGAGTCATCGCGCAGGAATAGGTGCAACAAACCAATCAAATTAACTACAACAAGGACATGACAAGGCGCTGCATTACTAAAGGATGAATTCCGTCTCACTGATTTACAAAGAAAAAAGAAGATATGCTGCTTTTCCGCTCTTCCTCGCTGTGATTCATCAAGGTGCTTGTGCTTGAGCTTCTCAGTAGAAGAATAGCCTGAGCCGATATCAGAAAGAACAGGGCCGCATCAAGGAGGATTTTATTGATCAGTTCTGACTTCAGGACACATATAACCCTTAAATTTGCAGCGGTATCAACAAACAGAGAGGTAGATTATTTTAAGCTGACAGGGGCTGAAATCTGACCATGCCGTACAGCCTGCTTATTCCAGATGCACAAATAATTGATTACGACAGGATGATTCCGCATTTTGGTGAATGTGGGTATTTGCATTCTCTCCTGGAGTTAATTGAGAGAAGCACGTAGCAAGGTTCAGTTACCATCAACACATCCGAAGATAACTAATTAACTCTATGTGCTTTGTTCGTTTAAGCCACAAACAGACGTCTAAAATTACCATTTGTGGGCTTATGGAGAGTTTGACAGTGGTTGACACTGTGGTTGTTTGTGCCGATACAGACACTTATAGCTGTAGGATCCTGTTACTGTTATCTCTGTAGCCAGGGATGGTGTACAAAAATATCAGGAGTCTGGATAAACTCCTTATGGTGATTAAATAAAGCCAACCAAACCACAAACAGGCACCTTTTGTTACAGATTATTACCATACATGTTGTTGGTAGATGTACATAGGTTTTCGGGAACCAGGTTAACTGTTAAAAGTTGCTCCGTGGCTCATACGTTGGCTCATACGTTGAAAAAGTGTGTGTCCTGCACACTTCTAGTGCATGAACATTAGCATCCTTCTTAGCCAAGCGCGTAGGGAGGATGCACAACCAAGATTATTACTACATATGTTGTAGGTAGGTATACATAGGTTTTAGAGAACCAACCTAACTGTTAAAAGTTGCTCAGTACCTCATACACTGAAAAAGGTGTCCAAATGTCCTCCATGCTTCTAGTGCATGAGCATTAGCATCCTTTTTAGCCAAAAGCGTAGGGAGGATGCAGAACCAAGATCCCTGCTGGCAGAGTCAGCTCCCTTCATGTCAGCTCCCTGCACACGTGAATGGACTGAGATAATTGTACAACCCTTCTCAAATCACAAACTGGCATTGCGTCACCTTTTGTGTACAGATTATTACTGTACGTGTTGTTGGTAGGTATACATATGTTTTAGAGAACCAGTCTAACTGTTCAAAGTTGCTCAAAGGCTCATACACTGTAAAAGGTGCCTGAATGTCCTGCACACTTCTGCAGTCTTTTCCAATAGTGCATGCACATTACCATCCTTCTCAACCAAGAGTGTAGAGAGGATGCACACGGATGAAATGAAATACAACTCTTCTAGACTTTTCAAAAGTTACTGTACTGAATGGGTCAAATTCAGTTCAGTGGAGCATTTTGCTTTCATTAGTGTCTTGCTTAATGTGCTCCACTAACCAGCAGGAATACTGAGTAGAGTGTAGGATATGTTGTCCATGATGGGGATGAGATTTGACAACATCCTCCACTGACTTGTAGATTGTCCATCTCCAACCCCAGAACTGAGCGAGACTTCTGAATGAGCTTATTCAGTCTTTTGGTGTCATCCACCCTCCGGTTTTGACTACAGAGTAAAATCCACCCCAGACTCATAAAACATCCTCAGCATGGTGTCACATAAACTGAAGACCGGAGACTCTGCAAGGAAAAGAATCAACTCTTTGTGTAGAGACCAGGGTTTCTGGTCCAATGCAGTTTGCTGTCCAAGTAGTTTCCTAGGTATTTGTCCCATCTTGACAATTTCTCCCGTAAAGAAAGAGAACTAGGAGTACTCCTGGGTCTCCAAAAGGCCACCACTAGCTCTTTTGTTGCAGTTGTTGTCATCCAACAGCTGGACAGTAAATGGGCATATTCTTTAGGTAGCAGGTGTCTATGTCATATCTAAAGTTTGAATTCCACTTCTTCTTTTCCAGGTGTGACAAGCCAAAATTCCTGTTGTAAAAAAAGGTCTATTGAGTTAATGCTATCTGTTTTGGAAGCGCTCAGAGCACACTGTACATTAGTTCACATCAGTTATGCATGTAAAACGGAGGAAAATAGATTAGAGTGGAAAAATATGCTTTCGGCCATATGTATGAAGACGACTAAAAAAAGCAGATTAAACATTTTTTTTCCTTTTTTTTTTTGTAGATGCGTGATAAGGCACCGAAATGAAAGTAGTATTGATCGTTTCATTTCAGACTGTCTGTCTCCCAAAATACAATTTCTTCTAGGGTGTCCTGTAAAATCCAGAGCAACAAAACCATAATGGAGCAACTGTTTTACCGAACATGTCTTGGTTTGTAATTTGCGTATGTGCATGCAGCACCTTACATATGTTGCACTCCTCATTCCAGCCAACAAGACAAAATATGCAGTGAGTGGAAATCGCGAAAGTCCAGAGTTGAAATTTACACTTTTATAGTGTTTTTGGAATCTGATAAATATTGAAACTCATTAATAAAACTGGACCTCTTGCATTGTTTTCAACTGTATCCACAGTAAACAGCACTGTCCCACTAATTGAACCCTGCTTTGTAATGCAGAGCTGTTTGCAGACTGAAAAAAAGGAAGACTCCAGTTTTACAAATGTTTTATCAGGAAAGAAATGCAAGAAATGTTTTGGGCCTCAAGGGTATACACGCAACCGGTTTGTTGTTGTAGATTTTTACAAGAAACCGTTACAAGGTACCTTTAGGCTGATCTGAGTGTGAGATGTATTTACCATGCAGCTGCTTCACAATCTTATGATGGAAAATATCCAATACATATTGACTTGAATCATAAATTATCAGGTAATCCTTTCATTGCATGTGCCGTTAAGGTGCCTGATTATACGGGAATCTCTTCCATCAGCACCTATAGATGGTGGTGCATAAAACCTTTCTACTTCTTTCTCTCCTTCCTGATTACATGTGAAGTTCAGAAGTTTTGAGTGTAAATTCTGGATTTTCTTTTATCCCGCAAACCACGCCATAGTGACTGAGGTGGTGCTTCTCCTCACCCCCAGAGCAAACGTATTTCTTTGGTCACACCAGGAGTATCTGAAGCGAAGCAGAGGTTTTAAAAAGTGGAGCGCGAAAAGGATTCCTGAACATCCTTCGCAAACAAACCTCTCCCCTCCAGACCTGAACCTCCACCCTGCTGTGAACCTTGTTAGAATGAAGACATTACCGGCCCGGCTGTGAACCTGTGATAGACGCTCAGCTAATTCCTCATTTTAGCTGTAACTGTGTGACCAGCAGAGACTAGAAGGAAAACAAGAGTTCCACAAAACACTGTGCTAAATATTTCACTTTGTTTGGTGACTTTTAGAGTCTCTACTACTTCTTGGGTTAACATCCTGTGGATCACTGGCATTAACTCTTCTCAGTGCTTCTAGATGTAACTGCTCTGATAGGATTCTGAGAACAGCCTGCGTCTTCTGCAGTTTTTGATGCATTTTGTTTGACAAATAAGAGGTAAAAGACTCGTCAAGCAAAGCAATGAATGTCATATTAACAGGATTTGTCAAAAAACAGGCAATTGTTAGGTTTTGGAAGACTAAAGTGTATGTAACAAGCCTTAAAAGATACTATGTGTAATAATGTGGAGCTATTTGCATGGATTATTGCATTTTTACTGCAAAGTAGTGAACAGATTCTGACACAACTTAAAAAATTTGATATTTGCCTCTAGGATGAGAGGTCAGACGTGTTCGAGAAAGCCAAGCAAGTTCAGATGCTATGATTGAAACTACAAGGTAGTTTCCTGTTTAGGTTTGGTTGTTGAATCTGATTTTACCTGTTTCTTAGCCATGTAATAAATGATGAATTTAATGTGTTTGCACTAAGTGGCTACAGCACAAATCACGGTTTGCAAGCGACATGATAAATAGCTTGAGTAGTTCGCTATATTGAATCATTGGGGGCAGTGGTGGTACAACGAGTTAAGCCCTGGGCTGCAGATCAGAAGATTGGTGGATCAAACCCTCACTGCAGCCGCTGTTGGGCCCTTGAGCAAGGCCCTTAACCTCTCACTGCACCACAGGAGCCCTCTGCTCCCAGAGGGTGTGGGATGGGTTGAATGCAGAATTGAATTTCTCTATGGAGACTAATGAAGGTTAAATTATTATTATATACTTCACTATATAGTGGTCCCTACGTAAGGAGTAGAGAGTAGGGAGTGAGTGGATGATTTCAGACACAGCCTATGTCTGTCTTTTATATACAGCTAACAAACAGTGAAAAGATATAACAGTAGCCAAACTATCATCTCACATACCAGACCTTTCTCTACATTTTCATAGTGTCACAAACTGGGTCAGTAAGTGGCAAAAATGTAGTCCACACATGAAAAAACAAATCAAAATGAATTTATTAATCAATCATTTTACCTGGAACGTAAATAATGGTTATGTCACGAGGACTGAGGTTAGGACCCAAATGCAGACACAGAGGGAGACCAACAGGCAGGTGGAGTTGTGCGAAATGATTTATTTAACAAAAGAGTTCAACAGCAGCACCTGGAAACTAATAACATAACAAGACAGGAGGAGAAATAAAAACTAAAGCTACAGTAAAACAAACCTAATTCAAATAAAGGCGAAACTACTACAAACCAGGAAAATACGGAAAACTACACACAGAGTGGGAACTCAAATAAACAACTATGAATAAATTTTACTAGACAAACAAAACGGGGACACTCGGGAACCAGACTAAATTGAAACCAATCCAGAAATAAATAACTAAACTCCGGGAAAAGCAAAACCAAACCCAATACTGAAAACCAACTAAACTAGTAATACCGCTACGCTGGTGATAGATTGCAGGTGCGCCGGTCCCACAGCTGCCTCTGATTCCAGCAATCAGGTGTGCTGGCAGGGCAGGGATTATGATGAGGGTGAGGGGGGAAGCAGGGGCTGGAGCAGGGATCCTGACAGGTTAAATCATTTAAGTAGAACGTAGGTCATAATTAACTATTAGAAAATAAAACTAGATCAAAGTAAACCAAAAGCATGTATGAAGTGTAATGCTGAGGGTCAATCATGTATGCGGTGTATAGATGTGGAAGGTGTGGTGTGAAATGTTGAATGCCAAAGGAAATAATACCTAGGCCCCACATGGCAGGCGAAAACCTGGAACCAGGTCTCAGTCTGGATGCAGCAAAGGGAATGCACACCCGATTCGCTCACCCTTAAATTCAAAGTTCCCCATAGACCCACAGGTGAGGCAATTTGGCCTGACGACCTGTCCCCGCCTCCACCCAGGGCACCCAGCCAGTGAGTAGACAGAGGGGGCAGGTCGTCACACTGCCACAATATTGTCACTTTAGTTACCTCATCTATCAATCTGATGCTGGTCGATCACGTTCAGTCTTGTGTATCTTAGTGTGTGTGTTCACATAACTGGTTTTTCTGATTGTAACACAGAGAACCTTCATGCAGCTACAATTAAAACCAACATGCTGCCTGTTTGCAGATTTAAGTTTTGCTATGTTCAACATCTTAGTGTAGCATTTGCTCAATAGTACCAAACACAAGACTGTCAATAGTTTTGCAGGTGTTTGTTCTTAAAGTCAAGCACTGGAAAAATTTGAAGTTAGTGGATCATGGAAGTTGCCACAATTCATCCTGAGGGGAACATGAACCCATTCCACTTTAAACCACAGACCTCCTGATGTAAGTTCAGTTCAAAAGTGGATCCGAATGCAGGATAAAGGAGGCAGACAGACAGGTTGCAAAACTAAAAGCGAGTTTTACCGTCGAGATGAGACAGACTACAGGAGTCCAGGCAAAGACAAGACTCAGGAGGCGGCTTAAACACAGTCCAAGAAAGTAAGAAATAAAAAAAAAAAAACTAAAGCAAGCACGAGACATATTAGCAAGGAACATGAGGAAAAACATTGGTAATGAACACAACTGAACTGAAAAGGGGAAGACTATAGTTGAAACACTGCTGCTGTGTGATGGTTACTGGTGTTTAATCAGCTGTACAGAAAATAATCTGCATTCTACAAGTCGCTGTGGACGGCTCAGCCACGAAGCCTCAGTACTGAGGTTTCTTCAGAATATCTAGGCCACTAATCCAGTGACTTGCCAACCAAACTGCCAACTAGAGCCACAAAAATTAATTTGCAATAAGAATCTGAGCAGGTTTTACCACAAATGCAATTTCACGCCAAAATGAGCACCAACATCACACCATGCCACCTGATTAGCATAAACGCCGACTCGCCTCCTTCTTTAGTGCAAAGACGCTCATTTGGAGCCATGCAATTAACAAACAGGCGCAGATGCAACTAATGCGGACTCACAGTCGAGGGAAATTGCATAAAAGCTGTTTGGCCTGCAGAAAAATGTAACCTAGCGTGTGTCATCTCTGTCTGAGCGGAGGACAGGAGGGGAGTGTTGTTCCTGCAGATACCAACGTAAAGGTCAAACTGTTAATCCGAAGTTAAAAGTCATACTACATGTAGCTGTCCATGGCCAGAGGCCCGTGCATGAATACAGATGCAGAGTCAAACAGTGTTCTTATGTATAGAAAACTGACAAGTAGCCGAGGTTGTAGACGTATTTTGAATAGAAGCATGCTGACATAAGTCCCTGGAATGTTTGCTGGCGAAGGCTGCCAACGGAGCTGGAGGCGCTGAATGAAGGTTAGGCTTTCTGCTGAATGCAGTATAGATAGAGGAGCAGGGAGGAGGAAACACTTGGCTGTGACCTCTTTCTGACTGGCAGTTTTTTGCCTCAAACTAAATGAGACTGTTTTCTTTCTGGTGAGGGATTAGGGGGAAACCTGAGCGAGAAGCGAGAGAGTCTGCTCTCGGATTTTTTTATTCCCTCCTTAAGGGAATTCATGCAATATTTGCAACTGCACACACAAACACACGCCATATTTTTTACACAAATGCTTGCAGATTACTACTGAGGGAAAAAAAAACACGATTTCGCTTTTTTATATTCCACATTAATTACATCAGCAGACATTCCAAGCTTTGTGTTTTTAAAACCATGTTGTTGCGACTGCAGCCCTGTTTTCTGGATGGTTTCGAGCTCTCCGCTCTCTTTTTCGGCTGTAATAAGCTAACAGCAGTTTCCCTCTGAAGAATGTTTATTAATCACCACTAACAAGGCAAGAATATGGGATTCATTCTGTTGCCAGGCATTTGTTTGAAAGGAATCACTGGATTTGTTGAGTTTTAAACTATAATAGTGTAACCTTAATCCTTAAATTAGTCAGATGCACTTTCATGGTATATAATACTGTAGGGTTTTAACCTGAGTCCTTAAATGAGTCTGGCACATGTGTGTAATCTGTCATATTAAAGGGTTTTAGCCTTTAATATGACAGATTAGTCTGGTAACTTTGCATAGAATATAACACATTTTTTGGCACAACTCAAGGATTCATACCCTAATTATGTCAAAATTTCACAGAAACGTTTAAAAAGTCAAAGGTCAGCTCCTTCTGTGACATCATCTTGTTCTGCAAAAACACTTTCCATAACTTAGTGAGGGTTATTGTGTGTGTTCACCTTAAAACTGTGATAGTAGATCTTCGGTGGTGGCGGCATCCACGTTTTAGGATTTCCAGTCATATTTAAAATGTTGTCTACTGTCACGGCTGCAATTTAATGTTCCCTCAGAATCAATTCTATTGGCCAAAACATGTGAACTCATACAACCAGTTTGTCTCTGTGTGTCTTGTTTTTTTCTCAATAAGCCTCCGTGCTGTGATCCAAACTACCAAGCATGAATGTGCCCTAAAATTAAATATAAAGTAACTGTTGAAATCAAGATTTATGGCAAATATCTATTGCATTTTTGTGAATTACTAAAAACTAAATGATATTTTGAATATGGTGGCTCGGTGGTGAGCAGCGTCGCCTCACAGCTAGAAGATCCCCGGTTCACGTCCCGGTTAGGACGCCTGGGATCTTTCTGTGTGGAGTTTGCATGTTCTCCCTGTGCATGCGTGGGTTTTCACCAGGTACTCCAGCTTCCTCTCACAGTCCAAAAACATGCTGAGGTTAATTGATTATTCTAAATTGCCCGTAGGTGTGAATGTGAGTGTGCTTGTTTGTTTGTCTCTATATGTAGCCCTGTGATAGACTGGTGACCTGTCCAGGGTGTCCCCTGCCTTTGCCCGGGTTAACTGGGATAGACTCCAGCCCCCTGGCGACCCTGCAGAGGATTAAGCGGTGTACAGATAATGGACGGATGGATGGATCGATATTATGAATAACAAATGGATAAGAATGCAGAATCATACAGTGTAGTCTTGCTCGTCATTGGAAAACTGGCCCAAAATTCTTGTTAATTCAGCTGCTTGACCTTTTGCTCTGCGTTAAATTATCTGCAGTTCTCTTTAAATTGGAAAACAAATGGCAACAAAACAGCGCAGCAACATTTATGATCAAGTACCGTAGATGTAGATGTGTGGAAACGTTACTTTTACCCATTACTTTAAAGTTGATAATGGTTATTATTATTAAAAATGAACCAAAAGAAATGTGGGATCGAAGGTCATTCGACAATAAATTCAAACTGAAGTTATTATCAAGAGCTGCAGTTCAAATAAATGTGATTTGCATGCATAATCAAGGAGCTTGATCTTCATGGTTATCAAACAAATATCTAGTTTTGCATTCATAAAGTATCAAAATCCATCATTCCACCTTTCATTTGTGGTTGAAGTCATATTACTAAATTTAAAAGAACACATTTAAGGCAGAAACTCAGTTATTCAAGTCAAATCTGTATTTTGAGGCCCAAATATGCATGGTTTGTCTTAAAAATAACAAAAAGGGTTTTAAAAAATAATAGATAAGAATGTGTTCTTATCTATTATGAATGATCAGCTCATCTTCAAGCTCTGCAGAAGCCTGATAACGATCTTGATCATTTGAATCAGGTGTGTTGGAAGAGGGAAACATCTAAAACATGCGGGATAGCGGCCCTCGAGGACCGGAGTTTTACACCCCTGCTGTAGAGTTAAAAAAGCCAGGGATATAACTAAACTCTGACTTTTAAAACCCAACAAGAGTCAGCTACAAAAACACAAAGCATTGTGAAACAGGTTTCCTTTGACCAAATGCAGCAAACGTGATCAAATATGCAAAAACACTGGTTGGATTCATGAATCCAACGAGAAACAAGAGAAAAGAGTGAATCCAGTCGGTGTTTTGGTGCCAAACTCTCAGCAGCAGCAGCAGCAGAGGGAGGCAATTTAACCAGATGGGCAATTCAATAAATTGTTAAGAACATGATTTGCTTCTGCTCAATCTACAGAGAACAACTCAATGTTTTTTTTCTCTTCGTTATAGGAATTAGTTTTTAGATAACAGCTGTATATCCAGACAAAAACGCAACATCCCTGTACTGTACGCGACATCTCTTGTTTTAACCTCTATTTTCTGAGTGCAGACGAATAAAGGACGTCACCTTGTTACAAATTCATCATTCATTAAAGCAAATTAAAGGAACAGTCTGACATTTTGAAGAATGTGCTTTTGGCTTTCTCGCTGCGCATTAGATGAGAAAATGATACTAATTTAATTGATTGATGTTAATTGAATCTGTAATTTAGAAACGGAGCCTACAGCTGTTTAGCTTCAATTAAAGAACTGCCAGGCAGAAAGTTCAGACTGAAGAAACATCCTCAATCAAAACCGAAAACTGCTCAAATTTAGCATGGATTTAAAAAAATGAGATGAAGCGTATTAATTAGCAAGCCTGAGACTGTATAAAAAGATAAAATATGAAGTAAAAAGTTACGATGCAGTTTGAAATATTCATTATTTATTGAAAGGCAAACAAAATAAGCTTCAGGCTGGATTTTGGCCCGAAACCATTGAGCGCTTTATTATTTTAAAGTTAATTCTTTGGCGAACAGGATTTCTGTTAAAGTCATCATGTCAACACAAGATTCACACATGGGCAAGTTTTCCCAAGTCTGACTGAGACATAAGTCATTTAATTTCTGATATTTTCTTCATGCGAGACTTTTCTAGTCATGTAAACCTGCATCACTGAAGACGATGCTTCCAGTTTGTTTGCCAGAAACTCCCCGAATTGTAGATTCCAGTAACAAAGCTGTCAGCTTGATGGTCTTTCAAATCCATGTCGAAGAAAGAATCCACGCTTGAGAAAGCTGAACTGTTTGCTTAAACTCATACACAACAACAACAAAAAAAATTTTCTTTGAAAATAATGCAGCAAACAGAGGTTTAAAAACTGCAGCTCCACTCTCATTGCCTGACCCGGCTAACAACACCCCACATCTCCGTAACTCAAGAAGCAATTAAAGGTGCACTGTTACTGGGAAGCAATGAGCACAGACACCCACTTCCACACATCACAGAGCTATATAATGAAACTGTTTAACATCCTAAATCAGCCAAGAGATAGAGTTACCTTGCACTTCTTTTAACTCCTCCTAAATCAGTGCAAACTACCCTTGATTTACCATGAACTGCAGTCAATGTATTCCAGTTGCTAAGCATCAACTTAAATGCATTCAGGCTCCCACAGACACACAACTGTGATGTGTTTTTGACCAAAATAATGAACATGGAAACCATTGCATTTGCGAAACATCAATGTTGTCATCATGAACATGTTAGCATGCTAATGTTAGCAGCTCTGAAAATTTACAGCTGTGCTTAAATGCAAACCCACTAAACTTCGAGTCAGGTTTTTATACCATTGTGTCATCAACAGCTGTGGAGGGAGGCATTACTGTAGTCCCTCGCCATATCGCGGTTCACTTTTTGTGGTCTCACTGTATCGCAGATTTGCAAATTGTATATAAAATACGTAGCGTACAGCAGATGAGTAGACACACGTATGGAAAACGCAGCTATGGCCGCTTCTGCTTGAGCTAGTCGGTCGATGATTGATTGGCAGTGATCAAAGCCAGCCAGAACCTGCAGTCACACACAGTAAGTGTTTACTGGAAATAGCCGTCAGAGAACCGGTGATAGTCTGTAGGATCCCCTGTAACATCATCATCAGTTTCCCAGTAGGCAGCCGGATGTCCTCAGTGTCGATGTGTTCAAAATACGACAAAGTTTTTCCAAAGTGGGTGTTTCAGGTGGATCGCTGCGTTGCTAGTTCCATTATCAGACACGGCTGTAGAAGCTTCTCTTGATGGAAGGTTTAAGAGCAGAGGAGGTGTTAATAAGAGTGTGGGAAAGGTTAACAACAGTGTGGCGAGGGTTTAGAAAGCCTTAAAACATATATAAATAATAAAATAAATATAAGTTACTGCGCTACTTCGCAGATTTTGTCTGTCGCAGGGGGGTTCTGAAACTTACCCCCACAATAGACGAGGGATTACTGTATTTTGTTTGTTGTCTGTCCTCACATACATCTGAAAATGCATCTGGAACACCTTGAGCAAATGTCTTCAAAGTTAGCACAACCGTTCATTGGCCTTGATGATGAACTGATTTGATTTTGGTGATCAGAGGTCTATCTGAGCTCATAAAACACAATTTTGGCACAAACTCAAGAATGCATCGGCTAATTATGACAAAATTTAAAGACAAATTTATAAAGTGATGACATTTTATATCAAAAGGTAAAATCACCTTCTCAATGTCCTGCAAAAATACTTTCCTTGTGGCTATTTATTACCATAACTTGGTGACACTAATCAACAATAACAAGGGAAGACTATGGGATTCATTTTGCCTGTTGCCAAGTGTTTGCTCAAAAGGAATCATTTGCTGAATTTTTGTCTATAATAGTGTAACCTTAATCTTCACATTAGTCAGATACCCTTTTCTAGTATAAAATAATATAGGGTCTTAACCTTAATCTGTAAATTAGTCTGGGAAATTTGTAAAATCTATTATACTGAAGATTTTGTAGCCGTAATATTTAAATTAGGCTGAAGGGTTTTTGAATTTCCAATTATCCTTGAACTAAACATCTGTCATGTGCGTTTTTCTTTTCCCTTAACCACATCTAAGCTTAACATCATGACATTTCATCAAAATCACTTTATTCTACATGTCTTATTTAAACTATATATTTTGCATCAGATTCTGTGACATAAATAAAGAAATAGAAATGATCCACTGATGATGATGGCGCTAACTAATGCTAGCTAATTCTGGGATTTCTCGGTTGAACTGCAAGCCTTGTAAAAAAAATTTAAAAGCTACTTGTAAAATATCTTTAGTGCGTAGAGGCAAATTAAGTCAATTTGTATAGTGCATCATATTGTATGGTGTTAACTGGGATATCACCAAACACATTTTTGGCAGAAACTCAAGAATTTCTACGGTAAATATGACAAAATTGCACAGGAATGTCTACGTTCTACAAAAACACTTTCCCGGCTATTATTTATTGCAATAGTATAGTTAATGTGACCGTATAGCTCCTTTGTACTGCTGAATTAAAGATAAAGCATCCATGAATTCTTAGCATCTTCGCAGCAACATCCATATTTAAAATGTTGTCTGCTGTCGTGACTAAAACTGTATTTTCTCTCAGAATTAGCTTTATTGGCCAAAAACGCAAACTCATTCAGCAAATTTGTCTCTGCTCGTCTTGTTTTTTTCTCAATAAACTTTCACTATTACGAGTCTGCACATGAATACAAACTTGACTTGTTAGTGGAAGCACACAGCGGCGAGGCGGTAATTCCAGTTCATCTCTGGCATTCTTTACAAATGAAAAGAATGGAGCTTTCTCCTCGGCCCTGCTCTGGCTTTTATACAAGCAAATGCAATCCCAGCCTCTTCCTAATAGATCTAAATCATCGAGGCTGAAGAGGCTCATTCTCGCCCCTCCTCATATTGCTATCGTCTCTTAATAAACGCTGCATCTTCTCCCAGACAGATGAAGCACTGATGCATTTTCTTTATAGTAGCTGAGGCAGCTCGGGGGAAGTAATTGAACTCCCCAAAGCAAACAGGGAAACTTCTGCGCCGCTGGAATGGATGCGAGATGAAACCTGCCTGGATCTTCAAGATAAAACTTTATTGATCCCCGCTGAGGTGATTCGCTTATTAAATTATCATCACAGAACGAAGCAGGAGGGGACACATTCTGCAAAGCCTGTTTATGAAAGTTGCCTGACCAAGTCATCGAGCAAACATAAAGGAGAAAGCGCAGCACGTCTGATCATGTTCCACTTTTCTTTTCCCGAAATTTTCATTCGGCCGAATGGATAAACATTAGAAAGTGACAGACAGTTGATCTTGGGAGGTGTGGGGGGGGGAAAGAAATGGTCCACTCTGTGTATTTTTCCTGTCATGGCCTGCTGCAAAAAGCTGCTGGAAATAATGACTGCAAGTTTTGAGAAGTTGATAATGGCAATTTGAAAGGATGTCAAACCATTAGAAGGGGCTCTGAAGCGCGTGCAGCCTTGATGGGCTAAATGCCACACATTCAGCGGTTACATGACTAATAGTCAAACACTCGGCCGTCTTATGCAGCCATTTGTCAAAAGCAATTCACATAAACAAATGTTTGTTTTTGTCTCATTGTCCCTGTCAAGCCAGACGGGTCCATTTTGTAAAAATGCAACTAAAAAGATGACTTACTTTCACCCAAATCCTAAACAAACAGGAAATTACACATTTTTAACTAAACTTCTGTTCAGACTAATGTAAGAATCCTGACACAGATGATTTGCTTCATACTTTCTCAACATTTTTAGGGATTCGTAACCAAAGTTCTCGCAAAATTTGTCGAATTACCCAGAGCACCTGTTCTTTTCAACCAAAACCGAAAGCGTATAAATTCAAAATATGCGCCCCAAAGCAGACAAATGCTTCAACTCTGTGGTTTCAAAACGGCTGCATGTAAAGTCCAGCAGCTCAGGTAACCAAGGGAGATGCTGACACAATAAAATGCAGCATGTATGTTTGTCTGACCCACCAAAATCGATCACAGAAGAAGAGGAAGAAAAAGTTGATTGTGTGCCAGTTGGTTTTGTTTGTCCGGGTAATTGGGTAGAGAAAAAAAAAATCAATGGTCTCCGTTTCATTTACTGGGGAAGGTCCATACAAGTTTAATCCAAGCATGCAGACAATGACCCTAAAGGATTTGTTTGTCCTTCCTGTGTGGACGATCTGCCAGCGCCGGTTTGTCCGGGGTTTCGTACGCCGTGATTCAGTGATTTGACTGGATTGGAAAACAACTCGAAGCTTTGTAGGCAGCATCAACAGTGGAGGATGTTATTGTCCTGTGCAGGGAAAAAAATGGAGGAAAGTTGTCGCAGAGAGGTGACACCAAATGAAGGAACAGACTTCTCAGGGTGAAATAAGTGTTTACTGGATGGAAAACTGCAAACATGTAACTGTGCTTGGGATTGAAACTTTTCTATGAAGCTTGTTTTAAGATTCCTCCTGTCACTCTTTGTGTCCACTAATGACTCCAACACTGTTTTCAAGTGGAGCCGGATTGAAACTAAGTGCTGTTATCTCCATGATTATTGTCCCACTGCTCTCTTTGATGTAAGGCTCTTCAGTCTATACTCAGCTGCAGCTAGAAACACATTTGCTTTTTGACGCGGTCAGACAACACTCAATTTGTTTCTGACCTTTAACCCTTTGAACTCCAAGCAATTTCTGGGCTTTTTAAAATGTTTTTCTGCTCCCGTGATGTTTTTTCTCTCACTGGGGTCTTTTCTTTAGCTGCAATATAAAGTCCCGCACCTTAATAAAACAACAGCAAACTATGGCTGTAAGTAGTGAGAAGTCGAAAATGCCCCCCATTGAGCATAGCATAGTTATAATGCCATAAATTGACTAAGACAAAAGTTGCATTTGTTTGGTTTTTTTGTTTGTTTTACACTGCCTGCAGTTCAGCCACACACAAAAAATCCCAGAATTTTTAATATGTGATTGCAGCGTACTGCTTACTAGCTTCATGGTTGTGTCAAGGAGTGTGCTTATTTATTCATTCATTCCTTCATTCATTCAGAATCTGGTGTGAAATGTTTACTTTTTTTGCAAGAATTTAAAATGGGACGTGTAGAAAAAAGTGATTTTTCACAGCATTTCATGAATTTAAGCTTGGATGTGGTCACATTTCCTGATGAAAAGGCACATGACAAATGTTTAGTTCCTGTTGATTTGACCTCCAAACTTCCTACACCCCATTGTGATCAAGCATCAACAGGATGCAGTGGAACAAGTTTGATTGACAGAGGCCCCACTGCACAAGCCAGAGTACCCAAAGGATCCAGTGCCAACGTCCTGGTTCCAGACCCCATAGGACACCCTGAGAGGTCCTCTTGTCCATGCCCGATGGTTCAGAGCATTTCTGACCACATAAGGGGACCAGCACAACAGTAGGCAGATGCTCATAATGTTATACTTGATCAGTGTATTTATTTATTTATTAATATAACATGCCTTTCAATTCATTTCAATTCAGATTTATTTATATTAGAACTGTCAATCGATTAAAATATTTAATCGCAATTAATCACATGAATGTGTTCCTTGAATTATCATTTTAATACTCTTATCTACATGGAAAAGTGGATAGGCCTGCTTTGTGCAAATGTTTTTTATTAAAAACAACTTGTAGCTATATTTCACACTGACATTCTCACTTTGAGCAGTTATTCACATTTGAAGCAAAATCTCACACAATGTAACGCTATCAATAAACGGATGAGAAAATAAATTCAGTGATCCCTTGTTTATCGCGGGGGCTAGGTTCCAAAACCCCCCGCCATAGATGAAATGTGCGAAGTAGCAACCTTAGATTTATTTTATTATTTTTATATATATATTTTAAGGCTTTATAAACCCTCCCCACACTGTTATCAACCTTTCCCACACTCTTATAAACACTGGCTTCGATCACCATCAATCAGTCAGTGACCGACTAGCCCAAGCGGAAGCGGCTGTAGCTGTGTTTTCCATACGTGCGTCTACTCATCTGCTGTACGCTATGTTTTTTATACACAATGTAAAAATCAGTGATACAGTAAGACCGCAAAAAGTAAACTGCGATATGGTGAGGGATTACTGTAGTTAGTCACAAAAACAGCCCCTTCAACAGCCTTTTGTAAGGGATCAAAACAGGACAATAGAAAATAAAATTACAATGTGCACATCATTGTAAACTAGGACTCAGCCTGTAGTCAGTTAAACCATGGTTATACTTTCCTTTTCTTACGTTTCTTTTGAACATACTAGCAGCAGGCTGTACTGCTCTTCTCACATCCATTAAGGCATCTTGTGCTCACCATCCACAAAAAAAACGGTAGCCTACTCTTTTGCAGCTGGTGAGCAGGCAAGACCAAACGTACGCGGGGCGTCTTGTTGTTTTGTTTCTGGTCTACAGCCGGATCCTGTAGTTTTTCTAACGTTACCAGCTGTGGCCACAGCTTGTGAAAAAACTACAAGTGCACTAGGTCAAAAAGAGTGTTAATCTTGCGATAAAAAAAAACTGACACCATTAAAATTGATTTGCGTTAACGTGTTAATAATAATAATCTGTCATCTCATAAAACTTAAAGTAAGGTGAAGACCTTACAGTTTTTCAGCAGAGAACCAACAATCCATTTGAAACCAAGCCTTTCAAACCATCTTGCATGTTTTGGGGTTCAGAGAGTTAATTATGAAACTAACCAATTTGACGATTCAGTGTTATCATTAAACCAGTGACACCGAAGATGCAGAAGGTTGAAAACCTTAGTTGGGTTGAGATCTGAAGACTGTGTTCACATCACTTTAAAGTCAAATAAATTGTTCTTTATGATCTGCATGAAAGCGTCTGCATTATTTATGCAAATTCTTCAGTTACTCTCTGTTTCCTTTCAAACTGCTGTCTGTCTGTTAGTGTAAATTAATCATAATACTGCTGGATTAAGCAAAAGGATCAATATAAAAAGCAGAAATCCTCCTCTGAGTCTTTTTTGTGCTCTAAGCGACACCTTCACTTCCAGTAAACATCATCTCTGTGCTCGTCATGAATCACGGCATCACTCAGTTTGATTTACAATTTCAGATTCGGAGCCGCACAACTGAGACATTTCCTCCGGTTTGTCTGCATTTCAGACGAGTCCATGGAGGACATAAACCCGTCACTTAATCAGAAACTACTAAACACTTCCACCATGTGCACTTATTCATCCTGAGCTCCTGTTCGGCAGCAGGACGGGCTCCTCTGCCAGAGCAGGTTTTACACGTCGGTGTCTTAACGTCTTCTTGGCAACATGTAAAGAGCTTATGAAAGGCTTCAACACTAAATCAGGACTGAGAACACACATCGGCAGAGAACACAGTAACCTAATCAAGTGTAAATGTGTCACAGCAAAGCACATTTCCCTTTCAGAACGGTTGCCAAAACACAACTCGCCCCGCCGTTGTGACTGACAGTGCGCGTCCCCTAAATGCTGCGAGTGGAGCTTTGAGGGCACAAACTGGATAAATCCTGCCTCTGTGCTCGCTGTCGCTCCGGGCCAGTGGAGAGATTTTCTTGGGGGAGTGTTCAGGGCCCGGCCACAATGCATTGTGGGGGAGCTGGTGAGTCACGGCTGTGTGGAAGCGGTGATAGAGACGGAGAACAGCTTTCTTAATGTCGGCTGTAATACCCAGGCAGACATGTAGGGCCTAATTGAGTGTGGCACTTCCCAAAGCAACGAAAAGTGAACCGGAACTACCAACTCGCCTTTTTTTCATGGTTATAACATTCATTTGGCACCGCTTACATGTCCGCAACCGGGTTTAACGTCAGCTCTTCTTTTTGTTTTTCTTTTCTCAAGGGTAGCAAAATTTTGCAAGCCAAAGACAATCCCGTGCTGAGCAAGAAGGACCCTTCCAATGTGATTTACAGCCTGTGGGCATAACCTTCTGCCCTACTGAGTATGAGAGTGAAAACCTAACCAAGCATGAAGAGGCTGTCTTGTCCACTCACATACTGACACATTGCTGATTCATAGACAGCCGTGTTTTTTCTTTTCTTTTTATCTTCAGGTTTGAATGCTTGACACACCAACAAGCAGTGAAAAGATAGAAAAAGTTTTTTTTTTATTATTTTATTCCAAGAAGCTGGAGGAAGGAGGAATAAAACACAGTGTGAAAGTAGATTTTTTTTTGTAGGTGCTGGTTGGGTCCATTTCTCCTTCTTCTTCCCTGAGTGATCCAAAGGCATAGATTCTCTTTCATGGCTTTTTTCTTTTGTCCATTTCAGAGGAAAACACATTTATACAGAGAGGAACGGCAAATTGGATTCTAGAGGAGGTAAAGTTGAGGCTCTGCGTCTGTCTATTTCTGATAGTGACATAAGAAACTTTGGAAAATTTGACATGTACAAGCAGTTGTAAACAACCAAAACTCCCAAAAGAGCAGCTTAGACCGAGTACAGCATATCACACACGTCTTGGGGAAAATATTCAGATCATTTTTGTCTGTTTAGCCAAGCTGGTTGCATCAGTCAGGCCACTGCTTTAATCCAGACTCAAATATTTATGAACTATTTGATGGTTTTTCCAGCAGATTTTACTACCAGACTATTTGGTGGAGCAGAAGATGATTTATTATGTCTGAGTACATAATATGCCAAATGCATTATGCCAAAAATACCAGTATGTCCTACTTCATCCGGTATGCTTTTTTGACCATTCAGACCCACAATCGCAACAAGCTAGAGCCCCTGAGAGTCCACACATGGATGATTTCACTCTGCAGACTGGGATAAATATATATGAGTGAGATGGTTAAAGCTTAAGGTGCAATATTTTGATGAAGCGGTGTGTCCTAACTACATGCAGCAGTACATACTGAAAGGAGAAAATATGTGATTTGGAATGCAGCGTTTGATTTCTGTCACCCCTGGATTTTTCCATTCGTGCCACCGTGAGGCCAAAATACACCGATCAGCCACAACACTATGACCACTAAGAGGTGAAGTGACTAACATTGATCATATTGGTACTATGTGCTGTTCTGATGGAAAACCTTGGATTTTAACATCCATGTTGATGAGACTTAGACACCCAAATAAACATTGTCCCACAACAAGAACACTTCCTCATGCAAATGGAAATCCCAAATGTCGCTGGTCTACCCCTGCAGGAAAATGCACCCCACCACATGGAAAAAACATCAAACAATCAGGAACATGTTGAGGAACATGACAATGACCCAACATGTTGATTTGACCTCTAAACTTCCTACACCCCATTCTGATCAAGCATCAACAGGATGCAGTGGAACAAGTTTGATTGACAGAGGCCCCACTGCACAAGCCAGAGCACCCAAAGGATCCAGTGCCAATGTCCTGGTTCCAGACCCCATAGGACACCCTGAGAGGTCCTCTTGTCCATGTCCAATGGTTCAGAGCATTTTTGAGCATATAAGGGAGACCAACACAATATTAGGCAGGTGGTCATAATGTTATGCCTGATTGGTGTATTTAGTTTCAATAACTACTGGATGGATCACCATGAATTAATGTCCTCTATCAGGATGAATTCTAAACTATACTCTGGACTTGTTTGAGGGCCTTCATTAACTCAAAATGTTTTTTAAAAAAATATTTGGTTTCAGCAAAACTACTGACAGTCCTGTTGTTGAACTTTCTGTTTGGTGCTAATTGGTAAATATTGGCTTGCTAACATGCTAAATTAAGATGATAATCTTTCTAAAAATTTAACCTGACAATCATCAGCATTGTAGTGTTTTAATTTCAAGCATTTTAATTGTAAAATAAACAGTGAAAAAAGGTAATAATTCAGCAGCTGCCCAAAAAATAATTGTAAAATAATGGAAAAAAGCATCTCCTAAAAATACACAGTATTCGATCATGACAATATGTTTCCTAGTCCTAATTTCAATCAGTGATGTGTCTTTTTGTTTAGCTTTTTAATTAGGAATGAAGGATGTTGACATGAGTTAAATCAGTAAAATTACTGTGAACATATACTAACATGGAAAATAATATAAATGTCCATCCATCCATTTTCTATACACCACTTAATCCTCTGTAGGGTTGCGGGGGGGCTGGAGTCTATCCCAGCCAACTCGGGAAAAGGCAGGGGACACTCTGAACAGGTCACCAGTCTATCACAGGGCTACACATGGAGACAGACAACCAAGCACACTCTCATTCACACCTACAGACAATTTAGAATAATCAATTAACCTCAGCATGTTTTTGGACTGTGGGAGGAAGCTGGAGTACCTGGAGAAAACCCACACAGCACAGGGAGAACATGCAAACTCCACACAGAAAGATCCCAGGTGTCCCAACCAGGACGTGAACTGGGGATCTTCTCGACGGTGCTAACCACTGAGCCATCGTACAGCCCATATATAGACATAGCCTAATGATGAATAATATATAATTATAAAAACTATCTTTTACAGATATCAGATGCTTATAGATAATATACACACGTGCATTCAGCAGTTTGAAATTATGAAAACAAGATATCTCCCATTTAACAAACATATCCAGACACAATTAATATTTTTCCTGTTAATTTTTGAATAAAATCTAATTTTAGAAACATATTCACAGTATTACACTTAGTTATTACTTATATTACTAATATAGTTCATTGACATTAATTATTTTGTTTAATTTTCTTATATTAAATCAAACTGATATATTTTTGAACTTAAAATAAATTTTCCGACATATTTTGATTTAAAACATAAAAACATGTCATTTGATGTAAGACTTTCTTACAATAAAAAATTGTGGTAATTCATTTAGAGGTTTTTAATAATATTTTACATTACGCACAATTTAATTAGAATATTTTCTTGTTTTCTCAAAAATATGGAAAACAAATCAGTTATCAAACAGCGTGGATGTTGCTTCACGGAGCAGACTTTGTGTCACTCAGTCTTGACATCTGATTTGAGCGTATATGTTCATAATCTGTGTTTTTCAAGGGTCAAAACGTTCTCATTTACATGTCATTTCTTCCACTCACAAGATTTTTTTTACTCATTCAGAGGATTACTGCGGCAGAGCTCTGATGTCACAGGAAAAAGGATCAAACCGAATCGACTGTTCGCCTCAGACCGAAGATTAAGCTAAATAACTGTCATGGCAGCCTGAATGTGTAAGTCCTTCCCAACTGTTGTCAGCACAGAAGATCAGTTGTAGCTCCGTCTGCGAGGACAGACGAGCTAATATGAGAAATTTCCTTTAAATTCCACCTATTCATAAACTTCTGTCACTCTTTAAAAGACGACAAATTATTGACAAAGTGAGAAAACGGATCCAGATGAAGGAGTGTCAGTAATCTGCTCTAAATGTTTTTTCCTTAATCCTCTCAAGCCTTGAAGTAGCAGACATATAAAAAGCTCCATTCATTGGCCGGATGACTGTGTTTTAGCTTTAAGAAAGACGGAGATAAGCAGAAGTTCAGAGCATTAAGTGGATTTTCTGAAGAGGACGTTCCCGCAGTGGCTCTCGAATCGGTCCTGTAGCATCTCTGGCTTCAGTTTTTCAATAATCATACGACATGTAATCACTTTAAATGACAACATGTCTGCTTTGTTGGGTGACTGCATTCACATCATCTCCTAAAAGTTCAGCATTAGAAATACATTCATTTGCAGGCAGAGAGAGACTTCGCTCTGTGATCAATAAGTCATAACCAAAAAATACAGCTTTGCAAAAATTAAAACACCTTTAATAAATGGGCCTAGAGCCTATTTCTTTAATCTCCACTCACATGGAATTTGAGGTGCATACAGGCTCACAGTGGTTTTGTCAAATGCATAAAGGCTCCCATGTCCTTTGAAATGAATCTTGAATGAAAAAAGGGTAGTCGGATACAAAAGGATCAATTTACAGAGATGACTGTGCAGGATTTGAAGACAACAGAAAGTTATATTTTCTTTCGCTCATGCAAAACTTCTTATTTCCAAGCACTCAGCTCGATTGCTTAAGTGTTGTAAATATAACCACCGACACGCTGACAACTTAAACCTCTTTACCATAAACTGTGGATAGTTAAAACAATATCTGTTAAACTTTAGATTGACATATCAAATACTTTCTGAGATCATATTTTTTCAGCACATTTCCTTGCAAATTTTCAATTTAGAGGCTATGTTTGAATGGTGATACCGCAGGAAATGTTAAAGATAAAAGCTGGAACGTCCACCATCACTTCTTATCACGACATCGAGTCGCGATCTGCAGTATTGGACAAGTAGGTCAAATAATGTCTGGGTGATTATGGGTGAGTTGAAATATAGTAGTGTCAAAAATATGGCGTCATTAATGCGTTAAGGCAAATCAATTTTGCGTCAGTTTATTTGTTGCGAGATTAATGCTCTTTTTGACCTAGTGACCTTTTTTCACAAGCTGTGGCCACAGTTAGTAATGTTAGAAAAACTACAGGATCCGCATGTAGACTGGGAACAAAACAATAAACACGCCCTACGCACATTTGGTTTTGCCTGCTCACCAGCTGCAAAAGAGTAGGCTACCGTTTTGTGTGAATGGTGAGCGCGAGATGCCGAAATGGATGTGAACAAGATTCTGTCAGTGGTACTTGTCCGTCTGAGTCCGGCAGCATTGTAATGAACATCTCCTGCTGGCGGTGGCACAGCAGCAGTGTCCTCGCTCGCCATGCCTTTCTGTCATCTCCGTTTCTGCGTCCCGAACCGCGTGCTGCTGGAGCAGATTCTCAGAGAGCAGACGGTGGGGGTGCTGTTCGGACTTCAAAATTATTATTCTGATACCACCACAATGACCAAATATTTGGATATTCAGGTCCAGCCCTAGCTACAAGATGGGTCGACTGACAAGACCGAAGTTATCTGTGTGTATGTCAGTGTGAACTGAGTTATCATCTTAGCACATCCAGTCTGAAACACCACTTCAAGCCAAACACACAGCTGATGCGAATTCTCTGCCTCCTCCTTGTCAAAACCAGGCGACAATGGTGATAAGAGTATTAAAATGATAATTCAAGGGACATTTAGAATAGATAAAAAATGTGCGATTAATCGCGATTAAATTTTTTTATCGATTGACAGCACTAGAAATTAACAAAAAGATTGGTAATGCAGAAGTCAACTAGAGATATTTTCTGAATCCTACAAAGATGCATGTCACAATAATACAAAACAAAACATTTACTATACTTTTAAATGTGGAATGCTTGGTCACAAATATTTTTAAAAAGTTGTTTTTTTTAAACTTTGATAACTGATCGAGCAACTATGATTAGCTGTAGTACCTAAATATTCCTAGATAGTCTCATCCACGGAGAATTGATATCTGGATTTTCAAAATTGCCCTCCATATATATATATATATATATATATATATATATATGGAAATAAATAATGTTTTTTACTTTTTACTTTCATAACTGACTGAGCAGGTATCGGGAAGTTGCACCACAAAAACAGCAATATTGCCAAATAGTCTAATCCAAGTGGAATCAATTTCTGGAGTTTCAAAATGGATCTCTAAATATAACCAAGAATTTTATTTTACTTTTTTAAAAAGACGGCCATATTTTTCATTTCCAGACCACACTGTGTATGCTGGAGAAACAAATTGAACTGTAACCTTGCCTATTATACTTCAAAATCATGTACTTACTGGAAGAGATGCTTAAACGTAAACATTTCAGCTCCATTATTCACCTTTATTGCCCATAATTCAAAAAGTGAAATGGTAACAATTTGTGGATCCTGCCTGTCGTGGGTATTTATTGCACATTTCCTGAGTTTTTTTGTATTTTCAGTCAGTTTTTTCAACCTTTTGGAAGTTTAATGTTACAAATAGTCATCAAACTTGGCAGCTATTTGGAGAGGCTTTTAAAAATATGATGTCTTTGTGTCCTTTTCCTAGTTTTTTACCCTTTCATGTCCTATTTAACTCATAGTATTGAGCACCACAGCTGCTGCACACAGGTGACGTCAGTTAAGTCTGGGAGGGTTTAGTGATTTGGCCTTAAGGTGGAGATTGAGACTGTGCCACGAATTAATCAAGGGCTGGTGTCAGCTGCCAAACAATCAGGTCTGATCGTCACAGGTGCAGCTGAGCGAGTGGGTTTGAATACAATTAGGTGATTCCTAACGAGGCATCCATATTTTTCGGATCATGAATAATGAGTTTTCCACAAACAGATGAGAAAACACGTCAATTTCACGATCATTTATATGACAGTGTATAAATGATGCCTCTGTATAGTCAAAAATATCCATGAAACAGCTCCTCATTCAGTCCTGGGCTCTTTGCAGCAGTTTCTTTAGTTCATCCGCTCTCACATTTCTATACCTGCTCCTCTGAGTGTGTCTGGTTACATCCACTGTGCTGTTTATAAAGCCTGGCCATGGGTGAATCTTCATTTATGAGCATATCCGTGCTCGGCTCTTTCTCTGTGTGTTCTCCCCACATTTACATAGCCACACGGGCATTGTGGGTGGTAAAGCGCATGAGTTGCACTGCAGGGGATGGAACCTTTTACAGCATAGGTTTTATTTGAGTGTACATCCTTGAAATTGTTGTGTTGTTGCTCGGTGTCACACTGATTTCATCCACCGCACTTGAGTAAACCTTGTGTCTGAGATCAAGCCAAGTGCCCTGTTTGTCTCCCAGTTTGTCTCCTTTAGTTTAGCCCTTCTGCAAACTCACTGCTGGCGCGGATGGAAAGACATTCATTTTTCAATTATTTTTGATGATTTGCTTCATTATATTCACTCTGGTGTCACACTTGTGTATGTTTTGGTGTCCTGCAGGAGAGTCCGTCTTCTCAATAACTTAGCTGTTTTTTGGGCCTTGTTATTTTAGCATTGTAGCCTGTATTTAGAAACCATATTTGCGTTTCTCTTTGCCTTAACTCCCAGCTCTAAGCACAGATCCTTCGATAATATTAAAATTATCTGCACAGTTGTTCTTTTTAGGCGTCGGGGAATGAAAGTTGCCTGCCCAAAGCAAAGTGTTTCTGTCAGTTTGCAAAAAACAGTATTATGGAGGTGCCTATCAATGTGTTTTATTATGGTAAGGTTATAAAAATCTGTCTTTTTGAAGTCATACTGTAACCTCAGTTTCAGGTTGTCATTTTTAGTAGGCCATTATCCATTTTTTGTTCAATGTGAAAACAAGGTCATCTTTGCACCAACCATGAAACCTGATTTCATCTGAGAACTGGTTGTGGGGAAAATATATATACTGTTTCTCACATATAGGCTCACGAAAAGACTGGAATTAATCTATGACTTGACTCATAACAAGCTCCCATCACTCCATTAAGCTTGTAGGCCTTCTCTGTGGTCTTCATGGGTATATCATGTCATGTGGAGTCCCACTTGTTTTTGCCATTTCACCCATGTGTCCTACTACAATACGCCGATGACTCCTCGCTGTATGTCCCATTCAGTCCGGAAAATCATACCAGTCTGGATTCTCTGCATTGCTGCCATTAAGGACTGGATGGATTCCAAATTTGTACAATTTGACCAGTATAAGACTGAAATCCTGGTGATTGGCCTCAATCCATGTGTCCTAAGTGCACTTACAATGAACATGAAGCACTAAGCCAGAAACTTGGGGCCTGTTTTTGATCACAAGCTCAATTTCAATCTGTATATTAAGACTCTGGTTCAATTCTGCCTTCTACAAGTCAGACATATTGCTAAAGTCAAACAAATGCTTCCCAGAAACATTGGTGAACAGCTTCTTCACACCTTCATTACCCTCCCCTGGACTGTGTTAAAACAACACAGCAGCTGCCCATTTACAGTTGATTCAAATCTTAGCAAGTCAGGCTGAATTACACTGGCTCCCTATTCATTACAGAATTCAATTTAAAATTCACTTGATTGCATTTAATCTGTTTTTCTCCATATGGTCTGGCTCTGCTCCACATCTTGGAACTTTTAAAACCCTTTTCCTGCACCTGAACTCCTCGGATCAGGCAATTAGATACCGTTAAAAGTTCCACGGGACAGGCTGAAAATAAATGTTTTAGCCCCAACACTGTTGAACAAGCTCACCTTTTACTATCAGTCAGCTCAAAAAGCTGTACAGACAGCATATGTTAGGCCCTGTCTAATGTTTCACTGTCTTCTTCTAATGTTTTAAATACTAAGGGTTTACTAAAGAAGTCCATGGATTTGGTAGTGTGACATTTTGGGAGAACACAAATGCTGACGCAAAATTTCTCTTTTCGTAGCACTTGACAGACTAAGTTTTGTCAAATGTGGTAAATGTAATCAAAAAAAATTAGCATGTATGCTCACACAAAACCTGTGTACTATAGAGTTATTCCATCTCAAATTATCAGGGGCCTTGTGCGTGAACATCTCTGATCTGCTTGGAACTTTTTCATCAAAAACTATAGACATTTAAAATTGTGTCTGTGAAATTATAGATATATAAAACACTTTTCAAGATAACATTTTATTTAAAAAAAAAAAACTACCCATTGATCCACTTTCAGCAAATATTTTTGCGCATTGAAATTTGAGGCTATGTTTGAACAGCAATATCTCAGGAAGTATTAAAGATAAAAGTCTGAAATTTTCACTGTTATTTCTCATCTTATCATTAACTCAGAATCTGTATTAATGGACAAGTAGGTCAAATAATGTCTGATGTGGGTTGAAATATATAAAAAAAGAAGTGAAGCCATTTTCAAAAGCACCATCACTAGTTGACTTCTGCATTGTAAAAAAAGACCCTATAAAGGAAACATCCACTGCAGTACAACTCTTTTAATCTACTGTACCACATGACTGTTTTTATGTGGGGAGAACAAAAAGAAAACGGAGCGAAAAAAATAACTGAGCACAAATATGCCATTAGCACAGGGAATGAAGACCACCTCATGGCCAAGCATTATAAACAACACACTGGCCTTACTCCTTGGAGCAGGTACGGAAGTGTAGAAATGCGGAAACATAAAGAAACCGCTACACAGAGAAAAATTTTGCATCCTTACACAAAGGGCCAATCCATTCCCCAGTCATGATATACTGTATATTTAATTATTTCATCTTGAAATGGGTATTTATTTATTTATCTAGTTATTTCTCTGGTTGTTTGTGAATATCTGATTATTCGTGATGAATTTGCTGATCCAGAAAATGTGGATGCCTTGTTAGGATTCACCTAATTGTATAACAGAGCCACTTACTCACCTGCACCTGTGACAATTATGTCTGATCGCTCAGCAGCTGATGCCAGCCTGGATCTGTCTGAGAGGTTCTGCTTGTTTTTGTAAGGTCTGATGAAGACTGGGGGTTGAACGTCTGGGCCAGACTTTCTCATTTTTTTGCAAAGCAGTTAGTTTTCTTTTAGTTATTATTTTTTTCTCATGAGTTATCAATCAAAAAGTAAGTCTGTGTCCCTGAATCCAAAGTGCACACGTTTTTTGACACCTGCATTTGTGAGAAAAGCACTCCTCAGCCAACCTACTGACATCCCCTGTTCTTCTATACAAATCCTTTGAATTTGAATGCAGAGCTGCAACATTTACCTCAGTGAATAAGACGCCAGACGGTTGCGTGTCGTGTCTGGTTTGTTCTGGGTTTGCCGATTATTCTGAGGAGGAGCAACATGCATACGAGAGAAAAAACCCTAAAGCACAATGCAAATCAGATTCCGTGTAAAGATATGAGGCTGTATTACACACGCAAGAGCTGTATTTCGAGACGGTCTGTTTTAATTTAAATTAGCAGGAAAGCAAAGAGTCTTCAGGGTGACTCTACCAGCATCTTTTCACACACTTGTTGGAAGATGGATCTTGATTCAGTTGCTCTTCTAGAGGTTTCTTCCATGGTTTGTTGAGACTAATTTCTGATTTATTTTCTATAGGAAGCTTTAGAGTGCCGTCGTTAATCCTGGAAGTGGTTCATTCTTTCTAACTGCAGCATTAAAGACTGAAATTAAGATTACATCTGCATCACCTGATAATGTTAGATTAGTTTATCTTTATATTAATCTTGTCATTTGTTTCAGCTGTTTTCTTGGCTAATCTTAGTTAAGTTTAGTTCTGAAATCCATTTCCTTCCAAATTTGGGACTGAACAACGGAGTGACAGAGGAGGCTTTTACTAATCAGATGCTGCAGGTCACTGAATAATTCAAACAGTCAATTATAGTACATTTATTCGTCCAGTTGTCGTTCTTAAAAAAATTCATTTTCACTTCATTTTTTATTCATTGACAAAGAACGCAATGTTTTCCTTCATAGCTCTAATGTTGAAATAGAAATTTGTATTTAATTTAGTTTTTGTCATAAAAAAGGAGGTCATCAATGATTATTTTCCAGCATAGTTTTTTTTAATGTGGCGTGTTCTAATAATGTTCTCTTGCTCCTGCATCGCCTGCACAGTAATTAAATTCTCTTGCTTCAGAAGATGACCCGTAAGCCGTCTTCTCCACCATCAGTCATCTCAGGCGTGCTCCCCAAATGATATACAGTAAAATGGGATGGATTTCAGAAAGATGAGGCATCTTCAGGTTCAATCATTTATCAAGCCTCAGTGGGTAATTTTCCCTCTTTGAAGCAAGAATCGGTGAAAGACACTTCACTGGGAAACTGAGCTGGTTGAGACGGTGAACGTGAAGATAGATACAGGAGGAGAATCCCACCATTCTGAATAGGAATATGTTAATTTCAACTCTTTGTGCATGCTCTGTAAATGGGACTACAAAGTCAGTGTAAGGCAGCTGGACAAGCGTGTCATAGATAACTGGTTAAATAGGATTTAAAATCTATTGGATAATGGATCCAAGGGCAGGAGTTCTCATAACCAATGTCCCAATGCCACACTTCATGCAATATAATTTCATCAGAAGCAGTATCAGAAAATGCTGTACAAAAAGCACAAGTACTCCAATAACTGAGTGCAAAAACCTGGAGGAAACAGGACAAATTCAGCTCAGTCTAATAGCATGAATCCTACGTGGATCTTTGCAGAAAGTGTGTTGACTACATTACCACCTATTGGATACATTTTTCTGTTCCTCAACCTAAATGATGATGATGCAGATCCATGAATAGCTTGTTTATGAAGTCAAGTAATAGCAGATTCCATGTTTTGTGTTTGAATCCTTGAAGCCAACATAAACCACAAAGTCCACAAGGAAAGTTCATCATGCAGACAACATGTGTGCTGCTGCAGCTTATAAAAGATTGTATTGTTGCACAGTGAACACAGTTGTAGTGTCCAAATGAAGCAGACTGTTTATCAGACTGCTACGAAGTTTGGACAGCATCAAGAGAGGTACTGGTGTTGCAAAGCTATTCGAATTATATTCACGATTTTGACTTTTCACAGTCTGCAATGTTGATCTTTAAAGCATGGGCTCTGGTCTATGGAAACTCTTCAACTAGATGAAATTAATTAGTTTCAGCTTGCATAATCTGACACTACAACGCCTTATTTCACTCTTGTCGCAGTAGTTTTTGGACATTTTGTGCTGCAGCAACTGAGCGGAGACTAGAGGCTTCTGTGTGCGCAGCCACCTAGCTAGCATCCATAGTGTAGACTGCATGTGAAGCATTTAGTTGACGATTTTATGTATAAATTCAGTGCATATCCAGGAGATGCAATGAATTCAGGTGAAGAAGAACCTCACTGTAAGTTTAATTTTGATGCAAAGATTTGTTCATTAGCTGGAATGTAGCTCAACAGGAATGGATTGTTTTGTATGTCCCTAAAATCAATGAATAATGGTAGTATTGATCAAAATATTCATGATATCATTTGGCCATAACTGTGCGGCCCTGGGAGGGACTCAGTTGATTTTATTTGGATCACTCTTTAATCCTAAGGATAATGTTTTTGTCCCAACCTGCCAGAAGAGGATATATAACAGAGAAAGTGATCTGTGAAAAAGTAATGGTTCCTCTTGTTCGGATTCCCTTTCAAAAATATTTAACCACAACCATAACCTTTCCCTAACCTCAACTCAGTGAGTCATATGTTGTTCATGGCAGAAAACACTCCGTCATTTGAGGACATGCTTCATTCAAGCTCATCATACTACTTTTTTTTTTAGCTCATTTTTAAGCCTGGTGAACTTACAAACTTGTGAATGCTGTCTCCAAAAAATGATAAGGAAATAAGTAAAACAACTTATTTGCATAATTACTTCCGGAGCTGAGAACGGTTTACATGCCCGAAAAACACTATTTGCACACATTATCGGCATCTGACGCTTGATCTGGTCCCAGACAAAATGATGCCGCCGCTGCACCCGGACCAGCCAGACAAATGTGTGAGCAACACGCCATCTCCGACATATTATTCTGGCAACCATGAAATGTTTGGTCAGACATCAATCTTTCTTTTTCCTTAATGCAGAAATAGAGGTCGCGGCTCCTGACGTAATATGCAGCCTGTCTGCGTTCCTAAGATGGAAGTCTAGCCCGATTTCAAGGTAGACTGCCCGGCTAAATTTAGGAGCTGTAATTCATTCATCACCCAGTTAGTGAATGCACCAGAGATGCCCATTCTTCTTCCTAGGTGTTAAATCTGTCCTTCAGGGTCTTTGCCGGTGACTTTGAAACAGTCTGCTGAACAAGGTTTCCTCAACAAATCCACCTGCCACCATGAGCCTCGATTGTATTCCACAGAGTTCAGTCATTGCATTTGAGCCGATAGAGATCTTATAATAAGCAGGAAAAGAAGGCAATGTCTGTTAATTACTCAGGGTTAAAGTTGTTTTTTTTTCTGTAGTTTGCAGGATTTGCAACCAGCCACTACTGTCTGCAGTGTGCATTATGATGCCAATTTGTAAAGAGCAAAAAACTGCATTCAGAGTCAATGCCGAGTATCGATCCGAGATGAGCTGGGGGGCGTGAGCTTATTGCCGTTGTAAATCAGCAATAGAATCAAGGGAAAAAAGCATAGCTAGAGCTCCTTACATTGACCTTCCGCTTTGTAAATCCACCCTCGTGTAGGAAACGCGGTTCGAGAGCTGCACTAAATTACAAGCCAACGCCATCGATGAAATAAACATCAGACGGCGGGAGAGGAATGCAGGCTGTCGGAGTGAGGAGTGAATGAAGGCGAGTGGAAAACAGGAATCGTTACAAGTCATAAATTCTGTTCCTCCATTGTTGCTTTGTCCATTCATCAAGCCTCAGAGGAGAAGGGAGGTCCAAAGTCAGCAGAGAAATACCGGAGGAACATTAGACCAACATTGGAGTTTTACTTTTTTAAACAAATACCCGCAGAGAAAACAGCCAAGGTTCTCTGAAAACTTGATGATAGCTGTAACTCTCAGCTCGCCCTCATGTTCGATTCAATGTGAGTCTCCCAAGTGCCGGTTAAGCTCGATAAAAGCAAACACTTTAATTCAGTCGTGTGTCCGCGACATTTGGTCTGGACATTTTAAACCAATTCACTTTGGGTGCTGACTGCTGTGTTGGAGTTTGCATACCACACAGTTTCACAGTCAAGGCCAATTTTCAATGGCAAAGCACTTCACGAGTGACAATGAAAGAGAACTGCTTTCAGGTCTGCCGTCGCACACCTTAATTGGTGCGGTGCTAACAAGTCACTGCAGTGATGGAAACAGTCATGTGGGTGACTGCAATCTGTAGGAGGATGTGGGACTGTGTCATGGGGGTAGAAGTGACATTTGAACTGGGAATAGTTCAAATAGGTAGAAAAATAACAGTCAACTGTTCCCTAAACATCTTAATGGAGTATAAGGTACGAACATGATTCAGCAAGATGAAGAACGATATTTGAGACTTAAATGTCCGGATAGGCGTGTCTTATTTTAGTCTTTCCATAATCAAAAAGACACCCAAAATGTTGGGAGCTCATTGAAAAAGTGTATCTGTCTCCTCATTTAAGCCACAAATGTTAGCATGTCTGGCTAACTAGTTACCTAGAACTGAAACTGAACATCTATCACTACCTGTGTACCTTATTTTGGGGTGTTACAGGCAGCAGCTGGAAGTAAATAAGCACATTTATTCAGTTACTGTACTTGGGTAAATACATAAATTTCTCAAAATTATACCTAACCATATATTTATAGTATACTTCATTCTGAATGCTTCTACCTTGACAGCACAGATTCTACATTCAACATACTATAGGGCTGATTTGGTAGCAGCTAGTTTTGCTACATGGTGTTCCCTTAGTCTTGTCCTATCATTTCCTTTCTCTCTTTACTGCAACTGTCAAATAAAGGCATCAAATTATTTTAAAAATCTTGTAAAACAAGGATAAGTTAAGATAAGAAGTCAAGATAAACCCCCTTGTCACAGGTTTCAGGTGCCTAAGAGTTGTAAGCGGTCGCACCAAATTGGGGTTTTCCTCAAACAGTTTTAGGCCCAAAGCAACTCTTTCCCAACAAAATGACAGTACAGCCAAACTGCTTTCTCAATTACGTTTTGAAGGAAATGTGGTTTTGTTTTGAAATAAATGTCATTTCTGACCTTTCAAGTGGTTGGAAATTTGGTCAAAGTCCGAGTTAGGAGGCAGGATGGAGGCATAAACCCGCAACAAGAATTTAACCAGAAAGACCAAAGTTTGTGTCTCGTGACGGACAAGAAATAATCGGTCTTAAGTTTGGTTTTGTGTCATTGTTTACTCTCAGTTTTATGTAGGTTTGTTAGATCCTTTTACATGTTAGAAGCTTGGTTAAGGTTGGGCACCAGATTTACTTAGGCGAAATGTCCTGGTTTAGGTTAAAATTCAACCCTTTCACGACATGTTCAAAGCATTTTCCACCATTTTCTGGGTAACCCCATCTAATGTATGACTGGTTGAAGAAAAGGAGCGACAGTGAAGCTATAAAATACATGGCAGAGATGCGATGATTACAGACGGATTTGTGATACATTACAAACAAACATAATCTGGCGAGGCTTGTGGACAGTGACCAAAAACCCCTAAGTCAGGTCAAAATGGTAAAATATTAGCATTGCTGTATGTATATTTTAGACCAAGATTTTATCATATGCACTGATCAGGCAGGGCATTATGACCACCAACCTAATATTGTGTTGGTCCCCCTTATGTGCTCAAAAATGCTCTGAACCATTGGTCATGGACAAGAGGACCTCTCAGGGTGTCCTATAGGGTCTGGAATCAGGATATTGGCAGTGGATCATTTGGTTACTCTGGCACCCTGTTGATGCTTAATCAGAATAGGGTGTGGGAAGTTTGGAGGTCAAATCAACATGTTGGTCCATTGTCATGTTCCTCAGCATGTTCCTGATTGTCTGATGTTTTTTCCATGTGGTGGGGTGCATTTTCCTGTGGTTGTAGGCCAGTGACATTTGGGATTTCCATTTGCATGAGGGAGTGTGTTTGTTGTGGGACAATGTTTATTTGGGTGCCTAAGTCTCATCAACACGGATGTTAAAATCCAAGGTTTTCCATCAGAACACCACATAGTACCAATATGATCAGTGTTATTCACTTCACCTGTCAGTGGTTAGAATGCTGTGGCTGATTGGTGTATAATAAATGAACAAAAGAACCAAATTGCAGGATTGTTTTTATTGTGTTATGGAAGTCATTGGAAACTCAAGATTGCCATGACACACATGGCCTTTACAAGTTTATGTCGACTTTTGTTCGCGACTGTGTTTAACCACCTCAGTTAATCAAACCAAAGGGTCAGTTTTTGCACATGACATGTTCCCACATCTGTCCAATAATATGTTCGTGCCAGTTGGCTGGATTTGTCGTTCAAAATGTATTTTATACTAAGGCTCATTAGGCCTCACATATTTAGTCTTTGTTCCTAATCTAAGAAAAGACTCCAACTTTATTTTTCAAATTGCAGAAGTTCCACTCTGGCCTCGAGCACAGTTCCATCCATTTCTCTCGCTGTCATTCCTTATTTCCACGATGCGGAATTAAAGGGGTATATAAATACATAGAAGAGTTCATTTTCCACTTATACATGCAAGGGTTCCTGATTAAGATTTATGATGAGATCCACAATCGCAAACCCCCTAATTGCGCTGAAAATGAAAGCAGTATGGTCGGGCTGTGTTAGTGTAGCAGCAATCAATTATTGGGTTCTCCCTGAATAGCATTAATTGATGTGAAATTAGCAAACACGCCTTCAGCTCTGAGCCCATTATCCGGCGATTACATTGCAGAAATAAAAAACGAGAGTCAATTCATTTGAGCGATTTCACACTCCAAAAAACGCACTCACAGATTTGGGAGGGGAAAAAAATGATTAAGTGAGCTGCTGAGTAATGATACACTTCTCAAGTATCCTGTTAATGAGACAGTTTGAGAAGTTAGTCAGTGGGTGAAAACAGTTTTTGTTGCACGAGAGTAAGCAAACAAGGCTCGAGTTAGTCAGCGTTGTGCAGTTCTTTTTTTCTCTCATGCATGATGCCATTTAAATGAACTGAGAGAAACATCTGTAATGACATTTGAGGCCAAGCTGAAGCGACGCTGACAAAGACGAAACAAGTCCGAGAGGCTTCGCTGATGCGCCCGCGCCGCATCAGAGTCGAAGCACCTCTTGGCAAGGAGAGAACCGCCGGCGCTTCCTCTTGACTCTGTCCACTGGGCAGGAATCGGGCTAACAAGAGGGTCAGTGGCAGTGATGGAGGAGATGGGCGGCGGCGGCGGCCCCTGGGGGACACATTACTCACCGCTTTAATCGTCGCAATGATAATCATCTGTGGCAGGAACTGCAGGGAGGCAGTTAGGGCCTATTTGCAGCTCAGTCGAAAGCGCACAGTCTCAGATTAATGATCTTCTGAGGGAGACATGGTGGTGGAGGAGGTGAACATCATAACTGCCATCTTGTCCTTGATGGTGGCCACTTTGACGGGTTTGATGGCTCAGATGGACTCATTAGGCTTCAGTTAAATAATAGATCAAACCATTGGGTCTGACCTTAAGTTTAAAGGACAGCGCTCCTTTATTAACAATGCTGCACAGAGAAAACACAAGCTCTTAAAATCAGATGTAATATGAATAAAGTCTTGTCCATATGAGGCCATAATCCATCAATAAGAATTTATTAATGCCTACGTCTGGGAAATGCCTTCCTTGTTCTTTCCAACCAATTACTCTAATAGAGCCGTTCATGAGATTTACTACAGTTACTAATCACTACCGTGCTGCTTATCAGAGCTGCTCCCACAGAAACGTTGGCAAGGCAGCAGCAGATAGGCGGATAGGTGAGGTGATCCGTGAGGAATGGAAGACAGAGGGTGAGTGAGGAATCTCTGGTATTTGTCCGGCAATCCGATGATTTAAGCTTAGCTGGCAGGCTGATGGATCCGGTGGAGGAATGGTCCGGGTTTTTGCAGGAACATGCAGGAGATCAAGCCGGAGACAGAGACAAGAATTAGGTCCCATCCACACAAAGACAAGCCCAGGCCTAAATGCACTTATAGTTCCTCAAACCCGTGTATCATCCACATGAAGCTGACGTTTTGGGGGATCTGAAAACGATGATTTCTGAACCTAAGTCCCAGATTGCAAAGATCTCAAAACGCTGTTTACGTGGCACCGTTGTTACGCCCTGTCCACTTGTTTTTCTGACACCCTCGCGTCGCAGCGCTACCTCTTCATAAATGCGCCAAACTCAGAAAACAACAACAACAATGGCGCCGTACAGTGTTGCGTGTGTACTGCTGAAGCCAGTCACCCTATTATCGCTATTACAGCAAAATATACTTCTTCTGCATTGTCATCTGGTTCACCAAACCAATATGGAAAGCACAGTACGCCACTTCAAACAGATTTCTGCGCATGCCTAAAGTCCCGCTGCCAGTTTCTGCTTGTTTCTGTTACGGCGTCACAACGCCACCAACACGCCCGGCATGTGCTTTACATCATTTTCAGGCATATCAAGTGAATTCGTGTGGACGGACACATTTACTGAAACAGCTCCGCCTTTACGAAGAACGTTTTTGAAACTATAAGCGTTTTGGCTTTGCGTGGATGGGGCCTCAGTTACAGGCAAAAACGAAGCTGGTTTTAGACGACACAGAGTCGGAACTAACGAGGCTGTATGATGATCCGGCGTCGAGTCACAATCACGGTGAGGCTTTAACTGGTGGTAGAGACGCTTCAGACAATCACTCACACCTGCGCCTCATCAGCTGATTACCAACAGATTCCACCTGTTTGAGTCTCGCCGCTGCCAAACGCTCACGCCTGCCTGGAGAGAGAGGAAAGGAACAGGGAAGGAAGGGAGACTGTCACTAACTGGCACTAACAGCAGAGGGCGTAACAATATATGCATTTTTAAACGTTAAAAAGATTTGGGAGATTAAAATTCTGCATCATGAATATTAAAGACATTGTTATTTATGGTATATGTTTGTTATTCCCAGTTTATACATTGTAGACGAAAAAAATGTTGGGCCACCGTATAGCTCACTGAGTTAAGGTGTTACCACATGGGCGCAGGTCGCCAGCAGCGGTCATGGGTTCGAGTCCGGCTAACGACCCCTTGCTGCATGTCTCTGTCCTCTCTACCCCCTTTCACTCTGTCTATCAATAAAGTTTCAAAAATCTCCCCCCAAGAAAATAATATTTAAAAGAAGAAAATGCTGTAGTTTACAAGTAACTGTAGTTAAAGTTAAATACAATAGCAACACTGTATGTACATTGTGTCATTAGTTTTAGTTATAGCATTAAAGAGTAAACCTCATATTCTACTAAGGAGTAGTTTGACTAGTAATAAGTAAGTCTTTATGTAAATTACAGTTGTAACACTGTAAATACAGTAAAATACTGGCGACCACAGCTACAAGTACTTAACAGCACTTTTACAGGACATTTTGTTGCTGTGTTGTAAACCTGAAACAGTTTGTTTGGTTGAACTGCTCACAACTTAATTGTCTTTACAAAGGCCAGAAAGTCCAGCAGAAAGCACATACACATGAAAATCTGAACACTCTGACCCTCAATTTATGTAAAAGTTGCTCTATAAGGAGCCATTTAAGTTTAAAGAGGGATGATTCACAACCAGTGTTGATGCCCAACACCTACATTTACATGAGTAAACTGAACAAACAGTAACATGTGAATTCTAGAGAATAGGAGACAGTTGTTTTTTGCAGCCTCACCTTGATTTGAGCAATACAAACAGGACAACTTCACCAGTTTTTAAGAGGCTCTCGATCATATAAAATGGGAAGTATATCGATATAAATATAGCACACGAAGCTTCTCTTACATCCTCCATGTTGCCTGCAAAACGTCACATTAACAACAGACTTCCAGATAAAATCAACCAAATCTGAACCTGACCTCCTCAGAATCAGCTGATTTTTACTGTCCAATAACCTTAGAGGATTTAATGAAGCATGGCAAAATGCTCACTACATGCTACATACTCGGAATTATAGTTCCTTGAATTACATTGATGGGATGAAATTTTGCACTATTGTGTTACTTTTCCGGCCTTTCTACTGAAAAAAAAGGCAACCATGGAAAATTGTCAGCTCCTTTACACGGTCGGTCAGATTGGAGGCACTGATTGATTTATTAGAGGCTCCATAGAAAGCCAGGATAAAGCCTGACTAATGGATATCTTATTTCTCTGCTCCATAGTAAGCCTTGTTTTCCGACATAAATTCCTTCCCAGCGGCGAAATTCTCCTTTAACTTAAAATTGTTTACCACGATTACTCAAGCACAGAAGCCTTGCCTTGAACTGAAACCTTTAATTGCGTGAAGGAATCGCCAAATGCTCCATTTTACCAATCTATATTACACCGCAAATTACACGGTGGAGCACAAGAAAGGAGCTCAATGGCTCTGCTCCGCTGGCATTTATGCTGCCGTTCTGTGACATCTTCTCTTAGCGGCGCCTGGCCATTACCTCTCAGAGAAACTAGTCTTTCTGAATGTTTTCATCCACTACATTGTCACACACTGAGGAATGCTGAAGGCTGAGCTCTTTGACTTTGCATTTCTGTCATACCGGGGTGTTTTTAACGCCAGCCGCTATTACACACATTTTAATGCTAGCCTTGGCTGGTCAAACAGTGCAGCAAATGCGCTTTTACCACGATGGTTCATCTGACATCCTCACTAGCTGATGGTTTCTAAATTAAAGTCACCATCACACATCCTGGACCATTGGTTAAGACAAAGCTTTAGTCTCTTACTGTCGAAAAGAAATGAGGTTTATTCTTTTTTACAGACCCAGTGCAGTTTCGAAATACGGTTTTGGCTCCATCAGCCCGCACATTGGATTTGAAATGAAACAATAACTGTGGGTCAAAGCACTGAATCGCAGCGTTACAATAAGTGTTTGAGGCTAGGCACAAAGCACTTCTAATGCACTGTCGTCCCAACATTTAGCCCGATGCAGCAGGACGATAATTCCAAACAAATGCACAAATGGCTTCGAAGGCCAAATGGCCAAATGTTCATGACTGACTGATCAAGTCGGTCATGAGTGTTTGAAGAAATCCCCGAGTCTCAGCGTCAAATTGCCCAGAAGAGCAGAAGATTTCAGGCAACAGAGGAAAAAATAAAAAACACTGTCAAGTCTAAGATGACATAAAAGTGGAGATTAGACTTCATGTTTCAGGTTGTATTCATCAGGTCTCAGCTGCTGTCTCTCAAGTGAATGAAAAAATAAAGGAGCTTCCCTTTATTAGATAAGAGTACAAAAATAATGAGTGGGTTGGAAATATTGTTTAAATTAATTATCTATTTTAATTTTTATTTGCAGTATTTTTGTCATCTATTTGTTATCATCCTTATAACTTTATTTATTGTTCATTTTATTCTCTTTTTTCCCTTTATTTATGTAGTTATTTATGTATTTATTTGCTATTATTATTATTATTTTTAGCCTTGTGTTTATGGTTTTACTCTGTTTTTTCTATTATTATTATATATAATTATTATTTGGATGTGGCATTTCATTATTTTATCTGGTATTGTTGTAATGATTTGTTTTAATATCTTTTCCCATATTTAGCTTGATTTTGTGGTCTTTCTGAGTAACCGTGTTATATTTTTTTATCTGTCTGTAAAGCACTTTGTAAGTTCAGTATTTTTAAAGGTGCTATATATATATACATATATATATATATATATATATATATATATATATATATATATAAAGTTATTATTATTATTATAAAAACAGCTATTTAGGGCACTGACTAAGACACTGTATAAACTAGGGTTTAGATCTAACAGTCTAAGCAACAGTCCTTATTATATGACATTAGAAAGGGGACCACATTGTTGGACAATTCTTAACTTCAAAAATGGTGCAAAATATGTGAAATTGTTTGCATTATTACATTATTTTGTGGAAACTTTTGTTTATTCCATTAACAAAATAGTGTAAGATGAGATAGTGCTTTTATTTTCGGGAGAAATCCAGGTCTCATGTTGTATCTGGTTGCAGTAATACCCTCTTTAACGTTTGTTTGCAGGCAGGTAAGCAGTCTCTAATGTAGTTTATCCACAGTTCATTTCCACTAACAAGGCTATCGCTCGCCTCTGATGAGTCTTTAGCTTTAGGACATGAGGTGGTTGATTTCCCACTGTTGTGCAACTCCCAGCTCCGAGCTTCTCAGTATATTTACCTCGCAATTTGTGTCACACAGCCGAGCAAAACTGATGACCGCGGGCCTGTCGGTTCTGTTGGGATTAAACAAATGCTCTTGGCTGCTACCACTGGGCACCTTTTGAATCTCATTTGACAATGACAGAACATGGAATGAGTTTAATTTTACAACGACTGGCATCAAGCTGCTTATCCACTGGGGTCTGCATCAAGCAACAACTGAACTTAACTGTCTGACGGAGGGATGCAACTCAGACTTATTTTCACTTCAAGTATTCAGGAAATGATTTTCAGTTTATCATTTGGTCTTTGAAACTACATGACAGTGAAAAGTACAGATTACAATAAGGTAACTGTATGAAATGCACTATTTTTCTCATCAACAGTTCAAAAACTTTGTGCTTTGTGGTTGTTAAACTTGGAGATGTAAAGAGTAAAACTCACCAAATGTTCTGTTGTCGGCTGCAACAGTGAACACAAGAATCGTCATGAGCCCCTAGCATCTGAGAAACTGAAGACTCAGTGGAGTATTTTAACTTTTGATGACAATGTCACCACAACAATACAAAATGTTTAGACTTACCACACTATGTGTGATAGGTTGGAATATGCAGTAAATGCTATGTGAACAACTGTAATAAATAGTTGTGCTTTTGAGAACATTATATATGTGGCAGGTTAAAAAATGATGATATGTTGGTTAAAATATTGTATTTCATGATAGTTCACATGGTGTACTATGTTTCAAAACAGAAGAGTTAAAAAGGTTATTAAAAATGTAAGTATGTTAAAATTACAACACAGAGTTAAAAGTAGTAAAAATGTGTTTTAAATAAGGGTTAAATAATTAATGGTTGATTTCATGTAGTCTATCTCAGTCGTTACTGCTTATTTTATGCTATGATTTAAGGATCGGTAATCTTCCATTGTATCTCAATCTGTTCGTCTTGGATCGATTGCTCATGTCTCCTCCCACTCTGAGCGGGGACCACGGTGTTCTTCCTCACTCCAGCAAAGTCCTGGTCAAGGAAGGCGCACTAAATCATAGCTGTTATTACTTCTCCCTATTTTCAGGTTTGCTGGGTTTTGACATGAGTAATTTAGTTGTGATACAGTGCCAACATGTTTAGAGTACCAGAAACGTGTTTGTGTTATATTTTGAGCGAGGTAAATGATAGTTTTGTCGAATGCAAATGAGCGCACACATGTGAGCAGAACACTTGGTTGCTAACAAAGTATAATCTGTAGTCACCACATGTGTTTTGTAAATTTTGTTTAAAGAATGTTTGAAATTTGGCTGTTACTAAATTCCAGCAAAGTCCTGGTTAAGGAACGCACACTAAATCACGGCTGTGATTATTTCTCCCCATTTTCAGGGGCGTAACATATGCGGCTAATGTGGCTAATGCGGCTGCTTCCAATGTTAGCCAATGCTCATTCAAGATGAGCAGATGCTTCACAGTTCACCAGGTAAGCCACGCTAAGTAAAGCACGCTAAATGCTGTTGCCGGTGGTTGCTAGAGTGAACACAGGAGCCTTCCTGCACCCCTAGCATCTGAAGAACTAAAGATTCAGTGGATTGTTTTAAGTTTTTTCTGGTAATCTTTAGGGCTTTTGTGGCGCTAATCTGGCTAACGCTACCATTAGCTTTGATCATATGTCCACAGGTGAGAGCTATATTAAAAGCTGAGGGAAACTTTGAGATCAATGGGAAAGCGATAAACAAGGACTATGTGGGTTCCTGTGTTTTCATGTTATCGTTGTGCTTCAGTCCAAATTAAACCCAGAAAATGAATCTGTTTGCTTCTCTCCTGCTCCCTGTACTCGCATATACTGTATTCTAAAACTGCGAAATTCACAATATAGCTGTTCTCATTTCCATATTTTTCTGTTTCTGTACAAGTATTAAACAGTGACAGCGATGGAGAAAGACAATGGCTGTGCAGTGAATTCTGTAACATCTCCATTTCAAATGGTGGCTTAGAGGGAGAGTAGAAGTGATAGAAAGTCTTGGCAACAGCGGATTTCAAATCATGACTTATAGAGTTCCTGTGAAATATATTATCTTTGCAGTATTTTGAGCTGAAAAACTGACAGACATATTTTGGGGACATGTAGAACCTTAATTACGTTTGTGATAAGGGGCACAGTATGGCACATTTAAACAGTTTAATTTAGGACAAAAAATCAATATATTTTTAAAAAATGACTACTAATCGGTTAACTAATCTAACTTTGCCTTTCTTTGAACAACTGCTTTATTATTGATTGCCAACTGTTGTTTCTTGTGTGATTATCTGACTACGAATGTTTAAACGGAAAATAAAACTTCACCTCTGAGAGACTATTTAAAGTTATTATTTGCCAGCATTAGGAATTTACTGTTGCTTATTTTAGTGTCTGACTGGTCTGTAAGAGGGGCTGCGGTTCCTATACTGTTCTTCAAATATGAATGTGAACAACTTCAGTTTACAATTTGAGCAGAAAACATGCTGGATATGTAAAACACATACAAGTAGACACCAGCACAGTCAAAAACATATTATTTTAAATCTGCTCTGCTACAGTACAGAGCAAAACCTTTAAATATAGACGATCACTGTGTAGTTTAGTCTTCACTTTTATGAAACACAATATAACAGATACACCAGATACATAAATATTCTGTGGGTTAATATTACATATATAAAAAAGTCATATCTTACATTTCCTTTGTTTTCCAGAGCAAATATTTATCACATTTCTTTGTAAAATAGTCATTTTAACCAACATGTACCCTCCAATATCCTGAACCGAGGAAGTGTTGACTGTTGTGCGGGGAACAGTTTGGATGCGATGATAAATATGGCGTGTCACAATGCACAGGGAGCGGCTATATTGTTCCTCACCGCGGTTCAATCTCGTAATATTAAATCTGTCAGGCATAATTGGTTTCCTACCAGATTAAAACATAAAACTGCGGGGAAGACACTGTTCGCGGCTCACCACCATCTGTGCTCTGCGATGTGACACTGCAGCAAGACTTAATGAATTATTAGGTCATTAAACGGCATCTCAATCTACCACCTTTAAGTTTTCGGGGCCTTCCCTCATCTCCTGCGCCCTCATTCAGCTGTGATGCCCCGTCGGCGCTCTGCCTGCACCTGCCCCTACAGATTACAGCAGCGAATGGTCATCCGGCAACTGCACTGTGTTCTTCTGGAGCTATCAGCCACAGGACACCTGTGTTTCCTAGTTACAGCCAAAGCCTGGCAGAAGCCCCAAAGCTCACTTCAAACACCGTTCGCTTGTAGAGACACGGCTCCCCTGCACCCTGCATGCGTGCTGATGATCTGAGCTGGGAGCCACGTTTCACCTCTGCCAGGGAAATTGGACGGAGGTGTTATTTTCACTCATATTTGGTCGTTTTGTTTGCAGCACATTTCAAAAGTTACACGCAGATTGTGCTGAAATGTGGACCGATATCCTGAGAATCGCTTGGTGGCGATGTGGAGCGGCAGGAATGATCTCATGCGCCGCTTAAGGTGTCTGAAATGCAAATTAGCTTTCAAACTTGGGTTTTTATTCATGCGCTGTTTTATTGAAAAAATCAAACCTGGAAGACAAAACACATCCACAAACAAGGTTAAGAAGTTTGCAGCTTTGCAGGTTGGAAAAATCAAGTTGGTTAAACTCTGCTGCGGGTTTTTGCTTTGATGTGCAGCTCGAGGTACTGAAGGCGGAGATTTGAGGTCTGGATATTGAATGTAAGCACATTTATTTTCATCATTTTATCCAAATTTATTAATCTGAATGTTAAACTGTAACAAAAAGAAAAGATCCTTACATTTGTGACCTGAGGCAGAGAAAAGATGTAATTTTTTGCTTGACAAATACCTTAAATGATGATCAAAATTGTTTTTCAGTATACAGAACAACTCCGTAATGAAATTCTCAGCTGATGGTTTCATTACTCTTCTGTTTGTGGGGAGCACAGCTCAGGATGCTGGAGGCTTTAGATGCATTTCTCAATTTTGAAGACACGGCAAGATCATATAGTTGTATAGCACACTTCATAAACACAAAGTGCTTCAATATAACAATGAGAGAGGAACTGTAGTAGCAAGAATAGTGACACTAAAAAAATATGTTTGGCCTCAAGAAAAAGAGTTAATGCAACAGTTTGCATCAACCTCCTGAAGTTATGACAACTTCAATGAAATAATGTTCAACCAACAAACTATGCTGGGTTAGTCTTTCGTCTATATTCAAGGTATTGTTAACTACAACACACATAAAAAGTCATTCAGTTGACCTGTTCCCACTGCTTAATTAAATGCATGGATACAAGATAAAAATCTAATTTGTTGATTTAAATAAACCTCTTAAGCTGCAAACATTGTTTTGGTACGTTGGGTTGACTTTTATGTTGCGTCAGCTCAATATTGTTAGTAATTTATACTCACATTCCTGTGTGAGTTTATTTAAAACAATATTCAAGTTGAGTTCACTTAATGAAATTGGCTTGATAACTTACATTTTCTTTACCTTGGGTTCAGGATTTCAAGCCCCCTGCAATATTTGAACATGCTTGAACAATTTTCAACAATTAATTCTGGTAATTAAAGACACTTTTGACTGTAGAGGAAAAGCTAATTCACCAAACTTGATTAGTACTTTGTTGACTGAACATAATTTCATTAGAGGTCATCGTAAGTTAAAAAAAAAAAAGATTGTTTGAAGCTGGGCTGCATGGTGTCTCGGTGGTTAGCAGCATTGCCTCACAGCTAGAAGATCCCTGGTTCGCGTCCCGGTTAGGACGCCTGGGATCTTTCTGTGTGGAGTTTGCATGTTCTCCCTGTGCAGTGTGGGTTTTCACCGGGTACTCCAGCTTCCTCCCACAGTCCAAAAACATGCTGAGGTTAATTGATTATTCTAAATTGTCTATAGGTGTGAATGAGAGTGTGCTTGTTTGTCTCTATGTGTAGCCCTGCAATAGGCTGGCACCCGTCCAGGGTGTCCCCTGACTTTTCCCGAGTTGGCTGGGATAGACTCCAGCCCCCCATAGGACCCTACAGAGGATTAAGCGGTGTATAGATAATGGATGGATGGATGGATGTTTGAAGTTGTTAAACTGTTACTTACCTTTTTTTTAAAAGCCCAAACAGTGCACTGACTTAACGACTGGTAGCATGAACACAAGCTTTTAAAGTTGATTACTCATAAAATTAAGTTGTTCCCACAAGTATTTTCACTTTACTTCACGAAAAGTTTTAGGTGTTATAAGATAAGATAAACCTAATTGATCCCTCATCGGGAAAATGTACAAATTTGATTACGAGAATTAAAAAATAGTTTAGTGAATTTCATTAAGTTACCTCATCTTGAATTTAGTTTAAACTGAAGTTTATAAAAAAAAATTAAGTTTAAATTACACCCAGTATTAAGTTGATGCAATTACCAAAACATCAAATGTTTACGATCTACAGTTACAAGTTTTATTTATTTGTTTTTTTAAATCAGAAATTCAAATTTTTATCTTGCTACCATGCATTGAACTAGGTGGTGGGAGCACGTCCTTGTAATTCAGTTACAGTAGGAATTATAAGAGCTATTCACAACGAACATGCATGCAGGAAGACTTGCATCTCGACTGCTCAGGTAAAACGAATGTATTCCACATTATTAAAAGGCAACAGGAAAGAAAGGCTTTTAAATGAGATTTTGAAATGAGAAACCGAGCACATTGCAGGTCCTCGAGGAGTCTATCTGTGCTCCGCCGCTGAAGTGGCTCTCGGAACAGCAAGGATATTAGAACAAGATGACCCCGAGAGGTATGAAATGAGTTCCTTCATTGTTTTTGTCGTTTACCATGGCAGTGTTGCACTCTGAAAAACGCTTTATTTAATACGTTTTCTGGCTTTGTTTTGAGAGGAGGAATAAAAGACAGACAGGAGATGTGAGGAAAGAGAGCAGGGGAATGACTTGAAGCAAAAGGTCCGGCCGGTCGGGAGTCGCTGCTGATGGCATTTGCTGTCCGTGTGGTGTTGACCTGAACGGCTCAGCCATCGGGTCGCTCCCTGAGAAACAGTTCGGTTTCATCAGGTGAAGTCGAGCACAAACAACAGGATTATATTTTCTCTGAGAGAGCAAAAAATAAAAGTTACCATGGCAAGACTGAGAAAAAAAGACGATAGTTTTGGTTAGGGATCGACTAATATGGGTTGTCCAGGGCCGATACCGATGCCGACTGCTGGTTCTCAAGAATAACTGATATTTAGAGCCGACGAACATTAGATCTCATATTCTAACAGCATGTTATAGAACCTGTCAGTCATAACTGAACTTCTTCATTAGTAAGGGTGACTATAACTGAATATGTAGAAGAGAAATGGGAGTGATTTCATTATGACCTCTCGACTGAGGTTGATCAGTTTGTCTTCTGCAGTTCCGTCTGATGTTCTTCTCTGTTTTATTAATCTTTCATTGTTCTATCACTTTTATTGCAAACTAAGGTCCAGATCTGAAAATATTAATAATTATTGTTTTCCAGACTTTGTTTCAGGTTCATCTGTGGCTGCCTTTTAACTGAGCCGCTAGCCACTAGCATAGCCTTAGCCACTGAGAGAGAGGCTAATTTCCTGGTTTGTGTTTCTTGTTCAGTTTTTGCCGCTTGAGAGACATTTCTGAATGACAACAGACAGAGAGAGGAGGCTGCATCAGACCTGGAGTAGAGCATTTACAGTAATTGATCAATAATCGGCCAGTAAAAATACCAACTGCCAAACATCGTCCACAACAATCGGACAGGCCAATAATCGGTCTGTTCCTAGTTTTGTCTACCAGTCTGCAAGTAACATTCATTCATGTGTATTAAAAGGGCGCCTGAGCATCTTCATGATGTGATCTATTATTCATACATATTCCCTGCAGAATCCCTACTGCTTTTACAAAATCTGCCTGTTTAGACTTTTGCAGTAAATTCCTTGAGAATTTTGGGAAAGCTTCATCTCACCTGAGGCAACCAAGTCATTCCTTGTTTTCCCGGCGACCTTTTCCTTCATCACCACATTTCCACTCCTCGACCTTGATCAGAGGCAACATGTTTTTCCTCGGTGGAAAAGGACTGAGTGGGAGGACTGAACCTTTCACAAAAGTCACAAACACACACGGTGACAACTGCATTCACAAAACATAAGTTGTCAGCAGCCGGACATGTGTTTTCAGCGTCGCGGTAACATTCTGCCTGAGGCTTTTTGTTTTTAAGATTTGATGTCTGGCAGAGGGGGGAGATAGAAGCTGATAGAGAAATAGAGAGAAAATATTCAAGTGGGAAAGCCAAAAATGACCGACCATGTGCTGGTTCTATTTTCTGGAGGTGAAAAAATATATTTTTTCAGTTGTCCACCAGTTTGGCTTGCGTTGTGTTGAGACGATGCTGGCACTCTGAAGGAGCAGATGCCTCTGATTAGCTGCCATTACTCCTCTGTGACGCTGTACAAACATATTCCTGCTTCCTCCCGTGGGTGATCGCAGGTCCAACTGCGTTTTCTGCCAGCGGCGTGCATGTGTGTGTGACAGAATGATAAACAGGGAGACAAAATGGGACGAGATTGAGGATGCACAGCAGAGAAAACACAGAGAAAGATGCAGAAAAGTGGAGCTATCCGAGCACAGCGTCCGCACTTCCTGTCTGCCCACAGGGACACAGATTCAGGTTGGATGACACCACGAGGCCAGTCAGGCAGACAGGATCCTTGAAGGGTTTGGTCCAGCAGATTAAAGCAAGACAGCTGCTTTGATGCTGGCTCTGCTGTGTGGCGACTGGAGTGGAGCAGGGTGGAGAGCTGGATTGTTGTTCTGCCCAGTGCTCAAACGTCCTCCTTTCCCCTGGATGCAGAAACGGCAGCTTTTTCCACGGTTTGGAAGCAGAACCGGCCGTCATCTTACAGAAGTCGTGTTCCTCATGAGAGCCAGAGTCTAGCTGAAGAAAAAAAACTGTCAGATTAGGTCCTTTTAAATAAAAAAAAGCTTGAACATAACCGTTTTTGATGCTGAATTGATTTTATTGTTATGGCATAAAGGGAATAATGGAACATTTATTGTAAAGCACAGAGAATTAAAATGCATTGCATGTTACAACAATAATACTTCAGTAAACACAAGTTTGTTTAATCACTGTGATAATTTGTTCAAGTGGAGATTAAAATAGAGACAATATTGGTAAGTTTAATGGATCTCTCTATAGTTATACACTGATCAGCCACAACATAAAAAACCACTGACAGGTGAAGTGAATAACATTGATCATATTGGTACTATGTGGTGTTCTGATGGAAAACCTTGGATTTTAACATCCATGTTGATGAGACTTAGACACCCAAATAAACATTGTCCCACAACAAGCACACTCCCTCATGCTAATGGAAATCCTAATGTCACTGGAATCGCTGCTTCTCTGTGACTAAATTTGTCAGTTGAAATGGTTCAGACGCTTGATTCGGATGTTTCCTTCCTTTGGGGGGTTTCTGGACAAGTCTAACCGGAGGGATTATATATCTCATCTCGTCTGGGAACGCCTCTGGATCCTCCAAGCGGAACTGGAAAATGCTCCTAGGAATAGGGACGTCTAGAATGACCAGCTTAGCCTGCTGCCAACATGACTCGAACCTGGATAAGTGGATAAATATCATAAAATTGGAAGTGTTTAGGCCACGTTCTATTGACAAGGAGCTTCCAGGGAAAAAAATTAGGAGCATCCATGTCCATGAATGTAAAATAAAGTACATTTTAAGTCTTATGTACTAAATTACCATAATTATGTGTTTAAGTTGGTAAATGAACAAAATATATGTAGTTATCAAGTACATTTCATTAAGTTACCCAACTTGAATTCATTTTTAAATCAACTTGAGAGAAATTTAAGTCCAAATTACACACGATATTAAGTTTATGCAAATACCAGCATTAATAAGACAACCCAACACCAAACATAATGTTTGCAACTTTAAAGGTTCATTTAAATCATCAAATCAGAATTTTTATTTTGAAGCCATGCATTTCCTTAAGTGGTAGAAGTAAGTCCCTTGAAATCTTTTTTTAAATATAAATTTGGACCTCTCTAGGCTGTGTTCTGCCTACAAGAAGCTTCCAGGACATAATGATAGCAGCAACTGTGTACATTAATGTAAAATAAGAAACTGTGCTTACCTTTTTACACTCAAATGCTTTTCATCTTTTCCAACATTAAAAATAAGAACCAACAATGTTGCGACAACTGGTTAACTCTGTAAACCTGTGATGCAGGTTAGCAGTACTAAGTCTGTGGATTATGATCCCCATTCTTTTATTATTCATCCTGCAGATCTTTCTGTTCTTGTTGCTGTGCAGACTTCAGAATGGTGGGTATTTGCACATTGCAGAATGAAATTGTTGCAAATAGTTGAAAATAAGGTGAAAAAAGCTTTACTTTTGAACCTGTTCTGTGCATTTATTCTTCTGTGACCGTTATTTTTCAGGATAGTACGCAACAAATTCACATAAACGAGCTCCCTCTTGCTAGAATTCCCAGTAAGGATGTCTAGAAGTCGGCCAGGTAACGTCACGTTGGCACAACTTTCATTTTAAAGCGACTTTTCAACCACAGCTGGAAGCAACGGACACTATCGGGGACATGTTTGCGTGGTTCTGTCAATTCGTTGATCTGTCCTTGAGCAAGAGAGACTCTGAACCATAAAATGACTCTTGATGTGTGCAGATGTGGGAATGTCTAAGTTGTTTTTTTCTAATAAAAGTGGCTCCCAACTTCTGTGCAAACCTGGGTAAATATACTTTCCAAAGATGAGATGCAGCCTATGATTATGCCATTCATGTGCAAGCTGATTTTTTAAGATCTCTAATTGCAAAAATATTAAAATAAGATGGTTAGAGCCACTGTCTGCATGTATTTGCTATTAAGATAATACATTTTTACACCTCAAGGCACACAGAGCGTTCTGGTGAATATATGCACAGAGTTTTTGTTTTCAAGAAAACTCCATATGGCACCTTTAAATAGACTGATATCTTTTAATCCTAACAGCCAGAGGGGCATGTGTGAGTAAATACTGCACATCTGTACCGACTGTAAGACGTGATTGAGGCGAAGTACAAAAGCATGACATCTCATTTGTATATGATTACACTTGTATAACGCTGACAGACTTCTGAGAATTCTTTCATTACTGACCCATGGGGGGGGAAAGTGTTTCATTACGAACCGGAGCGCGACTCTCTGGGATGAAGATGAGGGGAAAAAGGATCAAAATCAGAGAGGAAAAGGTGAGAGATCTTTCTCCATGATTGGCTGCTTCATTAGTTTGTTTACTCCATTATTTATTAAGTACATAATAAGCCTCTCAAGATGACTAAATGGGTCTCTGCGAGCGCCTAAGATGAATCTGACTTCTAAAATATCAGCGCTTGATAAATTCATCCTCCGTCCCTGCAGGATTTGTGTGAGTCATCGCAACTTCTATGCAGCAGACACTTTAATGAACGATGCTTTGAGGAGAAAATCACACTGAAATGTGTCATGATCCAGTCATGCTTTAGTGGCAAAATCAACTTGTTTTTTATTGCTGTTTGTATCTTAGTAAAAATCAGCGACGACGCGACAGATGAATCAAGGCGGGGAGGTTGTAATGGCGCGCTATATGCAGAGTATTTCGCCGCAGCTGATTGAATCACCAGGACATCGACGTGGAACACTATCGCTGGCAGAATTAATCACTCTTTCTTTGTTAGCAGTGTTTATTTGTGTGCGCCGTCGCCTTGCTGTTGATGATCTTGAGGGGCATTCGAGTCGGAGAAAATTAAGGCCATCAACGCATGTGTCATGCAGAGTGGCTGATTGCAGAATTCCCACATCAGGGAGCAGAGTCCATTATCATTAGTTATCCACAGATATGTGCCACTGAGAGTCAAGGATGATAGAACGAGAGGAGAAATAAAAAGGGAAGGGGTGGGTTGGGGTGAGAGAAGGAGCTAGGTAAGACATAGCAGAATGGGGAAAAGAGAGCTCAATAGAGCAGGAGAGATTGGAAAAGAAAATGCACACGGGGAGGGGAGGAAAGACGGGCGAAGGGGAGAAAGTGAGAACAAGAAAGAGCTATTGATTGTCGCCTCTGCACCTGCCATAGTGGAAGAAAAAGCACCAGACAAAATGAAATGTCATCATTCGGGAAGAGACTGGTGGGTTCCCTGACTCATCTCGCACAAGGGCCACTCGGGCTGTCAGCCACCATTCCCTCCGACATTCATCAACATTCATCACCACTTGCCCAGAGTGAGATTCATCTGAGGCAAACGCATGCAAAAAGAAATAATAGCGGGCTCGCATCAATCACTCGCACGCACAGGAGCCTCTGTGGCAACTGTTTGGTCATCTAAGCGAGAAACAAAGAGGCCACAATGAAGCTTCCTGTGTGTGAGCTGAATTCCAGCAATAAAAGAGCCGCTGAATTGTTATTTTTCCTGATGGTCAGTCACATCGCATTTAGCAGTAGTGACGAGGTGGGTTGACAGACGAAGGAGGCGTCATTGTTGATATGAAAACACCTCAGAGTGAATTATCGTCCTCCTCCCTCGAGCTCCACCTCAGGCAAAGAAAGGAAGGCGTGTTTAAATCGCCCATCAATTTAAAAAAGTTTTTTCTGCACTCAGTCAGTTTTTACAGCTGGAAACAGCTGCATGGCATGACGTAGAAGCCCTGTCGCCATGGTTACCTTGCAGCTCACATTTCCTTATGATGATGATTTATATGGTTGGAAAAAGATCCGTTACGTAAGTTTTTTAAATTTCTAAATATTTGTTTCTTGTGAAATATCTTCTTCTCTCCCTGAACTGTAAAAGATGAAAGTATTCAAAGGAGACGAGTTTAAGAGGCTTCCAGTAGGCGTTGTTTGGTAATCGGAGCCACAAACCAAAACCAATTTGTTGTTTCAGCTGCACTGAAAAAGTGTGTAAAGTTGCATGCAGCATACATTGTTGGGACTTTGTTATAATGTTGCACTTTAGCTCTCTTGCACAGAAATTCATCACAAAGTATTTGAAGTAAAAAGCAAAAAAACCAATATATAATACCTGTTAAATGAGCTGCTATCTGCTTCTTCATGGCTCAAGCTTGCGACACACGTGATGTACATTCCGCTGCATAGAAGATTGTGGTTTAAAATACCTCCTCATTGAAAATGGTTTCCGCTCATGATAAAAAGCAGTAGTTTGCTTTTGTAGCCGACACTAAGTGAGCGCCCAAAGATGCCACAAAGGCTATCAGCAAAAGACCAAGCGAACCTACACGTCCAAATTAGCATCTCAGCAACAGACATGCAGCCTTGTACAGAGATTTCAAAGAGCGGCAAGTTAGTGAATGTGCTTAAGTTTAAAATATTTGGCAAAAGTCAGATATTTCTACTTATATACAATCTGGGCAATAATAGCACTCTATCTGTATTTTCTATTTATCAAAAAATTGGTGCAAAACCACTGACATGTGCAATAATGTTATTTTTTTTACAACTCATACTTCTGCATATTTTGGTGTATTTTTATTTCATACTTCATTCCTTAAATGTTTGCACTATCTTTGCTGCTGTAACATTGCAAATTTCCACACTGTGGGGTTCATAAAGGCTTATCTTATCTTATCTTAACATATTTCATAGCAAAACAGGAGTGTATATCTTCACATTTGTACTGGAGAATTAAACTTGTTTAGCTTTAACCACACACCTGCAGCACCATTTAGCAGTGAAATGGCATCTGGTTGAATATTACCAGAAATACATGGCTGTGCATTATTAACTTGAGTGATACCAGCGCTCAATGTGCTAATAAATATTTACTATTCTAATGATGTTATCAGTGTGATTTGGTTGGTGCTCAAAAAGGTAAGGACAGAGGGACCTAAAGTCAGCCCCAAGGTGTTAAAGAAACCTGGACATCCTGCGAAATAGTCAAAGTGTGTGATTAAAAGAGGAATGTAAGGAAAATATAATATATTGTTATAATGTAGTACAATCTTGTTTGTTTGGGAAAACAAACAACTTTCGATTTATGAGGAGAAATCTATGCATCTTTTATGATTTTTACGTCTACTCCTTACAAACTGATGGATCTCGTATAATAATAATAAGTGTAACTATATCTGCCGACTAGTTCTGGTGTAGGATCTCCAGCATGTGGAGTGAATAAGTTAACTACATCTGTTTTTTATGTCATGCAGGGCAAAAACAGATCTCTAGAGTTTCTCATTATTAATAGGTTTAATTGCCTCTGTTGAAAACTAAATTTTAATTTTCATAAAATTCTGTTGAACCACAACAACAGAGGCCATAAATCTATGCAATGCTTCCCCTTTGCAGTATAAATATTTGTCTTTTCATACAGCTTTACACTCCTGTGACTCTCACTTCCCTCCACATTAAAAGCTCTCTAGGTGGATGACAAACTTTTCCACCTTCACTTTCAAGGACCTCCACACAACGATGCAGGAGAGAAAACTGTGTCTCCTCACTGTCAGAACCGAAGCAAACGCCTCCTTCTAATCTCCGCAGACTGTTTTCAAACTGATTCCTGACCCCTCTCGGCCGTCACATATTTAAGCGAGCTGAGTTTTTTGTTTCCACCTGCGCAGCTTTTCTCTGACAATGCCACGCTGGGATAGGAAGATAAGGAGAGGGAAGGTTGAGGCTATAAGACGAATCAAACATCACCCCCCCTCCTGTCTGCTTCACTTGATTTCAATTTGGTATCCACTGGAAACAGGCGTTCTTCACCGGGCTCTGATAATGCCGTGTGCACTCTACTGATATCTTTAACGGAGAGGTAGGCGCTGCGCTCTTCATCAGCACCGACTCATTTTCAGCAAGCATGAGATTTTATTAAGAGAGAGAGGGAGGATAAAAAAAAACTCAAGGTATTTCTCAACACACTTGGAGGAGCTGTGACTTAAGCTTCTCTGTTTTTAAAGTGTGGGCAAGCATATCCCTTCAGTGGCCTGTCGACTGCACTGTTGCAGAAAAAAATGTCAATTGCAGCAAGAATTAGTGAGATAGAAACCATAGACTGTATATAAAAGATGGACGTAGCCACCTTGATGTCACCCTTTGGTTTGTGGACTAATGTTTTGAAGCCTCAGATTTTGCATTTGGCCTTCTTGATTTTTTGAAACTGAACTTCATGATCAAACTGTGGATCTAATTGAGAACTTGAGGATACTATACACGCTGATAAGGTAGCAACCTCTGTACCACAAGCTAACTCTGCTTTATTGTCTATTTTTTTACTCAGTGGGACCATCCATCCATCCATTTTATTCCACTTATCTAGGGTCGAGTCACATATGCAGCAGGTGAGGCAGATAATTTAAGTTGTCCATCTCCCCAACAACACTTTTAAGTTCTTCCGGGGGGATCCTGAGGAGTTCCCAGATCAAATGAGATATGTAATCCCTCCACTAAGTTATGGGTCTACCCTGTGGTACTCTCCCAGTGTATTTGAATCAGATGTCTGGACCACCTCCGTTGGTTGGTTGGATGGATGGATGGATGGATGGATGGATGGATGGATGGATGGATGGATGGATGGATGGATGAATTGATGGATTGATAGATTGATAGATTGATAGATAGATAGATAGATAGATCGATAGATCGATAGATAGATCGATCGATAGATCGATAGATCGATAGATAGATAACTTTATTCCTCTTGGGGAAATTCAAGGTATCCTGTAACTCAGACATACTACATGTAAGAAAAATAAGGTACAAATCATGCTGGTACAAGAACCAAGCTATGGTGCAAGAACAAAAAACACGTGGAGCTGGTAGAATTTTAAAAAAAGATTATAAGGTATAAATACAGGATTACAGGAAATAAGATTAGTGCAAAGTTGAGTTACTTGAGTGTAGCAGCCAGTAGTCTGGGTCACTGTTTTTGACCAAGGTGTTGTGGTACCTGTTGGTTGTAGTGACAAAGGATCTTCTGTACATTCGGTCCTGCAGCACAGCGAGATAACTATAGCTGCTCCTCTGTCCAGTCAAGATGTTATGAAGAGGGTGGCTGGCATTGTTTAGGATGGACTGCACTGTCCTGTGTCTCTCACATAGTCTAAAACCACAGTCCTCAGTGAGTCCAATCTCCTGCCAAGCACAGAACCAGCCTTCTTCACCAGCATATCCAGCAGCTTTGTGTTCTGCTCAGTCATGCTGCCACCCTAACAGATCACAGCACAGAAAAGAGCACTTCCCACCCCTTACTGGTAGAACATATGCAGCACTGTACTGCATATGTTGAAGGATCCGTCGAAGGACCTGTCCCTTCTGGTACAGAGCGTCTGTGGTTGCAGACCAGTCCAGTTTGTTGTTGGGCGCAAACCTAAGTATTTATAGGTTTTCACCACTTCAGTTCCTCCCTTTTGATATTGACAGCCTGGAGCAGGTACAGGAGCCCATGACCATCTCCTTGGTCTTGGAGATGTTCAGCAAGAATCAGTTCTTACCAGTATTTTCCTGGCATGCAAACTGCAGAAGGTCAAGTGAATGTGCAACCTGTGGTCTCAGAAAGCAGTGAAGAAGCAACCAATTGAATGTCTTCATGATGTGTGATATGAAGGCGACTGGTCTGTTGCCATTTTTCTCAACCATATGCCCTACTTTGTACAAAGAGACTTGAAACTATAACGATTGAGACCATTTTATTCAAAAACAGTTGCTTAACCTGTAGTTTAGCTTGGTACCAGGTGCAGATTTATCTTTTTTTTTTAAAGAACTGGTCCTCTATTTCAGGCCTGCAGGTAACTATTGGCTAATTAGCAGGACATATGAGCAACTGCAGCAAGCAAACACACTAGTTAATCCATTCCTTTTTAAATGGTATAAAAGAAACCACGTTCCACCCTGTGTCAGCAAGGTTTGAGCTGCTGTAGCTGTGAAAGAACAGTGCGAAACAAATGGCCAGTTATCTCTAAAATGTATTTCGTGCTTAAATTGTGGTCCCATGCTGTTCTTCTGCTGTTAGAGGAAGGTTATACTGCTGCATCTCGAGGGGTTTGACATTTTCTTAAAGTGTGTGCCGGTGCCAACCTTTTCTACAGATTTAGCCTGTTATTTTCTGATTTGCCGCAATGCACTGGGATAATTTTGCAGTGACGCAGGTTCTTGCAAATCTCTTTTACGACATCACACGTGCAAAAGGAAAATACAGAGTCCTCTTTAATTTACAGGGGTTAAACCTGCTCTTCACAGATCCTTTGTGGTATTGATAATTCCCCCTACTTTTGTGCAATCAATGCCGCGTGATGGTGATGGCGGCTGACAGGTACAAGGAGTTACCCTCTCATTAAAGCCTTCTTGACTTCAGGGTGACGGAGCGCTCGGAAATACTGCTGGTCAACTTCCCCGTTGATCTTTGAGCAACCTGCGTCTGCAATGAGGGTGTCAGATAAAGGTTATTTCACACAGCCGGAGGATGAGCAGGAGGCCACCTGCACACATCTCGTTATGTAACATCCATCGAGAACATGCAGCACAAACTCGGAGGGACCTTGGTTTCATTGTTTCGCCCTGGTTACAGTTACGCAGATGTTCAGCGCTCCAGAGCACTTTCAGATCAGTCATCAGAGGATGTGAAGGAAATGTGCTTTTTGAGATTGAATCATGTCGTTGGTCAAGTTCAAATTCATCAAGATTCAAGCATCTGATGAGGTGGAAGTGTATGAAAGTGTTTGCCTCAAGCACAGAGTCGCTGTGAAAAAGAAAACCCAATGAAGAGAAAAGAGATGACCATCGTTACCGGGGTTCCAGGTTATGCAGCATCAGGATGTTTTTTTAAAGTAAAAGCCTTATTTTTAGTCAGTTTGTCTCTGCCTGCCACCACTGCAACTGATGTGGAGCCATTATGTTGTTAAATACAGTTTTATTAGGATGTTTGTTAGAATTCCTTAACCTGCTAAGCTAATTTCATATCATACACACACAAGAAATCTATAGTTCTATTTGGTCGTATTTATTATTTCTGTAAGGGGAAGTTTTTCATTTTACCAGCCAGTATCATGATCTGGAGCCCACTTTAATATTCATTAGATTTTATGTCTGATTTATTCTATGATGGATTTTGCATTTAATATGCTGAGAGTTCTGTCTAGAGCACAGACAAATTAATGCGATCCACTCTTTAGGAAGATCTGTATCCATGACATACACCTGCATTATGATCGGAATTAAATCAAACATTCTCCTGCTTCAAAAGCAAGAACAAAGTTGTGACTTTTATTCATTTGCAAAGAGTTATTCAAAGCATAAGTTTTAATTACTAAAATGTCACACTGCTTGAAATGTATTGTAACTGAGCCAACTGATGCTGAAGCTTGAATACTAACCGAACTCAAACTGATGTAAGGTAAAACTTTATTGAAGGAAATTCTTGTCAGATATTCCTGAAGAAAAAAATAAAACAAATGACAAAATATAAGAAATGCAGTGCCTTATAAGTAAAACGCAATAAGATGTAAGTACAATAAATTACTGAATTAACTGAAATAAGTGAGCTAAGATGAGACTAGAATAGAACAGTAAAAAATAATGCTGGCAATTATACTGAGGTAATAAGTGAGATGACACATGATAATGAAATAATGAAATGAAGTATTGCACACACTGACAGTGTTTTACACGGAAACGATATATTACACCTGATAATGAAATATTATGAATAAAGCTGAAATATTACACCTGAGAAATGAAAATCTGAAATGTTGCACATAGAATAGACAATAGAACAGAAATACGTTATTGATCCCCAAAGGGACATTCTGTTGTTACAGTAGCAAGCAGAAAGAGTAAAGTGACCACCACAATAGAAAAACATACAATATAAATATAGAAAAATACACTAAGATACAAAATACGCACTAACAGGTAACATATACTATGAATAAAAATAGACTAAATATATGCATATTTATATATAATTTAAAAACAGATCAGCCACAACATCCTGACCACTGACAGGTGAAGTGAATAACATTGATCATATTGGTACTATGTGGTGTTCTGAAGGAAAACCTTGGATTTTAACATCCATGTTGATGAGACTTAGACATCCAAATAAACATTGTCCCACAACAAACACACTCCCTCATGCAAATAGAAATCCCAAATGTCACTGGCCTACCCCCGCAGGAAAATGCACCCCACCACATGGAAAAAAACATCAAACAATCAGGAACATGTTGAGGAACATGACAATGGCCCAACATGTTGATTTGACCTCCAAACTTCCTACACCCCATTGTGATCAAGCATCAACAGGATGGAACAAGTTGGATTGACAGAGGCCCCACTGCACAAGCCAGAGTACCCAAAGGATCCAGTGCCAACGTCCTGGTTCCAGACCCCATAGGACACCCAGAGAGGTCCTCTTGTCATTTTTTGACTGCATAAGGGGGATCAACACAATATTAGACAGGCTGTCGTAATGTTATGCCTGATCGGTGTATATTTGTACATTACATATTGCACATGAAATGATGCAGGAACTGAAAAAGACAGAAACAAAACAAAAGTAGCACCCCTGTGTCTAAGAAATGAGGACAAAGCAACCTATTTTACTGTTACAGTGCATAACAAGTTAGACTGTGTGCATATCCTACTATATGAACTGCAGTAGTTGCGTGTCTTTGTGTTGTATATTAAAGTTTCCCCCTCACTGCAGATGCAAACTGTCAGTCAGAGAACTGCAGGGTAAAAGGAGGGTCAAGAGGCCTTTAACAGTAGTGTCAGAGCTGACACATACAAGTTTCTTTACATTTTAAAATGAGAATAGACAAGCTATGCTGCTGGATGAACTCTGAACTTCACTTTACATTCTATTATATACATGCATTAAGAGCCCACACATTCCTCTCACCCCTGCTCTCAAAACTCCAGTCTGACATCTGCGTTTATGCGGCAGTATTCACATTCAAAACTCCATTTTTTTTGCCCTTTCTTCTCCTAAATGGAGAATTTAATCACGACAACTTAATGGACAATTTAATGGCTGCCCAACATCAAAAAAGAGGAGCAACAGAGGGTGATAATGGAACTTTCACCTGGATATGCTGTGGCAGTATTTGCTTTAAAAAAATGCACTTTTTTTCCCTCAGTGTTCACAAATAAATCAAACTGTAAAGTATAGAGATCCCACACTTACTGCTACCAAATACCTCCTTATATTCACATATCATGTTTTGAAATAGTTAGTTTAGACTTTTGGTGAGTTTTTTAGGTATTCTGTTTTTGCATTTGCATCTGTAAACAGCTTACTTGGATTGCAAAAATCTAGATTAGCTCTTAACCTGTTTTTGATTTACACCAAAGAGCTGGACCCATCAGAGCTCACCTTATTCTTTTTTACCCTGATCTGACCAAACAACGTGCTCCCAACATTCATCAGGCTTCTTTTTCTTGTTCTTTTTGCAGTTTTGTACCAAACGGCACCATGTTTTCCTTGAATCGTCCCTCACACTGTCTGATTTGTCACAGAAATTTTCATTAATGCCGCGTCTGAAACTCTTCCCTTTCTGTTTTCACTGCTGAATTTTGCAAACAGTGACTTTCTGTGGCGCCATGTTAGCAAGATAACCACTGCAGCTCTGATTAGACGTACTAAGGGGTAGTTTCTTTACCTCCTGATCACTGCTGCGACTGTGTTTTAACTCATTTTCAGTTACCAACCTTCTCTACAGTCAGACCTTCTTGCGTGTGGAGCCATGATGGAGACATGCAGGTCGTTTTATAACCATTTTTATGCATTCGGGCTAATTGGAAATCACAGCTGAACTCAATTATGCTTCAGCAATCCAAAGTTTTCAGCTTGTGTGTGAGTGATTATAATGTTGTTGCACCAAGTTTCTATTTTGGGGTTTGTATTTTCAATATAACCCTTCCAAAGTATCTGTTTCTGATTCCGAAAAAGAGGCAATACTGCTCAGCTTAGAAATAGTGTTATTATTGAAAGATGATGCAGTTTTGACTCATTTGGCACTGAAATTGTATTGTACTGATTATAGTAGGCGCTATGAATCAACTGTAGACCGATTACTAGCTTGTTCATCAGTTTCCAGTGAGCCGCCTTGGTGCAACTTTCATCCTTCCTTCTGTTATTCTGCAAAATTTCACTGGTTGCCTGTGTTTCTTTATGTCAGTTTGCAGTCACATTGATGTTGATGATAAAGTAAACCACACAAAATGAAAGAAAAACAAACCAAAACCTGACACTTATAAACGTACAAACTGATCAACACCCACTCTTCATGACAAAATGGCTCTTAATTCACTTTTTCCAATGTTGTTTCTGAACAGTTGTTGTATATTAACTGGGTGTAACTTGTTGCTTGCTTTGAATATTATTTGCACAGTCCTGAAATTAACTCAATCAGTACATTTCACAGTGTTTGTTTAGACAATACATCAGTGTGCCCATTATATACCACATTATGCACTATTCTTATAGCTATTATTGTAATATTTTACCGGATTAAATGTAGTATTATACACCGATCAGGTATATCATTTTGACCACCTGCCTAATATTGTGTTGGTCCCCTTATGTGGTCAAGAATGCTCTGAAAAATCGGACATGGACAAGAGGACCTCTCAGGGTGTCCTATGGGGTCTGGAACCAGGACGTTGGCACTGGATCCTTTGGGTACTCTGACTTGTCCAGTGGGGCCTCTGTCAATCAAACTTGTTCCACTGCATCCTGTTGATACTTGATCAAAATCGGGTGAAGGAAGTTTGGAGGTCAAATCAACATGTTGGACCATTGTCATGTTCCTCAACATGTTCCTGATAGTTTGATGTTTTTGCCATGTGGTTGGGTGTATTTTCCTGTGGAGGTAGGCCAGCGACATTTGGGATTTCCATTTGCATGAGGGAGTGTGTTTTTTATGTTGTGGCTCATCGGTGTATATGTTACCCCACACTTCTGCACAGTGGGTCATGTGTGTTAAAAACAGTGAGCAGTATAATGCGTAAGAGGCTTTTAAATTCAGCATGTTTCTTTTCCTTCATAGTAATGAAACAGTTTATGACAACTTTGCTCTTATACATTTAAATCCAGCAACACACATAGAAATGTATTTTCATATACTATTTTAATGCTGTCAATATTTTTCTGAACTAAAAAGTATATTTTGTGATTGCCAAACAGCATTCATTTTGTTTCTTCGGTTTAATGATAGTTTAATCCTGTCAAACCACTGTTTTATTTTACAATTTTTAGTTTAATTAATAATCGTCTGAGCAAAGAATACTGGTATCGTCTGCAATTACCACAAAATTAATTTCCCTCGAAACCTTGCACAAATCATTTATATACAGTCGAAACTATTTTTTGCTCCTAGCACTGACCCTTTTGTTGTGTTTTACTTATTTGCAGTCTTCATCAAAAGCAGCGACCATGTTTCCTTCATTTGCTGGAAGTTTTGCATGCATATGTAATGAAGCTTATTCGAACATCAAGCTCTTGCAACTCTGTTTTTGTGTCAAACTGCAGGAAAAGAGTTAAGAATTAGGTCAAAACCCTCGGACGTCGAAATCTTCCCCCCTTTTTTGTGTTCGTGTTGAACAACTGTGTGCGATCATCCGGCGCTCTCGCACTGGTGGCCGCGGAGGGTTCAGGGGTGGAGCTCTGGTCAGCCATTGATAAGGGAGCCCAGTTACAAGAACCGCGTGCCACTTGTAGATAAATTTTTTGTTATAAAAGGACAAAGAAAGACAGAAATTAAAAAAAAGAAGACTGATTTTGTAACCACGGCGACTCAGTCTCAGCCGAATCAAGGTTACAGTGCGCAAGAGCAGACCCATTTCCAGACACGTAACAGGATTAGTTTCACCACAGAGTCTAATGCAGGCTTTGTGTGTGTGCGTTTTCCTGCCCATACAAACACACACTGGATGCAACAGCAGCTTTATTCCCCTCGCTTATTCTGTTATTTTTAATTCTTTAAGTCAGTCCCATAAAGTAGGGTGGTGCTGTAGAGAAAATGAAATAACATATAGGAGCAAATACCACATTAACATTCCCTGTCACGCATCCATTCCACTGCCACCTCCTCTGGCTCTGCTGGGAAGATCCTGACCGGTGGCGAAGAGCTAAATACATCTGGAGCGTCAGAGCAGATTAGAACAGTCTGGAAATTAATCATAACATACCTGGAAGAAAAACTAGATGCATAAATGGCATTTGTGTGATTCTGAGCTGTGGAGAAAGTCACTGGTGTCACACTGGCTCCTTAGGGCTGACCTACGAAGTGAGATTAGTGGGTTAGTGAAGTGTGGCTCTCTTTCAACCTCCTAGATCACCAAGGTTTCCCATCCTCCTTGTGAGACAGTCACTCTTTTAATGACATCTCATTTGGTAATGATTCATCACGTTTTAAATCGACTACACAGTGAATACGGAACTGAAGCTTGACTTTAATATGTGTATGTATATATACAGTTAGGTCCATAAGTATTTGGACATTGACAGAATTTTCAGCATTCCAGCTCTGTACAACACCACAATGGATTTGAAATGAAACAATCAAGATGTGCTTTAAGTGCAGACTTTGAGCTTTAATTTGAGGGCATTTACATCCAAATCAGATGAACGGTGTAGGAATTACAACACATTTTATATGTGCCTCCACCTTTTTAAGGGACCAAAAGTATTTGGACAAACTAACATAATCATAAATCAAGTTGTCACTTTTTAATACTTTGTTGTAAATCCTTTGCAGTCAATGACAGCCTGTAGTCTGGAACTCATGGACATCACCAGACGCTGGGTTTGGTCCCTGGTGATGCTCTGCCAGGCCTCTGCTGCAGCTGTCTTCAGTTCCTGCTTGTTCTTTGGGCATTTTCCCTTCAGTTTTGTCTTCAGCAAGTGAAATGCAGCTCAATTGGATTAAGATCAGGTGATTGACTTGGCCATTGCAGAACATTCCACTTCTTTGCCTTTAAAAACTCTTTGGTTGCTTTCGCAGTATGCTTCGGGTCATTGTCCATCTGCATTGTGAAGCGCCGTCCAATGAGTTTTGAAGCATTTGGTTGAATCTGAGCAGATAATATTGCCCGAAACACTTCAGAATTCATTTTGCTGCTCTTGTCAGCAGTCACATCATCAATAAATATAAGAGATCCAGTTCCACTGGCAGCCATACATGCCCACGCCATTACACTACCACCACCATGCTTCACTGATGAGGTGGTATGCTTTGGATCTTGAGCAGTTCCTTCCCTTCTCCATACTCTTCTCTTTCCATCATTCTGGTACAAGTTGATCTTTGTCTCATCTGTACATAAGATGTTGTTCCAGAACTGCACAGGCTCTTTTAGATGTTTCTTGGCAAACTCTAATCTGGCCTTCCTGTTTTTGAGGCTCACCAATGGTTTACACCTTGTGGTGAAACCTCTGTATTTCCTCTGGTGAAGTCTTCTCTTAATTGTTGACTTGGACACAGATACACCTACCTCCTGGAGAGTTTTCTAGATGTGGCCAACTGTTGTTAAGGGGTTTTTCTTAATGAGGGAAAGGATTCGTCTGTCATCCACTACACTTGTTTTCCGTGGTCTTCCAGGTCTTTTGGCGTTGCTGAGCTCACCAGTGCGTTCTCTCTTTTTAAGAATGTACCAAACAGTTGATTTGGCCACACCTAATGTTTTTGCTTCTCTCTGATGGGTTTATTTTAATTTTTCAGCCTAATGATGGCTTGCTTCACAGATAGTGACAGCTCTTTGGACTTCATATTGAGAGATGACCTCACCAGATTCCAAATGAATATACAACACTTGAAATGAACTGCAGGCCTTTTATCTGCTCCTTGTAAATGAAATAATGAGGGAATAACACACACCTGGCCATGGAACAGCTGAGTAGCCAATTGTCCAAATACTTTTGGTCCCTTAAAAAGGTGGAGGCACATATAAAATGTATTGTAATTCCTACACCGTTCATCTGATTTGGATGTAAATGCCCTCAAATTAAAGCTCAACGTCTGCACTTAAAGCACATCTTGATTGTTTCATTTCAAATCCATTGTGGTGTAGTACAGAGCTGGAATGCTGAAAATTCTGTCAATGTCCAAATACTTATGGACCTAACTGTATATGTGTGTGTGTGTGTGTGTGTATATGTATATGTATATGGATATGGATATAGATATAGATATAGATATACAGACACACACACACACTGATCAGGCATTACATTATGACCACCTACCAAATATTGTGTTGGTCCCCCTTATGTGCTAAAAAATGCTCTGAACCATTGGGCATGGACAAGAGGACCTCTCAGGGTGTCCTATGGGGTCTGGCATCCTCGCTAAAATGAAATCTGGTTGATTCTACCTTTTGTACTTGCATGAAATTATGGTGCAGTGTGTTTACAGTTTTCCAGAGAGAGACACTAAAAAGAAAAATACTTTCTCCTCAACAGTAGAAGAGAGGTGCTCAGCCACTCGACAATCTTTTTTTTCTTCCCTCATCTCTTTGGACTAAAGTGATTGCAGGCTGAATAGGTTGGTAAACACGAGATGTGCCGTGTGCAGCTTCTGATGTCAGCCCATACCTGTCAGCTAGTCTTGAGGTGGCAATCAGTACAGTGAGCATTTACTTGTCCATTATTAGCCCCAAGTGAGACAGCAGAAATCAAGCAAGCACGAGTGTAGAGCAGCAGCAAGAGCAATACATGCAGATAAGATGTCATTTTAACCTTAAATATGTTGGTACGTCACAGCAGGTGAAGCAGGAGTGTAATAATGTTGACTGCATTTCCACTAAGGGGGAAGTTTCAGCGTTTTTGAACACCTAATAGAACCAAACATCTGTATTTCCACCTGTGCTTTCAAAAGATCTATTAGACACCAGTCAGGCATAACATTATGACCACCTGTCTAATATTGTGTTGGTCTCCCTTATGTGGTCAGAAATGCTCTGAACCACTGGACATGGACAAGAGGACCTCTCAGGGTGTCCTATAGGGTCTGGAACCAGGACATTGGCACTGGATCCTTTGGGTGCTCTGGCTTGTGCAGTGGGGTCTCTGTCAATCAAACTTGTTCCACTGCATCCTGTTGATGCTTGATCACAATGGGGTGTAGGAAGTTTGGAGGTCAAATCAACATGTTGGGCCATTGTCATGTTCCTCAACATGTTCCTGATTATTTGATGTTTTTCTCCATGTGGTGGGGTGCATTTTCCTGCAGGGGTAGACCAGTGACATTTGGGATTTCCATTTGCATGAGGGAGTGTGTTTGTTGTGGGACAATGTTTATTTGAGTGTCTAAGTCTCATCAACATGGATGTTAAAATCCAAGGTTTTCCAGCAGAACAGCACATAGTACCAATATGATCAATGTTATTCACTTCACCTGTCAGAATGTTGTGGCTGATCTGTGTACAGTCAACAGTGGACTAAAGTAGGCAACACACAGTTGTTTCATTTCATTCAGAAGAAGAGGCAGTTTCAAGCAGAAAGCCTGAATTAACAAAAAAAAAGTTGAGAACCTCCTTCATGATCCCGTTATCTCTGACTGGGGTTTTAGTTTTGTCGAACCGACTCACACAAAGAAAGCCCGGCTGTGTCACACTTGCTTCGCAATACATCCCTGTGATAGTTTGTATACGTGTGTGTTTTCTCCAATAGAGCACATTTTGGCACTTCTGTTTCAGAGGTTGGGTTTAGAGTTCGTGTGACTTTGGGATTTAGGGGTAAACTCACATCTATGGTGCCACTTATTATAACTGCACTTAAATGCAAATTTCCAGGTGTTTGTGTTTTCATGCTTGGTTTTAATGTGACAGTGTCGCTCTGCATTTATGTTCCTGACCAGCCCACGTACCACCTTGTTTACAATCCTTCCACCGAGGCCATTAAAAAAATCTCTGTTTACCTCCTTGTCACAGTCGGATGACACTTTTGGAACATCTGTGTTCCCGCTCTGCAGCATCTCTTCCTTTTTTCACAGAAGAATTCGTCCCACGGTTCTGTATCGCTGCTGCTGATGCTATGCTTGTGAAGCAAAACTGACTGATGGCGATGTCACGCTCGACTTTGGCGCCTGTCAACAGCAGCATTTTGGACCATTGATCAAGAATGTAAAAGCATTTGGCGTTTTAAAGAGCACCGATAAAAGCGCAGACGGAGACAAAGCAGAGATACTGAAACTGCACAACTTTAAACCTCCTTGTAATTCAGCAGATCTGACTGACAACACATTCATTTCCTTTATCCATTGAGGAGACACCAGAGGAAGGCGCCTCTGCAACATTAAGTCTCTGAAACATATTTTGAAGGTAATAAGAAGTGATAGAGATCAAATGAAAAAGCTTTAAAGTGTGTAGGGAGCCAGGCCAGGCAGCGATTTTCTTTCTCTCCCCAGGTATTTCCAGGCAGCTGGCGGGGCTGATTGAGATTTGACTCCGGTGATATGGAGGTCCTGTCGGCGACGAGATGGTTGAAAGCGCAGGAGGCCTTATCTCCTCCGGAAGAACTCCTGGTGAAGATACGACTTACTCGCTCCCACACAAGGGCACTGAGTCACTTCAGGAGTAATTGTTGGCTTTTTTCACTCCTGAAGTGTTTCTTTTGCTTTAAAGAAGTTGCCAGTGACGTTGTAAGAAAAGCTGTTTTTCTTTCTCTTCCTTTGCTATGTCTTCTTAAGTACAGCAGACAGTGTGCACCCCCCGGCGAGCTCACAGTGGTTGGTACAAGAACACAGAGAAACTAATCTGTATCTGAGAACAGAAAATAGACCCAATGTTTTGAAGCAGTGCAAAGCAAATCCGAGCATTTTACTTACTTCATCACAATGTGTCTGAATCAAAGTCATCAATGATTACAGCCACGTGTCTGATGTGTAAAACAGATATTTGTTCATATTTAACAGGGCTGTTTCTAACTCTTTAAGGGCCCAATGCCAGATCTTATTTGGGCCCCCCACCCTAAATCTGACGCATATTTTGCATATAAACATATAAGTGAAACAAAATCCTACTTTTTACACGTAATCTTATTTTAATTTAAGGAACTTAGCTGCATTGCTAACATTACAATCCAAACAAATATGCAAATTACAAATCATCAACATGCAGAATAGCCTTATGTTTGAACAGCAGTAGGGAAGAACGCTACAAACTGAGTGTCGACTTATAAATGTTTATATATATATATATATATATATATATAGTAGCGTAACTACACTTCTTAATGAAAATTTTGCACTCGTTAATAAAGGGGCACCATCTCAGATTACTGAGAAAATTATCATTCTAGATTAAGTCTCAAAGAAACTTTAATTGAATGAAGTAGAACAGTCTTTTAGCTGAAAGTCGTGAATTCTGATTAAATTGACCTCAGTTCCCACACAAAGAAAAATACAGAATCAGGAATTGGTCTAAATGAATATATTTATTAACTAATCTACTGATATACATACATGAACTATAGCAGTGGAGTCAGAGTGTGTGTATGGTGAATGTGTGATGTCAGATTATCAAACAGAATGACGAGGATGATGGTGAAAGAAGGGTAATTAGCCAACGATCTAAAGTTCTGATTTAGATTAACGAATGATACGCTAAAATTAAACCTGTTATCAAGTTATTGCAACATCAACCCCAATCAAGAGCAGATAGAGAATGTGGGCTTTTCCTACTTCAAACAGAGCGGTCTGGTCGGAGCCTCCGTGAGCTGGAACGTGATGAAACCGTTGAGTGACGAGCCTCTGTGGATGCTTTCCGGAGCGTCGTCTCGGTTGCTAGGCAACGTTCTGCCGTTGGAGCCCTCACAGCCGTGTAGGACCAGAGATTCTGCCAGCAGAATCCTGACGTTGACACGCAGATGGTGGTCGGTGGTGGTAGGCAGCCGGGCGCGGAGTGCGCTGTCGTCCGGGTTGATGGAGAATAACTTGATTATTAACTGTGGCTCTGTTAGACTTGACGGCGTTTGGTGTTAGCCGCAAAATCTCTAAAAAAAATTAAAAGCTGTTCTGTTAGAACAGTTTTCGGCTTGAGGAAGAAGCGATAGTGAAGCAGCTCGGACTTAGATGAGCGTGAGCACAATCTAAATAAAAAGGTCTAAAAGATTAACAAAGAGCCACAACAATAAGACGCGCAAAAATTTGACTTAACAACTAGACGAAGACAAAAAGGTAAAAAGCGCGGAATATCTGAAAATGGTCAGAGAGAATAGCAAGGAAGTTTTGTAAAGAAAGAGCTTAAGAAGAAAAGATGGCAAGAGCCGGGAAACGGAATGGCAAGAGCACAGGACAAAGCGGTTTTCCACTTTTTATCCTCTGGCTTCTGGTGGGTGTTTATTTTGGGCGTGGATAGCCGTTTCCCGCTAAAACTGGTAATCTGACTCTGTTTCTTTGTCTAAAAGAAGATCAAATTGCCATCTCAGATTGAGATACAAAAAGTATGTTATGTGCGCAAAAACGATCTATCCATCTCTCACCATGACTCATCGATATGAAACAAAAGATTGGTAACATACATATACGTCATTACATGATAGACTGCACCAAAATAGGAATGAAATATAAAATTCTCATATGTTAATATGCAATTGTATATATATATCACGTTCATGTTATCATTGGTGAATATACACATTGGATGAAATGTAGTAGCAAAATATGTCAGATTTCCCCCACTATCACTTTTAATTCATGACAACATATCACTACAATTGGTTGTTTTAATGTCGGCACTCCCGTGCATCTGACATCGCTAGATGGCACTGTGGGTCCATCTTAGAACTGTGAATAATTTTGCAAATCCTTATCTTCGTTCTCATATTACTTAGAAATGCGATTTTTGGACAGTTGATATAGGACATCATGTTGAGGCTGATGCAGGTACAAACACATGAAACAAATAAACAGAACAATAGTTATTTAGTCCGTTCCTGTATGAATGGATGAAGGTAAGACACAATTCCAACTGTTCCTCTGGTATGTGGTCGCGATTTATGGCCTCTCCTTATCAGTTAGGAGTGGAAGAGTTTTAAATGAGTCCATGGGGGAGATGCAGGAAAAACATTCTCAAATCAGAGTGATTTGCCGCCAGTCCCTTTGAAGTTGAGTGTCAAATGGTGATCCTTCATGAAGATGGTTAGCCTCACAGACGTGGGTAGTGTTCAATGTGGCAGTTTAATGGTCAAAGTAGACGCAAAGTCTACTCAACTGTTGTTTTTACCTCTCACGTAGCATTCCAGAGAGAGAGGGGGAAGTCTATGTCCGCTACAATATATATATATATATAGAGAGAGAGAGAGAGAGAGAGAGAGTTGCCACAACCATCTAAGCTTAACATTTGCTTTGGTGTGTATATTCATTTGTAAAGCATGATTTATTTTTATGTTTTTTAGTTAACTCAAAGATATCTTCTGTATTTTTATATATTTTTAACTAAAATAAGGATCTGTTTGCCCAAAAGATGTTAAACAAGTCAATGTCCTCAAATTCCTGGCATGACAGAAAGGATTCAAAATATCAAGACACCCAATAAACATTGTTGGACAATGTTTATTTGCCATAATGCTGTGGTTGATCATTAAAAGCCTGCAACTGTGAATAACCATGAAATTTATATTTTTTGGACAAGTATTTGCAAATGTATTATAATTTTATTTTCACTTAATCGATGAAACGGTTAAATTCAAGACTAGTACTGTAAATATATTTGTAAAATTAGATACAATTAGTGACAGTTAATAAAAAAGAAGTATTGGCTTTATAATTTTACATAAATTTATTAATTAAGAGATAACTTCTAAAAAATACAAATTTTCACAACTAAGGTGTTGATACTTTTTTTCCTGTATATAATAAATATGAGAATTTGCAATCTGAGTTTTTTTTAATCATTATATATATGATCTATCTATCTACTTTGTTATTATTTATTAAAGGTCATTTCACAGTTTTTACTCATGTAAAATTCCTGCACTAACTGATAATAATACAATTCTAAAACTGAAATGAATGGAAATACATGAGTGTTGACAGTTAACACATCTATATTTCTTAGGTTGTACTTAATTACACACAAACAAAGTTTTTTGCGTGTTTCTGTTATTGTTTTTTTCTGCAACGATGACATGCTGATTAAAGTGTCAGATCAGAAAAATGCTCACATTTGTTGTTCTGGAAGGCAGTGACAAGTGACAGATCTGATGTTTAGTTGAAAAAGCATCACAGAGACAAAACAGCAGCAAACAACAAATAACCTCCATATAATAATCATGACACAGTGTCATAAATAAGTATATACTTTTTTAAAAAATAACTTTGAGCAAAGCAGCTGTTTATTTCCTCATATTCCATCAATTTATGAGCTGTCAGTCAAACTGCACAATAAAAAGAAACAATAATAAAGATGCAGAATAAAGTCGATGCTTATTAAGGTGTATAGAAGCTGGTCGCCATGTGGCAGCTCTCATGAAAAATATACTCTCTGCTTGACTTCACTAATTATGGGAGCAAGAAAGACAGGATGAGGGGCCCACAAATTCACCTGGTGACAGCTTATCTATACTCCTGTATGAGTTACTGTGTCTCTTGGACGTGGGAGGGGCCCGATCGATCTGTTTGTGGCCCGTGATTGATTTTAATGTTGACCACCGCCGTCAACTTTGCCCTTCACGAGAACAAATTGAGTACGAAGGGAGTCAGCCCCTCGTGTTCTCAAGATTCAGCTGAGTGATTAATTTTTAGAGCTTCTGTCATCTGTGGCCAAAACACAGAGTCTAATACTGACCATCGTCCTGGGGTTCATGGGAGCCTGTCATGACTCTATAGTGTCCAGTGGTGATGTAGATGAAGACATCTGCTGCTCCAACTGAAGGAGACCCTTTGAATAATCATTTTATGTAAAATTAGTGACCTACACGCATTGTTGATTGATTCATTATAGCTTAAAACTCACAATGAGGTGGTTTTTGGTGATATATCTCAACAAATATTGGATGGATAACTGATTAATTCATGAAAAAGTTCAATAATACTGTATTGTATGTGGCAGTGCTTGAAAGTTTGGATATTTCAGTGGAAAATATATACTTTCTCAGTAAACATATTACTGATACATTCAATTTCAATGCATCTGCAACTTGCCAAACACGTTAATGTTTTCTCATTTTGTTAATAGAAAGCTTAATCTAGTCTCAATGATGTTTCCTTCAAAGATGTGTTGGCTGTAAATGAATTTATAGAAGAGCTCCTTCGCTAGAAAAATTATAATAGTAATGGCAAGGAACTTTATGGTGCTTTACGAAAAATGAGCAACAAAAAGCATTAAAATGGGTAATAATAACACATAGAAAAGACATTACAGAATAATAAACAAATGCCCAGCTGCACAGGGAGGTTTTTAAAGGCTTTTTAAAATGAGGCACTGAATGAAGAGTTCGGATAATAAAGGGGAGATTATTCCTCGGTTTTTGAGCCAAAAACAGTAAAAGAATGTTGTTTTAAAAGTTGCTAATTCTCTGATTTGAGGGGTTTTAGTGCAGACTAAGGCCCCGTCCACAAGAAGACGAGCCCAGGCCTAAATGCACAAATAGTTCATCAAACCCGCGTATCGTCCACACAAAGCCGACGTTTTGGGGGTCTGAAAACGGTAATTTCTGAACCTAGGTCCCAGAGTACAAAGATCTGAAAACGCCGTTTACATGACACCTTTGTTACACCCTACCCGCTTCTTTTTCTGACACACTTGCTCCATAGCTCCACCTCTCGATAAATGCGCATGCGCCAAACTCAGACAGCGACAACAATGGCACCATATAGTGTTGCGTATGTACTGCTAATAGTTAAACCTCATCGTCCGTTCAGACGAGAGTCGTACCAGCTCATCCACTCGTATTTTCCGCCACCAGTGCTACGTTTACATCATATACAGATTTCTGCACATGCCTAAAGTTGTTCAAATGTGTTTGCTCTTCGTGTACAGCAAAAAAAGAGAAAAAAATCAGAAAAAACACAAAAACTAAGTAATAAAAAGAAGGTAAAAGAAGTAAAGAAGAAAAAATAGTAATAGAAAATGGCAAAAACATGGTCAAGAGACAAAAGATGTGAACTGAACAAACCGGGACCAAGGACTGAGCCCTGTGGCACCCCAACGGGACATGAGGGTTGTACAATAAAAGCCAGTTGAGAGAAGTTCCAACCACGCCAACCCAGTTCCTGAGTCAAAAGCAACACTCAAGGCCAGCACAATGAAGATATTGAGATTACCCAAAAAACCCCAACAAGTTATTCGTTTCAGAATTAAAGGTGGAGTCTGCAATTTTGGAGAATAATTGCTGATATTTAGCTTGTTAGCGTAGTTAAATAGCAGGTGCTACGATGATCACTCACTTTTTTAGCCCCTAAATATCCCCTCTTCACCCATCCTATGCACCAACATGAACGTGCATAGGACTTGCTGCAACAGTGTTGTATTGGAAAACAATGATCAAACATGTGGATTGAATTTCCTTGTTTATCTAAGTTTTACCTGACATTAGTAAAATATACACTGTAAACGGAAAAATGGACGGATGAAGCAGATTACAATTTTGCTTTATCCTACCCTGATGCTAATTATGCATATGCAGAAAAAAACTGAACTGAATTCAGGCAAAACACATGAGTGGAATCTATTTTGACTCAGCCAAACTTTGCACTTTCCACAATTTCAAAAAACTTCACTAAGTGGAAAACCTTCATGCCTGATTTCTTCTCTGCTATTTCAACCCTTGTTTGCCTACAAGGAGGCTGGGATTTGAACAGCCCTCCAACTTTTGAGACCATTTGAACATTCATACCCTTAAGAAACAGGACGGTTACTTACCGGTGCCGTCTTTCAACCCCAGTGGCCCCGAACAAAAACACAAACAGCAGCGAATCCATTGACTTTCTGTAGCCAGAGGAAAAACACAAAGACATCCATGTTTGTTTATATAAGAAAAAGACTAATAGAAACCAAAGAAGGCTGCTTGGAAAAGTGGCACATGAGTGTTGTTGAACTGCGTTTCTGAATTTTTAATTCCTGTTTTTTGACATTCCTGATCTGCAAGCTTTGAGTGTTTTGCGGCTCGAATTCCTAATGTTCATTTTATGCTCCAGTCTGTTTCAAAATGTCATAACCCACGTTGCACCCTTTCGTTTGATTCCGGTCTCTTCAACGACTTTGTAAGATTGAATTTATTACTAAACGACCAGAGCCTCCGTCGTACATTAAGGTCAAACTTATTAACTTAAAAAGTTAGCGGAGAGCTGAGCAAATGCATGAGGGCTAAACCTCACACAAGTATTTGAAATTCGCCGTCCTGTTATTTTAATTAAGGGCAGAGAGACATCTTATCTGCGTTTTAATTAATAGGAACGAACAGTTTCTGCACTGCAAAATGAAATGACGTGAGTGTGTGTGTGTGTGTGTGTGTGTGTGTATCCGCCTGTGATATGCGCTTGTGTGATAAAATAATAAAACAGACAATTCATTCCTTCGGTCCACTTATCTCCCACTTTCCCCCTCAAACCCTGTGGCTGTTTGTGGTGAATGTTCTCCCACTATCGCACACTGAAGGGGAATATATTAAGAGTTTCAGTTTCAAAAAGTTACACAACCAGAATGAGAATTTGCATCCTGTATTTTATTCACTTTTCCACTATAATATACACTGTACTCACGGGAAACTGTATTTATGGAAGTAGTAGTCTTTTAGCTCACACACACAATTTAATTCACTTGTTATTGTCATAAATTACAATACACCTTTGACTGAGGCAATTATAAATATCTTGTCATCTACAGATGCATACATTTACAAAATAAATGTTTATTCTCAAGATTTAGCTTGATATGCTTGCTATGGTAAATCTTAGCATATCAGGATCCAATGGATTTATGCTAAGACAGCGTATCTTGGCATAAATCTTGATATGCTGAATAAGAGCTGGTTGAATTCTGTATATGTTACATAAAGGGTGCTTCAGTGCTTTCTTTTGTGTTTCCCTTAGCAGAGGATAAATTGGTCCATCATGCATGAATATGTAGCCTTGTGTACGTGCAGTCAGACTCCATTTCCTGTCTTTTGTTGCATGCTCGTGAATCTTTCTCCACATCTTTCCATGACTTGTAGGAGAAGACATAGCTTGGGATTTACTTAACTATTCAACCGCAAGATAGGAGTCCAAAGCATTGTTAACGGATCTGTGAGGCCATTTTTCCAACACAAGAGGCTTTTCTTATATTACAGCCGATTTTACTATTGGCTATTTAGCACTTAACACGACTTATGGCTAAGGCTGTTGAAGATGGAAAGTCAGGGAATCACCAAAATTCATCCTGCGGGGGGTATGAATGTGTGCACCAAAGTTCCTTGCAGTCCTTCCAGCACTTGTTGAACCATTTCAATTAAATCCACTTAAGTGGCACCAGACAAAAGCCAGGAAACGGTCAAAGTCAACATAATTCATTGTCTGGAGACCGTGAATGCTGTCAAATTGTATGTGTTTTCCTCTTTCTTGACATCAATGGAAAACATGAAGGGTAGATGGTAAAAGGTCTGCACTTGCAAAGCGCTTTCCTACCTTAGTGGTACTCAAAGTGCTTTACAGTGTGTTTCTCATTCACCCATTCTCACACCAGTGGCGACAGAGCTACATGTCAAGGTGCTTTACCTGCCACTGGGAGCAACTTCGTGGTCAGTGTCTTGCCCAAGGACACTTTGAGATGTAAGGATGTCAGAAAAGACAGCCACACTAGACTGTATAATCATGCAACGGTGGATGCTTTTGACCTCTGTTATGAATGGCGCATCAGTTTCAATGTAGATGCCACAAAAAAATTGTTGGACGGCATTATCTTTGTTCCTCTTATAAGGGATCGACCAGTGAATTCTCTGCTAAAGAAGATAAGGAAGGAAGGATGAAAGCTTCTTTAGCATTTAGAGAATTCAATCACCTCTTATAATAGCTGCCACTTACATACTTCTGGGTCATTTCACTATCAAACGGTTCACAACGCAAACTTGCAAAGATGCATTTATTGGTGCAATGTTTGGGTCATAGACCTACATCAGGCAAATAGTTTAGATGGGGAGTGGCTCTGACTTTGCCAACAAAGAATAAACTCCACATACCAAAGGGAGGTATGAAACACCAAAGGCAAAAAGAAAAAAACCTATCTTTCTAAGCAAAAACGATTGTTGCCAGCCCACCCAGTAGTTGTTGATATATTTCCCTCTGGAACAAAATCATGTCTGATTAGCATGACTACTAAAAACACATCACAGAGGCATCTCATAATAATTACAGCAGCTACTACACTGATCAGCCACAACATTATGACCACTGACAGGTGAAGTGAATATCATTGGTCATATTGGTACTATGTACTGTTCTGATGGAAAACCTTGGATTATAACATCCATGTTGATGAGACTTAAACACCCAAATAAACATTGTCCCACAACAAACACACTCCCTCATGCAAATGGAAATCCCAATTGTCACTGACCTACCTCTGCAGGAACATGCATCCCACCACATGGAAACAACATCAAACAATCAGGAACATGTTGAGGAACATGACAATGGTCCAACATGTTGATTTGACCTCCAAACTTCCTACACCCCATTCTGATCAAGCATCAACAGGATGCAGTGGAACAAGTTTGATTGACAGAGGCCCCACTGCACAAGACAGAGTACCCAAAGGATCCAGTGCCAATGTCCTGGTTCCAGACCCCATAGGACACCCTGAGAGGTCCTCTTGTCCATGTCCAATGGTTCAGAGCATTTTTGAGCACATAAAAGGAACCAACACAATATTATACAGGTGGTCATAATGTTATGCCTGATTGGTGTCTAATAGACCTTTTGAAAGCACAGGTGGAAATACAGATGTTTGTTTCTATTAGGTGATCAAAAACGCTGAAACTCCCCCCTTAGTGGAAATGCAGTCAACATTATTACACTCCTGCTTCACCTGCTGTGACGTACCAACATATTTAAGGTTAAAATGACATCTTATTTGCATGTATTGCTCTTGCTGCTGCTCTACACTCGTGCTTGCTTGATTTCTGCTGTCTCATTTGGGGCTAATAATGGGCAAGTAAATGCTCACTGTACTGATTGCCACCTCAAGACTAGCTGACAGGTATGGGCTGACATCAGAAGCTGCACACGGCACATCTCGTGTTTACCAACCTATTCAGCCTGCAATCACTTTAGTCCAAAGAGATGAGGGAAGAAAAAAAAGATTGTCGAGTGGCTGAGCACCTCTCTTCTACTGTTGAGGAGAAAGTATTTTTCTTTTTAGCATCTCTCTCTGGAGAACTGTAAACACACTGCACCATAATTTCATGCAAGTACAAAAGGTAGAATCAACCAGATTTCATTTAATGGGGATGGAGCTTTTTTTCCCCTTCAGTTCCAGCAGCCGATTTCAGATTTAGGTTGAATAACACAAGAAATTATTATTCCTACAAAATGTATGCTCCTCTGGTTCTCACTGTCACCGCCGATCGGTAGCATTATACCATTAAATTGAGGCTCAATGATGTTTCCAGAAACTCGGTATTAATTTCCTCTCCGGCGACAACCTACGGTGACCTTTTGAGGGAGGAAGATGAAGCTTCCAGAGCGGATTGGAGCAGGAATGTCGCCCTCAGCCCTCCTCCTGCTGTCACAATTACAGGTGAAGGCGGTAAATACTGCACCTAATATACACAAGATATCTTATGGCTCCTCATATCAGCCCAATCTTCTCATTTCGACGACCGCCAAGAAATAATAGGGATGGCCCCTGTGTTAATTGCATTTTCGAGATTTGAGAATTATACAGCAGTTGGAGTCTGAATTAAGTTATTTCCAAGCAGCCACTGTGAGGATTCCTTGTGAATATTAAAAGGCAGAGTTGTATAATGTGGGACACAAAAGTGATGCTGGGAAAGGTAGGAGAGGGGGAAGGTGGATGCAAATATGTGCCTAATCTCTCTCTGGCTTGGACAAAAGATGCTTTTGTTGTAATTCCAGCTTAGAGTGGCTGAAATGGTTTCTTTGTAGGGGATTTTTTTAAAACAACTGATCAGCTATCATCCAGGAATTCTCCCTGATTAAAGCTGTGCAACTTCTCCTGTGCTTATTTTTTTCCCCCAAACACCAAAGTAAAAGCTTTCAGGAAGTGAGTCATCGCTGCGTTTTATCAGTCGGCCGCACTCACAAAACATATTTGTTTATATGAAAACACAAGAAAAAAAAAAAGATAAAGCCATGGAATTGCAAATATGAAAGGAAAAAAAGACTGCCAAGGGTTGAATTTAAAAGCAGCCAGTAATGGCAGGTTCCCAACAGGGTATTATGAACTACAAAGGCTTCGGTGCTGGTGGGCACGCAAGGATGTCAAAATTAAAGAGAAGTCGAACCGGCAACGACATCGTAGTTCATAAAATGTACAATAATCGGGCTCCAGAGTCATTTACCACCTGCCATCCCCGCTTCCTCAAACACACGGCCGAGGGGAGCGTTGCATAGCAAACTGGGAAATGCTTATTTTCCATTATCGGGGATTTACACTGGGACAACAATGAAGCGCTTCCGCCAATTCAACAGGCGCCAAGCCAAGGAGATGTCACGGTGACAAGGCACAACCGAGCTGAGAGGATTTCTGAACACGGCAAAACCTTGTTTCTGGGAAGTTTTGAGGAATTAGACCGGCTGGATAGAATTAAATGCAATAAAAGATGATGATATACAGTACATTAGTATGATTAATATGGTGGAAATATCTCATGCATACAAGTATCTGCAATTTCTCCTAAGAAAGGTTTATCGGAAGTTCAACACAGCAATAACAAATGATTCAGTTTGTCAGTTATTGAACTTTATTTACTCTGCATGATCAGAGTTTTGCTCATTTTGTACTGAGGCAAAGCCGTGCTGGAGATTAGGTACTTGAAACTTTACAAAAATATGTACAGATAATGATGAAACAGCTCCACCAAGATGTCAGAAAGCAAGAAAATATTTTTTTTTTGAGAAATTGCACAGAAATAATTTGATATAATGCAGAAATTCATGTTAATACAGGTTTAGAAAACTCATTATGCACTAATAAGAATGATAAGAATGTAGCAGGAGAGCTGAGATGTCCATTGAAAACACCTGTGTCAAGATTCAAAATGTGTAATTTATACTTTCCTGTTTGTGTGTCTGTCTTCGTGTGTGCCTCAGCTGTTGACGGTGTATTTCTGTCTATAGCCGATGTCAGAATAAACTGGTTATTATCTCACTGGGTTTGTTTACATTCCTGGTCAGATGATTTCAGTTTTTTTCCACACTTTTGACCAAGTTAATAGTGACACATCACATTTAGAATAATGTGTATAAAGTGGAATGATTTATTTCCTATTCACAAAACTGAATCTAAATGAAAAATAAAGTGATAAAAATAAATGAAAATATGTGTTTACATGACCATATTTAACTTGAGCTAAATATATATATATATTTCTTTTCATTTAATAAATACCAACATTATAAGTTGAGAAAATGTTTATGGATAAAAGAAACTCCAAGTAGTTTCCAGGCATTTCTTTGCTCCTGTCACATTTTACTCACTGTGGGCTCATGTTCCACTGCAATATAAAGTCCTGCACCTCTATAGAAACAACACAACCATGGCTAGAAGTGGACAAAAATGTCTTTTGTGCAATATGACACACTTATAATGTCATAGATCACAATAAAAGCAAATAATGAGACATGAATTTCTAAGATTAATGGCAGCATGACAAAGTTCTAAATCCATAAATTGTGAAAAATGAAATATTGAAAGTTGACTTCTCAGATTTTACAAGATATATCAAAATCAAAATACTCATTTTTTTCATATTTACATAAAATAGGAGATTTTTTTACATGTTCTGACACAAACTCTCCCATCTGCTCAGATATTTATAGAGTTAATTAAGTTTTAGTCTGTTTTATGTTTGTTTTTTAGTGTGTTGATCTGCTGAAAGATGGGTCCTATTTAGCTGATTGGCACATTAATTAAATGTATTGTCACTAGCTGTTTAGTTCACATTGTTTTCTTGTTTCTGATCACTTTCTTTGTCTGGTTATTTCAGAGGATTAGCAATGTCGTGGTTTCAATCAGCCTCATTGGAGCAAACCAAGTGAACTGAGATGAGCGGAGGGGCTGAGAATGAGCTGTTCTGTTTGGTTTATTGTTTGTTCATTTTAAAGGTCCCATATTATGCTCCTTTTCAGCAAGCTCACGTAGGTCTCAGAGGTCCCAGAACAGTCAATTTGAAGTTTGTTGTGTAAAAACCCAGTTTGTTCCTGGACTTCATCCAGCCTGTCCACTGAGAATACTCTGTTTCTGTGTCTGTGATAATGAGCTGTGTCTGTCCACACCTCCTTCACGTCCCTCTCTGGAAGACGTCTGGTACCGTGCGCTAATGTTTACACAGAGTACTTAGGTATGGCTGGTAGAAGCGCTGTGGTTCAGCCATACCAATCTGATCCAGAGTCTGATCCAGGAGGAGAGGCTCCTTAAGAAATTCAAACTCTGCGGCTGCAGCAGGACGTTTCTGAATGGATAACTATGTTAGCAACAGTAACTTACTCTCTGATATTAATAATTTTGAGATCTGAATACTCGTATGAATTTGTCCTTGAAAGCTGTTTCAGCAGGTAAAATGAACTGAATTGGTTGTACTCCTGAGAACACAGCAGCTAAAATAACACTGAAATGTAAGGATACTGCAATCGCCCCCACAAATGCCAGTCCGCTAATGAGGGACAGTCTCTTTTTGACACGACACCTGTGTCTGACTGCAGAAGTTTCAGGACAAGTTGCTGCACCACAGTCTGACTTATGTTTACATCTGCTTCCCTGGGAGATCATGGGGGGTGGCGCTTTGCTCCCTGATTGTCCCTCTGGCACAATAATATCCTGCAGTGTGTGTTATACTCTGTTATTTTCAGATCTTGTGATGTGTGCAGGTTTGAGCTTAGAGATAAGAATATCTGTAAAGTTTCTCCTTATGTGCAACCTGATTTCAAAATTTGGTAAGTCATACCAATGGGCTGTATCAGTGTGTGAGGTTTGTATGTTGTGTTTGTTTCCTCTAAGATATACACTGATCAGGTATAACATTTTGACCACCTGCTTAATATTGTGGTGGTCCCCTTATGTGCTCAAAATGCTCTGAACCATTGGACAAGAGGACCTCTCAGGGTGTCCTATGCGGTCTGGAACCAGGACTTTGGCACTGGATCCTTTGGGTACTCTGGCTTGTCCAGTGGGGTCTCTGTCAATCAAACTTGTTCCACTGCATCCTGTTGATGCTTGATCACAATGGGGTGTAGGAAGTTTGGAGGTCAAATCAACATGTTGGGCCATTGTCATGTTCCTCAACATGTTCCTGATTGGTTGATGTTTTTTCCATGTGGTGGGGTGCATTTTCCTGCGGGGATAAGCTAGTGACATTTGGGATTTCCATTAGCATGAGGGATTGTGCTTGTTGTGGGACAATGTTTATTTGGGTGTCTAAGTCTCATCAACATGGATGTTAAAATCCAAGGTTTTCCATCAGAACAGCACATAGTACCAATATGATCAATGTTATTCACTTCACCTGTCAGTGGTCAGAATGTTGTGGCTAATGAGTATCAGAGAGGTGTATGAGTGTGTTCACTATCTGATATGTGCATTGAACCTTATTATATTAGAAGTCCTTTTGACTATTATTTCATAAAACACCAAATTAAAAGTTGAATGGTGATGTTGCAGTTTAATGCCGAACTCTGGTTTGACTTTTTCACCTTTTGCATGCCGATATTTTAGAGTCACTTCAAAGGCAGCAGTAGTAACATTTGTATTTTCACCCAGAAGGGAACATTTAAAGCACAGCAGCAGCTAAATGGCAATGTTTCTCATTTACATGTGCATTGTATGAGGGCTTTGATACCTTTACATCATCCCACTAGGGTATATGGTTTATGTCAAAAGAAAAAGAATTTATTTTTTAAATTATCAGTGCACCTGTTTCACATAACTTTACGCGGAATATTGTTCATGAATATTCAGTGTTGAACACATGAAATAAAAATGGGGTAACAGAAACACTGTTATGTCTGAGGGTGTGTGATGTTCAGTTAAAGGTTGTCTTATGGGAATTCTGGCTGAACGAGAGAGAAACGTGGGTCTATAGAAATGGAAATCTGATAGCATAAAAGGCTGAATCATTTAGCCGAAAAAAAAATCCTTAGCCTACACTGGGGCTGCACGATTAAAGACCAAAATCAGAAATATTCTGATAAACACTGAGATCACAAATGTTCATCATGAGCCTACGTTGATTTAAATTTTTTTAAAAGTCATTGCACTTCCACATTTAAAGCTTTCGTTCCCATGTTGTGCTACATTTCTGCTAATGTACAAATCTTTGTACTAAAATATGACGTAAAAAAAGATTAAAATAAGGCGAAAAATGTCTTTAAATTCAGCCAAAAAGGCTCATTTGCTGGACATCTGCTTATTGATAGACCAGTGGTTCTTAACCTTGTTGGAGGTACTGAACCCCACCAGTTTCATACACGCATTCACCAAACCCTTCCTAACTGGAAAAATAAAATATGATTTTTTCAAATTCAAAACATAGGTATATGCTCTACTGGTGACAAAATTAACCATCTATCAGTTGCACAAAAAAATGAGTGTGTTCAAAGAACAAAGTCAACAAAACGTGAATATCACACAAAAACAAAAACATAATAATGAATATTAACTGCAATTCAATGTGACTTTTGCTGTTGCCTTTCAGAGACCAGCTCAGAAATGTGAGGCTTCATCTTGGCAAGTGCCACTCTCATGTCATATTTGCAACAAAGTCTGTTCCTTTTCTTCGTTTTTAGTCTAGCATCCTCGAAAAGGACTGTTCCAAAAGATACGTTGTAACAAACGGTATCAAAATCTCAAGCACTTTCTTAGCAATAAGAGGGTTCGCTGCAATTTGGTGACACCAAAACGTTGAGAGCGTTGTTGTTCTGAAGAGTTGCTGTTGAACCTGGCTCTGCTGAATTTCAATGATTTCGTTGAGGTATTCATCATTGACATCTGCTGCCGCAACACTAAATGTGAACGGCTGTCTCACCCATGCTGGATATGACTCTCTTGTGGGGAAGTATCCGTCGAGACACTTTGCGAGGTCATCTAAGGGCATGGCAATTTCTTGTTTAAGTTCCCCAGATCCAGAAATGTCTCTGATTCCAGACATGTCTTCGATCTTACTTACACAGTCATCTAACAGGGGAAAGTTTGCGAAGTTATCATTCTCTCTTTGTCGATTCCATAACGGTAGCTTTTGTTGAAAAGCCTTCAGATTTTCTTCCGCTTCGATGATGTTGACTCCACCTCCCTGCATTTGTTGATTGAGATGATTGAGAGCAGCAAAGATATCGGCCATGTACGCCAAAATGAGAATGAACTGAGGATTTTTGAAGCAATCTGCATGACAGTGTTGGTGCTGTTGCAAAAACAGGGCTAACTCCACACGCATGGCAAAAACACAATTCAGCACCTTTCCCTGGGACAACCACCGAATGTTAGAATGGTACAGAAGAACCTCGAATTCTGAGCCCATTTCTTCACACAGCTCACTGAAGATGCGATGCTTCAGAGCACTATTTCACACATAGTTCACACATTCCACAATATTTTTTAATACTTCTGCCAGTTTTGGAGGCAAGGTTTTTATTGCCAACGCATGCCTGTGGAGAACATAACGCGTAACAATGATGTGTGCTGCATCGGCTTTCACTAGCGCACCAAAACCAGACTTTCGCCCCAGCATTACTGGAGTTCCGTCTGAACAAACTGCAAAAACCATATCCCTCGAAAGACAGTAGTCTCTGAGGAAGTCATCCACAAATTTCTTCATGTCAGCTGCCTTAGTTGTTGTTGTAAGAGGCTTACAAAATAAAAAAAATCTTCCTTTATCATGTCGTCTTAAATACAACAAGCTGGCTTAGATCGGAAACGTCGGCGGTCTCATCGAGTTGGAGGCTAAATTTTGCTGGACTTGAAATCAGATCTTCATCAACTTAAGCCAAGATGTCCTTGATCATGTCAGCTATTCTGTCACTGATGGTGTCATTTGAAAGATAACTTACTTTTAACTTACTCAGCATCTTTTCCCAGCATGATATTCACCATCTTCAACACAGCTGGTTTTATGAGTGTTTCACCTGTGGTGTGTGGTTTGCCCTCCTTTGTGATCATGTAAGCAACTTCGTACGATGCTGTGAGGATCGGTTTGTCGATGGGTACAAAGCCGAGAACAGGCAGAGTAGCTTTTTCATTGTATCTGGCTTCCTTCACCTTGAATTCAGAGAGCGTTATGTTCTTGTATTTCCCATCTCCATGCAGCTTAAGGAAATGTTCCCTTAGTTTTGCCAGTGCTAGACTAGAATTGCTCAACTTGGCATTGCAAATTATGCATTGAGGATGCTGACTCCCATCACATTCCGTTATACCTGGTACCATATTTTACGTATTCATCCAACCAACTGCTTGACATAGTTAGTATGAAGGGATTAAAATATTAAGAAGAAAATGAAAAATAAGGTACAACCATGACAGTCCCAAGTCGACTACTCAGCCACCAAGTTCCCTGCAGCACAGACATTAAGGCGTGATCAGCTGCAGCCAATGATGGCCAAGCGGAGTGTGATGTGACGAATCACAAGAGTGGGGTGAACGGAACGGACACACATACACTGTGAGTGTCTTGACCTCCGCTGTAGGGCTGAACCCGAATACCCGAAAATTCAGCTGTTGTGGTGGTATCTGGAAAATAATTTTGAGATCCAAATACTTGTGCGCAGCCAACCAACCAGTCGTGCGTCCGAAATGTTTGGAGATATTAATTTCACCCGAATATCCAGAGGACAGAAATTGCTATTCGGACCAACCCTACCCCGCCGAATCCCTGAGACCAACTCACTGAACCCCTGGGGTTTGATCAAACCAAGGTTAAGAACCACTGCCATAGACGCTAGAATGAACTGCTTTGCATGCAGACTGATCAACACTAGCTGGGCGGCTGTGCACAGAGAAGCCTCTAGTCTCCACTCAGTTACTGCAGCTCAGCAACTCAAACAGATGTGAGACCATAACTTACTTTGAGACGAGTGAAATAATTTGCTCTGATGTCAGATTTCCTGAACCCTCTTTTATCTACATGGGCTGTTTTCCATGAGTGGAGTTTTCTGTGAGTGAAGAACTAACTTTAAATGTCTTGATCATGTTCATTTATCACATTTCTAAGGGCAGTTTCTTCTCAACCACCTCTGATTTGTTTGAAATGTTTTCATCATAAAATATGGATATTTATAAAGATATGTGCTTTCCAAGAACATTTTTGAAAACTACCTGTTGACCCACTTTTGGTCCATTTTTTGGGGCTTTGAAATTTGAGGCTGTGTTCGAACATCTCAGCAACTATTAAAGATAAAAGCCTGGAATTTTCACCATTTCTCATGTCATTGGTTTAGAATCTGCAATACTGAACAAGTAGATCAAACAATCTTTGATTATGGGTGAGCTGAAATGTGAAAATGAAGTTGTCATGAGAAGTCCCATCTTGGGGAAAACGTTTACTTAAAGAAACTGATGCAGATGTCAACTGGTGATAATTTCTGACATGTTATGTAGCTGCATGTCATAATAATACAAAACCTATGGGTGCTTTTTAATGTTGAATATTTTGAAGTTGAACCAAGTCATCCAGGCTTCGTCCAGCTTAAGCTGGGAGCATTGAAGGGTACTTTGGTTCCTGTCTGTGCTGAATAGTTGTTTACATGGTGCAGTTGTAGTACTGATGACAATGGTTGGATGTGTCGTTCGCTTTTGCCACAGCTATTAATGCACGTCACATTGTCTATGTCGTCTGCATCGCTGAATTTGACACAAAAATATTCCCAAACAGTTAATGGACATTTTCTTTTTCAGCAGTTCTGCATTCCCTCCTGTATGGCGTAAGTCTTCTAAGGAGACTTCCCAACTTGGCAGGAATGCTGGGAATGACGTATCGCTGCACAAGAAGACGTCCAAACTTAAATCAGGTATGATTTTTGGATTCTTATAGGCGCAATCTCGGAGCTTCTTGATTTCACTTTGTAAAAATTTGGCTAAGAGGTGCGCAAGGGAAGAAGCCATTAAATTCTGTCGTGGATCTGAACCACTCCATTTAAAACCGAGATAAGACCGACAGGACTGTGCTCTTCAAATGTAGTCCAAGTTTCAGGTGTTTTGGATCAATAATACTCCATTTAACCTCTTTGGAAAAAGGCTTAGTAACTTCTTGTTGCTTCACTTCATATTGTAGTGTTCTAAAAACAAAAGGTAAAAAGAGAGAAAAGAGAACTCTGATTTAATTTTGAAGTTGTGGTGCGAAAAAGAGAGAAGGTAGACAGAAAGCATTAGCTGATAAAAAAAGAAGCAAAACAAGATGAAGAAACCGCAGGCATCAAAGAAAATTCATGAAACATTCATTAGAAAGAGGAAAACCAAAGGAACAACAAATAAATCATGATGTTTGTGTTGGTAGATGCAGGTAGATTTCTCTGATTTGTTAGATGTGTGATGGACAGTTTTTCCTCTGCAGTCTGGAAATCACAAATCTAAACTTAAGTGTTTATGCAGCAATAAATGAACGACATAATCTAGAAAATACATGGACATACTATTAGTGGTAAGCAAAAACTTATAATTTTATAACTTATAACATATAATTGAAAGAATTCTTTTAGAAAAACGGCACATAAGGAGAAGACAGATGAAGATCCACAATGATTAATTGTCATTATCAGGACCTACTCATTGTGAACACACCACTTACTTATTAAATACAACTTTTACACAGTAAAGACCACATCTATACAGTTTACTAGTTTAAAAAAAACATGAATTTAGTTAGTTTGTTGCTCCATTTTTCTTCTGATTATGTCACAAGACCACAGTAATATTCTTGCCAAGTTGTCTTTTATTTCAGGATGTCTGCGAATGATAAGTGACAGAAAGTAAAAGGACTGACTCATTAATTTCTGCCTTGCTGTGCGACAGTGTTTGATGAATGGCTGACTATCTAGCTCGAGTTCCTGTAAGACTGCACCCGTTTTTGATTCATGTCTTGCCGCCTTCAGAGACGAGGCCGCAGGATCCAGGCAAACTGTTACAATCGAGATCTTAAGAAGCTCGGGATGTGACAAGAAAAACAGCGTAAAGATGACTTTCAAGGGACAAATCTTTGTCTTTTTCAAATGTTTTCCTTCTCTTCTCTGTGTGAAGCAGGAACAATTACCGGCAACAGAACACTTCAAAGCCATTCTGAGCGCCGCAGTCGGGGGTTTGCTTCGGGGAGGGCTGTATCCTGCTACCTGTGCTACATATAATACAGAGGCCATTAAGGTTTCCAATAAGGAAGCCGCACATTCTTTCTCATCATTGGCTCGGTGCAAATAGGAAAAAAATAACAGAACCAGCACAAACAGCAGCCAGCTGCTTTCATAACTGCAGTCTATATTTCTGGTTTTGTTGGAGATCTGCAGCATTTCAGAGCAGAAACTCTGTTCTGTTCTCAGTCCAGCATGAAACAATGGCCTGTGTTTATTAGAAAATGTCATTGAAAATACTCTCGGCGTTTTCTATATTCTGGAGTCATTGCCTCTTCCACTACACTTGCTTCATGCTGGCCCGGCACAATGTGGTGTCACTCCAGATATATGCACCTCTCTTCCTAATTGCAAAGCTTTTTTCCCATCTAGACACAAATCTTCTCGTCTCTCCCAGGTATTTTAACTTCCCTTGATAGCAAAAAAGACTTTTCTTTGACCCTTTGTCTTCTGTATTTCATTGGAGGTGAAATGTTCTAATTAGTAACTGATGTTGGATTTCATTTGTAGTATGAAAGACTCTGAAGCCTGCTGAATAAGGGTGGGTAAAGAAAAAGGATTTACATAAGTCGTTTTATCTTCCCTGAATCTGAATTGATTCACAAAAGCAAAAAATATGTATCAAATGGGCCCCATTTAAATTGTCTCAGAGGAGTCAGCAGCTGTAGTCAACTGTAATCACTCACAAGAAGTTAAGAGGCCATGCAGCTAGGAAAATCTAATTAATGCAACTGTCTATATCACCAGAACTGACAATTTTAGTCTTTAGTTTAGTCTGTATGTATATTGTGACCCAGCAGATTTGATCATTTTTGTAAAAGACCTATTAATCTATGAAACAGTCAAAACAAAGACCCATGTGTTTCAAAGATTCCATCATAGAAAGTTAAGTGTTACAGAAGTCACTGAAGATCGCCATGAGTATACATGGTCTTTACAGGTGTATGTAAACTTTTGTTTACAACAGTAGTTGTCTTTATCAAAAAGGGGATCTGTCTGGGTGAAGATTGAATTTAATAACCTCGTGATTCATTTTGCAAGACAAACCTGAAGCCTTCTTAATTCTTCTCACCCCTTCACTGACAGACAGATATTAGCAGAGGAGAGCACCGACATACATAGACTGTTTAACTTAAGGCCTGCTATATATCATATAATGATGTCATTCTCTGGTACTAGCAGTTGGCCTGCAAATTATAATAATCAGTAAATTATTCCTTTTCATACACTACGAAGAGTGCAGCATAACTTGTATAAAAATCATTTAACCCTCATGCGACCAAGAGGGCAGTTTTGTCCTGGACGTTTTCCCATTTCTATTTAATATATTGTTTGAAATATTTTGCCAAAACCAGGTCTTAAGGGAAAGTTTACTAAGTTACTATAGTGCCATCTGTGGCAACTGATGCATTTTAAATTTGCATGCTTACAGTGTGAAGGAAACTATCAGTTTGTTTGTGTTTTTGCAGTATTTTATTTGCATTTGTACTTGCTGCCAGGTACGTATTAGTTAATACTTGGTTTAAGTCTACAAACAACTATATCATGTTCACCCATGAACTAGAGTTTGTCATTGAAAACTGGTTTGTTTCCGACCAGTGTAGGATTTAGGGTCTGATTGAAAATGGGATTAACCACATGAATAGTGTAGAAGAAGTGTTGGCCTAGGAGTTGACCTGGGTCAGAATATCTCGTCCTCTGCTGCTTCAGTTTATACAGTTTTGGTTTGTTGTTCTATTCTGTCACTATGCAGTCTGTTTAACATTATGACAACGTGGTACTTCATCAGTGGAGTACTGTTTTACAAAAGTTTAATTTTAAAAAGCACACACTTTGTGTAATCAGTGTCAAAGCAAGCCCGTGCCATTGTTACTGAGTGCATTGTTGTGACTTATTCTGGCTGCTAAGGGCCCGTGATGACCAGGCAGCTTTGTCAAACATGTAGTCAAAGATCACTTCTGAATCATCCGTTGGAGTCTTCAGAAAAGTTTTCAAGAAAGAGTCTTCAAACAGTCTTCAGAGTCTGAAGCGAATAATATTTATTCATTACTTAGGCTGCAAGAACAAACTCAAATCTCGAGATTTAAACGAGGTCTCAACCATCATTTTGTTTGAATTTACTCATATCCGGGGTGTAATCTAATCGTGTCAAAAGGTTAACCACCTCTTCTCCTTAAAAGTCACTCCCTCTTCTTTCTGCTGACTACATGGTTTTTCCCTTGTCGGCCATTATGAACTTGACTTCAGCTCATGCCAGGTGCACAGGGAGAGCGCCATTTTGAGCTTGATTTCACCTTATAAATGTGCTCAAAGGGAGAACCTCCTACTTCAGGCCTTGCCATAATCCACAGGTTTTTCTCGGGTTGCTGTTTACACAGAATTACAGTTTACATTTTCCAATTCTATCCTTTGCTCTGGCTTAAACAGGCTATTTAGAACTGATTTAAACGTCCTATTTTCCTAGTTTTAGTTTTTTTAACAGCATCCAATATGAAAAAAGCAAAGAATTGAATAAATTCATGCAAAATTATAAAACTAGTAGCCCATTAGGTCAAAAATATCATCCTCTAGAGGCAAATCAAACTGAAACTTGGACCTGAATTCAGGCTGTCACCTTTTGAAGACACTAGAAAAACCAAAATAAAAACCATCTGACTGTGGGGCAACTGAAAATGAGTCTTCTGTGCTTTCATTTTGTTAGTTGCTACTGTTTGTTGTAGAGCAGCATTAAACAAAAACGCTCCTGACAGTGACTTGCTGGTAATCAGTGTGTCGGTGTGATCCTGTGGCTGCTGTTGTCAGACCCCTAATTAACCAGACCTTCATTGGTGGCTGGTTTTGCTCTGGTTCTGGTCCAGGTCTGGCAGAGGTCCGTTGGCAGCGTGCAGCTTCTGGTTGTCGGCCAGAGAAGCAGCCAAGCCTGCAGAGACGGAACAGCTTTAAGATGCAGTTAATATTTACCAGCACGCTGGTCACATTAAACGTGTACATTCAGGCAAGTATTTGCATTTTTATTTTTTCAAGCAGAAAGTACAGGATGAGAAATACTCTTATTTTTCTTTAAATTATATCAAAGAGTATTAAAAACCAAACCAGCATTACTTGTATTTTGTACTTGCTTTGAGCTTTGTTACATGTTTTTTTAATGACGCTTCATTTGAATATTTACTGATTTAATTGAGTCTAATGACAGTTTGAATTAATTCTCCTCATTTGGGCTGAAACAATTAGTGAATCAGTCAACCAACAGAAGATTCAACTGCAACAATTTGATAAAATAATATTATTATTAATAATAATAATAATAATAATAATAATAATATCATAAATGGAGATTTTTGTCTTTTTCTGTTTTAAATCATTGAATATCTGTAAGTTTTGAACTGCAAAACCAAATAAAAAAACTTAAAAATGTTTTTAAAAAATGACAGTTTAACTCATAATAAAAGTCATTATTACTTTTAGATGGTACAAATTAGCTCACTGTGAAGCTGGATAGGAGGGCAGAGAGATGATTTTCAGAAATGAAAATTTCAGTCTTGCTCTTTCTGTTTTTAATTAAGTTTTGGACTGCAAATTGGCTGTACATAGATAGGCAGGGACTTTATTGATCCTGAGGGAAATTCAAGTGACCAGCAGCAGATTAAACATACATAATATACAGAAAAGAAAAAAGAAAAGAACTGTGCAAGTTAATAATGTGCAAATAACCAGAGAAATCAATAATTTTTGATTAACAAAATAAAATATCTTTTACATTTTTAAAAAATTACAAATTAATGCAATATAAAAGTCACTGTTACTTGTAATTGGTACAAATTAAAGCTCCCTGTGAAGTCGGGTAGGAGAGATGTGAAGATTTTCAATATTAGAATTTCTGTCTTGCTTTATCTGTTTTAAATCATTGAACATGTGAGTTTTCAAACTGCAAATTGGACAAATCAGGACAATGGGAGAAGTATTTTTTGATTTACGAAATAAAATAACTTGTAAAATGCAAAAATTGACAGATTACTTTATAATAAAGTCACTGTTATTTGTAGTTGGTACATATTAAAGCTCCATCTAAAGTCGGGTAGGCAAGGTGGTGAGAAAGTTTTTAAAAAATTAGAATTTCTGTCTTGGTTTTTCTGTGATTTTTGAACTACAAATTGGACAAATAAAGATATCTGAAGAAGTATTATTTCATTAGACCAAATAATTGACTGATGAAGTGAAATAAAGATGGATTAATTCCTAATAAAAGTCATTTTTTAAGTTCTTGGTACGTTGCTGTGAAGTCGGGTGGGAGAGGTGGTGAGAAGGTTTTCAGAAATGAAAATTGGTCTAATTTTTTCAGTTTTAAATGACTGAATATCTGAGTTTTGGGCTGCAAATTGGACAAATCAAGACATTTCACGAAACAACTAAATTAAAAAAATTGATGAACTGAAAAAAGACAGATTCCTTTATAATAAAAGCCATTGTCACTTCTAGTTAGTAGAAATTATAGCTCGCTGTAAATGAAGTGGGGAGAAGATGCCAAAGGGAACACTACAGTTATCGCTTCTACAAGTTTGCCGATGAACACAAGAGGAGTTATAGATTACTCAGTGCCCCTTTAAACCCTGAATACACTACTACACCATAGATTTCTGCTTTTGTTGTGCAGAGTATTAACCAGCACCATTTACAACAACAGACATCTGAGCTTTTTGTTGGATTTTTTTCTTTTCCCCTTCTCCCCTCCTTAAGCCGCCTTGTTCTCCATTAAACATGTGCCGAGTTCCTGGGATGAGAATATTAATACGCTCACTATTATTATCTACGAGCAGAATAGGCTCCCTGCTAGCCCTCTGGATCTGTATTTAGACCTCAAGTTGTGCAATTATCCATGTAGATTAAAATGAGCCGAGCACGCAGGAGATCTGTCTTTCTTTTTGGGCGCAGAGGGAGATGGAAGTTGTTTCTGCACATTGGAATTATTTGGAAGGTATTGGATATTTGTTTGTGATGAGCCCAGAAACTACTCCTTCAGGGTTTAATCGATCCATCGGGGTGAAAGGGCTCCAAGTGGCGCATGAGGGATGGGAGGACACTTTGTGACATTACATGTATTGTTGGAGCTATGTGACCAGTGAAGTGGGCATCTAAGGCAATTGGTTCGGATACCTGGTTCTGTTTAAGATATGAAGGCTAAACTAAGAAGGAAGATTAGTGGGTTAGCAGTTAGCAGTTGAGCCTAAAGTCGGGGTTTTCACTATCATGAAGTTGGCTTTCTTTTAACCTGCTAGATCACTATGGTAACTGATGCTGAGGAGCTAACCTGGATTACGTTCTGTTCAGAGTTTTGGATTTAAATCACTTGTGAGAAGCGTCTCCTTTCATGAGCGATACATCTTCTCAGCTGAGGGAGAATGTTTTATCTGCAAACCTGTTGAGCTGCATGTTACTAATATCACTAAATGAAGGCATTCAGTTGCATTATCACACACTGTATGCATTGTGTTGCTATATGAACCTAATATATATTCATCTGGTGATGCAGAAATCGTGTGAATTTGTTTTTATGTTTGGTCCTGATTTGCTGCTAAGATCTTTTTTTATTGCTTATACTGCAACTAAATCTAGAAAATGAATGATTCTACTGGTATATATTACAGAGAATACTCAATCATTTACATTAATCTCACTTTGATTTAGGCAGAAATAAGTGTTATCCAGCATAACGTGACAGTGTCAGATCTAAATGCATGCAATATATGAAATTAAAGTGTATTAACTGTAATGTGTAGCTGTCGGCCACAAATAAGCGGCTGCATTGATCACTAAAATGAATATATTATCACACGTTTAACAGTTTTCTAGCAACGTTCATGTCTTGCATCATATGTATGTTTCCTCAGTGTTCTCCATTAAAACGACGTGTTGACGGAAGCAGTTGCACAAAAGAAGAGTCAAATGATGTGTTAAACGCCCCTTTTTATGAGAACGCAAAGAAAGAAAGTTGATAGCCACCTTTGTGATGCCCGTTGTCTCTGACTGGGACTTTAGGTTTTGTTGAGCCGACTTGCACAAAGAAAGCCCGGCTATATCAAACTTGCTTCATAGTTCAGCCCTCAGGTTCCTGGTTGGTAAAACTCCCAGATTCATGCAGCTCTAGTCCCTGATCAAAGGCTTTCTCATTCGTTACCCCTTCCAATGGAAGACTCAAAGGTAACAGCCTCTCATTTTTAGTTAACTGTTGCTTTCTCAGGTTAAATGACATCTCAGATTAGACTAACCGTATCTAGTTGGTTCTAATTCTGCATTGATCTGTGGTTCAAATCAAAAACCTTGGTTAACGTGCTTCCTACAGCTGGTGTTTGTATTCAACCAATAACTGCTTGCTTGTGCCTCAGTGTTTGAACCAACCTGATCTTTTTGGCTGCCTCTTATTTTGCCGACTGTATGGCTTCTTAAATAACATAAAAGTGCATGAAAGTGCCGGCTCTCTCTAGTGTAACAATCAGTCTCTGTCAAAGTGTCTCATAAATGTTAAATCCAGAGCCCACTTAAGTTTTTACTGTCCTAGTCAGCATATAGCAGCTACTAATAAATTCAGCTCCTCAGTGGGGCTGCATCGTTGAAATACTCCGTAATTAGTTGCTTTTAATGATCCAGCATCTTGTCATAAGGCCTAGCCAAGTGGAGTAGAGGTGAAATGATTAACTGATCGGTTGATGAGCTTAAAAATATGAATTGCTGTTGGGATAATCAATTAATCCGGTTATTTTTCAAGCAGCAATAGTGAAATAGTGCATTTCTCATGGGATTATTTGTTGCTTTTCTTTGTCATATGTCACAGTAAACTGAATGTCTTTGAGTTTTGGACTTTAGACCAGACAGAACAAAACAATCAATTAATCAAGTATTAAAAATGACTGTTTGTCCTTATGCACACAGTATGTAGGATTTGTTCAGTGCAGGCATTTAGCAAAACTTTTTTTCCACAAATGGCAAAATGTGTCCTAAAGTAAAGACTTTTAAAAACCCTGGTTTATGTGTATCGGTGTAGACATGTGCAATGAGCATGTGCTGGAAACGATAAGAGCAGATATGCCAGTTTTCTTTATGTCTGGCAGTGTACAACTTAACTTAATGGTGCACCACTTTGCCAGCATGCAAAATGTCACCGTCTACTGTACCCAATAGTATTTCATCCTCCGTAGTTGTTGGTATTTGTTCTTGGTGCCCTGTATGTTTGTTGGAGACGGAGGTACACTATATTGCCAAAAGTATTGGGACGTCTGCCTTTACATGCACATCAATTTTAATGACATCTCATTCTTAATCCGTAGGGTTTAATAAGGAGTTGGTCCACCCTTCGCAGCTATAACAGCCTCAACTCTTCTGGGAAGGCTTTCCACAAGGTTTAGGAGTGTGATTATGGGAACTTTTGACCATTCTTCCAGAAGAGCATTTGTGAGGGACTGTCAGAAACTGTTCTGTAGATTGTCCTTTTAAATAGTGTAAAGTCATGCATTCTCTTTCAATAGGAGTCTACTCAGTGATTGTACGTACCACTGGTTACACATGACAAGTATGAAGGTTGTGGATTAAAGAGTCAGCCATGAATATGTGGTCTGACAAGCAGTAGACTTTACGACATACAGTTCTTGACTTTAATGTGTTTTTACAGCATTGCAGGCTCAGCTATTCTGACAGTGAAGCGTACTGTGTGTCTGTGAGGGGCGGATAGATTGTGCTTATCAATAATTTGTTTAATTTTCCTGAAAGAAGGTGGCCTCCATGGTGTCCTCGGTCACTTTGGAAATATATTTGTGACATTAACCCTGTTTATTGTTGGTACACGTGATACGCAAGCATTGATGTTGTTGCTGCAGTTGAATTCAAATTACATGAAAAGCAGTTAGCAGCAGAGCTATCAATCAGAGAGCTCCAAAACAGCTAAACCTCCAGTTCCTTTATGCCCTAAGAGAACAGAGAGGCAATTTAAAGCTAATTATAATGAACAGCGTGCAGCAGCGGCATTGCAGGTTTTCTTTTTTTCAGGAACTACAGCATAACATTAATCCCATGGCAACTGATGCAGTGTCAATGTGAGGCTCAGCAGGTCTCCACTTAGGTCTCTGATCCAGACTCCACGCAGCGTCTGAACAGATCCATTCATAGCACAACCAGGAAGTAAAGCTATGTTTCCTGTCTCCAGGCAGACGGCACATTGCTACCCTGTATGTCTTGAAAAATATTCTAAAAATGGGGCATCGTGCAAGAAATGGCACATGCAAAAGTGATCGCATTTGCCAAATTTGTCTGAAGTATGAACAAAATCCACAAGTGCCGGTCTTGTATACAAGTTATGCACAAATCATTTGCAAAAAATTAGCATATATTGCTTTTTTCTGAATGAATTTGGACTGTAAATATGATTACAGTATATATATAATGACTGAATAAGATAAAACTATGCTGAATTACTGTTCTGTTCACCACATTAGTGTAAAGTGCAGTTTTTACCAGACTGTTGTCCAAATACAGCTACCTCATCATCTACAGTAAAACACTTTTGTCATCCAACAAACATCATATCAAGCACTTTTTACACACTGAACTCTGACAGCAAGCGCTTGTTATTCAAATGTGTGTGGAGCTATCTTGTGCTGTTCATGATATCACAATAAGTTTAAACCAAGATCAGCATTCTGCTGCTGTTCTAAGTGCTCTTCATGTAATCAGACTAGCATGAGGAATGAGGATTAATAGACTCAAGTCTCACTTTCTATGCCTTCTTGCAAGGTGCTGCTGTTTTGCTCTACATTGTGCACTGTTCACACACATTTGTCACTCTTAAATGAGATATCATTCATGAATGAGGTCAGACAACAAGTGATGATAGTGGGATTTTCCTCAATGGACGTGAAAGAGACGTATGTGATAATTATACGCCTTCTATGCAGATGATGTGCTTCTAAAATTGTTTAAAAAATACTTTTTAAATATGTTTGATTGTTGAAATATAAAGCTGTAGCGAACCAAAGGAAATCTTGGTAATAGAAATCTGCATGTTACCTCTATATGAACTAAAGCAGCCACACTGCACTGAGTGAACTCTACCTCCTAGCCTTATTAGCCTAAATTACAAAGAAACATGCGCTAATATTTGCAGCATGTGAAATCTATTGAACTTATCTTTTCTTCCTAATACTAAAATGATAAAAAACAGATTGGAGGAGACCAGGATGCTCCTGCCCATATTCATTTCCTCAAACAGAACTGTATTAGCTGGTGATCCCAACGCAAAGACTATTGACAAATATTGGAAGTTAACTCAGATAAGTTAACCTCCATTTTTAGATATCTACCATGTCAGTTGTTAAGTTGTGATGTGCAACCAGCTCTTTGTTTATACTTGAAGTCATGGCCATTTGCTTGAACAAAATCCAGCCACACTAACTTTATCATGATGTCAGTTTGGAGCCGATCAGAGTGACTGTTCAGTAAATGCAACTTAAATAAGTCAGACCAAACAGTCTCCATTAGGGTTAATTTAAGCCAATGAAAATGCACCGGTTTTCTTCCTGCTGCCAAAAGTAACCCAGCTGGAATAGGTTTGTTCGAATGATTTTCTGAGAAAGTTTTGCAAAGTTCTAGATCTGATGTTTGCTATGTTCCTCCCTCCTTGTAAAAGTAGAATAACGCTCTCCAAAGATGTCCCAAATATGCCCGACCATCATGCCTGAATGTTCTTTGAATATTTTCTGAATGTTGCCATGCGAATGCTGTTCTTTTGATACCATGCGGCACTGTGTGATGTTGTGGGAACGTTTGATAATGTGTTGCCTCAACAACATCCCCAAAACATCATCAGAATATTGTATGTTGTATGTATCGTAGGCCACATCTTCTGTATGTTGCAGCTAAAACTTTCTGTCTTTTGCAACCTCACAGATGTAAATGTTCATTAGAGTAAAATGTAGTCTTCAAAACATTATTGGAACTTGTTAGTAACGTTAGCCAATGTTGTGGGAACATTCTCTGTTAGCTGGGAATGGATAAACCCACTTTTAAAAGTAACGTCAGTGAATGACCAAGAATAGAACGGATAAGAACATGTCCAACCAATCAGCTAAAGGTAAACCTCATTTTAAAGTGAAATTAAAAGCAACATGCTCTGGCTCCACTTGTCCATTTTATCATCTGTAAATATTCAAGAGTTGATCATAAAATTACAAGACTGTGTCTGTAAAAATCACAAATCTCCATCATCCTCATCAAGTTAGCGTTTTCGTGCAGTGATACTCTGCTCCCTCGACATCTATTGCTTCCTGTATATTAGATACAACACTTACAAACTAAAAGACTAATTTTGTAGTTCTTTATGAATTTGTACTGCACCGTTTATCACCTCATTCAGATACACCCCTCAGATTACTGCTATGTTCACTGTGATCACACCTGATGTTAATGCTGTGCTGCATGCTGTATGAGAACGTTCTCATGAAACTGGAATTGCTGAACTGTTTTTTTACAGTTCATTTGGGTCTGCCTGTATCTACTGCATGTATTAAAAAAAAGAGAGACCATTTTGAAGAAACAAAAGACATTGCTGCGTACCACTAAATATTGCTTCCATCTATCTCAGCACAGAAGGAGCAGCCTGGGATTTGGTGGGATCCGTGAGGTGCATGAACATTTACTCATGTTATAACACGCTGAAAGAGCAGCTTCATCGACTGCATTGTTCAAGCATGAGGAGGAAAAAAGATCATCACTGTTTATCAGTTTTTCTCCCTCAGCTGCCAAATGCATCAAATTTGAGACCAAATGAGACCTAATAACATCCAAAATGAGTATTTAATGTTATTATTTAGGCTCTTAGTTTTGGTTGAATCACAGTCCATTCTTATTTTGTCCATCTGCATGTTCACTGGTGGACAACTTGAAGATACTCATAAATGTTGCATGCAGAAGCTGAATTTATTGGTCACATAGAGAAACATGCACACAAAATATCTTGAGTTTCTTCGTGTTGACCAACTTTGATTTTAAACATAATGGTAATTGCAACCCAGTATTCAGTGTAAAGACTTTTCTGAGACTATATAGTATGTTGCTGTCCATAATTAATCATTTTCAGACTTTAATGTGTTTTAGTATGCCCATGTGGTATATTAATACCAGCATATTAAGAGATTTTAATCTACTTTTGCATCTTACTGCCTCCTCCTCGAAGGTAATAATCAGAAAATTAAAATTGCATGTTTATGTGGGTGGCTATTAGTATAAAATGTTAAAACTGATACATATTCAGGCACCAGAATGCCACAAAAACTCCATCCCTTTCCAATTTTATAATACTGTGATTTCCATGCGGGAAGTGATGAAAATGTGAGGTCTAATAAAGAAGACGAGCCCTGATGAACTCAATTATCACCTATGAAAAGGCAGTTATATCACATATACACCGATCAGGCATAACATTATGACCACCTGCCTAATATTGTGTTGGTCCCCTTTATGTGGTCAAAAATGCTCTGAACCATTGGACATGGACAAGAGGACCTCTCAGGGTGTCCTATGGGGTCTGGAACCAGGATGTTGGCTGTGGATCCTTTGGGTACTCTGGCTTGTGCAGTGGGGCCTCTGTCAATCAAACTTGTTCCACTGCATCCTGTTGATGCTTGATCACAATGGGGTGTAGGAAGTTTGGAGGTCAAATCAACATGTTGGGCCATTGTCATGTTCCTCAACATGTTCCTGATGGTTTGATGTTTTTTCCATGTGGTGGGGTGCATTTTCCTGTGGGGGTAGACCAGTGACATTTGGGATTTCCATTTGCATGAGGGAGTGTGTTTGTTGTGTGACAATGTTTATTTGGGTGTCTAAGTCTCATCAACATGGATGTTAAAATCCAAGGTTTTCCATCAGAACACCACATAGTACCAATATGATCAATGTTATTCACTTCACCTGTCAGTGGTCAGAATGTTGTGACTGATCGGTGTATGTGGGACCCAACAGACACTGATGCATTGCTAATGTGGTATAAAAGAGTGCAACAAAGCTGCGAAAAGTTAAAGTAGGGCTGTGTTTGCACTGTGAATGAATGCAATATGATCAGAAAACACAACACGAAGAAGAATGATGCAGATTCTGTTTTCCCTTCTCAATTTTATCCATTTGATCAAGGGAGAGTCACCGGTTGCATAACACTTGTCTTCCTCGCCTTACAATGTTTTTGATAAGCCCCCCATTGTTTGGATTGACTTTTCTAACCCCTCGGCTCTCAGCCGGCAACGCGACGGTTTGTAAAACAAGCAGAGAGAAATCTCCACATCATCTTTAATGGCACACTGGAACATGTCATTAAACTGTCAGGCATGGCCGAGCTGTTCATGCATTTGTTCATGTGTGTTTGCAGAACATAATTTGCATCTCAAGCAGGATTGTTATTCCCATGTGTGTCTGTGTGCTCTTACTATTCTACAGTGTTTCTCATATAGCAACATGTTTTTTTGTTGTTGGTTGTTTTTTTTTTGTTTGTTTGTTTTTAACAGAAATGCTTCTAAATTTGAGTTATATTCAGGTTAAAAACAACAAATCTGCCACTTTGAGCTATTCTGGCAAATACTCGACATTGTGTTCTGTAAAAGCACGAAACACTCGATGAATAATTTAGTACACTTGCGTTTTAATGTTTTAAAGTTGCCCTGTGGAGTTTTAGTGTAAACATAGTTTGTAGACCAGATGTATGAAAAATAAATAAAAATACACCAGATATTTGTGGATCTTTCACAGGTTGATTTTCTTTTTGACACTTTTTTATTATTTGCTGCATCAAGTCAAGTTTTTCTATATTGCATGTTTCAAAACAACCTGGGCTGACCAAAGTGCTGCGCATGTTATAAGACAGACAATAAAAAATGTGCAACAAGCAAGACAGAAAACAGGATAAAACCGCAAAATACGTAAATAAATGAATGACAGCTTGCAGGATCAATTTTTTAAAACATAGTATAAATATAAAATGCTAAAATATTGAAGCCATAAGAACAATCAAGTGCTAATTTTACCGTCTGCCTTCTTGGAAATATAACTTGGTAGTTAATTAGCCTGTAAATACTTGTGTACATCAATATATCAGATTAGATTAGTGTATTATTGGCATTTGTCAGTATGTTTAATTGCAACTATCTGACTTTGCTTTTAGGCCAAAGTCCACTTTTTCCAATCTGCAGCTGAAGATGGTAGAAAATTTACTAAACCATATCCTTCAATGTTTGCGTCCCTCTGTGTTGCTCGAGTGAAGTTAAAAGCACCAAGCAGTAAATCCTTCCTTTAAGTGCTGCTTGAAGCCAAGTAAAAGACATTTTCCATCATCAGCATGCCGAAAATCAAATGTTATTACACGGGGAACCAACTTAACTCTGCAGGAGGACACCGGTGGGGCCCCCAGATTGCATTTTCCTCGAGATATAGTGACGAACTCACCGCCGGAGCTTTCTGTCAAGCCGTCCGGCGGTTAGTGGTGTCTAGCGGGTGGAGGCCGTTTGAGTGTAAAGGAACAAAACACCTCATTGCCCATGATGCATTTCAATGAGAAACTACACATAAAAGCAATTTGCCTTCAAATGATTTTTCTTACGGGGGCCATCTTCTGTGAGTGTCCTCTCCCATTGAGTTCTTCTGGCATAAGAGCTCCATTACAGTGATTTAGACTGCGCAGAGCGGCTGTGCACTTGAACGAGCGTGCACGCACCCACACACACACACACATTCAAACGCATTCACACTCACGCCTGAGGCCAAGAGACCCATCAATTAGAGTGGGTTCAGTCAAGTCATCATCATCCTCCTCTTTCTCTTCTCTTTTTTTTCTCCCTCAGTGCACAGAACTGGCACAATATGGACTCTCAACCCCTCAGAGCGCCTCGAATCTGGAGCACTTGCGTAAGAGTCTATTTTATAGGCACGTAAGCAAAAATAAATCCCAGATTCGGTCGAGGGGGGTATTGGGAGTGGATCTTGTTTTTGTCAAGCAGGGAAGGTGTGAAAGTCAGAGGGGTATTTTCGGGGAGCAGAGATTGGCAGAATGAAGCTGAGGCCATCAGATCGTGTTTGTCTGCCGGTTTCAGTTTTGCTTTGTACCTCTGCTGTTCGCTGTCCTGAGACGAAGGCTGCTGCGCTCGTCAGGGAGCTACATTTACCTTGTGCTGTCAGATGTCATCTCAGGAAGATGTTGGACTCGACACACACACACACACACTCACACACTCCAGCCTCCCACAGCTGTCTTTGATTTCAAGTCCTATTCATTGTTTACAAGCTTATGTACCAGTGTGATGTGCTTCTCGGGGTTATTACCGGGTGACATGTTATTTTAATTTAGTGCCATTTGCCCTCTTGTTCAGTGTGATGCACTCTTAGTGTTGCAGCAGAATAAGAACACGTCCTTTAAAACATGGACATACCCATGTTATGTGGTGTTTTCATGTAACTGTCAAGCGAATTTGAAGGGAATGTTTGAAATGTTGCAAAAACATGTTAAAAGCAATGTTTGAATTAGGCCTGTTTGGAGTAAATACACTAGGCTCTTTGGTGTCGTCCAAAGGTAATAAAGGCTACCTACATTATACAGTGCTGCAATAAAGAGTTCGCCAACAGCAAAAAGAAATTAATTAATTATTTAATTTAATCAATAAATTAAAGTGACTGATTAATTAAACTGTTTACATTAAATATATAAAATAAATAAATAAAAATAAAAAAATTTAAGAAAAAACAAATATAAAGGAGGTGGCATGATAATGATGATGATTCTTATAATTGTTATTATTATTATTATTATTATTATTATTATTATTATTATTATTATTATTATTATTATTACTTTGATTTTGGGGCAATTTATCTTATAGTCAGTACTAAAAACAAACAAAAAAAAGTCACAGTGGAACATAATTGCACCACACTCTAAAGCACCACAATAGACAAAAAATATTTTGAAATAAACTATAAATAAAATGAAAAAGTAAAGTTTAAAAAGGACAATGGTAGCAGGGTCACATGAGCTTTTTAAATTGTTGTCCTGCATCAGACTAAACTAAGTAGACAAACTAGGCTTTGGTCATCCACGAGCAACACAGTCCTCACAAGATTACATTTCTACACAACTAAGCTGCATTTTCAATTATGTTTAGAAGGAAAGGTATTTTCTGCTGGATTACGTTTGTTTGTGATGTGAAACAAATAAATTTCTAATAAACGTATCTTTGTATTTTATTTTACTGCTTCACTGTTGAACCTTTTCAGTCAACCAATCATATATTAGATGAGGTGGGACTTGTCACCATGGTAACCAAGAAAATAAAGAAGAAGCTCCAAACATGTGGTGAAATAGTTGTATTTTAACCAAAAACATTATATTTTCTGTGGTGGCTGTGGCTCTGGTGGTAGAGCGGGTTGTCCACTGATCGCAAGATCGGCGGTTCAATCCCCGACCCCTCTGCATGTCGAAGTGTCCTTGGGCAAGACACTGAACCCCAAGTTGCTCCCAATGGTAGATTAGCACCATGCATGGCAGCTCTGTCGCCATTGGTGTGATTGTGTGTGTGAATGGGTGAATGCGAAACACATTGTAAAGTGCTTTGGATACCACTAAGGTAGAGAAAAGCGCTATATAAGTGCACACCATTTACCATGTTTTCCCAAGCTTGTAACATGTAGAAGTGTCGAACAAAGCATAATTGTTATCTTGCTAAACCTAACTACATAGTTTTTGTGCCTCAACGTAACCAGAAAGCAAATAAAAACAGAAAGTAAATGTCAGAAAATGCCGTCTGAGATTGCGAGTCTCTCCTCTGGATGAGAGTCCAGCAACTGCTATATATATATTTATCACCAACTACCCCTCTTACATCCATGTGGAATTTGTCGCTCTTTCAAACTGGCTTCCTTCTTTCCCACCAAGTCAGAGCTCACAAATATACTTAAAATGTATTTGAGAATGTAGATTAGTAGTATAGGAATGTAATTCTGAGGAGTTGCTACGAGAGAAACACAGAGAAAAGTCTTAAGGGATTGTTTTTAGTTGTGTAGTTATTCTGTCATGCCTGCTGGTGTTGGTCACATTGAATGCTGTTTGGAGACCAGGACGGCAAAATAAGTGGGAAAAGCTGTTCAGTCATGTAAGTTATAGTGAGAGATGTCTGCTTTGTCAGAACTTTTTCGAAAAAGGTGTTTCTACCTCCAGTGAGGCACATTAACAGTTCTTGGAATTTTGTCATTTCCATGAACTTTTTCTGATTCAATATTTCAAAATGTGCATAAAATACATCATGCAAACACGGCTAATGCTACAAAGAATGCTGGGCTTTCTCAGTCTTCAAGTGCCTCCGTAAGTGTTCAGTGATCACGGTGGAGTCAAGCTGCAGGTGCCCAACCCAGACTTGCAAAACACCCTCAGACATGAATATTCCCACCAGCATGTTGCAGTGTGGGTCTGAAACACTGTGATATCACTCTGTCTCTCCTCTTAGTCTCCTTACATTACCCTTGTGTTGCTGCGTTAAATCTCAATCTTGGATTCAACAGGAAGCAGGGCCTTATCCATTCATCTAGTGTGAAATGCTGGTATGTCTTAGTCAAGTGTTCAGACTAGTTTCCTCTACTGACAAGTGGTTTAGAGATGCTTTTTGTACTGAGACCACTACTAGACTTTTTCTTCTTTATTCCGAAAATTCTGTTGCTTTTCTATCTCTCAGTGAGCAAAGTCTGATGTACTGATATAGCTTTTGGTCAACATCATCCTTTCTGTACGCAAAATATTCTCATACAACTGACACTGGAAGCAAATCATGTTTCTTTCCTGGTCCTCGCTCATTTTGTTGTTAATGTGTGGAGTCTGCATATCAACAGACAAACAAATCTAAACAAATCTTCAATATTTGTTTATTTATCACAAGTCGTATAGGTTATTGCAATATAGGAAGCTGTTATTGCACACTACAGGCCTGGTCGAAACCCAAACATATCCCCAATGAAAAGTTTCTTTGTCCTGCACGAAGCGGTGCCCTTCCTGAGCAACCTGTTTTGTAAGTGAATCCACTGATGGGCTTCTCTAGCTCCAGGGTCAGAGTAGCAGCCATATTGATTTTGCTGTTTATAAAGACAGTGGCAAACAGGGCAGACTCTGAATGCCAACAGGAGTGACTTGAAAAAGGCATAGCCTGGAGGTATATCTCTGCTTCCCTGCCTTTGTCTGCCACTCTGTTTGCCTTGAATGCATCTCTCTCTCTCTCTCTCTCTCTGCCTTCCTCTATGTTTTTGCCATCTCTGTCACTTTCCTGTGTCTGTGTCTCCTGTTTTTATCTCCCATCCACATGTTCTGTCCTACATGGATGAGTAGCTTTAAATAAGATAAACAATTGTTACGACAAACACAGCTGTTACAGAACCGAGCTCCATTAGACACAGTGTTTGTTGTCGTAAAAGTCTCTGCTGTCCTGTTATGGATTTCTCTGACAAGTTGATAAGTAATGCAAATAGCTGGACTGCATGCTGCAGAACAGGGATTATTTATTCACGGCTAAAGCTCATTAAATTTTTGCTACAAAAGCTCCCTCTGAGTCTTTTTATGGCACGCGTGTTTCGTTTTATCTCGGTTGTGTGAATTCCTGAGGGCTATACATACGTGAATTATCGTATGGCGTCTGTATGTTTCAGAGGCTGATTGAAAGGACACAATTCTCTTGTTGCCAAAAACAAATCGACAAACAAGCAATACAGCTCAGAGAGAAAGAGAGAGAGGGAAGACGTAATATAATTTAAAAATTGAGATAATGTTGCACGTTGCACACAAATCTCTCCAAGGAGACGCCGATAGTGTTGAATTGGGTTGTACAATTGGATTGCTGGGAATGTCAGAGGAACCAAATACTTCAGTACTAAGTCGATAATAACATTCTGAAAGAGTGACGGTGCTTATTTTCTATCGTACTGAGGTTATCGAGATACTGCAGCTGTCATAGGTAGCCGTCTGGAGATTGTGATTTCTGTTGTAGCAGCAGATCCGCCTCGTAGAAAGAAGCGCCTCAAAAGTTGTGTATCATGATCGTGTGGTCTGGATAGTTTTGAGGGATTCGTGTTAACCTGAGCACCCACCCCCAGTCAAATACATAAACTCGCATAAGGGCTAGTAACTGTGCTGTTTTAAAACTGTGTGCCTTGAAAAACAGGGAAATTGTGTATAAATGACCAACTACTTGAAATATTGCTGTCCTAAATGTTTTTAAGCCTCAGAAACACTGTCTAAATTTCTTGATATTATTGTCTGACCGGGCTGCACAGTGGCTCGGTGGTTAGCAGCGTTGCCTCACAGCTAGACGATCCCTGGTTCGCATCCCGGTTAGGACGCCTGGGATCTTTCTATGTGGAGTTTGCATGTTCTCCCTGTGCAGCGTGGGTTTTCACAGGGTACTTCGGCTTCCTCCTACAGTCCAAAAACATGCTGAGGCTAACTGATGATTCTAAATTGTCCATAGGTGTCAATGTGAGTGTGCTTAGTTGCCTGTCTCTATGTGTAGCCCTGCGATAGACTGGCGACAGGGATAGGGTGTCTCCTGCCTTCGCCCAAGTCGGCTGGGATAGGCTCCAGCCCCCCTGCGACCCTACAGAGGATTAAGCGGTGTACAGATGATGGATGGATGGATGTTATCTGACCTCAATATAATGACAATATAGCTACTACTTTAGTATTGGAGTCAATTATTAGACACTAGTTACAGACGATGAAAAGCCAAAAATGCCAACAAGATCACATTTGCAATAAACCAAGGAAACACCTCAAACTTATGTAGGTAGCTCAAAGACACACATCCGGATTTGTACATAGAATTTAAGCTGCAAGAGTTTCAAGTCGGCACAAGTTGACATTCTAAATGTTTTTGTATAAAGGCTTCGATGGCTGCATCCATAGCAATGCTCCACACACAGCTTTCACAAAGGCTAACTTAGCTTAAAGGCTCTCATTTTCATATATTTATTACATGTACGCTATTTATTATTTGTGTTCTTTTTCTATTTATAAGGATACTTGGAAAACGTTCTCAGCCCCATCAGAAAGTGCCACAGGAAAGATTGTTCTTGCATTATTTTTCAACCCAGTCTCCTTTAACTTCAATGCACTTGGTTCACCAATCTTCAAGCTTTCCTATCTCTTGATGGAAGAAGGTCACGTCTTGGGCCTCCTGATACTCCTCAACAGCATGCACGACGTCTTCATCAATCTGAAAATGGCAGCAATCCAAGTGTGATGCCAGTTTGGGGAAACAGAAGTCAGGTGGTGCAGGTTGGTGAGTAAATTACATGGGGCTACAGCTGAAGGCCACATTTGGCTGCTTCTGCCACCTGTACTTTGTGGATGATGGATTGTCCTGGAGCAACAACAGTCAGCTCAATGGTTTCCTCTTATTTTTTTCTTTGATTGCTTCAAACATTTGAGTGGATACTAGACAGTGATATAAGGCTCTATAGTATATATGCACCAAAATAGGAGTTAAACCCCATGTTTCCAGGTGAGGCCAAGAACCTTTTGAAATACCCTTACATCAGGCAGCTGGGCATTGTAATAAAAATCGCTATGGCACCATTGAAAATTTGGTTTTATTTTTAAGACATTTCCATGCTGCATGAAGTGTGTGTGCCAGCTGCATAGATTTACAAGGAAGGGTCGGCACAAACACTCCACCCCTTACCTGACACTAGAAAGCTGTAGGTTGAGTAGATTCTAATCAATCAATCTGCATGCAGTTCAAACTGACAGTAAATCCAGTTTTCTGTTGGCTGCTCCTCTTTGTAACTTCACATGTTGCCTTTGAGGTTTGTGGTGCCATAAGCATATTTTTATTATACAGCTGGCTGCATTTTATAAAGAGAACTAATGCACTGTAACTGTCAGGCAGTGGGGTTTCCAACGTTTCTTTCAGTGTGGCAAAATCACTACAGAAGGTGAGAGTTAGAGTTACTTTGGAAAGTAGATTTTAACAGCCATGTTGATTTTATTATGCAGTCTTTGAGGTGGATATGTGGTTGTTCATTGATCATTGATTCATCTGACTCTTGCATTGGTTTCCTATATTTATCAGTTAATCTTCACACCCACCTCTGTCTGGATTCCTATGTGCTACATCTGAGCATATAACCTGTAACTGGTCTACTGACTCTTGTGTGTCTCATTAGCTAAATCAGCAGGAGTAAATGAGGAAAACAGTAGTGGTATACAAAGTGTTGCCAATGCAGAAAAGCTTGTTAAGGCAAAGGAAAATGCACTTAAAAGTTTCTGTTTTTTTCTCTGCAATAAACAGCCTCTATATTCAAGGCGTTCCACTTTCTTGCAGTATATAATAGAAACACCGACACTGAGAGTGACAGAGCCTCGGCCTGTGTCACAGCAGGTCCTCTTGGGGCAGCAGCAAGTCTCGCTCTGCAAATGAACGTCAGACATGTGGCATCGCCTATCACCTTGTCTTAATTGCCAACTGTATTTATAGATAAAGGAGTCAGTGAAGAGGTGCTGGAGGGCAGCGCTGCAAGTCGAGTGGAGCAACAATTGCATCAGCCGGATCTTTGCCATCTGTCAAGACAGTTTTCATAACACTTTTTGCTCATGAGTAGCTTGTGGGTAAAAGGTAAGGAAACCACCAAAAAACAGAACCTCACTGAATTACTTTTAGTACATCCTCATTCCTAGACTGCAAGAATCCAGTTATAAAGGAAAGCAGTCATTAAGAGCATACAGAAGCAGACATTTTGAGTGTTTAATATGTCCTGCTGTAATTCTACATAAGGTAAAATTTATATAATAATTTTATTTGGAAAAGCCAGTCTGTTTTACAAACCCTGATCAGTTGTACCATCTTTTAAGCTTTTATTTTGAAAATGTAGTCTAGCATCAATCAGCCAATCAGCTGTGAGTCACTGGTTGGTTGCAGTGAGCAGAGCAGAGCCAGTAGCAGACAGGCAGAGAAAGGATTAGACCCTCAAACAAACTGTCACAGCTCAAAAACTGCATGTCATATCCAAAAAATTCTTCCACTGTGTGAAGCAAAGTCTTATTTTGAACAACCTCTTGTGTTTTCATGTACGTACTGTGTAATTTACAGATTCGGTGGCTGTTTCTGATTTTCACCTGATTTTTTTTTTTTTTTTTAACCTAAAATGGGAGTCAATGAGAGTTTTGGTTGATAAACTCTGTGTTCAGAGAGTCACATTGGATGAAAGAGGACAAAAATACCTACATGTTAAAGTGCATATTGTTTGTGTAGAGTAAAAATTGTGAGAAGGAGAAAAGGTCAAATGCACTTTTTTCCTAAAAATTTTCTGGTCAAAATTTTAACCAAAGAAATACACAGAATTAGAAGAGAAATCATAAAACTTAAACTACGGCTGCTTAAAAGACGTAAAAGATACCAAACCTGCACTTACACAAATAACATTCAAAGCCTAGTGACCTGTTTAAATTTTGAATGTAGTTTCTACTATAAAATATGTCAGAGCTACAGGGTTCCAAAGATGGCTGAATTTCGACAGCTTTCCGACTTCCTTTTCATTTCAATGGGGATTTTTAACAGTTTTTTACGAATTCTATAAAAATGGCGAGACGAATCGCTATCAAAAGTCGTATCACACCATGATCAAGCTGCATGTTTTCTCAAAGCTGCGGGATGAGATACGCGCTGAAATTTGTGTTGGAAGATTCTATAAGAATGAGCCAGAAGAATAGCAATAAGTGTGCTACAGTGCTTATGTATTAGCAAACATCATAATCACTAAATTTAATAGATTGGGCATTTAACTAATAAAAATCTATACAAGCCAATAAACACTCTGCTGGTAAAACTCTTAAAAATTGGATGTTTGCAAGCAGACCCACAAATGACTTTTCCCCCTTTCTGCCACAACTTCTTAAATTCTCGACGAGCCCCACAACATGACTGCTGCTCCCTCAGATGACAACGAACAAGGCGACCCTCAGCTCGTCTTTAGGGGCTCTGCGTAACGTTCCCATCGTAACGATCGCCACGGATGAGCGTTATCCTGTGTCCTCTGGGCCCAACAAAAAGCAGATCTGCACCGTCGTCCTCCGAAACCCCGCGGAGACTCGTGATTTAATTTGGAAAGATGGTGTCCTCTTACCCTTGCCTTGTGCAGCTGGGTCTCTCCTTCACACGGCCCTCCCCGACCACCTCTTCACCTGCCTCGCCTGCTTATGCTGTGCTGAGTCACTAAATAAATGTCTCAGAGTCGGCATGTCTGTTATGTAATGATACGAGCCGGGGAGGGACCTGCAGATGGATGTTATCCTTGTTTTGTTCTCTGCTCTTTCATTGTGAGATCTGATGATAGGTCACATCTGACTGATATTGCATTTTTCACCCATGGGTGTATTACTCATAAGTTATTTATTGAAATGTTTGGTAACTGCCTTCTTTTAAAAAGCAGATTTGTGACTCTTTATTTGCAATGAACAGAAACTTCTCAGAGCTTGATTTGCATTAAAAGCAGCTTTTCAATCTTGAACTCAGAGATTCCGATGAGTAAAGTGAAATTTGCACATTCATGTTCCCCATTAGTTTTAATTTTGGAATCCTGAACAAACAGTTTCAGTTCCTACCTGCACACCTGGGTCTACCTAAAGAATAAGAGGAAAGTCATTAATTTGGGAAGCACATGACAAACCATTGTTATATTGCTGTGCAAAACATCATCAGGATGGTTTTAGGAAAATATAAACTACTGACTATAGTGTATGTACACCGATCAGGCATAACATTATGACCACCTGCTTAATACTGTGTTGGTCCCCTCATGTGCTCCAAAATGCTCTGAATCATTTGGCATGAACAGAAGGACCTCTCAGGGTGTCCTATGGGGATGTTGGCACTGGATCCTTTGGGTATTCTGTCTTGTGCAGTGGGGCCTCTGTCAATCAAACTTGTTCCACTGCATCCTGTTGATGCTTGATCATAATGGGGTGTAGGAAGTTTGGAGGTCAAATCAACATGTTGGTCCATTGTCATGTTCCTCAACATGTTCCTGATTGGTTGATGTTTTTTTCCATGTGGTGGGGTGCATTTTCCTGCAGGGGTAGTCCAGTGACATTTGGGATTTCCATTTGCATGAGGGAGTGTGCTTGTTGTGGGACAATGTTTATTTGAGTGTCTAAGTCTCATCAACATGGATGTTAAAATCCAAGGTTTTCCAGCAGAACAGCATATAGTACCAATATGATCAGTGTTAGTCACTTCACCTGTCAGTGGTCAGAATGCTGTGGCTGATCTGTGTAATACCTGTGTTCACACTTTAATATAAACTACAGTTTAATATAAGGAAAACACTATCATTTTCATTTTCAGCCACTATAAACGAAGTGCAACCTTTCTACTTTCCCCTGTCTCAGTGTGATGTCTACCTCTTTGTTTTTTTGCTTTTTGTCAAAGAACAGAAAAATGAGGCAATTTGCACATTTAATTATCCTGAACCTGCATTAGGCTCCAAGTTTCTATGGTGACAGCCAACACTACTGCAATGTAGCATCGGGTTAGGTGTGAGGGATTATCTACATTTTAACTCTGCACCTGGAGGGATGAAGAGGAGCTGTGGCATGATGGGTAATTACACTGGGAGACTGACTGCTTTGCTGAGTTTTTTTTTTCAATATCTTAAAAACTGAGACTTTCTATATGTACCTTTCTGTGACCGTGCTGACAGGGTGATGGGAATTCATTTATATTCTACACTAGATGCTAACAGGAAGATTGAAGTAAAGCAACATTCAGTCATCTTGATAGTCTGTGTTTGGATGCTACAGTCCACTGTTCAGTTTAACAAATACACCAACAGCATTAGTTCCCTGATGCTGCTTTCAATGAACAGCATTGTCAGTGTTTGAAACTCTTGTTAGCACCACTTTTACCGGTCAGCCACCTTGGCCCACCTAGTGCCACGTCACACAAAAGAGTCACGACAGCTCTATTTACGTCCGAGTACTTTGGGGAGGATCTATATGTCATTTTCATGGAAGTCATTCCAAAATTACAATAGCCTGAAAATGAAATATCTTATCAGGCTTGAGCAGCCTGAGCCGAAGCACCTAGAATTTGGGGTTTACATGTTAATGAGGGGATTCTGAGCAAGCCATTGAACCCACTGGAGAGCCTTCTTCTTGGCCGCCTTTCTACAACACGGTGGTCCTACTTTTAAAAAGGCCATTTGTTTTAATTGAAAAAGGCGCCTCAAAGTTGTTCCACTAGGAATTTTATTTTAGGCCTGCCAAACATTTTAAAACTCACCTGAAGATGAGGGAACACCTTTATGAATGTGTACTCGAGGTTTTCCTTAGATTAGAGGGCTTAGGTGTTGTCATGGTTCTGGGGAGTAATGGCAGTGTGGAGTGTTTGTAACTATCTGAAGTAAATTTTCACTTATCTATGAGTTCTTTACATTGCTTTTAATTATTAACCAAACCATATTTGTGAAGGAAAGCTGAAAAAATTTGTTTTCTGGTCAAAAGTCTATTTATGTCACCGAATAACATCTTTGAAATAGAGAAAATAAGTGTGGTCGACTGTCACATGTACTTTAGTATATTCAGTTGTTCAATATAACTGGACTAATCAATTTAATTCAATTCTGATTTTATTTATATAGCGCAAATTCACAACATATGTCATCTCACAGTGCTTAACACAGTCGGGTACAGACCTTAGGAATTTTATACACAGAGCAGAAAACCCAACAATCCAAAGCTGCCTTTGGATTCCCTATAAGCAAGCAGTTAGCGAGGGTGGGAAGGAACAAAAACCCCTCCGACAGAACCAGGCTCAGGGAAGGCGGTCATCTTCCTCGACCAGTTGGGGTGAGGGTGGGAATAGCAGGATAGCAGAAGGAGAGCAAGCAATACAAACAGAACAGAAATTAGTCCCGAGAGTCTCTGTTTGGTGTTTGTGTTTATTTCAGTTGCTAGCAAAACTAGCCTGTTAGCTGTCTCTAACTGAGTGGTGACAAAGTTTTCTCTCAACCGCATTTTGGAACAGCATTTTTTTTTTCATTGTTGTAATTATCTGAAAACTGATGAACACATCCTAACTTCGTAACGTAGTTTGTGAGCTGTGACGTGGTGGGAAAGGCGGCCGATTTGAAAGAGCAACAAAGTTCGCAGCTGGGCTTTTACTCAGTAGACCAGAGTTTGTGTCCCATGATGGATGACACATTATTAGTCTCAGAACTAAGTTTTTGTTGTTTTTGCTTACTTTCGATTTTTGCTTTTTGCTAAGATTTAGGCCCCAAAACGAGATGGTTTATCGGGCATGAAAATTACCCCATATCAGTCGACCCCTTTATGTCGCCTAAATGCCTTTTTATTTGAATGTGGCGTAAGCAGCTGTGGTAGGAAAAACTCTGCTTTATGCATTCATTCCCAGAGTCAACAGTTACTTGAGCAGTCATGTAAGCCAGCCTCGTATTGTGATCTGTTGCCAGAACTATTCAGATATAATTGGGTTGCAATTCCAAGAATACTGTTAGAACATTAAGCATAATTACTTGTCATTAAGTGCTTCAGTAGATGTACTTAATTATAGATCTGATGTATTGTTATTTAGGCAAGTATTTCCACTTTGTACTTTCCACCACACTGCAATTGAGACAGTTCTTGTACGTGTTCCTTCAATGCATTCATTAATTTCAGTTGCTAATTACTGTGCAGTCAGATTAATTAAACAAATCTTATAAGCAAATAAATAAATGGTGGTTTATTATAGTAGCTCACAATTAGTTAAGGATTTTTTGATCTCCAGAGGAAATATTGTGATCAGTTGCTCCTATCTGACTGAAATTTGTCCCACTTGTAGCAGTTTCAACAAAAAAAGTGACCTGAAGTGGAGTAAAAATGATACATACATAATTCTGAAATGGGAGTTTGATGTTGGGTGCTTTTAGTATATTTTGATGGTTTTACCCAAGTGTGAAATTTGAATGCACTTACTTTTACTTAAATATCTGAGGACTTTTCCATCTCTGAGCAAATCCTTTCAGAGCAGGGGAGCTGAGAAAAATGGGCCACAGATAAAAATTTTTATTGATGATTTTTACAAAATAGTCAAATGTTTGGACCAAATAAAGGGATTTAACAAAGTTGTTGCTCTGTTGTTGTGATTAATTGTGAAATGTGTATCACAGGATTTGGAGTTTTTCATAATCTGAGTTGATTAAGCACATTACATGCATGTTATTATACACATATTATACCTAACCTTGTTTCTGCTTTTTGCAGATGATGTGGTCCTGTTGGCTTCATCGAACCTGGACCTTCAGTGTGCACTGGGGCAGTTTGCAGCTGAGTGTGAAGTGACTGGGATGAGGATCGACACCTCCAAATCCGAGGCCATGGTTCTCCACCGAAAAAGGGTGGCTTGCCATCTCCAGGTTGGTGGAGAGTCCCTGACTAAAGTGGAGGAGTTTAAGTATCTCGGGGTCTTGTTCACGAGTGAGGGGAGGATGGAGCGTGAGATTGACAGGTGGATCGGTGCAGCGTCTGCAGTCATGCAGTCGCTGTTCCAGTCCTTTGTGGTGATGTCAAAAGGCGAAGCTCTCGATTTACCGGTCAATCTACGTTCCTACTCTCACCTATGGCCATGAGCTTTGGGTCATGACCGAAGGAACGAGATCCCAGATACAAGCGATCGAAATGAGTTTCCTCCATAGAATGGCTGGGTGCAACCCTTAGAGATAGGTTGGGATGAGGAACTCAGGGTAGAGCAGCAACTTCTCCACATCGAGAGGAGTCAGCCGAGGAGGCTCAGGCATTTGTTCCGGATGCCTTCGGGACAGTTCCCTAGGGAGGTGTTCCGGGCATGTCCCAAGGGGAGGAGGCCTCAGGAAAGACCTCGGACACGCTGGAGGGACTATGTCCCTCTTCTGGCCTGGAAAAACCTCGGGGTCCCACCAGAAGAGCTGGATTTGGTGTCTGGCGCGAGGGAAGTCTGGACCTCTCTGCTTAGACTGCTGCCTATGTGACTCGGCCCCGGATAAGTGGTAGAAGATGGATGGATGGATATTAGCCTCCTTTAAGCTACGTACTTAATGCCCATACCAATTTTAATGGTTACAACTTAATTCTTCAACATGCATATTTACACTAAAGCCATTTATTCTATTCTATAAACATCTGTTTTTTAATATTAATCAAAATAAAACTTGAAAACATGGAGTATACAACTTAATAAATGTAATAAATCTCTCTGTTCCTTTTCTGATCCGTAGCTTATTCATGCAGGTACTGATGTTTTTGTCCCTTTAGTATTTTGATGGCATAATTTACCTGTTTTGTCAAAACGAGGGCCTTTTCAAACGACTGCAACTTTTTCTTTCCTATTCTTGCGCCTTTTCTCCTCACAGAATAATAAGACAGATGGTAATGCATGTACCACTAAAGTAGAGATGTGTTTGTATTTAGACTTTCTCATGCAAAAACCCCAGCAGATGAGCAATCTTTGTGATCAAAACAGTGAGATTAAGTAAAAAAGGGTGCAGGAGCCTTTGATTAATCATCGTGTGACAAAACAGGAATCGTAAATGTTCAGAAAACAGAAATTCTTTAGCGAGCACATGTCATTCACAAACATACACTTAAATGAATGGTCAACTGACAGAAGAAATGGAGCCATGGAGTGTTATTACTGTCACATCCCCTCAAAACTTTTTAAAAGCGTAATCCTGGCTGTCCTGAATGCCGTGGTGACAGCTCATCCCCAGATAATACCAGCAGTTGATTTTTGCTGAAGTTATGTGGAGGTGTGCTTTTTGAAAGTGAGAATGGAAAAAGAAACAAACAATGCTGTGAAAAGAAAATACTGCTCGGTGTTTTGAAAGAAGGGCGAGGCTTTGCTTTACTGTGTTTTTTTTAAATTATGTATCCGTGGCAGAAGTGGCACAAAAACATACTTATCGATTCTCATTGGTAAAGAGAAAGGAACGTTCCGAGAGCAATCTGCCTGCTCTGTCTTTTGTTGAAAAGCGTTGAGATTTTTTTTAAAAATCCATAGCGAAGAATCCATCTGCTCTAACAGCTGCTATTACCGTCAGCTTGAGATCTGACAATGGAAAACCATCCAGCACCACTGATGAGTTTTCCTGTGTTGCTGCTTCTTCTTTTTATAAATTCTGCTAATTCGTGACTCACTTTGAATGGAAGCACTTCATGCTTAGCTGTGACCCAGAAAATTACTGTGGACTTGTTTAGGTGCCTTATGATATGCTTAAAGTTGTTGATTATGTAGAAGTAAAGGCCGGTGCACACTACAGGATAATCGGGCTGATTTTCGCCCCGATCTCCCCCTTACGATCAAAGCCAGCAAAGGCCCGACTGTCGGATGCTTGCAAACAACATCATGTCTGATGTTCCTGTGGTGTGGGGTGTTAAGGGGGATTTTGTCCGGTCCGATCCGCTCGGAAGGCCTTGGAAGGAGAGATCGTAGATAATGAACATGTTTAATATTTGCGACTAGAAATCCTGCAGTGTGTGGGGGTTTCCTCCGAGAGCAGCTGAGCACGCACAGTGTGTGATGTCACATGTACAGGAGCAAAAGGCAATCAAGACATGAGCTGACTCAGCTGAGTAAGGGGGAAGAGGAAGTACAACAAACAAGTAGAGTTACCGTCGCTATCCATTTATTTTCCCTTTTAGATGGAGTATTGTCTGATGTACGTTGTATATTTGAATGTTATTAATAAAGTTTTTTTTTTTAAAAAGGGTTACCTTCGCTAAAAATTTCATTCAAATAAATTGTGATGATGGATTAATCGACATTAACACATCAATTTTGACAGCCCTAAATAATCTCTGCCCTAAAAAACAGATTCAGTTCTAGTAATGCACCTCATTTTTGGCAGTATCAGTTACGGGAAGAGTAATCAATTAAATTACTTGTTACTGAAAAAAGGAACGCCTTAGTAACACTGTTACTTATAGTGCCGTTATTCCTATTATGTTTGTTTACACTGAAGTCACGTTTGGCTATGCGAGATTTGGAATATCGAGCGAGAAGAACCTGATAGTCTGCTGAAGAATCGGTTAGCGTGTGGTTAGCTAACACCACACTATAAGATGAGAAGAGAGAAATCTTGTGCGATCTGTCTTTTGTTATCATCAAGTGTGTGGTCTCTAAATCTGGGAAGTTTTGAAAAATCCTGTAGTGTGTGCTGGCCTTTAGTGGCTCAATCAGTAATTGATATTTCAGATTTTAATGTTACGTTGATTTGGTAGACTTTGTTTACATCTGTTACGGCCGCCGCCGTATTCTGGAGAACTCCACCTCCCTCAGTGTGTGTGAGTGGTTGTGTGTGTGTTTGTGTGTTTTGGGTGTGAGTCCGCACTACATTCCCAGGTTGCCCTGCAGCAGTAACTGATTGACCTGATTCCATCCACCTGCGCTGGAGCTGACAGATTGGTGCAGGAGAGTCATCAGCCGGTCCACCAATCAGAGGGAGCCACCTGGTATATAAGACGCCAGCAAACCAGACTAGACAGCAAGATGTAACCAGCCCTGTTCGTGTGCCTCTTTGTTGCTTGTGTCTGTTGAGATTGTTCTGACTCTGTAAACTTGCTGAGGCACTAGATTTTGTTTAGGAACACATTACACACACCTTTAGACTTTTTTGTTAGCCTAATTAGAGATTGAGTGCTGTTTAGTAATGTACTTTTGTTGAGATAGAGTAGTTAGATAGTTCCTTTTGTTTGACGTAGTTAGTAAGTTCTACAACTCTAGGTTAGAGTCTCTTTTTGTTCGTAGATAACTTTAATTTAACCTCACTACATCGGTTTTATGTTACTTCCCTTTCCCCTAGCGAGCTGGTTGTATCAACATCCAAAGTCACCAATACAGAAAATGAGTGGCATTAGGAAATGATCTAACAAGTTAAAATATTGGGTTTGAAACCCTTTAGTGTTATTTATTTTCTGATTTTACCTGATTGATTGACTTTTTAAGGATTAAAACTCTACAAAAATGATATAAACTGCTGTTTTACCAGACTATAATACATATTAGGCCCCACAGTGTTATTAACATCATAATTTAACCTTACTAATGTAATATCATACAGTGACCATTAAAAGTTTTAACTTCCTTGGAAGTTTTCCCCTTTTATTGCTCTTCAATATTGAATCCTGGTCAATACAATTTGGCGTTTCTGACTAGAATTTCGGTAAAAGACTTGTTCATGTCAAGGTCTGGGCTCTGATTCAGCCAGTAGGCAACATTCACCTTGCTGTCTTTAAACCATTTCTGTGGAGCTTTGCCTGCGTGCTTTGTGTTATTGTCTTGTTGGAAAACAAGTTTTCTCCCTAGTCGCAGTTCTCTTAAAGATTGCATCAGGTTGTCGTCCAAGATTTCTCTGTACTTTGCTGCATTAATTTTACCCTTTACCTTTACAAGTCCTCCAGGGAAGCACCCCATTATCATGATGCTCCCACCACCATGCTTGACATCATGATGTTGCCACCACCATGCTTCACAGTGGAGATGCTGTGTTTGTGATGATGTACACTGTTTGGTGTCTGCCAAACATAGCTTCTATTTTGTTGGCCAAAAAGCTCAATTTTGGTGTCATCACAGCAAAGAAACCTTTTCCAGTTGACTTCAGAGTCTCCCAGATGCTTTCTGGTGAACTCTGTTGTGGATTTAATGAGCTTTATTTCACCAGTGACTTGCTCTTTGCCACTCCTCTGATGAAGCTTCGACTGGTGACAACAAGCGGCAGTTGTTGCATGCCCAGTCTCTCCCATCTCAGCTACATCTACAACTACTTCGGAGGAGTCAAAGGTGTCTTGGTGGCCTCACTCACTAAGCTCTTTCTTGCACAATCATTCTGTTTTTGAGGATGTCCTGCTTTAGGCTGATCTAGTATATTAATGACAGATTTAACTATACAACAAATATATTCAGTGACTTGGAAATGTTCTTGTATCTATTCCTCTGACACATTCACTGCACTCAGATGATTTGCATTTCACTGATTATGTGACTTCTAGCACCAATTGGCTACACCTGTGTTGAATTAGATGAGTCACTTTAAAAGGGGTGAACACTTCTGCATTCACATATTTTACATTTCATATTTTTAATAAATTGGCATTAGTTTGTAGTTTTCTGTTTTTCCTTTGACATGAAAACATTTTTGTTTTTTGGGGGTTTTTTTGCAAATTCTTGTCAAGAAAGCGGAATTTAGTTGGCCATGATTTACCAATTTAAATATTAAGGCTAAAACTCTACAGTATACATAACTATGGGGATTAACTGGAATAATTTTGAACTAAAGTTGGGACCCTATAGAAATATATGTTAAAATCCAAGAATTCTCTGGATTTCTGATGAGCAACCTTAGTTTTTTAGTTTATGCAATGAAATGAAACATGAAATGACTGTTTTTCCTGCTTGTGTCTCGGTTTTAGTGGTATTTAATGCAGTAATGCTGCACTGCATGTTTGAAATCTATTAAACAGTGAAGGTTGACTTTATTATTTGACAAAATCAAATCACAATATCTGTCAGATGGATCACAGTTAGATATTTTCCTCAAATCGTTCAACTCTACTTTCCACAGATTAATGACTTTTTCCACAACAGCTTTGTGTCCTTCAGCTCAGCTTTCCATATAAAACCACTGCTGGCAAGAGCACTTCATAAAAACACTCAGCATGAGGAAGTCCAACCCGTTGCCCTCGGCACAGCCCTCCAAAATAACCTCGACTTCATCTCACGGCAGAAACAGCTGTTTGATATTCCCGACCATAAACGAAACACATTCTGTGTTTTGCTGGACCGGCTCATCTCTGCCCTCTGGTTTGATTTGAGAGTACCTCTGCTCCATCTTTATGCAAAGCACACTGATGAAGCAGCCACTTATCATTAAGTGGCTGGCGTTGTTATACATCAAGGTTTCCTGTTATCAGCTAATATATGCATTATTAATCCAGATGAGGTACAGCGCTGTGTCTTTATGCATACCTATTAGGAGGCAGAGATATTAATTCCCACCCACGTCTGCAGCTCCCCATCAGGGGGAAAGGGAAGTTCACATGACAGTGTTGTCAGTGTGAAAACTTTTGTTTATGACGCCTTGTTCCCACTTACAGCAAGGGAATATTGTGGTGTTTTTGTCTTTGTTCAGTGGGTGTAGAGACAAGACAGAGCCTCATATGGGATATGTGCTCTCTCGGCTTTATTTTCAATCTGCAATCAGTATGTGTGAATGACACATTTCACACCAGGGATGCCATGAGGACTGATACGTCAGTAATGATACCATATAAAGTAATATAACCTGATCAGACTTGTTTTTGTAGGAAGTGAAGGTACCCTAGATGCTTAGATACTGAACATTAACAGCATGTGAAATGGCAAAAAAATGTATCAACACATCCTCTGCAACTTGTGGGAAAAACCTTGCAACAAATCGTCTATGAAGATATTCTGCATTTTAATAAGATGATCAGGGACGAGTTAAAGACAGCAACAATCCAGGCTGCAAACGGTGTCACACAACATTGGAAACCCCTCAAAAATGCTGTGCCTATAAAAAAAAAATATTCATCTCTCATGGAAGCTTTTGTTGCTTCTTAGCCTTGAATCACGGTCATTCCAATTTATGACCCAGATTTACCAAAAAAATACTCTTTTATGTCAAAGTGAAAACAGATTTCTGTCTTTTTCTTTGTAAATTCTTATCAAATGACAAGTTAAATTGACCACGATTCAATGTTGAAAAGTAATAAAGAGAAAAACTTTCAAGGGGTATAAATACTTTTTGTATGTACTGTAAAATATTACTACTTTCCATAAATGATAACACTGCAGAGCGTTAATATATGTTATAGTTGGATAAAGTAATATTATGCACAGTTTTTGTAGGGCTTTAATCTCTAATATGTGTATTACTCAGCTAAAATCACACCATAAACACAATAGAGGCTTTACCACAATATATAAAAGACTCTTTCATGTCAAAGTAAAAACTGATTTCTACACTGTAATGTTAGTTAAAAAAAAAAAAAAAAGAAATGTAAAAAAGTGATTTATAAGTATCCACCCCCTTTAAATGAGGGCTGACCTAATTAAACCATTAAACTCAACAAACGAGCCCCTCAGTATCAGTTAGCACTTAATTTGAAGTTGGGATGCAACGTTTAATTTCAGAAATTCATTTTTTAGAATTGCTTAGTGTCAAGTGTCAAAAAAAAATTAGTCACAATTTTCCCCACCCGAACCCAGGTTGGCCTCTTGTTTTGTTGCTTTCACACCAAATAAACAGAGAAAACAATAAGAATGCCACATCAAAGTGAATGCAACTAATAAAAGTAGATCATTTTTGTTTAATAAATCACTTCATTGCCTTATTCATGAATACTTGTGCTAAAATTCCAATATAGAGCAATAATGAAAAGCTTCCCTCCTGAAATACAGACTACAGGTTTGTGGATTTCTATTCATTTGTACTTTCTGTCTTTCACTGAGAGTGATGATGATCAGCGTAGAGCCAAGATTGCTGCAAGCCAGCAGCAGGTTTACAGAGAAAAGGCTTTGCTATTGTAGATCACAAAACACGTCAAGAAATCACTGAGGCTTTCTTCTCGCTGCTCCATGTTGTCTTTATTATCTGTCTCCCCGTGGTCCTGACAAAAGCTCACATTATTGAGGTGTTGCCCGAGTTTAAATTCACTCCAGCACCTCATTTCATAGGCGAAAAGATGGGGTTATTAGCCAGTCAGCTTCCATTACATGAAAATTAACTTCCACAGAAGCTAAACTTGGTTGAGGTGAATGCTTTCAGGTCAGGTTTTGATACAGTTGTAGGTAGAATCTCCAGCAGTCATTTAACTCTCATGAAAGAAATGAAAAGGTTGCACTTGACAGTTTCTGGTTTTATTTGTTTTTTCTTTAGATTTTAGCGGTACTTTTTAGAAAACAGATATTCTAGTGTTGATTAAATGCAGACTGAAGACTTGGGTTGTAGCTATTAAAAACAGCGTGGCATTAGGTATGTGGCTTGAAGGCAGGTAATAGTAGTGTAAGATGCATTTTCTATGTTTCCTCAAAATGACGTGATAACAAGCACACAGATGTTTGTGTCACAAGAAACAAAACATATGCAGTTCTGTAGCATGTTCATGTATGTAGGAGCAAAACCTCCACAGTCCACAGTTAGTCACGGCAACTGGAACAAGCTATTTTGTTTGGCTCTTTTTATTTTTGTTTCAAATGACTGAACAGCTTTAATCAGGCCGTTTTGTATGTACTCGGCAAAACTGTTTTCATAAACTGGTGTACATCAATAACAAATTAGCTGTGCTCATTTTTCTCAGTTCCTCTGCTTTAAAACAACTCGCTCGGCGATGAAGAAGTACACAGATCTTTAAGTAAAAGTAGCAACATCACAGTGCAGGGAGAGTATTTAAATCAAAGTAGCAAAACATACTAGAGGTCAAGGTAATCTTTATTACTCCACAAGGGCAATTTGTGCTGCAGTCAACAGTACGCCACAGTGGTGATGAAAAATGATGATAAAATGAAATAATAAAATAAAATTAAATTTAGTTTTCACCTTGTTTCACGTCACTTCAATGTTAAACTGATAAAAGTGAATATTTTTTCTTGGATACCAGCCATATAAAATTTCGCCATATTTAGCTAATCTTGAGCTATAATAATGAATCGTAATTTATATCTTTATAAACAAGTACAACAACTGCCTCTCAATTGTAGTGTAATACTTGTTACATATTACTTGAGTAGGTAAAAATAGATCCAATCTACACTTAAGTGCACAAGTAAATGTGCTCAATTGCAAGTACTTGTATGTAATTCTAAGAATTGAATCTCTGCTAAGAGTCTGCAAAGTAACTAGAATGAATAAATGTACTAAAGAAACAAGTACAGCATGTTTTTTTTTTTTTACTTAAGTGCTCGAGGAAATGTACTTTATGGCTTTGTTAAAATTGCAACTCAGATATATTTCCGTAGTTCTGGCTGCAGATCAGATTTCGTCGAGGCCTGATCACACCAGAACACGTTGCAGATACAGCTGGCAGATGTTCAAAGTCCCCATGAGCCTGGTTTACATGACTGATCTAAGCACGGACTCAGGTAGTGAATGCGTAAGCCAGGGTTTTTTTTCTCAACCATAGAAAGGCTTAGTTGCAGCGCCTAAGTATTTTTGCAGAGCACCTTAAGCCAAATGAACATGAAAAGGCATGTAGGCAACATTAGGGGTTGACCAACGTAGTGTTTTTAGGGCCGACATAGCCACTGGTTATTAAGAAACTGATAACAGATATTTGGAACTGATGTATGTCTGCAATAAAAATCAGAAATTTGGTGTCAAAATTAACACAAAACTCTTTTTTGACATGTTACAGAACAAACAAATACTTGAAAAGAAAATACTCTGCACAAAAATTCATAATAAAAAACCACTGTTACTTACACTCCTAATTTCGTGATCCAGTGGTGTCATTCGCCACCTATTGGATCCCACAGACGGTCTTCAATGCACCACCAGTGACAGTTCCCTCATTCTTAACTGCCGAACACGTGACCATGGAAGAGGAAGATGGTTTATAGTTTATTGTGGTGGAGTGTTTGATTTTCACACTATCCTGAAATTAATGGAAGCGAGCGGCTGTCTGGAAAATCGGAAATCAATTTAAAAATTGATGGTATGCTTTGCGAAGACTCTTGGTAATAAGTGTGATTTGTAGCTGGATTCAGTGCTAATATGTTAAAATGTTCCCTATGGATATATGTAATGTTGTAAACAGAAGTCAGTACATCCCTATGCAATATCAATAAATATCAAAAGATCTCAAACTGCATCACCTCCGAATAATTTCATTATTTCTAAGTTGACGAGTAGCGTTGCATCCTATGAGCAATCAAATACAGATACCTTACAAAAGATTATAGTGAAAACACAGGCCTCACCGTTGAAACGCAACACAGCAAACGTGAATTCACGTGTGATCACTGACACACAAGTTAGAAAACCTGTGATCACTGAGACAAAGTTGAGAAAACATACGATTTCCAGTTGGCCTAACTGCTTGACCACAGTTATAAAATGACTCATGTTGAGGAACATGACAATGGTCCAACATGTTGATTTGACCTCCAAACTTCCTACACCCCATTGTGATCAAGCATCAACAGGATGCAGTGGAACAAGTTTGATTGACAGAGGCCCCACTGCACAAGCCAGAGTACCCAAAGGATCCAGTGCCAACGTCCTGGTTCCAGACCCCATAGGACACCCTGAGAGGTCCTCTTGTCCATGTCCAATGGTTCAGAGCATCTTTGAGCACATAATATTAGGCAGGTGGTCATAATGTTATGCCTGGCCAGTGTAGTGAGATTGCACAGGACTGAACTCTGTTGTTTCCAGTACATGACATAATTGGAGCAGTTTTAGAACAACATATGCTGAATAAATGGAGCCACAAACTAAATAGGTGGACTCAGACTACACATACAGTATATGCAGTATTTTGTACAGTTGCAGAAAACATGTTACAGTAACAAAAATTCCACATCCAGACTGTCAGTTAATCAGTTCGGTTTCACGTTACAACGAGTCTATAAATAGTACTTATCCTTCAAAGTATTTACACAAACTTCTGTGTTGTCGCCCAAACAGGGTGGCATCCCACAGCGGTCGGTAATCCCTCCCAGGGTCCTGTAGCAGCAGATGATGTGCAGCATTAGCAAGAGAGTGAAGACAAGAGGGGGAGAAAAGGGAGGGTTGGGGAGGGGATTGTTCAGCTGTGGCTCTTTTATGTGTCTTATAGGAGTAGACTGGAGAGGAGGAGGAGGAGGAGGAGGAGGTATCCGACGGTAGGGAAAAAGCAGAAACCCCCCCAGGGGAGGTTTGTGTCAGCCACATGCTCCGGCTGGTCCTCCCTGAGCCAGGCCTTTTGTTATGCTGATTTGCTCGGCCTTTTGTCCGGGACGTTGATGGAGCGTGTGTGAGGGAAGGGGACGAGAAAGAAAGACCTGCTCAGTTTGCAACATAGCACCGACTGCAGTTAGATATAACAAATTTCAAACACAGAAAACAATAGTGGTCCCAGAGAATATCATACTTCAACTATAAATACAAGATAAGATGTTTAATTATTCATGAGATTGGGCAGGAAAGTTGTTGAGGAGCCTGTAAACAGAGTGACAAATCAAAACACAGGGGAATGCTGGTATGATATGAACAACAAAAGGCAAGAATTCAAAGTGGAAGATTTACAATTATGACAATCATTTATTGAGATTATTGAGCAAAATTTCTGTTGATTCAACTGATTGATTAATTGTGGGAAACAAATAATCAATGGAAGGAGTTCTAGCAGACATGAGGGGGGAAGAGAGAAGGAGGAATGAAGGGAAGGAGGGGAATAAAGGAAATGCAGAGAGGGAGGAAGTGATACTGGCACCTGTCAGGATGAGAAGTGAACCTAATCAAGGGTATAGTAGAGTGAGATGAGAGCACAGAGAATGAGAGAGAGAGAGAGAGAGAGGATGAGAGGAAGGGTGTCCCTCTTCCTCATGGTCCAACCTCCCAATTTTGACGTCAGAGGCTGAGCGACACAAAACAAGCCGCTCTCAGCTGAGCTCCTCACTCTGGTCTTTCACTCTGGCGCTCGCACTCTCCACTTCACATCGGTGCCTGAGCCTCGGACGCACCGCAACACTTGCCTCGACACCCGCAAACATCTCCACACCAAAAAACAGACAAAAACAAAAAACACCGCAGCGAGAAAAAGCCACTTGGGTCTCTCACACCTCACGACGGAAGCCGTCTATTGTGAAGGAATGCTTTATTTTGTGTGAAACCGCCGACTATAGTGGGGGGAGAAGAAGAAAGAAAAGGAGTGCTCCGGCTGCCCGACCCCCAGACCCAAAGAGCAGCAGATGTGACAGAAGAGCAGAGACGGAGAGAGGGGAGAAACTCAATCCCACCCCTCCTCATCTGGGAGAACAATACCCAGGCTGCAGTTGGAGAGGGTCAAGCTTTTGTCCCCCACGCCGCCGCTTCAAGAGTGAAGAGCAGACAGACGCGCTGACACATTGACCCGCCGCCGAGAGAGAAGAGGGGAAGCAGCACAGAAAACAGCCGCTGCACTCTGCTCACTTTGATTCAGTACTTGGACAGTTCCCGAGCAACAGCCGACCGACCGCCGCCGCCTCCTCTGTGGTGCTGCTTTCATGAGTGATTTGCTTTGGAGACCAAGAACCGCAGATGCAGCCGCCGTGTTCGCTCCAGCTCGGCCCCTGTGGCCCCTCGCCGTCCCCGGGATCGCAGGGCGGCACCGGCAGCCTCCAGCAGCTGGAGGAGAAGCAGCTCTTTGAGAAGTTTTGGAAGGGGACTTTCAAGGCTGTGGCCACCCCGAGACCGGAGAGCGTCATTGTGGCGAGCATCACCGCCCGCCGGAGAGTGGCCGAGTGAGTTTTAACTTTGTGGTTCTTTTGTTTAGTCTCGTTTTGAAACATGCACGCCACCCAGCAGCTTCAGTTTTAACAAGAGAGTCAGTCAGCAGGTGCATGTGCTGATTCAGTTGCCCAACAAATGTGTGGATTCACTGAAGCGACAAAATGACCCCTTTGCATCACGGTCATCTTTGTTGTGTGTTCATGCTGAGACATTAGCATACAGTGGCTTTAATTCCTAAAACAGAACCAGTTTTCAACAAAATGTCCTAAAAAGTGCTTGTTTTTGGTGATTTACACATCAAAAACTGGTATAAATGTAGCCAAAACAGCAGCTATGTGTTGCAAAATGTCACTTTTATGCATATTTTTGCCCTGTTTTGACCCAAATGCCCAGATCCAAAGATCAACACATCATCCCCGTAGAGGTTAAGAGCTCAAACGCGTCTTTGCTTCTGATTTACTGCCGACCGCTGTGGCGCTCCTCTTATGCATGCAGTCACATGTGACACAGCTGGCCTGAAGATGCTCGGTTATTTACCCTTTAAAGGTCATGTGACAGCATCTCCCTGCCTGTAATGTCAGACTTGTCCCTTCCTCCCCCGGTGACATGGCTTTGTGCCAGAGCCTCCGTCGAAGGCGCAACATGTTCCGTGTTTGTTCTCCCCACTTTCATCCTTCGCCACCAAAAGGTTAGCTGTAGCCCTCGCAGCCTCGGAGGGGAAGGATGAATGTCTGATGCCTTTTATTACCTCCTACCCTGTTCCCTTGTTTTAGTCCCTTCTTTGCTCCTTTCTGCATCATCAACCATCATCTGCCGCCTTTGACAGCTTGATCCATTTTATCAGGCTCTGCTCTGTCTGCTTTGCCTGTTTGCCAGCAGTTACCCTGCACTGTGTTTGAAAAATCTGGATATGCAACAGCACATGCAAATGTAATAAAGGTTCAAACATATATAATATTTGCACAGCCTCACTCACAGAGACAAAATGCATACTTACCTATTAAACAGTGCAGCTTGCTTGGGTGACCTTTGAATGGTTTTGACACCCACTATCAACTTTCTCTCATGTGAAATTAGCTATGTTAATGAGGATTAGAATGGCCCATTTCATCTTACATCGGCACAGGCAGTGGAGAGACACAGTGAACCAAATAATGTGTCTTTAATGGCTTCTATTACAGCAGGACCATAATGCTGCACATGGCCTGGTTATAAAGAATTTTATTAGCTTGTAGGATGCGACCAAAAAAAGAACTTTTATTGTAAGAATATGACCAAATATGCCTTCGTTCCATTGCGCTCTGCGATCTAGCCAAATGATTGCAGCTTCAATTTGTGCGTCAGTCACCCATAGACTGGCACAGATGATAGATTCGGCTCTTTACGGGGGAAAATTGGCACACATGAGGGAAAAAAATTAGAAATAAAGTAAATGGACCCGCAAAAAAGCTAGCTGCCAGAAACTGAGCAGCCTTTTGGAAATAGCCAGAGACTGTGGAGCGGGACCCAGCTGTCTCTTCAACTTTAGCCTCCCCGGGAAGGAAGCTCTCCTCAAGTGGTTTTTTTCCCCCCCCTCCACTCGGGTGACAGTGACAATGATGGCATCATGGCAGGGGCAGGCGAGAACGAACGTCCCCAGAGAGCAGACATAGTGTCGCTAATTCGCCTGGGTTTTTTTTTTTTTTTTCTGTGACAGACAACAGCAGTGTCCCTGCAGTCCGGTGTTTGTCCCTCCTCCTGCTTCCCCGCATGTTTACAGGAGGTAGGGGAGGAATACAGCGGGACTTTTTGGGCGACACAGATTGTAAATAATGAGTAAAACACAAACAAACAAACAGAATGTGGATGCGGGAGGAGACTCGAGCATCCCGCCTCTCCTTCCCTGCCGTGCTGTTGGTTTTCGGCCGAAGCGGAGTGAGACTGGGGAATGCTTAGGCCATCAGAATTCATGGCCTCAGGCTCGCTCCTCTGCTCCTGTGTGTCTCCGAGAGGATGCATTATTATTCACTGTGGATGACTGAGGGGTGATGAACAATTGCGGTGAAAGCGAGAGGGCATTATGTACAACAAGAGGAGACGGAGAGAAGAGAGGGAGAGCCACTGGGAGATGTTTCATGTTCAATCAGCACGGCTCTTCTTGTTTTCCCTTCCTGTTCTCCTTCGCCTTTTTACTCCTGGAATAAAAATGCTAGAAGGCCCCAATAGCCACAGAGGAGTAATTAGAGTTTGCTGTTGTCCCCTCTCTGTCCTCCCTGCCTCCCCCCCTCTCCTCAGACCGAAGGAGGGAAGGAGTTCACGGGCTCTATGCAGTGGGGTGGAGTTTCTCTCAAAACCATTATGACCCTGCAAGCTGTTTTGTTCATGGGGGGGCTCCTCATTAAAAATGCAGGCTGGCTAACTTCAGGTCGCGTGGTGCGCGATCTGGACTGTGTGTGTTTGCGTGCATTCATGTGCATCTGTACTGGAGATGTTTTCCAGCAATTGCCAGGGTTTGAAATGAGGGGGCAAGCTTGTGTGTGTGCATATGTGAGTGTGTGTGTGTGTGTGTGTGTGTGTGTGTGTGTGTGTGTGTGTGTGTGTGTGTGTGTGTAGCTGCCGTGTTAGTGGGGTCTTGTCCAACTCTGTGGCAGATGGCAAGCTTGAGAGTGCATAGGAAGGGAGGGGGAAATGTGTGTGTGTGTGTGTGTGTGTCTGGTAGGGGGTTTCAGGGCTCTTACCTCAGCAGATGCTGGTTTAACGAGGAAGAAAGGGAAAGGGTTTGGAGGGGCTTGTACGGTGACAGCGCCAGTGGGAATATACAGCCGGGTGGACAAAATAATAGGAACACCTTGAATAGAAAGTGGCGTGCTTCAGCTGCAGCTTCGAAACTGACTGGAAAGTTGGAAAACAGTTGTCCGAGTCAGCTTCCAGCTTCCCAAATGATAGAATTTCCTGTTTGGTTTGTCATAGACCTTCGTATACTGAATATACAGTTGTGAACTAAAGTTTACATAGACTTGTAAGGACCATGTATATCGTGTCTCCTGTAACTCTTAATTTTCTATGATGGAATCAATGAAACACATGTCTTTGTTACAAAAAACAATAATTTTGGCTCTTTTATGCATTTATTATAGGTCTTGTGGAAATATGACAAAATCTGCCTGATCAAAAATATGCATACAGCAGCTTGAATTACTTGATTTAGTGATGTAGAAACCTTTGCTCATCAGATTTTCTTAGTGGCATGAGCTCTTAACTTCTTGTGAGTGATTACAATCGACTACAGCTGGTGACTCCTCTAAAACCACTTAAATAGGGCTCGTTTAAAACACTCATTCATTCAATGGGAAGTGTGAGCAGCTCAGGAAAGATCTGAAAAAGCAAATCATTAACTTGAGCAAGTCAGGAAAGTCACTTGGAGCCATCTCAAAGATGCTTCAGATCCCAAAATTATCCGTGTAGTATAGAAGTGCATGGTATAGTTGTGTCGATGCCACAATCAAGAAGAAAACACAAACCATCACATGTTGCAGAGAGACAGTTGCTCAGGATGGTGAAGAATCAACCAAAAATCAGCAAAAAGCAGGTCTGCAATGAATTAGAAGCTGCTGGAGCACAGGAGTCAGTGTCCACAGTGCAGTCGAAGCTCTTCCTCCAGAAGCTGAAGTTGCAGCTGCTGATCACATGGTCAAAGGAAAAGGCCTTCTGGAGGAAAATTCTGAGGTCAGATGAAACAAAACTGTTTGGCCACAATGTCCAGAAACATGTTTGGAGGAAAGAAGTTGACGCCTTTGACCCCAAGAACACCAAACGTACCGTCAAGCATGGTGGTGGCAGCATTATGCTCTGGGGCTGTTTTGCTGACAGTTGAACTGGTGCTTTACACAAAGTAAGTGGAATAATGAAGAATTAAGATTAGCCTCATATTCTTCAAGAAAACCTGAAATTGTCAGCCAAAAGGTTGGATCTTGAAGGCAGCTGGGTTCCAACACGACAATGTCCCCAAACACTCATCAAAAGTGGTACAGAAATGGCTAAATTAGGCTACAATTAAGGTTTTAGACAGGGCTTCCCAATGTCCTGACTTACACCCCATCAAGAATCTATGAAGTGAGTTGAAGAAGCAAGTATTTGTCAGAAAGACAACACATTTATTTGAAGCTTGTAGATGGCTACCAGAAGTGCCTAATTGATATTGAAATGGTCAAAGGACATTAACTAAATATTTGCAGTGCTGTATGTATATTTTTGACTCAGCAGATTTTGTCATCTCTCCAGAAGTATATGGAGAATATATCTGTGAAAGAGCCTAAATTTGTGGCTCTGGTAACTGGTGAATTATTGGCAATTTTTCCAGTAACGTGCCTTTCAAACCCACCAGTGGGTTTTGGGGTTTGGAGGACGGCACCATGTTTGTTCAGTGCTGATATTGGGGCTTTAAATATATCAGATGATATCTCAGACAGGGTTTTTTTTTTTTAAAGAATCATGAGCAAGATAAATACTGAGCAGAGCTTGTCAGTGATCTTTGGTGCTCAGTACTTAAATTTGAAACTGTCTAATACTGCTGTATCTGCAATAGGATAATATCAGACTGACAGTTTAACTCACACATATACAGCTGAAGCAAATATGGTAGTTCTGTTATCTGTAATGAAAGGACAGTCTGGGTGCTAATTTTACTGTTTATCGTAGTTTCCCCTTCAAAACAGACTCGTCCAACCTGGGAATTCGTTTACAACATGTTTGATTGTGTGACTGCTCATTTCTCGCTTCTAGGCCGATCACTTTATTGATGTTTTCGCGTCCACCTCCTGGGCATCAGGTTCGCACAATTTGCTCAACAAAATGCCTTTGTTTCTGAATCGTCAGCCCCTGCTGTTTCCAAAGAATGCCGGAACACACAGCAGCCACACATAGAAGCAAACACAAGGCATGGAAAAAAAATATCTCTGCGAGTGGGAAGAAATGAATACAGGATATAAAGTCTCAGAAACATCAAGGAGAAGCAGTCGGCGCTCCCCCTGGGACGAGGCATCTCTCTCTTTCTCCGTCTCTCTGTGAGAATGACAAACATGATTTAGTGATGGACGAGGGGTTTGTCTGCCGTTATCCATCTCTCTGTCTGCGCTTCTGCTCTCTCCATCGCCGAGTATCTCTGCCCGACTTGTCTGCCTCCCCTCACATCAGCATCTCTCTCTCCTTGCTTCTCCCGGTATCTTTTCAATGCGCGTTAACTCGGCCTCTCTGCGTCTGTGTCATATTACTCAGAGGGCGCAGGATGCGGCTGCTGAAGCATGCTGACAAGAGACTAGGAGATGATGCCAACTCCCCAGGCAGGAATCGGACTTATCACCGAAATGGATTCATGTTTCATACTGAGACTCAAATCCATTGGAATCTAACCACTGTTTGCGGTTTAACCCTTGATTGCACTGTTCTGGTATGTTTTACAGCAGAATGGAGTTTGAATGGCATGAGAACAGGAGATATAGCAGAAATATTAGACTTGTAGTTGATTATTAAATGTGCATGGCTAATCCGTTTAAATCAAGAGACCTCATGTACCCTAATAGAATTTATCCGTGCATTAGGAAACAGTTATTATCAAGGTTCAGACATACAAACATAACACACATGATGCCAACTGGTAGTCAGGTAGTCACTGTAAAGACATTCAAAGAGAAATGATATATAAATTCTGCACACTGAAGTCTGTGCATAGTTCTTTTTGAATTATGCCAATTAGAAAACCATTAGAAGCAATTTAACTGTGAGAAAATGAAAGCACGTATGATGGATGATCCTAAAAATGATTGTATTTATGACTCAAAGCAAAATTGGACCTACAATTCAAAAGGTTGGAAGCAAACACCACGTCTAAAAGTTTGACAGAAGACTAATCCATTTGAATCAAGTGACCATGTGGCATTTGTCTGTGCATTAGGAAACCCTTGAGGAAATGTAAATATTAGCAAAGTTCATACATACAAACATAGTGTCCATGGTACAAACTGGTAGCCATTGTAAAGAAATTCAAAGGGAAGTGATATATTCTTCATTCCTTGTTCGTAGTTCGCTGCCACATTCTGCACAATCTGAAGTCTGTGCATGTTCTTTTTTTATTTTTGCCAGTTAGAAAAATCACTGGAAGTCATTTAGCTGTGAGAAAACGAAAGCACGTATGATGGATTCAGTGTCTTTGAAGTTCTAAAATAAACTGATTTTCTCAATATTTATCACTGAAAGCAAAATTGGACCTGCGATTCAAAAGGTTGGATGCAAACAACACATCTGACAGTTTGACAGAAGGCACAGTGGTGTTGGCAAAGCAAGTGCATCACAGAAGTCAGAGTGCTAATTTGTAGTGAAGACGTCTGATGAAAATATGAGCTGCTTATAGATGAAGATCTATGGTTTTTTAAAATTTAATTCATTTTCATGAATACAAAGATGCATAAAAGCTCCCCATAAGGAACACTGAACCGTTTAGCTGACATAAAAAGAACTTCAACCAAGGTCAAAGCCCCTTGTGTGACTAAAGCAAGTTGAAAACAAATTTTAATAACAGAAAAGGATGCTCTGTTTAGCAGCAGTCACCAAAATACTTGGTGCAGTAATATAGTAAATTACTGCTCTGTGTCTCTGAGAGGAGTGATTCAGGAAAAATCTTAATTGTGCCTCACTTTCAGTCATGAAGCATAAAATGTTTTAGAAAGTGACAGCGATGATTTGGATCTCTTCAAGTCTCCTCCAGGAGACCTTTTGTGGGAAAATAATCTGCTGCAGTGGCTGCTGCTGCTCTTGTGAGTGATCATTGCAGAACAGCAGGACAGACGAGGTTTTTATTAAAAGTGAAGCTAAACAGCCACTGTGGCCATAAACCACAAATACTGGATGGTGCCAAATGTTATAAACAATAACAGATGACAAAAATAGAGAATAGAGTGAAGTCGGCGAAGTGATTCAGCAAAACTATAGCTATATTTAAGCATATTTGTTATTGTCAAATGACAGTAGGCACTTTAAACTACTTAAACCAGATCGAGTAAGCCAGGTTAAGCAATGCTGTGTGTTAAAGTTCCTCTCTGATCATTGACTAAACCCATCAAAAACCATCCCTGTTTATCAAAATTACATGTTTTTTAATGAAAATGATCAGTTCCTGCCTTAAAATGGCTTCAATATAACATTAAATCCTCCAGAGTCTGCAGATCTATGAAGTACTTTCCTTTGTCTTCACGTAACCTTAACTTGCTGCAGCTCAAGCACACCAGCTCACCTACGATTCTGCTCAAGCACTGTACAACTGTATGCTACACAATGGCAAGTTGTAACATTGGAGTAATTCAGCCACACATTTTGAACAAAACACCAATTCTGAAAGTCCCATCTTGGAAGCTGACAGGATGGATTCCTTTGGTTTGTAACATATGAAATCCCGGAAGTCTGATCCCATGTTTCTGAGACTGTTTCTGAGGTGGAAACACTCAATACTCAAATAGTCATAGTATTTACTGCATATTCAGCTCACAATTTGTCGTCCTGCATATAAAAAATATATCAACAACATCAATAGGAGATTCAATCAGAAAGAGAAATAAATCATTTTCCATCACTTTAACTCACAAATCATGCTGTCATAATTACTTTTGGCAATAAGTGATGCTATCATGTCGCCCATCGTGAAGTCAACCTGCAGAGGCCAGTCAGTTCTATGGCTAGCAAATACATGAATCTCTTCACCTGTTTTGTACTAAGTCAAATCCCTTCAAATCCCTGCGGCAGCGTCGACCAGAGAGTTAAAAGATGTGAGGTTCGCGGTGCTTTTCGTCGTATTTTGTCTTCATCTCCAGCAAATGTGTATTATTTGGTAGAAGATTCAGTGAAAGAATTTGTTCACCTAAAAAAAAAAACCTGACAGAAAGAGCAACACATTAAGTAATAAAAGGCACAAAATGACTGTAATATATCATCAGTGTGGAGATTGGAGGTGTTATTGATGAATGACTCAACAGTTACTTCAAAAGGAGGTATTTGTGGCTTTTAAAGTTCACTTTGACATTTTCTAAATTTCACTATCGCAGGGCCAACACTGAGAGAAATTAGCTTCATGGGGAAACCTATTGATTCTGACAGATGGTCTTCTGCCGTTGTGTGCAAACTTGGTGATAGATGTTTAATATAGCCCGAGCGCGATGGGCATAAAGTCTGTGCCTGAAAGCAGCAAGTCCCAGTGAATGGAAAGCTCAAAAGAGGCTTTGATATTTGAATCCAGCCAATCTCTCTCCCTTTGTCCTCGTACACAGGCTTCGTGATATGATAGAAGGCTGCGTGTTTGTTTGGGTTTATGAATTCGGGGGATGGAGCTGCTCTGAATTCTTCTGGGCAACGGACACACACATACATATACGTACGCCTTATTATTACTGCGCGCAGTGTCTCAGTGCATCTTAGCCCCTGAAGGCATCGATGTGAAGAGGAACATGCCTGCAACAGAATAACATATGAACTCTGTCTGTGATTGTTGCAGTTTTGCATTGTTTTACTCTGAATGCCTGGCGGGCAGCATAGACATAATAGAAAGAGGTGCTTGTAACATAAATAGAAACTAAGTACGAACAAGAATAGGACAAAAAACTGCATAAATGTGAGATGTTTAGAAGCTGATCCTTCAATTTGTTCAGGGAGAGGTTTTGATTCTGCAGCATTGATTATGAGATGTTGCACCACTGGACCTATAAAGTTAATAGAAAGTGAGTCACAAGGAGGAGCATTTAATATTCAATCTCCCTCTTGGCCTGTTTGAACCTGCAAGTATTCATCTTTAGGTCTTGCAGCAGATTTTCTGTCACCTTAACCCTCAAACACCCTGTATTCTAATATATTAACTGAAATAATGACGACCCCAGAGGGAGTCAGAACCTCATTCTGGTAGATTTTCCTCTTATGTTTCCCCTTTACGTCCCCCCATAGGATCCGATGCAGCAAAACACACGTGCATAAAACTGCTTGCATGTGCAGCTGCCCACCTGTACACACATGAAGCATATGTGCACGCTGCTACAGTACACATGGAGACTGACACACATTGTGATGGGGAGTGGGGAGGGCCTCGACATGATAATTCCTCCGGAGCCGAACGGCAGCAGCAGCATTTTTGAAGATGAAAGCAAAGAGCTAAACGTTAACCCTTTCCTCCAAACATCAGCTCAAAGCCGCTGTGAAATCTCCCCTCAGGGATTACAGTTTCTCCAAGTGTGGTCCACCTCGATGGGGGAAAAAGCCGCCTGCATCCATGTAGCCGCCGGCTACTGGGAAGTCTCATATCGCAAGTGGCACATTTTCAGGAGGAATGCTGTATTCAGTCGAGAAATAATTTTCTAGTTCCAGGGGGAAAACAACTCAAATCTGAAGGTCAAGTGACCTGATGATCTGACAAGTGCCAGATGTAATATGACATTATTTCCACTTTGCACCCATTAATATCCAGGTTATGTATCCTAATCTTTTATTCTAGTTCATATCTAGGAATATCGTGATTGTAACATCATCTAGTCATATGATCTGTGCAGGTGGATCTTTTATTTCTGTGCTAATGTGCAGGTCTTAGTGTCAGACTGCCTCTGAGGGATGTTTTTCATAATCAAATATTTATTTACCTCCATCTTTGTTCTTAATAGAGCTGATAGTGCACTCTTAAATTTATGTATGCATTCATATGTGTACATTATAACTCCTTTTAATCTATTTTGCATAATATATATTTACTAATCATGTCCTGGGGAGTTTTTTTTGTACAATTTGCAGACTAAAGTTGTCATTCCAAGTACATTTTTAGACCTCAAAGTAAATCTATTTATTGTGAGTAACAGTTTGTTACGCCCAGCCTAGGGGTTACTGCCACGTAACATGAATATCCATCCTTCACAGGAACCAAGCAGCCAGACAACGTTTTAGAACAAAAAGATGATTGATTTATTCATAGTAAGAAAAATGTGCTAGGACGACTGATTCCACAACAAATCAGCGGTCATGTGATGAAGTTATCAAATTGTTACAGTGAGTTAAGGCCAAAACAACAAACAAAACCCCAAACTAAACTTCACATTAAACTTACCTAGCAAAACCAAAACTGAGAAAATAAAAACAGGACCTTGCCTTCCTGACTAAACTTAAACAGGAGAAAAAGTCGTTAAACAAAAGTGGCCGCTCACTCCTACCAACACTCAGGGTTCACCAGCGCACAGGCTGTGGTCGAACTGCCGGTTGGTTTTCAATCGAAGGATGGAAAACGTCACGTCTTTCTCTGTGCCACCGCCAGTCATGTCCCCCTTCCGCCTTTAGTGCCGTTCAGCTGGTAGATCACCCAATCCTCCCACGCTGACCCGTCACTCTGCTCCAGCCAATCCTGGACGTGGAACAGCGCTTTGTTTAGCTGCAGTTATTCTACCCAACCTGTTCCACACAGCATAACACATATACACATATCCATTCACAGTCAGGACCGCAGTCGTAACAAGTTTCTTGCATTATAATGTAATTTAACGCACAGAAATGCTTTAATTTTACATACTTTATAAAGGAGTTTTGGGTCTTTCTCATTTGTACTGTTGACTGCATGTTTACCACTGACTACTGGAGTAATTCATCCACATGTTCAAACCAAGAACTGATTCTGAAGAAGAATAATGATGCAGAAAGTCCCACTTCCTTAGGTTTGATGCGTACCAGATCCTAAAAGCCTCAGCCTCTGTTTCTCTTATGAGTACCCTGCTTTTTATATTTTTTTCATATGCAAATGTTTAAAAGGTTAAAAAAAAAACCCTCAATTTTCAAGTTTTCAAGAGCCTGAACACATTTTTGTCTGCATGTCACAAATTTAAACATTCAATTATGCGTCATATTTTCTAAGATCATCATGAATTTTGCAAGTAAAGCTTAGATATTGGAAGTAAATGTGCCAGAGCGTTTACATACAGTTGACTATTTCCACTTAACATGCAGCAGAACACACACAAAAGCTACATATTCAAAGCATCAGTGCTTCTAAATTGCACCAAAGTCTTCTTTCCCACTGTGACCACTGATGATGACAATATGACAACAACAAAACAAAAGATATTCCATTACAGCTGCATGCCAAAATGTAGCTGTTCAATCAGCATCAGTAAAACACGCGGCCAGAATGTAATCTGTCATGCTGTTAAGAGAAATTTTCTGCTTCAGTGGCAGAAAAGGAGAAGTGATTCTGTTTGAGGCTGAGTTTTTTTTTCTTTTTTTAATGCTTGAATCAGTTTAATTCGATAATAATAACAGGAAGAAAACCTTTAGCCCCCTTTGAGAGCGGCTGTCTTGTTCATTAGAATTTTTAAGTATTTGCGAACACGAGTCCAAGCCGAGCCAAAGTAATATGGATCAGCTCTGCACCTGCTGCACTTACTTTATGTTAAAATCGAGTGCACTGACATTTAAAAAGACTCATGGCATTTAAGTCCATTAACATAGTAAATTGTGTTGCTTGTTCATGAGATGTGTGTGTGTGAGAGAGAGAGAGTGTGTGTGTGTGTGCTCGTCATTTTGTCAGTTCGCCGAGTGCAGACTCCGCAAGAATGAATATAACAGATGGAGACATTAAGGAGAGGAATCATAATCAATGCGTAAAAGTCTCTCAGATGTGAAAAATCCTGATTTCCTGTCTAAAAACTGAAATATTTTCTTTGGTGTGGACTCTGAGTGCGTGTGTTTGTTGCGAAAACTGTCGAGAGCTTCTTTCAGATCTCATTAGAGCTTTCTTATCTTTATGAGCTCTGAGCACTTGGCTTTATTTGAGGTCGTAACACACATGGACAGATGTTGCCTCCAATACTTCAGTGGACTCTGAGCTGCGTTCCTTGGAGCTGCTGCATTGCTTAACCCTGTTCAAAGGCTGTGAAAGGAAACATTGCATTTTTTTTCTGAAGAACCAGTATACGACAAGGTCAAAGCTATCAGAGCTGGATGATAAAAAAAAAAAAAAAAAGCTCCGACTTTGCTTTAGTTTCTTACATTTGGTCTGAAATGGATCTGGCGTTGTGTGAACATCTTTGCGTCCAGGAATGTAAGCAGCTTTGCGGAATTGACGTCTGCGTTTTTGTGAGAAAACAGAGAAAGGATGGGGTGAAGTGAAATGAAAAATGAAAAGGAGAAACGGTTATTATTTTCAATAAAGAGGTGAGATGGAAATCAATGTAGTAGCAGAGCAGAGCATAGGCTTTAATAACTGTTGAGAAAAAGAGAGAAAGAAGGTAGGAAGAACACAGGAGAGGATGAAAGAAGGAAGGAAATAAAGAAATAAGAGTGAGTGACATTTTGAGATTGCCCATTTCAGGACACTGGAGCAGCCAAGGTTATTATATTTTACTGAATGTCACATTCCAGCCCATGAATAGAAATCCTTTCTTGAGCCTTGGCCAAAGGGAATTGAATTATACGTAGGCACATAATGTCCAGCATTGAATAAACTCATAATAGACGATGAGAGAGAAGGTGAAACACTCCTTTGTCCTCTACTGGCTCTACATGAAATGGACAGTAGTAAATCTTAGCGACAGTAAGAGATGACCTATTCCTCTGAGCGATTCATTAGCAAGTGAGTGTGGCGCTGAGAGAGGGACGGCTCGCTCATTACGCCCTATTAGATCTTCACAAAGCAGAGATGTCGCATGAAAAAAAGGTATGAGCCAAGTTTCAACTTGAACTGCTAATCATTTCTGCCTGCAGCACTGAGGAGAAACAAAAACATGGAGCCAAAACTTTTCTTCCTATTGTAATACATGCAAAATCATTACTGTCAAATGTAGGTTATGATAACTGGAAATCCATATGTACACAGATCTGACATCTAACTTTCCTTTTTGCTTGAATTAAAGCCATGGATATAGATATTTTTCTACTTACAGTGGCCCTAAAACTGCAAAGTGTCTAGTCCAGTCCAGCTCAGGAGCTGTATGCTGGGCTAACATCAAAGATTTTGAAATCCGGTTGCATCACAAATGTAGCAAGAAATTTCACAGATATCCTTCTCTCTAAACTTAGACATGTGCACCCTGCAAGATTTTAAAATAATCGCACACTACAGCATGTTTTTAAGGTTAGGAACAGTCATGGAGTAGTGCACCACCTCATATGATCTCATGGGGAAACGGATGTAAACAAACTGGAGACTTTGGCACAGCAACTTGCTGTAGTGCTAACAATATGTTGCACTGAGAAAAAAACTACTGCAGAAGCAATGACTCTGGATGGGAAACTGGTTGAGGAGATACGATGTGTTCTTCAACAAAAAATGTGGGTTAATATCACTTTTACTATCTGTAGCTAATGTTAGCCTCAAGGACTGGAATGTGTTGTTTGGCAACAGCGTCTGCTGCTCCGAGTGCTAGGGTAATTATCAAAATTCATGCAAATTTTAACTTGTTAATATCAAACTTAATGGTTAATAGTCCACACTTAAATAGCACCTTGTCAACTTAGCTAGGTTCTACAAAGTGCTTTCCAATGTGTTTCTCTTTCACCAATTGATGGTGGCAGTGCTATTATACCTGATGCTTGACTGCCATTAAGACCAACTTAGAGTTTAGTGTCTGCTCAAGTACACTTCAGCATGTGACGAGATCAACCATGCAATTACCGGACAACCTCCTCTACCTTCTGAGCCACAGTTGGCCCACTGTCAGACTTATTATATATACATATAGATATTATCAGGGCGGTCCCAATGAGTCTCTGAGCTGTATGGGACATTTTAGACGGGATCTGTAAACCCCTCGTGCTGTAAAATCATCTGGGAGCTCCCAAACCAAAGTCCTCCTTTGATTATTGGAAAAGGTGAAGCAGAGGTAAATTGGCCAAAAACTCCTGACGAACAAACACAGTGTCTTTGAAATGTTCCTGAATCTATGTCCATGGTTGTTCAGCTAATGGATGATATACTGTAAATGCATGAATGCAAGTATTGCAAGTCAGTAGACACAATTTAACTTAATCTAAGCAGCTGGTATATATGGGTTAATATATAAGAAAGGACAGTGCAACATAGATAGTGATCTACTAAGGCTTCCTTTGTGTTTTACTCTCTTGGTAAACTAACTGAACCAAGCTGATCTCAATGCATTAGATTCACTCCCAAAACATCCAAAGCATTTCAGATCAATGCTGAGTTCATCCTGTCAGGTCTTATCTTGTACTAACACAAGCACTGGTTCCTTTAACCTTGACCACAAACTTCTGCAGTCCTAACTTAAATGATTTGCATAGTTGCATTTGTACCATAGATGGGACAAACAGAACAGCAAGGCATTGTTATGGGACAGTTGTAGTTGTAGGAGGCGCTGACAGTCACCTATTTTATCATTGAGCATATTGGTCAGTCAGTGCTAAAGGGGGTTGTTTTCATGCCATTTATAATTATGTAATCGTTTACTTCTTGATGACATGTAGCTCCACTGCCAGCTGTCAGAAATCTGTGTCAATGGAAACTGGAGACTAGAAGTTATGTTGCCGTTCAAAAAAGAACCAACACAACACTAAATAGACAAACACGCTTCTGTGATCAACCCTCAATTACACAATGGTTTCACCATTTAGTTGATCAGGAATTTAACTGGCAAATATTTTTGAATATATAAATACGTATTTTTAGTCCATTTGAAGGCAAAAAAAGGTTCAATATTAGCTGATTGTAGCCTCTCAGATATAAGAATGTGATAGTGAAGTGGATGTTTGGGTGCATTGGTCAAACAAACACATGAATTTGAAGATCTTGGTCTATGGGAACTTATGGCAAACATCTTTCAATTTTTTATTGACATTTATAGACAAAACCAATAATCGGAGAAATGAGCGGCAGATTGATCGATACAGAAAGTGATAATCTGACTTCAAGAACCTCAGTGTCAATGATATAATATGACAGGTTTTGAATATATACAGCAGCTGAAGAAGTCATAATCATAATAAGATCAGTGGTGCTTTAGGGGGCAGACAGATAGTTATTGCCACATCCAACTGGAATGTGCCATTAGCTAGCACAATCACTCATAATGACAGTAGGCTGAAATCTTTCTCTCTCTAAAATTGCGCTGAGGCAAAGGCCTCATTAAATATGCATGCACACCCCAGAGTTGGCATATTGGAAAATCTGAAAAATCCTACATAATAGGCCGAAGCCCCTTTTTTCCCTGGCAGCAAATTTAACTCCGGTGCAAAAAAACTCCTCAGAGCATCTTATTTACTGCAGGTCCACATTCTCAGACACACAGGACAAGTTTCTGCTTTAGTTTTGCCTTACTATGACTGAAAGTTAGCCTTGTTGGTCTCCTCTTTTTTTGCCAAGTGTGCTATACTTTGTAACCGGACCCCTGAAGCGGTCATAGTATTCATTATTAAAATGCAAACTTATCAAAGTCAACTCCTCATCACTTAAATTAAATCATTTCAAGGCTGAGTGGCTCCCACGTCTCGGCCTCCTCCTTCATTTTTCATTTTCGCTCCTTGCCCATCCTCATTCCAGGAAGACGATCTGCCATTCATGTGAAATTGCCACCATTTGCATAACTGATGCAGGGCGAAGGGCGCCAACTGTGGCGGTGTTGATGTCGCGGATGCAATCGGAGATGGCGGTGCAGGAATTAATTGGCCCGCCGCATCGCTTCTTTCCCGCTTTCCTCCATCTCACCTCTGCTGTCGCTTCTTGACACGAAATGTCGCGCAATGAGAAGCGTCTCCGAAAAAAGCGGTGACACCTCTGAGATTCACGTGAGGGGAAGGATGGCGTCGCTTCGCGTCTTCTGGTGCTTTGTAGAAACTTTCCGGCGGAGTTGCGTCAGACGGCTTTGTTGAGTTGAAATGTTTGTTTTTGTCTGCTTTTGTCCTTTTCAATCAACGAGAGCTTTTCAAACAGCCACAAAATGTCTGCATTAAGAATTTATGGCATTAAACCTCTCATTCCTCATTCCACTGAAGTAACTGCAACACTTCAGCCAAACTGTTTTGTTATTCCTGTTTCAGTCATAAATAATGAATCCATTTCACCGAGTTTTTTACTGTTCCTATATGAGCATAAAAATGTGCCCACCAGCCAGAATTCATTTTTTCATGCTTTTTTTTTTATTAGCGATAATATCACTTTGACTGCATTTTATCAGTAAATTGCCTGTATTATATGAGAGGGGTTGACAGGGTTGTTGATCAATACCAGTGTCTCCCAATTTTAAGGCTCTCCCAGCATATAACAACTAGTCATTAGTGCAGTTATAGCGGCTGGAGGGAAGATTTTAATGCGATGGGAGAACACCGAGTGTCACAGACAGTGCAGCAGCCGTCACAGAGGGGAGGTGTGTGAAACATCCTGGGGAAAGCAGTTTTTTTTGGTTCAGAAAATTGTATTTACCGATCAGCATTAACTAATTTATGTAGGTGTGTGTAACGCTAAAGCAGCTCTGAACTGGCACAGACACAGATTCTCTAAACTACAAATATTATTTGAAAAAATCTAGCTCACTAAGTATAAATATAACCCAGAGTCAGGTGAGATTTTACCAAAATACAGCTAACCAACACTGGTTCATGAACACAGACGCTGATCCGAAGTTAAAAATCCACATATTTTATACCCTGATTGATTTTTCTCCCCCTTGAGTCTTGATTTCAGGTGTACACCCCTTTATTTGTTATATTTTGGGAGTTTTCCACCATTATATTTCAGTTTTATAATTACATGAGCATGATCTTGTGGTTAATCCCATCAAACTTTCCTAAAATACAATTATAACAAATCCTGGTCCACTTTTACAAAGTGCTTTTACCTAACCATCTTAACTCTTAATTCTAATTTTAATTAAGTTTAAAGAGTTTTTTCTTCTGACACATTGCTTTATAAGCACAGTTCCACATCTATTATGTAAAGCTATATTTACTCAGCTGGTCACTTTCTCAGGTCAGGATGTGATTATTTATAATGACTTTGATTATGAGGCTAATTTTGCAGATCAGCTGTTTGTTTGTTCTAAAAATTACACAACAAGGCTTCTGTGGATCAGGCCTGTGGTCATGAGTGCTATTCTAAAGTAGACAGGGAGAAAAGAAAACATGTTTGAAAGTGTTTGGAAGGTGGGTCAATGCTTTGAGCTCTTGGTTGTGTTCCTCGAGCTGTTCCTACACAGTTTTTGGGCTGCTGTTGGGGAATATTGATGCTTAATCTGGAGCAATGTTTAGGTGGGTGAACAAGTCAAAGTAAAATCCACAGGAATGCCAGGACCCAAGGTGTGTAACGAGATGATCAATGTTCTTCGCTCATCGTTGTCTGTTTCTTCTTCTTTTCTCAAAATAATTGCATGTACGACGATGGTCAATGCAACTCTGTGAGAGTCAACATGAAAAATAAGGCCTTGTTGTTGAAATGAATGGAATGAAACGTGATCAAAATAAGGATTGAAAAAGATCGAAGAAAAAGAGACTGTGATGGGCTGGGACTAAAATAATCATAACAGGAAGATAATGTCAGCGTCTGTGAATTTTGACACACGTAGTTAACTGTTAGCGAGCTGTCTTGACAGGGCTGACCTACAGTGCAGAGCCACAGAGCCCAAAAAAAGAGAAAGCTATCGTAGCTTATTAACTGTGTTGCACCATCCATTTTTCCCTTAACTTCCTCTGTCAGAGTACAAACCGCTCCACAAAGGGGAAGTTGCTATAAGACAGTAATGAGGTAGGAGTCGAGCTAATTAGCTCGCTAACTGACAGCGAGCTAACTTAAAGTTAGCAAGCTGGCCAAGCTCAGGGAGCAATTTCCCTCCTCTTCAATAACTCTCTCTAAAATTAAATTAGAACGCTGAGAAGAAAATATCAGTACACAGAGAAAGCAGTTAGGAGAGCTATTGGACTGTCTACCATTAGCATGTTCCTAACTTGCTCATGTAGTCCACCAATTTGTCCGGCAAGCAGGGTCTGGTCACTCATCATTAGGTTACATTACCTACAAGTTCTAATAATGTTTTAAAGGAACTATTCTAAGGGCCTTTTATATAATGTTGTTCCTATAAGGTTAAACCTTAACGAGACGGAACTGGAACATTCAGAGGATGTTTGGAGGACGCTGTCAGATTATGAAGGAACTTTTCAAACTAACATTCAAAGACGGTTTTTTTAGGATGTTATTGAGGCCTCAGATGACAGACCGTTTTTTAGAAAACGTTCCCGTAATGTGAACTATTAACAAATGTAGTTGCCTGCAATTTTCTGAGAATGTTTTGGGGATGTTCTTCAGGTAACATGTGATAGAACATTCCTCCATATAACATTCCCATAATGCTACATGGCACCAAAGAAGGAACATTCTTAAACCAACACTTAAAAAGATGTTTTCATGATGTTGTCAAACCCTGAGATTAAAGAAGGTTTTACAGGAACATTTTATAAAAGTTTATATTGAGGATATTTTAGGAGTGTTGTTGACGTAACACATTATCGAACATTCTTCCATAAAACATTCTAGCTAATGTGTCCCTTAACTAGAAAAAAAATTAGTTAGACTTTAACCAAGTTGGTAAATTTACCCGGTTTGTTGTGCCGCATATAAACTTTTCCATCCATGTTGAAAGAATGAATTGAGGTTGCAGATATTTCACTGAGTCTAAAAAGCCACGAAATTCAAAGATGCCCTTTGATTTTGACACATTACAAGATTTCTTGATATGGAAGTGTACATTTCAGCTCCTAGCTCTCATCGCAGCCCTGACTCAGCTGCCTTCGAAAGCTTTACGTTAAATTTCAGAGGCACTCGCTCCCTAATGCCACATTGGACAAATATAGATCCGAAAATGTCAAAGCAGCAAGCTGATTCTGGCTGGTGGAAAACGCCGCCGTGTCAAGGTCAATATCAAGGTCGAAGAGTGACGGAGCGGAGAGATGTGCCGAGACTTGCTGTTCAAAAAAACTCATCTTCCCAGTGTGCTACTTCCCAGTGTGAGTGTTATTCCCACTGACATTCCAGTAGCCGGCACATCCTGCTGAGACCTGATTAGGACAAATGGAGCTGACAGGTTTGTCGCTGTTCCCCAAGTAAGCGAGACATGCTGGGAAGTGGAGTAGAAATCTCCTGTTCTGTCGGGCCAAATCACACAGATGCGAGATAGGTGAAATGATCCTTTTAGCAAACTCGGCTCACCTATTTTAGACCATTTGATAGTCAACCACCCCCATTATATCCCCCCAATGACAACAACATCATCTTTGTTTCTCTGTGTTGTTCCCTTGTCAAGTGGATGATCTCTCCAACTATACTGACCTCAGCAAAAGGATAAGTGGACCATGCAGTTTTATATTTGCAGACTACAGGAAACCATTTGGGGAAGTTATTATTTTTACATAGCATCAGCATACTGCCCAGGCGCTGCAAGATTGGTGCTTCTGTTGCTCAAGTTTCTGGAAATGGCTCATTTCTTTCCTTAATTAAGTTTAGTAATAGCCTTGTTAACTGCTCAGTCATTAGACATATGTTGAATGTGGATGCCATGAGAGCAGGAATTACTTTGCAGCTGCAGCTCAGCAAATGCGCTGCTGATTCATTCGTTTACTGACCAGCTTGTTTGGTCGTTGTTTGTTGGTGATGAACTACTCAGCCAGAGCATTATTTAAAGGATATTATGCCGTTTCTCTCAGTTAATTACACTCTTGTTCCATTCTCTGTTGTCATATTTGGTGGTGAAAATTGCTTAGTTGTAAGACAAAGTTGACCTTTTAAAGACTTGATTTCGGAGATGGAAATATTGTTTAGAGAGTTCATCGCTTTTTACCAGCTTTCATCATCATTTATACTCAACAGTTGTTTTGCACAGATGGTTTTGGGATCTGAAGCAGCTTTGAGTCAGTGGTTTGCTTTTTCAGATCTGCACCAAGCTCCTCAGACTTCCCCATTGTCATATTTGTGGCTGAGTCCTATTTAAATTGGCTCAGAGGAGTCACCAGCTGTAGTCGATTGTATTTACACACAAGAAGTTAAGAGGCCATGCCACGAAGAAAATTTGATCAACGCGACTTTCTATATTACCGAACCTGATAATTTTTCAGCAGATTTTTGTAATATTTCCAGAAGACCTTAAAAACATCTCCGCAAATGCATGATTGCTTTGGTGACAAAGACGCATATAGGAGTCATTGCAAACTCAAAACTGCCATGATAGATGAATAAATTGCTACAAATTTTGCACATTTTTGGCTTTACACACAATGAATCCTCATGACTTCATAAACATTCATCCCCTAAACCTTTCATTTTTGAGGTTGCGAAAGGATATTCCTATACAACTAAACTGCATTCTCATTTTTATTTTGAAAGAAATGTGAATTTGTGTTGAGTGTGATGTGTTTTCTCGCATATGACATTGTAGGAAAGGCTTCCAGGTTGAAAGAGGAGGATGGAATCACTAAAACAGCTTGTTTGAAGTTAAAGTGGTTCTTCCGTTACTGATTTACATTACCACTTAACATTTATATAACATCTCAAATAGAAAAATTAACAGCTTTCTCGCCATAAATCTTCACTAGGGCCACTTCTGCTTGGGCTAAGATTCTTTGCCTAGACTCATAGATCTGGGGTGATGGTACGTAACCTGTGTTGCTTTGTTTTCATCAGTCCTGCTGACCAATCAGAGCAAACTGTGCTTTTCGAGAGAGACATCAGTTAAAACAGAACATTTCAGACACTGAGTGGTAAAGGTGTAACAGCGACGGACAGAATCTGAAAAATAATGTCATTTTAAAACATTGAAGCATGTCAACATATTGTATTAGACTGAAAAAATAGAATTCAAAACATAATGTGAGCTCTTGAAGATTTTGAGTCATTGTTTTGATTTACTTCGCAGCCTTCGTGCTGAGGTGATTTGTTATACCTTCGGTGCCAGTTTCTCATTAGCCATAGACAGCCCTCAATGAAATGAATCACAGGCTCACTGAGTCGATGACAGATTTGCCCTGACAAGCATAGTTCAAATATAAGTCACCGGGGCAGTGTTGGAGTGCTGTGAATATCTTAAAATTCAAACATTTGACTTTTGAAATGCAGCTGTTGATCCATTTCCAATCAGTCATTACAACAGTGGGCTGAGATTTACAATACGGTGCAGCTTTATTGCCTCCTGTGGGGGAAATTTGTCTTTGACCACACCTTGACAGCAAACTATTAAAAACTAAGACAGCTACCATCCTCAGAGGAGCAGCCTTGTAAAGATATGGAACCTGCATGTCCACTAATTAAATTTATCTGGCAGGGATCGGGGTGATCTGAGGATATTCTACCTAATTATAAGAAATATAATTAATGTCCCTGGCATATGAGCTAATTTCTGTGGCTTCCTATCACTTTTGATAGAAGCAGGAGACGTTTTTTTTTTCCCCCCAGTTTTGCATCGATGAAAGAATCGGTTATCGCACTCGGCCTGATTCATTTGAAAAACATGAAAGCCTCTCCGATAGCCACATAATTAAACTGTTATTTTGGGGCATTCAATTTAAACTCGGGCTCAGCAGTGCCCTTGTAGGAGAAAGAGAATTGCTTTGTCTCAGCACTCTCTTTGACTCTGAAGACAGTTTAAGGAAATCTAGTCGCAATAAAACACCAGATCTGACTACAACGAGAGGCCTCGGAATTAATGATTTGCCTTTGATCCGTCCGGGGCGATGCACGGGTGCCTTTTGTCCTCGTCTAAATGAGTTCCTAGTTCTGTGGAAGAAGACTGCTAAATTATTAAGGCTGTGCTGGAAGTTCGACTTTTGATTTTTCCTTTTCTTGCTCTGCACTGAGGGAGCATTTGGTCAAGAAGGTATAAAATGGAAAAAAACCCTGAGTCACGGACATCTGCCTGATTTAATGGACTTCCACGCTAACCTACATTGTGTATTTTTGGATACTGCAGCACCACATTACATCATGTGATGGACTTTAAGCTGCCAGCTGCAATTTGACTCCAGGACAACTTCATTCTGTTTGATGTATTCAGCCGAGGTGGCCTATGAAGGGATGATTTGCGTAAACAAATAGATCCTGACTGGTGGCATAAACCTTCTCATGATGGCCAAAGGGCAAACTTAATGTACTGAGATATCAATGTCAAAGTCAAAGAGCAGAATGGAGTCTATTTTTAATCCACTTATCCGAGTCCTTGATTTCCTGCACATTCGCCTCGTTATTCAGCCTGATGAAAAATGCTTTTGAAACGCGGCGCTTTTGAGATACAGGCGGTGCAAATGAATCAAAACCACTGCGCTCGTGTTGATAAGGAAAACATTTTATTTAAACTCTTATTCTGCGTAATAACTGCACCAGGAGACGTGTTGTGGGTGGAGCGTGAATGCTTTGGATGTAGGTTGGAGAGGCGAAAGAGGCAGTTGGCTTGTTGACTTTTCAGTCCTCCTCTTCAAGAAGACCCCTTTGGCGCTTGAAGTGATTGACATATTTACTCCTTCTCTGGCAAAAGTCCTCCGCCATCCCTCTCCCCATCTGTCACCGGCCTTAACGACACCTCATCCTGCTGAGAATCCAGCGAGAGAGGCAGAAGATTAGGGGCTTATACTGTATTGGAAAGGGACGAATAATCTCGCAGACACCCTATCTTTTCTCATAAACTCCGAGGCAGGCGGACAGTCCTCCAGCCTGACGGACAGACTGATTGACAGCCGCCAAGGTTAGGGGATGTCAGATTGGAGGAGTCAAGTTTAAATATCCTTTTAGCAACACACCGTCTTAGTCCTCAGGTCATCACTGTGGATGACCGCCTGTGTTATCAGCTCTAATCCTGGCCTAAAGCCCCGTTCCCTTCTTCCCACGGGACCAAAATTGCCTGGAGATGGCAGAGAAGGTTTTGCGATAATTTCTAATCTTTCTATATTTTCAAAGTTAAAGCATCTGTCTGTATTTATATGAATTTAAAGGTCCCCTGATGCCAACAATTTACCAAAATCAAAGACTCCTGCATGTGAAAATGACATTTTCTACATTGTTGACATGTTAATATGGTGTTTTTTTATATGCTAGAAGACATATTGTGAGCAACAAAATTGCTAATCAATGCAGATGGCCGACCATTTTCACCTTAATAACAGGGTTTCAGATCTCCAGGGCTTCATACGCAGCAAACCTGTGGGAACCAGTTCTGTTATTTCATTAGTCATGGATTCAAATATGTACGGCTGAATTGATCAACATTACAACTTGTTATTGTGTAGCGTAGAGTTCTTTTACAGCGTTTAAGCAGAGTCGTAGTTTAGGTAATGAGCTCAAGCTGCCATGAGTTGAAAGAGACCACAAATATCCATGTTTTCAAAAAAAAAAAAAAGCAATGGCACAGAGGTACATCTAAACAATTTTAAGGTAGGAAAGGTAGGAAGGGATTATTATCATGCAAAACCTTCAAAATGTCTAACTTTCTAAATGAGTTTTAGGGGTGTAATCAATGACTAAAAAGTGATGACTTTACCATGTAATATTACAGTTGCTTCCTTTCCAAACTTCTGTCATGAAATATTACGTTTACTTCATTACTTTATTCAACTTAAACCAAGACATTTTCCTGACCTTGCCCCAATCATCAGGGACCTTCTGCTACACCATCTCAAAAACTAAGCATATTTAAAATGCTATCTGTGAAATTTCCACTTCACATATCAAATACTTTCTGAGATTCTTGTTTTTAAATGCCTATCGACTCCCTTTCAGCTTGTCTTTTGCACGTTGCAATTTGAGGCTATCTTTGAACGACAATATCTCAGGACCCATTAAAGATAAAAGTCTAGAATTTCCCTCTTATTTCTCATCACGCCAATGATTCTGCAATACTGGACAGGTAGATCAAATAGTCTGTGATTGTGGGTGAGTTGAATTGTCCAGTCTTTGAGCTCACTTCAACAAAAAACTGACAATGCGGAAAGATACTTGGTGATATTTTCTGAACTGTTTGTAATTGCATGTCACAATAATAAAAGACAAAACATATAGAATCTTTTTTGTGAAATAACTGATCACAAAAAGTGAGTTCTGAAAGCCTAAAATTGAACCTGCCACTCCCTTCAGCCTAAAAGCCTAAAAGTGAGTTCTGAAAGCCTAATAAAGTTATTTTTATTAGGCTTTCAGAACTGACTAGGCAGGTATGACAAGTTGTACCACAAAAACAAAAATATCGCTAGACAGCCTGATCCACGTGGGACTTATTGAACATATTAGACCCCACTTTGGACTGTCACCCTACCAACTGTACAAATTAAGTTTATATACTTATTGGAAGAGATGCTTGAAGGTAAACTTCCAAGCAGCTAATACATGTATTCACCCTTTAACTTTCTACACAACAGTCTAGCTTGTGACTTTGGTCTTGAAAGTTATTCCCAGTGGAACAAAAAGCTATTTAATTCATTTTGATCCCATCAAAGAGTTTCCATAATGATTTAAGATGGAATGACCCTTTAAACTCGTGATGAAGAATTTAGAATACTATTGTCATGAAAAACGGAGGCAGTTACCGTGCATCCAGATCTGGAACATTGCCTTATATATTTAAAAAATAGTTTTAATGCAAAAATATATGTCGGTAGGTAATGGAGATTCTTCAATTTATTACTGTAACATGACATTTTTCTGCTAATTTGCTCACTGGTGTGCATGTATACAGTGATTAAATGAGGTGATGTATGGTTTTATTTTTGTGTTCAGGGACACAGACGTTTACACATTTTTTTTATTAATTGCAGGCAGTTCCTGATTATACTCGGCTAAAATGGCCCCACGGGAATAGAGCTTAAGTCACTTTTCATCAGGCCTCTCCTGTTCTTTTCATAATCTGCTTCCGCTCAAAACACTGCAGGATCAGACTCACCTTTTTTTAAACGCCGTCTCCTCCGGTTCCCCTGAGAACACAGAGTGGACTCCTCGCTCCTGACTCACTTTTTTCCCCCTTCTGCCCTTCCCTCGCTATTATTGCCTCGCTGGAAAATGTGCTTATAGGATTTCGGCGACAAAAGGGAGGGATTCGAGTTTACTTCTCGACACGTTCTCTGGGACCCCGGCTCTTCATTTCACTTCAGCAAGGTGACAGAAAACATGCTGTCAGGGAGGCGGTGACGACTGAAGCAGGTGACAGGCTTTGTGCTGAACGCCACATACACGCCATGAGGGATTATTCCTGAGCACATCTTATTTCCCAATATGTCCTGCACAGTGGAAAACGATATGAAATATGCAACTTATAAAGTTACGCTTGTTTACTTAAGTTATGAAGCAGTGATGCTTTTCATACGGCTCCAAAAATAGATCATAATTTAGTTCGCTCGCTCGGCGTGAAGCAGTGATGGAATCTGTTTTTACACTGAACTCAAAGTGAACAAGTGAGAACTTAAAGAGCAACTTGCAGGTTGGGGACCCCAGTGGATTGATGTGTAGGAAAATGAAGTCAAAAGCAAATTTAAAGAAAAAAAGTCTGTATTAAGAACTTCAAAGAACTAAAAAGGAAGTGAAGTGCACTTTAACAAAAAGGAAAATGGATCCTAGCATTAGTTTTGGCAATGAAGAGGTAGAAAATACACCACGGTTTTATAACTACGAGCCTGCCAGTTGTTTAAGAGACCAGAAACAGACGAGGACGAAATAGAAGAAATAATTACTATCGGCGAGAATTTCATTCATGGTGTGAGGAGAACCAGTGGAAAGCAGGACAACTGTCTTGACCTATCTCAGTATTATAAAGTTTGCTATCATCTATCAGGATACAGCGCAATTAGCATTAGCCGTTTGATACTGGCAGGTGTGTTGATGCTTGCAGTAACACAACTAATGTGTGAGCATCAGCTGGTATCAGTCATATCTCACTTACCTAACATTCATACTATGTTTTATGATGCCACATGACAGAGAGAGAGGTGGGGAAGAACTGATTAATGAAGAAGTTTGCAAACCTACAGAGCATAATTCATGTTTTTGTCGAGCTGAATATCTGACGGACCTGGAGCCATTGCTCTTCCCAGTGTAAATACCACATGATGGTGGACCTGAAGCAGATGTGGGCACCAAAGGACCAAAGCAGGGATTCAGTCTCACACATTCTGCCTTAGACTGTCTAAATAGACTGCGTTTTTTGTTACAGGTGCATCAGTAAAGTCTCTTCACCTGCACAAAACGTACCAATGCTCGGAGGTTAGCTGCGTTGTTAGGAAAAGTGTGGACTCTGTGATTTGTGCAGCTTGGACAAACAACATGATGAAAAACTGTGAAATGCAAAGTAATTCACTAGAAAGACCAACTTTCTAAGCTGAGACTCAATGCCATCTGCTATTGCAACAAAGCAGAGAAGACTCCCTTATGAAATGCGGGTACCTCAGCTGGAAACAAGGGGTGTAACTCCTTGCCTCATATTTCTGTCCGCCTACACTCAAATGCTTGTCGTCATTTTCTTCAAATGTTGACACCAGATCAGAAGTTCCAGAAGATTCCTCAGCAGATTTGTGACCCAGGATGAGACATGGGTTCACCCCTTTGATCCTGATTCAAAGCAAACAATGGAAACACACCTCGTAAAAGTTCAAACAAGTGGCATCCATCAGCAAGGTGATGGCTTCTGTGTTTTGTGACAGTAAGGGATTCCTCATGACTGACCCATTAATGAGGACTCCTATGCATCAGAATTGCTAAAGTCGCAGTCAAAGGAATAAGGAGAGGAAAGCTTCGAGTTGACGTGTTGTTGCTTCAGGACAATCCATTCACACAGCACATGTGGCAGAAGCAGCCAAATGTCGCTTTAAACTGTTGCCCCTTGAACCTTACTCACCGACCTGCACCGTCTGACTTCTGTTTTCCAAACTGAAGTTCCACTAGCATGGCACCATTTCTAGAGCAATGATGAGGTCGTGCATGCTGCTGAGGAGGCCCAAGATGTGACCGTCTTCCATGAAGGGATAGTGAAGCTTGAACATCGGTGGACAAAGTGCATTGGAGTAAAAGGAGAATATGTTGAAAAACAATGCAAGGACAACCTTTCTCCTGTGATGCTTTCTGGCAAGGCTGAGAGCTTTTTAAACTACCCTCAAAATAACGCATTTTTAAGGAGCACAGCTCAAAAAGCCTTCTTTTCTGTCAAAATTTCTGCCATCATGACTCATAAAACTTAAAATCATTAACTCAGTCATTAACTTTTCCAAATGGTCATTTACAAGATATATTAAGTGTAGTTTCTTTTGTAAAGTCAACCTTCAAATTGCGTTTTGATGCTAACTGTTTAGCGCTAACTCATTTTAGCACTATATGATGACATATGTTGTAAATATGTGCTATATAGATAAAACTGAACTGAATTAAATTGCCTAAATTGTGACCTGTCTCTATCTTTTAGTGTATGTATTCTTCTTCAGTCTTCAGTTCTTCAGTCTTGTTCATACATATTAGCTATTTTTCGCCTCAGCCTACAAACTGAATTGATCATAAAAGATGCCCCAAGACGTATGTGGCTTCCCATCTTGCCTAAAGAAATCTTTGTGGATATTACGTAAGGTATTCCACAAAAAACAAGAGCATGTCAAAAAAATGGCATCACAGCGTTCAAGGATATGTTTTTTATTTCTGAAAATCCTGATTAATATTTATTCATAAAAGATTCCCACAGTGGCTGAAGTTAGTTCATTCCTTCTAATGGCCAGACAGCTGTGAATCCTACAAGCTACTCTCATTTAGGTTCGATACACACTGCAAGTAACAAGCAACAATACAACACCATATGTGCACGTCGCTTTACAGTTGATGCCGCTCATTACATCCACATTAGTGCAGTACAGTAACATGCAGGCCCGACGCTACTGCATGGTGAATCCTTTAAACAAAACCTTTGACTTTTAGAGGGATTATCCTTTAATAGGGTTTAAGCCAAATATAAGAAGACTCTTTAATTAAGCCAATAATTTCAAGCCATGTGGCTGTGATGCCTTTTCAATTAAATGTCATTATGGTTTGCTATTTGCCACATCAGCCTCTAACCTAGAATTATAAGAATATCAAGACAAGGGGCTCATACAGCATTTACATGACACCAGACACACGGCTTATGGTTTGTTTATTGTGGTATTAAGGTCAATTTTTTGTTTTTAAGATAGGTCAAATGACAGAAAATATTCATAATACTCGTGTAAAAATTGCATCTGAAGCAGTTAAGATTCCTTTTAGTGAGGTGAAACCCACAAAAAATATTTTCTGCATTGACGAAGCTACAAGGAAGCATATTAGAGAGAGACGCATACTTAAAATAGATTAAAACAAATAAGCATAATGGAGCTTGTTTGTCTTCCTGAGCAACAGAGGTTACATAGCTAAATAAATCCCCTCTGGACCTTGACAGCTTTTGCCTTCCCACACATTAAAGATAATGGAATAATTCACTTGCCCTTGAGCCCCCTTACCGTGCATCCATACAGAACTTCTTATTGGGTCGCCGGCAAATTGAATGAACCCGCTTTCCATAAAAAGGTAATGGACTCCTTCGGATAGCCCTCTAAATAACCAGGACGGAAGGGGAGGCGAGATGAACCAATTTATTATCCGACTTTGAAGAAGGTGCGTGCGGAGGGTAAGGTCACTCTCTCATTGATCACCGGTTCCCCCGTAGGGAAATGATAATTATGTGTACCAACATGGACCGAGGTCACCTCCAACCAGCACCAGGAGCAGGTTAGAAGCCCTCTCCAGAGAGGAAGTATCCAGAGCCCTGTTGTGCAACGTAGATTAAAACTGTGCCTGAACCAGTTTGATTGTATGGGGATTTATAGATGTTTGTCTTCTTTAAATAAAGTAATATAATTTGGTAAGAAGATCATTTATTTTAGGCTGGTTTGTTGGTACGTTATGAAATAGAAACACTGAACTTGCTAGCATAAAATTGCTGGTATAAAAAATGTCTGACAACAAAAGTAGATTAACCTCTTACAAATGACATTAATTCTACATTCAGTGCAAGAGAAGCAACAGTTTTGAGATCTTAAAATAAAACAGAACCATATTGGGTCAGTTTAATGTCCAGTAAGCAAGTTTCTGTCCTTTGTGCAGTACTCGGTATTGAAATGCAGAAAAGGGTGTTCAGACGTCATGGAAACCTGCCCTAAACATGTTTGTTATGCAGAGCCTGTCTCGGCAACCTAAATCATCATGTTGGGCTGCAACACAAATCTCCCAATTAATTGAGAGGACAGGCAGGTAATAAAGTTTCCATCTGGCATCCGTCTCTACTGGGACAGCTTTTAAAGGGGGGATAAAACCAGACCCTGTTATTTTACAACGTGTGATAACTGTGAGTGAGCTGATACAGCAGCAAATAATTATTACTTTTATTATCAAATAATATACAATTCATTTCTCTGGTAATTGATGAATCCATGAATTGTCAGAAAATAGTAAATAAAAAAAAAAAGCTCAGCTCTTGTCAGCAAATGTCTTGTTTTGTCCGACTAACTGTCCAAACCCAATCATATTCAGCTTAATACCTGAAGTTAAGAAGTTACAAACAATATTATGGACAGTTTCATTTGAATAATTACCTAAACATGCAATCAATTATCTGATATTTTTACTTATTTATAAGATGCAATCAAAAAGTTGTGTGATTATGCCTACAAAATCAATAAACGTACCTATTTAAGTTTGGCTGCTTTCCCTATTGAAACAGTCACTTTGTGTCGCAGTAAAGCGCTCTTTTAAGGCTTTTGACACTGGAAGTCCTGTAAACATGTAAAGCACCACTTTCAATGGTGGCTGCATCTCCTAAACTGTCAAAACTGAGATCTTTCAACTTGAATTTCAGTTTGGGTAAAACAAAGAAGGCACAGGGAGCTAAAGCTAGTGAGAAGGGAAGGTGGGGAGCAATGATTGTGCTGTTGTAGCCAAAAAAATACATGCATTGTACCACAGTTAAGGTTGTTTGTACTAAATGTTCTGAGTATATTACGTCAGTTTCTTCCTTGACAGTCCAATCCAGGGGGACAAATTCACGGCGCACAACCTTGTGAATGTTGAAGAAAACAACAAGCGTTGTCCTGGTGTCCAGTTTTGTGAGCTTTAGTTCTTCCAGTGTGAAAACTGCTGTTTCTCTTAGTGGTAGCTCCATACCCACCCCTCTTCACCAGTGATAAACTATGACTTGAGAGATCCTGACTTTTGAATGGAATGTTTCCTTCTTTGCTCCAGTTTGAGGTTTCCTGTGGTGACAAAAATGTGTCCAACACAAACGATCCCAGAACTTTTTGACTGCACCTCGTTCTGACTGATCGGTACAGGTAACACGTAACATTTCCATGCATGGTTTTCCAACATAACCTACAGTAAACAACAGAAATAAGACTTAAGGTAGACTTAAGACCTAGATACATGTTAACTTTATCGTGTCCTGGCAAAAGCAGACAGTCTAGCAACACAGGCGCTATCGTATTGTAACTTTTCTGACTTGATCTGGGAGAAAAAGGAAAAAGGGGCACCTATCTCAACAAGCTGGCAAAAGTCACAGTCCTCACAGTTCACAAAACAGGACCGTTCTTGTTCGTAGACTGATACGGATGCCCGTAGATCACTGGATGACTCTGCCTGCTCTGATTTATAGTATACCATCCAGGCTGCTCTGCTTATCTTTTACAAGCTAAAGGCATTTCTGTCTCAGAATCAGATCGAGTCAAGCAGACAGCCAGCAGCTCCCACACTGATTAGCATCGAGGGGGAGAGAGGTGGGTGGAGGAAAGAGAGAGTCAGCAGGTGTCTTGATTGCTCTCTGTAGTCGTCACATTCCGAGTGCGCTGTTCCATTTTTCAGATAATTATTTTAGAAGTGAATGTGAGGCTGCATGGCTAATGTAAGTCTCCTTGAGAGGGAAAATTGATATGTTGCACTTGTAACTGATGCCTCCACACACTTCCACATACGCGCACAGTCACGTAGAGCGAGGAGAAGGTCGTGCATGTTCCACAAATCAGTGTCAGCTGTGGAAGTGAGGCTCATTCCTTATGTGTGAGATGCTGTAAGTTTAGTTTTAAAGACTAAAACTGCTTTTCTAATTGCGTTGGAGAGAAAGATGTGTGGAAATGAACTACAAGAAGGGACGATATGAGGAGCAGACAAGGAAAAAGATGGGAAAAACGGAGCTTACGCTAAGGGTATGACATCAGTGGCTCACAGGGTGTAGCAGTGGACGTGGGAGGAGGCCCCGACTCTGATACACCACAGACAGCAGGTGTTACAGCACTCTACTCACAAAACCGACACTCAGCTTCTTGGACAAGACTCAAATAGACAGAGACAGAAGGTTAAAGCAGCACAGAAACAAAGTCGAACAAGCCTGGAGGTCTGGTACAAGCATATGAAGAGAGAGAGAGGGGAGGGGGAGTCAGTTGCCTGGAAATTGCATGTGGTGCTCTGAGGCCCATTTATAGCAACGAATTGCTGGTAGATCTGCTGGATCAGTTGGACGCTGTGCCTCCATCTGCCTCAGCAGCACACCTGGTAGGTGGCAGAGAGGGAGCAGCGATGAGAACATGAGGAAGGATCATGGGGATAGCTCACCTGTTTGTGTCTCCACGCCAGAACCAGCATTATTAGGCAGAGTGTGAAAACAATAATGAGCACAGGTGAGGGGGAAAAGACAAGAGTTACGTAATCTGAGTTGGAAGCTAAAATGTTTATGTTTTCGAGTTCTAGCATCAATTTCACTGCTGGTGCTGTATATTTAACTTTTATACAGTAGCATCTCTGTGACTAAAGCCATGTTTCCATGACATACTGTAGTGTGTAATTTGAAGTGTAGCATTAGAATAAGTTGTGTGCACTATGTGGAATATCCTCTACATGTGGAATATCCTCTATATGTGGAATATCCTCTACACGCAGTTTTCTTTAGTTTTTCGAGAAATAGTGCATTGCTAGTTCCTTGTTTAGTTTTCACACCTCAGCTGCAGCATTCGGATTTCTTTATTATATTTTTGTATTTTATGTTTTATTAATCGTGTAGTGTTTTAAATTTGTACTTATGGCAAATAAAGATCTTGAATCTTGAATCTTGAAATTAACGGGAATAGCAAAATTTAGAAGAACTTGCTGAATTTTGCCAAAAAAAAGTTTTACTCTTGCTTGAGGTGTTTTTCTTTTTTTTGGTTGACTTCTTCAAAATCAGTTAAAGTGCTTCATGGGAGATGGAAACACCTTTTTAAACATATTCTGACACAGCAGACATTTAAGTCGCGTGACTGATTAGCTGTTTCTGCCGTTGTCTTTGCCTTCAGACGGCATTAAACATGATCAGTACCAGAATAGATACAGCTTTCCCAATTGAAAATTATTCCTGAAGACCTCCTTCAAACTTTCTGGCACAGAGGCTGCATTCTGAATTGTACAGTTTTTCTTTTTACTTTAAGTGTGCACTACAGCTGCCCTCACAAAGTAAGTACTGCTTCATGCAGTATGCATACAACTAGGACATACTAGTTCGTCATAATAATGCCCTGAACTTTGACTGTCAGAGTCTGTAGTGTGAGCTGTCAGCTGTTTGTGCACTGTTGGCTGCTCAAGCTTGTTTACACTCATGCGTGACATGACAACCTGTGTGATGTAGCTGCACAGAGGATTGTGGGTCAGAATGGCCAGAAAAGCATGCTGGCTTGCATGATCCTGCAAAATATGACTGGATGAAGTAGGACATCCTGATGTTTTTTACATACTATGTATTTGGACATAGCAAATCTTCTTCTGGTATACTGTGTAGCACGGAAGTGTGGTTATTGGAATTCAGCCAAAGTTTTGTTTGTGTCTTCTTCTTCTTCAAGATTTTTTTCAGCACTGAGCAAAAACAAAACAGCTTTTGTTTTTGGCCTCTTCTATTCTGTTTATTACAGCTCTGTGTAATGTAAATCGTGTGCCTGCTTCCGGTAGCCATGTAACTCGGTACACCCTACCGAATGGGTCAGGTCGTGAGTGACTAAACCGGCCACCCCATCTAGACTTTTGTCTAGATCAGAAGGGTGAGGTATTTTGGCGGAACTAAATAAAATATCCGCCAAAAGGTCTGTGGTAGACCATTGCCAGCCAGTGCATCGTGACAGGCACTTTCCCAAGAGTGGTGATAAACATACCTATCTTCCGGTCAGCCGCTGCAACAGGAACTGGCTCCAGTTTGTCTTGGCCTGCACTCGCCACTGGATATGCCAGTTACTGCCACGAATGTGCAGTTAGTCCACCCAAAAGCCAGCAGTTCAGCAAATATCTTGTAAGCAGTTTCATGAAATGGCTGAAAGAAGAACATAACATACCGGCATGGATGCCGCCTGGGATACCAGAAGGACACTGACAGAAACAAATGACAACTACAGGTGGTCCTCGGTTTACAAACAAGATGCGTTCATATGATGCGATGTAAGCTGATTGTCGGAGTAAGTTGGATTTTATACCTAAATTAATGATAATGACCTAAATGATGCTTTCTTCTTCGTTGTTACACCGCATGACTCAGTGTTCCAGCCGTGACTGTTCGCTGCTGTGCACCAGCGACTAGTTCTCATGCAAGTATCGTATTATTTATATAACCAAACTGCTCATGTCGAAACTAGGTTTTTTAAGTAATATATGGGAGTCGTTTGTAACCACAAAACATCATGACACAAGACCCACGTAAACACAGGACCATGCAAAGGATGTATATGCAAAGGATAGAACAGAATGGAGGAGGATGATAGGGCCCCTAGAGGCTTCATGACACAGTCATCTTCGGTTCGACAGACTGGTATGATGATGGGTGTAATGTAACTTATACTGCCACCTTCTGAACATTACACAACCTGGTATATTCGCTCCAAAGCAACTAATGGAAACAAGCCTACATTTCCATTGTTTTGTATTTTTAGCAACATTTCCAAAGTTTGCATCAAATTTCCCTGACAATTGCTTGTTTCTTTACAGGCAAGTTATGTACAATATATATTATGTACAATTTTGAATACATTGAATTCAAAATGATGCAGTTGTCTGCATCCTTGTTAGCCATTTTCTAGCCAGTGTGTAATGAATGATAAATATGCACATTTTTGTAATTATATCACAGTGAGGAAACTGACACTTAAAGTGTGAAACCACTGCAGGAATCCAGATGTTGTGACATCATTCTCAAGCTTCACTTCTAGCCTCTACCACATTGTGCACTGTATCTACAATATGAAGGAAAATCAAGCCACTGGAGGAAAAAAAAGGAAGCATTCTGGTCGTCGTTACTATTCTACTGACATTGATTACCTAATGAGGTAACAGATCTTGCTCGTGAGCAGTTCTTTGTGAATAATTCACAGGGCTAGTTTGCATAGTAAAGGGTGAAGTCAGAGGAAAACAAAGAGGGATGGAAAGTCGAAGGCAATGGAAACGTGTTTGTCCACTCGTTGTCTAATTACCAGCGTATATCTAGATGTTGTCAGCAGTGTCTTGGCTCTCTCTGCCACACAGAGGTGTCGACTGGCCCATTGAGCCTCATGCTGCCTGTCATGGCCGACTGCTAACCTGATATGTTTACTGACACAAATTAGGGTGGAACTCCAGCAGCTCATCAAGGCAGAGGGGGGAGGCTGAAATACCAAAGTTTGGGGTCCCAATCTGTTTGCCCATCAAGGTCCGTGTATCTGGACAGGTGTGAGAAGACGCCATTAAGTTAATGCTCGGAATTATTCCCACAGAACAACTACACGTACATGTGATGGAAGATAATTGGATCCTGAAGTGAGGAAAGGCAGCTCAGAAGGTCCTTAATGCACATAGCTGAGGCTGCTGGTCTGTCAAAGTGGATTTTAAATTAGCTTCAGTGTCATGGAAAAAAATGTATTTACAGTTTCCTTTGCAGTTGCCAGTAAATATTACTTGTTTAGTGGGCTGATTATGTTTTCAACCAGATGGCAGGTTCATTTTCTTTCTCTTCTCTCAATTAATTGGGAGAGGTGTGCTGCAATAGTTGATAATATTTACTGAGTCGCTCACAAAAATACAAGTTCCTTCTCCCCGGCAGAAGCCGCATTTAAATGGAGCAGCTGAAATGTCCAATCTTGAGCACATCTGTCAGCTGCCTGTTTGAGTGGTGAAATTAGACTTTGCTGGAATAATAAGTTCCTTTGCACTCGTAGGACTATTTCCCCTGATCCAACTTTTCTTCCTGAAAGACTCGACTCCTCTTTGGTCAAACTGTGCACGAGCGTCTTCTGCCAGTCAGTCAACCCGGAGGCCCGTTCCTCGGCAGCTTCCTCCCCGGCGCATTGTTCATCTCTGGTGTCATAGTCGGGCTAATTAAACACGGGGGCGCACAATGATTATTGCTCGCTGCTCTCCACATGCATTAGCATCTGCAGAAGGCTCTTCAGTAATCTCCTTCACACAGGAAGAAGTGCGACGAGGAAATGCGGCTCGCAAGCTGCTAATTAAACCCAACTAGGCCTGCTTCCCTCCCTTCGCGTCCACACAAAGAACCCTCTAATCACTTCTAACTCAATTTGGAGGCAAGTAATTGATGCGCACGTAAGATTTATGATGCATGAAAGAGGAGGAACGCTACAAGTCTCAATGCAAATGGAGAGGACGGTGCGATGCCAAAGTTACTTTGAATGAAACGGCATTGTTGAGTTTGACCACAAATGGCATAATAACGATGATGGCAACGCCATTTGCATTCGTATGAGGTTGCAGGCTAATCAGTTGTCAGGCGAGCTGTGTTGTGCATGTTTGAGTCTTTATTCCCTTGTTAAAATCCCTCTTTTTTGCTATTGTAACTCAACTGCCGATGCACACAGTGGAATAAACTTAATCTAACATTCTGCTTCTGTTACGGACCTGAAAATGGGGAGAAATAATCATAGCTGTGATTTAGTAACCAGGCTATAAACACTTTAAACAACATTTTATAAAATATGAAATTCTAACAGCATGAAAACTGTGCAAAAGCATAAATCACGAATGCATAAATGCATAGAAAAAATTTACAAAACACATGTGGCGACTACAGACTACTTTGTTAGCAACCAAGAGTTCTGCTCACATAGTTTTGTCACATTCGACAAAACTACCATTTACTTCGCTCAAAATACAACACAAACACGTTTCTGGTACTCTAAACATGTTAGCACTGTATTACAACTAAATTACTCATGTCAAAACCCAGCAAACCTGAAAATGGGGAGAAGTAATCACAGCCATGATTTAGTGCACCTTCCTTAACCAGGACTTTGCTGGAGTGAGGAAGAACACCGTGGTCCCCGCTCAGAGTGGGGGAGACATGAGCAATCGATCCAAGACGAACAGATTGAGATACAATGGAAGATTACCAATCCTTCAATCATAGCATAACATAAACAGTAACAACTTAGATAGACTACATGAAATCAACCATTAATTATTTAACCCTTATTTAAAACACATTTTTACTACTTTTAACTCTTTGTTGTAATTTTAACGTACTTATACAATTTTAATAACCTTTTTTAACTTTTATGTTTACACAGTATACCATGACAACAATCATGAAATACAACATTTTAACCAACATATCATCATCTTTTAACCTGTCACATTCATAATGTTCTCAAAAGCACAACTATTTATTACAGTTGCTCACATAGCTTTTGCTGTATATTCTAACCTCTCACACTTCTGGGGCCAAAGTGGTTTGTAACAGGAATGAAATCTAAAGCAGCAGCGACAGGGAATGCTGCCATCTTTCCCTGAGCTTTCCAGCGGCAGACCCTAGTTCACAGAGAAGTGCTGCAGCCGTATTTCAGGCATCATCGTCCGACGAGACGCTTCCTGTTCAAACCACGCTCTCTGCTCGGCGGCAGCGTGTCGTATGAAGATGTTATTCAATTGTTAGCACACCTCAAAGTTTCTCCCCTCCGCTCAGCCCGTAGCGGTTCCTGTAATGAACCGCGGCGCTAACGGCTCTCATGGATCCGAGCGGCAACACTGTGGGTTTGATTTGATTTTTAGCTCTACAGAGAGAAGGCAAATAGAAAGAGCTGCCAATGAAATCCAGCAGGTTTGCTCGAGTCAAGTGAAGCCTTTAGGCTGTAATTCACTGACTTAAAAAAAAAGATGAATTTATTTTCCAAAAGGGTTCATCTTGCAGTTGATGTTACAGTTCACATTTACATAACTCTGGAGAGGAATATTTTAATTTTAATAGGATGTTCTTTAATACTAAAGCTTTACCATTAATATTTTTTATATATGAAAAGCAGACTCTTTTCTTAATGTGCAGCATTATATAAGACAACAAATCTGATCTGCTGCCTGGCTCTGCTTTTAATGAAGAAGTTTTCAAACGCTACTTCATGTCTTCTGGAATTAATATGGTGGTGTTGCATGTTTTTTCATCATTCTTGTCTTTTTACTGTAAAATGAATATTTCTTACTAAATAAGTAATAGTTAAGTCAATTTTTTGTACTGTGTGGCTCAACTCGGACTTCTAGTATTTACTAAGTGGGATTTGTAGTTGATTTGACTTTCTCTTCAGTCCATTTCGGCTTTTAAACATGCTGTACCTGTCTGGTAACTCCAAGTTCAATTCCAGTACAGATTTGTTCCAAATCGTTGAGACTTGTGACAAAATCCACAGATTGATGAGCCGAAGCCTTGCTCCTAGTGAGCAGCCATGAGTGCTGAGGTCAAGAGTTTTTTATTCCTCTATCTATCCCAGTCTTGCTTCACTTGCCGGAGAGCTTCCAGGTATCTCTGCTAACCAGATCAGCTTTGGAGCAACCAATAATGTATTGATGGCCAATAACGTAACAATATTTTGCCAATAGTATAATAAGTTATCACGTTAATGGCCTAGCATTTAAAAAATCCTCTGAAAATATAGAAACTGCAGCCGATAATGTAAAAGCACAAAAATAGGACTGCATTTCCTGGAAATAAAATAGTTTTCTGCAGTTTTTGAGCAGTGTGCTCATCAAAAATAGGTTGTCATATTCATTCACCAAGGATACGTCCCATGTAGCTCTCACTCTCCTTAATTATGGCTGTAAGAGCCAATTTGAGAATTATTTATTGTACAAAATTTGTTTAGAATATTGTTTATTTGATTAGATATGTAAATTCATCTTTTCATGTCAGTGTCTCTATTTAGATGCTGCACTGTCAAATGAATTTACCACTTTTTTTTCTTGGAAAACATTTCATTAAAACTTTGTTCAAACATATCTCAAGGAAAAATGATTTCAGTCCTCACTTAAAACTGTATTTGAATGACTGGACTGGCTCTATAATGGCACTTAACTCCAATATACAGCGTAGAACATGAACACTCATTTACAAACGTAAAAAAAAACCTGTAGAGTAAGTTACTGGCTCAAAAACCTTATTACAGTATTGGCAAGTTGTTCTGTTATTGGCTTTATTACATTTAAAATGGCCAAAATTATTATTGCTTGTTGCTACAGGCCTCATAAAACATTCTGCCGGTGAGTCGATTCATGAGTTATGAAGGCAAAGTCTTGAGAATCTGAGTACTTCTTTGTGTAAAAAGTAGTCATAGATTTGATCTGGGGTCACAGAGTTGCCTCTGTGTTATTACATGTGGACATTTGATTACAGCTTTAGAGTTTTGGCCAAGTAGTCGAGATTGTCGTCAGGTATAATGATGGCTTTCAGCACGTAAATCCACTCCAGTCTTGCTCGCACACCGGCGTTATAATTATGCATATCTTTTAAGATTTCTGACATTATTCTGAGCGTTCTAATCAACCCCGAGTCACCTTTTGCTTGGAGTTACAGCTCTTAGGTAAACACTTCCCCGGCCGGAGGCGGAGGTCTGAACCAATCGACTCATTTGTTCTGTTTGAAAAGTGATTGCTGCCGAGTGGTGACTGCCTTAATTTGATTGATGTGTGGTTCGCCAAGCGGTGGATTTGGTTGTAATTACTCTTTGTGCTCACCGTGATAAGGAAATTAATCAAGCCATTATGTTGCTCCCATTTTATCATCAGGACACAATAATTGAATAAACCAACCTCACTTGTCTTCAAAGTCACTCCAGCTCGCGGCGGACTCGCCTGCTGGAAGGGTAAAGGGCTCCCAATTGCTGATTGGCTGATAGGGAGGATGTTGAGCGTATTTCGCATGATGTAGTCGTTTTGATTGGAATAATCAGGGCCTGTACTTCTAATTTAATCACAAAGCAGTGTGTGCAAACAAATAATCTGCTTTGTTCGAAACAAAGATCATTTTACCTATTGACAGCGACAGAAGAGAAAAATACAAATATACCAAGTAAAAATTACTCTTTCAGTAAAAGTCTGGAAGGTAAATTCACTCCTGACTGAAGTCTGTGATGCGTCATCTTGTAAGCAGCCTTCTAAAGTTGTGAAGGTGGTTTTTCCTGGCCATTCTATTCGAGTGCTTCCCAACCTGCAAGTCGGGGTTACAAGATAAATCAAAGACGTTCTGTCATGATTAATGAGGCAGGACAAAAGATAACACAACAGGTTCTGCATTTGACTTTACTCTAATCTTTACTTTCTTGTAAAATATTGAAAAAAAATTAACCTCTTTTGGCCTCAAATCTCTCTTAGGTGGATGTGCTGCCAACTTATATACATGTAAAATGTCTAAAAATCAGCTGGGAGGTTCACAAGACAAAAACGTTTGAAGCCACCGGTTATGTCTTGAGCAGTGTATTTTTAAGCCAAACCTTGCAGCAACTATTATTTCCCTTTTAGAAGTTGTATAATAGAAGCTTGAAGTGGAAATCAAGTGAAGTACCAGTGCGTCACAGCTGAATGTAAGTGGAGCTCTTGAATAAATGTGCACTGTTGCTTTGTACAGAGCAGGAAGTTCTTCTGTTTTAAAGCCTCACTCTTGTGAAAATCAGGTTTTTAACCTTGTTAACGTGTCCATTTGGGGTTTTTTATATATGCTGGACAACATATCATGAGGAAAATAGACTGCAGGGGACCGATGACAGTTTCATATATGACGATTCAGACTTCCAGGGCTTCATAAATGAGTCATTCCATGTCAACTCACCTAGGGCTTCCCAGTTGGGGTCAATCTTTATATGTCTGTATGGTACAGACATAAAATGTATAAACTGATCAGGCATAACATTATGACCACCTGCATAATATTGTGTTGGTCCCCCTTGTGTTGTCCAAAATGCTCTGAACCACTGGGCATGGACAAGAGGACCTCTCAGGGTGTCCTATGGGGTCTGGAACCAGGACGTTGGCACTGGATCCTTTACAGTGGGGCCTCTGTCAATCCAACTTGTTCCACTGCATCCTGTTGATGCTTGATCACAATGGGCTGTAGGAAGTTTGGAGGTCAAATCAACATGTTGGGCCATTGTTATGTTCCTCAACATGTTCCTGGTTGTTTGATGTTTTTTCCATGTGGTGGGGAGCATTTTCCTGCAGGGGTAGGCCAGTGACATTTGGGATTTCCATTTGCATGAAGGAGTGTGTTTGTTGTGGAACAATGTTTATTTGGGTGTCTAAGTCTCATCAACATGGATGTTAAAATCCAAGGTTTTCCATCAGAACACCACATAGTACCAACATGATCAATGTTATTCACAGAGTAATTTTCCAGTGTTGTGTCAGAGTTGTAGGTGAGCTGGTGTGCTCGAGAGGCTGAGCCATTTTAAGGCAGGAAGGGAATAATTTCCTGGAAAACATAATAACATAACTGATACACAGAAATGAGTTTTTAGGGGTTTAATCAATGACTGGAGAGGGACTTTAAAATCATTTGTTTACAGTTAAATAGTGAACCCTGAAATTAAAAAGACAACAGAAAACATACTCTCATCATTACATAATTGCACCCTAATGTACTGTCAGAGCTCCACGCCGAAGCTGGATGTGAGATTTGGAGCTGGCAACCGGCAAAAACAGAAAATTGCCTGGGGCCACTGATACCTCGTAGCCGGGGCTAAACACCCATTACGTCTTTGATGTTTCAATTCTATCATTACGCCTTCCCATCATGCATTGTGAGGAAGACGAGGCGGCCAATTCGGGGGCAGATCTCAGACGCCCAACAGGATTTGCATCTATTGCTGCAGTTTATTTCGACAGGAGGAACGTCACCCAAAAAAAATCTATTTCCGATCTGCGCACATTTGGGAGAAAAACTGCTCCCTTTGAGAGAGGAAATACATGAGGTGATTTTCTCACCTAAAAGAAATGGAACAGCGGTTTAACTTGAGCAGACATGACAAACACATAAGTAGCAATGGCAACTGGATTCATTTAATGGCAGCGTAAGTGGGTTTACAGTCTAATATCTTATACTTTATTCGCCCGCTCAATCAGACGCTCGTTTAAATTAGCGCTTCTCACATTTCCAAATGTCGTTCCATGATTCTGAAGCTCTCGGTGCAACAATCTATTGACATTTCCCTCAAGCTCTGAAGTTGGTTTTAATGATCAAGTGCGCGGATCTTTTGCTCATGTGCTTAACTGATTGGTGCGGCTTAATTGCGAGTCCATGTGTTTCCTCAGCCTCAAAAAATCTCTTAACATTTAATCAGTGAAAGCACGCACCTCCGCTTTGACAGTGGAAAGTGTGAACAGGTTTGGAGAGTTAGCCGCGTGAGGGATGCGTTTCATTCACTCTGCGTGGCTTTTAATTGCTCGCCGGCGTCCTTTGGATGGTGATGAAGTCGCTCTCGACTGGAGCCTGAAACTTGGATAAACACTCTGAGTGTAAATTAAAGCAAAGCGACTTGGGACCACCCTGTTGGGATTTTAATTGTGGTAGTAGATCATCTCTTTCCCCAGTAATTATCTCAACTATCATCACTCCTATAATAGCGATAATCAATTGTTCCTGGTCGCCCTGACAGGGATAATGAAAAGTTTATTAGCCTCCCTGAACCTCACACGAGCGGCTGGGGAACTCTTAAATCATCTGGTGAAAAGGCAGAGAAGAGGAAGAAATAAAAAAAAGCATCCCAGTTCTGCATCTTTTATCGTCACTTAGTCTGATTTTTCATGATTCTTGAGAGGATGAGGGTCATGCGAGTCCTTATTCGGTCTCCATTATCTGCCGCGATAGACTCGACGTGTTTACAAAGTAGTAACTTAGAGCGGAGCTTACTGAGTGCTAATTTAGGCAATTTGGCAAGTCTCCACAGGATGTTAAGGTTATTAGTCTCTCCACTGTAAGGAGCAATCACACTCCGAGGAAATCTTTTTTCCAATTTGTGCAGAAGTAAAGTTTCTTCACGAGTTCTGCATCTACTAATGTCAACCATTAAATTAGCATGAAAAGTACTCAAAGAAGGTATCTGTGCTCTAGAAATCTAAAATACTTTATCGTAATTTGGCTTTAAATTCTCCATCCAGTGCCTGTTGTTGTTTTCCTGTTGTTGCTGCTTTTCCATTAGCTGTATTGATCCTTCCAGGTAGATCCTCTAACTTGTTTGCCACAGTTTGTTATTCACTCGTTCTGAGTCTTCCTGAGCCTCTCGCTCAGCGGGACGGAGCACCTGTGAGGATGGCATGGCAACCGGAATCACGGGAGGGTCGACTGGGTCCGCATTTTTGAACGCTGGATCCGACAGCGCATCAGGATTTCATGCAAATATCAGTTTGTTCCAGGCACGGTGGAAAAACCTAAAGATTATGATGCAAAGAGGAGTCATAATGTCGCCCCCGTAACCAGCACTAATGAAATCTGTAGAAAAACAGAGACTTAATATGAATCTGTGGAGGCACAAGAGAATTAAAGGAGGCAGAAAGACTAAATATACTTCTTCCGTTGCACAAAAATCTGCTTATTTTTGTGTTCTCTTCTAATACAAGTGCAAACTGATGGCAGTACTTCATATAAAGGAAGTTATAAGCTAACAGGCTGGCACTAGAACGTTCTCATCTAACTCCTTGCAAAATAGTTTACTTCCCTAAACTGTTCCTTAAAAGTACAACAGTTCATTAAATGAACATTTTCGCAAATTTAAATTAAGTGTATGTGAATTTTCCCTTGCAGACTTGAACGCTGCACTAGCAAGCATGCATAATTAAAGATTAATTGAACTAATTGGACCCTCCTAATTGGAAGCAGAGGTTGTGAGGATCCACTGATTTACGCTGAGAGAGCACAACAACCGGGCCGAAAAGGAGGAGGAGGAGGAGAAGGAGGAGGAGGAGGAGGAGGAGGAGGGAATGCATTTTTCTGTTTGTGCTTCCAGGAATCAGATTAGATCACAGAATAGAAAATGCACAAATACCCCTCGAGTGTTTCTCAGATCCGTCTTGTAAGGTCTCGTTCTGTCACAGTGGGGCATTTATACGTACAGGGGTTGGGGAGGGGGAAAGGTTGCATTCGAGTGTGTTTCCCTCGTAGAACCTCCAGACTCATCTACGCAGAACCCCAGAAGGTTCGTCAAAGCAAACTGTCAGGCAGCTTTCTTCACACGCTCCGAGTAAACACTTGATTCGGAGTAGCGGAGTGCAGATGAAAACATGAAAACATCGTGCTGAATGTAATTGGGGCAGCTGAGAATGCAATCTGCATTAATCGCCAGTGTGATTTCTGACACATTTTTAAATGCAAACACGGGAGCTGTGCAAGCGCCGTTCCACCGGTTGGTTTAATGGCTGCCTGCACGCTTCTTGCACACCTGTACGGTTTGTCAGCTGATGCTGCGAGTCTGAGCCCTCCGACAGCGAGCCCGGTGTCGCACAAAAGCAGCTGGCAGGTTGCTGAGCAGCTTCTGGCAGATATTGGAGCAGTTCATCTCAATTTTACATCGTAAATGGGGTGTGGACAATGAAACTGTACACAAACCCTGATGATCCTCCTGTGGCTCTGCTAGTCGATGATGTTTTATGGATCTCATCTCGGCACAGAGCTGGAAGCATTACGGACAAGCAGATGGTTTGAAAAGATAAAAAAAATAGCAAAGGTTAGACACAAATATTCCACCAGTTATTCAGGTCTGCACACAGGTATGCACTAACTGTCTCTTAAAAATTACATTCACATGCAACTCATGTAAGCCTGCAACTAGCAATTACTTCACTATTGATTAATGTGGACATTTTCTCAATCAATCTTCAAAAAAAAGATGAAAAAAGTCAGTGTGACATCTTCATATTGCTTGTTTTGTCCAACCAACAAACCAAAATCCAAAGATATTCCATTGAACATCACATATAAGAAGGAAAACCATTCAGCCCTTGAAACTGAAACTTAAAAATGCCACCGTTTTACCTTGATAAAAGCTTAATTCATGAGTTAAATCATTAATTAAACATCAAAGAAGGTACCGGTTAATTTCCTGTCAGTCAACTAACCTTTTAATCTTCACTGAACTGTTTATTAATCAATATGATAAGTTAATTTTTAAATATACCTGCAAACCAATGCAACGTGTTAATAGTAAACTAAATGTGAGTGTTAAGCAATTTGTTCTCTATACAATATTTACTTCTGGCATCTGAAATATTAATGTTGGTTTATTGTTGACTTGAAGCACAACACAGGATACCTCATCTATTTTAGTGCTTTACTAACCAGATATTTTCTTAATGTTTGGTTTACTATATTTTGTTTTTGCCAACACTTTGCTTTAAAGAGCGACGTGTTTGTTTATCTCTAAATACCTTCCAACTTCCCACTCGGCTGCAGCTTCCCTGCTTTTATCTTTTTTAGAAAAGCCCGGTAATGGCCTCAAACAGCAGGGCGCTGTAGTTTTTAGTAAACAATATTCAGTCAGGAATAAATGGTCTTATTTGTTGGAGATTCTTTTCAGCTGCACTAGTTATTGCAGCACTACTGTGGCTTTATTCTCTTTGCACCACCATGAAGGTAAAGTTGGGACTGACTCATAATAAACTACTGAGCTCATCCTCACTGGAATAAAAGATGTAACCTGCTGCAAAGGTTTGACTCACTGTTTTTAATAGTTTCTGGATAACAATGGAGCTTTGTGGCACGGAGGAATAAGCTTTATCAGGAATTATTTGACAGCAGCATGACTTCATAGGTGGTTTGAATGACAATTTTATGAAAAGGTAGAATATCATCCATCTTCTCCGTTACCATTAGATTTTAGTAGCTCAAAACTCTCAACATGTCTCTGGCATCAAAGTCACAGGCCTCATCTTAAGAGCCAAAAAAGTCCTAAAAGGTACGTTCTTATACGACTGTATCTAGCATATCTTTGATCATTCATTTTAATGCAAAACAATCATATAATAGCTGGGGCAGGACCCTTTACCATGGCAACCCAGAAAATGGAGGAGAAGCTTCCAACTTGGTAAACATTATTTAGAGAGCAATCAGCCACAACATTATAACCACTGACAGGTGAAGTGAATAACATTGATCATGTGGTGTTCTGATGGAAAACCTTGGATTTTAACATCCATGTTGATCAGACTTAGACACCCAAATAAACATGGTCCCACAACAAGCACACTCCCTCATGCAAATGGAAATTCCAAATGTCACTGGCCTACCCCCATAGGAAAATGCACCCCACCACATGGAAACAACATCAAACAATCAGGAACATGTTGAGGAACATGACAATGGCCCAACATGTTGATTTGACCTCCAAACTTCCTACACCCCATTCTGATCAAACATCAACAGGATGCAGTGGAACAAGTTTGATTGACAGAGGCCCCACTGCACAAGCCAGAGTACCCAAAGGATCCAGTGCCAACGTCCTAGTTCCAGACCCCATAGGACACCCTGAGAGGTCCTCTTGTCCATTCCCAATGGTTCAGAGCATTTTTGAGCTCATAAGGGAGACCAACACAATATTAGGCAGGTGGTCATAATGTTATGCCTGGTTTGTGTATATTCATGCATTTAAAACAACAGATGCTGAGCCAAAGCGCCTTCCAATGGAGAAACAACACTGCTGTTACAAAAGGGTCATTTTTAACCTAGACTATGATATTTTTTTAAACATGACCAAACTGTTTTGGTGCCAAAATAATGATCCCATATAGGACCCAAACCTCACTTTCTTGGGTTCTGTCTCGGACTTATGCAACAAACACTTCTCCAAATTTTAGCTTTGTGGCTCTATTTCCTACTGAGTCATACTGTGACCTTTGCAGGAGACAAATCTTTCAAAGTGTAATTGAGAATGCAGCTTAGTTGTAGAGGAAGGTAACTTTGGGGAGACAAAGTTGAGCCCAACCTCCTCTGCAATAATTGTGCATTATCAGAGTATTGCACTGGGGTGACTCAATAGCCAAGAGGTTAGAATAAAAAGAGAAAAGAAAGAGGGAATGATATTATCACACTTTCCGGGTTGAAAACAAAAACACTGTCAGAATCTATTGGGCCAGCTAGTAGCAGATAAACACATTCGCACTGTACCCATCTGTCCGACCAGATTTGGACCCGCACAGAGGTGGAAGTCACATCCTCGCTGCTTCTTTTCCCCGTTAAAAAGCACAGTGCTCTCTGTTTGCGGTGTGTTGTCGTGCAACCATCTGTCAGTATCGGCGTCAGAGGCAGCAGAGCCCCATGTTGAGAGGAGATAGACACTCCCTCTGTGACAAAGACTGGAACAAGAGCTAGTCACAGCGTGGTCACTCCTCCCGGCCTCCCGAGACAAAATTACTCATCGCTGGGGAGAGCTGTGCTTTGCATGCGTGTACAGGATGACACACATGATGACAAGGGGAGGTTTTAAAGGGAAGTTTTATCTCAACCTGCATCCCTGTGCAGACATTGGTTTTAATGAGTGGCAGTAAGGGAGTGTAATGGACCTGATCCAGCCTATGTCTCCATTTTACCTGTTTTATGGTAAGCAAATCCTGTCAGGCTTCTGGAGGATTAGTGTCCACGTAATTCTTCGTCATCGAGCGTCCTCACTTAATCCGCTCTGCATTTGCATTCATTTAAAGCTTTTTTTTTTTTTGCTGCTTTGAATTGTCCCTTTAAAAATCTTCAGCTGCTTCCCTGTTATGAAGCAGCCGGAGAAAAGGACGGAGCTACAAAAAGGACGGCTGAGAGAGAAAGTGGATGTATGAGAAGCTAGAGGTGCCGTTTGACAGATACAAACAGCCTGCAATAAATCCAGGTGCTTATAGCTGGGAAGGTTTTGCCCATAAATTGCAGGACCGCCAGATCACAGGAACGTGCATTTGGTGACGGTGAAATCGACTTCATTTAAGAAGTCATCATCCGCTGCCGTGAGAGTGGCGGCAAATAACAAAGAAGCAGAGAGGAGGGCCGGTGAAAGAGGAGAGCTCTGGACCACTTTCTATTCCAGCGTTATTCAGGGACACAAAGCAAAGCGTTCAGCAGCGTAAATGTTTCAGCCTTTTTCTTCTGCCCCGATTAAATTGTGTATGTTGTTGAGATCTTCACAGGAAGCAAAGCACTTATATGACCACTGGCTGGCTGCTGAGAGAGTTCAGACAAAATACAATTAAGTCCCAAAGACCTCAGTGTACGACTATGGTTAGATAAAATACCATTGAAGAGGGGAGGTTGAATGGCAAAGTGGAAAAAGGTATACTGTGGTTTCCTACTGTGTGATGTCGTTGTTGTGATCTGCTGAAAAGTCTGATTTATAACTGAGAACTGACTGTGACTCTTTTAAAATACAGGACTTTCATTGGCCAGGTCTCCTCGAGAGTAAATAATATTAAATCAAATTGAATAACATTTACCAGGATGAATTGTTTTGGATGGTCTCCCTAATCCACTGTATTGGAAAGGTTGGCTGTGTTATCAGATTGTCAGATAAATGCTAAAACAGTACATGAGGAGGCAGGGAGTAAAATTGTCTGTAGTGTTGTGTAGTAGGATGCCGTTCTTGGCACTGATGTGTAGTGTTACCACTCTATAGAACTATAAGATGATGGTAGAGCCTGATGACACTGGATTCTTAAGATTTTTATGGAGTGAAAACCATCTTGATGTATTGGCCCTTATTCTTTATACACACTGGATGTAAACTAATGTAAGTTAGAGTTACATTCAAAAAGGAAAAAGATGTAGTCATTGTTTATATATATTATATTCACCCTGAAGACACCACTTGACTCCGGACCACCATCTGCTGTGATACACTTTCTGCTGCATGTGCTGCAAACAGTGCTGAGAGTGTTGAAAACAACTAATTCTAAATCATACCAAGCATCTTGTTCTGTGGAATGAAAGTTTTCATATACTTCAGACAGCATATCTGTGATGTGCCAATATCAGCTGATAAATCAGCCAACTAAAGTGTCAAAGTTTGAACCTCCGTCTGCACCCAGACAGAACAAAAAGTCACTCTGTACCCAGCCCGTCTTGTGCTACGAATACAACACACTATGACCTTGTCCACATGTAGCCGGGTTTTTGTAAAACCGAAAATCCTGCCCCCTTCGTCTAGAAAAAAACTTACGTACACACCACCTCGTTTTTAGAAAAAATTCATCCACTCCTAACCGCATAAGTGCGTTTTTCAGCACATTCATAAGCAGGCCAGACCTTTAGGTGGCAGTAGTTCCCCAAATCCTATTCAATCAGAGTGAGCTTCTGTCTCTCGGACGTGGAATGGCAAAGTGATGGAAAATAACCGTCCTTAGCGTTGTCTCTCGCCTGTGTTGTTGAATGTGAAGCAGTATCTGGGATTGCAAAAACAAGCAAGAAAAAAGTGTCTGTACAAGAAACAGCGTCAAAAACCTTGTGAGGGCATCCATATTGTTTCTAAATGCAAACACAGGTCGCAAACGTGACGTAAGAACATATTTTGTTGCAGGCAGCGACGTTTCGAAACGCACAACTCCGGTAATTGATGTCCACATGCAGACACATAAACGGAGAATTTGCAAATCTTCACTTTGGTCGGAGGTTTTTTTAAAAAATCGTTTTTAATGCCGTCAGTGTGTGTTTTCGTGTGGATGGTAGAAAAATATCAATGGTTTTAACTATCCAACTGTCAGTCTTAAACTTAGGTGTATGTTGCCTAAATAAATTAATATTATATTGTCATCACCAATTTTTCCAGACCTCTGACCTTAAATACAAATAATGTGGATTTAATCACTGTTGTATTTATGACAATTAACTGTCTACTAAAATTTTATGGTGGGGGCACATGACCATTTCTGACTAGATGATGAAGTTTTTTCTGTGTCTTCCTGCACTTCTATGACATTCATTAAAGTTATGTGTAGTATCATGCTTTCTTTATAAATTAAAAATGTGTCGATGAGCTTGTTGTTACTCAAGCTTTTCCAACAGTGGCCTGTTGTTTGGCAACAAGAGTGAACACCAACAAGTCCTGATTATTTTTACAGTGTTCATCTGGTACATAAAATATCCAGAAGTAGTGTGAAAGTTTTATGGCTTGTTTTATTAGACAAACAGCAAAAAATCCAAAGAGATTCAGTTGAGAAGCCGTGAGATTGATAAAATGAACAGCAGTAGTTGTAGGAACGGTTTTAAAATCATCTGGAATGTTCAACCACATGTTCTGTTTTCATTCTTTAAATTACAGTGAAGTGATTTAGAATTTTGAAAATGTCCACACTTATAGCACCAAAACAAACACAAACAATCCTCTGCAAGCAGTATTTCAACAAAAAAGAAGAAAAAGTAACCACTGTTAGAGCTGCATTGTAAACACTTCATCCTCCACCTGCAGTGCCTGTGCTTGGTAGTAGTAGCTGTTTACTTTGAATTATATCACATGATCTTCATCAGCATCATAGAAGTAAAAGGACTTCCTATCCGTGTTGGCTTTCTATATTTTTTTTTAATGGAAAACAGCAGTTTAGAAAATGGTGTCACTGTGACGTGCGTCTGTTAGCAGCATCAGATGATTTTCATTTTAAAAACTGTGCTTCTAGTGACAAAGCAGAATAAACCAACACATCTTCACATTCAGAAAAGCATTTTCTTTTGATTTGCCCAAATATCAGTTTGATTTAATTCAAAGCCAGCGGTTCGTCCTCTCCCACAGAAGCGTTTGGGTCTCCATCAACACAGGGAAAAAACGAACCAAATCAGCAGGTTATTTAAAGGTTCCTTCCCCGTCAGACTCCTGATCAGACTAATCATCCTTCCGTTGCCTGTCTTTATCTCCCCCTCTCACCTCTCTCACACTCGGTCATGTTGGAGCACCCAGTCTGCCGTTTTACATTATTAGTTCCCTGTCAGGGTCGCTCCCTCGTACGCCGAGAATCCGAGGAAAACAGAGGTGAGGAAGATGGAAAGTGACGGCTCCTGCCTGCTCGTTGCAGGATGGGGGGAGGAGGAGGAGGAAGACGAGGAGGAGGAGGAGGAGGCGGCGTTGACGGCCTAATCTCTGCCTCTGATTATCTTCTCATTACAATCAGACGGGAGCCACTCGATGAAGAGGAGAATGTGTAATTACGCTAAAATCTCCCATGACTAAAACAGAGAATAATAAGCAGGGCTGGAAGTGTGTGTGCTCACTTTCCATCCAGTTTATTTAGCTGCTCGCTCTGTGTTTGACTGCAGATGAAGATTTTCTAGGAGATCCAGGTGGAAGCCGGTTGAATTTTGACTTTGCTGACTTTTTTTCTCTTTTTTCCTCCCCAAAAATGTCTTTATTTAAAAAGAATATGGGGAAGTTTGGGGACTTGGATTTGGTGGGGAGCTGACTTTATTGTACGAAAGGAGCAGTTTACTACTTGTTTGTTTATATGTTTTATATAATTTATTCTGCAGTGGTTTTTTCAGTATACACTGATCAGCCACAACATTCTGACCACTGACAGGTGAAGTGAATAACGTTGATCATATTGGTACTATGTGCTGTTCTGCTGGAAAACCTTGGATTTTAACATCCGTGTTGATGAGACTCACCACATGGAAAAAAACATTAAATAATCAGGAACATGACAATGGCCCAACATGTTGATTTGACCTCCAAACTTCCTACACCCCATTGTGATCAAGCATCAACAGGATGCAGTGGAACAAGTTTGATTGACAGAGACCCCACTGAAAAAGCCAGAGCACCCAAAGGATCCAGTGCCAACGTCCTGGTTCCAGACCCCATAGGACACCCTGAGAGGTCCTCTAGTCCATGCCCAATGGTTCAGAGCATTTTTAAGCTCATAAGGGGGACCAACACAATATTAGGCAGGTAGTCTTGGTGTTATGCCTGATGGGTGTATGATTCAAGAGGTATGGACGTCTGAAAGTGGCATCTTGTTCAATTTCCAACTTGTAAGAGATTTATTAAAAATTTCCATTGGGTAAAAAATTATGAAAGTACTAGAATTTCAGCTAAAAAATGAGTACATGTCAATTATCATTCCTACAAAGTTTCAAAAGATTCTGAGGTGGTCAAGCAACTGACCTCCCCTTATTTCGCTGAGTTGACTCAGAATGACCCATTAGCTAGTTATAATGAATTAGTCAGTTGAAATTTCTAGATTATCATTCCAAGCAAACCTGACATTTCAAACTGTGTAGCTTCTTGATTTAGTGTGCATCAGATATGAAGAGGAACAACTACTCTTATACATCAGCATGAGATAGAAAACAACAATACCCCCCCAAAAAATGTTGCAGCAGCTGAAGCATGTAAATAACTACATTTCAATTGACGCGTCGATTTAAATTGTAAATGGCCAACCTCCAGTTTTCTTCCTGGAAGAATGGCTGGCAGGAAGAAATGGAGGGGAATAAAAACACATAACCCAGCAGACCAGAGGGAATGAGGCTAATCAGGCATGCTAAATCGGCCCCCTTTTGCAAGTGTATGATGGAAGCGTTAACCATGCGGACAGCTAGAAGTTTTCACTGTGGGAAGAGCAAAAACCCCCCAAAAAACTTAATCTTCTATTTCTTTTTTTTCTCGCCTCGCAGCTCTGAAACAACAACCTGCCAGCCGCTCAAGACAGATGAGAGGAAAGCGGCGGACACCAGGGTGGACACGTCGGACAGGAACGGCTGCATCAAAGGACGCAAACACCACAGCAGCCACCGCAGGGCCAGGAGGTGAATGATTCCAAGCCATCGAGGAGGGTTTTGTTTTTGTATAGACATGAGAAAGTTGAGAAATCAAGGCCCCCCTTTAAAGATCTAGTATTGTTGATCAGAGCAAGGAGTTTTTCTGATGATGAATGGTCGGAGTTTGTGGGGGTTTTTTCGGAGGTGCTTTTGTAGATTACAGTGCCGGTGATAAAGCCTTTGAATAGCAGGCAGTGAAAACTCCTTCAGGGCTCCACTCTGAGTGAGGAAAAAAAAACCCTGAGCTAATCTCTATATTCTGGTGCAGGGAATGTAAACAGTCTTATCAGGTTGGGCCCTGTGGAGAAATACAAAGATGTTGTGAGAAATTCCACACTGTGTCATTCAGATCCTCTCTTTCACCAAACACCTTGAACCAAAAGTCTCCTCCGTGCGCTGAGAATACTTTTCAGATTTCTTCTTCTTTTTCTGAGGTGGGAAAAATCAATCTAGGCAGCTGTCGTTTTTTTTTTAAATTATTTTTTGAAGAACACCTCTTAATTAATCTGGCACCTTCAAAGCCTCCACAGTAACACAGCAGGGAAGCAGCCAGTGATACGTAAAAACACGAGTGAAGCTTCATCTGACGTGTAAGAGAGGATCACAAACACCAATCCCTTCTCTTTGGGCGAACTTTACCCGCCGGCTGCTTCTCTTTGTTTTTGAATTTAACAGGGAACACGCCGGCATGCTGGCTTCTGATAATCATTTTTCAGGTTTCTGCAAGAAAAGGCATGATAGGAAAAAAAAGAAAAAAGCATGGTGACAAAGATTTATGGCGCTTGTTATCCTTGAAGCCTTCTCTGTGACTTGAATCCACACCAGAGGACTTTTCTCCTCGGCAGCTCCGAATGACGAACAAAGTCATTCGAAATTTAAGCACTCAGGAATCACGAGTACGGCCGGTTTTATTCCAGAGAAAGGAGGCCGAACCACAGCTGCTTTGAAATTTTTATTTATTTTATTTTTTTATCTTATATTTATTAGCTACAGAGTTAGCAAGCAGATAATTTACATCTGTTGCCCCTCAGCAGGTAGACAAAAAAAAAAAAAGCAATTACATCGCATAATATATTTAAAGCAATCAGTGTAAGATAATAAATAACGTTAGTATGAAAAATACAATAAATATAAGGTCACTGGTTGTGACAGCTCTGCAAAGCTTCCCACTTTCCTACTGCACTGTAAAAACAAACACAAAAAGCAGGCACTGTAGCTGCTGGGATATATATATATATCCCAGCAGCTACAGTGCCTACTTTAAAATAATAGAAAATAACTGTCTAATAACAATAAAGTAATTTTCCATAATTAAAATACCTTTTCAAGTCTAAAAATTACCTGAGATCTTGTAATTCTTTGTGTATTTAGATAGATGGATGGATAAATAGACACTGTATTTTGCCATAGTCTATAAATATTATACACTGATGAAAACATTAGCGAATATTTTGAAAATTAAGATTTCTTTTAATTCAATAAATGTATTTTCAAATCTCCACAAACAACAATTCTTCTTTTGTTAATAATTGTCACAGCCTGCATAGACAAACGACTGGACTACTCCTTGTCAAATACTAAGATGACACTACCGACATATACAATAGTCCCTCGCCATATCGCCATTCACTTTTCGCGGTCTCACTGTAGCGCGGATTTGAAAATTGTATGTAAAATACAAAAGCAGATGGGTAGATGCACGTATGGAAAATGCAGCTACAGCCTCTTCCACTTGAGCTGGTCGGTCTCTGATTGATTGGCGGTGATCAAAGCCAGCCAGAACCTGCAGTTCCACACGGTGAGCGTTTACTAGAAATAACCATCAGAGAACCGGTGACAGTCTCCAGGATTACCTGTAACACCATCATCAGTTCCCGGTAGGCAGTCGGACGTCCTCGGTGTCGGTGTGTTTAAAATACAGCAAAGTTTTTCTAAAGTGGGCGTTTCAAGTGGATCGCTGAGTCGCGTGTTCCATTATCGGACACAGCTGTAGAAGCTTCTCTTGATGGAAGGTTCAAGAGTGTAGGAAGGTTTAAGAGCAGAGGAGGTGTTTATAAGAGTGTGGGAAAGGTTAGTAACACTGTGGGGAGGGTTTATAAAGCCTTAAAATATATATAAATAATAAAATAAATGAGGTCGCTACTTCATGGATTTCGTCTATCGCGGAGGGGTTCTGGAACCTAACCCCACAATAGATGAGGGATCACTGTATATAAAAAATGTGTTTCTAAGATTCCATTAAAGTACGTATCCACTCTGCACCAATACTTCTACCTGAAGGTCAGCAGAGAAAGAATAACTGAGGAGATGCAGCCGCTACATGCAGCCTTATCGAAGGCCCCGTGGATGAATCCCTCATCTCCCAGCAGCTACCACACATAGATGCATGAAAAATAACGCGTTTGCATTCATTCATTTCCATTTATCAAAAGGTGGCTAATGAGCTAGATCCATTCCCAAATACTTTGTCTCAATTACAAAGCTCTGCCCGAGAAAAGTCTCCTCTGCCGAGGAAGACATTTGTTCTTTGGATTGTTATCTTGTTAATTGGCCAGCAGCAGCCTGATTCGGCAGAGAAACCAAATGTTCATTTTAACATGAAACAGCAAGCTACTGTCACTGGACTCCTTCTAGAAACGGCATGTTGGCTCTCGGGAGGGAGTTCTAGAAAGGAGTTGTTGCCAAAGAAATAAATCAGGTAATTTCTGTGGAATTAGTTAAAACATGTAACTACCTGAAACCTCTAGAAAAAGGGAAAAATTGTGGTTTAAGGAAAAAAACCAATATGCTTTTTAAGAAAATAGGAATTCTGCATTGAGCAAATTCTCATCAGATGTCCCCAGATCCCCTCTTCGTACACCATTGTTCCACAAACATCACCGTTCCCTGGCAGTTGACTGCTCTCTCATTCTCCCTTTCATTCTCTCCACCTCATCAAAAGAAACCGTTTCTGCTGGCAAGAGGAAATGCAAATGCTCGCCTTGTGCTCTCTTTCCACAAGGCCAGAATGGTGGAGGTGTTAATGAGTGACAAAGCGTTCTCATTACCAAGAGAGGGTACTTGGGCTTGGTCTGTCTAATCAGCCCTAATGCATTTCATTTCCTAATGCTCCCAAACTGCCGACTACACCAAGCAGGGTCATTTATTATAGCAGGACACTCCTCAGCATCCAATGGAGCAGGCACATAGTCTCCAGAGTCTCTGTGGTCGCATATATCAAGGAGGAGTGCAGTTTGTCACTGTCTGGATCAGTCCGCATCGTGCTCACCTGTGTGCACGACCTTCTGTTTGTGTAACATGGAGGTACATTCCTTTGAATTTGACGTGCAAATGGCAACGATTACCCTCCAGTAAGCATGAAAGTGATTCAGAGTGTAACTTCTGCAGCTGCTATTTGCGAGCAATTTAGTGTTTTCTGTCCAGAGCCAAGACGAGTCTCATGCTGTGCCATGAAAATGTCCGGAAACTGATGTTGGAGGGAAGAAGAGTTTCTCTCTAATTATTGTGTTGTTCCAAATTTTTTGTATATTATTCTGCTTAAAATACAAATTATTCTGACCAATTTAACTGTTAAGATACTTAAAATGTGCTAATTGCTCAAATTTTCAATACTGATATAAAAATTGAGGCTAAGACCCTACAATATTGTATGTTTTACAAATATACAATATTGTATAATTTATGAATATACTTGATTTAATGAAATATTATAGTTGTGATCGTACAGTATTATTAATTCTGCAAAATTACCTGATTAATTGGTTAAGACCCTTCAATATTATTAATCATACAAATTTGCCAGACAAATTTAAAATATTAATATTCTACGATATTAGATAAAATACATATTTGTCTGATTAACTGGTTAACACCCTACAATATTATTCATTTTTCAAATTTACCTTCTTAAAGGACCTTATAATATCAGAAAATGTATCGAATTGTTATGATTAATACAATATTACATAGACTACAAACGTACCTGACTTAACTAAATAGGAAGGTTAAGTTCCTACAATGTTATATGAAATACAAATTAACCTGACTTAACTAAATATCAAGGTAAAGACCTTATATTCTGTCTCCTGCATCCGTAAAGCTGAACTACATGACAGAAAGCTAAACAGATGTCCTGGGCACTGAAAGGATTGAATGAAGACTCAGACGTAGAAGTAAAGTTCAGACTGTTTACTTGTCCTTATCTTACAGCTTTCTGTCAATGTGATCCAGACACGCTCTGTGAAAAGTGAGCTGGAGAAGCTGGAGTTGAGCTGTGAACTGTCGGCTGTTAGCATAAACTTGAAACAGGTTCTGATCAGAAAACAGTCCAAACAGAACCTGCAGCTCCTTCTGAAAGACTTAAATGACTCTTCATGAGTCGGTAAACTCAGGTTTCAAAGCAATAATGACAGTAAATGTCACTTTTCTTCGACTACGTTCCAGCTTTAGCTCTGGTTAGCTGTTAGCATCTCCGAAAGCTCTGTGAAACTATAAAATAGGTACACACAAAACATGCCAAGCATTAAATACAGTATCAAAACTGAAAAAATCTGTCCATAATGCTTATTTAGCGAATGTCCTTTAAATGTATGAATGTCCGAACAAATAACAAAATATACTATTCCCATACTTATTCAAACATATCAAAGAAGTAATATCAACTTACAAACAAAACTTCTTAGCGGCTCAACGCAGGTGGATGTGGAGGATTGAGTTGGTAACATTCTTCATTGTATTCCTCAAAACAATATGGCTGACCTCAGCCTCGAACCAAACCATGTGATCACACTGACCAATAACGAAAGGGTTGACTTGAGCTGCAGTTCTGTGTCTCACCACTAGGAGGTGCAGTGACTTCTTAACTTATAATGCCATCACATCCTACAATATTAATAATTATACGAAATTACCCAACTAATTTCAATATTAAGGTCAAGATCCTAGTATTATTTGTTATACAAATTTATCAGACAAATTTAAATATTAGGGATAAGACCCTTAATTATTATTTATCACACAAATTTACCTGACTTATAAATGTGTATATGGTTCAAACCCTACAATATTATTAATTATACAACTTTATTAGACAATTCTTAAATATATTATGGTAAAGACCCAACAATATTGTATAAATTTCGTATTTATCTGATGAACTGGTTAAAACCCTACAATATCATATGTTTTACAAATTTAATTGACTAATTTAAATGTTACTACAATCTTTTTATTTATGCAAAAATCCGAATATAAAATGGTACTTGTTTTCTTATCAAAGCTGGAGTCTGCCATTCTAGAGAGAGATTGTTGGTATTTTGTTAGTATTGTGCCAGATTTACCTTCCCTCTTACTGTGACTACCCTCTTCCTCCATTTCCTGTTGTTGTGAATAGTTTTCTATTTCATCTGAGCCACTTTGTTTCCCATCTTCAGCGCCAGAGCCGTGCAGAAACACCAGATTTCATTTCAGTGCACACACAGAGCAGCAGCTAGCAGTACATAAGGAGAAACTTGATAAATCAGACAAAAACTGGATTGAATTAGAATTGTATCTTCCAGCTTTAATGAGGAGAAAATTCATGTTTAATCGACTTCGTTTCAAAGTGCATATGTTAGAGCTTTGCGCCTTGTTGACACACTCAGATTCAAAGTGGCAGCCCTCTCTGGTGGTTCTCATGAGCCCGAGGCTGGAGAGCGTGGTTGCATTGAGCTCATGATTTAGTTTCATGCATTCTTTGTCTCATTCGAGTCCCAGTCGCTGGTTAAAGGCGTATCAAAGAGAATCGTGTGCTCCTTGATTACAAATATTAGCTTTTGCTCTATTTTTTGTCTCAAGTTCTTTTACATTGGTGGGGGTGGAGTAGAAAACAAGTATGTGCTTTGGCTCACAAGAGAATAACTGAATGTTGACATCAGGAAATTTGCATAGATCCAAACCTTTTTTCAGATTCTTTGAGTCACAGTTGGGGGTGCAAGAAGTTGTCTAATCATCAATTACACTGATCAGCCACAGCATTATAACCAGGGACAGGTGAAGTGAATAACATTGATCATATTGGTACTATGTGCTGTTCTGATGGAAAACCTTGGATTTTAACATCCATGTTGATGAGACTTAGACACCTAAATAAACATTGTCCAACAACAAGCACACTCCCTCATGCAAATGGAAATCCGAAATGTCACTGGCCTACCCCCACAGGAAAATGAACCCCACCACATGGAAAAAACACCAACCAATCAGGAACATGTTGAGGAACATGACAATGGCCCAACATGTTGATCTGACCTCCAAACTTCCTACACCCCATTGTGATCAAGCATCAACAGGATGCAGTGGAACAAGTTTGATTGACAGAGGCTCCACTGCACAAGCCAGAGTACCCAAAGGATCCAGTGCCAACGTCCTGGTTCCAGACCCCATAGGACACCCTGAGAGGTCCTCTGGTCCATGCCCAATGGTTCAGAGGATCTTTGATGACATAATGTGGACCACTACAATATTAGGCAGGTGGTCATAATGTTATGCTGGATCGGTGTATGTTTGAGAATGAGCAATGCGTTAGATCTCTATTTTCTACAGTAGCGAGATGCTGTTTTGATTCCTGGCTGGCATGGACCCTCAGTGCATGTCATTTCTCTGCATTCCTACTGTCTAATAAAGGTGAAAATACCAGAAAGAAAACTAGTATTTCTCTTGTAAATGGCTGTTTTCCCTATTGGAGAATGACTAAACCAGTCAGAGCCTTGGTACATGCTGAACCAGACACAAAAAGAAAATATGGTTGAAATCACCACAGTTATTGACTTGTTGCAAATAGCCATCAATATAATAATTATTTATTTTACAATTTATCATTTAATCTCTAAAGCATCAGAAAATAGCCACACTTTCCCGGAGCTCCGTTTTGATGTCTTCATCCTGCACCCGACATGCTCGCTCCCTCGCTCTCGCCTGTCTTTGCATCTCATAAATTTCAGTCACTTCTGCACTTGAAAAGCCCATTCAGCGAGGCCAGTGGTGCTTCAAAGGCCTCCGTCTCCTCTTCCAGATCAGTCGTTTTCACAGACTAAATGAAGTGGACCTTTGGACAGCAATCAGCAGCTGGAATCCGACGGTCTTCTTTTCTATGTAATGATGGATTTAATAGAAGAAAGGACAGATCACAAGAATATCTCTGGCTAGAGTGAGAATGCACAAAAAAAAAAAAAACCCAAATGATGTCCATGAAAAATTAAAAAATGCAAATACCTTAAAAGTCTCCTGTATCTGCAGAGGTGCATTTGAGGTTTTAATTTACCACAACTTCTGTGAATCACTGATCGACTCTGGACTCTGTAAGTCATACACTAATGAAAGCACTAAGCTAAAGTAAGTAAAGTTCCCGATTTTAATTCAAAGATTCTAACATTTCCCCCCTCTGAGTGCAGCGGTGTTGCTATCGCTCTTGACTTTACTGAAGCTCACCGGCATGCGATCTGTTTTGTGCTTTACACCAGTCTGGATGGGATTTAATCATCCTGTTGTGATGGGATCATCTCATATGGGACGTTTGGCTCACAGATAATCTCGCTTATGATTGTTGTGAGGAGGGAATCGGGATGCATTTATGTGCAGTTACAGGATGCCAGCGATGAGTCATGTGGATTATTTTACCCCCGCCCCGTTCTGTTATTTGTCTGCAAATATTTTAGGAACAAAAGCATTACGGCAAACTCCTTAAGAATGCATTTTAGGTGTTATCTTGTTAGATTGCTGAACGGATTGTACCACCAACCTAAATAAATCCCATTTTCTACTTCTATCACCAAAGTGTTTGCAAGCAAATCTACTAATGCAGACTTTTTGAGACCTCCGAAGAGGCAGTTTCACACTCAGCATGAAATCTACAGGCAAAGACAGTGTGTAACACTTGTGTGATATTAAATAAATAAAATAAGGTGAAGAAATGTTCCCATGTAAGTTCTCACCTATTTGAATAATGTCTTAAAGGAGCTATTAATACAACCTGTTGTGGGAGCTCCTGGCACTGATGGTGTGATCATTTTAGGTACTTGCAGATGAGAACTGTTGACATGAGATATAAACTGCATGTCTTGCTTTAAGACATTAACACAAGGAAAAGCAATATTCTATCAGTAAATGACAATGCAGAGTTTTAGCTTTATTTTTCTAGGCTTTAATATATTTGTCTCAAAGAATTCAGCCTCTAGTCCAGTGCAGGTGAATGTGAAGAATCCAAAAAAAATGTGCTCTGGGATGTTTTCAAACAGATTAAAGCAGGGCTGCATAATTAATCCATCATGGTTTTGACTTCCCACAGTTACATGAACATGACTGACTGTGATACTGATGTTTAAAATGTGTACTCTGCTCATAGAAAACTCCTCTCGTACATAATAATCCATGTGCATAAAATTAGTTGGTGGATCAGCTTGACTTTCAAACACCAGCAAGTAATCTTTGGTCACACACCTGTGAGTTGCAAAACAAGGAGACTAGAGGCTTCCCTGCGTGCAGTCGTCTAGCTTCTAGTGTAGTCTGCATGTGAGGCGTTTAGGGAACCTCAGTAAATTGAAATATCTGTAACAAGCAGATGTTCAGCAACCGAAGCGCTTTAGTTAGAATTTTATTTATATTTTGCCTCGAGGTGATGCACTGAATTCCTATTTTGATGTAAGAGTTAGCTGAAATGTAGCACAATATGGAAATAAAGCAGCGCTCTGTTTATTTAAATGTCATAGTGCAAAAATATACATTCTTTCTCTAAAATCAATGCATGATCATGATGAATAATTTCGCTTTACATAAGCAGTTGGTTTTGTCAACTGCTGTTGTCTTGGAATTTCCTGCTTTCTTCAAAATCTGTGCATGGCAGCTGTGGCACAGTTAATATTAGTGAAGATGTGGCCAAGCCAAAACAAACAAACAAAAAAAAATCAAATGTTATTTAGGGATGGTTGATGTAACTATACTGATCAGTATGTGCAGCTCATTATTTAGCCTCCTTGCTTGCAACATAGGCTTGCTATAGGCCACACTACCTACTTGGCACTAGCCAGGACATTCAGGCTAATTCCAGTCAAGTAATTGTGCATTTGGCTGTTTACTTGCTGTGGTTCACCAAAAATGAGCCAGGTCCGGTGATGGTTTGCTGAATTTGGCTAAGCTTTGGGATTTGGCCCGATTTTGGTTGAGAACAGGCACATTTAGCCACATTTCGCTAACTATGACCATGAGAGGTGACCTAATTTTGGGCAAGATGCAAAAAATATAAAGACCCGACCAGTTTAGGTTGAATTTTGGGGTTTGACAGGTCAGGGGTGCAAGATGGGACTTCCTTTTAAATATGGGTCAACTGTAAAATTTATCAGAGTCGATCTGGTGTTCTCAGTGGAACATTTAACAGGCAAGATGGTATATATTTCTAAAAGAGGTGGTAAAAACTAACAACAGGGGAGTAATTAGTAAATAAGAGAGTGGCTGTTATCCACTGATGATAATGTTGCTCATTATTAACTAACAATTAGCCTATTAGCCCTGTGGAGCTAACATCTTACTTGAAAGGTAATATAATGTGTATACATCCATTTTTTTCTGCTACAATGATACTCACTATTAGCTAACGATTAGCTTATTAGGCTTGCTTAGCTAACATCTTACTTAAAAAGTGATATAATGTGTTTACATCTTGTTTGTTCTGCCCCCAAATAGACAAAAAATTCTAGCAGTTTTAAGGTTTTGACAGTTTAAAGAGTTAAAGAAAATGTATGTTATGTGGTGTACACACCCCTGACCTCAAAGGGATGATAGTGTTGCTCATTATTAGCTAACGATTAGCCGATTAGCCTCATTTAGCTAACATCTTACTTAAAAGGTGATGGTATAATGGTTAAAATGGACAAAAAATGCCGACAGTTTTAAGGTTTTGGCTGTTTTAAGAGTTAAAGAGAGTTAATATTACTAGCCAAACACAAACTTGACCTCAAATGGATGATAATGTTGCTCATTATTAGCCAACGATTAGCCTATTAGCCTTGTTTAGCTGATATTTTACTTAAAAGGTGATATAATGTGTTTACATCTTGTTTTTTCTGCTCCCCTAAATGAACTAAAAATTCTGGCAGTTACAAGGTTTTGACAGTTTTAAGAGATAGAGTATATGGGACACAAAATTGACTCCAACTGGACAATAATGTTGCTCATTATTAGATTAGCCTGTTATCCTTATACAAAGGTGGTAGTATAATGTTGTGTTTACGTCTTGTTTTTCTGCTGCCAAATGGACAAAAATTGCTGTCAGTTTTAAGGTTTTGGTAGCTTTAAGAGTAAAAGATAGTGAGTATTATCCACAGGACACAACTCCAAGTGGATGGTAATGTTGTTCGCTATTAGGTAACGATTAGCCTTGTTTAGCTAACGTCTTTTTCCAAAAGTGATGATATAATGTTGTGTTTACATCTTGTTAATTCTGCCCTTAAGTGGACAAAAATGCTGGCAGTTTTTTTTAATTTTTTTCTAAGGGTTACTGAGTTTTTGAAATATGTTACCTACCATCAGGGTAGAAGCACCTGCATGGCCTAAATACCACTGGAGGCAACCAGTAAGGTTTTTTAATTGGGGCAAACAGTAGCTTGTACATTCATCAAATTTCAAGTAATTGAGATTCTGTCAGGCAGAAGTTTCTGTTGGATTCTTGCAGCTGAGATTTCACATCTTAAATCCTATCGTATGACTGAATACATGTGCCGTCTCTGCCTGCAGCCCCTCCTACGACGAGGAACCTTCCCCTCGGCCGAAGGGGAAGAAGAAGAAGAGAAAGTCTGAGCGGAAGAGGAAAAGGAAAAGGTCAGGTCTCCCACAATTAGATAGTGAGATGTATTGTTGGATGCCTTTGTTGTGTTTCTGAAAAATATAAACTGAGAGAATTTTTGGAGCTCATGTTTTTTTTAATCGTTTTATTCTTGCTTTAGGTCTCCTTCCCACAGCCTGTCGCCACTGAGAAAGAAGAAAAAGAAGAAGAAGAAGAGCTCCAAGAAGAGCAAGCGGCATCGGTAGTTCTTGCTTTTTACAAAAATTTCACCAAAATGGCTTCACTTGTATTTTTAGATGACCCAAATCATTTTTTCCCCTCATTCCAGGTATACCTCCAAAAAGTCAAAGCACAGGTAAGATTTTTTATTCATCATTTCAGCATGCCTTTTCTGTGTACGTGTGTCTTATTTCTAAAGGTTGAAATGTTTTATTAAAAGAGAGGCTTTGAAGACAAACACTTCTCACCTGGATACGTTTCCGTCTTAAATGTGGTGTAACAGTCGGTGCCTGCTTTCAGCGAGATTACTGGATTTCCACCTTAAAGTCCAATTCTCTTTATGTATCAGCGAGAAGGCAGGCTGTCTGCGCGGGATTTGTCGGAATTAATGCCCCTCGCTCATGACTCTATTCTCTTTCATCCCCGCAGCTCTTCAAGTTTAAAACATAAGAGGAGGGATGAGCGCAAGCACAAGAAAAGGTCAGTCTGTGATGGTTGCATCAGAATCATGTACCCTCCAAAATCCTACACAACTTTTTGGTTTTTTTTTCTTTTGCACCCCTCCTCTTTAGCATCCTCTTCCTCCCCAAATGGTAAGCCCATCCACCCCTTCTCAGAACAACAAATGCTGAGGGAAGAAAGGGAGCGGCTTCTCCAGAAGCACTCTCATGTAGAGGGCCGCGACGGGTGCATGCAAAAATGCGCGGCTTTTCTTATTTATTTATTTTTGGGAGCAAAGCATGGAAGAAAAAGAACCATGCAAGGGAGGAAAACTGATTGAACGCTTGAGCCACAAAGAGAGGCAAAAGAGGGGGGTGAAAGAGGGTAAGAGAAACCAATTTCATGCTGTGATCTTGAAACATTTTATAATTCGACTCTGGATGGAGCGCCTTGTTGTTTGTAAGCACAGAGCCAAGTTCAGCAGCTGCTTTCCGGCTCGCTACAACTCCTCATTCCTTTATTCCGATCACTTCACTCCTTTTCATGCCTTTGCCGTTCCTTTGTACTGCTGCCTTCTCTCGTGTGCTGTTTTTCCAAGCTCGGTTCCTATACATCAAGATCCCTCGGTAAGAGTGAGAGGAAACATGAGGTGGAGATCTGAGTCATGCAGATATTCCTGAAGATAAAAAGGCTTGACAGTGATTGTGCTTTTTAAATCTTGACCCAGACATTTGGTGATGTCAATAAATTCACATATATGCTCTACATGGTTGCAGCCAGTGACCATTTTGAATTATGATTAATCTATTGATAGTATCGAGAATAAAAGCTTAACTTTCAACTAACTGTACTGCTGCAATAATGTCATCTAGGACTCAAGCGAACCAAATAAAATCTCAACTGAAATTGCTCCTACTCTTCAACCAATCTATTGGATGTAGGAAAAACAACAATCTCCACATTACTTCTAAATTAAATCAGCTGCAGTGCACTCTACTTGCTAGCCTTATTAGCCTAAATTAGTTCTAAATAAGCATGAAACCCTAGTATTTGCTGCATAATACATCTTTTTAACCTTGTTATTTTACACTGAAATGATAAAAACAGAGCAGAGCAGCGTCCACCTGCCCCTAATTATATCATTTTTGAAAACAGAATTATATCAGGTCTTATGTCCAAGCACAAGAACTATTGAAGAATATAATGCAGCGTTGCATGTTCTTTATTGTCGGTTACTGAGCTATGATATGGAAACCACTGTGAGCAAAGTTAACACTCAACTTTTAGGCCTTCTGCTGAACAAAATGCAAGAACATCCACAACTTCTTTGACATGGCTTCAATGAGTTTGGAGCCAACTTGGAACCAATGCAGTAAACACTGACATAGTTAAACCTAGCAGGCTCCGTTAGGGTGGGTGAATTTCAAGTTGTGAAAATTTGCGTTTACAGGTAGTTTGCTCCTCCTGCAACCATAAATAATAGATTAACCCTGGAAGACTATTGATGTTGTCTTTTCTGTTTATAAAAGTAACACCAGTTTTGTTGGATAAGAGCATATCGACCAACTAATCGATCAACTGACCTGGACACTACGGTGCTAATTTCATTCACGCTTATCTGCATTTTTTAATTATTTCTTTTGGGTGTACCTAGATAGCTTACCAATTAGGAAGATGACATCTCCTTTGTTAATCCCTTTTAATAAGCTTTAATTGTTCAGCTGATTCTCCAGATGTCATCCATTAACACAACACCAGACCTATTTAGGCCTAAAGTTCCATTCTGAGATCTGGGAAAGCAGTGTCATTGCTAGAAATAAGTTTATTGGGGCTAGAAGCACGAGCAGCAAGACACATTCTCAGGTTAATTTGGTAGGTGAAAGGAGGTGAAAGTTGGACATTACTTTCAACTGTCCTGTGTTTGAGACATTGTCATTTGCTGTTGGCATCTTAAACCCAAGTCGACCAGGAAATTCCAAGTTAGCCAAACTTTAGGAGAGAAAACACAGATCGTTCAAAAATGATTTGTCAGATTGTTCAGTGTAGACATCTTTAAGTTTGAAGTGCATGCACACCTAGCATCGCACATACCTAAATATTAAGCATCTGTCATGTAGTTATCAGTAATCAGATATTGTTTTTGTGTAAGGAAACCATACCTATATAGGTACATTTGCTGTCTCCAACGTGATTTAACAACACAGACACTGTGAAAATCACATTATTTCACTTTTTCCAATTTATTTTCTGTTCCTATTTGTAAAAAAAACTTTAAAAATGTGTGAGGAAACAGTAATATAATATTATTCATCAGTATGTCAAGGGAAATAATTGTAAGTATAGGTAGCACTAGTCCAGAGAAATTGTTGCCCTTCCTTGTTGCTCACTGTCTGAGTGTTGCAGCTTGGATAGATTGCTGTACATTGTTAACTGATTTGTATGAGCCACCATACTCAGAGCTACAATCTTCCGGCTATTTTCTGACAACACAATAGCATACAGAGTCAGAGTGTGACATACATGTTGACTATACTGACTATAATTGGATGGCAGCATGAACAAGTGGGCTAACTTACATTTTGCTGTTTTGTAATAATGGCGTAAAATGGATCCTTGTGTTACCATTAAATCTGTCAGGTTCAGAATGCTTGTAGTTTAGCATGGTGTGTTAGGAGTTTGTGGGCCTGATAGGATGGTTGATGAAGCCAGATACTTGCAGACTTGCATAAAGGTGATGTGACCAAACGTGGGTTGTGCATACTGCCATCCAATTCAGCAGTTTGTATTCAGATGTCAGATGGGGTCAGAAAAAATGTACAGAGAGGTTTGGAAATTTGAGTTTTTTGAAATGGAAAATGTGCAGGAAGCCTGACTCTGTGGGTGCCTAGTTTTAGTTTTATCTCCAAATAAAGTGGCTCAGATAATCTTCCCAGGCTATTGACTTTCTTGTGTGAGGATTTGTGTTTCTTGCACTGTGGAAATTTGTCGAAGCAATGCCACAGTGAATTTGTGAAGAAATAAACCAGACTCATCTTTGGCTTCATTAAATGCAAACAATTGGAGCAAATGGTGAAGAATGTGAATCACATGTTTCAGACCCTGACATTGGGTTGTTTTGACTGAAAACTACAACTGTCATCAATTCACAGCAAAACAGAACAGAGAGAGGCAGCAAATCCTCATATTCAAGGAGCTTATTGATTATAAATCTCTGCCAATCAGCTAATCACAGCACTGTTAGCTGCTTATCCACTTGCGTCTTCTATCCTCTGCTCTGCTCCAGTTCACGGACTCACTCACGACGGAGGCGACGCTACCAGAGGTCAGAGTCGGACACTTCTTCCTGCCAATCTTCCACAGAGGACAGGTATGGACTCCCCCCACCCTCCACCCTCCACCCTCCACCCCTCAGGCTGCTCCCTCACTTTATCTTATCAGCCTGAGGTGTCTGCCGAGTTCTTGGTCACACCACAGCGATGACTGATAAGGCAGAGGTGACTTCCTGATCTCAGGCACAAGCAGCCCTTATCACAGCCTCACAGCAAATGGCCACAAATTCACTCCACAGATCAATGCACTCAATTATAATGACATATGGCAAAAATTTTGGCCGTGTGATGCAGCTTTAATGTATTACAGTGAGCTGGTGGCGGTGAAATGGCTGCATACTGGTGATAATTAATCCTACAACAATAATCGATCGCTGTTCAGAACTAACTCAACTGGTGAACTTCCATCCGTGACAGAGTATAAAAATTCACGTCAGATTGAAGCCAGTTTTAATTCCCAGTAAATAATATTGCTAATGTGAGTTAAAACTACACTCTGAAGCTCAGTTTTCCCCATGAGATTATCTTCTCGGGTTGGTTTAACGCTCAAGAAGCCATTTCTTTGCAGCTGTTCTGTGATTGCACAACAATTTGCTGTTTCAAGACAGGAAAAAAAAATGTTACTGATCTAATGTGCATACTTTGCGAGTTGAGTTGCGAATCCTGACGCTGTGTGATGAAAACTAAATGGAGCATTTTTTTTTATTATTATTTCCCCACACACACAGACACCATCTGCAAAAATCTGTGGTGCATCAGGCTTTAGGAGAGCTGGCAGCTGTGGGAGAGGAAACCAGCGCAGTGCTCACCCACACCGACATCAAGTGGAGACCTTCAACCAAATCAGTGTGTAAAACGGCTCCAAAATATCGCTCCATCCTCTCAACCGGCACCGTAAGTACTCTTTAGGACTCTCATGATGCTGCCACTGGTTCAGTTTGATTTCTTAGTTATGGCCGTGTCAAACAGCTTATCACCAGTGAAATGCCGACAGAGAGGCAGCTGGGTTTGGCAAGTTATCGCCAATAAAAGCATTTTCTTACTTACTTATCACTATTAAAGCACATTCCTGCCATTTAATATCCTGTTAAATTATATTATGTTTCAGAAAATTATGTATGAACCCATTTAGCTGTCAGCTACGGGATGAATATTTACAAAATAGAAAAAAAAAACATGTACATGGCCTGAGCTCATTTTATGAATTGGAGCAATTTTGCCAGCTCTTGTTTCTGACTTGTTTTGAGCATCATTAAGTGTGCACACACTGGGTGGAAAAGACTCCCCACAAAATAACTGTTGGCTAAACATGTTGGCTAAATCATAACAATGTGGGTGTTTTAAAGCTTATTTTTCCCTTCTGGTAAGAAATCGTGTCACATTCAAATGTAAATAAGAATGAATTCACACTCTCGGTGCTATTTTCTGAAGACCCCCTGTTCTGCAGCCTCGACAGGCAGATCCCGCTAAATCTCAGATTTACATTCGCACTTAGGGTATATTCACACTAGGTGCAAACAGAGCCTCAGTAATGAACAGCTGTGCAAAGAAACCTAGATTGCATTCAGGGACAAAATATGGGAAATTGCCAGCTTTATTCCTTAAAGCCGTTTATGTTCAGAAAAACGGTCACTTTTTACCGGTGATGAGAAACTGTAGCACCGCATGGGATAATATTGATGCGGGGTTTTTTTGCTCAGAATAAACAGAAGTTATAAAAGCAACACCATTATCCGGTGTCTTAAAACGTGATCTGTAAGCAGCCAGCGTTTGTTTATTGTCTTTTATTACGTGGCATCAAAAGCTACGAGGCTGATTTAGCACAAAGAGCTTTAAGGTTGAGGGCAGTTTGAGATGGGATATAAACCAGTAGGATTTGCAACATATCATGGAAATCATACACTTGTCTAACAACATAATCATAGGAAAATGGATTGAACTAGTAATTACAGAGAAACGATACATGAATTCGGAATTATTAGTGTTTGCTGTTTGCAACTTTAGACCAAAGCAACAACAAAAAAGCATGTATGAAGCTATAGAGATCTTTAGTTAGGGTGTTTTTAGTTTCCTTAGATGTGCTGATGGACTTAAAACTCTCATGTTTTAAGGTGTGAATAACACTCAGGTACATCTTAACACCTGCACACTCACATCCCTTTCAGAGTTTAGATTTAACATGATAAGAGACAAAAAATAGCCTTTTTACTTTAGCTCCCCTCAGTCCTCCTTTATGTTTTACTTCCAGCACACTGTACTATGAAGCAAGTTAGCCAGGCTTTCTTTGCGTTAGCTGGTTCAACAAAACCTAAACCCTGAATCAGAAATAATGGATGTCACAACGGTGGTTATCAGCTTTGTTCATTTAGGTTTTCTTCATCAGGCTCTCTGTGCGCTACTAAAAAAGGAGGATTTTATGGCATCATTTAATTAGTCAATAGGGACAGGTTTTTATAATGCTTTGAATGCTGTGCTATAAAGAATATTTTTAAAATTCTGGCATAAAGCAGCACTGTAATTGCAAATAATGCAAGAGTGGAATGCTGGTGGAAATATGTACTAAATTACTCAATGCACTCTCAATCCCTGCTGGTAATTTTTTACGTGACAGCTGGACATTAGAGCTCTGAAATCTTTAACTTTATAAACTGAAACACAGACCCTAGAATTGCATTAAATCTGATAACATTTCACGTTGAAGGATATGTGGAAATCACTGTCATTTTAGGCCAAATCAAAGTGGAACTGATGCTGCTGATTGAATATTCTCTCTGATGAATACCAACAGACTGATCAATTTTTTAAATCTGTGATCTATTAGCTGCAGTGCCAGCAGTGTAAACAGACTTGGCATCAAGTCAGGACCAAATAAGAAAGCGATTTATGTATTTTTGTGCAACATGTAGGTTAACACAGCAATGCAATACAAGTTGGGTTGGCACTGCTGTAGCTGTACAGCTTCCTGTAGCTGCATTACAACAAACAGATCAACAGGTTTTGCAGAGATAACATGTTCCCTGAGCTGAGAATCTGTACCGCTCATAGAGAGTATCAGAGAAGTGATTGGTGAATCTGTGCTTCTTACAGCTGATTTAAATCCCAAACTCTTCAGGCTTTAGGCTCAACATATCCTGCTAACCCGTTAATCTCACTTCGTGCTGCACCCCCCAGACTTGAAGCTAAAATGAAACCAAGAGTAACCAACACCCCAAAAAGGCTAAATTTGAATTGTGCTGTTTATTTCAGGTTGATTTTTCCTCTTTTTCCCCCCTACTAATACAGCTATGCCCTCATTGTCTCTTGCTTACTGGAGCATAAAATATATTTAATTTCTCTCCAGCAATCATTAAATTATGCTAATTGCGCAGAAGGATGTTTTTAATTACACACCACAGGGTTTTAATTGAAATTCAATAAATTAATCCATATATCGAATCATGCCCGGCATTCAAAGTCGTCCAGGAGGACTTCACAGTCGGTTGCAGAGGGGTGGCCTTACTGTATCATTGTGTTTGCATTTATTCATGGGGTTGGATTTAGTGTATAAAAGCACATAATTTTAAAAAGGTAAATGCAGAATGATGTTTGCTTAATATTTCTTTCCCCCCTAAAAAAAAAAAAAGCAATCCTCAAGCGGAAAGGTAGGTATGAGTGGACAAAATAAAAAACACATAAAAACATTATAAAGCCTTTTCTGTGACTATAAAGTGGTGAATTCTGTGTGGTGGAAATGTAAGAATGTTTGAGGCAACAACAAGGAAAAAGAAAAGCACACAAGAACCATGTGCCAAAACACCAAGGCAGAGATTAAATGTTTACTCGAAGGCAGCCTTGTCAAAAACATCTCGAGGTGACATTGAGGGATGTCTTTGTTAAATATTTGTCTTCCTTTAAGTGAAATCTTTTACCCCTGAGTACGCACAGATTGTGTGTCGATGCGACTGTACAAAAAAAAAAAGAGGATGCTGGAAGCACAAAGATTTGCTTAAATTTCCCTCAGGGTCGGTTTGCTGTGTTGACTGTAGACTAGATAACGAGAGGACAGGATGGATTAACCTCTTACAAGTGTCTCGTAATCAGAATGTTTTTCTCCCCATCTGTGGACGCTTTGCTGTAAAAAAAAAAAAAAAAATCCAAATTCAGCGTGCAGTAGTTTTACTCACTTACACAGTCAAAGTAGCCTCGCTCGCCGAGAAAACTTCAAAACAATGCACCACTTAGGAGAGTAAAAGGAACATGCCAATATAAATCTAACTGGCTCTGGGTTTGAAGAGAGGGTTATTGTCTTTTTCTTGCAATTTACGACTCTAATGATGCACTTATGTTGCCCGCTCTTCCCTTTTTTTTACACCTTACCTACTTAAGGAGGAAATCTTGATTGGTAAGTCGATGCTATCCGCAGATTTAGGGATTTACTTGTAGGTCGGTGCAGGCTAATTATTTACTTCTTACAGGAGAAAGAGCACAGTCATCTGTCCTATTCTGAGGGCTTTCTTAGTTAGACTGATGGGATCTCTCTTTGTCTGCAATCCTTTTCATTTCCACATAATACCCATTTTTGTGATGTTTGTTCAATGTTCTTTAAATGAGGCTTTTCAATGGGGGCTATTGTTTACTCTTTTTCTCTTCACTCGAAGTTAGAGCCGGTAGATCTTTCCACGCATTAGTTTTTCCTTTCTTCTCTGCTCTTTTGTTGTTCCTTTCATATAATTGTTTTAGTTTAGACTTTACTTTGAAACTTGTTTTCTTGTTGATTTCTTTGACTTTAGTTGAGTTCAGACTTTCTTTTTTCGAGGTTATTCGCATGCTTCAAATTTGCATGATGTCTTTATCTTTCAAAGCTTTCTGTCCCAAGAAATAAAAAAAAGAGAGAAAAGAAATCTCTTCACTGTGTTTTCGAGGGAATATGTGGTTTGTTACTAGAGTATTCACAAAGTGCATCAAAGCAGGTAGCAGGTTCCATTCATCAGTACCCACCTGGTATTAAGCTGTAGCCTGTTTGTCTGTTTGCAGATTTTGTCGTCAAAACCTGGAAGCGAGCTTTTACATGGAAACGGGTCTCAGCATTTATCGAGCCACACCGACGGGCCGCATGATTACGATTCTGGGAATGACACGTCTTCGCCGCCGTCGAGCAAAACCGGTGTTTCTCGGGCGAGTGTTACTGACAACAAGAGGAACCACTGTCAGCGTCTGGCCTCGCCAGAGAAGCTCAAGTTCACTGACAGAGACAATGCCTCTGATTCAGGAAACTCTGTCACCAGCTACGCTTCCCTGTGCAAACCTTACGTGGAGGACGGCTTGTCTGCGGCCCTTTTCAGCACAAAGAGGTGATGTTGTGTTCATAACAATAATAATAATCCGTCCGAATGAATGCTTCCCAGGAAAATTGCAAGCTTGTTTATCTTCTGCTTCCACGCTCCGCTTCCTCTTTTGAAATATTCATCGTATGAGTGGAGAATAAAGGCGAGCGTTTCTTTAAAAGCAGACCCTGGATTCATGGTTTTGGCTTTATCACCCAAAGCAGTGAAACATCTTAATGTGTTTTTCTTTGCAGAGAGCAGATAACCTTGGGGTGTCGGATAGAGGTGGTGAGATCCCCAAAGACTTCCAGCTGTTCGCAGAGGAGGAGCGAGTCGTCTCGAAAGCGACTGAAAGCCCGGTCATCAAGCAGCAGGAGCAGGAGCAGATCCTCAGGGAGTTCCAGATACTCGGGACGCTACTCTCGAAGCCCTTCACTGTCATCTTGCAGGTTTTTTTAACTGCTTTTACATTGTGCCTCACCAACATCCACTAATACCCAACTTACACTGAGAACACTGCAGAAATTTCAGAATTTTGAATTAGATTATGGAACCATAATTATCTAATTTTCTAATTGCAGCTCATACTCTCGCTCGCTGAGTAATTCTGCTGATCTGAGGCGAAGAGGCAGCGTGGCCAGCCTGAGCTCCAGAGGAAGCTACTCCAGATACAGTGCTGACAGGTGAACTTTACGCAGTGTTTCAGCTGCTTATTGCTCCTCATTAGTGGTGCATAAGAACAGACATACGGTAAATTGACATTATCTGTGACTGCATTTTCACAATGTTATATCTTCTCTCTTAGACTGCGGGACAGAAAGCGAACAGGCAGCTCCAGAGAGACAGATGTGAAGCACACGCATAAGGTTAGCGGGAAGAGACGAAGACGCAAATCCTACTCTCCTATGAAGAAAAGGAGGAGAGACTCTCCAAGCCATCTGGAAGCACGCCGAATCACAAGGTACAGCTCTCCCAGCCGGGTTATTTATAGCCACAGTGTACGTTTTTATGCCTAAAGGCAGCAAAAATGTACCGCTGGTCCCACCCTCCACCCCCTCAGTTGGACAAGTCCCCAACCTGAAATCTTTCACTCGTGTTGATGAGCTGTGTACCTTGAAATGTCATTTAGCCGGAGGATGAGATAACTGTCAGCTCTAAAGCCACCACAGGGGCTGAGAAAACAGATGGTGAACATAGACAACATGAAATGTAAAAGAAGAAAAAAGTCTGGCGTTACCTGTATAGATAGATCCTGGCTTGCCGCACAGTCAGCATGATGTTTCTCTCATTTCACACTGCTCTGAGATGGAGACAAACGATATACAGCCACAAAAATACACAAAACAACACATGGCGTCCGCAGAAAGATTACAAATCACCAGACCGTGTTTAGTTATTGCTCCATTAATCAGTGTTGTGTTGCAAAGCTGCAACATTCGATAACACTCTGGTAAAAGAGATTTTTAATCACAGAGATGCCCTTTCCTGGTTAAATGTATATACAGTCATGAACAAAAGTCTACATACAGTTGTAAAGATCATGTATATCATTGCAGTCTTGAGTTTCCAATTATTCATACAACTGTTTTCTTTTAACTCTTTTCTGCAATGAAAGGATTGAAACGTGTGTCTTTGTCTCAGAAAACAACCACTGATTTTGGCTCTCTTATAAATCTATTACAGGTCTTGTGGAAAAATTAAAATTCTGCTCGAGTAAATAAAAAAGCATCCAGGAACTTGAATTATCCGTTTTGGTGATGCAGAAAGCTGTGTTAATCAAATTTTTTAGTGGCATGGCCTCTTAACTTCTAATGAGTGATTACGATTGACTACAGCTGCTGACTCCTCGGAGCCAATTTAATCAGGGCCCATTTGATACACTCATACTCACACACACAAACATTGCAGTGGGAATGTCTGAGGACTTCAGCAAAGATGTAAAAAAGCAAATCATTGCCTCGAACAAGTCAGGAAAGTCACTTAGAGCAATGTCAAAGATGCTTCAGATCCCAAAATCATCAGTGCGAGCTATTGTATGTAAATATAAAGTGCATGGTACAGTTGTGTCCCTGCCAGAATCAAGAACACAAACTATCACCTGCTGCTGAGAGACAATTGGTCGAGATGGTCAAGCTTCAACTAACATTCACCCAAAAACAGGTCTGCAACAAATTAGAAGCTGTTAAAACACAAGCATCAGTGTCCACAGTCAAGTGTTATGCACATTGAACATGGACTGAGAGGCTGCCATGCAAGAAGGAAGCCCTTCATCTAGAAGCAGCATCTTAAAGCTTGACTGAAGTTTGCTGCTGATCACATGGACAAATAAAAAGGCCTTCCGGGGGAAAGTTCTGTGATTAGATGAAACAAAAATTGAGCTATTTGGCCACAATGATCAGAAATATGTTTGGAAGAGAGAAGGTGAGGGCGTTAACCCCAAGAACACCAGACCTACTGTCAAGCATGGTGGTGGCAGTATTATGCTCTGGGGCTGTTTTGCTGTCAGTGGAACTGATGTTTTACACAAAAGTAAATGGGATGATGAAGAAGGAGGATTACCTCCACATTCTTCAGGAAAATGGGAAATCATCAGCCAGAAGGTTGGTCTTGGATGCAGTTGGGTGTTCCGACAAGACAATGACCATAGACATACATCAAAAGTGGTAAAGAAATGCATAATTCAGGCTAGAATTAAGGTTTTAGACTGGTCTCCCAAGAGTTCTGAATTAAATCCCATCAAGAACCTGTGGACTGTGCGGAAGAAACAAGTCTGTGTCAGAAAGCCAACAAATAAGTTGAACTTCACCAATTCTGTCAGAAGGAGTCAAAGATACAACCAGAAACCTGTGAATGGCAACGAAAAGCCCCTAAATGATATGAACTAAATATTAGCATTGCTGTATGTATATTTTTGACCCATCGGAGTTTTGTCATATTTCCAGAAGACCTGTAACAAATCGATGAAAGAACCAAGATGTACTTTTGTTTTTTGTGACAAAGGTGCATGTGTATCAACAATACCATTGTAGAAAATGAAGTTGTAGGAGTTGCTGAAAACTCAGGACTTCCATGAAATGCATGATCATGTTCACGACCATGTAAAGTTGTGGTTGTGTGCAACAGACTTTATTCTTTCATTTGTTTTTGAAAAAAGACAAACTATGTGTCATTCGTAGAAATGTATATCAGAAACATTCATTAAAACAAACATTGTTTAGTGCAGCTTTAACCACTCATCTTCTTGGCTCTCGGCAGTGCCAGGAAGCGACCCATCCCTTACTTCCGACCCAGCCCTTCCTCCAGCAGCCGCTCCACCAGCGTGTCGTCCTGGAGCAGCCTCTTCACCCGCAGCCGCAGTCGCAGCCCGATCCACAGCATCAGCCGCAGCAGGAGTCGCAGCCGCAGCCACAGCTACTCCACCTACAGGAGCTACAGCCGCAGCTCGTCCTGGAACTCAATCTTTGGGACCCGCAGTCGCAGCCGGAGTCGCGGTTCGTTGAACAAACGCAACAAAACAAGGCATTAGGTGTCTCGGAGGACACTGAGTGGGCTGAAACGGCAGCCGTGTTTCCAGTTGAGAGCAGTGACAGTGGCTGTTGGAGCAATCGACTGTGTTCGTCTCCCTGCTCCGCTTTGACGCTTGAGTGGAAATGTCCCAGCAGTGGTCCGAGCACGTCTTTTGTTGAGGCAGTCTTATTCACTCTGCCCACAGAGACCACTTGAGACTGAATGTCTTTATGTTTGTTTGTTTGGTTCTTATACTGCATCCTCTTGCATCAGCACTTACAATGGCCTGAGACTGTTCATCAGATACTTTCAATAGAAACTGCACATAGGAAAGAAACAGTATTCCTGTATTTAGTCAGTTTACAATATTGTTCCGTATGTTTCATTCCATATGTCTTTGCACTTAAATTATTCTTGTAAATGCTTTAAAGTAGTTTTAAACTCATATTTATTTCATAATTGATGGTACATAATGTGGCCTCATAAGGGGTCCAAGAATCACTAAAATAACCTAATTCTCATTTTTATTTTGAATTGCAATATACAGTATATTTGGCCATATGCAAGTGCAGATGCACCAGGTGAATATTTAACCAATGTTTAACAGGACAGCAGACATTTACTGTCCTGTGTCAGGTCTCGCACTGAGAAATGAAGTATTGAGGTAACATTTGAGCTATTTGATCCGAGTGTTTACAAATGGCTTCACAGGGATCGTTATCAGGAATAAGAAAAAGGTTTATTGCTCTGGTCTCAGCACTTCACAAGGCGGAGAACAAACATGTTTCCTCAGCGAGGGTGGCCTGATGGCGAGCAAACTGCCTGTCAGCTCAAATGTCAAATTAATTTATCCTCTGATCAAGTGGAAAACGATTGAAATGTCAGTCCATGTAATACAACAGAGAGCGATTGAGCCATTCGGGAGGTTGGTTGACGAAATTTTCACACAATCAGAGGAGCTTTTCTCCTTTTCAACTCTTGGCGAATGAAACATTTAATGGATTTTTTTGGGGGGAGATGATAAATAAACTTTTTATCTGCTTCACTGCTTAGCCCTCTGAACCTCAAAACTTACCGGCAGGTTCAAAAGGCATGTTGTTGTTCAAAAAATGCCAAAATTAAACCATTTATCAAAGCCAGAAACTTTAAATACAGAAAGAGTTGCTGGGCTATCGGCTTCCAGGCAACTTAAACTTCTCATCTGTCAGAAAACTGAACCGCATCTTGATATTTCATCAAAATCACTTTATTCCACGTGTCTCATTTAAAAAAAAATAAAAATAAACCATTTCTTCTAAGCAAATTCTGTTAAAAAGAGAGAGAGAAAGAGAGAATTCTGTGCTCTTTGCTGCAACTGTGAAATCATTATTGACTTTGCTGCAACCAACTTTTACCTGACAAAAATTTAGAGAGTTGTCAGGTGACCTGGGATGAACTGCAGGCTGTGTTTACACAAAACAAATAGTAGACGTATGGAAGAAGTAGTGGACGAAGTATGGAAATGAATTAAAAATCTAAATAGTAAAGCACCTATAGTATATAGAGCCACCTTTTTAACCAATATTAGTAAAAATGGTAAAGTATTGGTGGAGACCTGGAAAAAAGTTGTACATGTTCGTGTACGTTCCATTTTTTCAATTTTCGTAAAATAAGTAATATATTCAAGTTTTCTTTTTTTATGATTTACAGCATTATAACGGTGATATAACACACAAAATGCATCTTTGAGTTCTGTCTACTTCTAGTCATGGTTGTGTTGCTTCCATAGAGGTGCAGGACTTTATATTGCTGTGAAAAATGAGCCCACAGTGAGGAAATACGTGACCGTAGCCAAAAAGGCCCAGAAACTACTTGAGGTTCAGAGGGTTAAATTAACATTTTGAGCTGTCTGTGGGATTTTTACTGAATAAATCAGCCTCTGATTTTAGTTTGTTTGGTCATCTTTAAATTAAGCACAGAAGGAAAACGCTGTACCTCATTTGGCTGCTGAAAACACATTTGAACCGTTGAAGAGCATTGATTCTCAGTTTACTTGAAAAATATTGTCCTACTACAACGCTGGAGCCAAATCCATGAAGCACCTGTGTTTGAAGGTCAGATTTTGAGCTGTGCAGCACCACGCATATTTATTAATTATTTAATATTTATTGGTTTGTCGTCGCTCTCAGTAGTGGTCAGTCTTTCTATGCAACGCTGTCAATTTAAGGTTTTTTATGACACTGCTGTAAATTATTATTTGGTTTGTTGTAAATTGTTCTTGGTTTTTTGCTGTCTGACTCACACATGAACCTCAAAGTGGAAGTTTGAAAGACAGGGGAGCAAAAAGTGGAACTGCAGTAAAAGATGCTTCCCCCGTCTGATGTTTCGGTTTTGGGTGCTTTTTTTTGACAAGCACAAATCCAACTTTCTCTGTTGATTTCTTGCTTTTTTTTTATCAAGAGTTAGAAAATATCAACACCACTTTCAAGACTATTTCTGAAATATGGAAGTACAGCTAGGAGATGGTTAGCTTAGCTTAGCTTAGCTTAGCTTGGCATAAAGACTAAAAACGGTGGGAATCAGCTAGCCCAGCTCCGTCCAAAATCCACTTACCAGCACCTTACGAGCAACAAGTTTTATCTCACTTGAGTGTATGAGAAACATGTTAACTCTATGGTTCTGGTAGGTGGATTTTGTGGCCTTTGAACAGAGTGCGGCTATTGCTAAGAAAAGTCCCAAAAAAATAAATACATTCCCCCGAAAGTCACACTGTTCCCTCCCAAGTTATTTTTGAGGCTGCTCCGACTCCTGAGTTCGAATCTGCACAAAGTCTGAATCTGCCTTTGCTTTAAAGTAAGAGTTATATCTCTCGATCATTTCAAATCCATCACCCTGCCTGCGTTACTGCTCCGGGCCTGACAGACTGCTCTCTATGCACTCAATACTCTCAGCTTATTTCCCTGAATGTCTACTAAATTGGACGAATGAGGGAAATCTGACGCCGGGAAAAAAAAAAGAAGGAAAGAACTTGGCACAGAAGTCACCCATGAACTCCAAACTGATGATGACTTGTGTCGACGAGGTGCCAGCAGGAGATTTGTGCGGCCGTGTTGATCGACTTTCTAGACGGGCTCGCGGTGCAGTGGCCCCCTTCCCCATCTCACAATGTAAAGTTTACATCAGTTCTTGTGCAAAATGACTTTGAATATGTAAGTACAGTGGTGTAAATATGCATCTGCATTGTGTAAAATGACTCAAAAAGTTGTGATTATCTGATTTACAGAATGTGACTGGGCCTTGTTGGATGTTAAAATGTTATGGATAAAGATGCTTTGGCTAATGAAAGAGGAAAGGGGACAAATATGCCGGTTAGGTTCCAATCGACGGACTCTAGATGTCTTTGTGCTTAAGGTCCCTCCGATCATGTCTTTTGTTATTTTCACAATTCCAATAACAAGGTCATATAGCAATAGTGATCCAGTGTTTCTGTGTTAAATTATGCATTTCCATATGAAACGAGCATATTGCAACATCGTTTTTCACACTGTCACATTTTATCCCGTGTCAGTGAGAGCTCCACATTGTGATGACGTGCCACCTAGGAATTGAATCGGTCCCATCATAACCCCATGAAATCAACTCTCCCCTTCACTGTGTGTTCAGAATAAGCTATATAAAATCATGTTCTGATGGAAGTGCCGCTGCAGTCTTGTCTTAATGCTCCCTAAACAGGCGAACAGGCGCTGATTCGTCACAGTAAACACATCGAACGCAGCATGTAATATTTTTCTATCAAATTCAATCTATTCTTTTTAGCATGAGGGGGGAATAAGGTTTTGTTGTTCCAGTACTCGGCATCTCTACACTATGCACTATGCTGGAAATGATAATGGGCAGGTAAAGATGGTGTCATAGACCAGAAACCATAACAAGTGTATCCACAACTTGCATCACATATCTACAGAGTTTCTGGCTTGTGGAGTATTGTTTGACATTTTATGGAACCGGATCACAGTGCCAGACTCTTCCGTCCAAAGCATCCCGCAAATGTTGAATGAATGAGAATCCATGGTAGGACTGGAATATTTTTTGCTGCTGGGAGGACAGCGCATGTTCTGGAGACATGAGGACGCTTCAAGTGACAGGATAACCATGATGTGAGGATTTCATCTCGATATCGTTGGGCATTGAGGTAGCCAGCGTTGACATGCAGACTATGTCAATGGCAGACCCCTGCTTGTGTTCTCTGTATGACACTGACATCTGCGTAGCACGTCCCAAACTTCTACCATCTGCTCTGTACAGCTAAAAAACAGATTCATCAGTGAATATAACCATCCTCCACCTTGCTAGTGTTCACTGAATGTGAGTTGTTGCCAAGTGGAGCCAAGTGGAGCCAGTTTTAACGCCGTTCTGCCGCAAGATCAAGGCCTCGGTGTGGGCGACGAGATTGCAAATCAGCACATATTCTCTGGTCATGCACACCAACAACTTCGTCAGCAGTCGTCGTTGCCAAAACTAAAGCGATTTCGACAACAAGTGGAGTTGTGGACGTTCAGCTGTCTGACTACGGTCTTAACTGACACCAGCATCCAACATGCCGACTGGTCTTCCTCTTGTCAACCCTGGAATCATTCATTTGAATAAAGCAGCATTTTAAGATGACCTTGAATAGTCACGGGTCAAAAAAGTGTCTGTTAACTCATCAGACTACTTGATCATTCTCCTTTAAAGCACCAAGGTTTTGCATTAACTTTTTCATGCACAGTTGGCTGGATGTAGCACTCCAACAAGAACAACAGACATTAGACTTTCAGCTTCGTCTCTAATCCATAAAAGGTTCAGGTTTTCATTCAGTGTGGATCTTCGCAAAGTTGACTTCTGAGTCGCTTTGTTTAATCCGTGCGCTGACCTCAGTGCGTTTGAACCTGAAGCTGTGCGTTATTTTCTATTAAAAAGCCAGTGAGTCACCAGGAGGAGGAGGGAGCTCCAGCTGAGTGACATGTGGACACTGTGCAACTTAGTTTGGTCAAAGGGAGGCTGGTCTTCGGTCAGCTGTTGCTCCTCCACTGCAAAAAATATCCACATCAACACACCATTTAGTCTTCCTCTAAGGTCGTACGGGTCGTTTAAAACTAATAAACAGCTCAAAGGTTCGTTTAGTTAAGAGCAAGCCGTTGCTTTGGGAAAGTTTGCCAACGTTAAAGAGGTTTATACTGGCGTGAGAAAGTACTTTTTGCAGTGTGAGAGCTCTCCAGATCCTCCCAGCACTTTCCCGACACTTGCTCTGTGCAGACTCATCGTCTGAGGAACAGCAGGCCAGTATAAAACCAGCAGCCAGAAGAAATGAGATCAGTTCACTTTGAGGTTTAACGAACTGACGGTTCACTTCGGAGGTTTTCTTTGGATCAACAGGTGACTTATTGCGTAACGGTGATGTGCCTAATCCAAAAGAGATAAAGTTTTACCACACAGTGAGATTAAGCTGCTGTTTTTAAGGGGCTATTTTTTTGCACAAGTAACAGAACTTTTTCTGGCTTTTGGACATGGCAGAGGGAGACTTTTACACGATGGGAAGCCGGCAGAGATTTCCCAGAGACCCGTTTGGAGAATTCCGGGATCAGTCGCCGTTCAGGGATCAGCTCGGCCCTCGGTTTATGGAAGATGACTTTGGGATGCCACCTTTCCCCGACGATCTGGCGATGGACTGGCCGGGCTGGGCTCGGCCGGGTCGGCTCAGTACGCGCCTCAGCACGTCGCCCTTCAGCAGCACTTTACGCACGGGTTTCCCCCCGCGTCAGTCCACCGGAGGCCCCGCGCTGTACACCAGCCGGTACGGCGAGCCCTCCTCCCGCAGCTCCCCCACCGGCACCGCCTCCAGCACCGGCGGGGAGCCCTGGAAGGTCTGCGTGAACGTCCACAGCTTTAAGCCCGAAGAGCTGAACGTAAAGACGAGAGACGGATTTGTAGAGGTGTCAGGTGAGTGGATTTGTCTGGAGGATAAATCATCATTGGGTCAATCAGAGGGATTAAAACCTTTCACTTGGTGATGTCTTGTGGTCAGTGGCTGGAGGTCAGAGTGAACCCACCTGATCATTCCCCACTGTGACAGCCATCAGTTCCCATTAATATGAGTCAGTTTTATTTATAGAGCACGTTTAAAGACAACACCTGCTGTCCAAAGTGCCTTTAAAGTCATATTAGAAAACACATTAAATAGAACACAAACATCATATCTAGTATAAGTAGTATCATATACTTGTGAAAAATACCAGAGGTCACACCCTCAGTGTTGTTTATGGGACATTTAAGGCAGCATTTCTCCACCAGAGGTATTGTTTGCTTTGTGGAACACGTGTTGAAACACATCTCAAGAATCAAATAAAGTAATGCAAATTTTGCAAGCCTTTCCGGTCTCTAATCAAACTTTCCAGTAGTGGCTGGGATTACATTCAAGAATGTTCAACTGCTTCCCATTCAGCATGTTGTTATTTCTACTAGATATCCTACAGTGAAACTTGACAAAAGCGTGTCTGTTGCACAACACAAGAAAGGAGACTTAACTCCAATGAACATACACAACATTTCACAAACATTAAACACAAACTTTTAGGGTTTTGTCTTCGGTCGGAGCAAGAAAACGTGAAGGAATGAACGCTGCACCTTTTTCTGTTTCTACCAGATTTTGAAATTGTGAAAATTGGAAATCACAGACTGAAAGAAAAACACAAGAAATGAGATTAAACTCTGATAAACATGTGTGATATTTCCTAAACATTTAACATCAACATTCTGGTTCTTATCTTCATTTAGAGCAAGAAAACATGAAGAAATGACCTTTGTGCCTTCAAAATTAAAGCTTTTTTTTTTTTTTTTTTACAAGTTTTTGCCATTTTTTTTAGAAATTATAAAAATTTTAAATTACAGACTGAAAGAAAAACACAAGAAACAAGATTTGACGCCAATAAATTAAACATTTAAGTCCAACTTTTAGGGTTTCGTCTTTATTCGGAGCCGGAAAACATGAAAAAAATGAACTTAATGCCTTCAAAATGAAACATTTGTGACCAGTTTCTACCAACTTTTTAGAAACTCAGGAAATTTTAAAGCACAGACTGAAAGAAAAACACAAGAAACGAGATTTGACTTATAAATATATCAAATATTTCATTAACATTGAACACCTACTTTTAGGGAATCATCTTCATTAACTGCAAAAAACATTAAGAAATGAACGAACTTTGCACCTTCAAGTTTTCTACCAAATGTTTAGAAATTCAGGGAACTTTGAATCACAGAAATTAAACTAGAGGTCCTATTTTGAACAACAGCCAGGCATCATGTAAAATGTTGTGACAAAACAACATCCATCCATGTAAAATACAGTAAAACAGCTGAAAATGTAAAGTGCTTTGTTCAAAAAAACAGCAGTGCAGTCAAGTCAAAGGCTGGAATTCACCAGATTTTGATGAAACAACATTTAAAACAGCACCTTCCTACTTTAAGTATCTCTCAGGATGCTTATTCTGTTTAATCAGGCCGAGAAATATCAGCTCTTGCACTTTGGCAGCACAACTAAAGCAGAGCAATCAAAGAGCCTCTGTGGTATAACATGGTCTCAGCATTAATGAGTCTTGATATGGCAGAGCGGGACAGATTTTGGGGACTGGGACTTGCAAGTTGGCAGGCAGATCCTCAAGCTTAGACACCTGTTTCAGATTCTTGGAGAATCACTCCCTCAGCCACGCATGAGCTCGATTTAGATTTAAGGCAAGGCCCGTGACAACAGTCTCTGTTTACAATAAGACAAGCCGCTCACTGCCACTGAACACCACAGAGACTGTTCTGGAAACAGGACCTCACTTTTACCCAGCGGTCCTCGTGCAGGTTTTGTTCCTGCCGGTGTCGCTTTCGAGCTCTGTCACCGACTACGGGAGTAAGTTGGAGAAATTGCTTCCTGAAGCCGGCGCCTGAGACGACAGCTGAATTCCAGGGATACCCAGGGTTGAAGAGGGCACAGAGGACAGCAGGCCCCCCGGCTCTGGGTTTTTTATAAACACATTGTCGGTATGCCAGTTGGGTCATTCAATCAGCGCCATGTTGGGCCTGCCTGCCTGCAGTGACTCAACCTGTTCTAAAAGCGTGGCAGGGAATGTAGTACATGCATGTTAGAGGTGTTCAGTACGTGAATGAACTAATCTTTAACACAGAGGCGTGTTAAAAGCTTACCGGAAGAGGGTAAAGATAAACTGAAGACCATTATTAGTTAAACACAAACACTCAGGAAAGCCAAATGTGTACATTTTGATATGGGACGCCGTGTCTGAATGAGCTGTTTGAATCTGCTTACCTGAGTTTCAAAGCTTACACTGATCAAGTTAGCACAAAACAGCTGAAACACAATGAATATGGGGCTAAAGACAAAGGAAACCAAGTTATTAATTGTAGGAACAAGGAAAATGACAGCAGTGATCCTTTATTCTGATGCATTAATGTACTGTGCTGTAGGGAGATCCGCTTCTGGCTGTTGGCTGTGCAACTGATGCCTGTTAAATGCAATGAGGAAAGAAATCTCGTAGGGAGATTGGGGTGGATGGTTGGGTCAACAAAGCATCTAGTTTTCCATCAAGAGTCATGTTACATGTATAACAAAGTCATTTTTGTGTTCGTATCTAACCAAACTGTACAGTAACCGTCACAGTGGTAGATCAGAAAACAGTCCTATGAATCACAAGTGTAAAGGTCATGTTGTTTGTACCTCGTGTTTTGAAATGCTTTGACAGAAAATGTTGACCTTTTTGACGGATGAAAAACTGTGCAGACAGATAGATTTTGAGGGCAGCAACCCCCAGCAGACATTTTAAAGTAATTTGGCACTAAACTGGCAGATGCACTTCAAACCAGAAATGGAGTGAACTTATTAAGGATCCAAGACTTGTATGAAGAAGAACTGCGATGGGTTGATTGGTGACCAGAGGGCTGTAATACAAAGCGAGGTTAGTGCTTTAGCAATGCATGTTGGGACTAAAGTCAGAGTTTTCATGCCATGAAGACAGCTCTCTTTTATCCTGCTAGATCACCATGGTAACTGATGCTGCACAGCTAACTTGATCTGGAAGGGGTTCTGTTTAGTGTTTTGGATTTAAACCACCTGTAGAAACGCCACCATTTAACCAGTTTGTTTGAGTGATGGAGATTCTCAAATGAGGGAATACGTTACATCTGCAAACCTGTTGAGCTGTACAATAAAAACGCCACGGACCAAAGCTGTGTGGTTACAGGACGCCAACTGTATGTGTTGCATTGCCATGGAAACCCACATGCATCCATGTGGTGATGCAAAAAAAAATGCATAAATATGTTTTTATATTTGGTCCTCATTTGCCAAGTCTGTCTTACACTGCTGATACTGCAGCAACTAGAACACAGATTACACTATTCACTTGCTATATCACAGAGAAAAGTCAATAAATAATAATCACTTTGATTTGGCCACGACATAAAGTGATTTTGTTGTATCCCTAATTACGGGACAGTGTCAGGCCTAAATGCACTACCTCATGTTGTAATATATGAAGCTCAAGAGCTCTAATGTGCAGCTCTTATATTAGAAATAGGCAGCTGCATTGAGACTCTCATGCACCGTTTGCAGTAAAAGTGTTACTTTTTACCGTGATAAACAACATAGCTTTATATTATAGCAACCCAATCCTCTTGACTGAAGTAGGCTGCACGTCATTGGTCCATTTTGTGCAGAAAAAGAGTCAATGATACATTCAGTGTCCCCTTTAATGGAAGCATGCTCAGAGCCTGATGAAGAAAACCTGGTTAACATAATATCCATTATTTCAGACTGTGATTTTAGGTTTTGTTTAGCCAGCTAACATAAAGAAAGTCTGGCTTTGTTAGTCTGGCTTTGTAGTGCACCCTTCTGAACTACATTTAAGCAATGATGTGGTTTTTGATCTGTAACACAAACTACGTACAGTCAGTAGTCGGTGACCTAAAGTATTTGAGATTAAACACAAACCCTGACTCATGTCTAAGTATCAAAAGCTGCATCCTCCATCTGCAAATATGAAACCTACACCCAAGCCCTTGATACTTATAAAGACAGAAAACGTCATCCAACTCATTAAGACATCACTCTACTCCCAGAACATCCAGTGTAACACATCTGGAATTTAGTATCTGTGTCGCAAAACAAGAGGAGGCAGAAGGAGAAGCTGAATTTCTGTGGGAGATGATCAGGGGACCAGTGCTGCTTCTTAACTCATGATGACGTTTTCATAATAATCTCATGACTTCAGCCTCGATCTCTGGTGGAGTCCAGCACTTTGAGCAGGCCGGGGCATCACTGTGGGGGTATAGGGTAACACGCAGTCTGTCTGAAGTGCTCCAGGGGGTCGAGGGGTGGGCCAGGCCACGCTGCTGGCGGCGGCGTTGACATTTAGCAGCCGGGGAGCAGCTGCTAGCAAGCCCGACAGGCAGACAGACCGGCCATAAACAGAGAGAGAGGCTTTCCAGGACTGGATGTTCCTCCCAACTTCTGACCAACATGCCAGCGTTTCTCCCCGCAGGACAATCGTTCTTTAAAACAAGAAAAAGAACATTTCAGGATTGGGTTCCACCCTTCAGGTCCCAAAGCAAACGCACTGCAGCGATTGAGCAATGGAAAACTGTGTGTGCCAGGGGAGATGTATTCTGAGCTCATTTATATCAACACCTTTTTCATGTGCGTCCTTACTAAGGATGTAAAGAGTCACATGTGTGGGATCAGTGTCCTGTTGAACCTGTGATAAAGATTCTTTTTTTGATTCATGACCTTGCTTAACTGTTGCACAACGTTAAATGTCATCATCTCTGCAGTCATGTAAGGTTGCTCAGCTCATCTGCTGATGTAATTTTACTTCCCAACAGGAAAACACGAAGAGAAACAAGAAGAAGGAGGCATAGTGACAAAGAATTTCACAAAGAAGATACAGTGAGTATGATTTCAGTGTTTTTACAGTATGTTTCCTTTTTTCTGGAATTCTGCACATTCTGAGCAACGAAGGGCTTCACTTTTCTCCGTCGTTAAAACCACATATTCCACAGCTAATAATTTGTAATCATTTAGAGTGTTTCTTTTTTTGTTTGTTTTTTTTTAAAAGTCAGAATAATAGCATCATTTAGTGGAGAGCTGTTTGGTGAACCACTGAGCTATTGTGACTCTGGCTTTCTTTAACAGCTTTGGACTAACAGAAATATTACCAGCATTTAGTTTTCTGCTAATGGCACTGTTGAATTATACAGACCATTTTACTGTGTACAACAGCTATGAAATTATATATTTATCATCATATCCACAGTCGAGACAGGGGGCTAAAGGACGAGGGTGGGGAAGAATAAAACTAAACTCTGCTACACAAAATTATATTTGCTTTTCAGACTTTTGGCTGATTGCATATTTAATAGTTTTTCAAATTGTCTGCTTTCATCTCAACCACTTCATAGGCAGGTTGGATGGTTTTATATTAACACTCTGAACTCGAGCAGTTTCTGGGCATTCTTTGGCACATCTTTACTCCCTATGGACTCATTTTTCACTGCAGTATAAAGTCCTGCCCTTATATGGAAATAGCACAACCATGGAAAGGTTAAAAGAAGTCAAAGGAACTCAGATGTCTTCTGTGCAGTGTGATAGTTGCAAAGGCATACATCGTGGAAAAAAGGAAAAAAACATGAGCTGAATTTACTTGATAATTTCCATCCATTATCTATACATCACTTAATCCTCTGTGGGGTTGCGAGGGCCTGGAGTCTAACCCAGCCGACTCGGGCAGGGGACACCCTGGACAGGTCGCCAGCCTATCACAGGACTACGTATAGAGACAGACAACCAAGCACACTCGCATTCACACCTACGGACAATTTAGAATCATCAGTTAACCTCAGCATGTTTTTGGACTGTGGGAGGAAGCCGGAGTACCTGGTGAGAACCCACGCTGCACAGGGAGAACATGCAAACTCCACACAGAAAGATCCCAGGCGTCCTAACCGTGACGCAAACCGGGGATCTTCTAGCTGTGAGGCAACACTGCTAACCACCGAGCTACCGTGCAGCCCTGCTTGATAATTTATTTTACAAAAATAAAAAATTTAAAAAGAAATCTACATGAACAGCACCTTTCCAAGTGGCCACAGGTGTGAGACAGAGTCCGCCAAAGCTGCCTGGAACATAGTGGAGCCTGGATAAACTCAGGAAGAATCCAAGAAAAGTTTCTGATGCTGCAGATTTAAAAAAAAAAAAAAAAGAAAGAAAGAAAGTATTCAGAGAAAGGCTTACAGTTTGTTAAAGAAAGAAATCAAAAAGGAGGCATACAAGGGAGCTGGGATCCTCTTAAGAAGACTTGAGCTGAAGATTAGTGGGAGGTCTCTAAAATCTTGACCATGTGCTGTCTTGTCTTCATTTTCATGGATCAGGTGTAAACTTAGGATGTGATCAATGTAGCATGAAGATAATTCATCATTAATTTCACCTTAATAAAGATAATACTGTTCTTGTACTATTATTATTAAATGTACTATTATTATTATTATTATTATTATTATTATTATTATTATTATTATTATCATTGCCATCACCACTACAGTGCTGCGTTGCAATATCATAAACTTTACTCACTTTAACTGAACGATCCGAGAAAACACAGATATTCCTGGTGCTATTCTTCACAAAACAAAGCAGAAGAACAAGCCAAACCCTCCATGGTGCTAACAGCAGCATCTATTTTCTTATTCGTATTATTCATACCCTTACTTATAGGAATAAAGATAAATGAAAGCTAACTCAAGTGCTTTATAAATGTTGTATCATCGAATGTCGGATTAAGTTTTTGCCCCCGATCTGATCCGAGTCATTTATTATTTAGCATAGCATTTTCGTACATAATACACACTTGAAGTATTGTAAATTAACTGTAGCACCTCCTTGGGCCACCAGGTGGAGCCTCTTACTCTTTGATATGGTAGCGACAGAGGAGGCTAGCAGTTGTGTGTTAGCAAGCAGAGAGCATTATGGGAGTTTAGCTAGTAAAGGAGCACCGTGACAGAGACTTGTGTGAGGCTTATTGACATCAGGCCAGCAGAGACACAGTAAAAAGAAGTTGAGATATAGTATGACAGTGGATTTACATCCCAAGTGAATGTTTTATGGTCATTTTTGTGCATTTTTTTTGCATTTCTGCATGACAGCAGATGTAAACAAACAACTGGGCAAAGGTTTGTGTGGATACTGATAACTTCAAAATTCCTGTTTAAAATTACGCTAAGGACATCCCTAGTTGTGTTTGTTGTTTCTAACCATAAAAAGTGGGATAAAGTGTCATTATAGTATTGTGTAGTTTGTACATTCATAAAATAATGACAAAAGTTCCCCACTGTAAATTCAAACGGTCCATCACAGCAGTAGATTCTTGTTTAGTTTCAGAATGGTCTGAATTCCCAGATGTAAACTGTTGATATAAGCTTGCGATCTCCTTCCCTTCCTGTTTTCCTTAACAACAACCTGGGGCTAGCAGCTCACTACACCGAAAATTTCAAGTTTTTGCAGGTGGTTTGGATCATAAAAACGCAGCCCTGCTGGTTATTTTTAGGTGAGTTACTATTTTAATAACAGGCCTCGCCTCCCTGCAAAGAAATATTCCACCAAAACAATCCCCCTATTGCTATTTTGATGGGACAACTTCAGTGCCTTACCTTAGTGTCGCACAAAATAATTGGATTGACTCAATGAAATACACCATCTAGAGGTAGTGGCCGGTTATGTGTTGGCAACCAGAGAGCATTATGGGAGTTTAGCTAGTGAAGGAGCACTGTCACAGAGACTTGTATGAAGCTTATTGTTATCAGCTTAAGCTAAGAGAGAACATTACAGACATTTAATTTTTGTAGCTTTTTCTATGTTTTTGAATTAAAACAAATCTAAAGAAACAATTGGACATATAGCAGAATGATGACGAGGTGCAGTCAGACCATTCTGCACAATCACTGCTAGAGAATGGTCTGACATTGAAAGAGTAGTTTTAGAATTATGAAGAAAAGCCAAGAAACACTGAAAGCTAATAACTGTGAAGAAGTTAATCTCGAACAATGACATTTTTTGTGATATTAATAGACAGAGGAGTCATACAAGTTTTCTTACTGAACAGTTTTACAACATCCTGCACGCATCAGTGATGTTTTTTATCCTGAAGAATGTCAAGGCGGCATACTTCTGCACCTCCCACTTGACATCTTCTTGAACAGCTGCTCCTGAGTCAAATTAAACTCCAGTGACACCAACCCTGGAATCCCGAACCAGGCACCACCGCAGATGAAGCGCTGGTGTGTAAAAAAAAAAAGCAGGAGTGTCTTCTGGAGAATATTCATACTGTAACTCATCCAAGCCAAACAGGCAACACAGAAGTTTCCACAACCTGCCCGGTTAATTGGACAGTGGGAAGACTTCAAACAGCAGCGCTAATCGCTGGTGCGAATCGCCGTCTCGCTGGTGCGTCACTCCAGTCCTGCTGATTTCCTGTTGGCTAATTAGCGAGCAGGTGTCCTAGCAGTGCACTGTTCACATCACAATCACTTTAATTGGAATGCCTTCAGATCAGGCCTGTGCTCCTGAGCTCATCAGAACCTACAGTCAATGGCGGCTGAGTGTATAGGGGGAGAGTGAGAGTGGGTCATATATAAATAACTGCCCTTGATACAGAAATCCACTCACTGTAGGAGAGGCGCATGGCACGGTAAGCACAGTATTCTTTTACATGCAAAGTGTAGCTAAGAATCTACTTTTCATCTCCTCTTTTTGCAGATAATATCAATACATTTTGTATGTGTATTTTTGAAGAGAACAAAGAAACCATAATGCAATTCAGTCTCAAGACCTGTTGATTTATAAGTGCTTTTTACATTCATCACTACCTTCTGTATCCATGAGTGCAGGAAACAGTAAAGCACAATCAAAATACTTAATTACAAGTGAAGTTTTTCTGCAAAATAACATCCTAGACTTCTGTGGAAACGGTGCAACCATGGCTCAAGGTAGACAGAACTAAAAAATACCTTCTGCACAGTATCACAGTTATGATGCCATAAATCTTAACAGCAAAAACTGAAATAATTGAGTTGTTTAATTTACAGAAATGAAACAAACTAGAATCCACATTTTTTTTCAAGTGCCCTCAGGTGTTGCTAATGCTGGAAAAAAAATAAAGGCTCCTCATGCTACAGCTTTGTAACTGTTGGCATATTTACGACCTCTACATACTCTGCTTTTTAACACATTTCTTCAGCTCTAGAAGGATATGTAGCTCTGAACCTGCGAACAGCTTGCTCCTGTGTATACCCATTTTGAGGCGTGCTGATTTTCTTATTTAGATCAAACATGCTTTATTTTCCTCTTAGTCTCTCCTGACATCTCCACTCTGCAGTTCACCTAAAAACTATTGGAATTTTTGTTTGGCTGTTGGTCACAGCTGAGCCTGTCGTAGGGTTTGTTGCTCTAAGGAGCACAGAATTTTTTATTTTTTGCAGAATCTGATTAGTATGAACAGTTGATTTTTTGCAGTTTTTATTGAGACGTGGAGAATAAAATTATTTTGATGATGATTTTAATCATAGAATGACACAGGTAATGTGGTAAATGCATTTCCTTCCTCACAGAACATTTGCAAAGCTTATTTTTGATTCCAGCATTGTTTATATCCATGTGTAGTAGCTTTCGGTTCTGTTGTTTCCTTCCTTTGCTGGCGTATTGCAGCATCTTGCCACGTTGCTGCTGTCTGTTAATCAGTGATGTAGCAAGACTGTTGGGCATCAGATCAGTTGCATTCATGTGCGTGTGGTTCATGTGTGTTCAAAGCAAGAACCCACTCCGAAATCAAAAAATGCCAAGCATCAACAAGTTACAGTTTCTCAGTTGGGACAGTTTGTAAGCTGATTTTCTAATGTTTTAAAGATCAAACCGTACAGGGCAGTTTGTCCCACGAAAAACTACTCAGTCGCATTCCATGAACCTTCGTGGTGAGGTGGAGCGTGGCCAAAAGAAGAACCCATTAAGGTTTGGTCCAGATTCCAAGCATTAAAACCGCAAGATAGGAAACTGACCTTGGTGGAGGACTTCGCTCTCTGAGTGCTCTTGTAGTGATAAAAGTAATCCTAAGCTGATACCCTGAAATGAAAATACAGACTAAGGTCAGCAAAATGCACTTGAATTTTAAAAATTGAACAGAGTCAACATGTAAAATGGTTTCTTATCAGTCAGGGGCGGCACTAATGGGTGGCCCAGGGTGGCCAAAGCCACCAGAGACTAAAGTCTGACCACCACAGACAACCCAGAGGGAAGCCTGTACTCTGAGAACAGGAGTTACATCAAGTAGCTTTTCTAGGAGAACATTTTCTCTGTGAGAGGTGTTGCCATAAAGATGCAATTTAACAGCGCAGTCTCCCCTCATTCAGCTACATACAACTAAGTAGACCAGAAATCTTAACACTGATTTTATAGCAATTGAAAGGTATTTTTGCATGCAAAAGCAGAATCTGTTTATACATGTACATAGAGTGTACATGACTCAGGTTTAACTGTGGATTTAGTTGAAGCTCTTTTACAGATGCTAATGGACTGTAGCTCTGGAAACAAGTGATATAAACTGCAGAACAATGTAAGACTGGCCCAGAACCTGCAGCCAAGATTAGGAAACAAATGGACACAGTGTGGTGCCTCAACTAGGTGGGTGTTCTGGACAGAACAAGGACACTTTTAACAGTTTTTAGAGTCTTACCTGTACTTATCTCATGTTATATAAATTGTAATTATCTTATAAGCTTTAACAAAACTTAAAAAAGAATAACTTACAAATTTGAAAAAATTACAGACTTTTTTTTCAACTGAGGATGATGCAAAAAGCTTATTATACAGAATATGGAATGCACTTCTACAATACAGTAAGGCCTGCAAGAGAGCAAATGATGAGTGAGTGATCAGAAAATGGCTCTCTGGTGAAAGACTATTCACTTAGAAAACGAGGCACTGTGCCACTATTCTCTCAGTGCATTATGGGATTGCTATGATGAATGCATCAATATATATGCAGCATTTTAATGTCACAGCAAGTTAAAATGGAGCCTATTGAAAGTACACCTACGCAGCATGTATATTGTTCAATAGTGATTACTAAAGCTATATTTTCTCTTGATGTAGTTGAGTACACATAAGCATAAATGTGCATGTATCTTTCATAATGACACTTCAGCCACTTTCCGGCATCTAATCCAGAAGTTTGGGAATTAACTTTTTTATTTTTCATTACTGAAATCAACCAATGTCTTTAACACATGTAAATTTAGCTCAGCCCCAGACGAAAAAAACAGAACTCTCAACTATTTGGGTGTTATTGTTCAAAATAGTCACAATTCTTAGCAAAGCTGGCTGTACAATACCCATTCCAGTCTTTAAATGGGACATAATCTCACCTTTACGTTCATTTTTAACTGTTTGATCATGCAGTATTTGGCTCCCGCTCACAATTATGTATCTTTAGCGATTCATTACTTTTCCAAAGTTCCATCTACCACCTTATAAATCACCAAAAAGACCAGACTCCAAAACTGGAAATCAAACACAGCAGAAAGATCCACGACAGGGAGACATAACAATGGAAAAAGAATTGGATAGATTCTAGTCTCCAGTCAGCTCAACTATTCAACAACCTCGTCTCCAAAGTCCCACACAGCGAATGTGCTTTATTAATGTTATGTGCCACCACTGCTATAAATAAATTAACAATGTTGGTGTGCTGAGGGGAAAGTACATGATCTTCCAAAGTTCATCGACAAAATGACTGCTAGAATGCGGTGCTGATGAGTCTGAGGGCGGACTCTTCTGTTAAACTTTCAGCTCGGCACAAGTGAGCAAAGTGTAAGCTATTAACCAAAAACTGTTGCCATTAAATCAGCTCCGAGGGCAAAGGTAACTGTGGAGCCCCGGGTCGTGTAGATGTGAGGAAGCCTTATCTGTTTGTGTGGTTTGTTATTCAGAAATCTGCTGTTGCGCCTGTGTTTCTATTCTCATGAGACTCCGGATACTACCGGACCGACTCGGTGCGTCTGACTGTGTGGGAAGCGGCGTCAGGGTTATATGTTCCTCACAAACACTCATGTCTGCTCTCGCTGGCTTGTCTTTTCTCGCTGCTCCTGAATCTCTGCAGGGGGAAAAGCATATTGGACAGTTTTTTGGCAGCTGTACAAAATCAATGCCTGAGATAAACTGTACGCTTGCCAAAGTTAAATAAACTCCCCGAGCTGGACAGATAAAGGTTTCTGCTGGAGTCCTGCGTAATGGGCCGGCTGAGTGATTTGACTTTGTCAGAAGGGGAAACTTTGCTTCACAGTAACTGGCTCCTTGAGGGAAGGTTTGGGGGGGGGGGCACAGATACATGTGAGTTCATTGAAATTATTTGAGATTTATACTGACTTTTATTATTCTGTTTAAAAAAATTAAATTAATTAACAGAGTATAAATTAAACCGAGCAAAAAATTAAATTATTATCGATCTGAGGATGTTTTGGGGATGTCCTTAAGGGCATTCTCACAATGTTCTATGATAACAAAGGAAAAGCGTTTTTAAACCAACATTCAGAAACAGTTTTCCAGATCTTATCCAGTGTAATTTTGCCTTTTTGTTGATGGAACACAATATAGAATGTTCTTTGATAACAAAGGAAAAGTGTTGTCAATGCAACATTTAGAAAAAAGTTTTCAAGATATTATTGAAACATCAGATGACAGAACGTTCTCTTTTAGACATTCCTGAACTGTGATATACACCGATCAGTCACTACACTATGACCACTGACAGGTGAAGTGAATAACATTGATCATATTGGTTCTATGTGCTGTTCTGATGGAAAACTTTGGATTTTAACATCCATGTTGATGAGACTTAGACACCCAAATAAACATTGTCCCACAACAAGCACACTCCTTCATGCTAATAGAAATCCCAAATGTCACTGGTCTACCCCAGCAGGAAAATGCACCCCACCACATGGAAAAAACATCAAACAATCAGGAACATATTGAGGAACATGACAGTGGCCCAACATGTTGATTTGACCTCCTACACCCCATTGTGATCAAGCATCAACAGGATGCAGTGGAACAAGTTGGATTGACAGAGGCCCCACTGCACAAGCCAGAGTACCCAAAGGATCCACTGCCAACGTCCTGGTTCTAGACCCCATAGGACACCCTGAGAGGTCCTCTGGTCCATGCCCAATGGTTCAGAACATTTTTCAACACATAAGTGGGACCAACACAATATTAGGCCGGTGGTCATAATGTTATGCCTAATCGGTGTATTAACAAACCTGGAACTATGTGCCTTGAATGTTCTGAGAACGTTTTGGGGATGTTGTCGAGGGAAAACATAGAAGAATGTTCTTTGATTAGATATTTCTACACTGATCAAAAAAAGGATGGTTACAATGCAACATTTAGAAAAATGTTTTCAAGATGTTCTTGAGGCTTCAGATGACAATGTTCTCTGTAAGACGTTCCTGTACTGCGATATATTACAACGTAGGGACAATCTGCTGCAATGTTCTGAGAATAAAAATCTATAAAATGTTCCCATAATGTTACATGACAACAAAGGCACAAAGTAGCTTTCAGTCTACTTTGTGTACCAGTGTTATCACCAAATGTTCTTAGAACATCTCTAGTTATCCTACCTTTAACCTTGCAGAACTTCCTCAGAACTAAACATTGCTAGCTGGACTCTGAAAGGCATTGTCAAGCGGTGAAATATCTCAACAATTAAATGATAGATTGAATTTTGGGACAGACGTCCTCGCTTTCTTCAGAATGAATCTTAAAACAGTTAATCCACTGACTTTTCATCTAGCACTACGATGAAGTTGAATTTTGGGATTTAGAATTAAAAATGTCCAGCAAGTATTGATTGGACCACCACAAGGTTTTGACAGGTTTACTAAAATATCTCAATGTCTACTTAAGGGACAGGTAGAAAATCAACACAAGCATTCAGGGTTTCTGGAGAAATTCACTCCCTTTTTGTTGCACCAATATTTCGTTCATGCTTGCCGTTTTACAGAAGGCGAACAACAACTGCTGTAAACTTTAGGTTGTACTCTCAAGTCACCCACAGGAATGAATTGTAATGAATTTGATGATCTCTCAAAGACTCCCATCCTGTGAAATCGGTTATTTTCTACCTTGCTAACATGTCTATATGGTGTTTTTTTATACGCTGCAAGACATACCATGAGCAAAATGAGTCGCCATGACTTTAAGCTGCAGTGGAACAACAGCAATGTCAAAAAAAGAAACTGGTTCAGACTTCTGGTGTTTCAGATCTGGTTACAGATTGGACTGTAGCACCGTGTCAGTGTGATCAATCCTGAGATGTGCCAAGTACAGTGTGTGCACATAGCACGGGATCTCTGGAGAATTTAGAGCTTCCTACTGTGTTTGGGCCTCATCAGTGGTAAACATGCTCAAATCAAAGCAGCTTCAGTGTTTGGCAGTGACTGCTTTAATTCCAACTCTTTAAATGATAAATAGATCAATCTAGAGGTGTGGATGATGGACAGTCTCCTCGTACAGTCTGTCCTCATAGCAAGCGTTTGTTTTAAACAAAGTCACAAATTTTGGGCTGCACATGGACGTCCACAAAGGGGTCCATGTGGAGCTTGTGGTCCTGGGTGGGTGACAAAATTTGGATTTTGCAGGTACATGTGACCTATGTGAGTATATCTGCATACAAAGCATGACTTGGCCTTCAGTTATTTTAAGATGAACAAAAAAAAAAAACATTTTAATATGAAATTTCAGTACACCGAGATGAGTTTTTGTTGTTCAAAATGTAAACTATTCACACATTCCACAAATTTATAATCAAATCTCTGCAAGATTTTTGACATTCCCAGGAGCCTCAGCTATGCTTTGAGTGCTAATTAGCAAATGTTAGCATGCTAATGTGCTAAAATATGATTGTGGGAGGAAAAATATGAAGATTCAATAGACAGAGATGGGTTCCAGTAATTTACATCCAAATACCTGCAAGATTATTGATATTCCCAAATCCATTAGCAAATGTTAGCATTTTAATGCTAAACTATGATGGTTGGGGGGGGGGGGAATACAATAGAAACACAGTAATACTATCATAATAATCGAAACACAAATAGATTATACCTGCTAAATATTAGCATGTTAGCACTGTCCCTTTGTCTTGTTCTAACATTTCAACAGAAAGGATATCACACTGCACTTATTTTCTACATTGCATTTGCAAATATTTCCCCATAAACAGACCGAGGTGACTGAGCAGCAGAGGATAACTGCCAGACCCTGAAATCTCATTTTGAAAATGAATGATGCTGAAGATGTTTTTGTCCTAAAGGTGATGAGAAAAATGACAAAACTATTTTTAGAAAACTGTGCAGTGAAGAATGAGTGAGTCTGATGGTGTCGTTCTGCACAGAGACAGAATTCGACATGAGTTCTAGTGGTGTCTTTAAACCTCAGGGCCTCCATTTACCCTCCGCTGGCCCGGCAGCTTATCTCTTCAGACTTTTTGTGTTGTTCTTGTTCTATCTAAACTGGATTTACTATAATCCCACTGTTAGATACTGTATTGTTGTATTATTGTTGCAGCTTTCTCCTTATTTATTATTTTTTCCCACACTTAAAAAATTTCATTTCATTTCACAGATTTTTTTCTTCATTTTTGAGACATGTGACAATATCAATACAATTACAAAAATAGAATTGGAATTTGCATTTAAAATCTGTAACTGACTATATGTACTATAAAATTACTATAGAAAAATCTACATAAAAGCACAAATTAATTGGACACATTTTTCATTTTTATTAATTAGATGAAACGGTTAAATTCAAGTTTAGTAACGTAATCATGTTTCTAAAATTAGATGAAATTAGTCACAACAGAGAAAGAAGTATTCATTCTTTAATTTTTACATAGACTTTCGGAAATATCTTGCATAGTTACAGAATTTTTCAGAACATATCTGTCTATTTATCTGTCATTCTATCTATCGTTTCAGATTTTATTGTTTGTACACATTAAAATATCCTTCAGTAAACTTTAAAACCCAACAACAAATGTTCTCATGCAAAAGTAAGGCTAGGAAATGTCTTTTAACTACAGAAAATGACTGTATTTGTTCAAAGATGGTTATTTTACAGTATATTTTTGTGAATATCACTGTTCCTTTACAATTTCTTACAGTATACTTGCATCCATAGCCAGTGGTTTAGTGTTTTCATGCGGAGTTTGTTTGTTTTTATTTTCCTTGTGTAGTTCTTAAGTTTTCTTTATTTCTCTTTTTTTGGTGATCTGTGTCCTGGAAATGACTGCCGAAGTGAATTCTCACAGCTCAGCGACACACCATAAGTGATGCCTGTATTCACAAATAGACCTGACTTGACCTGACTGTCTGCCTCTGTGAGGTTCTCGAGTCCATTCTGACTTTTCCTGTATTTCACAGCGGAGTGGGAGCCGGTGGAGCGTCCTCGCTAATTAAACGGAGGACAGAGCCACGGTCTCCTCCGCTGAACGCAGCAGCCTGGTGTTTATATTAACCCTGAAAAAAAAAAAAAACTGCTGGCTGCTCTCACTGAGGGCCTACAATACCCATATTTGGCCACAGCGTCTGACAAAGAACAGAGTTTGCCTGCGTGTGTGTGAGCCTCTGTGGCAGCTTTTCTAGTGCTTTCATTCCAAAGTGAGGTGTATTTTTCTGGGAATAAACTTGAGTTCATTTTGCTAACAAAATGCCAGTCTGTTGTATAATTTAAGATCATGAAATATCATTGTCCCTAATGTGTGCATGCAGCGTAATGGAATGAAACCCTTGCATGATGCAGCTTTGTATCCTTGTGCAAGCTGTAGAAGCCAATTATCCCACTCTGCTCTGGAAAACAGAATATTTCCAGCATGAGAAGTGTCAAAAAAAGAAATGGCGCACGCCCGACAAAATTAGTTGTTGCCTACCTGACAGATGAGAGCTTCAGATTAGGAAAACATACAGCAGCAGAAATGTACAGGTGTCAAACTTCTGCAGGCGGCTTCAAAGGAGCCAATCTCATTAATTGGAATCGGGGCTTCGTTTCGGGGGGAAAAACCTCACACCTGGATCAACCTTGTGTTTTCTCGCCCTCCTCTTTGTGGCAGAGCTGGAAGCTTTTTAATGAAAACTCAGGACGGCTTTCAGCTCATCTCCTTGGTGGGAGATTTTTTTTTCCCCTAGAATGAGCCGGGGAGGACGCAGTGACTGTTTTTAATAACAGTCTAAATCATGAGCCAACTCTCCCCTGGAAGCACCAAAATCATCCAACTGGAGGCTGTTTATGGGCGTCGACAGAGTGTCAATAAAAAAAAAATCCCCGCATTCAAAACTGTTTGCGCAGCAGCTTCTGTGTAGAGGGAAAGTGTCACGGAGTTTTGTGTGACCTCTAAGAAGGAACTCAACTGTTTTCGCTGCTCTCCTCGTTTTGTTCCCCCCACACAGGCTTTAAAACTAAATATTCTCCGCCGAGTAAACCTTTTCCTGCTAAACTGTATTAAAACCCTCAGACCATCACTTCTCTTCTTTTCTCTTTCGTCAGGATCCCCATAGACGTGGACCCTCTGACGGTTTTCGCCTCTTTGTCTCCGGAGGGCGTCCTCATCATCGAAGCTCGGCAGACGCCTCCATATTACCTGTTCAGCAGCGACAGCTCCCCGAGTGGAGAGATGCAGGAAGTGGAAGCCCCCAAACCCCCGGAGGCCCCGGTGGTCTAAACCTCCATCACATACATGCAAATACAAGTTTGATATTAAACCTTCAGCTTCATGTTGTTAGACACCTGGAATCAAAATGTATGAAATGTCCTATTTGATGTCCAAATTAAAGCTGCACCAGGCAGTTTTTTTAAAAACATTTAAAATATGAAAGAACCTGCTGGTCGTCGGGGGGTTTCTGTGAGCTATGTTCTGCAGGTGCTTCGGCTTCCTCTCCTGCATTCTAGGTTAATTGACGATTCTAAATTGGCTGTAGGTGTGAATGTGAGCGTGCATGGTGGCCCTCAGATGAACTGCAGGCCGTGTCAGCTGTGACAGGCTCCAGCCCCCCCTGCGGCCCTCTGCAGGATGAAGCAGGTACTGCTGACTGATGCATACAGTGTGTTGTAATTTTTTTTACAAGCTGCAACAATGAAAAGCCTCATATTGTCACTGACGTCAACACTGTAGAAGTTTGCCTTAATGAAATTGTGGTTCAACTCCAGAGAATCGGTATCATTATCAGATATTATTATTATTATTATTTTTATTATTATTTTGAATAAATTAATTTTTATTGCCATATCCCAAAGCCCATAGTGACATGTTCAATTTAAATATTTCTATTAAAATTAAAGTGCAAAATTCAAATGTCATAGGTCATACTAGACTAGAAAAAGGAGCAAATATTCACTTTTTTGTGTAATTCATGCTTAAATTAACGATTAATCAATTTTCCAAGTAGTTCCTGATTTACTTTCTGGTTGTTTTTCTCTTAAAATTAAACACAGATAATGGAAAAGCAGCACTTGTACTTGTTTCTCATCCCTAAGTTGCCTTTTATAAAAACCAGTTTGGTAAATGTGACTGTGCTGTTGGCATTTAACTAATTTCATTACAAGTTAAAAAAAAAAAACATCCAAAGAGTAATAACGCTTTATTTTAAATCCTCTATTTTCCATTTACAAGTAGTGTATATTTACTTAACGAATGGTTTCATAACACACCAGAATGAAGCTGGGAAACAAATACAATGATGGATTTTTCTAAGGATTTATTATGTCTTTCATGCAATAATACATGCAGATATTCAGTGAAGTAACCAAAGCTGGTGTTGGTGTTGTGACCCCAGTTATGAATAACTGATCCAAGGACGCTCCGACTGACTACCAAGAATTTTATTTCAGTTCAGTCTAATTTAAACTCCATCACATAGTCAGTTACATAACAAAAACAAATCGTTACAAAGCTACTGTGTGACATTTGTATTATGGGTTGTTATAAATAATTTACTGATTATATATTGTTTGAATATGAAAAATATGGGAAGATGTTTAAAATCAGGGGCTACACAAGCAATTCAGCATGTCTCTGTGCATGATGAGTCACAGCACTGTCAGTGAACGCTATGTTATATATTAACCTCTAAAGAATCCAGTTTTTTATTCTTATTAATTTCATTTAGTGGTACAGTCTCATTGCTATCTTCTGTGGGTAAAAAATAATAACAAATGTGCCTTTATTTGTTAGAGTGCATTGACTTCTTTCAGTTCCTACAGGTGTTTATCTTCTAAATGTTACTTAAAGTAATATTATACATGGGTACACCCCCTACCGAAGCATTTGAGGGTGAAATGTGTGCATTAATACTGTATTCTTCCAAAGTGTATTGTAAATATACTTTAATACGTGTCAGTTCATTATAAATATTAATCTGAAGTGTTCCACCTTTTGCAATACGGTTTGCATTCTTCTTTTCTGTCTGAGCGTTTAAGGGAAGGTGGCTGCATGATGGTCGGACCGACTTGTGTTTTTTTTTGCCAAAGACGTTTGTTTCCTGCCTTCTTTTTTTCCCTCTTGATGTCTTTGTATTGACTGATGCAATAAAAAAAAAAAATGTCCAGCCAATCTCCCAGTGTGTCTTAACATCTGTGTCTTTCATTGAGAGCCGTGCCACTCGCGGGCCCGGTTCCAGGGATCCAGAGAGCCCGTGGTGTTATTGTTGGATAACAGAAGGAGTTGGGCAGCAGATTAGCGGAGGGCTTAGTGCCGGGTGAGATTGGCGCTGCTGTGTGGCTGCAGAATGGGCCGAACTCATCGAGGCAGCCCTGCCAGAGCTTTTGAATGCGAGTTGCAAAAAAGAAGAAGAAAAATTGGGGCAGTTCCATTGCATGTTGTGTGATGCAAAATAATGTAATCTCCTCTGTGTATTGGAATCAAGAGATCAGTTCGAATTTAAAAAGTTTCCGAACTGGAGTCGCACTGTGGAAACGAACAAAAGCCTTCCACAAGTTTTTGGCTTTTGCAAAAGGCGGCGCTCTGTGTGATGTGTGTTGGCTCACATGAACTGCAGCATTTAATGGTGTCAGATTATATGTGTGGACTTCAGTTATGCTGTTGCTGTGGTAACGGCAAAACTGGATCAGCGCCAGTTTCTCCTTGGGCAAGTTATTCATGTAGAAGTGACTAATGCACAGCTGTGCAAACTTATAGTATTTGACTAATGTCAAAAGCCCTTCACTGAAACAGCTTGATAATGAATCACTTTTTAAATTTTGCGCTCGCACAGCTTCAGAGGTAATTGTGAGTATGATTCTCATAAATGTGACCACTTAATATTCATAAACAGCTGTGAATTCACACATAACTAGCCAACAATTCGCTTTAAGATCATGAGGATATAAAAGCATTTGGTAGCACAACACACAACACAATATTTAGCATTTTAGCTCGTGCTTTATTGGAGCTCCAAAGACAGCATGCTGATACGCCTATTGACTAAAATGCATCTGTGGAACTGACGCAGGACAAGCTGTGCAGGCTGTTTGGGGATTTTGCCTTCATGATATTGTGTTTCATTGTGTGTTCACTCGATGTGCTCTTGCTTTATACCGGCAGCCTCCAGCTCCTGGCTCCGGACGTCGCTCTGTGGACTGCTGCCCAGCTCCTGCTCCACAGGCTGGGTGATCTCCTCGGCAGCTTCCTCTGAGCTCGCCATTACCTGGATCTCTCCATCCACGGCCGCCTCTTTGTGCTCCAGCTGTTTGGACGGGCTTTCTTGGCTTTCCAGCATTTCATGGGGCTTGGAAGAATCTTGAAGGCTCTCTGCGCCTTCGTCGTCTGCAGGCACTGAGGGGTGGCTCTCTCCAGCTGGCGTTTCATGGGTCTCCTCCTCCTCTTCCCTCCTCTCTTCATGCTGCTGAAGTCCAGCTGAGGTGCTGCCAAGTTGAGCCTCTAAAGGAGACGTTTCTCCCTGATCCTCTGAAGACTCTGGGTGGCCTGGTGCTGAGCAGGTATCTACATCTGTATGAGAGGCCTCTTCTTTGTCTCCAGTGCCTTCTATCTCCACCTGCATTTGTGCATGAATCTGTCAGAATATCTCAGCTTTCTTACCCCACTTTAATAGTGAATTTGTAGGCCAAATGCACTGTTAAGATCTTTGTAGACCTTACAAACAAATGGTGCAATCTGCAGATATTGTATTGAACTTGTTTTAAAAAACTTTTCTTTTGTTCAGAGAGATCAATACTGCTTTCATGTCTGCCTGGTAAACATTCCATTGCAGTTGCTCTTTCTTGTGTTTCTTAATCTTCACAGTCGTTTGTATGTGTTGAACAACTGAGATGAAACCCATTAGTGAGCTTTAGACTGACAGATTTTCTAACTTTCAGACAGAGCCAGGCTAGCCGGTGTTCAGCTAACTGACTGCCGGCTGTAGAATATACAATTTACCAGACAGATGTGTCAGTTTTATTGATCTCTTGGCGAGAAAACCATACACTTCCCAGCTGTGATCACCTTTATAGGAATGAGGACGGCAGCAGGAACAGAGGTCTCAGGAACCGGAGCTTCCACAGTCAGAATCCCATCAATGGAAAGCGTCGACATGATTTTGGCAACTTCCACCTCAGCTGGGAGCCTGAAAATGACACCGCCGTGTTTACAGTGTCACTACAGACAAAGTGCAAATACTGAAACAAATGAAGGTAATATCTAATTTTTCAGCTCAGTGAACATCTTAGAGATCGGATGGTGTCTAGGACCTGCCCTCGGTGCTTCCTGTGCAGCTGCAGACTGCTGTTTGAGGCTTATTCTGTGTCTGATTCATCATCTGCAGGTTAATGTCAGTGTTTACTTTGCGTACCTGTACTTCCTTGTAAAACATCTGGCAATAAATCCGTGCTCGTCCGGCCGTTCCTCGTGCCTCCCTGGGGATGGATTACCGTTTATGGGGAAGAGCGTGAGGACACACAGAGGAATCAAGCAACACGGAGAAACCACTCAACACAGAAATTAATTTCTGCCACAGAGCTGTGATTTTAATTTCCCCAAGCACATTATTTAAGCAGCTTTGTAATTTTTTTTGTTACATTCAGCTTTCTTTCCGTCACTGTTTGGTTTTCAGGGGGTTTATTCTGTGAACTGTGAGAAAAGTCTATTTAGATAACTCTGAGATTACACCAGATAAGATTATTAATGTGTTTTTTTTTTATTATTAAATATAGAAACTAGCCCGGGTGTGAAAGTAATTAGCACAGTTAATAAAGTGAACTTTAATTAACAGAGCTGTCCTGTACCTTCAACCTCCAGGAATCCGCCTCTGACGCTGAGAGAAATCTCCGAGGGGGAGAAGTGAGCCACGTCCATGCCGACCCTCCACTTGCTGATCTTCTGGCCGGGATGATGCACTGACCCAGAGACGTAGGGCACGAACAGGGGACCTGGTACGAAACATCCAGCCAGACTCCTCTGGAGCCGCTCCACGTCCATCCACCAAGAGTCCCCCGGCTCCAGGAGAGGTGGCAGGCCCACATCCTGATGGAGAAGCCGGCTGGGCTGCCACCACTTCCTCGGGGGGTACCAAGGTGCGCCCCCGCCCTGGTCCCCACACGACATCTCAGCTTTGGCCTGTTCGCTCATATTTCAAGAAATAAAGGGAGATTTAAAAAAAAAAACAGCAGCCCCTCTTTTGAGCAAGTAACTTTTAAAGTCTTGGGGTGAGGTTCTGGCAATTAAAATCTTCCTAATGATAAAAGAAAGAATCGGCGAAGCTAAGTGTGGTGAGGCAGAGGAATCTCAGAGGGGCTTTATATAGTGCTCCTGTCTGTTTTAGCACTTATTAGGCACTCATGCCGATCCCATGAGAAGGGTTGGATGGGCATGGGGGTGATGGGTGTGGAGGAGAGGCCACTACCTCTTGCTGGACCGAAGAAGGCGGCAGACTAATTAGTTGTATTTATAACTTTTAAAGGCGTGATGGCAAATAGCGAGCAGTTGGCTGGTTTGTGTTTGAACTGTTGCGCCTGTATACTGACATCGCTCTTCTCACATCCCGGTGAACTCAATTCTGTCAGCGGTGACTGGGCTCCTCGGTCTCGCCATGAGCCGGTCACGCTGCCTCTCTGAGCCCTCAGAGGACACAAACAGCAGCACTTTGTCTGGAGCATGAAATATCTCCACAAAATGCTCCTTTTTCCTGTGTTATCTGAAATGTTTTCGGCGGCATGTGTGTGCACAAAGCTCCCATCCACTCCACTTTCCCTTTGCTTGGCAGTTTCAACAGGATTATTATTGTTCCCTTCTTTTATCAAGTGTGACAGACTTGTCAGCGGTTCATTTTTAGAGCCGTGTGCCCTGAGATCTTGGCACACTGTCCATTGGAGCACAAAACAGATTGAACAGATGTTTCTGACACTTTGTGTGATGCCTCACCCACAGATCCTGTCTGTAGGATACGCTGCGAGAGGTTAAACTGGGATTCTCTGCTGCTGCTGGAGTCGCCTGAGAAATTGGTTCTTCGGTTTGAGACATCATTAAAGATCTCTGCTGATGGAGAGGCACACGGGGCCATAAGGCATTCATACTATCCTCCAAGACTAGTTAGAGGGGCTAAGAAGAAATTTAACAGTTGTTAGCACAGATGAAAGCAGGGGGAGGAATTATTATACTGTGACATAACTGCGAAATAGTTCTTATTGCAGTCTCATTTAATTAAGAATTTGGTAAAAACAGAATTTTATATTGCAGCTCATCTAAAAGCGTTTCCTGCTATAAAAAGATACATCTGTTCACTGCCGTTTACACTGAGGACTTTCTGGTCTAAGGAGCTTCCAGAAATAGAGAATAAAACGTTGAGAAAAGATGCTGATTTTCCCTTAAATTAGATTGTAAACTGTGAATCAGATTTTTTTTAGCCTTATTTTTTATTCTCTTTTCACTTGTGTCAGCTTTTCTTTCTGCTTAGCGAGCTCATTTTTCCAGACTAATTTGCTCCATGCAGCTGTATATTACAGAAAACAGCATTTAGGCCCTTGCTAGCCGAGCGCGTGCAGGTTCCAGCCAAACACCAGCAGCCGATTCCACTGATTACTTCCTCCTCTTCCTCCGGCTGTTAATTAGTGGCAGAGGGTCGAAGCGGTCCAGTTCAGCAGGGTAAAACTCCGATCTGTCCTTCCTGTCTTCCAACACTTTTTGTCTTTGCCCGTGTCGTAAAATTGAGCACGAGTTGATTAGAGTGAAATCAGCAGGTTGAGTTTTCCTGGTGAAATGATGCTGAAGAGACGGAGCTTGAAAAGGCAGACTAATGGACTGATTGTGCCGAGAAGGAAAACGATTATTGATTTTTGAAACATTATGGTGATTTATTAGTTTGGACTGGTCACACAGGAAGGGAGGATTCTGAAAAAAACTACCACAAAAGATGAAGTTTGCTTCAGCCGGTATAATCACAACATTTCAAGTCTGACTGGTGGTTTCATAACATCTGTACTCAAAGTGATGAGTGATGTGAACTCTGAGGAGAACATTGTAATGTGCGTAGCCAAGCAGAAGCATTTACAACCTGCAAACACAACCAGAGGCCACAGGCAAGTCCTAAAATTCTGATAGCTCATGTTTATGTAGATGCTTTAGCTTCAAGGCCCTGCATGCTGGTTCACTGGTCCTACTGTGGCTTTATTTTTAGTTGTCAAAGTAAGAGAACACATGCTAGTAGCCAAAAACTGAAAGGGAGCTTTCAGTTGTAGCTGTGCATGTAATTTATGTTGCTGCAATGATTAATCAATTAGTTGTCAGTCATTAAATTAAAAGCCAACTTTTCTGACAATCCATTACTCTGCTTTTGTAACTTTTTAAGAAAAAAAAGCTTCTCTTGTTTGAATATTTTTTCCCTCCTCTATGACTGATTATCTTTGGGTTGTGGACAAAACAAGACCTTTGAGGATGTCGTCTTGACCTTTGGGGATTTTGTGATGTTTAACGAACCGAACAACTGCCTGATTAAGCAGGCAGATTAACTGACAATGGAAATAAACATTAGCTCCAGCCCTAGTGTTCAGGTGTTCAGGTGCAAACTTGTAAGTCCCAGTAAGATGAACACAGGTGGTTCTGGAGGATGGGGCCACAAAAGAAAAATGCTAATTTCGTATTTTCATTATTTGATCCAGAGCCTGAATCTAACATTTTGACATTTTACTGTATAAAAATACAGAAATGCGTCATTTAAAGAACCATTTCCAGCTAAACACATAGTTACTGCATCTGCAAGCCAGACATCACTATCATGTGTCTGCAGCAGAGGAGTGCTGCATTTTTCAGCGTCGTCGCATGTCTAGGGCTTGTGTTTTTTTGTGACAGCGCCGCCTACTGAAGTGGATGACTGCTTCTGGTTTCAGAGGTTCACATCGCTCACAACAGACTCATAGTTTTAAAGGCTTATTTCAAACAAATGGTGGCTGTAGAGGTTTATTCCACTCAAAATACCACTTTTAGTTTTACAGGTTTCTATGATTTGTAGGTTTATCCCACCTAAAATATACTTTCTGTCCAAGTACTTAAAGTTTAAAGGTTTAGTCCATCCAAACCCAAACAGTAGTTTCTGTAGAAGTACTTGTTTGTTTTAATTATCTATCCCCCCCCCCCCCAAAAAAAAGTTACTGGTATGTCATAAAATACATTTTTTTTGTCACACTTGTGGTTCTGCAGGTTTATTCCACCCATACTTTACCTTTCTAACAAACAATTTATGGTTTTATGGATTTCGTCCAGACAAAATATCACTTTTGGTTGGCTCACATTGGATAGAGGGCAGACATTTGAATAAAAACTTGATTCACATTCAGCACCACCTACTCCACTCCAGTAGGTGGCGCTGTTGTGAAAAACAAGGGTTCTACAATTGCAGTCCTAAAAATGTGGCCTAGTCAGGAAACTCCCAAAGCGACAGAGCTAAAAGTGCAAGCCAGCAGGTGAAACTGTGTTAATCTGCTAACTGAGGCTAAATATAAGTTGAATCTAAATTCTTTTAGCCACAAAGTGTAACTTTTGACCGCTAGTACTGGGAAACAGTTACAGGGTGAAATGCATATCCCTTTAGTCTTTTTTGCAACTTCAGTATGCATCCCAATGAATGAAAATTCTGCACTGGCTATAAGCAGAAACGTTAGTAAAAGGCTTCCGAGCAGCATCAGGACCTGCAGCAGAGCCAGCAGGACACCCAAAACGCTCCCTGGAGATCAAAAGAAGCACACACACGGACTTCACATCTGGAATGAAACAAATGGTCCCGAATATGGAACAGCAACACTTGAAAATGGTATGTGAGCTACTGGCCTCCATACTGAGCAGGACTACAGTCAAACTCAGTGTGTTTATGGGAGCATAAAGGAGAATGAGAGACTTCAGAATATATTCTGTCAGATGAGCGCCCCCACCCCCTGTAGACACATCATCACCAAACCATTTTGATGTCTTGAATCAGGATTATCTTCAAAGATCGCTGGCAGTTTATTCATCTCAACACCCCCCACCCAAATAAAACTGTCTCTTTTGATCGAACCCAAACTCTGTTTCTCTCGCCGATATCTTTTTCTGATTCATCCCGTCCCATCTGGTAGCAGCTACATATCAGAAAGTCTTCGTGGTTCCTCCTGTTTTCCTCCCTTGAACTGCTAATACCCTTCACAAGCGATATTTTTATATCTCTCTGTGTATGTGATCCCTTTCATTTCATGGCAGGGCTTCTATCTCTCATTCATCAGTTTCCCCACCCCTCCACCACTTCCCACAGGCTACTAGTCTCATCCAGACCTGTCACTTCATCTAGTTTTAATGGACACTGAGCTCTTTCTCTATGCTCGAGCCCATCAAGTGTGTCACAAAATAAAATTTTCTAGCCCAGATGAAAACACTTTTGGACTTGCAGTCAAATGATGGGGAAACAAACCCGTGACCTAGTTTGCTTTAAAGCGGCCTCGGTGTGATTCGAGAGGATCTCCGAGGTAGTTTTGAGGGCCCACTGGGGCAGAGTCAGTTTTCCTAATCAGTAGCACAGATGCTGCGTCTGATTCCCCCAAAGCCTGCTCCCGACAACAAACACATTTGAAGAAAGACATTGCCATTTGTAAGATGATTACAGTCACCTATGCTCAGGGGAGGGCTCAGCGGCGGCCGGTCACACTGAATCACAGGGCTTCAAACGGCCCGCCATGAATCCACAGGATATTAGCCGATAATGCATCAAGGGGGATGAAGTGTCAAATGGCTGGTTTGTTCCTGTGGACACTGCATTCATCATAGTTATTGTGAGGCCGGCTCAGTCGGCTGGCCGGCGAATAGAGAGACGTGGCCTGTATCAGAACTGACACATCAGAATGGAGCGGCTTATCTATGGAAATATATTTTTGGAAAGCCGTTTTTACAAGTTATCGCAGCCAGCAGTGAGTCAGAGAGAATACAGAGCGATGCTTGAACTTCGATCTAACACAAAACGATGCTGTTGCTCAAAGAAATTCATTCGGCGAATTGGTTTAACCATGCCTGCTGCCAATCCATTTCCTCTATGACTACAGTGAACAAGAACAGGCCCGTATACACTGTAAATCACCAAGGAGGGAAAACAAGGCAATCTCATCTTCCGCAGTTTCCTGCTCTGTTATTGCATTTACAATGCTTTTGATTCAGCCCTCTGTGGTGCTGTTGAGACAAATGCAATACTAACAGCATTGTTCAGCGTGTGCTTCTCCTGGGTGCTGCTGGGGAATACGCATTTTAAGAGCCACTTCACAGACTGCTCCTGAAAGAGGCCGTTTTTAAACACACGTGTCCTTGGACATGCATTTTCCATGTGCGCTGATGTGTGCACATACAGTATTCATACGCTGAGATCTCTATTCTCCGGGCCCGCTGAAGTAGCAGAGAGGCAGCAACAGTGTCCCGGCTTGACTCGAAAGAGATTTGCAGCAAATGAGCTCATCCATCAGCAGCAGCGTGTGGGGACAAGGGGATGATGAGGAAGAGGAGGAGGAGGAAGATGAGGAAGGTGGTGCAGGGCAGTGGCTCAACAGAGGCAGGTCTGATCATAGAGGAGCTTCACGGTGAAATACAACCGCTGTGGCATTTCAGCGCCCTCCAACTCCTCCGCTTGTCCTTTGGATGCTGCTCAAGTTTGAAGACTTGAGCTCGGCTTGGTTCTTGTCCAGCTCATCTTAAGATTTCCCATATATCTAAAAAGCCGTGGCATTTAGGAGAATAGTATATTTAACCGTAATAACCACAAACAGCTAGGATTTATTGTCTTGAACTCTATTTTATTCAACCAGTCCAACTCTTTATTTAAGATACGTCAAAGATTATTTACAATGAGCAGAATATTCAAACCCCAGACTGTTTTGATGTGTTAACCACTTAAGGTGAAATATTGTAGATGTATTTTGAATAATTGTATACAAATCACAGAAGAAGCACTTCATCTGTGGCTCCAAACATAATTGGAGTCCAAAGAAAAATCGCCAACTATACAAATATCATCACATTCAAAAACTGCTATTTAATTTTTCTAGATTTATCCTTCAGTGTTTATTACTTGTGATGTGTGACCAGTAAAATATTGCAGCAGCAGCAGCACTAGAGCTGCAGCTAATGGTTATTTCCATTGTGGATTAGTCCATCAATTCTTTTTTAAATTGACAGATTCGTTGTTTTGTCTATCACATGTCAGAAAAGGGGGGGAAATGTTGTCCTCAAATGACGTTTTTGTCTGCAACCCAAAGATATTCAGTTTACTACAACACAAGAAGGAAAGAAACCAGAAAATATTCAAATTCAAGATGCTAGAATCAGACAATTATATCTTTTTCTTAGCAAATTACTAAAACTGATTATCAAAATAGTGGATAATTGATTTAATGCTTGATGATGATCGATTAATTGTTGGAGCTCTAAAGACCATCGAGCAGGATTACAGATAGAGAGAGGTGGCAGCATTAGAGCCAAAGTAGTACATTTTTAAGTGCATATACTTCAATCAAACATAACATTATGACCACCTGCCTAATATTGTGTTGGTCCCCTTATGTGCTCAAAAACACTCTGAACCATTGGACAAGAGGACCTCTCAGGGTGTCCTATGGGGTCTGGAACCAGGACCTTGGTGTTGTAGCAAAATTTCATTTGTACTGTTAATCAGAGAACACAAAAGACCTGACTGAGTAGTTTTCCTTATCTTGTTATGGTATGTGATGTTATGATCAGCGCTAAGCACCAAGGCCCTGAGATTCCTCAGTTAAGGAGTCTGTGTTGTTTTCATGGGAAAAGCAAAGCTTCTGTTATGTGAAGGATATGATGCAGTGTGAAGGACAGATAATAGTAGAAGTTTGCATTTTGTCTCTTTGTCTGGGTCAGACCTCTGAACACGAGCCTGGTGTTGGAGCTCTGCCTTTGAGCTGAAGTATTCGATCTACATTTCTCTTCTTTAGTATCCATTGTTACTCATTTTATTTTTTATAAAATTACAAAGACAAAATCTGTTGCATCTTGACTGTTTTTGCTTGGCTCATCCAGATTTTTCACAACAGTTGGCACTGGATCCTTTGGGTACTCTGGCTTATGCACTGCATCCTGTTGATGCTTGATCACCATAGGGTGCAGGAAGTTTGGAGGTCAAATCAACATGTTGGTCCATTGTCATGTTCCTCAACATGTTCCTGATTGTTTGATGTTGTTTCCATGTGGTGGGGTGCATTTTCCTGCAGGGGGTAGGCCAGTGACATTTGGGATTTCCATTTGTCATGATGGAGTGTGTTTGTTGTGGGACAATGTTTATTTGGGTGTCTAAGTCTCATCAACATGGATGTTAAAATCCAAGGTTTTCCATCAGAACACCACATAGTACCAATATGATCAATGTTATTCACTTCACCTGTCAGTGGTCATGATGTTGTGGCTGATCAGTGTACATCATCAGAAATTGGTTTAAAACATCTTTCATTTTAGCTCTATAAAACTTTCCATGTAACACCATTAACAGTGTTTGTTCAGTATATGGACAAATCACAAACTGGACAGACTTGCCTTGTTCTGATTGGACAATCACTTCCTGGAGGAGGCCTTTAGTGAACAGTCAGTTGTGGTGTTTTAGCATTTTGATATGGATATTTACCTTTTTGATTCATAAAACTTAGGACAGCATGCCGGTATGAGGTTTTTAATGTAATTACATTGTGCTGGATAAATTGCTAACCTGTTAATGTTTTTTTATAGATGCAAATAAATCAAATAAAAAATAAAAGCATCAACATTTGTCATGAATACCCAGTCCAAGATAACGTCTCTCTGCCTCCTCTCTGATGATCTATTCATAGGCGACGGTTCCATTACCAGCAACCCTCCAGATTCCACAGGAGGAAGTAAGGTGCAACTGTTCATCATTAGGCCCACATTTATTCTCTCCTCACACCCTGTTATCTGATTTGTACTGTAGAAAACACTGGTTTATCTTGCATAAGATTTTTTTTTACTCATTGCAGTTAATTATGTAGAGATTAATTGCCTGATTATCTATCATTTCCATAAGCGGAGTCATATTAGAGGCACATATTTTACTCTTGGCCTGCTGCCCGATTTTGCCTCCGCAGAGGTCACATGGGGATGCAGCAGCAAGAGTCTTTCATGGATGAAGAAGTGCTCAGAGCTCCAGAGCAACTCAGAAGACAAAAAGGATAATAGCTGCCTGTCCTTTTTTTGTTTTTATGTCTTTCTTATCGTGCACTTTCTTTTACAGAGTTTTGCTGGTTTTAGCGGGAAAAAAAGGGCGGATATCATTTTCCTTAAGGAAGGATCTGCGCCACACCAGGTGAGACATACATCTATAGGTGTCTAGCAAATATGGAAAAGAATCAGTCCAGTCTGTTTTCCTTGTGCAGGAGATGGTGTTGATATGAATCTGTAGTGGCTGGCTGTTATTTTCCTCTGAAACAGATGAGGACTGCAGTGGCGCCTCTTTATGGAAAAAGCCACATTTAACAAAAGCGTTAAAAAAAAAACCTGCAACAGTTTGCTCTCTGCAGGTATGCTCAGCTTTCAGTCAGTGGAGTCCTGGCACTGAAAAAGCTGTGGCATTTGGTCGGATGTGTGTGTGAGTGTGTGTGTGTGTGTGTGCGCGCAACCCCTTAACCCCACCGTGGGGTGTAGAGACAACATCCTCTGGGGGCAGCCAAGGGTACTTCCAACCGGCTGACATTTCTGACAGCCTCTGATAGAGCCCAGCGTGCTGAATTATTCATACAGGTGTTATGGGGAAAGGTTGCCATTTTCACCGGAGAAACTAACCCCCAGATGAATTGTGGATGTTTATCCCTGCAAGTGAATACAGTAGTAATGATTTGCGGGGCTGTGATGGCTCTTAGGCCAAATGGCAGCCCCATTCTCTGTCAGCTCGCGTGTTGAAAGCTCATACGTCTCACTGCTGCTCTGGCCACAGCGAACCTCTTAAACCTAATCGGGTTGCTTTTGTTTCACTGCTCAGACTGTTAGGTGGGAATGTGTGATGCCCTGTTGTCTGTTTTTAAGTAACATCTTATGTCACAATGGAAATATGAGCCATCTGATTATCATCTCCTTTCATTGCAGCACACAAACACAGATAAAGGGTCACTTCAGTGATAGCCGGCCTCGCTGCTCCCACTCTGTTATAGGAGAAGTGAATTTAGCTTGTGGCAGGCAGTAATCTCAAAGCAGCAGCGTGTTTCTCTGAAACAACTTCCTACAGATTCTGATTATGAGTATGGCTTAACATTTTCAGAAATATGTGTGCCTGTTAAGTATGAAACTGGAGCCAGGAGGCAGCTTTGCTTTGAATCTCAGTCCTTTCTACATTTGTTTTAGAGTTCAGACTAAACACATGGAATCCAACAAATCAGCTAAAGAGCTATAAAACAGTTTTTTCTTCACTTTGGAAAGAACTGGCCAAGCTGTTTCCATCATCTTCCAATCTTTATGCTAGGCTGGGCTAAATACCATGTGGCTCCAGCTTGATATTTAGAGTGGTATCAATTTCTAAAGTCATTTACTGACAGTTTTCCACTGCAGTTACTTGCAGGCTATTTTAGGGCAGCTTGAACCTTTTGTGGGTATTTGGAAATTAATGTCATGGATAACTGAACATATGTGGCTTGTTCACAGAGCAAACGTGCCGGCGAATGTTTCTTTTTAGGTGCATGAACAGCATGGGGTTGTGGCAAAACAAGATTTTTTCATTTGCTTAGGGATTGTTGAGTCTTTAGTTTCTGGATGTTGCATAGTGCTGTGAAACTTCAAGTTTTTATTATGCGGTTAATGTGATATCTGCAGACTGCACTGGACTCTATAGGTATATGATTAGTAAAGCAGCCACGAGATGGAAGCGGTAAATAAATGTCAAGGAGATGATCAAGACTCTGAAGTTGGAGTCCTAATTAGTTCAGTTCAGACAACTTTATTTATCTCAAAGGGCAATACTATTTGCAGCTTTCCTGGCTCATACATTCAATATCAACAGACAATCAGATATGACTAAAATGTAAATAGAAACACGTTAAAATTCATTAATTAATGAATTAATGCCAACTAGCCATGTCCTTTTTACCTGTAGTTTAAAACATAGACATGTTAAATGTTATGAGGGCAGCACATAACTCATGTAAATCACATAAATAGAAGACTTGTCTGTTCTAGCATTTGCAGTTTGGATCTCTGCAGCATTATAACCTGGTACAGCCGGTTTCATTGGTTAGAATGAAACGTAGTGCAGCATCCACTCTGCAAACTGTCTGCATGCATTATACATGTTTAATATAAACATGGAGTGAGAACTAACTAAGTAGAACCTAGAGGTAAAAACATGTACCTACTTCAGGGTTTGTTCCTCTAAGCAGCCCAGAAGAACCGCCATTGCAGGCCTCTGATTGAGAAACCTCAAGAATATGACACCAATTACTAAAATCTGATGAGGAAAAGCGTCTTTTTTTGTCCTCGTCAAGTAGCAGTCTTCTAATCTAATCACCACTTTCAATGTAAAATTTTCCATATATGCTAACATAAGAAATCCTATTGGCTGTATTTCCTACATGCTCATAGAACTGGAGTTAGGTTTAGTAGCTGGTATTTGCTGAGGTTTTGCTGCTCTTAGACTTGACATTGCAGTACAAGGATAAGTGGAAACGGTGGAAGCTAACCTCAAAAGGACAGCCCAAATATAATGAGGTCAGCAGTTTAACCATCATTTCATTAGGTCTAGTTGACTTTTACAAACTGTAGTATTAGTCAGATAGAAATAAAAGAATTGATGTTATCTAAATCTTCTTACCGGGAGAGTATGGAGTCCATTTGAAAGTAAATTATTGGAGCTCTTTGATTAAAGACAGGATTCAAAAACGGGTGCAAACATTGGAGAAAAGGGGGATAATCACATTACATAATGCCAAATAATGCATTTCAAGTGGCCCTAATCCTTCTCTGTAGGACAGGGATTTGTCGCATAATTAATCCTAAACGCACAGACACAGCTGTAATAATTGTCTCTTTTTATTCCATTTAAAGATGAGGTGGAAATTATCACACAAATTCAAAGATATTCAGTCGGCCGGTCCCTTCTGTGAAGCCGTGATGCTCCATAAAGTTGTCAGGAGTGAGGCCTCCACTAGAGTCCAGTTTGGTTTCATATTTCCTGCCGTTTGCTGTCTGTTTTTTCTCCCGTCGTCACTGCGAAGCCTAACGAGAGCGTTTCGGCTCTCACCCTTTGCCTCTGCTACTCTGTCATTTATGACTGCGCCAGCTTGTGCTTTGTCGCCGTCTGCCATTTGTCTCCGGCGATGTTGACACGAAGCATCCCACGCTGTCTTGTCAGCGAGTCCTGCTCGTCGTCACGTAGTGGCTGACAGATGACACTGCCAAAGTTACATTCTTCTGCTAGATTTATAATTAGGATTTAATTACGAAATGTGTTTCAACTCGTTTGTGTCATGTTGCAGCGGCCTGTGCATCACACCCTGCAAAATTCACCATGCTGATGCCTTTTATCAGAACTAAAAATTCACACACAGGAATTTATCACGACACGGGAGTGGATGCAGTGAATAAATGGAGGATAGAGCCGCAGCATCTTAGTAGGTCTAATCGCTGTAAAGATTTCTCACCTACCACAAACCTTATCTCTTTTGTTGCCTGGCAACAAGCTGCAATCCAAGGGCTTCCATGATCTGATCTGTTAAAAACTGTCCCCTTCCTCCACTGCTACGGACAAACGTCTAAATTTTTCATATTGCAGTCAATTTTTAACCACCTATCAAATCCCTCTGCCAAGCTTTGTCATCTTTAGTCAGCTTTTCAAGCCAGTGTCTGATTTGTGGTCATGATTCACTGTCACAAAGAAGAATAACTTGATATTGACTGCTGGGACAGATGGGGGGGATGAGAAAAGGCGTAATGGGGTTTCACTTCAGAGTCTCTCGGCTTTCAAACACGAGTTTCATTGTGTGTTTGCGTATTGATGAAACATTGCTTGTTCTCAGTGCTTTTTATTTTCTTGTCACTCCCAATACTGCAGCCCGTCAATGACTCGGCGGCTCTCCTCCGTCGCCCGGCCGCCCACCCCTCCGCCCTTCTTCTTCTTTCAGCGCATTATTGTTCTGCTTTCAAGTCAGGCTCGAGCACAGCCGGTTTTGTTGTTACATTCGTGTGTGTCGTGCATCAAAGACGAGCACGAAGACGCCCACTTGCCTGCCAGTTAGAAGATATTAACCAATTAAAACATTTGGCTGAAGTAAAGTGAAGGAGTCACTTTAGTACAAAGAGCTAACGAAATTAGTCACGTCGGAGGCAAGGTCACTGAAGCACCTCCCACACTGTTGGCAGCTTGCAGCTACTCCAGGGAGAAACTTTTCTTTTTTTGCAGATTTGAATCTACGAGTCATTAGCGATGCTGATGGAAACACATTTTAATTAAGACTGCTGCATTTTGGACTTAGATGTCACATCTGAAGATTAATAAGTAATATCAGGGGTGTGGTGGTATGTAAATAGAACAGACTTGCCTCCGAGCTAAACTGGTGCACTTGGTGTATCGCCGAACGGAGCCAAATTAGTATGCTGGAGCACAAGTGCTCAGTGCCCCCCTCCTAGGCTGAAGTGCTTGGCTCCACTTGTGGGCGAATTATTACCAGCCAGCTGCTTGCTAGATAACAAATAAGAACTGGAGCAGCAGAGGGTTGGAACATATGCAGGTGTTTGTGCCTTTCCTTGCCTGTTTTTTCACCCTTGCATAAAAATCTAATTTGCCTGGAAAGGAAAGGTCACCAGAATATTGTAAGGTCACCGTGGCTCTGAGCCCACTCATCTTTTGTCGGTCTCTTGTCTTGTTTATCAGGAATATTCACTGCCAGCTGTTGTAGACAACTGGGTTAGCCAGATTATGTTGACCAAATATAATGCATTCAAAACTTTGCAAAACTTTTTTTTTTGAGTGCTTTGGAACTCGGACATTTATTTCATGTTTTTATTAAAGACCCCCTTAGAGTTTTTTTTTTTTTTTTACCTTGCTGAGATGTTAATCTGGTGTTTATTTTTTAATATAGTAGATGACAAATCGTGCAACTCTGTCTCCATAAAATTACATTCCTATACAACTAAACTGCATTCTTAGTTATGTTTTGTGGGAAACATTTATTCTCCCTCTTTATATTTGTTGCATATGTCTGTCTTTTTTTTATTGCATTACTGTCGCTCCTTTTCAATCAACCAATCACATGGGGCAGGACTGGTTACCCTGGTAACCCAGAAAATGGAGGAGACACTTCAAACATGTTGTCACAAGGTCGAATTACAACCCAAACCATGATGTTTGCCTAAACCTAGTAGTTAACATGGTATCATCCTAAACCTAACCACGTATTTTTGTACATAAAATGGATGATTTAACAAAGCAAAACTGAAGTGTAGCTCTTTGTTTCCACATAGTTTGGCTTCATGTCTGTAAATCTGTAAAATATTCGGTCTGTGCCCCCTGGTGTTCAATGCAAGGAAGTACATTTTGTCAGAATGGGTGGAAACTTCACCGCAGCCATTTGAGAAATGCTAATTGGAGGCTATATCAAGTTTTAGTGTCCAGCTTTATGCAATGTGAGCACTGCACACAGCAGTCACCACTGATTCCGACTGTGACGGGTTCGCTTTTAAAACTGGGAAAAATGATGGTTCAGCCGGAAAAAATTCCTTTCAGTGGGTTTTATTTTCACCACTAAAAGCAAACAGTGAAAAAATATTTACAGCGTGGGAAGAATGGGAAGTGAACACAAAAAAACAAAACAAAAACAAAAACAAAAAAAAAGTATTTACAAGAAACTTCCAGCACACCCAACCAACTACAACTAACGGCAGAAATACTCTTCCTATATACCCCTCCAGCCCCTCCCCCGGGCAGACCAATATCAATTACACAGGATTCTGGCCATATTGGCTAAATAATTCTGAAAAAATGACAAAAATTAACAATACCTTGTTAAATAAACATCAGGAAACAAAAATGCCCAACATATGGCTCTCAGTTCTTTAACAGACATCGTAAATAACACAGAACCTAACAACCCCCCCCCCCTCAAATGGTATAGTCCATGTCACCTGGTCGCTGCCAGCGCGCCACAATACACCATTTAAGCCGCAGCCCGGTATTGCCTCGGTTTGGCCAGAGCACAAGAGGAACCAGCAGCCGCATCACCAAGGTGAAGGTTTCCTACATAACAAACCTTAAGAACCAGTCAGCTTGTCTTTCTGTGCCATTATCCTTCTTCAGATTCAATTTCCGGTTCAAATGCACATGGCTGAATTACTCTAATATTACAACTTGCCTTTGTGTAGTTTACAGTAGTTTTACAGTGTTTGAGCAGATTGGTAGGTGAGCTAGTGTGCTGAGCTACAGCACATAGGGAGGAGTATATAGACAGGGACAGACTTCATAGATCTACAGTGTACAGTTACATCTAAACCATTTTATCATTTTGATGGATTATGTAACTTTGATACACAGACATGAGTTTTTAGAGGTTTAGGATTCTTTGTTCCAAGATGTTTCCCCTTTAATTCCAAAGTAAGTTTTTCACTGGAGACACACTGGGCATGTTTGGGCTTTTGCATCTTTAAGCTCGTAGAGTGCGAGCGCTGGAGTCCTTCCTTGGCTGAGCTACTTGAAAGCAAACATGTACATTAGTTGCAGAGCCAACTGTCCTCCTGGTAGCTCCCTGCATGAATTAGATAATGTACTGGTGCAGCTCTTTGAAACTTTCAGTCAGATTTCAGCCAATAGTGTAATACCATTTTGGCAGTAATCCATCCATCCATCCATTATCTATACACCGCTTAATCCTCTGTAGGGTCCTATGGGGGGCTGGAGCCAATCCCAGCCAACTCAGGCAAAGACAGGGGACACCCTGGACAGGTCGCTAGCCTATTGCAGGGCTACATATAGAGACAGACAACCAAACACACTCACATTCACACCTACAGACAATTTAGAATCATCAATTAACCTCAGCATGTTTTTGGATTGTGGGAGGAAGCCGGAGAACACGGTGAGAACCCAGGGAGAACATGCAAACTCCACACAGAAAGATCCCAGGCGTCCTAACCGGGACGCGAACCGGGGATCTTGGCTCAAAAACCTTATTACATTATTGGCAAGATGTTCTGTTATTGGCTTTATTACAGTTAAAATGAGAAAAATGATTACATTATTGGCTGCTACACACCTCTTAAGAAACTACTTTAAAGTTCAGTGCTGTTATCCAGGACTTGTGGTCATGTATATTTTTGTTAGCTGACTGCATGGACGTAGATTTCAGGGGGGATACAGGTAGATACATTGCCGTCAATATTCATCATTGGATCATGGAAGAATTAAAGGATATTCAGACGTTAGAACCATCACTGCTCCCAGTAGACTACGCATAGAAGACTGGTATATTTCACTTTGTTGTAGCATCAGTGCATTCAAACCTGTGCTTTATGAGTATTTTGTACATTTAAACAAATCTCTACAATATCATTTTTCCTGCATATACGAGAATCTGTGCAGTGTAACTTTTTCTCTACATATAGAATATCACTGGGCAATATTGTTAGTTTTCTACATTCAGAGGAATCTGTGCCATATCTGATTATCTGCAAATGGAACAATATGCACAATATCAACAGTAGTCATTTGTATTTCTTGCTTAGTTTCTATTATGTCTCTACGTTTTGTAACTATGTCCTTTGATGCTGTAACACTGCGGATTTCCCCCACTATTTTATCTTTACACAGAGATGCAACAATGCCTTAGATGTGAGTGAGTGTTTTTCTCTTCAGTATGTCAAACGCAGATATGTGTGAAATGTTCTGAATGTGCAGAAAGTTTTGAACATGAACAGAAATCTTGCAGAAATACATCGGTTATCAAAGTCCAGCAGTTATAAATTGATTAATTTAGCACTGAGATGAAAAGGAGATAGATAGATGGATGGATGGATGGATGGATGGATGGATGGATGGATGGATGGATGGATGGATGGATGGATGGATGGATGGATGGATGGATGGATGGATGGATGGATGGATGGATGGATGGATGAGATAGATAGATAGATAGATAGATAGATAGATAGATAGATAGATAGATAGATAGATAGATAGATAGATAGATAGATAGATAGATAGATAGATAGATAGATAGATAGATAGATTGCAATGGCATGCAAATTGTGCTGATTGAAGAAGTAGCAATAAGGTGCCTAAAATGCTGGTATTTGTAAGTGTGCAAAAATGGTTAGTATTTACAGAAAGGTGCAAATTGGCATTTACAATGAAATAGAAATGTTATAAGAGTACACGTGCACATTTCAAGAGATTACTTCCATAAACAAAAGCCACAAAAGAAGACAGAAAAGTAAATGACATCTATACACTGATCAGCCACAACATCACAACCACTGACAGGTGAAGTGAATAACATTGATCATATTGGTACTATGTGGTGTTCTGATGGAAAACCTTGGATTTTAACATCCATGTTGATGAGACTTAGACACCCAAATAAACATTGTCCCACAACAAGAACACTCCCTCATGTAAATAGAAATCCCAAATGTCACTGGTCTACCCCCACAGGAAAATGCACCCCACCACATGGCAAAGACATCAACCAATCAGGAACATGTTGAGGAACATGACAATGGTCCAACATGTTGATTTGACCTCCAAACTTCCTACACCCCATTGTGATCAAGCATCAACAGGATGCAGTGGAACAAGTTTGATTGACAGAGACCCCACTGCACAAGTCAGAGTACCCAAAGGATCCAGTGCCAACGTCCTGGTTCCAGACCCCATAGGACACCCTGAGAGGTCCTCTTGTCCAATGGTTCAGAGCATTTTTCAACACATAAGGGAGACCAACACAATATTAGGCAGGTGGTCATAATGATATGCCTGATCAGTGTATGTGTGTCGTCTCATCAGGAATGATAAAAAATAAGAAAATTTGATCTACAGGAGAGTAAATAATTGAAAATACTGCAGAATGCCCGAGTCCCACTGCAGTATGTTCAGTTTTATTTTGAAATCTCATTTTAAATCATGAATTTGTGCTTTTCTATTAATTAATAAGTACATTTCTGCCATAAACTGATGCAGAAAAGGAGCAATTCAGTTCATAAAAATTCACCAGAAGGCAGGAATTTAAGTGTTTGATGCCCAGTCCTCTATTTAACGCATCCCCCCTGACGTTCAAGGGAAATCTACACTTGTGGCTGTCAGCTTTTTTCCCCCCCCTGTCTTTTAATTTTACATTATGCACTTCTTGGCTCTGCACTGCTACCAACTGTCAGCAAATAGAACATTATGAATTTGTCATCCCTGAATGTCAGAAATGCCCATTGCATCACTCATGTCCAATAACATACGCTTACCTGGCCACTTTCACGTAAATCAATATCATCTAATGCAATCCACCACAACACTGCAGTGCCTCTTGTTGGTGGTTTTCTAATTACAGTTTGCTTGAAATCATTCACTTTGACGGCAGAATATTGGAGAGGATAATACAATTTTCATATCATCTTGACACACTGAAAGCATCAGCGGCAATATTGAATTATTGTTCTAACCCATATGCATTTTTTCCCCTGGATATTGTCTTTTTGATTTGATGTCTGCTTATCTTGGAGTCACAGTTATATTGAGGTTCCTGTTGACTGCCAGGGTTCAACAACATCCCTGCGAGCTGAGACTTTCATTTCATTTTAAAGCGCATGCCGCTCTGTAATATTCCTTTTGAAAAGCCCAGTTGATTCCAGCAAAAAAAAGGAGAAGGCGCACCGCACCGCCTCGACTCTCCGCTCCAGCTCACTACAACAAGCACCACGGACGCCTGCTCTTTGACCCGCTTTCTTCAGCCTCCTTCGCTCACAAGAAGGCCAAGTGTTGGAGTGACTGAGGAGAAAACGCAGAGCCGCTCCACCTCAGACGGTTCTGCTGGCAAAGTCACCTCGACTGCTGCCTCGTGTTTTAATTTCCCACCCCGGCATTAATGCAGAAGGTAATTACGCGTGCAGTATGAGCAAAACAAGCAAACAATATTTGAGGAAAGGTTATGGTTGGAAGCTAAACTGCCATAATTATGTCATTAATCTGGCCAGACGTGGCACGTTTCTCCCATAATGCTCCAGTTAGGTGTCATTTGTGGCCGCCTGCTGCTTCGGAGAGCTCTGATTTGGATGATTTACAGTGTGTGCATGTATCCTTGTGAGGGATCGTTTTAATGACAGACGAGGGCTTTTTGGCCATAACTCATTGGCTTTGATGGTATTTTTATGCCTCTGACAAAGACGGGAGATTAATGTGGGGGCTTGACATTCGTGGTTTATGCACATTTTTTTTGTTTTTTTTGGTCAGCGCGTATCATTATTCAAGCGCGCCGGTGATGCCCTGTATTTATGGCACCTGCTTGTGTGTGTCTCTCTGCTTTGTAGGCGTTTGGCATCAGCAATTAAGTGGGGCCAGAGCTGCTTCCACCTCCTCCAGGAAGAGGAAGAGGAGAAGGAGGAGGAGAGGCAGTGAATGAGGAGGGAGGAGCAGCTGAAAAACACAGCCACAGCCTCCCTGTTTACTCTCTGATTCAGACAATGATTCAGAAGGGCGAGGCAACAACTCACGTCAGCTCAGTTTCATTTCTTCTTGCAGCGTCTCCCTCTGGGTTACTTTATCAGCTTGGATTAAATGCAGAATGCACACTCTTGTTTTTCTCTGAAGTAAAACGCAGCCTAGATTAAAGGTCGAAAGGCTTTTCCCTAGACCTAGAAGTTGCACTAATCCATATTGATATTAACAGTGGCGTGAATGACTGTGGGGTTATTCTATTTTAAATCATCAGGAGTGTCACAACAAGAAGTATTAACAGATAACCTCATCCAAGTGAAACAGAGCTCAACAGAGTGGCACAACAGATATGCAAGTTAAACCAAACCACCACCTTTCTTTTCACTTTTATGACCAAGTATTTCATATTTAAAGTACGCCATTGATTTTGTTTTGTATTATTGTGGCACAAAACTACACATTAATCCAAAAATATCACTAGATCATTTCTGCATTATCAGTTTTTCTGGTTTTGTTTGCTCAAAGATGTGACTTTTTATGACACTTTCCTTTTTATATATATTTTTAAACACCTATAACCAAGGATTATTTCATCCACTTGTCCAGTATTGTAGTTTCTGAATCAATGGCCTGATGAGAAATAACAGTGAAACAGTCAGGCTTTTATCTTTGATAGCTCCTCAGATACTGCTTTTCGAACATGGCCTCAAATTTTAAATGTGCAAAAAAACCTGCTGAACTGAGGTTGATGTGCTTTTCTTGTGCCTTTTTTTAATTTTAGAAAGTATTTGATATATCAGGCAAAAAAATACACGAATGTCTGTATAAAGATCCATATTTTATGCCATAATCTTTCCATGCAACTCAGACATGGTCAAGCAGAAACTGCTGCTGTGCAGGTAATGTGAAAAATGATGCCCTTAATGACAAACCCACAGAGAATTACCACCCAGATTCCTATTTTTCACTCTTTTGGTTCACTCTTGCGGTTCTAATTAATTCCAGAATCACCCAGTTGCTGTATTTAGTGAAAATGCTGTGTAAAACTAAGAATAAACTAACTGCTCACCACCTAACGGCTGGCAGACAAAGATAGTGACTTGCCAGTTTACCAATTACAGCCTCGAGCAGCTCTGTCTCCCAGAAATTACAAATTAACTGAATTTTCAATTACGTTTGTGGGAAACCTGTTTTCTCCTGGATTATGTTTGTGATGTATCACGAATACATTTCAATGTAACTTTGCCATTTTATTGCTATACTGTCGCTCTTTTGTGGTCAACCAATTACACACGATATGCAGCTGAATTTGTCACCCTGGAGGAAAAGCTTCTAATATGTTGTAAATTTTAAAAAAATTAAAATCTAACCTGAACTCTGCTAGATTCCTAAACCTAACCACTCAGTTCTGGTGAATAAACTTCACTGAGCTTCGAACACGCAGTTATCAGTGTCGTAGTGTCAACCAATCGTGATATTTTCCTAAGCCGAACCACGTAATGTTGATGCCTAAATCTAAGCAGACAACGAGTTAAAACCAAAAATCAGTTCTACCAGTAACGGTCCCATGCAGGCCGTGAACCCCAGTTTTCTAAAGTGAAAGTTGTGCTGCAGACCTTTGACTCCATCCTCTAAATGGAGACTCTGCAGCTCTATCAAATTAGAAAACATGTTTGTTTCAAAATGACGTTACATTTCCTTAGAAATGTCAGGGAAAATATACTTTATGGACTTTTGTGCTAGCCAATCATGTATTCAGCTGGTCACAAGCCCATTTTTGTCCAACAATTTGCTACTTTAGTCCATCCCAACCACTTCTAACTGAGGCAGCGTTCATTCGCGCCACTTTAGGTGCGACATCAGCTTCTACAGATCTGCAAATCATGTCCATCTCCTCCCCCACTTCCTCCCTCAAAAGTTCAGTATCATAGCCCTTTAACAATTTATTGCACTCTTGCACTCTAAAACAATGAGAAACTGGATTTTGTAAAATACGGCCCATCTAAAGTTGGTTTTGTTGTTCATACTGAGATACTTGTGAATCACTAAACACAAATGCATGTCCTTCTGAAACGATTAAACGCGATGAAGTGTCCTATCTGAAAGTTGTTTAGGAGGACAGGGTTGGTTAAGGAGACAGATGATTCCCTCAGGAGTCGGTGGAAACTAAAACAAAGCTAAAAGGAGACTGAATAATGGAATTTCATATACATATACACCGATCAGCCACAACATTAAAACCACGGACAGGTGAAGTGAATAACATTGATCATATTGGTACTATGTGCTGTTCTGATGGAAAACCTTGGATTTTAACATCCATGTTGATGAGACTTAGACACCCAAATAGACATTGTCCCACAACAAACACACTCCCTCATGCAAATGGAAATCCCGAATGTCACTGGCCTACCCCTGCAGGAAAATGCACCCCACCACATGGAAAAAACATCAAACAATCAGGAAACCTCCAAACTTCCTACACCCCATTGTGATCAAGCATCAACAGGATGCAGTGGAACAAGTTTGACTGACAGAGGCCCCACTGCACAAGATAGAGTACCCAAAGGACCCACTGCCAACGTCCTGGTTCCAGACCCCATAGGACACCCTGAGAGGTCCTCTTGTCCATGTCCAATGGTTCAGAGCCTCTTTGAGCACATAAGGGGGACCAACCCAGTATTAGGCAGGTGGTCATAATGTTACGCCTGATCGGTGTATTTTCATGTGGATGAAATTCTCTGGAGGCTGATAGAATTGAAGGATGGCGTAAATTGTTTGTTTTGAAAACATGGAATGAATCTGGTATGAAAATAAGATAATTTTTAAAAATGGCATATTATTTGCAGCTTGTCTGAACTGTAAACCTCAGCATTCAAGACTTGAACAAACCTCTGTGAATTACATCAACTCCATGTTCTTTCTGTTACTAAACGCTAAGATTTGTCTCTGCTGTGTTCAGATGGTTGCCAGCAGGAGCCAGTCTGTTCGGTGGGTTTGAAACGAGGCCCTGCAGGAAGAAGACCCAGCCTGCTCCACCTATCACTCCTGTCCATCACTGTCTGGCCTCCCTTCTACTGAGTGAAGCGCCAAGGCAAGGTTACAATATACTATATAGCCCAGAGGCTCTCAAACTTATAAGACAAACATCCACATCATGCAGTGTTATGCATAATACATCCCCATGCCATTGAGCGCATGCATCTCAGCCATTCTTCTATCTGGAAAAAATTGTCCAATCCCATGATCTTGAGGGTTAGACTCATGCAAATCCCACTCTGCATCCTCCACAGTAGCGCACTTTACTTCATCCTTCAGCCTGTCACTTTCAGAATCTAACCTTCACATATGCACTGCTTACACAATGCTCTGTTGGTCCTGATGGAGTTTGTAGTGTAGCTGTAAATCGAAGCTTCCTGCAAACAAGGTTTCGAAAAATCTCAACTTTATTTGCTGCATAACAACCAGTTTGTGTAATCAGAACATTCAATACACGCATTTAAACATCAGAGCTAAGAAGATCAGTTAGTGCCTCTTTGATATAACGTGAATAATTGCTCCTGTTTTATATCATCAGACTCGCTCCTTGTTTAAATGAAGGTGTAGGCGTTGATGTATTTTTCAAAAGATTCATCCCATCCTCTATCGCGGCACGGGAAAGGGTGAGATGTTTATTTTAAGGAATCACTGCTCTTATTCCACCCTCCTCTGTCAGTCGGTGCTCATTCGTTTGATTCGTGTCAAACAGATGTGTTACTACACCTCAGTGAACATCAAACAGCCAAAAAACAAACAGGCAAATAGATGAATATTTAATGCAGAACATCTGACAATGACAGATACTCTCGATGCTTTCATTTTGTATTCGCTCATGCAGCAGACTCTTTTGATGCCGCATGAACCAAGAGGCAACCTTTTGTGGGAAAAAGCATGAGAAAAGTTTTCTCCGACAAATCTGCCTTGTTAGAAACTCAGGTGTCGGCTGACAATATACACACACAGAGCTGGCATTCACAAAGGTAACATTTAGTGCTTTCTGCTCTGCAAGTGTTATGCGCTCTTTGATCTTGCACAAAGAGATTTGATGGCAACGCTGCCTACATTCCACAAGTGTTAGATTTTGAACAAAAAAAAAGTACAATATGTTGCGACAAGTCTCGTATGGTTGGACATGAATAAATGGCAAAGCAGGAACAAATTATGCTTTCAAACTATGAGTTATTGTGAATTGAGAAGGTAATATTTGGTTGGGATTGGAGGTTTCCACACTTGAAGGCTGTAGTGAATGAACTATAGGCACCATTGGAGCACCAGTGGAGGTTTAGTCTGGTGAGCTACAAAAAAGACTGCCTGATGTGACAACTTTTACCTGATGGTCCTTTATGCTACTTGAATTGCCTCAAAGGATATTCGTATTTTTATGTTCTTAGCCTGGGCTGCACGGTGTCTCGGTGGTTAGCAGTGTCGCCTCACAGCTAGAAGATCCCCGGTTCATGTCCTGCTTAGGACGCCTGGGATCTTTCTGTATGGAGTTTGCATGTTCTCCCTGTGCATGCGTGGGTTCTCACCGGGTACTCCGGCTTCCTCCCACAGTCCAAAAACATACTCAGGTTAATTGATTATTCTAAATTGTCCGTAGGTGTGAATGAGAGTGTGCTTGTTTGTCTCTATATGTAGCCCTGTGATAGACTGGCGACCTGTCAGGAGTGTCCCCTGCCTTCGCCCTGAGTTGGCTGGGATAGGCTCCAGCCCCCCCGCGACCCTACAGAGGACTAAGTGATGTATAGATAATGGATGGATGGATGATCCTAGCCTTGTTTTGAACAACATTGTACCAGTAGTTTGCTAAATAAAAAAGATATGTTGTTATATCTGTTATCCGAAGTGCTAACACTTATCTTACCTACATTTTCTTCATTGTTGTCAACAGCCCCTTTGGTGAGAATCAAATTTTTTACCTTGTGAACATTTCCATATGCCAGAAGACATACAAGGGTTCTTCAAATAGTCCTTGGCTTCACCTGGAAACGGGGCGTAACTCCCATTTTGGGGCATAACTGACCTCAAGGAAAGACTAGAGAGGGATTTTAAATGGGCAGTTTCAAAGGTCTTCATTTTGTTCTCTTTGGCAGCACTTGTGACGATAAGCAGTAATTGCAGTCAGATGTGTCTTTGAACCTCACTACCCAGAGATCCAACAGGGTTGTTGGGAATAGACTCCATAACAACTACAGAAATAAAATAATGTGTTCTGAAGTTGAAGCTGAAGAGCAAGTCTGTTCCTTTAACTCCACCTGCCTTCTCTGGCCGAAACTGCTGAGTGATGCAACACTCATCACTCAGTTTGGTTTTGTACAGTAGCGTTGCCACAAACACCATGTTCATAATACTGTAAATGCAAGAAGTTCAGTAACCTTTCATCAGTGGGTTAGACTTAGACTTAGACTTAGACTTAGACAGACTTTATTCATCCACAAGGGAAATTTTGTTGTCACAGTAGCTCAGGACAGAGATAAAAGAGGAAAAGGACAGCACAAGTAAGATATAAAATAAAGTAATAAAGTAATCAGTATAAAGATAAAAATAATAATAAAGATAAAAATAAATAATAATAATAATAAAGATAAAAATAAAGATAAAAATAATAACAATAATAATAATAATATAATAATAATAATAGTAATAATAATAATAATAATATAATAGTATAATATAATAATAATAATAATAATAATAACAATAATAAAATAGAATAGGTACTATCTACTACACATTACAAAAAAGTAAATAAAATAAAAATAAGCAATCTGAAGTAATATTTAGAAATATGGAAATTTAGAAATTTACAATATATACAACCTGTAACAAGTGATTTCTATAGTGTGTGATGTAGTGTGATTTCTAGGGTTGTAGGCTCAATCATCAGTATTCATCCACCCATCCACTCATCCACCCATCCACCGTCCATCTACCCACCCATCCATCCATCTGTCATCCATCCATCCATCCACGTCCATCCACCAATCATCCACCCATCCATCCATCCATCCATCCATCCATCCATCCATCCATCCATCCATCCATCCATCCATCCATCCATCCATCCATCCATCCATCCACCCATTATTGCAGTCTTTAGTGAATTGTGAGAAAGGCTTGGAAGGTCTTTATCCAGTAGTTACAAACATATGTCTCGTTCACTCCACATAGAACAAGTTTAAAGGCTTTTTGGATTCCACCGCTGCTGAAAGACACACTGTTATTTCTTCAGACAAGGATGCTGAGAGCACTACTTTGAAGATGGATTCTCAGTTAAGCCCACCTGCAAATGACCCGTACATGTATATAAATAGTTAATAGACACTGAAGTTTAAACCTTCCTTCTGGTTCTTGGAAACATCAGCTGAGGAAAGAGTCTCATATTGAATCCATGTAACATTGCACGATCTTCAACAGTAGATGGAGTTTGCAACATTGCCGTGGTATAGATGCTTTAGTTAATAAAAGATTTAGGATCACATTGAAAAATTGCTGCATGTGAAAGCTGGGCTGTCATTCACAACACAGACACTTTACATGTCTAGAAAAATATATGAGTAACAAGGAAACCGACTTTAAATGACTTCCAACCCACTCTGGAGCTGATTGTAAATCATTCTGTGGCACGTTAAAGTCAAGTCAGGCATCTTTATATAGTTGATACTTGCAAATTATTTACCATTGTATCAGATTTCCATATGCTGGTCATAAAATGCCAAATCATTTTAGCATTTTCCTTTTTTATTATTATTATTTTACATAGTCTTACCTGGTCGCAACCTTTAAGTCAAGTTTTTAGGTTTGATACAAAATCTAAGCCATAAGAGTTTACACCAACATACTGTGTGATCCCAAAATCACTTCATTTGGAATCTTTCAGTCCAAATCCAAATCTTTTTGATGAACTTTCTTAAGCACCCAGTGCCTATGAATTACCTTCCAGTGTTGTGTTGTGCCATAAACCTTTTATTTATAATTTACCTCCTGATAATAAACACTGAGTAGTTCAGGAGTTGTTTCTGGCCTATTTTTTTTCCTTTTTATGTACACAGGAATCCTCCATGTTCTGCATTTTTATGTGCTCTGTTCCACTGGGGCGAATCTTTACTCTGCAGTCTGTGTTTACGATGCATCACCTCCAACTCAACATGCATTTCCTCTACGTTATGCTACATTATTACCACTGTGAGAACACAGCCTTGCTTTCTGGTGAGGCCTGTGGAAAATAACAACCACGTTCGAAGGCTGTTACCTGACATCTGACAGATTCTAATCTACCAGACTATCCGGCTGGCAGACAAATGGCCTCGTCGATAATGAAATGAGCTCGGAGTGACCGGGGCCAGCGACATTTGTGCTCACAAGGGGAGCGAGGCAGAAAAGGAGGTGGAATTCATATTGTGCTTGATGTGTTAGGAGAGATCATGGGAATGGATGTGGCTGTAAAGCCTCGAAGCGTTAAAATGTCAGGGTGACGGACAGCGCTGCTTGACTGCAGATGACACTGTAACCAAGCTTTTAGAGAGATGGCATGTTTTGCATTTGTTCCCACTGTAGCAGCTCTTGTGTTTACGAGCTGGGCCTCTTGTGCTGATGTTTTCATCCATTTATTTTACCCACTGTAGAAGACTTGACTGGAAATGAAGGATGCCAAGTACGATTGGTTTTGCAGTGGCTTTATGTGGCCATTGGAGGGAGCACGAAACCAGAGCACTGTTTATGTTTTTATTTGGTTAATTTGCATCCAGAATCAGAGACCCTGCATAAAACAGAATAACTATATATCGATGCAATATTGATATTTGGCAAAAGAGGAATAACATAAAATGTCTGTGCTGTATAGCTGGACTATTAAGAAGGTTTTCCATGTTCATTTCAATTAATTTCTCCAAGATACAGTGCAAAGGAGCTGAGAAAAGGAGATCTATGTATATATGTTCAACAGGTATGTTGAGCCTAAAGCCAGAGTTTTCATTGTCTTGGAGATAGCTCTCTTTTAACCTGCTAGATCCCCATGGTAACTGATGCTGCACAGTTAACCAGCTCTGGAGGAGGTTCTGGTCAGAGTTTGGGATTTAAATGTTTTCCTAACAATTCTTGCTAGGTAGATTCTGAGCTGAGGGAATCTTTTAGAGCTGCAAACCTGCTGAGATGTACAATAGTAATCCCACTGAACAGATCTGTGCAGTTACAGTCAGAAAACAATGTGCATTGTGTTGCTATGGGAACCTGCATGCCTTCAGTTGTTGATGCAGAAAATGCATGAATGTTTTTTTACACTGCAAGTGCTGCAGCTAATACAACACAGACTGGAAAATTGATTAGTCTATTGGTATTTATCACAGAAAATATTCACTTTATAGCATTAATTTAACTTTGATTTGGCCAAAAACTAAAGTGATTTCCACGTGTCCTTCATTATGGGATAGTGGCAGACTTAAATGCACTTCCTGAGTATCATTTTTAAATGAATAAAGTGTAAAGTTTAACAGCCTTATTGTGAAGCTGTCATGTTTGAAATAAGCAGCTGAATTGAAAGTGCACTGAGTGGCAAAATACATGTATTAACTGACATGATTAACAATTTTCTACCAGCATTCTTCTATTAAATCGTTTGCAGTAACAGTGCTTTTACCACAGTACAGTTTTATGTTCCTCATTACTCTCCATTATAACAACCTGTTCCTCTTGACTGAAGTAGGCGCTACTCGATCGGTCCATTTTGTGCAGAAGAAGAGTCAAATGACTCGTCAAACACACTCTTTTATAGAAGCACACACAGAGCCTGATGAAGAAACTCTGGCTTAACAAAGAAAATAGATAATACCCAGTATCTCTGATTGGGATTTAAGGTTTTGTTGAGCCAGCTAATGCAATGAAAGTCTGATTACATCAAACCTGCTTTGTACTGCACAATAACAATACCAGACCTCAACTCCAGAAGACTTCCAGTGGCTAGAACACAAACTGAAAGCCAGAAACACACATAAAATCAAACCTCAGTTTAGAAAAACGGTTAGATAAACCACATAACTATTTCTAAAAAGGTCTAAAATCAAATTTCTGCATAATCCTCTCAATCTTCAAATCCAAAACGTTTCTCTTCGGTCTGTCACGTAGACTTGTTTTGTTTTGTTTTCTCAATGCCCTGAATCTTTAAGGACAGAGGATCGCGTTTTTAAAAACTTTCCTTTGGTCCTGCCCAGATAAATTTCCCCTCAAGGACACAATAGGCGATACACAACAAAGTCAGAGCTCAAGCTGATAAATCCAGTAATCTTGTATTCTCTTTGAGTTCTCAAGTTGCAAAAGGTCCTGCTCTGGATGAGACTCTCAGAATGGTTACAGCTGTTTTGTTTTGTGGGGTTTTTTTGTGACATTGCAGCATTTAGAAGGAGGCAGTGCAAAAGGTTTTTCTAGGTCTATTCTACCAGGTAGTCTTATTCAAGATCACAATCTCTTGCAACATGCAACTGCACACTCACTGTAAAACACACTATGACCACAGTTAAACCCAAAACAGACATCAAACATCTCATATCTACACAAGAACTAAAGAGGAATCGAGAACCAGTGTAATTTAAACAGTGTGCCAGACTCCTTGGGGGGGGAAATATCAGTTTTTATATTGAAAGCTATCGCTATGCAATTTTAATTCGCCAATATGATTTCCTCCCTTTATCAGTCTCTTCAGACATACTAACAGGAATTTCTAATGTCTCCAAAGTGAGCCGAGTCTGCAGCAATGACACGATATTCAGGAAAAAGCTGCCTGACATTATTTTAATCAGTGCTCTTACATCTGACAAATGATTAGGAGAACAAACTCTTCAGAATCTGGCATGAATAATAAGCTCTCAAGTTCTACTAAAAGGAGCCACATGAGTGCGGCACTTAACCAAGAACAGAGTTGTGTTGTTGCAATGCAGAGTCCAGTAAAACCAAGTTTAGAGTTATAGTTGCATTGCATACAAGTCAGAAGAAATCAGAATATTATGTACGTAAGGGTGCAGACAGAAGCTGAGTATGAGTTTGGTTATTCTGTCAATCCAAAAACTATCACACTTTTCAAACCATTTCCATCATTTTGTGGTTTGTTGCAAACATAAAATAGAAGAAACAGACTGCTGTTTTTGTCATCTGGTGTTTTATTATGAAGCACATGTTGGCAACAGGTTTGATCTCATGATGAGGTAAGAAGATGTAATTAAGCAAAAACTTTACTCATTTTACCATTAGTAATGACGTTTTGTAATCAGTTCTTATTTTTTGTTGGTACTTGACTGAGGTTGATATTGCTGTGTTAAAGGCATTTTCTACAAGAATATCAGCAGACACCGATCAAGCCTATCATTATGACCACCTGACTAATATTGTGTTGGTCCCCTTTATGTGCTCAAAGAGGCTCTGAACCATTGGACATGGACAAGAGGACCTCTCAGGGTGTCCTATGGGGTCTGGAACCAGGATGTTGGCACTGGATCCTTTGGGTGCTCTGACTTGTGCAGTGGGGCTTCTGTCAATCAAACTTGTTCCACTGCATCCTGTTGATGCTTGATCAGAATGGGGTGTAGGAAGTTTGGAGGTCAAATCAACATGTTGGACCATTGTCATGTTCCTCAACATGTTCCTGGTTGTTTGATGTTTTTTCCATGTGGTGGGGTGCATTTTCCTGCAGGTGGTAGACCAGTGATATTTGGGATTTCCATTTGCATGAGAGAGTGTGTTTGTTGTGGGACAATGTTTATTTGGGTGTCTAAGTCTCATCAACATGGATGTTAAAATCCAAGGTTTTCCATCAGAACACCACATAGTAGCAATATGATCAATGTTATTCACTTCACCTGTCACTCAGAGCCAGCTTGCCCATTAGGCATTATAGGCAAATGCTAAGGGCGTTGTGGCCTCCAGGGGGCACCACAAAATCAGGAAAAAATTCAACTAGTCATTACCATTAACTCTTAAAATGGAAAAAACTCACACTGATTCAAATGTAAAGCAATGCCCAGTTAATATTACTACAAAACAACGCTATTTGATTTCTTTTGGAAGCGTATGTAAATCGCCAGTGGAGGGGTGCACCATATAAAATTTCACCTAGTGCCACATTGGGTAGGGTAGGCTCTGCTCTCAGAGGTCATAATGTTGTGGCTGATCGGTGTATAGTTAACATACAAAGTTATTTTTGTCCATTTGAATCTAAATTCTACACAATTATAATCAGTTTTAAGTTCTGAATGCTAAATGAAGCGTCAACAAGGGCTTTATTTTCATTTCTATATTTATTTCTCATACTTATGAGTTCTGAACGGACTTCTTGAGACGCCTGCATCTAAATTGGATACTAATATAATTTATTCTGGAAATATGAGCAGGAGCACATCTTTATTTATTTATGTTTTTGCTCTGTTTATCTCATGGAGTCGGATTAATCACAATAAAAGCTTGCAGATGGATACTGACATTTCTATCTTTGTTGTTTGCAGGTCATCTGCTGCCGGCTCTAACTCTGGATGGCTCCAGCAGAGTTCACCTCCTCGAAGCCTGCTGGGACCACGAGTAAGTTATTCTGAGGTCAAAGGTTACCGCCACCCCCACAGTTGCACCTTCACACAACTGACCAGTTATCATTTAGAGCACATATATAAACGAAGAAGTTGGCTTTTAAAGCTCCCTGAGGCAAAACTGTTATCTAAAAATACACCTAATCAGCCCACGCTCCTGTTTAAAACTCCGATTTCTCGTTTATTTTGTGGGAAATGGCTCCGCTGCACCTGCTGTGAGGCTGTTCACAGATGCCACATTTCAGGATTTTCTTGGTACTGAGGCTGATTTTTTTTATTTTTTTGGAATATACTGTGGGTGTTATGTTACATGTTTTTTTATTTTGTTCACAGGATAATGGTTAATTCATGGTGAGCAGTGAGACACAGAAGCAGAGAGAGCATTAGATTAGGACCAGCCACTGTCTTTAAAAAAAGTGCAATACATAATGCATGAAGTGTCTTTTACTACTGAGGAGTGATTCCTCTGCTCAAAGCTCCAGTCCAGGGGCTAAAAGCACAGCAGTGTGAGTGACACAGCCCTCAGCGACTGGCTTATTACAGCGCTGACCTCTGCACGCTGCCCGATGAGTAACTTCTGTCAAACTCACGCTGTTTTCAGGCGAGCCGGCCGAAGAGACATTGCAGCTGAGTGGCGGCGATCAGGTGCTGCAGGCGGCGCAAGCTGACAGTGCTGGATGAAATACAAAGTCCAAAGCTCCAGAGGGGGTCCGGGCTTAGCGAGGAGATTGCTTTCTTCTATCTTCGTCCTCCCTCAGGTTGCAGCTCTCCGCGATATTGACCCACAAGCAGGAGTCAAGAGGAAGGAAATGGAGGGAAAGGGCAGCAGAAGCAGCAGCAGTGTGGTGCTTATATGTTTCAGGATTGTTGTCACAGTGCATATTTCAATTCCTCAAAGGCATCTCTTTATTTATTTCTTTCCTTGATATTAACCTGTGATGGTCTTTACGATCTCTCCTGCACCTATACTGTGGTTTTTCCTTTTTCTGTTGGTGTTGATGAGACGGCCAGCATGAGGATTTTCGTGCTTCAGCTCTTTCAGGTGTCAGAGGAGACCTGGATCGTGAGAATGGATGAATTCATAAAGTTTAAAGGCGACTGCACCTCTGTGACAATGGCTCCTTGAAGAATGTAGTACAGGAATATTATTGCACACGACTGTAAGCCTTGAATAATTGATAGAAACATGAAAAAAGCAAAGGGAAAAAAAACAGAAGGAAAAGGAGGAAAATTGCTACAAAGGGATTTTTCTTTTTTTTTTTTTTGGTACCCAACCATCATCACGTTACATCCCCCAGGGCCTTCACTCAGCTTCAAATCCAATTTCCCAGAAAGTCTTAAGCTTTATGGGCCAAATGATCCAGCTGAGGTATTACTGTACAGGAAGACAAGGAGAGGATGAAATGAAACATTATCACAAGGTTACGACACTGCTGGGCTCTCCACCAGGCGAGCGGCTCTGATGTCGGGCATCAATCTGAGATACTGCACAGTTTTTACGATAAAATGAATTATGATTTTGATAATGGCCGCAACGACTCTCAAGCTGTCTCTGCCTCGAAGGCCGGCTTCCACTAGTGGTGAGTCGCAGAAGGTCACTAAAGTGATGAATGTATCACAACAGCGGCTATTATTTTCTGTTTTCAGAGACCCTGGCCGAGGCAGGACTACGATAAAGATGCTGAAAAAAGAAAGAGCCACTGAGAATAAATGGGAGAAGTTTGTTTCAACCAAGGTATCCCTCACAATTATTTACTGTATTTCTTTTATTACATTGCTTTTATACACCCATCTCTGTGTGCTTTTGTTCAGGCGAGCACCCTTAGTTTCAATAAAAGCAAACAATATTCTACATTTCCCTTGTCATTAATGAATTCCATGACGATATCAAAGCATCAGTGTAAGGTTTTATTTGTGTAGCTAAAGCCTGATATGTCTTTTTATCAGTCACCATTTCTTCACCACCACGAACACAGCCGCTCCAGTCTATTTTTACTCTGTCCTACCCAAGCCATCCTCTGGCTGTAAATACTCCCTGGAACTCCATGCGCATTAATCTACAGCTTAAAATAGTTCCCAACAAAAGCACTATTAACTCCCATGTGGATAAAGTTTGCTAAAAACTACAATACCCCGCTGGTAAGGGCAAATATTTTGCCTTTCTCTATAAAAAGGAAAGCATTTAGAGACAAACTAATGCACTGTTGGGTTTAGTCTTGCCTTGGGATTTGTTGACAATAACAAATACCACCAGCCTTATCCTTCATCGAAATCTTCAAGCAACAACATTCAGTGATATTTTAAACGCAGGCCTTTCTCAGTGTTTATGGCAGCAGTTTGGGGAAGATTCAGTTTTTGTTTGAACATGCCAATGTCCTCATGCAACCCCCAGTCTCCTGTCTAAGGGTAGGCACATGCTGATCCACTCAGTGTGGCAAATCTAAGGGCATCACAAACCGATTTTTTCCCCAGTTTCGTTGGTTGAATACCACTTGTCCATCTAAGAAGTTGGATGCTGTCCTGGCCACACAGGGGACTCGTAGTTTAGCTTTGCCAGTGTGTTGTAGAACATCATGGTCTAGATGCATTTCACTGTCATTCTACTATGACTTGTTTGCATTTCTTTAAACCAGTCATAGCAGTTGTGTGCGAGACTAAGTGAATTCCTGTGGTAGAACATTTGCATGCAGGAGGACGAGCACTGTCATTAAAATAGATAATCCCCTACTAAAAACAAGCAGAAATGACTGACTGCACATTTCCAGTGCAGAGGTTCCTCTTGTTGTTTCCTAAGGCAAAGAAAATGGTAAGACACAGATAGCATAAGGGAGAAGGAACGCCGACTGAGATCATCGGCCAATAGCAGGTTTAAACCTACATCCAGTGCATCAGACCAAGGCCTGTGTAACTAGCTAGCATGCCAAAGTTTGGTTCATTATTGCAATTAACAAGACAAATTGCTCCACAAACTAAGAGTGGACCACCACCACCTGCAGAGTCAAGTCGAGAAAGAGCTATCATCTGTGAATCCTTTCTATGTGTAGGCCAGGTAGGGTTTCCTGTGTTAACTCCTCAACAGACAGAGGACTGGTTTGGGTCGAGGCAGACAGCTGCCCTCCCTGAGCCTGGTTCTGTCAGAGTTTCTCTTTTTTGTCCTTCCTGGTAAAAGAGGAGTTTTTCTTCCTTCCCACTATCGCCAAGTGCTTCAAACTCCAAATAAAATATTGATTCCTCTACATATGTTTTGTAAGCTCTACACTTTACTATGTGAAGTTGCTTGAGAGGACATATGTTGTGAATAAACTGGCACTACATAAATGACTGAAATGAAGTATATTAAGTTAAGCCGCAGTCTCCCCTCCTGTTGTTCCCCTTCAGGCAACTCTTTTAAGCTGAAACCAAACTCTTGTCGAACCCCAAAGACTTTGGCTTCTCAGTGTCTACTTGCCCCTACTTGGCATCATTTGTCGTCCTGTACTATTCAGGTATTTGATTGCCTTCCATCCTCAGCGGCATGGTAGTGCAGCAATTTCCTGACAGGTAGGTTCGAAATCAGAAACTTCTTGCTATTTGATGATAGTGCCAAAGCCCATCTGTGCAGAGTTTTCATGTTCTTCCTGCGCCTTTAGGTTTTGTCTGAGAGCTCTGGCTTCCTCACACAGTCCAAAGACTTAAACTGATTGTAGGTACGAGTATGAATATGAATGTTTGTTTGTCTCTTTGGTTTAGCCCTGTGATTTACTGGCAACCCATCCACGGTGTCCTCCACCTCCTTACCTCACCCAGTGTCAGCTGGGACAGCCTCCAGCCTCCTGCAATCCTCTATGGGATAAAGCAGATAATAGATAATAGATGACTGGAATGCCCTCATGCACAACCATACAAAATGGTTTTCCCAGTTCAGAGGAAAAGCCCCTACTGGTCCTCTCAGAACCCTGATCTCACCCCATCCCATACCTATGTGATAAACTGCAACACAAGCTGCAAAACAAGTCTTACTGCCAGGCTTCAACTGTTAGGCTTCACGAATACAAGCGAATCTCTGGAGCCAGATTCCAAAATCTGGCGGGGCTCCTTCCCAGCAGAGTGTCGGCTGTTACAGCAGCATATTGATGCCCACCGTTGCGTGGCTGATTTGTTAAAGACGCTCAACAATCACATATGGGTGCAGTGTTCATGCTTCCACATACTGTTGGCCACAAAGGGTTTTCATTTCCTCCGTCTGCCACCCTGACTCTTCCGAGTTCTGGACAATCTCTGATCTCGGCAGGAGGTCTGGGTTTGCCAAGAACTTATCTTTGAAAGTCCTCTACCTGCCGCGTTCTGCAAAAAGAGACACACCGTCAGCAACACACACACACACAGACACGAACACGACGAAAAACTGAAAAGTGCCTGTGCATGTTTTCGTGATCTACACTGCAGCAAAGAGCCTAAGCCTCAAATCTCGATGCATAGGCGCACAGTCAGAGATGCATTTCTACACCCACAGATTGACTCGCGCAAAAAGCAGCACACACACTCCGGCGCACTTCCTCCTTCGGGGATTGCAGTGTGTGGCAGCAGAGGACATTTGAAGAGCTGCTGCCGCCGTCGCTGAAGTGTTGTGCTTCCTTCCACCCTGATAATTAGGCTGATGGGAGTGTCACACACACTTAAAGCTGGGTCTCCTCTGACAGACAGGCGGGAGAAATGGAAGGGCACGGGGGAGGAGGGGGAGGAAGGGGAGGGAAAGACATGTCTAGATGCTTTCTGTTGCTCATATGTCATACAGAGATGCTTTTCCATGTGTTTCTGTGCACATTTTCCGCACATATGAGGATCAAATATCCCCCCAAGGAGCTCATATAAATTTTGCTTTGTGCTTTACGGCAAACAGATCATAATTTAAAAACGGTTATCATTTCTAAGGGTTTTTCATCATTTCTGGCTTCTTAGATTGTTGGTCTGCTTTACTTTGTCTTATGAATAACTGTCCAAACACAGATGGCTAGACATCACACTGAGATATTTCTAGCATGGCAAGAAAAAAATAATAATAATGAGGTTTGATGCAAAAAGAGAACTTTCAAAGCTATAAACCATCACTGCTGCATGCCAGGTTTTTTGTGCGTCCCTCAGAACTAATATCAAGAGCCTCCCTTATGTGCTGCCAGTCAACAGTCACACAGGGAGGAAACTAAGACAATTATAAATTCTCAGCTGAGAAAGTAGCTTCAGTGTGCAGGAGTTTGAACACAGTCATTAGAGATGACTCGATTTGACTAGTCACCTGTGAATCTGGAAACACTATCCTTGAACAACATACGTCTCCCTTTGACTAAAAGCGAGTTCATGACCCAAAATAGATTTTGAGGTTTAGTCAGGGCACTTTAAAATAAGTCAAAGAATGCATTTCACACCGCAAATTGGCGGTGTTTAATGCAGCATGAAATTGCATGACATAATGGGAGTAATAAATGGACTGGTTTCCGTTTTGAAGGTACATATTGCAGCCTAAATTGAAGGAAGTTTAACTCTGCAGTTGCAGCTCCACACTGCAGTTTTATTATCCTAAACCTGTATGTTGCACTTTTATCCTGCAACAAACAATGATATGTCACTCCTGTCTGTGTGTGTGTGTGTGTGTGTGTGTGTTATACATGTTGTGGGTCATAAATCAGTTGTGAGGACTCACCTCCCTTTTTGTCAAGTCCTCACAATGTAAATCATGAGATATTGAAGTGGGTTTAAAGGTTAAGGTGAGGTCAGGTTTATGCAAATATGCGGAAAATTAATGTAAATCAGTTTGAAGTTATGGAAACATGACTGTGCATGTTCATTCACTTTTGTATAGGTTAGTGTATGAATCTCATGACTATACATGTGAATTACAAGTCAAAATGTGTTTTCTTCCCCTTTTCTCTCCCGAAAGCCTCATGGAATTCAACCCAAGCTTCCAGCAGAGGAGAAAGGGGGACCTCCTTCAAAATTGGAAGTTTTAGTCAATCATTTTTGAATGTAAAGCTACTCTGAGTTAGACATTGTTGGGCCAGAAGCCACACATTTCATAAATAAACAAAACAATACTGAAAAAGGAAAATCTAGGGGACTAGTGCACAGACTGACCAAGCGGATGGATGGAGATTCTGTCTGAAATAGTGCAACAATACTCCTCTAGATGGAGAATATTTTTGTTTAAAATACCACTTTAAAATCAAAAAGTCACAGTGTGGATGTAGCCTTATATCCACCAGTCTTCTGTTTGTGATGCTTTATTCTGAAGGCATGAGAGGGGCAACAGGCCTAACAGCCTTCTGTGGACATAACTCTCATTTGCTGATATCACAGAGAAATTATAGTGTTTCCCACCAGTGAAAATACTCGACACCAAATTAGAAGTAGCCCAAATCTATGCTCTGTTTTTGAGGAGACATGAGGAAAAGTCTTTTCTCAAAGAGCCTTACTGGTAGCTGGATGGTTTAGGCGTATACTGCATTATCCTGAACATCCAGAGGTTTAATTAAAGGCAGACACATTAGTCATAGCGCTCTCTCACTTCCCTTGTTTGCTGTTTGCTGTCTGCTTCTACGCTACACAACTCAACCCTAAACCCACCATAAGTCTGAGCTGGAGGATGAAAAGAACCAGCCAGGATAATTTCACATCGTTCACAGAGTGATAATGAAACACAAAGCCTTAAAAAGCCATTCTGTGAAATGCTGCATATTACTCAACTTGGTGTTAATAATAGAGAAGTTCCTGGAAAAGTAAACAAACATGACTCATGTTAGTGGGTCTTTTGTTGAATAAATGTGACAAATGTAATATCAGAGCGCAACGCTGACTGTGCAGATCTTTTACTTTTACACTCACGCAGACAACCTTAGCATTAAACAACAGACAAATAATGTTAGATAATGAAAACATGGGGGACAGAGAGTCTCCAGAAGCAGCAGAGGAGGAAGATGGGCTTCTCTCGGAGTGTAAAGTGTCAAAACTGGAGGTTTCAGCCAAACATTTTTGGATGTAAAGCTACTCTGAGTTTAACATTAATGGGACAAAAGCCACAGTTTTTATGTACAAACAACACAATATTGAAAACTGACCAATAAGTTGCATTGGAAATGGAAGACAAGGGCAGCAGAAATCCAATCTTACTGAGACAAGAAAGAAAAGAGACCATGTCAGACTTAATTTTCCTTGAACTAACCTAATCCTAACTGGACAGGAAGCTATAACCTTCCTGCTTCCTGTCACTTTTTCCATTGTAATGCACCAGTTTTACTTTTAAGTCATGTTTCTTGTGATGTTTTCTTGTTCTCTCATGACTAAAGCTGATCTATATTCACCTTTTTTTTTTTTTTTTTATAACTTTTTGCTATTGGTAATGGGATCCATAAGACCTTGAAGGACACAAAGTCTCCAGAGTTGGTGGAGGAGAAAGAGGGGTTTCCCTCAAAGTATCGAAATTAGAGTGGAATTCTTCAAAACTGGAGGTTTTAGCCAAACATTTTTCAATTTAAATTAACTTCGACCTAATAATTAATGACTCAAAAGCCACAGCTTTTATGAACAAACAACACAATATTGAAAACTGACCTAGAAGCCATGTTGCTTTCTGTGGATGGACCCAATAAATGAAAAATAAGGGTGACAGAAATCAAGTTTTGCTGAGACAAGAAAGAAAAGAAAGAGACCCATTCACACTTGATTTTTCTGGAACCAACATAATCCTAACTGGACAGGAAGCACTAACCTTACTACTTCCTGTCACTTTTTTCCATTCCAATACACCAGTTCTTCTTTGTAAGCAGTGTTTCTTATATATTTCTTATCTCTTTTCTGACTCGTGGTAAATATTTGATTGCCTCTTGTGTTGTCTTCTTGTTCTTCATTGAATAAAACTGATTTATATACATATTTTTAACTCTTTATGAGGAAAACATGGAGGCAGGTTCACAGCAACAACATTTTAAAAAAGCATGATGCAGGCTGAACTTCCTGTCCAACACCCACCACCTGCGGAGTCAGAAATAGATTCTTGTTGTTCCGTTTGATAGACTATTTAGCTGGATGGTGTGAGTCTTCCCCAGGTTTCAGTCCTGTCTTGCCCCTGCAATGCTTCCTGGAGTTTTCTCCTTGAAGCTTCAGAGAGGTGTATAATTAGTCACCTGATCTCCCTCCACAGATTACAGGTTTCATGTCATTACCTCCTGATGAAAGACTGCTCAGGTAGACGTCGCTGCCTGAGTCACCGCCGGCTTGTTGTTCCCTCTGTTTACTCTTTCTTTCTCACTTTTTTTGGTGCTTTTTTTTTTTTGCCTCCCTCCCCTCCGCTCCCCGCTCTAATCATAAAAGGAGTCCAAAAATCAAAGGATTAATTCAGCGTCATTGGTTTAAAGCAATTAACTGCTGTTCCGGCTAATCCCCAGAGTTATGTCTCAAATCCAGAAATTGGCCACTGGAGATGTGCAGCTCTGCCCACACTACATTGTTTTGCCTGGTAAATGAAGTTGAAGAGGAGTTCTTTACTTTGAGGGGGGGGGAAGTAGTTTTTCAAACTCTTTGATGAAAAAAGGAATTGTAAAAACTTTGAATAATTAGGAGGTTTATCTTTGCATTTCAATGCCTCCCCCAGTAGTTTTTTTTTTTTAAAGCAGCACAGATTGTTAATCCACCACATTCATTTGGGGTAATTAAAATAAGAAGTCTATTTATTCAATCTAAAGCCAGCCAATTTGCAAAAAGTTATTGGCTATTACAGTTTTGGCTGCAGGTTTTTATAGCTGTTCCTCATGAGAAACGGTTCTGTACGTTTTAATAAGCTCCTCATATCCCCGATTCTCCACACTGTGATTAATTTTGTCACAGCTCATAGAGAAGTTGAATCATTTAGGCTGGTATTTAACATTTTAATGAATGCTTTATGCTCTCTGGGAGATTTATTGTGGCATCACCGCATGTAACATCTATGTATAAACTGGTGCTAGCTGCTGCCTCAGAGGGATTACATATGAGGAAAAGCTTGTCTCAGTTAATTTCATGGTGTAGTAACCATACATGAACACCAGGGGGAGCTATGGCATCATATATGAAAACCCCTTCTAGGCAGTGAGATGTTTTTTCTTTCTATACATGCATTGCAGTCAGGCAGACCTGTATTTCCATCAGTTGTATTTCTACAGCTTCTTGCAATTAGCTATTCCACTTATAATTCTGGATTTGGATCAGATTTTGACATTTTTAAGCAAAAATTAGGTCTAATAAAGATGCAGGAAAACATGTGACACACAGCAGCCTGTATACTGGGACAGTGTTTGCAGGAAGTTGTAGTTTTATGTTAGACACTGAGGTTGTATTTGAACAGCAGGTAGGTGCTGTTTGGCTGAAGCACACAACAGGTTCAGCGGTTAAAGACATTATTCCTGAATCATTGTGTGCAAAACTGACTTGATGCAAAACTGCTTAGTTCGTGAAAGGCCTCACGAACAATTAGAAAATTAGAGATAAGCAGGGATATAGATTTATAATTAAATGTACTTAAAGATGGGGCAGAACTTAACCTTTTTTTAAAAATCATGGCAAAACAATTATTTCACGTTAACCCTAAAAAATCAGGCCAAAACTGTAAATAATGTCCCCATCATAACTTTGTATGTTGATAAATGGTAATTAAATCTTTTTTTTTTTAAATTACCATAAAATTACACAGTTTGAAATGTTTTAATCAGCAGGAAATAGCATTATTTTACAGATTTTTTTTAAACTATGTATATTAAGAATTGTAAATTGTAAATAATTATTTTAATTGATGTTTTACTGATTTCCCCTGTTGTTGTAGAATTACAGATAATATCTGTTGTTGTTGTTTTAATGTAAAAAAAAACACTTCATTTTGATTTGACCATTATAAAAGCAAAAACAGGCCCAAACTGTATATAACCTAAATCAAAATCTGTTGGTTTTAAAATTTGCTCTTGTACAATATGTGACCATAAAATTATATGGCAATATAATCTAGTAATTTTACTAGATCAAATCTAGTAAAATTGCAAATAAAAATAAAAATAAAGAATAGTTTACACATTAATTGTAAATAAATAAATAAATATAATAAGTAAGTAAGTAAATAAAAGCCTAACCAGGCCAAAACTGTAAATAATGTCTCCATCAAAATCTGTCTTGTCCGATATGTGACCATGGAATTATAGTGTTTTACAGTATTTAAATGTAAAACACTTTACATTTAAATACTGTAAATACAAATAAATTAATGTATTTTAGTACATTAATTTAGTAAATTAATGTACTAAAAATACATTAATTTACAGATATTTGTTTTTTTGGTTTTTACCATTTTTTTTTGACATTACAGTATTCCATTGTTTTTTTTAAAACATATTTTACTCTTTCAGACAGACTTTCAAAGTATTTTTTTTATCATATTTCCCCCCTAGTGTTAGTCAAACTATCTGATGCCCCCCAGAAAGTCAAGAAACAATCCTGCAAACCAGCAGTTTAGCAGACAGGTAAGTTAAACATGTAAGGATCTACATTCTATCAGCCCCACTGTCTAAATATTTGATCTATATTTCAGCAGGCTGAACACCTGAGCTGTAACACTGTAAAAACAGATGAACATGATAGAAAAACTACAACCTGCTGTCATTACCAGCCTCCTGCCATAACTCCTTAAATTCTACCCTTTTACTGCTGTTGATGCTCGGGGCTGAGCTCTCATTGTTCCCACACTGCTAGATTTGCAATAACTGTAACAGTAGCACTGACTTTATTTCCTAGATTACCTGCAGCAAATTGTAAAGAGGGCAAAAGTCCAAAGCCGTCATGCAGGATCAGAGAAACACTCCTTTGGCTCTGGAATGATTGTGTAAAGAAAACAAAATGCGCCTTCTCACTTGCTCTGTGGTGACAGCCCTCTAATTTGTGAGCCTATTTTTAGTCCCCTTCATCTCCATTCCCTCCTCTGGCCTGTTCACAGTGTTAAAGGCAGCGATCTGAGAGGTTATGTCAGGAATTTGCCGCAAAGCATGAGCAGAGTTGTGCTTCTCGATAAGGGACAAAAGGGCAGGTTGTAAAATGTTATCATGGACACATTTTCTACTACCTGATAATTGCCTTGGATGTGAAAGATGTGATCACATGATTACCTCCATGATCAGTGGCTGATTACACGCCTTTCTCTTGGCAATCATAAGTTCAGTCGAGCGGAGGCTTAAAATTTGACTTTAAACTGTTGATGTGCTGAAATTTAACACAAAACAGTCACAATAGCTCTGCAAACCCAATGATTAGAATTCACAAACTTATTCACAGATGGATGTTTTGATGCACAAATTCACAGAAGACATATCAAAAGATAACCTAGATCAGATTAGAACGCATCCAAAATGGTTTTGCCTGTTAACTGCAACATTTTCAAACAGAAAACCAACAAATAGAGCCATTAGCGCCAATCTCAGTACTTAAAAGCAACAAAACATTGGTCCTGTTTTGTAATCAATGTCCTACCAATCCCTGTTTTAACGGTTCCTTCTGTTAGCAGGTTTTACATGTTAGAACTGACCTCTTTTCTGGTTTGTCTGCACCTGATTCCAAAAAACATTCTTTCATTCAAGAGTACGTGTAACCAAACCGGCTCCAAACACGTCTTGACGTCAAACACTGCAGCCGCACCCATAATCCATACATTTACGCAAAGAAATAATAACCGTCATTAGTTAAGTAGCCAGCAGTGTGAACTGTTTAGGATTTTTTGTTTGTTAAAATAATATACCTGCATCATATTCAGTTTATATCAGTGTATGCAGTATACAAAACTCTGCTTTAATGATTAGAAGAATTTTTGGAATAAATTTAAAAAGTAGAATATTTTATACATCCACACACATATAGTAGATAAGCAGAGCTGACAGTTGGGGAACTGAGCAGGTTGTGGCATTCAGATGGAACTAACTAAACAAGACAGTGGTTCCAGAGTTTATCCTGAACAAATACAGAGTGGAAACGAAGCTAGTTCGATATTCCAAGTATGTTCTCTTTGCTTGGGTGAGTTTAAGATGTGCCATGATACCAGCATCATTACCGACTGATAAAGGCTTTAAAGTGACATATATCGGCATTGACAGGCAGATAACCCCTGTCAGACTATAGGTTCACAGTTTTGTTTGAAAATGTTCCATTAACATACAGGAGGTACGGTCCGTTCTACATGCAAGCTAAAAGGACTTCTCTTATTTAGTCCAGTGAATGTTGAAAAGCACTGTGTTTTAAGTCCATACCTGCCTGTGGGCCTTCACAATAAGTGGGCATAAAAATAACATCAACAATAGCAAACAAAACAATAACAACAATAATAACAACAATATTAACAACAATGACTATAACAACAGTAATAACAATAATAACGACAATAACAATAATAACAACAACAAAAACAACAACTTCAAAAATAATAATAATAACAGCGGCAACATTGTTAGGTGTTGTTATTGTAACAACAATAATAATACGATAACAGTAACAACCACAACAATTACAACAACAATAAAAACAGCAATGACTATAACAGGAATAACAGTAATAATGACAATAACTCCAACAACCACAACAATCATCATCCCAATCATTCCACGGAATGAGGTCAAAAATGTCACAAAAACGTCATACTGCGGAAAGGTGTCAAAAATGTCAGAAAAACATCATATGAGTTCAAAAATGTCAGAAAAAATGTTATATGAACTTAAAAATGTCTCAAAAACGTCATACCGCGGTACGAGCTCAAAAATGTCAGAAAAAAATGTTATAAAGGTCACAAAAAAGGTCACAAAAACGTCATACAGCGGCATGAGGTCACAAATGTCAGAAAAAATGTTATAAAGGTCACAAAAAAGGTCACAAAAACGTCATACTGTGGTATGAGCTTAAAAATGTCACAAAAACTTCATTCCACGGAATGAGTTCAAAAGTGTCACAAAAACGTCATACATCAAAAATGTCAAAAAACATTAGACCGCGGTATGAGATCAAAAATGTCACAAAAAATCTTATACCACGGTATGAGGTCAAAAATGTATCAAAAACGTCATACTACAGTCTGTGGCCAGAAATGTCAGAAAAAATGTTATACCACCGTATGTGGTCAAAAATGTCACAAAAACATCAATTTCTGACCTCACACCGCGGTATGACGTTTTTGTGACATTTTTGACCACATACTGCGGTATGATTTTAAAAATGTCACAAAAACATCCTACCACAGTATCCCTGACCTTTATTTTGGTAATATAGTTTGAGGGCTTCAACTTAATACTCTTTTGTGATAACTTTTCTGACTCTAGTGCAAAACTGTGTTAAATAAAATCGTACAGTATGACATATTTTATTCTGCAAAATATACTGACTGAGTAAGTTTATTTACATATTTAACGTAGAAACGAACACCGGACTGGTCGTGGACCTTTGATAATTAATTGTTACCTGTTGTAATATGAATTATGTAAATAAAATGTCAAACAACAACAACAACAAAAATGGTCCTGACTGGAGGCCGGAAGCAGACCAGAGTCTCAGACTTTTTGCCCTAGCTCTGTTAATATATCACTTTATTAACTTTTAAAAACATTTTAGGCGACAATGTAACCATGTAGATTACCAATATATGTTCACTTTATCCAGAAAATGCCTGGATATAGATTTTGTTCAGACGTTTCTGGGATGCCGTAACAATGCTGTAGTTGCCATTTTAAGATAGAACAGCTTCCGGTTGTTTTCAGAATAAAGACTCCTTATACTATTAAAAATGAGTTTGAAACAGGATGTTCAATGTGTTCGGTCCTATTTAGCACAAACCTAAGAGCAGCAGCAACACATTAACGGCCCATGCCTCCTAGCTAACAGGGGCTGTGAATTTAGAGTCATAAGTGTGTTATAAAAATCCAAGTAAGCATTTTTACTGGGTGCAAACTAAACGCTCCTGAGTGCAGGATGAGCCCTAAAACATATTAAACTGGAAGAGAAGCAACTGATCTCTCAATATCCATCTGACATTCTGCACATATGTCAGTGTATTTATTTGTATATATCTTATTCTACTTCTTTTGTTTTTTATATTCTTAATATTATTTTATTTCTTGCTATCTGCTTTTTTTAAAAAAACTTTATTAGCTGTTTGCACCAACAGACAGACAAATTCCTTGTAATGTAAAAATTACTTGGCAATAAACATGATTCTGATTCTGATGTTAATGTGAAAATACTCGATAATATGATTTTTTAAAACGTGTATTTGGCAGTTGATGAAGCATAAATTAACAAGCAACAACAGAACACAGGTTTAAAGTTTCAGTCAATTTCATGAAGCCTTTAAGTTGTGGTTAAGGCTAAAACTTAACTATTTGAATTCATTAAACTTAAAGTTATTCACACAATCAACTATGTCTGCAGATCAGTAGAACATACATACATCCGGGCTCACAGTGTACTCTCTGCAATTGGATGGTAAAAAAAACATGTCTATGTATCGGTAATTCAATTTAATTAAAGTAAGTTGGAAAATAAAGACATATAAGATACCTGCAAATCCCACCAAATCCCACCAATATTTTACAGGAAACATAGATATATGTTAGATCAGAGCGAGAGAAAAGTGTCGTCTGTTTGAAGTCCAAGTGTGTCACCTGATCTCAGTCCAGAACAACATGTATGTTACTGGCTGAATACTGAATAACATCAAAACATGCAAAAATACAGGATGGTGGCAATGCAGATGTGGCAGAAGGTCAGCAGGGAGGTGGGTAGTGCAGTCGCTGCATGGGGTTGAAAGCTAAATATTACATTTAATGACTTTATGTAAGAATTTTTGCCTTTCATCTCTCAAATATGTCAAAGAAATCCTGAAAATGGTGCAGGTACGGACTGAAAGGGTTTGTTTAATGTGCTCGTCAGCACCTTACACTGATGTTTTCCTGGATAGCAGAGCAAACAAACATCAGTTTAAGGTACAAAACAAAAAGGTGTCTCCATTTTAATAACCTCAGAACATATGTAATCCACTCTTTTATGGCAGTTACTTGGTATGTGTGGGAAGTACTGTGTAGAAACATGAGTCTATGAGTAAAACACTGAACATTTGTTGTCTTTGTTTCCAGGTGAAGGCATCCAGGAATTTAGAGCCAAGGACAGAAGCTGTGTGGATGGACCTTAATTCAGGTTTGGCAAAAAAAACTAAGTCCCTTTATGTTTTAGTTGTTTCTCAAAGTAGCACCATATATTCCAAATCATCCTTTATTCACTCTGAACTTTTACCTTAGAAGAGATTATTGTAGTGTTTACATGTGAGAGTTCGAGCACGAATGCTGCTTGTCAGTATCATCTTTGTTCAAGCATTTATTATCATAGCTCATGCCGCTTAATCGTCTGAACTCCAAGCAGTTTCTGTGCATTTTTTATTTGCTCCTGTCACATTTTTATTCACTGTGGGCTCATTTTTCACTGCAATATAAAGTCCTGCAGCTCTATGGAAACAGAACAACCATAAATAGAGATGGGGACAACTCACAACTGTCTTTTATGCACTATATAAATACGTTAGAAAGTCATAAATCATAAAAAAGAGAAATAAAGTTACATTTCCTTTATTTTTTATCTTACAAATATAAAAAACTGGAATAAATATGTACAACATTGTGCTTACATGTGTTATCAGTATTGTCAAAAAATGGTGATGCCACATAGTAAATAAATATATTTTACTGCTGACATTTTTAATTCATGTCAATACATGTCTCCTATCTGCTCTGGGTATACACAGCCTGTAGTTCAGCCTAGTTCGGCAAAAAAGTCCATGAATTTTTGTTAGGTCACTGCTGATCACAACTGAGTCACTACTAATGTCTTGGTTACGCTGAAAAGCAGAGATTTTTTTTTTTGTTTTTTTCAGAATCTGGTTAATTCAAACTGCCTTTTTTGATGTGTTTTTTTTAAACAAGGCATGTGGAATGAAGTGATTTGATGAAGTAACATAACATGACAGATGAGTAGTTTAAAGACTGCCGGAAAATTGAACAGGATTTTTTCAGTTTTTACAGTTTCTGGCACTGATAAATGGTGTAATGTAGGTATTTTTTACAAAGTAACATGCTTTCCTAACCTGTCAGCAGATTTTGGGATTTAGAGAGTTGCATTCCAAAGGTTTAAATCTGTTCTGTCATGACATAGACTTTACCCACTCACTCTCTGCTTTACTTTGACTCAAGTCATAATATAGAATTTCCTGAAAATCTCTGAGACTGCTGCTGCTTCCTGTTTAAAAAGGCCTACCAGGCCGCCAGGATAGCTCACTGAGTTAGGGTGTTGCCATGTAGGCACAGGTCGCCAGCAGTGGTCGTGAGTTCGAGTCCAGCTCACGTCCCTTTGCTGCATGTCTCTCTCCTCTCTATATCCCCTTTCACACTGTCTCTCCTCTATCATTAAAATGGAAAAACTCCCCCACAAAAGAAATATTTAAAAAAAAAAAAAAAAAGGCCTACCAAATGCTCATTGGAATGTAACTGAAGTACAGGCAGTGACCTAATACTGTTTCTATTGTTGTTTAGTTGTCTTCTCCCATCCACAGTAGTCTCCAGAGGCATTGAGCTAGCCTTGTGCCACATGACTGGATCCCACCACCCTCCTCATCATGTGACCTGTAAGCCCCCAGAGAAAGAGGCTCCAAACAGCAGCAATAAAAACAAGTGCAGCAACAATATGTGGTATGCAGCCTGGTGAAGACATTATCTGGAGTGGAATGTGGAGGTGGGGGATGAGGCGGTTTATTGGGGCCACATTTGCGTTTCCACACATCTGTTAGTCTGCGTGCTCATGTGGTCCGCATATGTGCTTTCATAATAAACATACACCTATTCGTTATTGCGTGATGTTATCGGTGGATTGTCGTTTTGCAGCCTGGCTGAAGGTGCGCAGGGAGCGAGCAGCGAGCCCGGTGTTGGGAGGCCGATGGGTTTTGCAGAGCAGCAGCTCCTCAGGGTTTGACCTCAGCTCTTCCTGAATCTGCTGGAGGGTCTGGAGCTGTGGGAGCTCTGTTTACCTGAGCTGTGTGTGGCCATTAAGGTGCACATAACACCCCTTACATCATACTTTTACATAAGAAACTAAAGTTACAGAAAACTGTGGTATTCATTTTAAGAATTGTTGCAGATGTTGTCCTTATTTATCTCGGTCTGCAGCTTACACTGATCAAACAAAAGTAGAAAATCATTTTATTCAAAGTGGATTTTTTTTCAAAATAAAATGTCACACTGAAGCAGATGATACAAGAGAAATACAAAGATAGATGAAAAAGTTATGTGTCATGTATAATGCATATTTATTTATTCTCACTTTTTTGGCTTGAGATTTAAAAAGGCCTGAAAGCATAAAATGTGAACATCTACAGGATGAAACAATGAAACACTAATACAAACTGATGATATTTTATGTTATTGTAATTCTGTGTTACAGCAGAGAAACAAAAATATCACTGATGTTTACTAAAACTGTTTTTGATCACATATAAAGCTGAGAACATGGTACATTTCATAAAACCTGGTTGTTATCCCACTTTGACCATAGTTACTGGTTCTCTTTCTCTCTATATGATTTACAAAAGCTAGTTTTCTCAAGTTAGACCTTAAAATCACCAGATTAGCTGCAACTGTTACAACAGCATCTCGTGTTTAATCCTGCAACCAGAATCCTGTTTAAATCCCAAAGAGGTCAAAATGCATGCAACACTTGAACTACAAAGAGCAACTTTACTCTTCATCGTGGCTACTCATTATGTCTTTTCGCAAGGTCTGGTTGTTTTAAAACACTCCCCTGCTATTCCCCCAAAATTTGAACCCAACAATAAACTCTGGCTCACTCCCACCAAACCAGCAATTAGGGGCGAGCCTCATTCTGAGACTAAGAGACTCCGGAGCCTCTCAACACGCCCCTACCGGCCAGGAATGAGGGGCCTCGCATCCTTCTCAAGACTCCAAAGGGGACATGTGAAGGTGTGCTGGCAGGAAGCCAACTGATAAATGATGCTGGAGGACAGTAAAGAGGGTTTAGAGCCTCAGCAGGGAGGGAGGGAGGGACTCTCTGTTTGTTCTGACAGTCTGTGGTAGAGTCCTTCTCTTAAACTGAGTCAGTCCCCTCAGACCAGGTTAAACTGACCACAGATGACTTGATTTCCATTTCTGGATCACCACAGTGGGCTGGGTTGGGGGTGGTTTGAGACACTAAAGTAAAATGTGGCTTTAAGTAGTTCTTAATAGAGATCCTTTGTTTTTTTCCACAAAGCCAACACAGAGGTTCTTTTAGGTTTCATGTACAGAAAACCTTTTGCTCAGTTTTCTTAAATCAAAAGCTCTGTGATCGCTATTGAGGTTCAGGATTAAGTTGTATCTTGGTGTTTTATTTTACTTTACATTATGAACATACATCTGTTCCTATCTGTTCCTTTTTTAAGTTGTCCCATCCCTCTTTCTTCTGGGAGATTGCCGTAAAGCATGCAGTCCAGATGCCCAGTAAAGAGAATGTGCCTGGATTTCAGGCCCCATAGCATCGTCATCAAACCATCAAACAACAGGTACACACTCAGGTACACCTGTAATTAAACCATAGGCTGGGACAGAACCCACATTCACAAAAGTCAGAAACTACAGTATACAACAGAAGTGACTACACTTCTTTTGCATTAATTCTAAGTAGAACATAATATTTTCTCTAACAGACAATCAAAAATAAAATACTATAGTAGGGACAATATTGTAAATACAAGCCATAAAGTAGAAACTCATAGAAACAAAACTGAATTTAGCTAAGTTTTCCAATTAGCCTAACTGCATTATTAAATGAGATGTAAACACCAGAACTTTCTCAGTATTGAGCGTATAGACGGTGTCTTATCTGCATGCGTTCATCATGGCTCCACATGAAAAAGAACTGCCAGAAGAACTGAAAAAAATCGGATTATGAGGCTTCACAAAGATGGAAAATGATACAGGACTGAAACTAAAAACAGTGTAAAAAACAGTTGCAGTAGTAATCAGGGGGTACACAACAAGCCGTAGTAGCACCAATCAGAGCTGCAGTGGTCATTTTCCTGAAATGGTGCCACAGTCAGGGCGCTACTCGTAAAATCTGGCTATGCAAAACAGAAAAAAAAACAGATGGGAAAGTGCCTCAGACTTGACTTTGTCAGAAGAATCTGCTTGTCAGCCTTCCAATAACACATATGTCCCTGTAAGTTCAGAAAATCTTGCAACATTAAATGTTCTAATTTGGTAAAATCTTCAGTTCTTTAGTGCTTCGAGCTGAATTTTTGTGTTTTTTAAATTTAATTATTTAATTGTGGCGATGACATGTCATTGCTCCTCTGACCAGCTCTTCTTTTATTTGTTCTCAACAAACCACTGAGGATGTTACCAAATGTGAAAGCCATCATAAACCCACCCCTTCCTGTTTGCAAGAACACTTGGAAAGACCGACTCGACTCAGTGTTTTTCACCATCAAATACCCTGTGAAAACTCATCAGAACTATCACACGTAGTGTCTGTAATGAGCCGCAAAACACACATTTAGTTGCATGGAAGTACCGCTACAGGCTGCTATTTAAAAGTCTTAAATGTACACATAATGATGTAAACAAAGGGATACTGACACTCAGTTTGTGTTGACCTTTGACATTGACTCGCCTTCTAATGCTGGTGTTAAATACAAGTACCTGAGCCATGACTCTCTGCCTGCTAGATAAGAATAATGACTTTTTATTGCCTCTGTTAACACTTTAGAGGAATTGAAAGTGACTGGAATCATGTCTCATGACTGCAGATGCTTAAATCACATGATTGAAATTCTTTTTAAACACGACACTGACTGCGTAATTAAAACAAACAGACCAAAGCGTGTTATTTAAGGCCTTCTGGTAACTTCTGCTTGTCCTTATCCATTCGTGATAAGATGTTCTGTAGTTTTTTTCCCGACGTGAGATTCGAGAGGGCAAGTTCACCGCAGCCTGTGTGGGTGTTGGTGTGTGGTGGGACAGTGCAGAGCGAAAGGGGAAAGTTTTCCCCTTGCCTGGAAAAGGAGGGGCGGGGACTGGGAATGGAGGCATCAGCAAGCCGACACACATTTCAAGAATGCCACACAGTCTGGGAGCTGAGCTCAACCCGCCCCCACAACCTCCACTTAGCCCTGGACAGGGGGATGGTGAGGTGCAGGGTGGTGGAGGAAAACATGACGGGCGGAACAAGTATTCTTTCATTTGAACGCTCACTCAGGTTTTTCGCCTCCGGGCACCGAGTCTAGACTAAATAAAAGGGAAGATAGCAAATAAATGTGCTAGTAATAAATAGAGCAGCGAGTGAGCAGATTTAAAATAATAAAAGCTGCAAAAGGAAAGCATGGTGTGTAATTACGAGCATAAAATGAAAATGTTTATGCTCTAAAAGATAGATCAATACAGCAGAGTTGTGTCTTAGTTACAATAGGGTAATAATTTAAGGCTATTTTCACCGTTCAGCTCACTGAGATGTTTTTAGCCTCAAAGTTGAGATTTGCAGCCGAATGTAATACAGCTGATTGTTTGAACATCAAAGGGGAATTCCAGCAGTTTTCATGGTTAGTCAGGCTACAACGAAAATAATGGAAGTGACCCCGATGATATCATAGTGATGATATCAGCTCTCTCCTAAAGTTTCAGGTTTATAACAGAAAGTCCTTTATACAGACAGGTGGGTCCAATAAAAGCCACTATCAAGTTGCATTTTAGAAAACTGCTTTAATGAATAACTCGCACTAGGGACTAAAGGTTAGGATACATATTCATGATTCATTCAGCACGTGCATCCTTATCTTTAATAAATGCAGGTGTCATACTTTAGGTTTGTGACTGTAAAAGGTGCTGGCAAATATTGGATGCACATTGATCAAACCCCTTAAAACTCATCTCTGTGTATCAAAGTCACATATCTATTTTTTTTTTCCATGAAAATACAAGGGTTGATCAAAAAGTGACAAGACAGTGCTCACAAAAATCAAAAACTGATTTAGTTTGGCTGCGATCCCCACCAAAGTAGTCTCCCTGTGCGGTGATACAGCACTCCTGGTGTAGCAGTAAAGCTTGTAATGCTCCCTGGAAGTCCCGTTGCGTAAACATGTCGAGCACCATCTGCGCTGAATCTCTTAAGCCGTGTAGAAACAGCGATACTTCAACTTGAATTTCACTTTGGGGAAAGAGGAAGAAGGCACAAGGAGGCAAAGCAGATCAGTAGGGCTCAATAAGGTGGGCAAAGAGCGAGAATGATGTTGCTGTGGCCACAAAACTTATGCGTGATAGAGCTTGCAACACATCGGAGCACTCACCACAGTTCAGATTTGTTGTGCCAGATGTGCCCTTTCAAACACTTCAGGATATTAGTAAAATTCTACCTTGACAGACTGACCCTGGCTGATTAGCTTCTCGTGCACAACCCCATGAAGATTGGAGAAAAGAAGGAGTATTTTCTTGATTCTCTCCTGACTTCACGTACCTTGTCTAGTTTTGGAAACTGCGGTTCTTTCACTGTGAAAAATGTTGTTTCTTCTCTTAGTGGTAGCCGCAGACCCACAACAAGTCAGCAGTGATGATACTTGACATGAAGGTTCAATTCAATTCAATTCAATTTTATTTATATAGCGCATATTTACAACACAAGTCGTCACATAGCGCTAAACATTGTAAGATTGTAGGTTGACTCCTTATGCTCTGTTTCTTCTGTGGTCCAGTGTGGGCTCCATGAAGAAATCACAGATGATCACCAACTAGTGGTCACAAAACAACACACAAGTCCATCTGTTGATAACACAGTATCCCGTGACGTCCTGACTCATGACAGTTACTGCTTACACATGTTGTGTGACAGTAACACGCATGTGTATCCTCACTGCAAACAGTCTTGGAACTTCTTGATCAACCCCGAAAATCCCTTCCTGCTGTTAAATGGCTTGGATGTGACTCTACACCATTGCCTGCTCTAGAATGTATGGATCCCTGCCTGTTTCTTCTTTTCGCAGCTTGAGCACACCGGCTCACTTACGACTTTGTTCAAACACTGTAAAACTATTTTGCGCTACACAATGACGAGTTGTGTTATTGGAGTATTTCAGCCGCATATGCTGGAACCGGACACCAATTCTGAAGATGAATACTGATACCGAAAGCCCCACCCTGAGATTTGTTTCTTGTATTTGTTACAAATTAAACCCTGGAAGTCTAATCCATGTTTGTGAGACTGTTGGTACAGTGCAGTGGAAAGTGGCAGTGCTCAAGTACGATGTTGACAGCTTAATTAGGGCCCGAAGCACTACAGTGCGTAGGACCCTATTGTTCCTCTAGTGTTTGGCGGTTTGGCGGTTTGGCGGTTTCTTTTTCTTACGCCACTTTGAACCTCAATTTGACCCCCTAAACATGCTCAAAAACTCACCAAATTTGGCACACACATCAAGACTGGTGAAAAATTTGATATTTTTGGGGAATTACACATATGAATGGCAAAATGACTCAATAGCGCCACCTAGAAAATTGGGCTTTAGTGGAGTTAATACGGCTAGTTTCACGTAAACTCATGAAATTTGGCACACATGTACAGTAGCCCGAGACAAAAACATTCCTGCTTTTAAAATTTCAAAGAAGGCTCAACAGCGCCCCCTAGAGCACGTAGTGTGCAGGCATTGGAATTTATCGAACTCCTCCCAGGATTTTTATCCGATCTTCACCAAATTCGCTGTGTGGCATCTAGACCCATCCAGGATGAAAAGTTATTAAAATCTTGTGGCTGCGTCACACGGTGTGGGCGTGGCATGGCGGCCATTTTGAACAAAAAAGCTAAACAGCGCCAACTAGAACACGTGGTGCGCAGGCATTGGAATTTAACAAACTCCTCCCAGGATTTTTATCCAATTTTCACCAAATTCGCTGTGTGGCATCTACACCCCTCCAGGATGAAAAGTTATTAAAATCTCGTGGATACGTCACACAGTGTGGGCGTGGCATGGCGGCCATTTTGAACAAAAAAGCTTAACCTCGCCCACTTCAACACGTGGTGCGCAGGCATTGGAATTTAACGAACTCCTCCCAGGATTTTTGGCCGATCTTCACCAAATTCGCTCTGTGGCATCTACACCCCTCCAGGATGAAAAGTTATTAAATTCTTGTGGCTGCGTCACACGGTGTGGGCGTGGCATCGCGGCCATTTTGAACAAAAAAGCTTAACATTGTACAATGGAACACATTGTGCGCAGGCATTGGAATTTAACGAACTCCTCCCTGGATTTTTGTCGGATCTTCACCAAATTCGCTGTGTGGCATCTGCACCCCTCAAGGATGACAAGTTATTAAAGTCTCGTGGATACGTCACATGGTGTGGGCGTGGCATGGCGGCCATTTTGAACAAAAAATCTCAATGGCACCCCCTAGAAAATGCTGTGCGCAGGCATTGGAATTTAACGAACTCCTCCCAGGATTTTGTTTCGATCTTCACCAAATTCGCTGTGTGGCATCTAGACCCCTCCAGGATGAAAAGTTATTAAAATCCTGTGGCTGCATCACACGGTGTGGGCGTGGCATGGCGGCCATTTTGAACAAAAATCTCAATGGCACCCCCTAGAAAATGCTGTGCGCAGGCATTGGAATTTAACGAACTCCTCCCAGGATTTTTGTTCGATCTTCACCAAATTCGCTGTGTGGCATCTAGACCCCTCCAGGATGAAAAGTTATTAAAATCTCGTGGATACGTCTCAGGGTGTGGGCGTGGCATGGCGGCCATTTTGAACAAAAAAGCTTAACCCCGCCCACTTCAACACGTGGTGCGCAGGCATTGGAATTTAACAAACTCCTCCCAGGATTTTTGGCCGATCTTCACCAGATTCACTGTGTGGCATCTGGACCCCTCCAGGATGAAAAGTTATTAAATTCTCGTGGATACGTCACATGGTGTGGGCGTGGCATGGCGGCCATTTTGAACAAAATCGCCATGTGGAACGAAATGGGTTTTGGAGGTGCAGGGATCCATGTAAAATCACCAAATCCACACAAATCCTCATTAATCTCAAGACCTAATATTTAATATACAATTCAGGAATGGACATGGTCAAACGGCTCCACAGCGCCCCCTAGAAATATTCAAATAGTCGTATAAAATCACTGCTTTATCCTACAAACATAAAATTTGGTACATACATATAGTATCCCAAGACCAACAGATTTGCACAGTCGAAATTCTAATCGGCTCGACGGCGCCCCCTAGACAAGGTCGTGTGGAGAGGAGTGCGGTGAGGAGCGAGGGCCCGTCCGACGCTGCTTGCAGCTTTAATTATGATTTTATGATTCGTCTTTTAGCGTATAAAAACACCATACATTACAAAAACTTTTCAAAAATTTAATTTCACTGGAGTAGGTCTTTAACAGCTGCTACTGGAAGGCCGGTGGCACAACAGAGTGTGTCCATGACCATGTGGTGTCATCCAGAACATGAAGTATGTCAGAGGTTTAGTCATCCATAGTCAAGCAAATGAAATCTGTTCACTAAATGTGATTGTATTTGGATTTAGTGTCCTAAAAGACAGAAGACATAAGTCCACAGAGAAAAGCCACTTTGGATCTCAGAGCCTGAACAAACTTCTGTGACTAACCGGAAAGCAGAGCTCAGTATTACTGAGAAACATAATGAAGAACAACAAAGTGGAAGTGAAACTAAAAACTAGTAGGACAGCCAATGAAAATAACAAGATGAAACAGGAGATTTGAAATGAGCATTTGCATTTCATGGATAAAACTTAAACTCTGATCTCCACCAATGTGAGCCGTTAGACGTGAGGACAAGCGCCAAAATCCTCTTTCTTGTGTTGAATTATACCAGAAAAAGTGTTAAATTAAAAACGATACAATTCCCATCAGGGTGAGGTTGTGTAGGTGTCCTAATCTTAAAACCTCGTGTTCTTTCCACCTTGTCACATCAGAAGCACGGGGACTGAGCCGCCTACAGGAAAATTCAATATTTACTCTCCACCAGTGGCAGCCTCCGAGCTTGTGCAGTTATGAAAGTGAATTTGGCTGCAGTGTTGGTGGTAAAACATTATGCAATCAAAAACGTTAAATTATTACATAAAGTTGCAGTGACATAAACTATAAATTAAGACTTTTGCTGTAGTGCTTCTGCAATTTCAGATTCAAGCAGTTGTATATGGACATATGCTCTCTGTAGTCCTTGTTGTTGCTTGAAAATAATGCAGTAATCTTGTAAGGTAGTCAGATTTATTGCTTCTAGATTGCAGAGTGGCTGAAATATCAAATGTAAAAGCTGTAATGGCTCCATGTTCACTTTGCAGCCCTTTGTCCTGCTGATAAACCCCCTGCAGCTGCCTCTTTGCACATGTAGCCACTCTCTTATCGCTGCTCAAACAGCGAAGGGCACCGACTCTGTGCTCAAAGTCACACAGACGCTCATATCTTCTGCCCGAATAGTTTATTTTTTTTCTTCAAGAGATCTATCAGGATAAAAGCTAGTGGTTATTTAGACTTTGATGTCACTGTGACAAATGCCATTTTACCCTGGTTCAAAGTGACTTGTCACTCTGTCACACAGAGCAGGATGAAGGCCGTCTTCCCCACTGACCAAAATAGCTGAGTGCTGTTAGCTTTAAGTAAAGAGGGAAACCACCTGTTGCGGGTACAGTTGTGAAAGCGTGCGGCTCTGCTGTCGCTGAAGTCTATTTCATATCTGACCATGACTGTACAGTGTAAGAGTTCGGTTGGGACTTCAGCTGATCCATTACAGAGTTGTCAGTAAGCATTCTTGGATGAAATCTCCGACCATATTTACAGATTTCTTTGCTACACTAGCTTGACGGCTGTGTGGCAGTATTTTTCTGTCAGTTCCACAACTTTGGTCTTTGGTTTTAGACCAGAATGTCTGATTACATGAGTTTGTTCAGACACTCGTGGTTCCCAGACAATAAATCTTAATGACACTGAATGTTTGTCCGGCACCATTACATGCGATGATTTACAGCCTAATATCTCTAAAAGTCACTTTTGCATTAACTCTAGCTTTACTTTGGCACTACTAAGGAAATGATAGCATGTTAACACGCTAAACTAAGTCTGTAAACATGGTAAATACTGTATCTGCTTAATATCTGCTTCACAGCATGGCCATTGTGAACACGTTAATGTGGCAGTTGTAGCATTTAGTTCAAAGAAACACTCACATAAATTGAAAAAAGCTTCTTCAACTTCACAAAGTCTTTTACTTTGCTTCATAGGAGATAGAAACACTTTTTCTCAAATAATTTCTGAATAAGAAGGTCAACACCAGCTGACGTGAGGGAATAATTACAATTTGCCTAAATGAAAACAGTTATGGAAGACGTCTGGCCAGTTGTCTCTGATAGAGGCCAGAGTTTTGTTAATTTCTTGTTCTACGACAAGCTTTTTTTTAGTGGTTAGTAAACAGCTGGGGTGCGTTCCACATTGTAATAAATTACTGTAAAAAAACAGCCAGATACTAGCAGTAGTGCACTGTTTTTCCAAAATAGAGTTAGACGCTGTAAAATCTGATGCCTTTCAGGAGTCAACAACAACAATGATTACTAACAGCACTCAGGGGTAAAAACTGACGGTGTGAACTGAATAAAAAGTATTTACACAACAAGACACAAGACAACACAACTGGATGAAAAATTACAAAAAGGGACACAAAACAACACAAAATGACAAACAAGACACAAAACAACATAAACTAGCCAAAACAATTACAAAAAGAAGATAGAAAACAAAGCGAAATGAGACACAAAATGACACAAAACAACACAAATTGGATGTAAAATGACAAAAACCAGACAAAACAACTCAAATAGGTAAAAAAAATACAATAATACGACATAAAACAGCATAGTATGACACAAAATGACAAACTAGACACAAAAAAACATATATTCGACAAAGAAAAGACAAAAATGAGAAAAAATGTAAAATGAGACACAAAGTGACATAAATTTGACATAAAATGGCAAAAGTCAGACACAAAACAACACAAACGAGACATAGAATAACGAAAGCCAGACAAAACAACTCAAATAGGAAACAAAACAACACAAACTAGAAAAAAATGACAAAAATGAGACACAAAACAATGCAAAAAAAGATACAAAACGACACAAGCATGACATAAAACGACAAAAACCAGACAACCACACAGACAGAACATAAAACAAAACGACACGACGTAAAATGACAAAGAGCAGACACAAAATGACAAAAACCAGACACAAACAGTGTAAATAGGGCACAAAGCTACAGCTACAGCTAACGTTGATTACAGTCAAAACACAATGCATATGGCAGAAGTACCAGAATGTCCTTCTACATCTGGTTAGATTAGTCAGCATGCTTTTCTTTCTAGGAATTCTGACACACAATTACCCCTTTAAGCTTCTAGAAAATTGACCTACTGCACAAAGGTTTCATCTGACAGCAACACTATTGATCTATGAATCACGCACCTGGTCACCGTGGGGTGTTTAATATTACGACAGACAGGCTGTGACGGCTAAGGAGTGTTTATTGTCTCAGGTGGTCCCGAAGAAAACACACGAAAGCTGAAATGCCAAACAGGAATTATCATTCTTGTATATGTGCGTGTGTGCATGCCTCTCTGTCTGTGCTCTGTGATCATGTTTAAGTAGACTGTTGCTGGCAAACACAGATGAGTCTTTAACTTCAGGGGTTTGGTGTGAGCAGGCAGTGAAAGGCCATCCAAAAGTCCTGGTTTGTAATGTAACTACAGCTAAACTGTAAAAGTTGTTACCTCTCTTAGAAAGTTTGGACTTCAGAGTTTAAATCAGTCGGCAGATCAAATAAAACTTGTGTCAAGGTTATGACAGCTGAAGTCATTTCAGATGAAATCAATATAATTCATGATTTGCAGTTTAAATCCCCGTGATCTGCTCTGAATCTTTATTTCATGGCTCCGCCGCCTTTGAGATGAGCTTCAAAGGGAGAATCTGACACGCGGTGTAGGAGGAATCTAAGTGATTAATGTTTTCTCTCGGCAGACAGGCTGCCTCTTGCAGACCTGCCACATGTACAGGAAGTGAAACCATGGCAATGAGGCCTTGTGTAATGTGTGACGCCAGTCGCCCCGCAGCATGCATTAGCTTGCGACTATTAAATATCACCCCAGGAAGCCACGATTATACTGCTGTTATTCATTGCTCACAATGTCTTATCATCTTGCTGACGTCAGGTTTTGTTCCAAAACAAGATGTTAATATTCACTTTTACAGCAAAAACGGTCGTGTTGTCTCTTTTAAAGACTTTATTTCTTGAGTGATTTAAATGAATGAGTTGCAACAAAGTGCAAACAGAAGCATTTACAGCGTAAACCTGGTGGATTTAATGGAAATGAAAACCTATGGAGTCATTTTTGTATTTGAGATATCTTTATTTATTTTTGGGGGGGAGTGTTTTTCTACTTTATTGGGTAGACAGAGACAGAGTGAAAGTGGGGCAGACAGGAGAACGACATGCAGCAAAGGGTGTTGAGCCGGACTCGAACTCATGACATCTGCTAAAGGACTGAGCCCATGTGGTTGGTCCTGGTGATGTTGGTTGGTTCTAGCATTTTTTTGGATCTATTACCCGACTCAGACCAGTGTGGTATTTTTTGTATTTGTTTTGTAATATTTTTGACCAGTTAAGCTGTTTTATCTATTTTTTTGCTCCACTAATTTTAACATTTCTTTCATTTGAGCTGATTTATTATTGTCTCTTTTTTAGGATTTTACAGCTTGTGCAGTTATAGACCCACAGGTGGGAAGTTTGCCGTCTTACGTTGTACATTTACCACTTGAACCCTTAGAGGTCTTGGCCTGCTTTGGTCGCTTTGAATACTTGTAATTTTGCCTGTATATGACAAAATATGTTTACCATGCCACTGTTTGGTATCTTTTTCTCCAGCACATCACCGCCTACATGGTCTGAAGATAATTTTTTCACTTTGACCTACTATATTAACGTATTGGAGCCAAAAACTATAAAATCAGATTTGAAAAAACGAAATGTTAAAAAGGTATTGTGCTTCTTACTACTGCAGTTGGATGTTCACTGTGCAGAATAATGCATGAGCAGTGTTACACTAGATGGCTATTTTTAATGGAGGAAGTTTCTGTGTGCTCACTTTAGATTTAAATATGAGCATGATTTTTAAGATGTCATGAAAGGTTAGGATCTAATCGTAATCCACAATACAAGTGACACAAGTGTGATGTGGAAACACGAAGCCTCGAGGTCCAGTAGTTAAAATGAAACCTATCTGCATAACCACAGAGTCTGGATCAAATCTAAAAACAGTTCCACTATTGAACATTCCTTGTAGAACTGCCTGTTCTTGACTTTCAGGAACACGCCTGACTCTCATAAGTAGCCTCAGTGTTCCTCCAGTGTGCTTTGGCTCAGCGCCGCGGATCAGACATGCATTAACACACTCGACTGACCATCCTTTGTTGCCAGTGGTAACTGAGGATAACGATCTCTCTTAGAGCTTGAGAGGAGGCTACCTTGACTGAGCACAAGGGTGAAGTGTGTGTCTGTGGAGTGTGTGAGCGTATCCTGGTATGTGTGCGTCACTGATCGCATATGTGGCTTGTTTGCACACACACACCGAAGCCAGTCGTAACGGCTGACTTGATCCTGAAGGTTTGGGATCGTCGTGTGAGCATTGTTTTTCTTTTGTTATCTCCTGCGAGTGAAAAGAACAGCTCAGACTGGATGATGCAGACGACACACTGATGACTGATGGCGTTTTTTCCACATATGTTGCTCTGCTGCATGCTCAATAACCAATGGAACATGTGACGTCGCTGAAATCCAGAAAAACAAGTCAAAAACAATTACGGTTATCGAAATAGAAACACACCTGTTAACGCTGGAAGACCAGATTTACAGCTTCTGTTAACAGGTAATTGAGTGCAGCAGTGTGCCTTCTAAACACGCTTCTGAATCGTGTTCCTTCGTGTCCACGAGTGGAGATGGACAGATGTTGTTTGTTGGCCATTACGGACACGATGACTCACTTTTCCCCCCGGCTGAATCATTCATAAAGTGCCCTTAACGCCGAGGCTCCCTTCCCCTGCCGAGCTTGTGATGAACCATTCATTAGCCTTTTAATAAAGACGGCCAGAGGGGCTGTTTGAGCCGTTTCCATTCCTGCTTCGGGTCAGGCGACTGAACCCGTTCAATGCAGAGAGTGTGACCACAGCTTCACCCTAGAGCAACCCCTCACATGAGAAAACTGTCACATGAGCCATGTTGTGCGCTTCGTGCTGCGTTGACCTCTTGTTTGCTTTACACTCAACTCACTTTGTCTTTAAATTGTGTTTGATCAGCTGGTGCGTTTCTTTTTCTCCTGCGTATCCTTCAGAATTCAGATTATACAGCCAATTTAAGCCACTTCAACACTTGAGAGACTTTCTGTTATTGCGTCAGGGTGGATTTACCCTGCGGTTTTTTAGTTTAGATGAACATTTTTTTTTGAACGCTGTTTAAGTTTGAAAGTTCCAACCATAAACCTGTGTTTACAGTGAAGCGGCAGCTGCCAGTGTAGGTTTAGCAATCCTCTTTATAATACTGCTGAGTGCAGTAACCCGAGACATGCTGTAAGGTTTATCCAAATCCGTGCATAGGTGACAACTGTGTCATATTAGCATGACAAATCTGGCTCTAATTTAAGGTTGAACTTTGACACCCACAACCAGTTTGACTTTGACCATTTTCACACAGATAAAAACAAGACACAATGAAGAAATGTAGGTGGCAATCATCAAGTTAATTTAGTATTTTGAGGGAAACTATAGAGCATTTAAATTCAGATTGTACATAGTATTTAGTTAGAAACATGTTAGCGCAATATGTCCACGGAAAAAACAAGCTGGCTGCAGTGGGTTTGACTATGCAGGCTACAAGTCACAATATGTATGATATCGATTGTGTGGCGTACCCTACAAAGTCATACAAAAACTCAAGAAGTATAGTCTATAGTTTATATGAGTCTGAAACAGGCTGCGTTTGGATCAGTTTTGCACCATTTAACCATCAAATAGCTATAAAATGTTTAAAGTTGCGTTTGAAAACTGAGGGAACTTTAGAGCTGTTTCTCTTTTTTTGCAGATGACATGTTTGTCTTGGCCATTTCCAAATCTAAGGCAAATGCTCTCTGCCGGTGGATTGTTCTCTCTGGGTCGGGAGTGAGTTGCTGCCCCAAGCAAAGGAGTTTAAGGATCATGGGATCTTGTTGGACGACTGATGGGAAAAGGAAGCTTGAGATGGACAGACGGATTGGCGCAGTGTTAGCAGTAATTATGTTGCTGTATTGTATCGTCATGGTGAAAATTGAGCTGAGCTGGAAAGCAAAGCTGTTGACTTACCAGCGGGTCTACGTTCCAATCCTCACCTATAGTCAGGAACTCTAGGTAGTGACCAAAAGAACAAGATCATGGCAGCAGGCAGTCAAAGTGAGAGGGCAATAAGGTTAGAAGCTCCAAAGGGAGCTTGGAGTTAATTTGCTGCTTCTTCTTGTCAAGAGATTCCAGCTAAGTTGGTTCAGGCATCTGATTAGAAGACCTCCTGGTCATGTTCCTTTGGAGGTTTCCCAGTCACATCTAACTGAGAGGCCACCCCATGGTAGACGTAGTACTCACTTAAGGATTACATATCTCATCTGACCTGGGAACACCGTGGGATTCCCTTACAGGAGCAGGAAAATGTTTAAAATGTCCTGCTCAGCCTGCATCCACCACAGCTGACTCTGGACAGGTGGAAGAAGGCTGGATGCAGGGATGGATCGATAATTACTGATCAAACATCACACGCAGCGCTACATTACTGCACAATTCACAAAACTGAATTACACAAAACAGGGCGATAGCAAAAGTCAGGATCTGTGAAGGAGACTGGACAAGTTTGACAGTTGAATTGCACTGCACTAAAGCGGATTTATTTTCTAACCCTGTTCTCTGCAAGAAAAAACAAAGCCACATTGCACCATTCCCTAATCATGTCTGAACACTGCAAGAAGCATCCTTGAAACGTTATGTCCTAGCTGGTAACATGCCTTAAATTTTTCTTGGTGAGCCAAGCCAAGCGTGGCCAATAGCAAGATACAAATCACTCTATTTGATGTGTGATGACCTTAGGTGATGGTGTAACAGTGTCATTTTTTCTGCGTAACTGACATTTTGAGGAATAAATGAGTATATTAAAGTTAACGTCCCTGGTTTATTATACAGTTCTCAACAGTTCCTTCAAATTTCAAGACAATGACAGGAGCTTTGGAAGGAATCTTTGATTACCAGGAATCACGATGCAAGGAAAGGGAAAAAAGTGAAAGAAGCAAGAGGTGCAATAGTGGCAAAGGCAATATAAGGATATTAGCAGTGTTTTTTGGCATCAAGTTCCAGACATCTTTTGCCAAACTTGCCAAGCTTAACCGAAACATGTAAACACTTGATTTGCATGATGTATTAAAGAAACAAGAACTGTGCCTGGCATACAACACACCAAGCAGAAACAGAAATGAATCTGTTTTCCCCAAATAAACCAGAATCTACAGCCCGAAATCGAAAGACCTCCTTCAGCAGATACTTTTCAGTTTCAGCTCAACAGCTGTAGGGTTGATTTAGTCTTTGCTGTGGTTTGCACGTATGAAGGCAGGAAATGGTAAATTTCTCACCACACTGTTTCGGAGTAGCTGAAGCGACACTACGTCAAAGGCTGGTGTGGTTTTCTTCAACATACCACAACAGCACAAGATGGAGGTCAAATTACAATGAAATAGCTGAGCTGACGCTTATTGTTTCCCTTCGGTATGCACCTTCTCCAAATCTTGAGTAAAGGAAGGACATGACAACATACAAAGCTTTGTAATCAACGCTAATGGAGACAGGCAGCTTGGTCCTGCAGAGTTAAGATCAGTTACATCAGTGTTGCATCAGAAGACCTGATCTAATCAGCTCACACAGCGACGGGACCCTAGGGGGCTTTTGTTCAGCAGGTGGGTCACACCAGCCACAACCTCAGGAGCTCAAAAAAGGGCCAACTGTCTCCTCTAACATACAGAACGAGGCCTCATTGTGATTAGAAAAAAGGCCTGAGGTGAAAGGCGTATTGCTCCTCTTCTGCCTATTCTCAGTCAAAGAATCCACAATACGTGGACTGACCTATTTTTGTTGGGAAGCGAAGACTGAGCCTGTCTCAGGTTAGACTCCCCCCAGAAACTCCCTGCTACACTAGAAGTGTTATGTAACACAAGCAGGCCTCCTTCCCAGAAAAGCAAGGTTGTGCTGCGCAGGAGAGATAGGGAGTATAAACACTGTATCTGCACATGTACTGTTTGTGTTTCACAAATAAGGAAGGGAGGCCAGATATCTATGAAAAACACACTTTATCTCAATGGAGCTAAAATAAATTGGCCAGGAGATTGATGAGCATGTCAGAGTTATGCAAGCTGATTAGAAGGTTTAACATAACGTCTGTTAAAAATACTCTTAAAATAGGCCTAATACACAGTCTTTGTCTGTTCATACTGAACTGAGACAACAGTAAGCATTCAGAAGTCTAACTAACTTTAAGTGAACTGTCAGATAATACACTTAATTTAAAGATTTCCTGACAACTATCAGATGTTTCAGCTCTGTGTACACAGAAAGATCTCTTGGTGGTTGGAGCATGTTTCCATTGAGGCTTCAGCTATGTTATTTCTGGAGATGATTTATCCCCTGGATAAATATTTGTCTAGGCCAGTTGTTTGCCATCTTTTTTGGCTTGTGACCACTTCAAATGACGTAAATGTAGGGCCTAAACCTTAGCTTTCAAATTAGTCAGGTAAATACATACAATATTGTAGGGTCTTAACCTACATGTTTATATGTTATAATAGATATTGTAGGGTCTTACTTAACCTTAATATTTAGACTTGTAAGAGATTAGAACTAGCAAGCCGCTTGGCTCAATGTCGGCTGTTTTAAATGTGCTGTATAAGTAATGGTGACTTGACATAACATGACATAGCTGTTCAGGCTTCGAGTGATTTTTTTTCCTTATCTACTACAAAATCAAACTTCCTGAGGAAGTAAAAGTACCGGTAGGCCTTATATTACAGGGAATGTTGCTATTAAGAAAAAATATCCAGCAAGCTAAATGTTTTTTGCCAAAAAAACAAACACACAAAAAAAACCCCAAAACTTTGTCTTTTAAGGTCTCAGAGTTTCAATCTGGGTTAATAAAAAATATTATAGTATAAAAAAGCCTGTTGGAACAAACAACTTTAAGATATTTACCACAAGGGCAAAGATGTTTCAAAACACTGACCCGATAAATTCAAAGTCAATTATCATGTAACTAAAGTCACTTTGGCAGCAGTTTCCTTTCTGAAAAGCATCAGCTGAGCACGTTTCATAGAAAGATGTACCATCCTGTCAGTAAATGTTACATTACCTACTACAAATAGTCAATGAAGATGATTTAAACAGTATTTAAAATTTTATGCAGACTGAGATTAAGGCTATGACAGCACATTTTCAAATACTGCAAAGTATGAATTACCAGTCTAACCCGTCTTTCCCTCTGTGGAAACTGTGCAATTATTCAAACGATGAGACAAGATGCAATGCAAAAATTTTTTAATGCAGTAATTAGACTACAAGGAGAGCGGTCAAAAATTAGAAGAAAACGTTTTTTTACATGCGGACGTACAACTCCGAAGCAGAATACACAAATAAATAAACTGTAATATTTAAATGATCGGTCCCCATTCCCCCTCATAAATTTACAGAAATACTGGATTCCACTCACATTTCATTGAGTGAAAGATTTGTTAGCAATCTTATGTCCTCTGTATAATTAGGTCTTGCTAAAAATAAGCTGTCATGAACTCCATCTACCACAAGTCAATGCAGCATCGCCAGTGGTACAGACCTGCTGTAATAAAAGGAGATTATGTGCTTAACTTTAGCCCACGTACGAGCCGGTTCAGATGTTACTATAGAGCTTTGTGTGCTTATCTGTAGTTAATGAAGCTACACATTAGCTTTTACCTGTATGTGTGTATATACATTATATATATGAGAACTTCTTGGGCTGAATTTAGACACTGATAAGCTGGGGGAAGAGTTCATTAGCAAACACCTCGTCCCAGGAGCTTTCCGAGCACAGGGGAGAGGACATGTCACTGAAAGGGGAAGGGGACCCTTCATATCCGGAGTCGCTATAGGTGTCCGCCAGGCAGGCTTCCTTTTCCAGGCTGCTGAGGGCAGCGGAGGAGCTTCCAGAGAAAAAGTCATCCACCTGACTGTCACAGGTGGGGATGACCACTTCCTCTGGTTCGTCTTTGATGCAGACGGTCTCCTCTTCCACAACCACCTCAGTAACGTGGAAGGAAGCCTCGTCAATCTTCTCATCTGTGCCGCTCTCCAAGTCGCTGCACTGCCCGTCGCTCACCTCCTCCACGGGCTTTGTGTAGATGTGGTCAAAGTGGATCAGTTCATTAAGGGTCTCCAGCTTAACTGATGGGGCCCCCACAGGTGCAGGTGTGGCGGCAGGTACTGCGTCCCCCCCTCCGACCAGCAGCACCTGCGGCTCCTCGCACTCCTCTTCACAAGACTTGAGGAACAGCTCTGGGTCAAGGATGTCCAGAATGCCCAGTAGCAAATCAGACTAGAGAGGGAGGGGGCAGAAAAGGGGAAACCGGATTAGCCCAGTAACCCATGACCCGACTCTGGTGTTATAACAGAGCTTTCTTGGAAACATGGTTTTAAATCTCAAGCCACAAATCTTGGCAGAGACTTACCTCATTGTCTGTACTGTCAGGACTATCTGTATCCATTGAGAAGTCTTCAGATTTAGGGACTGCTGGGCCTGCACCTGCTGCGGAGGCACACGTAGCCTGAGTGCTGCGGACTCAGAAGACCCGATCCCCAAACCTGCGTCGTTCCCGTTGGACAACAGTACCTGAACCTTTGACAGAAAAGAAGAAAAAAAATGAGCAAATTGAGCAAATTAAATTTCCCAGTCCCTGCAATCCAACCCGCCACACTTCCCCCTTTCCAACTCTACACTGCAATCCTACCTTTTCTTTCGAGTCGAGGGTGTCCAACCCAAGTCTCTGTCTCAGTTCCTCATTTTCTGTCAGGAGGCCGCCCGTTTTTTCTCGAAGCAGCCTGTTTTCAATGTGTAGTTTCTGATTCTGCGGAAGGCGAGAAAAAACAGATGTTTGTACATGAAACTTGCAACTGTTTATTGGGAAGGGAAGCATGAAGGGTCTCGGTGTGCGAACGAAAACTAGATATGAAACTGCACTGAGCTGCTTTGTATATCTGTTGGGATACGAACACATCATTTGTGGTGCATTTAGTGGCATGATTGTAGTGTTTGAAATGGAATATATGCTTGTTGCAACATCAGAAGACATAGTGGTGATGTGGGGAGGGGGATGGTTAAGTCTGGGATGTGTATTTGAATGAGGATTTTTTTCCCTCCCTGCCTAAATGATAAAAATACATAAACAAATGAAATTACCTCCAGCTCCAGCTCTAGGACTTGTTGTTCCAGCTCTCCCATCTTGGCCTTTTTCCTGTCTCTGGCTGTCTGAGCTGCCACTCTGTTCTTGAGTTTCCTAGGAAAAAAAAGAAGAAGGAATTTAAAAAAAACACACACACACACACACATAATTTCCGTGCTGACTAAGCCCCCCTCCCTGACAGGACTTGGGTTCAGAGTACTGCGCAATCACCGGCCATGTTTCTGCCACGCAGGCATACCAGGATATCAGTGTCCGGGTGGGTCCAGCCGCTGTCAGAGCACGGAGCTGGCTGTTTGACAAGCTAGTTCAAAGTACAGGGGAGATACGAAGCCATTTAACTTCATCCTGGGCCGGGTTTAAACAGCTTAGATATCCTCTGTGTAATACTAGTCGATGCAGTATCCCGCTTGGATTTAAAGGAGATTACTATTGTGCTAATGGATCAATATCTTTGGGCGTGTCACTGCCAGGAACAATAGCCGTGTTTAGCAACAACCCCCCATGTATAATTACACTTATTTTTTTCATAAAACTAACCTGCGAAGTGCTTTCTCTTCCGGACTCAAGTGTGTGAGCCTCTGTCGTTTTCGTACCGGCGGCCCCGCAGAAGTGTTGGAGTCTGAATCCGACGACACCTGGTTGGCCGTTGACGGTAAAACGACAGAGATGGGCCGGCTGTAGGCCGTCTGTGAGCCGGTAGAAGAGCCGGTCTGCTTTCCGGATATGAGGAGCACTTTGTGTGCGCCCCCGGTCCCTGCTGCTACCACCACCATGTTTGAATATCCCGTCAGCGCTGTGTGAGATCAGAAATTACCGGGTATCCGTGTTCAATTCGGTGGAAACCTTGAGGTTTCCCTGCTCACCCGATGACCGACTATTCTCAACTGCTTACTAAGAGGCGCTGCGTCTGCTATCTTTTCTACTGTCGTGGTGACACCTGATTGGCTCTCAGGGCCGCTGACGCAATTGCTTTACGACCTCTGATTGGTCTTAGTGCTGATGAAATTTTGCATTACAAGTTTTACAGTGACTTCCTTGTTGGTGTAACTTCCCATCAAGACAGTTTCTGGTTCAAGAAAACAATGTGTTTTTTAGCCTCTTCTCTTTCTTTCGAGGAGTTGCATCAGATTTTACCCAAGCAGACCTGCTCTGTCCACAACAACACACCATAAACTTTCACTGTGTTGACCAATGTGTACTATCTATAATGGCACTTTGTGTTGGTCTGAGAGGTCAAATATTATTGATTTTAGAGCAGCTTTAGTTAAATTGAGATGCTACAGGCAAAACATAGCATTTATTACTCTTATTATTAGTTTTGCAATTGTTAATTTAAACATTTTCTGAAAATTTTGCTTATATAAAATGTCTTCTTTCAGATTAATGGAAAGAAAGTGTTTGTTTTGCAACACTTTGTCTCTTTGCCTCTCTCAGTTTCAGTTATAATACATATCTTAAAGGACTGTTTCCCTTAAAATTTTTCTTATACTCCAAGCTGGCACTTGTATGCACTATACTTTCCAGTTTTACTCCTAGCCACATATATTCTGAAGGCTTTTACTGAGGGTTCTGTTCATATATCACTCACAGCTTGATTTACACAAAATTGTATTGCGAAAACTGAAGGATTTTTTAGTGACAGTATTTTTTTGATTTATAGTATAATAAAAATAAGACATCCAAAATCCCCTCTTTCAAAAACTGTTGGCTCTAATATGTCAACAAAATGAAACAACAACAACAAAAATCCAGTGCTTCTACTCTAGAGATTAAAGCAAACTATGGCATTTAATGATATATAATACGTAATTTGCATATTTAAACATACATTTTCAGAAAACGTGTAATACAAAAAAGCCATTGCCTTGCTTCAAATAATACACCAGGTAAATTTTATGGTTGTTTTATCGTATTAATCTGTAATGTCTCCCCTTAAGAACAGAAATGCAGCTACAGATTAATTTACTTTCACTTGGCTCCAATTTACTGTTAGTTGGCCTCTTTGGCGTCTGTATGCTGCCTGCTCTTTGTCTTGTTTCCTCATTCTTTTCTTCTTCTAAGGAATTCAATCGAACAAAAACAACAAGCTTCACCGCTGTGATCTTCCCTGAAATGTTCATTTCCTTCTTCTTGTAAAGAACTGTTGGAATGATGGAATGGTAGTTTGCCTTGTCGGTTAAGTGATTCCCGTCAAAGGAGATTTTCTGTTCATTTTAGATAAGTATTTAATTTTATAATGAGCCTAAGTGCAGTCACCAGTGGTTGCAGCGACTTAGATGAGTCAGTGTTGTACTTTTTCAGAATGAGATTCTTTGGGACCTTTATGCTGTGGTGATTCATTTATGTGTATATGATAAATTTAATTTGTAACATTGGGATTAAATAGCAAATTATGAGCTCTAAAACCGGTAAATTATATAATGACTTAATTTTCAATAAACTAAAAATGAAGATAGATTTTTTGCTTGTCTTTTTTGTTCATTAAACCTTGTGTAAAGTCGGCCTACAAAGGTTTGGAAAAAAAATTATGCTTTTTTTGAGCCATAGGAGTAAATCATAACTGAAGTATTTTTTTAATTTTTTTTTTTTTTTTTTTTGCTGCATAACAAAACAACCGGATGTGGTGACAGCAACAAAAGAAAGCTGAGCAACCACACCGTTGCCTGCTTTGAACAAAACAAGAGGTGAATTTCTCAACTCACAACATGTATTGAAGAGAGAGTCTCTGGTGAAAGATATGAACTGGTAGTTTATGACATTGTTAGCTTACAATGTCGGTAATGTGACAAGAGTGTGTAGCAATCCATGCAACTACAGTAAAACCTCTCAGCTGGCTTTGAGCTCTGCGTCAGTGGACAGTCATGTGTTGTTTGAGATGACAGTGTCACACAAAAGTAAACAGAAAGAAACTGTGGGGAAGAAACACATCAAGCAAGTTCACAAGTACACCCTCTTCCTGGAGCTCCTGTTTGTCCTTAAACAGGAATTCACATTTTTACGGTATCTGGCCGCCATTATTGTTTACAGCTTGTAGCCCTTTGCCCCTGCAGTCTGTCACCTCAGCAGCAGTAACTTGCAGCAGCGAGAGCAAACAGTGGCCTGTTTGTGAAGCTTTACCGGCACTGCAGAGTCAACATCTGAGAGAGTGAGAGTCTGGGTTTATGATGTATAGTATTGAAGAGAGAAAACAGGATGTGCTTTATTTCCACCATAGTAGGTCAAAGCAAATGGGGAAATATGTGTAGCTTTGGACTTCCTGATTTCAAGTTTCTTTATGTCAAGAAAGTGAATATATGTATATTGTTAATATTATACAGTATTCTCTTGTCATAAGATGAATCACGGCTAGTTATTTCTGACATGGAAACTTGCTTGGGGTTGTCCCATGATGGCAAAGATAAATGTCACATTTGCCGTCAGTGAAGAGGCCTGCGATATTTATATAGCTGTCAAGTTACGTAGAACCCACCGTGGGATGGAGGTGTAACAACTCCAGAGAATTCAGAAAATGTCCGTCATGTATTTTGTGTCAGTCATTCTACATTCTGTTCAGTGCACAAAGCCGGCAGGTATCTGTCATCAATCAGACTGTGAGGAAAAGTGCACACTGTCAGTTAACAGTCAAATCACATTGTAATTTTTCTGCTGTGTGGTTTAAATGCAAATGAAGTCTTCAGGCTGCAGTGTTTCCCTAGTAGTGGCTTCATACCATTGTTTAGCTTATAGGACAGAGTGATGTAAGTGCCTAATTAAAATCCTCTTAATACATGATTTGCTTACATGGGTGTAACGACACAATGTGAGCACAAACAGTTACCGCACAACGAATACAGCAGGAGACAATGAGATTAAAGCTCTCTTAAAATATAAAGGTCTTTGTTGCCTAAGTGGTTCGAAAGAATGCAAAGTGCGTTTGGAGAACACTTGAGCTGGATCTTAAAGTTCACACGCAGTGAAAAGGTAGTCTTGAAGGAAGGCCCTGGAGCTTTTTGAAACTTCTTATTCATTAAAAAGCAACTGATCCAAATCAAACACTTCTTCAACACACTACTGTTACAGTGTGTCTGGCAACCCTTCGAATCCCAAGCAATTTTTGTACATTTTTGGCTTCTGTCACATTTTTACCCACTTTAGAGTCATTTTCACTGCAATATGAAGTCCCACACCTTTATGAAACAGCACAACTATGGCCAAAAGTATGCAAGAGTATCAGTTACAATGCCATAAATTACAAAAAAATGAAGTTGAATGTCTTTTTATTATATGATATCTGTTTTCAACAACATGAAAAAATTAAAATCAAGACAGTCAACTGCTCACAGTGGTTACCATTACTGAAAAAAAACGACTATAGAGTTATCTATACTATATATTTTTCAAAACTGCTTTGTGTAAACACTGCCTGCAGTTCAGCTGAAAATTAATTAATAATTACCTGCGCCAAGGAGGTTATATGATGGCCAGTGTTAGTTTGTTTGTTTGCTTGTGTGCAAAATAACTTGAAAAGTAATGGACGGATTTGGATGAAATTTTCATGAAATGTGTGAAATGGGACAAGGAACAAATGATGAAATTTTGGGACTGATCCAGATCACCGTCTCCATCCAGGAATTTTTTTTAATGTAAGTGTAACCGGGTGGACAATTAAATGCGGTTTACCCTAAAAGCCACCAGAGGGCACTCTTGTTTTTGGGGTAACCCCCTGTGACCACATGAGATTTTGGGGCTCCATGCGTCAGACAGTGACAATGATGGAGTTGTCTTTACTTCCTGCGACGTACGCACAGTTGGGCCGGCATTCTTATCTCCGGTTGTCTAAGAAGCTGAGAGGCTGTTAGGAGCTGCTACGCTAGAAGCTGCGCCTGTTCATTAGGTCGAATAGGGAGAACGCCGCATTGTCGGTAGGAAATTTGACTTGTATGTAATTACATTTGTATCTATTGTATTTGTATCTATTGTATCTGTAACGTTCCATACAAAATATGTGAATTGGGAGATTGTGTTGGGGGTGGGCTGAAGCTCCTTGGCAGAGGTATGTGCTCTCTGAGAGCTTTTCTAGTTTTTGTTCTGTGACTGTCGGTTACTAATGACTTCTCAATTGCACTAAAGAGCACAAAATGTTTTGTTTTTTTTACAGAATTTAGTTAGAGAAAGCAATTCCCTTTTGGGTTGTTTTTTAAAATGAGACATGTAGAACAAAGGGTTTTTTAATAAAATCTCACAATTTCAAGCTTAGATTTTCGTCAAGTTTCCCGACAGAACGACACATTACATACTGTATGACTACTTCAGGAATTGTTAAAACGTTGAATATCTGACTGGTCTTTCTGTTTTTAGAGTTGTTGCTCTGATAATTGTGGTAGCCTGCTAGCATAGGTCAGGACAAAGACTGAAAACTGGGGTTAACAATTCACCTGGCCCCGTCCATTAAACATATTTAGAGGTCAAAATGCTGAGATACTTTAATTTTGAGGTATATTGTTCTCTAAGTTCTTTCTCTGTAATATTAAGCAGTTTATTTGGGGGAATTATTTATTCCTGAGTAGTTGTAGAACAGACATGTAGGTATAGGTAATTTTGAAAGTTGTAAGGTTTTAAGGTTTTTTTGGCCTGTTAAAATTTCTGCTGTCATGAACAAAAAAAAAGCCCACAGCTGAGCATTTTCACCTTGAAACTGTAGCATACTGATGACACACTCAAAAACATGGATCCAGACTTTTGGTGTTTCATATACGACAAACCTAAGGAACCAATTTATGTCAATTTGCATGGTGGGCCTTTCTTTATCATTTTTCTTCTTCAGAATCATTTTCCGGCTCGAACATGTATGGCTGAATAACTCTGATATCATAATTTCCCATTTGTAGTTTTACAGTGTATAGGCAGAGTCATAGGTGAGCTGGTGTGCTTGAGCTGCAGTGGGTAGCAGAGGGGTGGACTGAAATCAAGCAAACATATTTTAGAATTACATCAAAGCCATTTTTAAGGAAAGGGATTATTTTAATGGAGAAAAACCTACAAAAATATAACCTTGATACACTGAGAGTAGACTTTAGGGTTTTAATCAGTGACCAGAGAGGGACTTTAAGCTTTATTAATCAGCCAGATGAAAGCCTCACTTATGAATAAAATGTTGAGCGTTTGCATCTGGCCTCAGAGTGAACACCACCTTGTCTGTTACTGTTAGAGAAATGAAGGTAGAAGGAGTACTATTTTAAGCTTCAACCCACCATCATTACAGTCAGCAGACCAAAGTTTTATTCAAAGGCAGATCATGCATAATAGGAAACACACTGCAATCTTCCTTTAACTCAAAAAAAGTGTAATGTGTGAAAAAATAAAACACACCCTTCCTCAGTTTCGCTGCCAAAGCCTTCAGCGTGATTTATACCGCTGTATTGAATCTACACAAGGGCCTGCTGTGAGCATTCAGACTTGTGTGCTGGTGTGCGTCTGCATCACTCTGCAATGACAGTGCCAAAATGCTAGTTAGCGGTGGGGTTTCAGCGCAACAGTGCTGAGTTTCCTCGTGTGTTTCAAAAAGTGGTGGCTGAAGCAGAGCAGATGATGTGTGGAGTCAAAACATGTTGAAAAATAGTTACTTTTACTGAAATTACTTCAACTCAGAAAAGGGAGAAGACGTTACAACCATTTGGGTCTATCCACAGAATGATGGTGTTATAAAAACAGGAAAACAGCGTTTATCTACACTGACGAAACACTGGCTCTTACACAACTCGTAATCTTCAGTCAGACACTGAGGGGGATGCAGGTGTAATTAGAGCTGTTAAAAGCTTTACCTCCGTAACTCCACTCCCATAACACAATTAAAACACTAAAATGTAATTTTGAGTATAATGACAGGCTTATCTCAATTATTCATATTCAATATACAAATAATTGCTTTAATACGAATAATTGCACCACATTAACCTGGAATCTGTTGGGTGTGTAGAATAAGAAGGATCATTATGTACTGTCAGATCCTGTCTTAATGAAGTCACAACTGTCTCTGTTAAATGCATAAATGCACATTTTACTATCAGTTTAAAGAAGCACATGTCTTTTCTGCTGTGGCATGCAACAGTTGTTTACTTAAGTCATATCTGAAATGCTGCCAGCTGTGGGCAGCAAACAGCAGTCTAGCAGGTTTTTCACCATCCTCAATTACATTCAATGAATCCTCAACGACGTTATTGCTTCAGACATTAATCCAACACGCTTCAGATCTGTCTGAGTCACTTCAACAGCTGTACATCCACAAGCATATGTCAATATATTTTGTAATACATATCCAAAGGTGGAGTAGCGCTACCTGGACTCAAGCTGGGGCTTGATCTACCCCAACTGGGTCAAATGGGTGACGATGTGAGATGTTGAAAGACCTGAAATACCCCATGACCCCAGGAAACATTACTGATGATGTGTCCAGGTGTGTGAAGATGATGCAGCCATGTGTAGAACTAAGAGGGGGTGTCACACACATTTGATTTTTCCTCAAGAAACCTAAATAAATATCAAATAGCAACATCTAGCTACAGGGTTTGTAAAAGGAAGGACATATTCAGCATATTTTCTACTGTGTTTTGATGGGGACAGACTGGCATTCATTCACTGATGGTTAAACCTGAGCTCTTGCATTAGCATTAAGAGAAAGCCAGATGTAATTACAGTCTGTTGCATATTTCATTTTGTTTCACCTAAGCATTGATGATGAGTAAATGCAGTATTTTACTAGCAAGTGGACCGATCCCAGTTGTTGCTGCAATTTGTAGTTACGTTTCTTGGAAGGTTCATGTGGAGACACAGCATAGAGGTACAGCATTGGGTGCAGATTCGACACATAAGTATAAATCAAGCTTTAGTTTGGTTCCAGTAGCTTATGATGGCCACAGTCTGCAAACTTTAAAAAGATATTCCTCCATAAAAGATGCGTCAGGACACTGTACAGTTGATCTCTATTTTTAACATTTACTGTCTTCCACTCAATTATTGTTTCCAAAATGACAGATGACACAGTCGGACTTTAATTTTAATGTTATTGTTACCAGTCACACCATAGTTAAAGACTGGAGACCTGTCATCTGGTGTTAACAGCAGGTTAGCTTCCATTTTCGGTGTCCATTTACTCATATGAAATAACATGTATTGCAGAAGTGAGGCCTCACAGCTAGAAGATCCCCGGTTCACTTCCCGGTTAGGACGCCTGGGACCTTTCTGTGTGGAGTTTGCATGTTCTTCCTGTTTCCACCGGGTACGGCTTCCTCCCACAGTCCCAAAACATGCTGAGGTGAACTGATTATTTTAAATTGTCTATAGGTGTGAATAAGAGTGTGCTTGTTTGTCTGTCTCTATGTGTAGCCCTGTGACAGACTGGCGACCTGTCCAGGGTGTCCCCTGCCCTCGCCCTAATCGGCTGGGATAGACTCCAGCCCCCCATAGGACCCTACAGAGGATTAAGCAGTGGATGGATGTAGAGGATAATGGATGGATGGATGTAGAAGTGAGTATTAAAACTGTATTTGTGCTGAAAAAATGGGAAAAAAGTGATACTATTGATTTGGATTTGTGTTAATTTGAGCCTTATTTTCCCAGTGTTCATATCACTGCCCTGCCCTTTTGATCTACATTAGAAGGAAATAGAATTAGTTAAAACTGCCTCACAGTAGGTGTGTTGAGAAACTGCATCAGTGTCAACATGGGACTAAGTGGCTAACATCACTGGCTGCCTTAAATCACTGGTTACACAACCTGGATTCAGATAATCTTCCTCAGAGGCTCTGAGGGAGACACAGCTAAACCTATGTATAGTCTGCCAGGGCTGCTCGGCTCGATTCGACCGGCACTTAAACACACACACACACTAGTGCAAACACAGTTACACTCACAAACGTAGAAGTGGGGATCCTCCCTGGAGCTCAGAGCTGGAGTCTGTGATTAAGGTGGGCGGATCCTCAAAGCCACAATTTGAAATGGATGAATCGCAAAAGCATAAAAAAAGATTCTCAGGGCGTTAAAAAAAAAAAGCAGTCATTTCTTCCAGATGGGGACGTAACGGTGATGTAAGAAATGACCGGGCCTTGCAGATTAAAACCGCAGCCTGTGGTGTTCAAACTGTTGTACTTCTCTGTCTGAGCACACTGTGGTGGAGTTCAATTTGTCTCAGTGCTCTTTTCTTTACCAAATCTCCTCTGGAAAAGAAACTTCAGTGGGAAAAGTCTGGTTTAAATTAATTAATTTGGTTGATTTAATGCATATATGTATAAACCGATGCAAAAATATTCTTCTTTTGAAGACCTACACATACTTTTTGGATCATTTTTGCAACTTTCTGGCTGAAAATGAATGCAGTAATTAAAGGTTGTAGATTTTGTAGAATAGTTTGTATGATAATAATAATAATAATAATAATATTGTATTACACCCCCAATATTTCCTCTTCTTACTGCTAAGAAAAGCAGCTCATCATCTAAATATACCAACATTACAATACTTACTGTTTTTCCTTAAATGAATAAATAACATATAAAAATAACACCACATCCCTCCAGTTCCACAGAAACCTTTAGACTAGTTATCGCTCCAAAAGAATTTCAAATCTACCTTGGATAGTTTGGCAGTCTGCATCTCTGCATCTGAAGACAAATTGAATAAATTTGCATATTAGCATTAAGTAATGACTATTTGCAGCTTCGGTTGTTGTCAGTAGCATCAGTTTTGTCCCACACTGCACTCTGCAGCATTCTCTCTTAATTATAATCTTAATTAAAAACATTATCATTAGATTACAGCATGTTTCAGCTCCAGCACTCATGATTTAATTAGAAAAATACTAGTGCCTGTTTAATTAGAGGCTGATATCAACTTAGCGTGGTGTGTTTTTCTCTCTCTCTCTCTCTCTCTCTAGGAAAGGCCTGGTCTCTACAGTGAGGGCCTGGCATGCAGGGTAAACAGTAACGCCCGTGTGTGCTCATCGGGGTGGGCGTTGGTGTAAACGGTGGTGTTATGGTGCAAAGCCGGGGTGGACAATAGGGGTGAGTGGGGTCACACCCTGGGACAGCAGCCAGCTGCAGGGGGCGGTGAGCCGCTGTGTTTGCATACACCTCCTTCCAGTTGCACTCCTCAATGCCTACCCACATTGCACTGCGGTGTTTGCCCGGCCTGGAGGCTTCCCACACCCTCCGCCTCTTGTCTCCTGTCTCTCAGTTTTTCTTCCTTGCTACTGCCCATTAACATTAAAAAATGCGTTCATTTTTCTCCTCTCCCCTCGTCTTACATCAGCTTCCTGCATTATCATTTCCACTTCGCGTCTCAGCGCTGTGCAGATGTGAAAGCCTCTGCAAGCCTGCAAAAGCTGCATCTCATTCAGCTCTTTCCTATATCTGCAAGCGGTTGGCTTTATATCTGAGTTTATGTGCATGTGTGCCGGCCAAACTACAGATAGGGAGTCCCCCGCTTTGCATATGCGAGCAAAAAAGATGAGAGATGCTAACAGTTCTCAAAGGTTCAGACATGCTCTTGATTTTGGATCAAAGAAATATTCTTGGTCTTTGATGCATCACAAAGTTTCTGACATTTCAGCCATTAATTGGGAGACATGGGAAACAAAACTGTCGAGCCAAATGCATCCTCTATAAATTCTCCTAAATCCAACCAGTGGAACAATGCTTGTTGTCCTTCCCCTCCATAATTGTCTTAGAGTCTCTGCAAGCACTTTGTCCGCCCAGATAAGCGCTGCTTTGTTAGTACAGAGAGCTGACATAGCGCTCTTTTTGTCTGGTGAGCCACATTTGCTCTGTTCACACTGTACTGGCAGACGAACAACAACAACACTATTTGCCAGCAACAACACCGTAATGTTCAGATACAGAAGGGCAAGACTGTGCAGCAGCCTCGTGGTGTTGATTGTGACTGTGTGGCCTTAATATATGTAGTTAAAGTGTTGCAGGGTCATTATGTGTAAGAACAAACTGAAACAGCTCTGCAGCAGTAGTCAGATACAGTTTGGCATCATATGTGCATATGTGTATTTGAAAACTGCCTCAATAAGACAGAGAAGGAGATATTCACACCTAAATTCTTACAAAATAAGCCTCACTTGATTTGAAAACTTCAGTAATTTCTCTCACCAAAAGACTCAAAATGATAGAAAGAGATTACACATCAACAAAATTTCAGGAAATCATCATATCTGTGCGTTTAAAACCAGCATTGCATGAGTTGGTGTGAACTTGGACAGATCTGATAGGCTCTGCTGTGATGCAACATTCATATGATGCAACACAGAGGCAAGATGGAAGATGTCCGGCCCCGAAAATGTTGAAATCTTTCATCTTTGTGTCATAATCTGCATCTTTCATCATGACTGTCTCTTCCTCCACCTCCAGTCAGGGTCAAACTCAGCTATGTGAGGTTCACAAACCCTACAACAAGAGAGTTGTAAGGCTCAGCGCTAACCTTTACCTGACTTGTCCCACTCATGATCCTGTGTGGCTGAAGTCGGCTCACACAGAAGTTGTGTCTTCTGCTGCCCTCTGGTGTGTGTAACAACACAATGCAACACTTTTTGAGTTCAGCAGTAGTTATACACCGATCAGCCGCAACATCATGACCACTGACAGGTGAAGTGAATAACACTGATCATATTGGTACTATGTGATGTTCTGATGGAAAACTTTGGATTTTAACATCCATATTGATGAGACTTAGACACCCAAATAAACATTGTCCCACAACAAGCACACTCCCTCATGCAAATGGAAATCCTAAATGTCACTGGTCTACCCCTGCAGGAAAATGCACCCCACCACATGGAAAAAACATCAAACAATCAGGAACATGTTGAGGAACATGACAATGGCCCAACATGTTGATCTGACCTCCAGACTTCTTACACCCCACTGTGATCAAACATCAACAGGATGCAGTGGAACAAGTTGGATTGACAGAGGCCCCACTGCACAAGCCAGAGTACCCAAAGGATCCACTGTCAACATCCTGGTTCCAGACCCCATAGGACACCCTGAGAGGTCCTTTTGTCCATGTCCAATGGTTCAGAGCATTTTTGACCACATGAGGGGGACCAACATGATATTAGGCAGGTGGTCATAATGTTATGCCTGATGAGTTTCTAGTGTTAGTATTTGTTAGTTGTTAGTGACAGTAATAGTGTCTGTCGTTTGCAATTATATACTTTTTGTCAAGGGTTTTCATAAAACAGCTTCTCATACTCAAATCAAACTTGATGCTTGGTGTCTTATTCAGTCAAGTTGAGTTGAAATCTTCATATCTGCCTCAAGAATGAAGAGACCTTAGATGACACAACTTCTTCATAAGATGTTCCGGTACAGCGCTTAATAAACAAAGGGGTAACATTCCGGCTGCAGTGTTCTAAGAACGTTTTGTGGATGCCGTTGAAAGAACATATTATAGAAAAAGTTTCTCGTAATGTTTCACAAAGATGTTCCAAAGAGGAAGAACTTTTTCAAGTTAACATTCAAAAATGTTTTTCCAGGCATCTTTAGAAGAAACTAAAGAAAACTTTCTGCTAAAAACAGAACTAGAACTTTGCAAAACTTTCTCAGAATGTTTTTGGAACAATTTTTTTTTTTTTTTTTGCAAAGTTATTGGTATTGAGATAAATGCTGTCCGGTGTGGAAGCTTGTTTTAAAGGAGCATAACTCTGAAAAAGAGGCTCTGGATACGTTTAAAATGTTGTAATCACATAGTTTGTCCAGCAGAGTGCACTCCCACTCTGTTGTTTCTAAAACTCTCTGCAGCACATGCAGCAAGTATGAGAGCTGAGCAGCTGGCAGCCTGGAGTTAAATGGTGTCTTCATGGTCAGCTACTAATTGGTAACTGCTAACTTTGTCTTTCCAGTTTAACTCTAACAAAACCCTGTCCCTGATAACTGTCATGACACTAATGTGTATGTATGTGCGCGCTAGCTACCTGGCTATAGTTTCTCAGTAATGGAGCAGATTGAAAGGTTAGCATCGGGGTCTGTTAAGTGCTTACTTCACGCTACATTGTCACGCCCTCCACCTCTGCTGCCTGAGTGGCAGTCCCCTTTCCCCTTTTCCCTCTTCCCCTTCTCTCTCTCTCTTGCAGGTGGGCGTGAGCAAGGTGTGGGCAGCGAGGAGCACGGCAGGTGCAGCCACTTCCAATCAGCGGAGGAGGCACGCGTGTGATTGGATGATCAGCTCTCACTCTCCCGGTTATAACCACGCTCCACATGCTCCTCGATGCCAGACCGTCGCTTTGCCTCAGTCAGTTGCCAACCTCTGCTCTCGTTCTGTCTGCTCCGTTTGCTCTGCACCTTCGCTTTTGCTAACGCTATTCCCTCTCCGCTTTCAGTTGGTTCCCCGTCTGCCATCCACGTGTGCCTCCTCCGGTTCAGCTTAACCACTGCCTCCACTCCGCCAGTAACCCAGCCACCGCCAGTATTCCAGTCGTGGATCGCCACCCCCACTCCCGGACCTCAGCTCACCATCCAGCCTGCCTGCCTGCCTGCCTGCCTTCGCTCCCACCTGCTCCGCTCACCTGCCCCGTCGTGCCCCCCTCTCCGTTCAGGTTCAGTAGCATTAGCATTAGCATTAGCGTTAGCCCGTCTGGCTCAGTTTCCCAGTGTCTTGGTTACTATCAGCTCATAGATTTTCGTAGCTCGCTTTTTGTTTGTATCAGCTCGTTGGTTCTCGTAGCTCGCTTTCTGTTATTAGTTTGTTTTTCAGCTCGCCTTTTGCAGCTCGCTTTCTGTTGTTACTTTTAGTTAGTTTTCAGCATTCGCTCGCTTTTAGTTTCAGTTTTTGTTTATTAGTCTAGTTTCCTGCTGTGCAGTGATTTTCTGTTTTCCGTTGTTGCTAATAAACATTGTTATTTCGTATACCTGTGTGCCGTGTTTCTTTGCCTGCGCCTGAGTCTCTGCACCGTTCGTAACAGTACGGTCTGGCCAACATGAGCTCAGCAGGCAACGAGACCGGCACTAGTCCTGTCCTCAGTGAGATAGACCTGCAGCAAGCCATAGCTCACCAGGGCGTAGTGATAGGGCAGCACGGCTCTTTGCTACAGAGTCTTGTGGAGAGTAACCGCGCGCTGATAGATCAGGTCTCCCAGCTCACGGGGAGGATTAGCACACTAGCTGCCCATTCGGTTCCTGCTGCCGTTACGTCTATGGCCGCACCCGTTAGCAGTGATCCAGCTAATGCTAGTTTCGCGGCCAGCTATTCTACTCGTGAACCGCATGTGCCCGTTCCCGAACGCTATGACGGCGACATTGGTTCCTGCCAGTCTTTTTTGACTCAGGTTTCGTTAGTCTTTGACTTACAGCCTCACTCTTACGCCGCAGATAGGGCCAGAGTAGCTTTCCTAGTTAGCCTCTTGTCAGGCCGAGCGAGAGAGTGGGGTACTGCGGTGTGGGAACGCCAGGAGGCGATCTGCGGCTCCTATACCGCTTTCACCGCCGAGATGAAGAAGGTGTTCAACCACCCGGTGCAGGGAAGAGATGCCAGTCACCGTCTTCTGTCCATGCGTCAGGGGAACCGGAGTGTGGCGGACTTCTCCATCGAGTTTCGCACTACAGCGGCGGGGAGCGGATGGAACGATGCAGCTCTGCGAGGAGCATTCTACGCAGCTCTGCAGGACGGCCTCAAGGATGAGCTGGCTACCCGAGATGACGTGCGCAGCCTGGATCAGCTCATTGACCTGGCCATCCGGATCGACAACCGAATCCGCGAGCGGCGGAGGGAAAGGACCCTCCGCTCGGAGTCTCCACGGGCCCTTCCGTCGACCTGCCAGAGCCCTCCACCTTCTTCCCGAGTCGTTCCTGACCCTGAGCCCATGCAGCTGGGACGCAACCAGCTGTCCGCACAGGAGAGGCAACGCAGGCGAGACGCCGATACCTGCTTATACTGTGGGAAGACTGGTCACTACCTCGCTGCCTGTCCCCAGCGTACAGTAAAAGCACGGGCTCACCAGTAACTGGGGAGATACAGGTGAGCCATCTATCGTCGTCTTCCCCAAATCGGCTGCAGCTCGCCGCCTCCCTCTGCTGGCAATCCCAGTCTGTTCCTGTACAAGCCTTCATCGACTCTGGTGCCGAGGAGAACTTCCTGGACCTTCAGCTCGCCCGTCAGATGTGCATTCCTTTGGAGTCCCTGGAGCCCCCCCTGGAGGTCCGAGCCTTGAATGGACTCCACCTAGCCAAGGTACAGCAGAAAACTGTTCCTGTCACGTTGTTTCTGGCCGGCAATCATCGGGAGAAGACGACCTTTTTCGTTATAGATCACTCCAGTCCCCCCATGGTCCTGGGTTATTCCTGGCTTCGGGCGCACAACCCCCACATCGACTGGAGGAAAGAGGAAGTGGTATCCTGGGATCCCCGGTGCCATGAGACCTGTCTGCACTCAGCCCTGACCCCTGCTGACGCCACCAGCCCTGTTCCGGACGCCCCGGTAAAGTTGGACTCCGTCCCTCCCGAGTACCATGACCTCGCCCCGGTGTTCAGCAAGGAGAAAGCCTTGTCTTTGCCCCCTCATCGTCCCTACGACTGTGCCATTGAGCTCGTTCCCGGAGCCACCTTACCCACCAGTCGGTTGTATAACCTCTCCAAACCGGAACAAGCGGCCATGGAGACCTACATCCGGGACTCCCTCGCTGCTGGCATCATCCGCCCGTCTTCGTCGCCTGTGGGAGCAGGATTCTTCTTCGTGGACAAGAAGGACAAGACCCTTCGGCCGTGCATCGACTTCCGTGGTCTCAACGACATCACCATCAAAAACACTTACCCCTTGCCACTCATCAACTCCGCCTTCACCTCCCTGCACGGAGCGTCCGTGTTCACCAAGCTGGACCTCCGCAACGCCTACCACCTCATCCGCATCCGCGAGGGGGACGAGTGGAAGACGGCATTCAACACGCCGCTGGGGCACTTCGAGTACCTGGTCATGCCCTTTGGACTCACGAATGCACCCGCCGTCTTCCAAAACCTTATCAACGATGTGCTCCGGGACATGATCAACCGGTTCGTATTCGTTTACCTAGATGACATCCTCATCTACTCGAGAGACGCCCAGGAACACACCCGCCATGTCCGCCAGGTCCTCGAGAGGCTACTGCAGAACCGACTCTTCGTGAAGGCCGAGAAATGTGAGTTCGGAGTACCTACCGTGTCCTTCTTGGGTTACATAATCTCAGCGGGGGAAGTGAGAATGGACCCTCTGAAGCTGTCTGCTGTCAGGGACTGGCCCATTCCGGAGAATCGGAAGCAGCTGCAGCGTTTCCTTGGCTTCGCCAACTTCTACCGTCGCTTCATCCGGGACTACAGCAAGGTGGCAGCCCCACTCACCTCCCTCACTTCGGTCAAGCGGACTTTCTCCTGGACTCCTGAGGCAGACCAGGCCTTCCACTCTCTGAAACAACGCTTCACCTCCGCACCCATCCTGACGCAGCCTGATCCCCACTTGCAGTTCGTGGTGGAGGTGGATGCTTCGGACATTGGGGCAGGGGCGGTGCTGTCTCAACGTTCCCCCGCCGACAACAAGATGCACCCCTGTGCCTTTTTCTCTCGGCGGCTGTCCCCTGCCGAGAGGAATTATGACGTAGGCAATCGAGAGCTGCTAGCGGTGAAGCTAGCTCTGGAAGAATGGCGTCACTGGCTGGAGGGGGCGGAGCAGCCGTTCATCGTTTGGACCGACCACCGGAACCTGGAATACATCCGATCGGCTAAACGACTGAACGCCCGACAGGCCCGCTGGACGCTTTTCTTCGGCCGCTTCAATTTCACCATCACGTATCGGCCTGGGTCCAGGAACGTCAAGCCAGACGCATTGTCCCGCCAGTTTTCCTCCCAGGAGACCCCCGGCGAACCTGAACCCATTCTGCCCGGAACTTGTGTGGTGGCTTCTCTCACTTGGGAGATCGAGTCCGTGGTTCGCCGGGCCCAAGAACAGCACCCCGACCCAGGTAACGGTCCCACTAACCGCTTGTTTGTTCCTGATCCGGTTCGCTCTCAGGTCCTGAGCTGGGCGCACTCTTCACGGTTGACCTGCCATCCTGGGACTGCACGCACCGTGGAGGTCCTACGGCAGAAGTTCTGGTGGCCCACGCTGGAGAGGGATGCTAAGGAGTTCGTGGCCGCATGTTCCATCTGTGCCACCAGCAAGACCTCCAATCGGCCGAGTTCGGGGCTCCTCCAACCGCTGCCTATTCCTCATCGACCCTGGTCCCACATCGCAGTGGATTTTGTCACTGGGCTTCCCCCATCCCAAGGTAAAACTGCCATCCTAACCATTGTCGACCGGTTCTCCAAAGCCGCCCATTTTGTCCCCTTAGAAAAATTGCCCTCTGCCAGGGAGACGGCCGATCATCTGGTGAACCACGTTTTCCGACTCCATGGGATACCTGCCGACATAGTGTCCGACCGGGGACCACAATTCACGTCGGAGGTTTGGAGAAATTTCTGCTCTGCATTGGGGGCCACAGTCAGTTTAACCTCTGGTTTTCACCCGCAGTCCAATGGTCAGACGGAGCGGACCAACCAATCACTGGAGACCTTCCTGCGATGTATGACCTCGGAGAACCCTTCCGCCTGGAGCAGCCTCCTCCCATGGGTCGAGTATGCGCACAATTCCCTGTCTAATGCTTCTACCGGGCTGTCTCCGTTTCAGTGTTCCTTGGGATACCAGCCGCCCATGTTCCCCTCCCAAGAACGGGAGATCTCCACCCCGTCTCTCCAGACCTTTCTCAGGAGGTGCGAACGGGTCTGGAGGCGCTCGAGGGCCTCCCTGATAAGGGCTTCGGAGAGAATGGAGGGGCAAGCCAACCGTCGCCGTTCTCCTGCCCCTGTCTACTCCCCAGGCCAAAGGGTTTGGCTCCGGGCTAAGGACTTGCCTCTCCGGGTGGAGTCTAAGAAGATGGCGCCCCGGTTCGTGGGGCCTTTTGTTATTGAGCGCATCATTAATCCCAGTGCGGTCCGCCTGAAGTTGCCCTCCTCCATGAGGATCCACCCCACGTTTCATGTCTCTCAAATTAAACCAGTGAAGGAGAGCGCTCTGGCCCCCCCTGTCCGTCCCCCTCCACCACCCAGGATGGTGGACAATGCCCCAGCGTACACCGTGCGCCGCCTGCTGGATGTTCGTCGTCGGGGACGTGGTCTCCAATACCTTGTGGACTGGGAGGGATACGGTCCAGAGGAACGCTCCTGGGTACCCAGACGCCAGATCCTGGACCCTGCCTTAATCCGGGAGTTCAACCAGAGGAGACCTGACCGGAGGATTCGTGCACCTGGAGGTGCACGTAGAGGGGGGGGTACTGTCACGCCCTCCACCTCTGCTGCCTGAGTGGCAGTCCCCTTTCCCCTTTTCCCTCTTCCCCTTCTCTCTCTCTCTTGCAGGTGGGCGTGAGCAAGGTGTGGGCAGCGAGGAGCACGGCAGGTGCAGCCACTTCCAATCAGCGGAGGAGGCACGCGTGTGATTGGATGATCAGCTCTCACTCTCCCGGTTATAACCACGCTCCACATGCTCCTCGATGCCAGACCGTCGCTTTGCCTCAGTCAGTTGCCAACCTCTGCTCTCGTTCTGTCTGCTCCGTTTGCTCTGCACCTTCGCTTTTGCTAACGCTATTCCCTCTCCGCTTTCAGTTGGTTCCCCGTCTGCCATCCACGTGTGCCTCCTCCGGTTCAGCTTAACCACTGCCTCCACTCCGCCAGTAACCCAGCCACCGCCAGTATTCCAGTCGTGGATCGCCACCCCCACTCCCGGACCTCAGCTCACCATCCAGCCTGCCTGCCTGCCTGCCTGCCTTCGCTCCCACCTGCTCCGCTCACCTGCCCCGTCGTGCCCCCCTCTCCGTTCAGGTTCAGTAGCATTAGCATTAGCATTAGCGTTAGCCCGTCTGGCTCAGTTTCCCAGTGTCTTGGTTACTATCAGCTCATAGATTTTCGTAGCTCGCTTTTTGTTTGTATCAGCTCGTTGGTTCTCGTAGCTCGCTTTCTGTTATTAGTTTGTTTTTCAGCTCGCCTTTTGCAGCTCGCTTTCTGTTGTTACTTTTAGTTAGTTTTCAGCATTCGCTCGCTTTTAGTTTCAGTTTTTGTTTATTAGTCTAGTTTCCTGCTGTGCAGTGATTTTCTGTTTTCCGTTGTTGCTAATAAACATTGTTATTTCGTATACCTGTGTGCCGTGTTTCTTTGCCTGCGCCTGAGTCTCTGCACCGTTCGTAACATACATTGTCAACTAGTTGGGTAAATGCAGGTAAATACTAAACTAAGATCCCATCTTTAACTCTCTTGTGACAACCGTTGTGTCACTCATATTTGTTTGCTGCATTAGCTAGCTAACGAATCATGTAGCTTGACTGGAAGCTAATGCATTAGCATCTGAGCCCCATCTCCCTTTACATTACAACCTAATAGGAGTCAAAATTATGCTAATGCTACACGTACAAACTGTTCAGGACTCATAGTTTGATACGTCCTCCAAACTGAACAATTCCAGCGCCTCCATTTACAAAAGCTAAATTTATAGTTTTCCGGTAAGCAAAATGTTTAACCTGAACGTTTAATAGCAAAGGCGCTATTAGGTGTCTTGACTCGACAGTAGTAAGAACCATGAGTTATTGCTGTTGGCTGTTATATATTAACAGTGATATTTTACTGAAGATAATAAGCAAAAAAATGTGACGTTTACGGTCATTTAGGGCCATAAAGTTTGTTAAACTGTAAAATATCCTTTCTTTGGTGCATATCTTTGTTACAATTGTTTGACAGCTTATTTCAAATGGGAATATTGCAAAAAAATATGTGTAAAATTTTCAGATATATCAATATTGGAATAATTTAACTTAATAAAATCAGTACCTGCATCAGCCTGAAAAATCCAGTATTGGCCAGCCACTAGTATTGCAGTTTGAAATGGGAACTTATTATTCATTTACTTATATTACACATAATCCTACTGTATTCTCCCTTGAGCTGCTACCTGAGGATGATTTTCTCCAGTATGCTGTGTTTCCTTTGCAGATATATTACTGAGCTGGAGAGTGGAGATCTCTTCATCCATCACACATATTTATTCATTGGAAGCAAAAGATTCACATTGTTTACCCACCACAACTCAAATTCACCAAACCCCCTGATGACTTGAAACACGGCTGACCAGGCTTTCTTAAAAAAACACCCTCAGTAGCTTCAACAATACATTATACAGCACTCTGAGGCTTCTGATGTAGCTGACATTCATGGCCTGAAACTGCCAACTTCAGCTCTATAGAAATATATATTTCAAAATGAAGTGCTGCTTTCTAGATACAGGTTACATGGCAGCAGTTCAGAGACCAACACTTGGTTGACACCAGGAGCTGCCACTTCAAATTTGAGTCAGATGTTGAGGTTATCTGAATTTACATGAATGTTAAACAAACCTTAGTTTCTGTTTCTGAAAAGATGAAAGTAGCAGCGCCAGTCTTCCTCCTTCTGTGTTCTTAGAGAAAATGTGCCCATGAACTGTGTGAGAAAACAGATCATTGGCTGATTCAGTGACCCAACTAGTTGGCACAAACTGTCCTTTCTTTCCTGGAAATGTTCTGTTCATACTGTAATAGGACAACTATTGCCCACATGAAAAGAACGTCCTCCTTATTTTGGTTTGAGCAAATATTCACACATGACATTTTGGGGGATTTGCTGAGGAAAGAAAAAACTTCAATTGAAAAATGAAATATTGCTGTATGTGAAAAAATACATCCTTAATAACCTTAGCAACTGTCATCGCGTTCCCGTTCAGATGTTGCTAAATTGTGGCTGGTACCAAGAGCCTCTCAAGTGTCTCAACTGAAAAACTGACACTGCTTTAATTTGGGGAAAAAGAAAATCTCATGTTCGTTTGTTTTTCAAGGCTTTAACTCTGTCCACCCTGGAGGTCCCAGGACTCAGGTCCAGACTGTTTCTGATATAAAAACTCTACCGACAACATTGTTGACAACTGCCAAGCATCGGACATTCAATCAAGAAGCCACTGGTGCTGGTACGTCTAAAATAGATGCAGCGTTGTTGAAAATTTTGTAGAATTGCAGTTGAGAATTTTTAGCGAAGGTTTGATAACATCGCTGTCATTGTCGTGCTTATTTGCTTCATTTTAGTTTGGACTAAATAGCATTTTTTGAAGTAAAAATTCTAAGTTTTGCTGGATTTTTTTAACCCAACTCTGACGTGGTGATGTGTATAAAAAATGTTACTGTATTCCAAAATTCTTCAAAGTGTCTCTTATCTAAGTCTGTAAGAAGCTGCTACAGATTTTCTACCAGTCTGTGGTAGCGAGCGCCCTCCTGTATGCTGTGGTGTGTTGGGGGGGCAGCCTCAAGAAGAGGGACGCCGCACGCCTGGACAAACTGGTGAGGAAGGCAGGCTCTGTAGTTGGCTCAGAGCTGGACAGCCTAACATCTGTGGCAGAGCGACGGACGTTGAACAGGCTCCTGTCCATCATAGACAATCCACAGCATCCACTGCACAACACCATCTCCAGACAGAGGAGCAGCTTCAGTGACAGACTGCTGTCACTGCCCTGCTCCACTGATAGACTGAGGAAATCATTCCTCCCTCACGCCATGCGGCTCTTCAACACTTCTCGGGGGAGACAATAGAAAGACAATAAACCCTGGACTTGTTGCACACTCACACAAGCACTGAGGCACAGACACACACGCACACATTCTCACACACACACGCACACAAGCACTCATGCACTTTACCACATGCGCACACACATTTATATTTACAGACTGTGATGTGACTCTTAATACCACTCAACGCATGGCTCTCTAGCTTATATTTTTATTTTATTACCATTATTCTAATTCTACTACTTATATTATTTGTACTTTTATTATTATTACTATTCTTTATACTGCAAGCTGCTGGAACTGTGAATTTCTCTTTGAGATGAATAAAGTATCTATCTATCTATCTATCTATCTATCTATCTTATCCTCAGAGGATGAGGTTTTTCATTTGGCCTTACAGTGTTGCTGTTGTTACTGACTAAATTTGGGGATGTTTTGCTAGGTTGACATTTTTAAAAAAAAATGTATTACAGGGCTTAATGGCTTAAAGTACCTTAAGTACTGACTAAAATGTTCTAATTGATTCTTCTTTTTTGGTAATTTCACTATAAAACTTACTGTTCTGCTGCACAAGGCACAAAGAATTTGTCAAAAACCCTGTCCATTGAGGAAGAGCATGGAATACGATTGAAAGCTGCCGCATCCAAGGTCAAGGATGACTTTTCAAACGCAAGTCTTGCAGACTTAAACTAAAAATACAGACTTTATAGGTTTATCCCGCATGCAAGCTGAATATCTGGTAAAGCTGCAATGATTTCAATACAGTTAGATAATGACTAAGTGACTCACTGCTTCACATAAAGATCTGATTCTCAAGGAAAATTGAATTTATGTCTACTGGCTACTAGTTTGAACTGAAGCCCCTTTGATGTCTCCTTCAGTGTGTGTGTGTGTGTGTGTGTGTGTGTGTGTGTGTCGTGTGCACCAAATTACCACAAAATCGGCAGAAAACAAAATAAGTCTCACAGACTTCAAAGAGACCCAGGAGGGAAGATGATCTGTTTTCAGTCATGGCGAACCACATTTCTCTCCCCGACCAGTTCTCCAGTCATTCTTCACTCCAACCGCCGTCCTTACATCTCCACTGCCACCCAACCACTGGGTGGCACATGTGGCAAAGTGTTGTACCATGTCAGCATGCTGCTCTCACGCAAGATCCCTTCTTTGAGAGCAGCATGAGTGATGTGCAGAACGGCTTTTCATTTGGGGATTTAGATGTTTGGGATTTGGCTCTCTGACGCATTGTTTTCCTCCTCAGAGTGATGATCTGTGCCTGTAGTCAGAGGCAACCAGGGAGAAATCCAGTGGGAGTGTTGGGAATTCGCTGAAGCAGAGGGAGTGATGAGGCGTTGGTGAGGAAGAAGAGTGAGGAGAGGTGGAGATGAATGAAGGTGAGACAGAGCGACTGATAGCTGGTAATTTGGTATCTGTAGCCTCAAGTGACAGAAACCCTACTGGGTCTTTAGTGCTTATTGTGGTGTGAGGAAATTGAGCACTGCATGGACCCATATTTCTTTGGATTTATGTTGAGAGGCAGTTTTTAATTTTCCTCTGAATGAGAGTGGTGTTTGAAACCAAAAAACCCAAACGCGACGAGGGTACTTCAAAAAGTCCTTGGTCTTAACTGAAAACAAGGGGTGTAACTCCTATTTTGGGGCATAATTGTGTACTATAAAGCTTCATATCACTGTCCACAAAACTCGAATGTTTGAAGCAATCAAAGCAAGAAGGAGACGAAAGCTTCGCACTGCCTGCTGTTGCTCCAAGACAGTGCGTTCTTCCACTCAGCACAGGTGGAAGAAGCAGCTGAATGTGGCTTTGAACTGCTGCCTGATGCACCTCGCTGTTTCCCAAACTGAAATCCCACTTGTGCAGTCGTCCTTTTCAGAGTGGTGATGAGGTCATTCATGCTGTTGAGGAGCATCTGGAGGCCCAAGATGTGACCTTCTTTCGCAAAGGGATAGTAAAGCTTGAACATTGTTGGACAAAGTGCATTGAAGTTAAAAGAGACTATGTAGACAAACAGTGCAGGAACAATCTTGTAGAACCCTTGTATGTTGACAAATTCAGCCAGTTAGTTTAGATTAGTACTATCTTAAGGTAACCAAATGCAAATAAAGGCAACTCTACAGCTCACTAATTAACGGTGATGTCTGCGATTCTGGAGAAATATTCATTTAGCCAGTTAATATTTTTGAATAATTAGCATGTGCCAGATTTACCGTCCATCTTGCTCCGACTACCCTTTTTTCACCAGAACTAAAGTGCATGAGCTCAAATGTACACAGGACGCATACTAATAGTATGTCAACTGATTCAAGCGACTTCGTTTGGTGTCCATTTACAGAGCCAGAGCTGGGTGCAAACACTGGATTTTTTGTTACAGCACACACTTAGAAACGACCAACTAGTGGACAGAGAAACTTGACGAAAAGGGTATTGGATTAAGGACAATTCATGCTTTCCTTAAGGGCCCACACGGGTAGGCGTGATGTAAATTTCTTCTGTGCCGGCAAAACCTGTGACTGCGTGATCTATCCACACTGCAAGCATGCCGACTGCACATGCACCAGAAAAAAAAACAATGCTTTAAATAAATGCCTGTCATGAGGAGAAGCTGTGCAAGGAGATTTTCGGGCATCTGTACCTTTATAATTCATCACTTAAAGAGTTGTAATTGAAGTAGCTGCTGTTTTACTTTTGAGGTCCTTTGATTTGCTTTTCATCGACAGTGCCCAAAGTGGGAAGGGCTAAAATCTCCAGATATCTTGTGGTACGTTTGCCCACTCTGCTTGACACGCCACTAGAATAATCACACACTGTAAGTAGCTGCTGTATCCTGTACAAAAGGCACAGCCTTTCAGAACCATCGAAAGGAACCCTGTGTCTTTGTAGTATAGAAATGTGTCCGCATCCTTTCAAAGTCTGCATCGGCCTGCACACATATGTGCAGAAAGCATAAATTGGCTCTTAGAATTGCTGACGTTAGTGTAAGAGGTATAAGTTGTGTTCTCAATGTGTTGGACTATGATTTGCAAGGGTAAGCTAACGTCATAGCTTCTTCAGCTGCTTGTTATTAATTTTTTCATCTAATTGTGGAAGTTTTTCCCATAATTTCTAGTTATTTGTTTACTAGTCCTAAAGGTTAAATTGAGCAAACTTGTGGTCCATCAATCTTACCTGTGACCATAGAAACTGATTTTGTAGTGAAAAATTGATATTTCAAACTAAATCTTGCCCAGTTTAGATTAACAGAGATTTCTAAAGTAGTGGAAGTTACCAAACATAAAAAAACAGATTCGCTGTTGTGTATGTACAAGCACATATACACACACATACACACACTCTCCTCAGGGGTCTTCATCTATCTCCTGTTTCCAGTCTTATTTTCTCATCCACTTTCCCGCCATGTCGCCACCAGGCAAGCCCGACTCACTCTTTAACTCTTTGATCATTGATGAGGACATCAGCCATTTTTTTCCCTCCCCCCCGTCTCTCTCTCATTCTCTCTTTGATATATTGCGTTTCCATTTTTTCCTCTTTTTTTTTCCACAATAAAGATGATCTAAACGCTGCTTGTATTGCTCACAGTCCTGTTAGTAGAACAGAAATGTTCAGCTCTGGTCAAATAGCCGCTCTCCGCTTTCTTTTATCTCGCTGCTGTGTGTGTTTGTCTACGTGTGTGAGAGTACAGATTCCAGCCATGCAGTCCTTTGAGAACATGTTCACGCCTGTGCGAGTGTATCAACATCATATCCCCCCTATCCTCCTCACGTCTCAGCAAAGATTATGAGCATTGGAGCTGACTGAAATGACTTTGAATTCTCCAAAGCCCCTAACCCCTGGGAACATACCTGTTCTTGCAAGCCTCGAATGTACAGGTGCCTCATTTCAAAAGGCTACAGCCCTCCTCTCTGTTTCTCCCTCACTCCTTTTCCTCTCTCAACCCCCCACCCCCCCACCCCATGGCTGCAACTCTACCCCTCGACTGAACTAGAGGCCTTTTGAAATACCTCTGCTGGTCTAGTCTGCACTTCAAAGTCGACTTTCACCCTCCAGCCAGATCCGAGGGGGCGTTCCGACCAGGAAAGAGCCCAGCCCCTGAATAGTTAGGACTTCAAAGTCTGGGGCGTTTGGTTATGAGCTGTTTGAAACTTGGACAGCAACTTATTTTCAAAAAAAGGAGGCGATTGATGCTATCGTTTGTCCGCTGCAAAGTGTATCTCATAGTTTTTTTTAGCACTTTTAATATATTTTTAACTAAAAGCATTGTAAATGTACACACAGCACTGCACAAGTTTGTTGTTGTTTTTTACCAGTTCGTTTTATCTATGGGTTTATTTTGTGTGTCTCTTCTTTATTTTTTCATATTTACTACGCCCTCTATAATACTCATTCAGTAGTTTACTTCATAGTGTGCAGTAAATTTAGATTTTGGACGTTTATGTGTAAAATGCTCTGTTGGTTTCTGCCATTATTCCTGCCATGGACACTACTTTTTTGTCCCATTGTGTACTATATGTTAAATAAATTTACGTTCTTAGCAAGTCAAATGTCATACATAGCACCTGACTAGTATCACCTGTAGAAAATACTGTAATTCACACACAAGAATGTCATTATTTGGGCACTTTTACCAACAAATGTGTGCAGGAGATCATGCAAAAGTGGCTAGGTTAAACATGTAATTTGCCATTTAAAGAAAAGATATAATACCATCTACACTTTTCAACAAAATATAGTCTGATATTCTGCTCTGTGCTGTTACCACCTTTACCTTTTACATCTTACCTTTGGAAAAAACTGAAAAAAGGCTTTTGCTGCATGAAAGTACATTGAAGTCAATCTATATATGTCTTGCTAGCTTGACTGGACTAAATTCTATTTTGACACAAGTGTAGATTTTTATTAAATGGTGAATTTCTTCTCATTACACCTCAAGAAAGTGGCTATATTGACAATACAGCTGGCATTTAAATATAGTTCATAATATTACAATCTACACTTTTCAGTAAACATAGTCATCTTTTCTGCTCTGTGCTGTTATCAGCTGACCCTGCAGGAAACTCAGTGGACTAAATTTCACTTTTACACAAACGTAGATATTTGATTTGTTGTAATGGTGAAATTCTTCTGATTACAATTCAATATAGAGACACAAACTTTTTTGCTTTTGCTGTCTGATCTACCTGAGAAGAATATATCTCAGCTGCTTCAAAACTCAGCTACACATGCATTGATTAAAATAAGAGGAAAGCTCATGTTACACCAATGTGTAAAGCTCTGCTCATGCTACCCGTCTGCTTAGGAACTGGTTTTAAGATCCTTTTACTGGTTTAAAAAGCCCTCAGTGGTCTTGGTCCTGTGATTTGTTTTCATCCTATGAACCCTCTAGTAACCTCAGGTCTTCTGCTAGTGGCCTTTTAATTAGACCCAAAGTGAGAACAAAAAACCCACAGTGAGGCATGCTTTTGTTGTTTTAGTCCATGTTGTTGGAAAAATATTTCTGAAGACCCGAAGGCGGCAGAGAACATGGATATTTTTAAAAGCAAACTCAAAACCTACCTTTTCAGTTCAACTTTAAATTGATTTATTTACTAATACACCGTTTAATCTGTTTTATGACTCTTCTAACTTCCCTTTCTGGCTTTTCCTCATTGCATTTATTTATTTATGACAGTGTTTCCTGATTGCTAAATATGTAACTAACAAGTAATTGCTGCTCAGTTCAATAAGTAACAGCAACTTGGGCTGTGGAGTTCGTTAGAAGTGCTACAGTTTCTGACAAATGATGAAAATCTTTCATATTCCTCCTATAGACTGTGCATACAGATGAGTGAAGCAACACTTCTTCCTTCCACTGTACTAAAGTGAATGCAGAATAACACAGAAATGGCTGCTGGCATCTACTGATGTCACTGGAAACCAGAGCCTGCGCAGTAGTGAGCGCTGGGAGGTGGAGATGTGGCGCCCTGCCTCTTGTAGACAGCACTGAGACTGAACCAAAACAGCAAAGTTGAGATGATTAAACAATAAGCTGACCTTTGTTTTATAATCTCCAGAAAGCAGACTTGTGTGACAGTTCTCCTTTTCACATATTCACATTGTTTTCACGCTTGCACGTTATAAAAATATCAATTATAGCTGTTTAAACTTCGTATCTTCACAAGAGCTCATTTGCTTGTGAAGGCACTCCATAAATAATGTCATTATCAAAGCGCTCTCCTTCATCCCTCCCTCAGTGCTGGTATGTTTTCCTCCCCCATCTGTCCTCTCAACTTGTAATTCATTGCAGAACATTTCATGAGAGTTTCCCACTGTGGTTTGCGCAGTGACATCATTGCAAACATGCAACATACTCGGAGCCGGCTGGAGTCAATAGTCATCCCCATACTGTGTCATCATGGGGAAAACATCTCCCATGATTCTGGGGGGCTGCGGGGCCCCCTAATTGCTTTATGTAATAATATGCTGCAGTGATGCGCTCTTCTGGGAGCCATGAATGTAAATGCTCCCCCTCCTCATCATCTCCTTTCTTCATTAAAACATAACGTCAGCACCATGCCAACAAAGGGACAATTCACAGAGTCTGGGAGCCCCGGTTTGGTGCCGCACAGAGCCGCACTGAAAGACACATTCAGATGTTCCCTTCGGATATTATTAGTAACCCGTGATCTTGTGTTTATTTCATATTTATTTATTTATTTATCCAGCCGAGGCAACTAAGGCCAAATCCTTATTCACAGTGACATGCTGGAGGGGCAGTGGGTGTCTGTAAGGGGGTTACATTCTGATGTCTAGCTGAAAATTTAGTAGACAAGACAGTTTTATTTCCATAGAAGCACTGATATAATTATATTCCCTTTAGAAGATGATTTGTGAATTCCCAGAAAATAGAAAAAAATAGAGAATATACAACTGTTTAGCTGCTGTGTTGCTCTGCAAAATAAATTCTAACACCGTCCTCATGTTGGGATTGTTAGTTCTGAGTGCAATCAGTCCACAGCTTCGGTCCAGGCTGACATGTTGCAGCGCCACTGGAAGGCAAAAATAAACCCTCAGCATCAATAAACTGGCTCTTATCAATGCTTCTCTCGATTACTGATGCTGTACTTGCAGCAAAATAATGACTCCACCTTTAAGATGGGAGACAGATTAATGGAAAAGCCAACATAAAGTGCCTTTTTGAAGGTGTTAAGGCCATTTATTTTCATATAAGCATCAATATACTAATATTCCCCATAGAAAAAACAGTCTTCAAGATAATACATCTGAAAATTGCATCTATGTTGGATGAAGCTGAGTAGAATCTACAGTTTTGACACATAAATTGAGTCTATTAGGTTTAGGGTTGCAACATACCATTATTAGAACCATTCATTTGGCATCGTTTTCAGTAATAATCTTGTCTGAAAATGCCGTCACGCTTTCCAAAAGCCCAAAGCAATGTTGGTAAATAGATGGTTTTGTTGGATACACAGTCCGAAATGCCATCAAAAGCCCCCAATTCTCCAAATCCAGAGGTGGAATATCTGTCGTTTTGACTCCAATGGATAATCGACCATTAAAATAGTTGGTTTAGCTCTGGCTAGGTTTACATTATAGAGTCAGAAGAGACGAGCATTAATATAGTTATATTCCTCTTAGAAAAAAACAGTCTACAAGATAAAATCATTTAAAAATTGCATCTATGTTGGGTGAAGCTCAGTAGATTCCATAGTTTTGACACATAAATTGAGTCAAACAGGTTTAGGGTTGCAATTAACCATTAGTAGAACCATTCATGTTGCATCATTTTCAGTAATGATCTTGTCTGAAAATGCTATCAAAGTTTCCAAAAGCCCAAAGCAGTGTTGGTAAATAGCTGGTTTTGTTGGATACACAGTCCAAAATGCCATCAAAAGCACCAAGTTCTCCAAATCCTGAGGTGGAATATCTGACGTTTTGACTCTAATGGCTAGTCGTACATCAGAGTAGTTGTTCCAGTTCTGGCTAGTTTTACATTACAGAGTCAGAAGAGAGGGGGAAAAAGAGTGTTTGACTACAAGAGAACAGAGGAAAAGAGCTGCGCAGCTTTGTAATATCACACGAAACATCTTAAATCAGCCAGTGAATCCTACTTAAGCTCAGATAGGAAAAGAAAACAGCCTGTTGGGAGAGATGGCACAGTAATACGCTGAGCTGAGCCAGCTATCATCCCTCAAAGCCATTCTCATCCTCAGCACTCTCTCAGCCTAAACAAGCAGACAGCTGATTCTTCTCAGGGTGGCCTGAGTTTAGACACCGCTGTGGAGAGAGCGAAGCGTCAGGAGAGGATCCACAGCTGCTGGGGAAGGGAGGTCTCACAGTTTGTTAGGGTGGAAGCAAAGAAATCGAGTGTATTTTCTGAAATTAACATCTTTTTCACTACTTTAAATGGCCAAAAAGGGACCAAACAGTGACTATACTCTCTTTAAATAAATAGATAACAAAATAAAGAATCAAAAAGTTACTGCGAGTTGGGAACTTGTAGCAACCAGCAGAGGGCAGACTTGCAATAAAAGAGGAATAAGTCCCCCCCAATGAGTAATTGGATCACTGTAACTTGTTGTCCTAATGTATTCTGTGGTCCATTAGTAAGGTGATTATGTAAATCTAATTTAATTTCACCATTACGCCTGGAAGGCATTGTGCCTTCTAAGCCCCACCATTTATTTATTTATCCATCCTGGGTCGTAATGCGTCTGTATTTCACGTTTGTGTCACAAGGCAGTAGTGGGAGACATGTGGTGTGGATCGAGATTCATAAAACTGACTGACGTCTAATGCGATCTGTAAATTATTGTCATGCTGGAGGCGCTGAAGAACTTCTTCAGTTTCAGCTTTGAATTGTTTTCCACCCCCCCTTTTTTCCCTTCTTCTTCTTCTTCTTCTTTTCTTTGAGTCCAAACACATGTTGACCATCACGCTTCCAGAGTCGGCTGCATTCTTGACCTAAAAAGTCCTCACAGTTGGTTTTCATAATCACACTGCCACACAGCTGACAGCAAGATGAAACCTTGTTTTCTGGGCTTTTTTGGACACTAATCACCGCGCAGAGCTCAGCCTTCATTTGGAAGTTTTTCTCTGCAAGAGTCCAACGTGGTGGAATTACTGGAGACAGGGCTCTGCAAAGTGGAAGTTTGGTGCATTATTGTTGTGTAATATTTAAAAAAGAGCCTACTTTGTGATTAAAATGAGAGACTGCCCTGTTCATTCCATCGTGCTGAAGACTGAACAATGAACTTACAGTATCATCATCACTCGCATGGTACTTTGAGATCTTTTCAGTCAGACAAAGGCTCTAATCTTTTTTTTGTTTGTTTTTCTTGCAGGACTGTAAAGAAAGTGAATGTTCATCTATTCTTTCAGTGTCCTTCCAAGACACAGTGCGCTTATTTTCCGGCACATAATGAAGTCTCACATGCGGTGAAAGAAAAGGCACCAGGCAGAAGACGTTCTCCAGGAACTGGTCGCCATGACAGCTTCACAATGGCCTCTTTATTGTGAATGGAGAATGACTGAAAAATAATACTCCTGCAGTAAATAACGGCAACAGTTTGCGTAAAAAAAAAAAAAAAGACGATTGCAGGATTCATCTCTTAAAGAGCAGATGATGAAACTCGTCTTGATCAATAAACGCGTGATGAGTTCATGAATCATAAACCCACTCCGGCTATTATAACTTTTCCATCCAGCCGCTAATTTGAGTTTTTGCAGATAGAAATTACGTCTAATTACATTTAAGCATTTAGAGGTTTGTAAAATGCTTGAAATGATCTATGATTAGCTTGTCAGGCCCGTCTTGATGACGACAACTACTATGAAGATCAAAGGCAACAGTTAATTGGCGATCCATCTGTCTAAAGACTGTGTGCACGATTATACGAGTCTAAGTGAACTGCCTTCAACTCGAGAGCACAACAGCACAGGAATGGGAGATAAAGTAAAAGATAGTCTGATCTACTCATAGCGCTAACTGGATGCAATCATTTCTCTGCACTGTGTCTACTTTGACCCACCTTATAAATTGACTTGTCAACGTGTTTGAAATATATCAGAAATTACAAATTGGTGCCACAACGGAACAACCAAATGATGCATTCAATCAGAAGAACCACTAATGTGTCACTTCTGAAAAGATTTTTCATTAATTCACAGAAAAATATTGCATTTTTGATGGAAAATATAAAACTATTTAGGTGTTGTGCAACTCTACGAGATAATCTCTTGTTCTAACACCATCTTCATGTAGGGATTGTAAGTTCTTACTGCAGTCGGTCCACAGTTTGGTTCAAACTGATATGTTGCAGCACCACTGGATGGCAAAACTAAATGACTCTTATTCACGTTTCTTTCGATTGCTGATGCTGTACTTAAAATTATGACTCTACCTTTAGCATGGACAGATGGGTGACAGATTAAAGGGGACAATCCAACGCAAAGTCTCTTAGTAGGGTTTTAAGGCAACAACATGCTGCCAGAACAGGTGAAAAGTTAGTAAACAATAATGGATTGGGTTTATTAGGTTTACGCTTGTAACTGACCATTATTAGAACCATTCATGTTGCATCATTTTCGGCAATAATCTTGTCTGAAAATGCGATCACAGTTTCCAAAAGCCCAAAGGAATGTTGGTACAGAGCTGGTTTTGTTGGATACAAAGTCCAAAATGTCATCAAATGCACCAAATTCTCCAAATCCAGAGGTGGAATATCTGTCGTTTTGACCCAAACGGACCATCAAAGTAGTTGTTCCAGTTCTGATTAGGTTTTTAGCACGTACAGATGGGTGACAGATTAAAGGAAAATCCAACATAAAGTCCTGTAGTAGGGTGTTAAGACCACCACATGCTGCCAGAACAGCTTAAAAGTTAGCAAACAATAATTAAAGGACAGTTTTATCGCACAATAAGCACTGATAAAATGTTATCCTCCGCAGAAAAAAAACGATCTTCAAGATAAATTTGTCTAAAAATTACTAGGGCTGGTCCTGAATATTTGAATATCTGAATATTCGTTTGTTGTGGTGGTATTCGAATAATAATTTTGACATTGGAATATTTGTGCATGCCGCCACCGAGCGTCGCCGAGCGTCGCCGAGTGTCACCGAACTCTGCCGAGGCTGTAGTACGCCGCTGACCGCTGCCGAGCGTTGCTGAGGCTCTAGAGCGCCGCGGTGTTTCTAGTACGCGGACCTGCCAACTCAGGTGTGACGTTTCGGTGTCAGCCTCCCCCCCCCCCTTAAATTGAGTCAATTAGGTTTAGGGTTGCAACTGACCATCATTAGAAGCATTAATTTGGAATTGTTTTAAGTAATAATTTGATCTGAAAATTCTGTTGCAGTTTCCAAAAGCCCAAATAGCTTCTTTCGTCAGAGTCACGGCTCAGAATGCCATCAAAACACTCCAAAAGCACCAAATTCTCAACAGAGGTGGAGCTATGTGGGAATATCTGGCATTTTGACTTAAATGGAAACCCGACCACTGAAGTCCTGACTCTGTAATGCTCTGTATACGTTTACATTACAGAGTCAGGACAGCTTCAGCGCAACTTTGGCATTGATTCTCCAAGTTTCTGCAACTCTACTGGAGAGATCAACCCTGTTCTTCTGAAACGCATTCCCTCATATGATATTTTGAAGTCGAGAGTTGGAAAACACTGGCTAACAAATCTCAAGTAGGTGTCCAACTGCATTGAGATATGGTGATTCACGTCATTTTCATCAAACTATCCAGCGACCCCCTCGTGCCCTTTGGATGGAGGCATCCTGAGAAAGATCACCACCAAGACAGAAATACATCATCATAGGAGAAAGGTAGCTGCTTGCTTTGCATGATTTGCAATGACTTTTCCTTCTAAAAGGACAAGTGGATCCAAATCATGCCAGCAAAACGTCCTCGACGAAATAACAGAGCCACCAGATCTCCTCACTGGAGAGAAATAGGTGAGTTTTTTCCTTTAATTTGTCACCTGATAGGTAAGTTGTCCCAGTTAATGATGAATGCAACTTTGTAAATGTGAATTTATCATCAGTGCCAAATCAGTTTAATTCAAAAGCCCTGAACGTAACAGGTACGTTGATTATTTATTTGTTTTTGTTAGAATTCTTGAATTTTATCTGATCAAAATTCAAAATTAAAAAAAACTTTTTATATGTCACTCAAACTGAGAAACCTCTCCCGGCCTGTAGGTGAGCGTTGAATGAGATTGAAAAATTAGCCCGGTTAAATCATGAAGCGTCCTGAAGAGGGTAGTGTTTGTTTTAAGGTGGTACGGCGGCTGAAAACGTGTCAAACTCTGGGGGGGAAACGCCACCGGACAGACTGGGCTCGCAACTGCGAGCGAATACGCGGGATCTGCCTCTCATTCAACTCCAGAAACCGGATTCAACTCGAAAACTCGTGCGCAGTTTCCAGATTTTCCAAACTATACGTTCTTCTTGTCGGTGCGCACTGGAGTCCGCGGTGCCTCCTTAACTGAGTGCTGGCACTTGAGAGTGGGGAGTGCAAAGGAGAGGGTCAGAAAGAGTGGTGGGTGGGGATAGAACCCTTTTGGGAGAGAGAGGAAAAAAAACTAAAAAAAAATCACGTGTTTGGAGATCAAAGGAGATCCGCTTTGTAGAGGAGGAGGAGGAGGGTGAGAAAGAAAGAGGGAGAGAGAGGGAGGGAGGGAGAAAGCCAGAGAGGGAGAGGGAGAGAGAGAGAGGCAGCGTTTGCAGGCAATGTAATTGACAAGGCTCGCAGTGGTGAAATAAACACGCTTCAGCCCGGGCGCAGTTTTTTTTATTGCTCAATTCCGATTCCTTTTGACGCATCGCACCGCAGCGCGCACAGACCTGATCCCAAATTACCTCCGACCCGATCAATTAATCCGTGTGAAATTATGTCCCGATCGGCGCAGATCCAGCCGGCAAGATGATGATTTTACCAAGGAGAGGCTCAGATCGTGTGCCCGACTCGGTGGTCCCGGTGTTCTTGGTGGTGGTCGCCGCGTCTCTTCTTGGAACCGTTCTCGCCAAGGATACAGCCTTTGTGGAGGTGGTACTGTTCGAGTCCAGTCCCAATGGAGATTATACTACTTACACGACTGGCTTGCAGGGACGCTTCTCCAAAGCAGGAGCCACTATCAGCGCGGAGGGGGAGATCGTTCAAGTACGTGTAAAAGTCTCCTTTTTTCCCCCCCTGCCCTCCTAACCAGCGGGGGAAATGACAAGCGGCGGTCCCGAGCAACGCAGCCGGGACTCCGGGTTGTAATTTCACCAAGCTGCCCTTCTTAAAACTTTTTTTTTCCAGAGGAGGAAAGGAAAAGGGGGGGTTGACAAGAGTTTTGGATATGGTGTGTGTATGTCCGTGTGTGTGTGTGTGTGTGTGTGTGAGAGAGAGGATGGTACTAAGCTTGCAAGCATATGCGGTCACAAGATGGCTCCTATCTTGTGGAATTCATTCACAGGGAAAACATGCTCTTGCAAGTTATTTTGTTGATGTCTGGAGCGAACTTGAGTTACACTTAATTGGCCTCATCCACAAACACACGCGTTTTTTGGGGGGTGGGGGGGGAGGAAGTGTTTTTCTCCCCCTCCTCCAAAACTGATACAAAAATTGCCTCCGAAAAAGTTTGTAAACTTTTGGTTCAATCGAGCAGGTTTTTACGCAACAGCAGCGAGACTACAAGGTTGCAGTTCGTGCGTAATTGTGACCTCTTGCCTCGTAGTTGTGAGTTTGGTGCCGTTTTAACAGCTCAGTAGTGTGTTTTCTCATTGAATGCGTAAAAGGAGCCACACGTCCCGCCGCTCGGAGCCTGTTGGGGTGTCCGCTGCATGTGAAAGCTGCATGTTGTTGGTGTTGGCTCGCTTTTTAAAAAAAAAAAACAAAACTGATATATACACACATAAATAAGAATTGAGTGAGCACTCATGATTGGAAGAAGCTCACGTGTTCCATCTTTTTTATTTCTTGGCCGAGGACATGACAAGTGCACTGGTTATGCTTGGATCAACCATCCAGCTTTGACTGAGTGGAAGTCACTAAAATGGGAAGCTTTTTTTCCCCCCCTTCCACTTGCCAAATGTTTATTCGAAGTTTTCTAATTCTTGCTTAATCTGCGCAGCCCACAGTGAAGCAGCAAAGAGTCATGTGTCAGAGCACCAGTGTTTTAATGTTTCCCCGACCTGGTGTGGGACAGCTCTCTCCTCGGGCTCTTTGTGGATGATTGGAAAGCCGCTTGACTGTAAAGCAGTTTTTGCACGGCCTGTGTGCCACCCTTTGAAGCTGTGTGTGTTTATTTGGAATGCAAAGTGCGTCTAATGCGGTCTGATGGGGGAAGATTGGGACCGGCGAGCCTTGTGACTGACTAGACGGCGTTTCACGGGAAGATGAAATCTGAGGTGTCACACCACGAATGATGCCTTGGTTTGCATTTGTTGCATTGAAGCGAGGCGCTGCTGGAGTGTGGAGATCGGTGGGGAAGGCAGGTTGCATCGCAGAGGGTTGAAAGCTGGAGGGGGGGGGGGTTTAATCACCACGTTGTGTCCTGACAGGCAGCAACACAAGAAACCTCAGATGCTTTGTGGCATCCGTGCCGCAAATGCAGGGAGTTGAGTATCATTTGCACGATTGTCTGCACTTCCTTCATCCACTTGCGCCCTTCAGCCGTTCCTTCCTGCTCTGCAACAGCGTCTGCAGCAGCATCTTCTCACTGCACGCCTGCATTTCCCTTACAAACCCTGAAAGAAAAGAAGATATGTTGGGGATCGGAGGGTGGGTTACTCATGCACAAAAAAGTTCTCCTGTTTATACACAGTGATGGCCATTTGGCGCCACTCAGTAACCGCACAGAAATGCCGGACCTCAGCTTTACATCGAAAACCACATCTATTTAGGTTTGCTTTCTTTACTAACATAGCTTCTGACCACTTAGAGACAGCTTATATTTTGTCAGGCTATAATGAGGGGCAGTTTTTCCAGCACCGGAGCACTGTCTTGAAATTCTTACAGTGTATAGTCTTCCGGAGATTTATGTAAGTTGAAACTGACAATGAATGACAACCGTACAACCTGAGGAGTATAATTTTATAACCGGGTATCGGATTCCCCACTTGTAAATTTCCTCCTTGTGAAATAACATCGCAGGAGCGTGTTGGGAAATTTCTGCGGTGTTGTTTTACACTGGAATTGGGTTGAAAGCAAATATTTAGGTTCTTGCACATTCATCTGTCCGCGGTGACCTCTGCAGCCGCCGCGACTTTTGGCTCTCGAGGTTTGAGCTCCCAGAGTGTGGAGCTCGGTCTGGGAGCCTTCTAGTCTTGTCTTGATCAGAGCCCTGATGGGTTTGCATTACCTTGAGTGTGTGTATATGTGTGTGTGTGTTCAGAGTCGTGGCCAGACCTCAGCAGGTATGGGTTCAAATACTGAGTGAGAAAAGGAGGCCTTGGCGCCCTTCCTGAGCAAGGACCCCAACCACCATCGCCACTCATACGCTTCCCAACTCGCCCTTTGCTAATTCCCTAAAGCTAACACCCCCTCAGCTCTGCCTGAAGAGTGGCACATGCTGCCGGGGCCAAAAATAATAAATTAACTTAATTTGCTTCTTGCTCTCCTCAAAGTGAAGTCGGGAGGGGGGAGAAGGAGGATGACGCAGATCTGGCCACAGTGCCAAACCCCAGGCTTCTCAAGCCAGTTGCCTGATTGCTGCAGTTCGAGCGCCGTAATAGCAAAGTAATCAATGTCTCTTCAAATCACTCTGTCAGGACGTGAGGCAGTGCGAGCGTATCAACAGACACGGCAACGTTAAAAGAGCGTATTTGCAGCAGCAGCTCTTTAAGTCGGGGCTCTGGCTGCTGGTTGTTCATCCTGCCAGCTGGTTAATTGCATCACCTCTCGTCCCAGATTTAAATACTTCCTGATTCGACTCCTATAATGAAAATATCCTGGTATAGTGAGAACGCAGCCTGGAGAAATTAAGTGGAGAAAACTTTAGATAGAGTTGCTGTATGTGTGCACTCGTTAGCTGCAATTTTGACTTGCGTTAAGCCTTTCTAAGCAGAGCTGCGATGGCACAATTGATTCTGTGCTTGATTGAGTCGACCAGGTGTGAGCATGGACACCTGCATTGGCGTAGGTTGACAAAAGCAGCAGATGATATGTCTAGATTTAATTTAATTTCAGCGGCAGAGGATGCTTAGTTTGACATCTCGTCACTGCGCCCTCCTCATTCGCATCATTGTTGACAGCTCTCCTGATTGGAACCGGTTTTGATGGGAAAGGAAGCGCCATCTGCTGCTCATCATTCTCTATTGTCTCTCAGACGCCAAATCGTCCTTCCTGTAGCGAGATGAGCTGCGATGCACCGCACGAGTTCACATCTGCCTCTGATTTCCAGCGGGCCTGTGGCCTGTGCTGTCAGCATGTGAGTGAGGAGCTGAGGCAGGGACGTGGCAGGGGCACGGAGCGGACCAGATGGAACTCATAGTGTCGTCGGCCAGAACCGAGAGGGAATAATGTGGCTTTTGCCTACTTCCTCTCAGAAGGGACACAGAGCATCCCCTGAATCCAGCGTCAGGAAGAAGAGGCTACAGTTTCCCAACACACCACGAGCAGCCGTTTCACCTTTGAACTTCATCTCCAGTGCTTGTGAAGCGCCAGTAACTATAGCTGGGAGACTTCAGTGGTGCGGTTCTTTGAAAGTTGCAGTTTTTTCTTTTCTGACTGGATGTGCAGGGGGAAAGTGGTGGTTTTCAGCTAAGACAACGATGAGCTTAAATACTGGAGCTCCTACCTTGGAGCTGGCAGGAGTTGTGTCGCGCTGCATTTAGACTATAATGAGAGCTTTAGTGGTTTAAGGCATCCAGCGCGCTTTCTCACCACAGCCTGGAAACCCCAAGAGGCCATAATGGGCCGGGCCCAGACGGTAGGTGCCAGGGACCGGGCCACTCCCAGCGCCAAAGCAACAGTAGCAGTACACAAACGCTGGTTTAAAAGGTTAAAAGTGCTGCTCCCTACTTTTTTCCATTTATTGGCTTGGCGGTCGCAGCTGTATTTTAAGTGCTATCGTCTCTTAACCGCCACCCTGTTTCACTTTCATGTCCCAGCCAAAGTAATTTGAGGCTGCGTTTCTCCCCTTTTTGGAATAGAACAGACTAAACTGTTTTTCTCTTTCTCTTGCTTAACACCCCCCCTCCCACGCACAAACTCACCCCCTATCTCCACTCCGGTCTTTCAGACACAGCCAAAATTTGTTACGCATCCTATATTGCATGTGAATGGCTTCAAGTGATGTTTGCAACTAAGCAGCGTGCACCGATGAATTGTTAAAACCTGGGAGGTGTTGGAAACATCCCTTTGTTGCGCACCGTTTGCAGTCTCTGCATATTTCATGTCATTTCTCTAACTACATTAAATATTCCAACGATTCATCCTTCAAAATAAATCTTCACACCTGTTACGGCTGCATCTTTAGTAAAGACAAACTTAATTGTTTTCCTGAACACTTGTTAAGCCTACAGTCAGAATTAACTAATAAAGGAAACTGTGCGTTTGAGGACAATAATCAGCTGATGTTTGTCTTCATCCGGAAAATGCAAACGTAAACCTTCCATTTTTGGCACTTGACTGCAGCTACTGATTGCACACAGTGAACATTAAAGTGTGTGTCAATCTTAAACCACCTAATTTCCTGTTGGGTCTCTTAGCACTTGTCTAAACTTCTTTTGATTGGAATAACGCTGCTTCCCAAAAACCAGCAGCCCCTGTTTCCCTCTCCTGCCCCTGGCTCTTTTTGCTCCGTCTTCTCCTATCTCCTGAGCCTCACATTCCCACTCGGTGCACAGCTCCACCTTGAACAAGTGCGTGTTGGTACTGGTGGCCCCAGTAGCTATGTTAGTTTCCACTGGGCTGAATGGCTGAGCTGGATCTTTGATGTTCCACTCCAAAGAGAGATTAGCAGTCAGCGTGGTGCTCGTCGCTGCTGCATCCCAGGGGAGCTCGGTTCCCCCCCACCCACTGGTGTCACTCTCCTCCTGATCTGCCATTGATTATGTGTCCAAGCTCATTTGTATGAGCATTTGTCCTCTGCGTTACACTTCAGTCATGAGGAAATGTTAATTCTGCTTTGCCCCGAGGTTGTGATTTTTCTTGTGCTGCTGGGAAATGCACCGTGAGACGGTGTCACACTTTCACAGGTGGGGGGGGGGAAGTGATTCTTCACGTCTTCGCTTGAGCAACATTTGCGACAAGATGAAGAATCCAGTGTGTTTTTTTCCTTTCTTTTTAAACTTTCTGAATAGTCCCTGGTGTGTTTCTGCCTGCGTTTGATGAAACGGTGCTGAAAGGCCCAGTCCATCCCCTCAGCCCACATTTTTATCCACTGACACAGAGGGTCCGCAAAACAAAGGCTAAGGGGTCGAGGGTTATGAAATGACAATGCTCGCAGTAGCTCATCCAGGCAGAGGCATGCTTTGTTGTCAGCCAGGAATGTGCTGACTAACCGTGGAAGGCCACAACGCCAGCCTCCTCTTTTGTGGTGCTTTTTTTTGCCAATAGACTAGGAAGGTAGCAGTGCAGGGAGTCTGTTCCACTGTCGGCACACACTCCTATTCCTTCGTACACTTGTGTCGTGTACACCTCAGTCGCCTTGCGTTTGTTTTCATAAAAGGATAGGTCTTATCACAGATCTTTCCCACTCACCCAAGTTCAAGAACACAGGGTTCAAAGTTCTGTCTTTTGTGTATTTCATTACATAATAATCAGCCTCATATGTCTTTAAAAAACATGTTGCTGTTGTCGTTTTGATTTGTGGTAATGTTTCAGCCGTAGTTTCATTATCTTGTGCTGGCTTATTGGTTTTGTGCACGTGATCGTCCTCAGCCTAATGCATCATATTAATGTTGTTGGCTTCTCCTGACAGCCCTTCTGTCAGAAACCCTGCCATTTTTCTTTTCCCGCTTTTGTGTTCTATAATGGATTCCTACACAGCCGGGGCAAAGGTCATTTACAGGGGTGCCAGATGGGGACAAATCCGTTTCAGGTGGAAGCTTCCCACCCCATTATTTTGCTTCACCCTCCCATCCTAGAATGCTTTCCACAGACTCCTTCCATGTGTGCGCGTTTGTGTGTGTGTGTGTGTGTGTGTGTGTGTGTGTGTGTGTGTGTGTGTGCAGGTAACGAGGAAGATCCAGGCTGTAACACAATGAGGCCAGAGGTATGATGGATTGGGCTTGTTTGGTCAGATGAGAACAAGCGGGGTTATCTCTGCATTTTCTGGCAGAGCATTGTGCGTTTCCAAACTCCACAGTGAAGATATATCGCTGTATCTTCCCACCTCCTCCTTTTTCCTGTTGCTAAAGATGCGCCCTAGATTTTTGAAATGAAAAATTGCTTTTCTTTTCATGCCATCCCTGTATCACAGGTGTGCTTGAAGATAATGGGGACACGGGATTTTCTGGTTTGTGTTGTGTCTTGAAAGGCTATTCTAGCAAAGTTAAATATTTCTTTTTTGAAAGGGACAACTCATTTTGTGCAACTGAGGACAAGAGGAATCACCAATCATCAATGTAAAACCAGTGCATTCGGATTTGACTCTTTAAGTCCCAAAGGGTCAGGTGAAACTTTCCCCCTTTTATGAATCTGCAAATATAGTACGCTCATTGACACACCAAGCCAATAAAAGCTCTATAGTACAGCCCAGGGCTTTGATAAAGCCTCCACAATTCCTCCCGTCCTTCCCCTCGATCCCTGTCGGCAGCTCAGGCCACGCTGCCACTCTCTCTCCAGCCCATGGACCCTGAACAGGGAGGGGCCTGCAGGGCTGGGTGAATAGCTGCCGGGAGTCATGCTGCGGGTGTAAACCACATGAATGTGCCGCCTGAGCAGATAGGATCAGGCGAGGCGGGGAGGCCTGGGAGGCCACGACGCTCGGCGCAGCACCGCGTGCTAACATCAAAGGCAGTGCTGAAGGGGGTGGCAGCGGGGGAGGAGGGGAGGAAGAGAGCGAGCGAGGGCTGGGCTAAAACTCTTCAAAGGCCTCTCTGACTAATGCCAGCCCTGATATGCGGCGCTGCAAAACTGAATGATGATGTAATTGCAGGCCTCCGAGCTAAATCCGCTCCCATACAAATAAAGGTGGAGGTGTTCACTTGCACAAGCACGGTGAGAAAAATACTTTGAGTGTTTAGTTGAAGGCAGAGCTGAGAACAGCTCGCAGGTGAACTTGTTTGGTCACCTCCTGATGCCGTGCTGCTGCTGCTGCAGCAAAAAAGTAAAGCGTAATTTAACTTTTTTGACAGAGGGGAGTAGATTTCGCTTGATTTCGAGTTAATCCACTGGGCGTTTCTAAAGCACACAACAGGTGGGACAGAGTTGACTCTGTTCTTTGTAAAGTTTATACAGGGCTTGCATTTGTGTGTGTGGGGGGTTGAGTGTGTACATGCGCTTCTCTTGTAATGCGAGTTAAACCAAGCATGACCGCGGATCCTTTCAAAATGTCCCCCGTGATCATCAGGCTGATCACTCATTGACAGCTCCCATGACAGCTGAGAGGCTGCAGGAGGGTATCTCACGACAATAATTCACTGTTGTACATTCAGTTTGCCAAAGGTTATTTGCATGCCTCTGATTGAAGTTCTCTTGTCCTCGTCGTTTTGTGATTGTACGCCCCCCCCCCCCACGCCCCTTTTTTATTTTTGACGTTAAATTAGCGGTAAACAGCTGCACTTTTATTTATTTGAGGTTCACGCTGAGGTCGGCCTTTTAACTCCTGCATCCTGGGTCGGATTCGGAAGTCAGGACTGCTGCACAAAGCCTTTGTTGCTGCTTGAAAAGAAGAGACCTCCTTGTTTCCAGCATTCACTGTAGCAGCTCTCGACTATCACAGGACCATCCAGCTAATCGCTATACTTGAATGGATGGAGACAAAACACAATTCATACCAAAGCTTCCATCTAAGGCAGCAAAATAGCAATTCGTCTCAGCTCATCTGTTTGTTTTTCAGTCTTAAAATGCTAAAAATTGTTAAAAAAAAAAATCAACATAGCTCAATGCACATCTTCAAATAGCTTCCAGTTTCATTTGTAGTTCAGTTTTTTCGGTCTAACCCGATGTGCTGTGAGTCTATCAGCCCTGTGCTGTATGCAGAGCTGCAGAGCAACACGAGCAAAATAAACGTCAGCCAGCAGTTTTGTGTAATTGTGTCCACGCTGTTGCCGTGTGTGACTGAAATGAGCAGGCAGGTCCACTGTGAGCTGATGATCGCTTTGCTTCTGTTTCAGTGTCAGTTTGCAGACGCTTGCTGCCTCTGAAGCGCTGCTGTTAGGTGAAAAACTGCAGTTGAACATCATGCTGCGAGTGAAGGGAGGCCACCCAGACCTTCCAGTCACTGATATTATGCAAAACATTAAGGGAGACTGTGCAATGGGAGCTTGAATTTTCCTAATGGAGAACAATCTAAGCAGACGACTTTCAATATAGACCTTTTTTGTAAGCATGAGTTTGCACTGTGCAGCTTTCATATAAGAGTCTGCCTGCAGATACTTGCTACATAAATGACTCAGACTGGGATTGTAAGTAAATTAACACATCCATATGTTGTTTTTTATATGCTGGAAGACATACTATGAGCAAAGTAAGCAGTCGGCACCATAACTGAGCATTTCCACCTTATAAGTGCAGTTCATACTCAGTCTCAAAAGCACTGATTTGTACTTCTGGGGTTTCCTACCTAACAAACCAAAGGAATCAATCCCATCAGCTTGCAGGGTGGGGATTTCTGTGTCATCATTCTTCCTGAACTTACACGTGTGGCTGAGTTACTCCTATATTGCAAATGTGTGCTAGTGTTTCTGAACACAGCTGAGGTGAGCTGGTGTGCTGGGCTGCAGCGAGTGAGTGGAGAAGGAGGTGGGAACTTCATAAATCTGCACAGTCTGGAGGAAGCAACAGTGCAGAGTTACATATTAAGACAGGAAGGGATTCTTATAGTAGAAAAACACTTATGTAACTTTGACACACAGATATGTTTTTTTTAATAGTTTAATAATCAATAACCTGAGATGGACTTTTAAGATGCTGCAGTTAGTTTGGCTAACAGATATGACATTTTCAGTCATGCAAATTGTATCCGCACTCTTGCCGTTCCTTGAGCCCCACCTTGCAAACCCCCCTGGCTCAGTGTGAACCTGAGTGTACTTGAAAAGGTCAGGATAACTACTCCTGGCCAGCTGTGTCCACTTCTTTCCCCTTGTGGTCCATCTGTTCACCCCTCGTTGCCCTTGCATGATGCCATCAGGGAAAAATGTCAAGTTGTTTCTTTTCAGCGATCAGCGTAGACTGCAGGTGACTAAGATGGGTGAAAATGATCGCCATGAAACTGAGCGCATCATTATTTGTGTCACTGTGTTTTTTCAGTCTCACACCTTTCGTTGTATGTGTCCAGATTCAGCCTTCTGTCACTGCAAAAGCTGCACTTTTCATTTGTAGCAATTTGAAGGGAAAAAAAAGAAAAAAGGCAGGGAAGATCTTTGCTATTCTTTGCTGACAGTGTATGGGCAGTTTGTCCAAACACACTTGGCTCTCTAATGATAACTTGTCCTTGGACATGTCAAGGAATCTAGTTGTTTCTCAGAATGCTGTTTTAAGAGAAAGGAGAGATGGAGTGGGAGAAGATGGGAATGACAAAAAAAGACGGGGCCAATGCAGCCCTTTGCTATTCCGTCTGCATCCCACAGGCATGTGACAAAGTCAAATTGTCACCCCGGGGGTGACATGCATCCCGCAGGCATTTCGAAGTAAACACATCTCAGGGAGTGCGGCTCTAAGATTTGGATAGCGGCCTTGCCATACAGTTGGAAGCATCTCTTGCAACAACAACAAAAAAAGGATGCATGGATTTGACTTTTTTAAAATTTTGAACTTATTTATCCAGAAGAAAAAGCTCATATGCTTTCTTGTTCTGAGCATCCTTAAAGGAATAGTTTGACATTTTGGGTAATGCAGTTAGAGTTCAGTGAAACTTGGGTGATTTAGTTGTTTCCCATATTTGTGCTAAGCTAACTGGCTGCTACCTGTAGCTTCATAACGGATAAACATGGCCTTTACTTTTTCATCCACACATATTCTAATCATCAGTACGAGCCATATAAAAAGCCAGATCATCCACAGATATTAGATGAACCCTCTGTCACCCCCAGCAGCTTCTGTGATGTTTTCAGTCTAATATAAAGTCCTGCATCAAATTGAAAACAGCACAACCATAGCTAGAAGTACAGGGATCTCAAAAATGTCTTCTGTGCAGTGTGACACAGCGACAGTGCCATAAATTATAAATAATGGAAAAGCTGAGTTTCATTGATTATTTGTTTTACAAACATGTAAAAACTTGGAATCAACATGCACAACAGGTTTCCAAGTGCCCACAGGTGTTGCCAACACTGGAGAAACATTGGTGGCTGTACATACTATATATATTAACCTATTTGCCTTTTGCATTCCATTTCTGTCTTCCACACTTTTACCTATCTGTCATGTGTAAACAAAGTCTGTAGTTCTGCTCAGTTCAGCCAAAAATTCCCTGATTTTTTTCTCACATGACTATCGCTCATAGCTGAATCACTAATAGCTTCTCAGTTGTACCAATTAGCCCAGAATATTTTGCTTTTTTACACATTCTAGTTAAAGCAAGCGGTTAATTTTTGGCGTATGTACTATGACAAATTGAAGCTTGGATTTGGTTAAGTTTCCCAACCACGCTGCATGTCACAAAGAGCAGTTCAAAGACTCGTAGAACTTTGAAAATACATAAACTCCCTCTGTGTTTGCAGTTTCTGACTCTGATAGATACTTATTTTTCTAAAGACAACAAACTGCTGGTAGGTTTTGGGGTTAAGAAGGTTTAAGCACTTCATGGCCCAACCCACACATGATGTAGATATAAGCTTCACTGAAATCAGTTTGCAGTGATGTTAAACCTGCAGTTCTTTAGTCTTGACTCTTTGATGGACACTCTCATGGCGGCAAGCACCGCTACTGTCCATTCTAATTTCATTTGATTAGCCTTAAACCTAGCTTCCAGGTCTCATAGGAGATGTGTAAAATCAGAATCTATTAGCTCTAATCAGAACTCATCTGTGGCGACTGAAGACATTGTACTTCCCAGCAGATGAGCCAGTCCATTTGTTCTAATGGCTTCCACTCAAAACCTGGGCTACTCCGTGAGGTTTTTATGTGAGTTTAAAGGCATAAAGAGGTTTTTCTATAGTGCTGCTACCGAATGATAACAAGAAGCTGGTGCGACCGGCTGCGACCATTTCTAAATTTTCATGATTTGATTGAACACCAGACCATCCCGGCTAAGCCTAACTTTGAGGCCATTTCCTTTTGGCAACCACATATTGTGCTTTTGGTTCAGCTTTGCTGCAGAACTGCCTCAAGCTAAGCTCATGGACAGAGGATTTTGGTGAGGTACTGATGCGTACATTCGTCATAATTATTGTTTTGCAAGAGCTGGAGTTTGAATCGCCCAGGCAACGGGGGGAAGCTTCAGAATTCAAATTAGAGTGTGGGATTGAGCTTTAAAGTTGTGGAGAAGGGCTGTTTTCTGTTTTTGGTTCCTGCATCCAGGAAAGCTCGGTTGTTTTTGCACTCTACCCCCAGTTGATTGGTCTGGGTTGCTCATGCATTAAAAGCTTGAGTTGGCATGGTGCGTTTGTTCTCATGAGTTGAGGCAGCCATGGAAGAAAGGTGCGCATAAAAAACCCTCGGGTATACGCTGGCTTCTCCTGCATGAAAACAAGACAACAGGCGAACCGTTTCCAGCACTTAAAATTGTATCATAATGAAACAAAACGGCAAATGCAAGTACATTTTCTCGTCTCGCCTTTCTTTTTTTTTTGCTCTCCTTGTCTCTGTGTTCTCTCCCTCTGTTCGGCATGGGAGGGGAAGGGGGAGGGCGTATAAATGTGAGACCACACATGCTGTGTCAATGTTTGCTGGAATAATTAGAGACAATGTGGGCCAATAACGGGAGGAGTGCAGTAACCTGAACTCACTTTGTTCTGCCCCGACAGCAACACAAAAGCCATTCACATATGCACAGATCAGCGGGCTCAGAGCAGGAGCAACTGCACTTTTAGCCGGCGCTGCGCTCGGCTCGGGAGGATCAGCAGGAAAATGGAACTGGTTTCTATGGAGGCGCTCAAAGTGATGCTGATGTCACTCCGAAAGCCTTTTAAGTACTGCCTGTACATCCCCCGCCACCAACCCCAAAAAAACAACCCTACCCCTTGTCACCCTCCCCAGTCATCCAACACATGTCCCTGGCTTAGAGAGCCCTCTTTAACTAGAGGATATCCGGCCGCTCGGTATGCAAAGAGCCTGCGGATTCCTGACACGAGTGCTAGAGCTGGACTCAGAGGTGACTTTCAGCGTAGCCAGACAACTGTTGGATTAGCGGGACACTTTGCGTTGACTCTGAGCCAATGGGAGGAAGCCTGGCCAGAAGTAGGGCGGACTGGTTAAATGCAGGCTAATGGCATATGGGTTAGATTACCTGTATGCCTGTATCCTGCAAAATTTAACAGTAACCACAAGAGGAATCTTGAAGTAAAAACTCATTCTAACGTGTAAAACAGATAAAGAGAGAAGAAAAACATGACTTTACACTTCTTTATAGGTCTGAAATACCTCTTGCATAGACAGGAATATGATTTTACGCCTAAAAATCCACAAACAGTGACCGTTAAGTGTTGCCTAAGCCACGGGTGTTTCCCTGGCTGCAGCAGAGTGACCCGCTGCTGCACTCACACCCAGGCTGGACCAACTGGTTTGTCCCCTCCGGTGTCCATCTTGAAAGGGGACACCGCTATGGGATGCATACATCCCCTGGAGGTCGCTGGTGTCATTGTGGCACCTGTCCCCTCCACTCTCAGCCCGTGTCAACAGCTCAGATTTATTTACATTCACTGTTTTCTCTTTTCCAGTGGACTGAACTGGAGACAGCAGATGATTGTTTGTGTGATCCTGAAGTCTTTCAGTGGGTAGAGTTTATACTTGCTGGCCGTCGGTGCTGAATGATTGTTGCATCGAATATTATCTCTTGCAATATGTATATAGGGTCATTTGTTTTTTTTTGTTCCCGTCATATTTTTACTCACTGTGGACTGATTTTCACTGCAGTGTAAAGTCCCACACCTCTGTGGAATCAACTCAACAATGACTGGAAATGGAGAGGACTCAAAAATGTCTTTCGGGAAGAACAACAGATTTATAAATCCAGAAATCATTAAAAACAAAAAAATGAAAGTTTAATTTTTAAACATTTATTTTACAAAAACTTACAAAGACTGGAATCAACATGTACAGCATTTTTCCAAGCGCCCATACGTGCTGCCAATACTGGAAAAAATTGGTGACATTACATACTATAGATATTTAACTATTTATATTTTAATTAGACTTCCTTCCTTCTTTATTTGGTCTCTTTGGTAAGCAGAGCTTGCAGTTGAGTGCAGTTCAGTCAAATAGTCCCTGAATTTTTGTCCTGTGACTGTCGGTTGCAGCTGAGTCACTAATAGCTTTCTCGTTGTGCCAAAGACAGGAAAATTCTTTGTTTTGTTTTTTTTACAGAATCTGATTAGAGCAAACGCTTCAATTTTGGCACATTTTTAAGCGAAAAATGTTGACTAATGATTTTTAATGAAAATTGCGAGTAAAGTTTCCCGATGGAACGCAGCATCCGGGATGAGTAGTTTAGGGACCACTGGAAAGCAGAGAATCTCATGGTTCTGTCTGTTTTTGCAGTTTCTGACTGACAAATGGCGTGATTTTCTCTATTGATTTAATTATTTTGCAAGATGCCCTTCACACCTGCGGGTTTGGGGATTCAGAGGGTTAAACCATCAACGGCTCGAAACTCTTTCAGTCTCAGCCAAGCTCTGCTGCAGAAACCTTGCACTCGTTCTTGCTAAACACAACAACAATGTTGTGCACCGTGATATTCTTGTGCGGACACAGTACTGTGTATTTAAGCGACGTCTCGTGTTTCGATATTTATAGGTACTTGTCTGTGAACTTGATTGCAGTTACTTTTTGTTTGTTTTTTCGACAAACCGCACGCATCCCAAATCTCATAAGGAGCTGGTTTGGTTCAAAAATACCCTGTACAGACTTAATGCAGTGTGAGGGTATTTCCCTCCAGGAATAACTCGTCCTTTAAATCTTTGGTCATTTATATTTATTATTTTTCAGTTTTGTATAATGGCGCCTCCTCTTATCTGTTTTTAGCCTGCGGATACACAACAGCTTTCCTTTTATTTTCTTCCACCCTCTCCCCTAATCATTTTCAGATTCTCTTTTTTTGCCTCCTTGTCATTCTCTTCTCTCACCCCTTCCTCTCTCTTTTTTTTCTCTCCTTTTTCTCCCCCCTCCTTCATCTCCCTCCCTGTATCTCTCTCCTTTCCATTCCACTGGCCTGATGTTCTGTCCTGTGCTCCCGGTTGGCAATGTGTTCCTCATCACAGCTTGTGTATCCTCTTATCTGCAGCTCTTTTATCAGCGGCCGCCACACATGCCCGAGAGAAGGGGAGGGGGGGGTGGTGATGCTATCAGCAGGTGGAGATTTCACCACAAGAGTTCAGGGGCCCAGTGTAGCCGGTGGAGGGCCTGGCCGGAAAGCCTCTGACATAGGAGCCTGAAATGTAAATTCGGAACAATGTGAACCCCGCTGTCATCGTAACGCCGGCCCTTTTCGGTTGCCCCCCTACAAAAGTGACATAAAAGTGGGTTTTTTGGCATGGCAGTTGCAGAGAATAGTCACTTCCTTGACAAACATCAGGAAGTAAAGTATATTTTTTTCTTCATTTTAGAGCTGTATTACCTCCTTCTCTTGTTCAGCCGTGCTGGCTAGCTCTGCGTGGGATGTTCACCTTGAGTCATGGTCAGCAGCAAAATGTTCTGCAGAATGTATGCAGAGTGCAAAACCATTTAACAGTGCATAAAGAGCTCCGTGTTGTGTATTTGTCAGCACTCTGTTGGGTTTCTGCAATGGATGCATGTCTGTGCAAAAGAATTTGTTGAAAAATGCAAAACCAGTGGATGTTTTTACTTTAAGATCCCCCGAGAAACAGCTGTTAGTGCTGCATGACATGGAAAATGCATAGTTTCACCCAAACAAACTGAAAACTGAGCTAGGTGTAAAGCAAATTTAAAACGTTTCATGAATGTTAAACCATGCCGTTAACTGACATCCAGTTCCGAAGTATGGCAGCAGTGCATGTGAGGTTGTTGCGCCACAAAATGGATAAATCCTTGACATGGAGGGAAAGGAGAGGAGGGATGGTGGGGTCAGAACGGCGGGTAAACCAAAGCATGGGCTCACAAAAGCCTAAAATGATATCGCTGGTGGATATCTGGATGCCTGGGATGCTTTGGATGGCTGCTGTACACTTTTGGCTTTGTCTTTGCGGGGATGAATAGAGGCCTCTGTGGTAGTGATGACAGGCTTCTCCGGGCTGGGCCCTGGCTGGCTGGCAGACTAGGTGCTGGAGGTCTGGAGACCTCAGTTCTCTCATAGGGGCAGAAGCCCGACAGGGGATGCTGGTCGTCCTGGTTCTCTCTACAAAAGACAGTCTGTTCTCTGCTTATGGCCGGCCCTTGTTATTGCGACATGCCTGTTACACTTATACACTCAGGTTTAGCTGGGAGCCAAGGGCCTGCAGCACCAACTATGTACTCCACCTGTGTTTGGATGTTTTTACGTGGTTATAGGGTTAGATGTGTAATCGGTCTGCAATTTTAGGACCACATTGCTCAATGCTGATGTGACAATAGCCTCAGGGTGCAGCAGTCTGTAAAAATATACTACTAGTTGCTAAAGCAACAATATTTAGCCTGTTTTTGTTGTTTGTTGGGTCCATGTGAGCTAAAGATTTTACAGGCATATCCACCACCAAAGAAGAAAATGTGACTTATGCTGAACCTTTGTTATTTTTCCAGATATTTACCATAGCCTTGACAATAACCATCTGATCATCAAAACCATGGGTGGATTTGAAAGCCATGTTGTTGTACACCATTTACCAGAGCCAGAAACCGTAAAAAAATGAAGGAATTGCCGAATTTTCTACTTTTCAACATTCTTTGAAGTACTCTTCTGTGACAGGCTGCTCCATCTGAGATATTCACCAAATCTAAACTTAAAGTCTTGTAAAGTAAACAAATAAACTAAACAAATTCTGTAAATGAGGCAAAAAGTAAGGGAGTGTTCGGCTGAACTAGGCTGAACTGCAGGCTGTGTTTGCACTAATTAGATAAGTGTATGAAGACAAATAAAAATTTAAGTAGTTAAACATCTTTAGTTTGTAGAGTTACCTTTTTAAATCATTTATAACATTATAACCTTGTTTTCCTGCACAAAATACATTTCAGAGTTCCCTCTACTTCTAGCCATGGCTGTGCTGTTACCATAGAAAATTAGGACTTTTTATTGCAGTGAAAAATGCCTACAGTGAGCAAAAACTACTTGGGGTTAATCCAGAAATCATCATAGGTAGCAAAAAGTCAATATCATTTGCAGTTTAGCATAGTAATTGTTCATCCACTACCTGGACTTAGCAGGAATGGGTTTCAGTCTGCAGCTCTCTGATTGCTTTATTCAAGAATGTTTAGCTTTTATTGAGCACAGATGTTAGAAATCAACATGTAAACAGTAACGGGAAGAAGCTGCGATTCCTGACTGGACTTTAAGGTGGTTTGAAGCTGAGACGCAGCATTCAGGTGCCGCACTTGAGTCTCTGGCCCACCTAGTGAAGTACGGGAGGCTGTTTCAGAAGAGAAGGAGCTGCCATGGCCTTCACAAGAGGTTTCATCAGCCCTCGTTCTGCTCTAATACAGCACCGCTCAGCTGGCCAAGACAAACGTGAGGTAAACACACTGCTCACTGGACTGTGTGACTCACGCTCTAACATGCTAGCAGCACGCCCCGGGGACTTTAATGGCTGAAGGCTAGCCGTGGCCTTTCCATGTTTTTTGAATTATTAACAAAACAAGCTGCAAACGGTCCAACGAGGAGATGGGGCTTCCACACGCGATGCATGAGGATCGAGAGCTCTCCCAGAACCCTTCACATGCCCTTCGAGTCAATCCCGATCGGCCCTCTTGAAGATTCACAGAGCCTCTTTGATCCGCACGCTATCCTCCCAGCTGGGAGGCCAGGGGATGCAAGAAGCCCTTTTGGTCTCCCATTTCAAGTCACACATTCTTTCCTAAGGACCCAGAGGTCCTGACCCATAGCTGCAGTGGAATTACATATGCAAAAATAGGCCAGACTTGCCAGGCTATTTGAATGTTCACTCGTCCTCTTTTAGCATTCATCATCATTGGCTCTTCAGAATTAGGTATTCATCTTCAAGGTGTAGTGGTGAGACATATGATAATTTTCAGCTGAAGCAGCAACAGATGGACCTTCACTGACCCTTCGTCCTCCTCTGTCCTTTCAGAATTTTCATCACGCCGATTATAGAGTCTCAAAAGGGTCTGTGTTGCCTATCAATGTGAAAAAGTTTAGCTAAGGCCTCGCCTACTCCTGCGGACTTGATTCGGAAATAAGTCATGTAATCACCCTGCAAACAGCTCCAAACCAACTTTTTATCATGAAGTATTTTAAGGGATTGGGATTTCTGCTGCATTGCATGACTGATCATCAGTATACTGCATTTGCCAAATCTGCAAGATTCCTGTGCGTCCGATGTTTGGCTTCTGGAGAAAGCTCTTGTTGGCATTTTTGTGACATCTTTTCTCAGTTACCGTAACTTTGCATAGTTTTTCCAGCTTGATTTTTGTCTCTAGAGGCAGCATATGACATGGCCGCCCCCTTTTCCAGTGAAGGACTTGCAACCTGCAATCCTCTTAGATGTGGAGCCAGATGCCCCAGAGGTCACAGCCAGCTAAGTGGTTCCTTGTTTCTAATAAAAAACAAATCAAATAACATGGATCCCCAGGGGTTTATAACACTACAGTCATGGACTCTGGGGCAGATAAACCTCTTCCAACTGTCGCCAAATGAATGTGTGGATGTGGGAAGAACTTGTTGGCTTCAATTGTATAATTTATTAGCCACAACGCGCTGAAGAGAGGCATGGGAGGCTGAGTGGAGGAGGGGAAAGGGGGGAAAAAGCTCTGACCACTCAGCGATGGAACGGTCCTTTCAACTGTGAAATGACCTGATCTTTAGATGTTGTCCATTACCTTTTCAAAGTGCCTCCGCTAACGCTGCTGACAGGAAATGCCTGTGTGTAAAGCAGGTTTGATGTTTAACTCTTAAGCGGTGGCTATCCCCAGGGTCTGCTTATTCCCAACCCTCAACCCCACGGTCCTCCTTCCCCTTTCTCTCTCCGGCCCCGACAGCTCCTACCTCTGGCAGCGCAACCAGTGAGAACGGGAGGAACAATACTGCATTTGTGCACCGCTCTGCACTCGGCCTGCTGCTAAACAAATGTTCGGAGGAATTCTAGTGGCTGTTCTTGCCCCTGGGCCCAGGCTGATCCCATAGTGACTTCATAAACACTCTCTGGGGCGATCAAAAGAACAAATCGGCCTTTATAGGGAACTATATGGTAATGGAATTATTTCCACACCAATTAGAATTTACTTTTCTTTCTCGCTCTTGACCTCAGGTAGACTATTTCTCTCCTGCTGCAGAAAAGGGAAATGTTCTGTCGCCCAGGACACAAATGTACATTTATGGGGTGGAGTGACAAAGGCATGACCACTGATGTTGTGGTGATACTGACAGGGAGGTTTACATACAGTCTGTGCTAAATGATTAATTGCTATGGGTGTTGAGCGATGTTATATTATGTTTTTTGTTCAATTCAGTTTTATGAAGTCCACATAATCAAAAGTAAGTAGGAGAATCTGAAGCATATCCCCTCCCTAAGTGGAATGTATGAAATCCTTTCCTCAGGCAGTGCTGTGAGTTGAGACTGAATGGTCGGGTGACATAGATCCACACCCAGACCTTCAATTCATGTGGCCCTGAGGTGGCTAGTAAAGGATACACATATGTAAGGGCATCATGTGTAATTTTTCTAAGGAAGAGAGATCATAGCTCAAGGTCTGATTACCCAAAGTGCTCCACAAGGACCCGTCTTTCCAGATATTACATCTCTATCACTTTTTCTATCGGATTTGTTATTTGACAGAAAGTCTGACTATTTAAACCTCTACACCACAAAGTCTTTTGAAAAGTGACATCATTTATCAGAGCCAGAAAGTGTAAAAACTGATACTTTCCATCTTCCAGTACTCCTTGAACGGCACATCTGTTGTGTGCTATTCTGTCGAGAAACTTGACAAAATCTAAGCTTTAAAATCATGATATTTCAGCCACTTTATACTACATGTCTCCTTTAAAAATATTCTGCTTGCTCTATCCGGATTCTGTATAAAACTAAAAAACTTGGAGCTCCTCTGTGCAACTGGGAAGCCATTAGTGAATTAACTGTGATCAACAGCTGTGCGACAACAATTCAGAAAGTTTTTGGCTAATCTTGACTGAACTGCAGGATGTGTAAACACAGAGCAGAAAGGAACAAATAAAAGAAATACAAGTAATGAAATACCTGTCATATGTAAAGCAACCTTTTCCCACCTAGTTTTGGTAACACCTGTGGGCACTTGAGAAAAATGTTTTGTGTCTTGATTCCAGATTTGTTTTCAAGTTTTATAAAGTAAAAGATGATTACTTTTGTATATTCTTTTTTATATATGCAATTTAGGCATTAAACATTTGTATACTGCAAAAAATGTGGCTGTGGATTCTCTCTCCTTCTAGCCATGGTTGTGTTGTTTCCATAGAGGTGCAGGACTTTAAACTGCACTGAAAAATGAGCCCACGTTGAGTGGAAAAGTGACAGGAGCAAAAAATGTCCAGAAGCTCAAAGGGTAAATCCAAAAATCATCATAGGTACCAAAAACTATAGGTTCCAGAGGGTTAACCTAGTTTCTCAGGATTTCAGACTTGATAGTATTTTATTGGTTCTGGACAGTGTATCATAACTGCAATATTCATGATTAAAATGAATTAGTGGGATGAATGCTGAAGTTAAATCTGTGTTATATATGTCAGCCCAACAGCTAACTGAATGTTTGGTTAGACTCAGATTCTCACAAACTCGGGTACTGTACCAACCTGTAACAAAACCAAAACTTGAAATAGTCTCATCTGCACCTAAACCTTCACAGAAAATACTCAGATCTTTTCCCTGATCCCACCTCACCTGCTAAACCTGCCACTGCGTTCTGCTGCACCTCCACCAGGCCTCAACTTGGCACCTTTCTGCTTTTTTATCTCCACCCACTGATGGAGCCAGCCATTGAAGCAACCTCAGCGCCACCCCCACCCCTCCCCAACCTTTCTCTGTGTCTCTTTACTGCGCGCCTGCACAATGGCCCCGCTCGGCAGAGGTCCAAGAACAGTGTTTGTCCGATCACCACTGCGGCCCCACCCCCCTTTTATTGGTGTATGTGGAGGGACAGTGAGTGAGTGTAGGCCTGTGTGTGCACACACTGTTTTTCAAGCAGCCAGAAGGAGGTGTGGCCGCATCGTTATGGTAACTGAAATTGCCAAAAAAAAAAGAAAAAAAAGTTGAGCTGGATGCTTTGGAGTTGCAACTAGGAGGAGTTTATGTGGAGCATCTGAGATTGTGGAAGTCTGCAGAGGTGGTGTTCGGTGACTTGCAGTTGGAGCAATTCCAAGGATTTGATGGGAAATAAACTCTTGAAACTCTATTAAGATGAGCAACTGATTTCTCAATAAAGACATCAAAGGTATGAGAAGTACATCTCCCATGGTGCACTTATGATTAGAAAACGGTGCATTGTAGAAACTTGATCGAACCAAGTCACGTAGACCTGTAAATTAATTTCGGATGAATTCGGCAACTGTTTCGTTGATGAATTTGCTACAGCTGTGACTTTTGCCTGTGACTAGCTTCCTCTCTGTAGCAACAGTGCCAAGCAGAGGCTTATGGGTAGGGTAGTTTTCAGAGCTGTCTGTCATATTGCATGAACAGGATAAAACAGATTTTTCACTATTGCCTTGTTGTGATAATCAAAAACTGATGCTCCTAACATTGACCTAATGTGCCGAGAGACCCCTGTGTTTCTGTGCTGTGGAACATTAAGGATTTCATCAGCAGGACACTTGAAAATGAAACACTTAGCTCCTGTCTTTGTGCAACTTTACAGATGCTTCAGGGAGTGGTGCGCTTCATCCTCATGCACACACCTCTACCCTGAGCCCAGCTGCTGCTCTGCCAGGCTAAGGCCATTCCACTGTCTTTTGTCCGTGCCACTGACCTCTAAGTGCACTGGGAGCGCACCTCTGCGGGGCCTGGCCCAAAGCCGGACGGTTGATGTGGACATTGTTGGAGCAGTGGGTTCTCCTCACCCGGGCAACCAGGCCTCTTTGAGCCCTTACCCCTCACTGTTTGCCCAGCCACTCTTTCCTCCTCAGCCCACTCTTCTTCTTTTCCCCCTCGCCGTGGAACTGAAAGAAAGCTTGAGAGACAGCATGTTGTTTTGTGCTCACTGCTTGGTTATGCTGCTGGTGGCCGGCTTCCTATGGTGCACCAAAGCTCCCATTCACTTTCTCTCCCTCTCTTTCTTTGACCTCCTCCAGGGAACAAACCACTGTTTGATCACATTAGGGGAGAAAGAGAGAGATCAGTGGTGCTTTTGACATTCCCACTAGCTTTTGACAGTCTATGTGCAGCTGATCAGTTTGCCCGGCACCAGCAAGTGGCCTCTTTTGAATTTCTCCTTTTTCTTTTATGTTTTTTAGGCCAGCCATTGTGAAGCCTTTTGATTAGAATGTGTGGGTAGAGCTTAGCAGGACTGCTGCATCATTTCTTATTTCACACTTTTCTCTTGATTCTACTCTGCCGTTTTTGTAGAGAGGAGCTTGCGTTGACCGCTTTTTCAAAGACGTCAACTTCTGCGATCATATTTGTAGGAAAAACACACACTTTTTTTTATGTGAAAGTGAGCCACGGCATGCGGATGCGCTGCTTTGACAGCCTCTTTGTGGTGATCAAAGCTGATGCAGTCTGATATTTTGGCCACTCAGAATGCAGAGATGCTGCGCAGTTGGTGAGATCTGTATAAGTTTCTTCAAAAGCTGAATCACAGCGTGGGTGTTGAGAAGCTTCTCACTTGTATATTACACTTTTTTTTTAATCACTTTGATAGCACGCCTCCCCCCGTTCTCTTTTGATCTGCAAGGTTTAAGCATATTTGAGAAAGCTCACGTGGTTTGGGGTATGACCACTTTACATTTATTGGAGGCCATGCTTACAAAGAGGCAGAATCTGTAAAAGGCTTAAAGGAGAAGGCCTCTGGAATCTTGTTTTATTTATGCCAAAAATGTCTGGCCACAATTAACCAACCACAACCACTCTGAATGTCAATTTAGGTCATTTTCTACCCTCACAAAAGCCCCGGACTTGGAGCCCATGAAGCAGAAAAAAGCTGATGTAATGGGTTTAAGAAAATCTCCGAGGGGAGTCAAACCTCACCCACACAGCCCCAACTACACCCCCTCCTCCCCTGCCCTCCAGAATCCAACCCCTTCCTTATCCACCCTTCAAAACTCCTCGGAAGAAGAAGCGGTCACCACCTTTCAGGCATGCGGTTGCTTTGATCCGCAGGGACGGCAGGTCGGAAAAACTTCCAAGTGGAGAGTTTTAGCTTTTAGATGACAAAAAGTTTTTGATTTTTAAAGGGAGACAGAAAATGTTTATGATTCAGTGATTTAGTGTTTGGGATGGGGGAAGGGGAGCAGGAGATGAAGGCAGAGGGACAAGGGAGGAAAAGAAAGGAGGAGGGAAGGACGGGGGGGGGAGGAAAGAAAAGAAATCCCAGCCTTGGCACACACACAAACACACAGACTCAGTGCAGCGCAAAGCACAAAAGAAACCTGTAACGCCTCCAGATTCCTTCTAGCCGAGTATCAAAGACATGCTTTGGTTTAGAACAAGAGACTAGTGGGTAAGATAGGACCGAGTGAGCCAGTGAACCCAGCACCGGCTCGGTTGGGTGCTGCGAGTTAATCTCTCAGATAGAATTTTTCTCCCTTCTTCTTCTTCTTCTTCTTCTCCTCCACCTCCTCCCTCTCTTTGGGGATATCGGTGTTGCTGTGTAGCTCTGAATAGAGGGACTTGTCTAACCTGATCGCTGGTCAGAATAAGCACAGGGAGAGGCTCAGAAAACACATGCGGCGATGACGGCAGCTTTAAAGTTCGGAGGTGGGATAAGAACCTGCCCGCTGGTCCGTCCTGATGCCTTCAGCGTAGCTCTTGTCGCAGACCTCCCAGTATTTTCAAGAGCGTTTTGAAAAGATGTTTTAAATGGACGCTTAACAGACTTAAAAATAAGAAAAGTTTAATTGACTCAATTATTGTCAAAGGTTTGCATTCAGCTTACTTGACAACAACTAATGATCCTCACGATTGGTAATCTCTGCAAAGTAACTCAGTCCCAACCCCAACCTTCACTTAATAATGACAACAATAATGAATGCTGGAGGAGAAAAAGGAAATTCCTCCCACTTGAGAAGCTGCAATAGAATACTTGACTATTTTCTTAACAAAAGGACTTTAATGACAGCTGATATTCATATTTTTCCATCTGCCAGTTGTTTCACTGGTGTTTTGTGCTGGATTTTCAAGGCCATTACGGACAATTGAGAGCACTGATCGCATTATAGTCACTTCTATTCTATGTTTAACCCTCTGAACCCAAAGCAGTTTCTTCGTGTTTTTGTGCTCATGTCACATTTTTACTCATTATGGGCTTATTTTTCACTGCAATATGAAGTCCTGCACTTCAGTGGAAACGGGACAACAATTGCAAGAAGTAGAGAGAAATCAAAGATATCTTTTTTTTGTATTATAGCAAATAAAAGACTAATTTCTTTGAAAAAATGTACAGCATTTTTCCATGTGCCCACAGGTGTAACCAGTACTGGGAAATGTGTTTTTACATACTATAGATAATGCTTAAATGTGTGTACATACTTGTGTCCTCTCCACTCTGTACATACACAGCCTGCAGTTCAACCCAGTTCAACTCTAAAAAGATCCCTGCATTTTTGTCACTTGACTAATGGTTGCAGCTCAGTCAGCAAAGTCTTCTCGGTTGCGTTAAGAAGCGCAGAATTTTTAGTTTTTTTACAGATTCTGTTTCGTGTAAACTGTACATTTTGGCCAAATTCTTAAATGAGACCTGTAGAGTAAAGTGATACTAATGATTGTTTGTTATGAAACTAAAAGGGAGATCAGAGATGAGTAGTTCAAGAGCCTTCTGAAAGTTGGAAACCTTTCTGTTTTTACAGTTTCTAGCTCTGATGAATGGTGTGATTTTGGCCGTTTTCTCCTCTAGAGTTAAAATGCCTTTCAAATCTGCTGGCAAGTTTTAGGGGTTCAGGGGGTTAAGTAGACTTCATTTGTCAGCGCACTTTGGTGGCCAAGCTGTGGTTCTGTTTATGAAGTGCCTCAAATATAGCTCAGATATAACATCAAACTTTACCATGCAAAGTTCTTGTGCAAGCATTTACTGTATATAGTTTGTGTTTGTGTGAAAAACTTGAATGACCCCATCTTATCCTTGAAGCTACAACAAAGAGAAAGCAATTGGCGGTTTGGAGAACATCCAAATAGCTTCCGGTGCTTCTGTTCTTGCCATCAAGGTTTTCCCCTAAGGAATATAAGTAGGAAGCCCAACGATGACTCCCCGCTCCCCATCTAAGCACCCCTAATTCCATGTTTTGCATTATTCCTGGAAGTGGCCCCGGCTTTTGTTTATTCACATTCTCATTTCCTCTGGAATATCATTAGCTCCTCAGAGGGCCTTCAGCTCCTGGATCGCGCTTTCCTCCCGTTTCCCCCTTCCAGGTTGTCGTGAAAGGTGGTTGTGCAGCCATTCACAGAAACAAGAGAGCGAGCGAAAGAAAGAAAGACAGGGGCAAGGGAAAAAGAAGCCGCAAGCGAGCCAAGAAAAGACTTGGGAAACTGTCAGGGGCTGATTCTACGTGCGCCAGTTTTCACAAGGAAAATCAATCTCTGAACCCCCCCTCCCACTCACCACTTATTCCTCCCTGTTTTTCTTTAAAGGTCGGTACATTTGAAACGAAATCATGAGGTTAATTGCTGGTGACACTTAACACATTCCACATGTGGTTTAACGGTGCCCCCACTCTTCATCTCCTTCCCCCGAGTGCAGCATGACCTTAACCGTCCGACCTGGAAGTGATGTAGGTGAGCGCTTCCTCTGGTGTACTCGGAGCCCCAGTAAGTGTTTCCTAAAGAAAACAAGTCAGAGGCGGCCGAAATCTGAAACCAGCTCTAATGCTGTGCTGCCTCTCCACCTTGCCTCTCTCCCTCCCCAAACCCCGTGGCCACAGGGGGAAGTCGAGGTAAGGAGGGAGGAGGGGGGGGAGCAGCAGCAGCTCTTACTGTATGAAACCCACTGTCTGTGTACATTTAAGTGTGTGAACATGTGCTTGTACTGTAAGTCCAGTTCACATTCCTTTAAACTCTCACTGGCTGGGAGCTACAGTCCTCAGCAAACACAGCATTCGCCAGTGTTCAGGTTGGCCTCGTGCAGCCACGCCGGCATGCAAGGCCAAAACGGCTTGTTTGTGCAGTTGTCGTGTGGAAGGTCATTCACTGCATTAAGTGTGTGTGAGGACAAAATGAACCTGACCTTTTGCAGAAAGCCCCGTCTGTCTCCCCCTTTGAAAGCGGCTGGATTACAACACTCATCTCCCGCTGTATCTGTCACACACACACAAACGCAGTGTGTGGAACGTCCACAGTCACTCTGATTTCATGTTCGGCGTGTCGCTTTGATGCGGCAGGGCTGCTGTGCATATTTGGCAAGTGACTTTGGTCATCTGAAGTGTTTCCATCCCCTTAATCTAATATCTCAAAGCGTCAGGGTTTAGGTGCAGCTTCTGATTGCGTGCCAGCAGCTCGTCTTGGACATGTTAGGTCTCTGCAGGCCGCCTCTGCTTCCACTCCCACATACTGTAAATCCAAAATTTCACATGGAGCCTGGTTAAATCAAAAGACACAGCGCTGAAGACAGAACCAGCTGATATTTGTCATCTGTATTACCATCCGTTGGCTTTTGGCGAAGTCATACCAGGATGTGATTTGATGATTTTCATCAAGGCATTAGATCCTGACCAAAGTTTTGTTTTACGTGCAGACTTTTGTCTTGTGTGACGTCAAGTTTAAATCTTTTTAATATGTGGTTTTTGCAGTACTGGTGCTGAATACATCCATCCTTAGCTAAAGACCCCTTTAAATGTATGAGAGCAAGTAGTATGCAAAGTTCTGTGGAGTTTGAATGGGTGACAAATCTGTTAATTATTTGAAAAATGCCAAAAATGCATAGTTCAAGATTCTCACTTTTAGTTTTTATTTTTTTTTTACTTTAATGATGGTAAATTCTATCTTTGGGCTTTGACCAGCTGGTTGGATTAAACAGGGCTTTAGAAAATTACAATATGTCGATGCTTTCACAATTTTTTGATGTTATATTCTAATAGATCTTGATTGATACCAGGTTTTTGTGGAACATTTTAAGAATTTCAAATTTTAATTTATTGGTATATTGTTTATATACACTAATCAGCCGCAACATTATGACCACTGACAGATGAAATGAATAACATTGATCATATTGGTACTATGGGCTGTTCTGATGGAAAACCTTGGATTTTGGCATCTGTGTTGGTGAGACTTAAATGCTCAAATAAACATTGTCCCACAACAAGCACACTCCATCATGCAAATAAAAATCCCAAATGCCCATAGGACACCCTGAGAGGTCCTCTTGTCAATGCCCAATGGGTCAGATAATTTTGGACGACACAAGGGGGACCAGCACAATATTAGGCAGGTGGTCATAATGTTGTGCCTGATTGGTGTATATGTTAAAGTTACCTTTCCAACAATATGTTTCACCAACTACTTAACAACTTAACATGAAGACATGGCTCAATTCTGCACAACTGTCTGCTCAGCTGTGATGTGTTCTCTGCTACATGTGCTGCAGACTGTGCTGACGTGATTGAAAACAATGGAGTTGGAGCTCCCCTACTAGACAAACTATGTGATGACGCTATTTGTAAATTGTCTCAGGCATCTTTTATTGCACTGTGTCCTGTAAAAGAAAAGTTTTTATATTCGCACATATTGGGTAATATAATAATCCTTTTGTGTGTGACCGGTTGATATCAGTCGAGCTCTATTACATACTAAATGATCAGAAAATAACCTGTAGTTAATAGATAATGAAGAGAGTTGTTGGTGATGACCCTGAAAGTCTCTCTGGTGATATATCATGATTCCTGGATGAGGAAGTACAAACCGGTGAATGAAGCAGCTTGCCCCAAACTTATGAGTCGAGGTTGCCGCCATGTTGTGCGCTCGAGAGGAGGGGGGTCGAGCAGAGTAAAGGCAATATGGGCCTACACTCTAATCCCATTCCAGCAGGCCGGGCAGCAGCAACAGCAGCAGCAGCAGCAGCAGCAGCTTGCATTCCTCAGTTCTGGAGGCTTTTTGGGGCGGGGTAGAGGAGGGAGAGCGACATTCCTCCACGGCCGGGGCCATCAAAGACACCGCGCAACATCAAAGGCCACTCAGAGCCTAGGTGTTGATGACTGCAATCCTCCCCTCGGTCCACTTTTAGCAACCTCAACCCCCTTTAGCACCTCCAACACACACGCAGGGCAGGCGGACTGCAGCAGGTATGCTCGCCCTGCAGCCTCCCTTCCTTTACCCGCTGGCCGTCCCGCAGCCGCATTAATCAAAGCTCATTAAGCAGCGACGTTTGTTTTATGCTGAGGATGAGCAGGAGATGCCGCTGATGTTTGCTGTGGGAGATGTCGCTGCACAAATTCAGATATTTCAGCGAAACCAAGCACGCTGAAGGTGGCCCCTGGGAACTTTAGTTTCTTTGCAGTACAAAGAAACACCTCATGATTGTAAAGTGAAAATCTTGTAAGAAATGTGTCGAGGAGAAAGAACACGTGTACTCACTGTGTGCTGTATGGAATTGTTTATTAATGAGCCCCATTTCCCTCTGCTTGTTACATTGTTAGTCATGCTAATTAATTCACAGTGGCACCTTGATGCTGACAAATAATTTATGCGCGTGTTCACCTACTTTCGTAATTGTCCTCATAAGGATGGCGGCCTTCGTGCACACGGGGACAATATGTTTGCTCGCTGTTTATCTGATGCCGTGGGTGCAGTTGTTTCCACTCCCCTCCCCTCCCAAAAAAAAAAAAATGGTGGCATCCAGCCCAATGTTGACCCCTGAACTTTGTCGGCCTGTCCTTTGTTCGTGTCACTCTAGGTTTTAAAGACTGAAGAGCTGAAAGTGACACCAGAGAGACTTTTGAGTGCACACACACACACACACACACACGCCATTGACGGTTTCGGGATGCACTCGCCGAGAGTTAATAGAGTCACAAGCTCGGCGTCCTGCTCAGTGTTAAAGCTGTCAACCCCCGGTGCCTTGTGCTACATATCAGGACATTTACATGATATTAGGTGTCCTCTGCCAGCGTCCCCCGCTCGCACTGAAACCATGACACTTGTTTGCTTTGCCCGTTGCTATGAAGATGGCGTGGAGGTGATTTTCGGGAGAGGTTAAGGAGGGGGCACGGCGTGGAGAGGGAGGGTGGTGAGGAGGGGGGCAAAACAGACGGATGCTTTGAAACTCGCATCACAAAGCTTGGCCGGCTCAGGGCATGCCCTTGACATAACAAAAAAACTTAACTGGCATACTTTTCTGCTAAATGACACTTCATTAGTTAAATCGTCAAAAAAAAAAATGTAAGTCCAGCAAATTACAAGCTCCCTCTTTTTCTGTATTACACTCCCTCTTTTAGTTGGCTGCCAGAAATACAAAGATGGATGCTGAACTAGCCCCGGCTAATTGTTCCTTGAGTCCCAGTGGAGAAGACAAAAGGGAGGAAGTCTTCATTATTTGAGAGGAGAAGCAGAGGGATCCCTTTACGGCGATAGTGTTACAGGAGGAGGAGTGTCGGCCCCACCTGTAGGGCCCTCCCAGCTGCTCGGCTGTAACTGGATCCCCGCTCCTTCTCTCCTCAAGGCTACCAGCGCTCTTTGAAGTTATTTCTAGTGCTGGGAAAGAGGGGCAGAGAGCGACCGAGAGGGGCAAAGAGTGACTGCGAGAGTGAGAGGGGAGGCGGCGGTGTGTGGATGTGTGTGTGTGTGGTGTGCTGGTGCATGCATTTGAGTTTGTGAGTCTATTTGTGCGTGCTATACATAGAAGGCTGCAATTCAAAACTCCTGCTCCTTTCTTGTGCTCTTCCTCCCTCCCTCCCTCCTTCCCGATGCAGTCTGACATTGAACCTTTGTAGGAGGATAAGAAAACTATCAGATGCGTAGTTTTGTTTAGCGACTGCCTGATAGTCCGATATGAAGTGAATGAATTAAATCCGTAATAAGCCTCGGGGGCATTTTATTTACGGGCTACAAAACAAACCACTCAGTACCTCCACTGATAGTTTTAGAGCAAAAAAAACTTGATAAAACAGCTTAAAGGACACTACAGCGAGTTTGCAAAAGAAGAATCTTGGGTATTTGTGTACGGTTGCATATTTACCATATTTCTTTCCTCCAAAAAAGCTTATTCGAGTTAGCCAACTGAACCCCAAAACCCACAGGAGGGTCTGAAAGAAATTGTATCTTATATAAAAATCAACCAAAAATTCACATTTGATCAGATCCAGAAACTGTACAAACAGAATAAATTGTCATATTTTCAGTTTTCAAAAAGTCCTTGAGCTCCTCATCTGTCATGTGTCATTCGATTTGGAAAATAATCCAAGCCCAACCTTAAAAACCATGATATTTGTTTAAAATCACATTGTTGTACTCGTCTCATAAATTGACCGTTTGCACCAAACAGATTATGTAAAAATCAAAAGAGTCTGTGCTTCTCAACACAACCAGAAAGTTAGTATTGACTCAGCTGCAGCCAACGTTAACGCGACAAAAATTCTGGGACTTCTCGGCTGAACTGCAGGCAGTGTTTACACAGAGCAGATAGGAGACATTTGTGGAAACAAATTAGAAATGTAAGAGGGTAAATATCTGTAGTATAAAAGATCACCATTGTTGAATTCTCTCTACTTCTTGCCATGGTTGTGCTGTTTTTGTTGACGTGCAGGACTTAATATTGCAGTGATAAATGACACACACACACACACACACAGTGATGGGAGCAAAAAAGGACCCAGAAACTGAATTGAGTTCAGAAGGTTAATGTAAGTTCGAAGTCAATTATTGAGGCAGTATTTTAACCTGAATCCCATTTGGTGCCATTCATGTTGAGAAACAAACAAACAAAATCCCTGACCAGACTTGCCACCTCTTAAGACTGGTGGAAACTCCAACCTGTCTGCATCCAAGGACACTCACTGTAAATCCTCCTGGTGAGTGTCTGTTAAAAACACACGTTCCGACCCGCACCAACAGCTTAACCTCGCAAAGGCTAAACTAAAATGACCTGCTTAAGAGAGACTCCTTGCCCTTGCCTGCTCTTTGCAGGGCTTTTTTTCAGGTCATCATTTGGATTAAGGTCCAGTGGCACACTTTGGTTTCCTTCCTCTGACCGTCTAACACAATGTCTGAGCTCCTCAGATTGACTGTCTGTGCTGGAGGTGTGATAATGAAGTAGAGGAGATGCTGAGGGATAAAGAGGCATCTCACACAGAGCAGAACAGATGGTGACAAAACTTTCAGAAAATTTGACCCCTGACTTATGTCTGTCAATCAGGTGCGACTTGCTGCATGCTTCTTGCAAAACATGAGCTTCCATCAGGATAGTAAACATACAGTTATGAATGGAAATTACACCTCATGCATGTTGTGTTCACCTTCTTGCTTTAGTGTTACTGTGAATCATTAGTTTCTGTGTGCGGACGTGTCATTACTCATAGCGAGTTAGCAGCTTTCTAGATGAGATATGAGTGCATATATGTAAGCCTGTATTGCAGATCTGGCAACCAAACTTTCATTAGCATGTGTGTGTCTATATAAGAAATGTAAGAACATTTTTTACCCATTTTTAAAAATAAATATGCCACTTTAGCTGTCCAGAGCTGCACATCATATAGACTAATGAGCCAGCGAAACACAATCTCTTCATGTGTTTGTTTACTGGAGGTGTGCGAGCAAAGAGAGGTCATTTGTGTCCTTATTACCAAGACCTGCTGTGTCTGTGGTGCGCACATTTGCAGACGAGGGTTGGGGGGGTTAAGCAGCAGCACGTTTGTTGTTGGTTAAAGCAAGCTGCCATGTGTGCCTTGCAGGAGACACAGGGAGGGGGGGTTGAAGTGGCTGCATCTTCTCACCACAACAGTGTGCTGTCAGGGAGGTGGAAGCAAAGTGGCAGGTGGAGGAGCTGCTGCTGTGTTGACATTATGGTAGTCTGTGTGATTTCTGCTTGTTAGCTGGATGCTGACATAATGGAGTGTTCATGTTTGGTTTGTCTGAAATGCTTTGCAGTTATTGTAGTCATTTAGGCTTATTGGTTTGTTGTTGTTATTGTTTTGGTGGTTATATTTTGTCAATTTGCTGCAAAGACCAGGGAGATCGTGATAGTCTGTGAAATCTTGAAGCCCGAGTGAAAGATTAATCATTGGTTACAGCTGATACAAGTGCAAGAATTACCTACTGAATCATATATCTGCAGCGTGTAATTTTAAGCTGGAACAGAGAGCCACAGATTTTGTTTACTTATATTATGTCAGATTATTACTTTAACCCTTACATTTGCAGTTGTGTTATCAACTTTATCATCACTGAGAGTGAACTAATGATAACTGAAAGGCAACAGGTTAAAGGGCAAAAACTAAAAAAACAGGCTGTTAACTTATAGATTAATGCAAGCTGACCTGATTAGAAAAGTAGATGTATATACACCGATCAGCCACAACATCATGACCACTGACAGGTGAAGTGAATAACATTGATCATATTGGTACTATGTGCTGTTCTGATGGAAAACCTTGGATTTTAACATCCATGTTGATGAGACTTGGACACCCAAATAAACATTGTCCCACAACAAACACACTCCCTCATGCTAATGGAAATCCCAAATGTCAGTGGCCTACCCCCACAGGAAAATGCACCCCACCACATGGAAAAAACATCAAACAATCAGGAACATGTTGAGGAACATGACAATGGCCCAACATATTGATTTGACCTCCAAACTTCCTACACCCCATTCTGATCAAGCATCAACAGGATGCAGTGGAACAAGTTTGATTGACAGAGGCCCCACTGCACAAGCCAGAGTACCCAAAGGATCCAGTGCCAACATCCTGGTTCCAGACCCCATAGGACACCCTGAGAGGTCCTTCTGTTCATGCCAAATGATTCAGAGCATGTTTGAGCACATAAGGGGACCAACACAATATTAGGCAGGTGGTCATAATGTTGTGCCTGATCGTTGTATGTCAGTGCATTTGTTGTTGTGTTTCTGCATATAGGAAATACTGGATGGTGTGACTGTCTGCTGATGTTCTATGAGGCTCTTTAAAGTCATTTTTCCTCACTGTACCTTTGGGCAAATTTTGCAGTATGACAAAAATGACAAAATTTGAAAAAAAAAGTGTATCTGCTCGCTTGAGGTGGTTTTTGACTTTTTTGTAAACCAGTTAATGCACATACTGGGAGATTTGAACACATTTTTCTAGGAGTTCTGACATCATGACTGATCTGTAGATGACTGTCTCTGCTTCTTTTGTTGTCTTTGCCTCCAGACAGTCTCCAAAATGGCCTCTGCTAGCTCACACGAAAGAATTCCTGCAGACTTTTATCCCTTTTTCTCTCGTAAATGATTTCTACATTCTCACCACACCATCTCTCCACCGAGAGAGACGGTGTGGAACAGGAGGAATCGAAGTGATGGGCATTTAATAAAATGAGACATCATTGCTTCGAAGCTGCTGTTTTAAAGAGCTCAATTAAATCCTACGTGTGACACTTGAGCATTATCTGTCAGTTGCTGTAAACCAGCCGCTGTATGTTATCATCTGTAAGTTGAACAGGACAGCGTTCATAAGAACTGACTGCATATATTTACCTATAATTCAGTTCACAATGTAGCAGAATTTGACAAGAGTTTACGGATGTCATACATTTTTTTAAATTAAATAATCGCATCCATTTAAGCATTAAATAGTCATTACACACTAAAGAGTAGATACAAATAAAGAGCTGCATGTATTATACCATATTAGTAATGTGGCTGAGTGGTACATATTACATGTACACATTTCTCAGTCCTGCTGTGTGTAAGACCTTATTTATACGTCACAGGTGCAGAAAATCGTTTGATACATGTCACAGACAGCAAGATGGTAGAAATGAGATGAGCCTCTGATTCTGTTTCTTGGTTATTCTATAGTTGTGTGTAATGTCGCCTGTACTTCTACCTTCTCATGACTACACAGCCTAGTTTATTCTCTCCAAAGCAATTAATTGAAAATAGCCTAATTCTCATTTCCTTTTTTAATTTTTTTTTTTGCAGCATTTCAAAAGTTTCGCTTCATGTTGACCATTTTATGGAGACATGGCGTCTCCCTACTTGTAATTTCAAGCAGTAACAAGGAGCCACAAATCCTATTTCCATATATTTTTGACATTTCTTAAGCAGATTATTTGCTGGATGGTGTGAATGTCTACAGCTGCACTACAAGGCTCAAGGTTGTCTAAGTCTCTGTAGCTGTGTGTGTGTGTGTGTGTGTGTCATAGTCCTGAACATCCTGTTGTGTTCCTACTCAGGCTTGGCCTTTTTTTGTCCTACAAAACAGCTCAGAGAGTTGTGACTGAGGTTTTGACAGACACCAACCGGTCCCAGGGGAGACTCTATGATCAGACATACCCGCCCGCCACCTCTGTTGGCAAAGCTGGTGTGTTATTCCAGGAAGTTGACAATACTCCCCCCCAAACATCATATTCAAAGGGAGCTTGAAGCACAGAGAAAATTTTGATGGAGGTGGTGGTGAGGAGGGGCGTCGGAGTAGGTCGGAGGGGTCGGCTGAATTAAAGGGCTCCAGGGAGGTGGGCGGGATGCTCCTCCAACTGGGGTGAATGAGTTCGCGGCCAGCGGACGGGACGGTCAGCGAGAGATGCCGCCGAGTTACCCCTCGGTCACCCATGATATGATTCAGGCTACACACTAAGCTCTCCACACGCCAAACAGTGAGACACGTAAACACATGCATGGCACCGGGGAAGCAGGTGGGTGCGAGGACTGGCACCCTGCCCGGGTTTTTCTTCTTCTACATTTTGTGTGCGTGTGAAATAAGTGTCAGCTCTTCTTTCAAAATGTATAAAAGAAACGAACAGATCCGTGCGGTTAATCATTTAGCCAGCTTCACAAGGAACATCTTGTAAAAAAAAAAAAAATGTCTGCGGCTGGCATTCAGACAACAAAGCCGCTTTGATTGTTACGACCGGAGTTCGTCCTCCGTGTGACCTCCGTGCCATCACAAGGAGTTTTGGATAGAAGATTGGTGTTTGGGGTTTCTAAAATGATGTTCCATGAAAATACAGCACAGGCAAGTCTATATCTGCATCTCGTATGGTTAAGTTTAGCTCAGGGATCATTCTCTTCTCCAATCCACCTCCTTGCCTTTGATGTTTTGAGCTCCTGGCGTGTCGTAGCAAGGACGCCTTGTTGTAATGCATAGCAATACTATGCACCATATTTCAGCAAGTGTATAACTTTAAATAGACATGCAATTCAGCAGCTCCTTTTGGAATTGTAGATTTTGCTACGCTGTGAGCAAACCTCTTTGTGAGCAAACCTCTTTCCTGAAGTTTGCAAAACTTTCTTGGCTGGTGGTGATAAAAGGGAAAACTTTTCAAAAATTTCTGCTTTGTCACAAAGAAAGCTTCACTGCTGGGGTTATGCATGCACAATTGCAGATGTTTGGAGAGAAGATTTAAAAAGTGCTCTGCAGCATTTTTTAAAACTTAAGTAAGGCGATTATTACTTTTTATGCCAGCTATTACTACTTTCTCTCATGTTGAAGCACATAAACACAGCAGAAAAAAAAAGAAAACTTCCAGCTCTTTTATGGAAGGGCAGTATAGCGTGGTGAGGGCTGGGTAGGGTGGCTGTTTTGGACATGTAGGAGGGATGAAGGGGTAACGGGGGGCTGTAACCGGGGCCGCCAATAATTTAGTGGGAGAGAGGAAAAGGGGGTGTGGCAAGGGGCAGGGGAGGGAAACGGGGGAGGCAGCAGAAGTGGTTGTTGTATGATCAAAGGCTCAGCGAATTGTGTCACAGACAGACGGAGAAGAATGGCATTGGATGGTGTGACTTGCATTTTGATTTCCTTTGAGAGCCGGTGGTGGTGGGGTAGACAGAGAGAGAGAGAGCAAGAGAGCGGGGGTGGTGATGGTGGGAGTTTTTTAGGAGCAGGGCCCTGTTTTGATGCCATTACCAACAGTTATCAGGTCACTTGTTGGACCAGAGTGAAAGAAAGTTTAAAATTTTTGCTAAACCCAAGAGTTTTTATGACAAATCACGTTTTTACAAAGTTGTAATGTGCTGTATGGTTACTTATTTTCTTCAACATACTTGAAAGTGCATTGAAAAAAATGTGAAATAAATCATATTGTGCACACCTTTAGCTTCTATAAGAAATCATAAACTCAACTTTTTTCAACAGGAATCCCTGCTACTCTAGAGCATGAATCACTGTTCATTTTGTAATGGATAATATACCGCTAAGAGGATGGTATCTCACATGAGCAGGAACTTTTGCTACAGGTGGGTTTCCAGAAAGGGGCGGTAGGTTTGTTGGAGGTGTGGCCATCATGAGTGGCAGGTGGAGTTCAAATCCCTGCCAGGATTTCATTGAGAGTGTGGCCTGTGTAACAAGATATTCATGTGAAAGGCTGCCTCCCCCAGGGGCAGCACAGACAGGGCAGAACCAGAGCCGCCCCCTTGTGGCACTGTGAGGGCGCCAAATGCCCTACACCCAAACCCTGGGTACGGAGCAGCGGAGCTAAGTGGAGCAACAGGGTGTTTCCAGTGGGCTGAGCTTGTGCGATTTGGGGCCTAGCGGGGAAAGCTAGCAGTTTGGAACACAAGAGCGAACACAAGAGAGCGAACAGTCTCTGTCATTTTGTGTGTTTGTGTGTGTGTGACGGCACGTTTGCATATGTGCTCGTTAGTCTTTTGTGTGCGCGGCCGGTAGCTGTGACCCACTTCACCAGATCGCCATCCAAACCGAGCTCCTTTTCCTTTCGCTCCCCCGTCCCCACATCCATCAACGCCTACGTCAACATCTGACAAAAAAGAAAAATCCCTGCGGTGGAGATAATGGTGCAATGGCCAGCCTCTAAAATAACAACATGGTCCACAACAACAACACTGTCCCATTTGGAGTGCAAGAGCCCCCGCACAATGGCCTAGTGTTCAGGGCCCAGGGGCGCAGGCGGGGCTCCCCACTGCCATCCAAGCTGTTAGACAAGCAGGAGAGAGAGGTCATAATCACACAGCAAACAGCGCTCTACTTCCTGGTCTTCAGTTAGATTGACTAAGACTCTCTTTAGATCCCCTCCTACACCGACTCTCTGCTTCTTCCCTTGCAGCACGCTCGTAGCATAACTCACATGAGATACAAAATGTTACCTTAGTTGACTGGGATGTGTGGCATGCACCAGAGGATTGTTACGGTTTGCAGAGCGATAATATGTGGGAGGGGCAGGTCGGGATATGCAGGTTGAATGGAAACCTGACTAGGTTACGCTCTTTTATCTTTGTCTTTCCCTTCAATTTTGGTGTCCTCCAAAAGCTGAGAGGGAGAGCGTGCTCTGAAATTATCATACCAAATGTGTATGTAATGTATACCTGTGCTGCCTGCCTGCTCCTGCCAGCCCTAGGCTAATATCTATCTTCCGAGCAGTCAGCCAGAGCACTGCAGCTCCCTGCTCACTTATGTTTACAAGGGAAAAGCAGCTTTGAGAAAATGCGCAGTGAATCTGTGAAATGCAGGAAGATGGGGCGACTGTATCGTCTGAATCTGTGAAAAGGTGCTCTGAGTCGGGGGAAGCTTGCTTCATGATGACCTCCTCTTTGGCTTTCCTTGCGCCGTTGGTGGAGTGATTTGCTTCAAACAGTTGTGACTGAATGTTGGAGCTTAATCTTTCATGTTTCATCATACACACGTTTGCCAGTGCGTGGGAGGTCTGTGGAGGAGGATTCAAGGATGAGTGTTTTTATCTGTAAAGGTGTAATTCAGAATCCAAGCGTGAATGTATGTGGAACATGCAAGTGTATACGTCTTTGGTCGTAAATGTCATTCCAACTTTAATACCCTAAAGGCAAATGATTTTCTTTAAAACTGATGCCTCCTCATCAGATTTCATCCTCAAGGCAGAAAGAAAAGACGTTACCTCGTGAAGCTCCAGAATGGCACACGTTATCCACATTCCTTTCCTATGACTCTTCCAAAGTCCACCTGATTTGCATCTGACCCCCTTACTATGAGCTAAGTCCTCCCCAAAACCCCTTCAGGTCAGGGGCTTGACCCGTCAGCCTTGTGGCACTGAAGTGACTAGGCAGCCTCTGAATATCTCCTCAATTGGCCTGCTGCACAACTAACCTGCTCCCAACGTGATGAAGTGGGGTTCAGAGGTCAGGGGTCAGCGGTGGGAGATGGGTATCTTGGGTCATCAGCAGTGGCCCGGCGGCCTTAGGCTCGGCGCCACAGTGCTTGTTGATTGGGTTGGTGTGGTCATTGGGTTAATAGGATAAGTGGCCTGCAGGTCAGTTTGGCCCAGTTTAATGCTAATACAGGAGCTTGTCTTTGCAGCGTTGCCAGGGTGGGGAATGAATCCAGGATCTGCAGACTGGATACAGTTTTAATCCATCCTTGTTTGAACACGTTATTATTTCGTCCCAGTGAAGGGCTGACAGCTGCAGTTGTCCCCTGCTTTTACCTTTTATTGTCTTCTTGGTATGTGTTCGTATGTTTTTCCACCATTTATTGCATCGTTCAAGTGATGGTCCACTGTTCTTCCCATGTTATCTTTTAACTTCACTCATGAGCCTGGCCGATGCTGGCTAAGGACAGATATATTGGTATTAGCGTACACAAAAACTTTCTTATACAGAACATAATACAGAAAAAAGATGCTTGGGATACTGTAGAAATTGTGTCATCACATAGTTTGTGTAGCAGAGCAACCTGGACTCCAATATTTACAATACTCTCAGTACTATGTGCAGCACGTGTAGCAGAGTATGTCATTGGTGCGGAGTTGAATTTTGTGTTCACGGTAAATTGCTAGCAAGTTTGTGAAATTCATTTACTTGAAGTTCCGTTTGCCTCTGACCTGCTATATAAACAGTACTGCTCAATATTATCAAAGTTTCTTACTCCTTAAAATCCAACATCGGTCGTACTTTAATGCAGATGCTTCTTGGGGGAGAGTAGCACATCTACAATATTTGTAATTAGATAAATCTCTTGCAGTCTGTTGATGTGAAACTGTGAAATAAAGATTGTTTTATTCTCATTATGTGGCAATTTGGCTTATTGTTCACTACTCCTGAGAGTCTTCACACTCTTCCCACACCCAAGACAACTAAAGCAAAGTAGGCAAGTGCTTTTGAGATAAATGCCTTTGTTATTTGGAAATTAAGCAGCCCGCCACCTCTTTGTTGTTTTGGTCTCGGGGAGTGAGTCAGTGTTTGTGATGTCTGCCGTCCCGTTACCTTTAATCTTCTTAAAGACATTGTCTAGGTGCTGGCTCTGCAGAGCACTTTGGCAGAGAACTGGGCCAATTTAGTGGCCTTAAGTGTAAACAGAGGACATGTGAAGATAGTCTGATAGACTGTATTTGTTGTGCTTTGGTCTGAAACATCAGCATGGGCTTTCTAATTTAAGGGACGATAAAATGTACCCAGTCATTGTGCGTGCATACACAAGCACAACAGAAATGGCAGCAACATTCATCATTTTGCAGCAGTGAGGTTGGAAGTAGACTTAGCACACTTTTCCCTAAGTAGAAATTCAGCAGATATCTGCCTCATCAGCAGATCCACGAAAGCACATAAATCCCAGTTTTGCTTATCTGCTGCTATTTCTTGAGAGGTCGGGTAGAATGCTACAGTGCATGTCTAGATCCTGCACGATTTTGCAGCACACAGCGAATAGTTCAGACGTCTAATGCTCCTAAGCTCTTATAGTTCATTAGAGAAAATAGGTGACAAGTGGATTATAAATTGGCATATTCCCTAGAAATGGGGTGCCGGGGGTATCCAAGAGGGATTGGTGCAGTTCTGAGCTAGTAGTTCAAGTCACTTAGGGATGCCAGGTCTCTCAAACTTGATGAGAAAGTGTGCGGCGAGAGGCTCAACACACAAAATGACATGTTTATCAGCATCACTGGTGATGAAGTTGAGTGCAGAGGTTGCCCATGGTCACCTTTCAAGATTACCAACTCATTGCCTTTGACTTAAATACTAATCCGCCATTTGTCTGCTCTTTCCAGATGCATCCTTTGGGACTATGTAACAATAACGATGAGGAGGACCTGTACGAGTATGGCTGGGTTGGAGTGGTGAAGCTGGAGCAACCGGAGCTGGACCCCATTTGTCTCACTGTCCTGGGAAAGGTAAAGAACTGGTGGCTTATGCTTTCTGTGTTGTGTCTGCACATTGTTGGCTACATTTGCCCACATACTTTGTACAGGTCTTTTTTTTTAAACACTGATGAAGTATTCTTTGGAAAGCTAATATAGTAGCATAGCTGTGGAAGTAGAGTACAGATAGAGCAACAGCTTAAACTCTCTGCAAGAAGTCAAGTGAGAAATAATCACCACACTGTAGACTACCCTTACACTTTGCATTCACAAGTATTCTATTTGCATATAAAATGACATATATCAGGGAGCCACTGTGGGTTGGTTGAGTCATGCAATATGGAAATCAACTTCATTTTCACATACTGGAGTTGGGGCTTTTGACACCTTAATCTGAAAAAAAATGCGTGAAAGGAGATCATATTTGTGGCAGTAACCCTCTGAATTCTTTTCACTGCAATATAAAGTCCTGCACCTCTATGTAAACAGTACAGACATGGCTAGAAGTAAAAATAACTCAAACATGTCTTTTGTGCAGTATTACAAAGTTAGAATGCCACAGATAGTTAAAAATAGAAAAAACTAAGGTTAAATTATGTTTATTATTATTATTACTGTTTAAACAACCTGGAATCAGTATGTACATCATTTTTCCAAGTGGCCACAGATGTTATCAACACTGTGAAAACATGGTGGCTCTACATGCTGTAGATATTTTACTACCATCATTTTAAATTTGTTTCTGTGCCTTTCTCCCAGCTACTCTGCATAAACACTGCCTGCAGTTCAGCCCAGTTCAGCTAAATAGTCCTTGAATTTTTGTCACGTGACTGTTAGCGGCAGCTGAGTCACTTGTTGCTTCTTAGTTGCATCGAGGAACACAGAATTTTTTGTTTTTTCAAGAATCAATTAATTGCAAACCCTTTATTTTTGACAATATTTTAAATTAAGAAGTGTAGACTAAAGGGATTTTGATGAAGTATCTTGATTTTAACATTAGATTTGATTCATTCTTGAAGACTGGATTGAGAAACTGAACTGAAGATCTGACACTTCTTTGTTTTTGGCTCTGATAATTGGTGATTTGTTTTTTATTTTATGTTATTGTTATTTTTTTAGAGATAACATGCCTTTCAAACCTGCTGATGGGTTTTGGGATTCAGAGGGTCAGTTCCTATTTTAGATGTACTACTTAATTCATTGTGTGTAAGGAAATTTTCTAACCAAAGCCCAGAACACCTTCAGTTTAAACTTTAATCTACATCTCCTCTTGGGACATGAATAGACTGAAAGAATAATAGTGGGATTACTGTTTGCCTGTAAACTCAATCGCTGAAAATCTCAAGGGTACCGATCAAAACAGACGATAATGTTATCAGGTGTATTAACTGTTGGGGTATGAGATTCTTGGCTCCGTGAGTGACGATGAAAAAATGTGCCGACAGCTCTGTGTTTGTGTATGTAGACGTCCGCCTCTGCCGCACTCAAGCTAAGTTCTTTTCCTTGTACTTAATTAAAACCCTTTTAAGAATTTATCTTTGATCTTTTGTAGTCGCGGAGACAATTCCTGGAAGGATGATTTAGTTTTATTTTGTTTCTTACTTTCCATTGCTGGGAGAATAAGGGTGGACTGAATCCCTGCCTTGTCTCTCACCACCCCTCTTCTTTCCCCATCCTCCCTCCCTCCAGTGCCCAGACCCCTCTGGAGTCTCCGAGTGGTATTTTATCGTGCTTTAATTAAGTGTTCCTCTTAATGGAATGTACCAACATTCCCTGGAGGACGAAGGGGGGTGGCCTGGCTATAGTCTCATTTATCCTGTGCATTCCCAGTGACAGAAAGAGAGCAGCCATTCATAATTTAAGGAGCCCTTGTGCCATAGACATGCTAATGGTGCACTTTCTTTGGTGGCGGTGGTTGCTGCTAACCTGCTGATGTGTGCTTACACTGAGACATGAAAACTCACGTAATTTCCAGCACTCAAACTTCTCTTCTACTGTAATTATTAATCTATTACTGGTAGATGGTCGTCATTGTGGTGACTTGTCCATCGTTAAACAACAGTAAATAATTCCTGAGTAGATTTGCTGTTCAACACTTACAACTGTTATAATTGCCATGTGAACAGTTTACTTGTAGAAACTGACGTGGTTTCAGTCTGTAGGAGAAGAAGTACAATATTTTCTGTGGTAGGAATAGGCTGAAGACTGTATCAGTTAGACTGCTGTTAGCATGGCATACCTGAAGAATTTGTGGAACAGAAAACAACTAGCTCTGTAGTTCTGCTGCAATTTAGTGTTTTTAAAGCAGTGTTATATAAATGCAACACTGAATAGGTGGCTTATCCTCTTAAATAAGCAACATGGTTTACCAGCCTGTTGGAGGCGTTTAATGGCAACACATTCATTTAATAAGATGCTCCATCACAAAGACTGGGATCAATTTTGTAACGTTGTTGTTATGAGATTTTTGTTTAAACTCCTAAACTCTTCCTAACTTAACAAAAAGGTGAAGCCTGAGTATAATTGAGGCAAACCATGGACTGTCCTATGATGGCACTCACCTGTCATTCAGAGCAACTATGTCCTTAATTGTGCAAAACTTTAATCCCTAATTCAATTTAAGTAGATGACATGAACAGGAAAAGAAACTGTAGAGACTACAACTGTTTTTGTACATGGCTGTAAACTTGTTTATATCTGCTGTAAAGTTGAGCAATTTAACATGGAGGTCAATGGGGATTGACTCACTTTTGGAGGGAGCCTCAAGTGGACATTTGAGAAACTGCAGTTTATTTCCACACTGGCTTAATTTCTGGTAAATGCCTCGGGATACATTACGTTGCTGTCCTCATCAGTCTGCTAAAGTTACAGCATCCCGTCATTCAGACATGTGTCCCTTTTTTGTTAATGTCCCTTAATTCAGACATGCCCACGGCAGTGACAGGGAGAATCACCATATGGGCATGACATTTGCCATTTGGGAGAGACTGGATGGTACATCAAGGTTAAAGGACCTCGAAAAAATGACTAAACCTAACTAATAGCAAACAAATCGAACTGTCCAAATAACAGTGAATATCTTGAAAGCAATATTACCGAAAAGTTGACTTAGATGACTACTCTGTAATGTTAATTTTACCAGGGGTAATAATGGAACCACAAAGACAGTAAATCTTACTTGAACCACTTTCTGCTTGTTCTTCTAGGACCATGTTGCTCGCCAAATCTGTAAACCTATTTGTCAAGGCGACAGCATGCAGTCCAGACATGTGCTGTGTTGAAAGTGATATTTAAATGTTATTATCTGTGACTCTTGAGGAAAAGCGACCAGGGTGCACATTCAGATATGAAACCCACATGTTCAGATGCTGTCAGGATAGTCTGAAGGAGTGCATGTCTGTAAAAAAAGAGGGACAGGAAACGTAAGATAAAACTGATGGATGAGACGGGACGGGACCAGCTTCAGGTCCAGAATGTTGTGGGTACATGGCATGTGCCTTAGCCAAGTGAGCCACGCGGACCCCAAGTATGAGAAACCCACACCTTCCGCCTTGTGGACCCAGTCAAAGAAGAGTGCTAATGAGCTGGCCATTTTTATACGTTCTGGGTTTGATGTTTTGCGAAGGGACACTGTAGTGAGGATGGCAGGAACCTTGGCCTGTGACCTTTTGGCCTCTGTCCAGCCTCCCCAACCTCTAGACCACTCTGTTTCCTCTGTGTTTATTCAGCCAGGACTATAATTAGAGGAGGGAGAACCCATTGTTGCATCTTGACAAACCCTCGCCCCGGGCCCGAGCACAGCTGGGTGCTTTGCGTTGGCACCACCGCTTTTGCCAGGCCAGACAGTGCAGTGTTTACCCCCTGCCAGTCTGCTTACTCTGCCCAGCCAGCCAGCTAGCCAACCAGTCAGCCAGCCAGGCCACCATGCCCAGCCCCATTCCGGATACTATGCCCACTCTTACTCACTCACCCCGCCTGGTCTGGCCTCATGCTCGGCAGCCCCCGCCCCCCTCCCGCCCAACCCGACTGGCCCCTGACTGAACCCAAGAGCCCACTCCACTTTGCTGCCACTTTGCCACCAGCAGTGTTGGGGTCTTGTCTGGTCAATTTAGATTCCATTCAATTACAGAATCCCAGCGAACACACAAGACAGAATTGTTGGTTAAAAAAAAAACAACTGCTGTTTACTTTAATCCACATCTAAATATAAAGTGTCTGGGAACACAAGGCCCCCAGCTGTGCTTTGGAGCTGGTCAGCATGTAGCGATGGGCATTCTCTCCTCTGTGTGGAGTTGATTGAATTTGGAGAAGGGACTTGACTTTGCTTTAAGTGTCTAGTCATTATTGGTTGATGCAGATTGTCCTCCAGCTGCTTTAAGAGCAAAATAAGACTGAGGAAGCATCTATGATAAAGAAAAAAAACGGTTGACTTTAATCATTCATATCATTCTAGAGCTGTGTTGAGCTCCTACATGCTAATACAAGCCTTAATGTTTGGTGCTGTATACTTTTATTTTTTGATATTTATGGCATTTTCTTACTTGATTTAAAGCTTTTTGGTTTGAGTTTTAAAGAAACTATACACATGATATCTTTGCCATTGTGTTTTTAGCCTGTACTCGGCTATTCAGCTAAGTGACTCAGAGATTTCAGCCTCTGACATCCGAAGTATTGGCAGCGGAGGAAGACGAGGAACAGAGGTCGGCCATACTAGCCTCTGAAGTCCATGTGCAAACCTCACTAAAGTGCTGGCGTGTCATATATATGTACACAGTTTTTTCCTGCAGTTCCTGTCTGGTTCCTGTGAGAGCTCCAGGACTGTTAAACCTCTGACCTCAGTGTGCCACAGCAGTAACCCCTCCCCCAATAGCAGGAAAACCGAGAGCATATCGGTTCCCACTGCTGCTAACTAAGTTTGAGGTTTCCTTTAGTTGGCTTGGTCAAAAAAAAAATCTGAATTTAGCGTCATATACACAATGATGTGTCCTGGTGCCAGCAGTTGCAGGTTGTTGCTTCTAACTGCAGCTTATCAGGTCTTTGCTTTCATGGAGGTGTTTGTAAATGTTGTAAATCATGCTCACACCTCTGCACACATGTATCCGCTCTCTAGCTGAACTATTTATTGCAGTCAATAACATATTCTTAGTTGTCATTTCCTCCGCTGCTGCTTGACTTTCTCAGAATTGGCCTCCCTCCCTTCTTCTCCACACTGTCTCCTCGCTCGCATACACTGCGATTTTTGGCAGCTCCTCTGGAACATGAAATCATGCCACTGGCTTTCATTGGTGGCCCACTCTGGTCAGGGTCTTTGTCGCCGTGCCAGTAAGATATCTCTTCTTTCAAGCGCCGCGGTGTCGGTGCAGTGGCCACACGGGGCCTTAGCATGCCGGCTTTCTTCCTTTCATCCTGCCCGGGCTCTCATGACATCAGTCCCCAACCCGGGCAACCAGGGGGAGGAAGGCCAGGGGAGGAGGGGAGTACTGGGGGACGAAGGGAGAGGGGTGGGAGTTGGAGGACAGAGGGGAAGGAAGGAGGTTGTGGGCTTGGCTTCTCAAGGAGATGACGAAAGTGAATGTGTCTGGTTTGTTAAGTGGGTGGCTGGTGTCTCGCATGGTACAACTTTTTTTTGTGCGCACAAAAGTAAGAAAATGTGACCCATACTCCCACACAGCCCTGCAGCTTGTCTAAAGCAAGCCTCTTGGCTGGCATTGCATGTAAAACTTCCTGGTATGTGCTTGTTGTGTGTGGCCTGGTGCTGCCCTCAACCAGCTCGTCTCTGAACCATGATCAGTTCCACCTTAAACCCCAGCCAAAGACAACATTTCATGGCAGCGGAGCGCAACTGGCCCAAGATCGGCTCCTACAAAGCACTTAAAAATAACTAGAGCAACAAGAAAAAGATTCAGGATCTTTATTGACATATCCTCCCAGAAATAAAGCTAGGTGCTTTAAAGTTTTTGCCAGAGGCACACAACCATAAAAAGTGTATCCTGTGTGGGAAGCTCTGTCTTTGACACACACACAAACATGATCCAAAAACTGCAGTTGCCATGGAACAATGTGAGCGGGCAGAGGAGTGTGTCTTTTTCTACTGCGGGCCTTAAGTTGGCACTGCAGGACAGCAGGCCAGGGCAAACAGCTGCTGTGTCTTAGTGCTAAGTGACTTTTGGACTCTTACTGTGTCTGGCATCTTGGGCCAGAGCTGCAGAGAGGCTGTAGTGCAGTGTGTGTGTGTGTGTGTTAGAGGAATGACCGGGATATAGAAAGTACATGAGGGCTACAAGGATGATGTGTGTCTGAAGAGGAGAGAGAGAGCAGCATAAAAAAGAAAGAATGGCAACAGACAGATGAGTGTGATATTGCGGGCGACTGGCTCAGAGCCTGTGGCCAGGTTAGCCGTCCTACACACTCAGGTGTGTGTGTGAGGTCGTGCCGAGGCCACGGCAATGCCAGGAGGGTGTCATGCCGCAGGGCTTGTTGTAAAGGAGCTTCAATGCTGGCTTGAACCGGCTGCATTTGGCCCTGTTTGCAGACCACTTCTAATGCAGCATGTTGGTCTTTATGGATACAGTCTGATCAGTGGGTGTAGATGTGTGTAAACGCTATAGCTTATCTACTGTGTGTCATTATGGATACCTGGAAGGCTGGCAGGCGAGTTTTTGTTGTGATGCTAACAGCTGCATGACTCACCGTCTCTCTCCTCGCCACTTTTCCTTTTTCCTTCTCCCACAGCGAGAAAAGAGCGCCAAACAGAAAGAAAGAGCGAAAATTGCCGTCGTTCTGCACTCTGCAGTCTCCACAGTTAATTTGCAGTGAAGCCACAATAGTTATCGATTTACAACAGCGGCTTTTGTTCGATACGGATGAGGCTTGTTTTTTCTTGCTCAAAGTTTTATAAAGAAATCTTTTCATAGCAGAGAGCCATAGAGATGCCGAATATTGATAAGACAATTTTCCCCAGTGCTCGGACTAAAAATGATAGGCTTCGCTTCCCTTCAGTTGAGTGCTGCAAACTGGAAGTCGATTTCTTTTTGTTTAAATCGCTTCGTGTTAGCAGTGGCAACTTCACAAACTTCTCCACTCTTTGGCTTATGAGTGAATTTTTACTGCATTACATCTCAAGTTTCTTTCCATTAGAATGTGCTTTACAGTCACTGAAACATGTTTTTTTTTGTCAAATGAAAGGGTTTTACATTAAAGACTTGCAGAGTTTCTCAGGTTTGACACATGATTCAAATTGCATCCAAGGAATCATTAAATAATTAATTAATTCACAGCTTTCCATGGTGCCATATTAGCCTGTGGAGTCAAATCAAGGAGTCAGTTAATGAAAACTTTGCAGGACTGAAACAAACTCAACTAATGAACTCTTTGCTCGCCTTTAGGGGGGCAAAGTGCACAAGCTAACTCTTTAGCTTTCCCTCCACCTGCCCCTTGCCCCAAACACACTGCACAAACACTTTCAAACACCGCAGCATGGAGGGGAGGGATAGAAAGAGAAACTGAAAAAGAGAGGAGGAGCAGCAGGGAGAAAAGAAAAAAAGAAAGGGGGGGGGAGAAGCTTGTGAAGCGCAGAGCACTCAGGGGCCTGCCTCTTGGGCTCTCCTTTCATGTTTGTGTATGCCTCAACTTGCTGATATTATCTTGGCCGCTCTTCCTGGCGGGGTGTCGGCAGAGGTTTCCACTGTGACCAGGCAGGGGCCTCTCTCTCTCTTACTTCCATCTCTCAGGCTGTGTTGAACCCACCTTCCTACTTCGATCCCCAACCCACCCCCCTCCTTTAAAAAGAAGTCCCTCTCCTAAATCACTGCTTCACCACGTTTCACGGCACTTGGAGGCACCCGGGATCCCACTGCGCTGGTTTCCATGGTCACTGGGAAGCTCCTTGTGTCATGTGGCTCAAAGTGAGCCGTCCCTGGGCCGAATTACCCAGCTTTCAATGGGAGGCCAAATGACCATTATTAGACTTCACAGCTCAGGCCTCTATTTAAAGAGAGAAGAAAGGAGCCCCGGGGACTTAAGATGAGAGGGAGAGATGGAGGGAGAGAGAGAGGGGAGAAAGAGGGAGAAGAAGAGAGGAGGGGAAATGACAGGAAAGAGAAGAAAGTGCACCGAGGAGTTGTTTCTCTTTATTCTCCCTCCACCTCTCGCATTGATTTTTGATCTCAATCGCAGTTGTTTTTTTTTTTTTTATTTTAAAGTCAGAAACCAGCCACGGCTAAAGCTCCCCTGTCTGTCAAACAGCATCCAGAAAAGACGGGGCAGCGCTGGATCAAAAGATGAGCCGTGGAAAAAGTAAATCTTCGAAAAGATGGGACCAGACATCCACCCACGTCAACCAAAGCCCTGTCTTTTCTCTCTTCATCTCCGTCTAAGCCGCCTGCTTTGTATGGGAATGCGCTTGTGTGCGTGAGAATCCTGGTGTCCCGCGCCTCGCTGTGTATGTCAGGGCCATGTTGTTGTCTGTAAGGCCCACGTCCTGGCACGGAAGCTGGAAACTGAAGCCCCCCCACCCCCCGGTCCCACACAGCTAATCTGATGCCTCTCCCCGCTATACATGATACGATTCCTCGACTGGAGGGTTAGCGGGGGTGAAAATGGCATCCTGTACTTGTGGCTCAGACTTTTCTTTCATGCGCTGCCAGCAGAGGCGAGGTTGGGTCCAGTGCGAGGAGATGGAGAAGAAATGATGTGTGCTTGAGTGTGTGGGTGGGTGTGCGAGGGGCGATACTGGAACTGGCCATGCCCTGGGACAGTGAGGTAATGGAAGAAGAGAAACATGTAGATAGGGAGGGGATGAAGAATGGGAACGCACCTGGCAGACACTAGTGGGGACATTAACATTGTTTATTGGCGCTTAATATAACAATGAAATTTAGATTAGCCATCTGGATGGTGGTTGAATGTTACAAAGAAGTTTCCTAATCTAGTGGCAAAGTAACTGGATATAAGAAGTAGTCAAGTAGAGGTGCAGTACTTCAGTACTTTACTTTAGGATATTACTTTGGTAGCCTCATGTATGATCTGATACCAGACCAATGAGACAATTAAGAGGTGTTATATTGGAATCATAGCTGAATGAGGTAAACACACCTGAATATTGCACCATCCTGCTGCCTTTGCTTTGGCTCCACCCTGTTTACAGCCACAAGACGTCTCCTGCTTTGATGCCGTCTTTGTTGGGACGAAATGCACAAGGTGAACTCGGTCAGTAATTGACCATTTTGATACGTTGAATACAAAACCTAAATCTCAGTAAGGCATGTGTATTTCTGCTTTTCTGTGCTGTCAGCCATCTTGTGCTCTCAAGTTTGTGTTTTAAACATTGGTTTTCAGTGAAAATCACGTTTGTTACCTTGTTAATGTATCCATATGTTGTTTTTACATGCTGGAAGACATCATAAGGTAGAAAAGTGCACTCAATGTCATGGTGGAGAATTTCCACCTTGAACCTGCAGTGAACTTGTGAGTCTTAAAAAATCATGCATTCAGACTGCCATGGTGGGACTTTCCGTATCATCAATCGGCATTGATTTGAGTGTGAATAACTGAATTGCTCCAATAATTCAGTAGTGTTGAGTAGTTTTACAGTGTTTGAGTAGAGTCACATGCGAGCTGGTGTGCTCGAGCTACCCAGCGAGGACTTCATAGATCTGCACTTTATAGAAGGAGAAAGAGTGTAGTGTTACATTTAAGCCATTTTTAGGCAAAAATGGATTATTTTCACTGGAAAAAACTTTTAAACATGTAACTTGGGGTTAAATCAAAAACCAGACAGGGACTTTAAAGTTTGCAAGCACTGTCCTAGATTGCATAAAAGCGATGTGGTGGTGATATGTGACAACAGCAAGTCTTATCCGTTGCCTTAAGTGGTGTCACTTGAGGCGATTGATAACTTGAGGTGAAGATGAAGTTTGACAAAAATGAATCTGTGGGTGTGACATGAGCTTACCAGACCTTTGTAGCCCACTCCTTGATTCCGCTCGAGGCTAACATATCACATCAGTGTCGTACTAAGCTATCAGCACCGTAGACAACAGGTTTGTTTCATGAAATTAAATGAAAGACAACTCTGCTGCAACGATTTAGATCTTGATCTGTTGTTTGTTTAAGACTGACAATGAGTAGTGACAGTCTGACAGTCCTTTCAAAGAAACTACTTCTTCTTAAGCACTTTGTTTTACATGTTTCTCTGATAACACCGAATGAACAACTAAAGGTTAAGTCAGTCTCCTCTGCTGGCCCACTCTGAGGAAGGTTGCACAGCAGGAGACAAAGGGAAAAAAGAAAAAAGAAGGCAAAATGGGGGTTACAGGGCCGAGTCCTGACCTGCTCTGCTGTTTGCCCAGGGAAAGAAGACAGCAGGCAACACCCCTCCACCAGCAGCAGGATAGTGTATTACAAGAGAGAAGCAACAACAGCAACTTCTCTTTCAAGCAAGCAGGGACATGGCCTCCTAAAGCAGCTTCAAGGCAGGGAGAGATTAGAGAAAAACCGTATGACTGCAGACGAATTAAGGGAAGGGAAGAAGTGGCAGTTCAGCGAGATGCCTCAGCTCCACTGAAATCACTTCATTTGGATTAAAGTTCATGCTCACAGTGTAGCATTTGGTCTAAATGGAGCCACAAATAGTGCAATAAGAACTGATTTGGTCTCTGTGTGGCAGGTGCACCTGTATATTGGAGTCTTGTGGTTAGTAGTCCGCCCAGGAGGTTAAACTAACTATTTGTTCTTTGTCTTTCCCTGAAAAAGACTGTTGACTGAGTAAGAGTTTGCGGCTGTGTTATTCAGTCCCCTGTCTCGTTTAATGGTACAGATGTGCTTCTGTTTTAATCAATAAAGCTGCTGCACAGGTAACGGCTTGTTTCACTTCGACATACGTGAATAACTGCAACCCGAAGTGTATTTTTTCTGCCTCTTTCGTTTTATGTTCGTTGCAATTTAACAAGATCTGCCATGGTGGAGGACAAAGTCTGTAATATATTATAATAAGACTGGATTAACCGCCAAGTCAGGAAGTAGTTTAGCAGTCCCCTCCAAATATCATAGATTTAATGGTTTTGCCTAAAATAACGCTTTTGATTACAGCGGTTCTATATTTAGACAAGTTATTTCTAACCCTCTGAACCACCAAAACCCATCGCTAGGTTTGAAATTCATGTTGTCTTTAAAAGAAATTCCTAAAATTACACTATTTTTTAGAACCAGAAACTGAAAATAAAGAGAATTGTCGGATTTTCAACTATCCAGTGGCCCTTGAAATACCCATTTGTGACTACCCAGTCAGTCGGGAAATGTAAAGCTTAAAGTTGTGATATTTTATTAAAAATAGCTTTGTACATGAAAATAATTTGTCTACTCCAGTTGGACTCTATCAAAAATAAGAAATTTAATGATCCTGGGTGCAATCATGAAGATGGTACTGACAGAAAATTTCTCGGCTGAACTGCAGGCGGAGTATGGAATATGGAAACAAATTCAAAACATAAAAAGTAAAATATCTACTGTATGTTGAGTCACCATTTTTTCTTTCCAATATTAGTAGCACCTGTGGGCACGTGGGAAAATACAGTGCACATGTCAACTAATCTAAGCAAATTCAGCTTTTGTTTTTGCTTTTCTAAATTACCTTTTTATGATTTATGACATTATAGCTGTTTAATAAGGCACAAAAGATATTTTTAAGTTTTCTTTACTTCTAGTCATTGTTGTGCTGTTTCAGTAGAGGGGCAGGACTTTATATTGAAGTGAAAAATGAGTCTACTGTGAGTAAAAACATGAATAGGGGAAAGAATTGCTCGGGTTGACAGGGTTAAAAAGCATACAGACGGCTTGGTTACTTAAACCTGTCTGACCTACTGTTTTAATATCCAGGTCTGTTGGCAGAGATGTCAATATCCCTGAAAGTCAAATAAAAACACTTATCTATCGAGCGCCAGGAGACATTGCAACAGGCGAGCATAAATCTAGTGTGTCACTTGTCGTTACTTGCTGCAAACTTTATTGTCCTCCCTGCCTTCGTCTGACAGCTCTCATCGTGTGAAAAATATGGTAATTCAGAATTTTCAGCACCGGGAAAAGTTTCTTCTGCCTTTGGGGGTTCCTCTCAAAGATGAGAAGCAAAAAGTCTCATATAAAGATTTGCAGTTTTTTTCTATAACCCTTACTTTCTGTACGAAATTATTGTGTAATTCAGATATCCGAATATCAGGCATGCATGCATTAGTGCTGCTGTGCTGCTGTTCTCATAAAACATGAAATGCTTTTTGACTGACAGCAGACCTGATCACTACAGATAATATAAACTATAAAATCCGAACTGTACATTGTAAAAACTGGTGTTTTTTTTACCAAGACCTTTGCCGCTTCCATCCAAACAACTCCTGTTTAGACACTAGGTGGAGAAAAAGCACTTAAATAGTAGTATTCTTGTCCCCTAGCCGGAAACCTTGTTTATTTTCCTGTGAATCACAAAGGGCCAGAGACCAAAACCGGTAAGAAAACAACATGGGAGGGACAGAGAGGAAAAGTGGAGGAAATTTAATTAGCGGTTGTCCATTCCTCTGGCCTCAGTGTTTGGTCTCGGCAGGGTAGAGCAGTGGGCAGCGGCAGGAGAGGAGACTAAAAAGGCTTCTTGATTAGCGGCGGTCTGAGTCAGTGCATTTGCATCTGTTTGTGTACATGTGCGCGAGTCTGACGCCACAAGACATCAAACCATGGAGAGGGAGGCAGGAAATGCTGCCTGTGGCGCGCAACAAGCAACACAAACGTGTATATTTAGAGAGAGAGATAATGTGCTCCGTCTTCCACGAGAAGTTGAGCCAGGCGATTGAGCTTCATCCATCATTTATTTATCCGATCCTCATAGCTCACGTAAGGAAAACTAACGTCCTGTTGCTGCCGCCGCCTCGTTTTCCCGCCAAAAACACAGAAGGAAAGTGGAGACCAAATTGAACTTGATGAAAGTTCTAAAACAGTTGTGTTATTTCATGGGAACCACAGTGCTTCCTCAGGAATCCTTCTTCTTGCCCACATGATGACAAGTGATCAGATGTTTCATTATCTATTTTTATATAGAACCGACGAAGGATTTCTCCCAAAACACACTGTATAATGTTCGTCAAGATTCCAGATTCAAAAGTGACTGTTCCACAAGGCTGTGCAGTAACAACAGGACGTGATAACAGGAAAATTGTTGAAATAGAAGAAAAAATAGTAAAACAACGAGGAATGAAGAGATTGTGAACCTATAATGCAGTGTACATTCTTGAAGAGTTGCAGTTACGTGTGTGTGCGTGTGTGTGTGTGTGTGTGTGTGTGTGTGTGTGTGTGCGTGTGTGCATACAGTACATCTATACGTTACATATGTATTTACATCACCGTCATCCAACAACAGGAGGTTTTGCCTTGTGTTGCTGTGTGATATAAATAGGCTCAAATGAGTTAATCTTATTTCTGAACTGGAAAGCCCTTTTGTTCAGCATCATCTGTTTTGGCAGTGGCTTCAGTTGAAATGATATCTCATTTATTTATGATAATGACATATTTAAGACATGCGCTGTTTGTTAAACACAATTTAGAAATCGCAGAATCTAATTTATTGATCGTGAACATGTAAATTTAAACCTTTTCTCTGTTCTGCTCCCATGTCTCAGTGCTTCCACACAAGCGACCTGCAAATAGTGATATTTTGAAATACCAAAACTCTACTTTTCCACTGTCTTCAAGCGATATCAACACATTTTGCAGTTCTTCCTATTTTTTTTTTCTAAAGCCTGCCACAGAACTAGTAGTTTATGCACATTCCGGTATTCTGTGAGGTTAATTGGCACAAAGGCAAAACAAGAACACTGCACCCACACACTGAAACAAAGACGGCTTTATTATACTCATCATATCGCTATTTTTAAAAGGACTTTGCTTCTAGGGATTGAAGCTTTTTGGTTGCATCCTATCAACTGATATGAAACTAAGCATTTTGTGTGATAACTATAGTAAATAATTTCATGTTTTTGCATAAAAATAATAATTAGTGGGGCTTGTGACCACATGCATAAAGGCTGTACTTCATACTTATGTGTTAGGTGTGTAGATGCCTTATTCTTGCTACTGTTTAAGACAAGAAGTCAAAATTCTGGGATGCTTGTATCTTGCAAAGGACTAAACACAATCTAAACACTGACAAAAATGTAATTAAGTCAGGAGCTCTCTAATCAATTATTAGGAAAGAACCTGATCAGGCATTTGATAGCAATTTTCTAACATTTTTTGAGAACCAGGAAGAAGTCAGGTTTGATACCCAGGCTTATATGCAAACCCTTTTCAAACAATACTTCATCATTTCGGTTCTTTTAGTGTTTTGCAAGAGTTTCTGGACACGGTGAGAGTCGGTCAGGACTTGGTATTGTGGGTAAAAGTGTGTATGAGTCTTATGTTGATGGACAGAGAGCACAGCCCGGTACACTTCTTTCTCTCTGGACTCTTTAATGGGGTCGGCTTTTTGCCAGCTTCCACTGGCAGGCCTCCTCTGAGGTGCCCCCTCACACACACACACATTCTGATAGCACAGTTCACTTGTATAATTCCGGTTATGCAATGGTGGGTGAATGGCCACCCCACATTGTGCGCTGAGGCAGATACAGAAATGATTTGGGGAGGGGGGAGTGAAGAAGAGGAAAAGAACAATCAGGGAAGGAAAACAAAGAAGGTGGTTTTGTCAGAAATGCATGCTGAGACGGAGCGTTTTTAGCTTTAAAGACATGCTGTTGACTTCACCCCGTGATGGTTGAAGCATCGTTGGCGTAAAACCTCAGGCTCCTTCTCTGAAGTGTTGTTTTTATGTCCCCCAGAGAGCTCTGGTTTTTCTCCACAGCTGACATTACCACCTTAAAAAGAGGCTTTTCACACCACTCCAGAGGATGGCCTCTAGGTGAAACGCATCCCCCTCTCAAGTAAATGGATTCAAAGGGGATAAACCTGCAGGCTTCCCGTCATTTTCTGTTTGTTGCACAACTCCGTCTTACATTTGGGGATTTAAACCATTGCAGAGAAGCATCTTCAACCATGGGAACTGATTATCCCTCAGGGCTGGTGTCACAGTGGGACAGATAGTCATTATATATTGTATCAGTGTGTGTGTGTGTTTGTGTTTGTGTACATGCTGGCTGGAAATGTACATGGTGTACAGCACAGATGGAGTGTAAAGGATCAGTGTACCTGTGGTTGGCCTTGTCTTTATCTGATCATTACATCTGTCCTAAATCTCTCCCTCTGTCCCTCCTCTGACCACACAAATCCCTTTGTTTCTCCATATTGAGGCACTGTCCATGAACACACCACTAACTTTGCACTTTATTGACACTATCACCACTGTATTAATTGAGTTTCAGCCCTGACAGCAAAAATAAGCTTTCTCAGTGCTGCACTTTAAGAAAACTTGGGGTTGTAAAACATATTTAAAGTGCCACATGCTGTCTAAGCCAAGCAGCCATACCACAAACCTGTCTAAATAGAAGTGTCTAAAGCAAATTTTAAATCAGGAGCCATCTGGTCAAAGAAAACAACTGAAAATCTTACCAGAAGTTTGATGCAAACTTTTGGTTCCTGACAGTTTTATATACAGGTTTCAGGATTGACGTTTGAATAGTTTACAGATACACTTGCTACTTGACAACAGGCTTAATTTTTGGGCCTGCGGTGCATATTTCATGCAGTATTTCCATTCACAGCACCCAAGAACTTTGATATTATTGCAGTCTGTCACACAGTGGTGGAAAGGCTTTCCCCTGTAAGCTACCTGAAAACAACAAACAGCTAATATAGTTAGCCTCCAGCTGGTCAGGAGGTGAAGAAAGTCAAACATCCACCTGCTTTATTGTCACACAATTTTCTTTTTTAGTCAGTGGAGCAGGCAGAAACATGGCTTTAAATAAAAGATAGTGAAAAGGCAACACCTTTTCCATAACACACTCATAAGCCTATGATTTTTTGTTGTCTGTGTATTTACTAATTTACTAGTTTAGTGCATAGAGATGTAGCCTCAAGCTCTGAAAAGTGAAGCCAGCATTTAGGTGACTTGAAGCTGCATTCTCTCTAACGGCCAGCAGGAGGCGACTCCCCTGTTTGCAAAAAGCATTCTATGAGAAAATGAGCCGACTTCTCACTTGATTTGTTACCTCAGTGAACATTTTCCTAATGAGTTCATGGCCTCAACCGCTAGTTCCAAGCTTCCTCCAGTACAACATGATGTGCATTTTGTAAATTACGGTCCCATTTACAATAAAATAGATGTATATTGTATGTATATGTATATTAATGGTTTACTGCACTTGGTCATTTGGAAGGGTCAAGATGAGATGCACTAGGGGCGCAGTGATAGTTGTTGTATTTGAGTGTCAGTCTTGTTTTTTCCTGCTTTCTTGAGTGTGTTCTTTTGGAAACGGCACAGTAATGATAATACAAGACCTGCAAGAATTGTGTATGCACATGTCTGTGAAGATTCTCAGCCATCCAGGGCGTAGTTATCCTCGTAGTTTCAATGGTAGAATCTGGACTAAAACTTTTAGAACTGATGAAGCCTCTTGGATGAGAAGTGAAACATCTTTGAGAAACTCAAGCAAGTCCAGATGCTATCATTGAGATGATGAGGATGTATGCAATTGGATATCCCATTTACAGTAAAACAGGAGAGTATGCTTGTGATTAAGCTGCAGTTGTATTTGTATACATGGTGTCCTTGAGTTTTCAGTCAGATCCACCCCTCATTTGTTACGTCTGGTTTAAAGAAATTCGAGATGGTGACGGCTGAATTTTAAACTTGAGCTTTAAAGATTAGAATCCACAAACTAATGGATGACGTCACAGTGGCTAAATCATTCTTTTACATACATTCTACTGTGTAGTGCACTACATTTGGATGTTTCCTGCCCTGGAATGGTTAAAAAAAGAGGTCAAATGAGTGCACTTTTCCATCATTCAAACATGTCTTTCTTTTAGCCACATGTTTGAAAGCGTGTTCCAACAAGCCAATCCATTTTGCAACTTGTTGTGACGTCACAACAGGATAAGGACCGCCCCCCAGTTAGCTCCTCCTCCTTTGGGCTCCTCACTTATTGAACCAAGTAGATGCAAAAAGCCCATTTTGAAAAAAGCTAAACAGTCTGTGCGATATTTAGAGCTGAAACTTCAAATACACATTGGGGACATTGCTAAAAAGGGACACAATAAGGGAACTTTAAGTCGGGATGCTAATCTCATTTAACTAATTTTATGGCTTAAACTACTCTTAGATCCAGCATCCTTACTTGGAGTCGCAGGCCGGCGTTCACTTCCTGACCGAACCTCTTATCTGCGTGTTTGATATTAATGGAAGCCACTGAGCTCACTGAGTGCTTCAAGTGATTCTTTCCCCTGTGTGTTTACTTTGGGTAAACTGTCAGTTTACATGAAGGCGCTCGAATGGAGAGGAGCTCGAGGAGGCTTGCCGGCCCCTGTCGTCCCCCCACCGCCACCACCACCACAACCAGCGCGACACACAAGTGGATTTTTATGTGCTTCGTAAACATTTTTAATGCGGCTGGAGAAATGGTGCTTTAGACCGCTCCTGGGACTGCTGTAAAATGCCGGGAGCCTCACAGCATTAATATTAAACAGGAATACGGGAAGAGTTCAAAAGTTTGGGGAAGGTGGAAGAAGAAGAAGCCGAACAAAGCCTTATTTAAAATTGCATGCAAGGAACGCACTGTCACCGGAGAGTGTGTTTCTTTTTCACCTCTTTTTAATTTGCAATTTAGGAGGTGAAATTTCATTGCCATGAGTCACGTGCGAGCGGAAAAGGGATTCATTAAAAGTAGTTATTGGCAGGGTGAAGCTCGGCGAGGTTACGCGAGTTCACGTTGTAAATGGTTCCTGAATAGCATTTGTGTGTGTCTGTGTGCGAGAACAGGAAAGTCTTAATACTGCAGTTGTTGTGACACAACAGCGAGCAGATCCAGCACGACCAGGGTGTCAAACCCGTTGATTAAATGACGCACAGCCAATACAATTATGTCAAGTATCCGTAAACACAAAAACATGTTATGACAGATTAACAGTTTGTCAGTGAAGTGTTAACATCAAACAGTAGGAGACGAGGAAGCCGGTGAGCAACACGAACAGGGAATATGACTAAACCCCGTCGTAATGAAAATGTCACGGACGATACAAGACGACTTCATGTGCCACAGTACAGTATGTGCAGCAGAATAAATCACAAGGAGATGCTTCAGACATTAGTTTTAATTTCCTTCTCCGGGGCTGCAGAAGGGCTTCCAATCAGATGAAGCATGGCCACGTTGAGAACTTTATTTTAGTTGAATGTAAATAATGTCTTGGCACACATGGCTGCTCTGAAAGGGAGCGAGGAAGGGAGAGGGAAGAAGGAGAAGAAAAAAGGGGGTGACCACATATAAGAAAATCCATGGGAGAAAAGTATGCCTTTATCTTTTAATAAACCGTAAAGCCAGGAGGCAACATGAAATTACAGCATAATAGCAGTGGAGAGTCTTCTGAAGACTTAATTGCCTTAATTATAGCAGTGCAGAGAGAGAGAGAGGGAAAGGAAAGCATGAAGAGGAGGAGGAAGAAAAAAGGAGGGAAGCAGTGGAGAAGAAAGCAGACAAGAAAAGAAAGCGATAGAGTTCATCGCAGGTGTATCCAGGTGTGTTTGCATGCACGACTTCTCCGTGCATATTTCTAAAAGCGCATGTTGTGATTGATATCCTCCGTCCATGTGAGTGACGCTGAGAGAAGTCTCCTTCCAGACGAGTGAAAAATTTCTCTCCCTCAGATCTTACAAGCTGGCAGGCTTACTTAGGGATGCTAAACATAGCTCTCATTTTCCTCTGCGTCTAGACTGAGCTGCTCAGTACTTTCTGCTGCGGTTTCTTGTTCACTCGGGGAAGATTGTACCCTAATTCTAATGCCTCCAAGCCAGCGGGAAGTTTGTTTAGCCAGCAGTACTGTGAAGTACCTGTAGGCCCCCCCCCCCCCGCGCCTCCACCCCGCTGGCACGCAGTTCAGCTTGAGAGTCGAGCTGATTTTTCAGCATGGATGACTGATCAAGCACACGCAGAGATCATGTTTCAGCTTCGGGAAAATATTAACTTTTATGTTGGATTTCAAAGCAGGGGAGAGATGGTTCTTGATTGCTCGCTTGTCCGACGCTTCTGTTTGTTTAGTTTTTTTTCACTTTTTCCTAAAAGCTTTGCAGCTTAATTTATTGTTAGAGGAAAATTGCACAGTCATAATCTTACAAATCCTTCTTTTGAACTAAAAAAAAAAGTGTTCATGTTGAACATATTTGACTAATCAAATGCAAAAGATGGGGACTAGTGGTCATGTTTTAGCTTTGATAAAAGTATATGTGTCTTCCCCAGAAGTACTCAGGTCCATTAGATAGTGTAAAAATACTCCACTGCTGGTAAAACATCCTTTATTCAAAGCCCTACTTAAAGTACAGAAGAGCTATGAGTAAAAATGAAAATGGAAAGTAATAATTCTGCAGTAAAATAACCCCAGTTGCTTATATTTTTAATATTAATGACATTATTAGACAACATCTGCATTAATATGTTTTTATTTTAATATGCATTACTTCAGCTACATTTACACCTTATAGAAGTTTAGGACTCCTGAAACGGAGACCTTTGGATGCTGTTGACCATGTTTTGCTTTAAAAACCTCAGGGTTGTGTTTTAGTGTGGACGATCGGACTTTACTGTGACTATATTCGTTCCCTTATTTGTCATCCTCGTAACCCATGACCGTTTTCCACAAGAAAAACAGCAACATCAGCTTTGACCACCCGCCATTATAACAAATATGTGCCATAGTTTGTTGTCTATGCTAACAGCTGTTGCGTTAAGGAAAACCTTTGTCCATTGCTGCTCTTCCTCTGTAGTATTTACTACAACCAAACCTCGCGCTTCATGTGGTGCCAGAAGAGCGAACGTCTGCCAAAAACTGTTGCGCTGCTTGTTAAAGCGTGCAAATACATAATTTTATGGGCAGGCATTTTAAAAATATAACCCATGTGAATGAAATCAAGTTATTTTCATGCATTAGTACCATTTTAACTTGTTTCAACTGGCAAAAGGAACAAGATTGGTTGTAATCTAGGGAACGGAGCAGGTAAAATATTGCAGAGACAGAAGAATTATTGCAAGAGAGATCATTGATAAAAGCAGCTTTACCTCAACTAAGAAACTTGAATAGTTCTGTAGAGCTATTGAGAGGAAACACATGACAAACCTGACCTCCATTAACATTTACTGCTTCCCTACAACAAGCTACCTGACTGCTAAACACACCTGATGTGTCTACTTGGATGGAAACCCGTTTCCAAGATGGGGATGTCTCCAGAGGTCTCATTAGAAACACAAACTTGTGTTGTGTAGTTCAGCTTTTCTTCCATCTTGGCTTCCATGCCAGGATGAGTGCTTCAGCTGTGCAAACTTTTATTCTTTTGCAACAAACAACTCACCGCATGTGCTTTGCTTGATGCATCGACAAGTTATTGTCAGAGAGCTGCTTAAGAGGGCCCAATCCAGAAAGGCTCACGTGTTTGAATTGTAAACATTGTGTTGCATTTTATGTGCATGTTGTACCTTTTTATCTTGACTTTCTGATCCTCAAAACCCACCTGTGGGTTTGAAAGGCGCATTGTCTTATAAAAGTCACCAAAATGACACCATCTATCAGAGCCAGGAACAGTGGAAACAGAAAGAATTGTTGGATTTTGAACTTTCTGACGGTTCTTGAACTACTTATCTGTGACGTGCTGGGAACTAATCAAACTCTCAGCTTCAAATCACGGCGTTTCATCAAAACCCCTCTACTCCACTTGTCTCATTTTCAAAATTTGCCAAAAATAACCTGTTTGCCACAACTAGATTCTGTAAAAAGGCAAAAATTCGGTGCTCATCGGTGCAGCTGTGAAGCCATTAGTGACTCTGTTGTGATCAACTGTCACGTGACAAAAATTCAGGGACTTTTCAACTGAACTGCAGGCAGTGTATACACAGAGCACAGAGGACACAAGTATAGACACAAATTAAAAATGTAGGTAGTAAAATATTATGTGTAGTATATAATAGTAGTAGTATAATAGTATGTGTAACATGTGGGCACTTTGAACCTGTTTGACATGTTCCGCTTTCAATTTAGCTTTTTTTTTTGGTGATTTATGTCATTATAACTGTGTCTTACTGCACATAATACATTTCTTAGTTCGCTCTACTTCCATTCATGGTTGTGCTGTTTCCATAGAGATGTGGGGTTTTATGTTGCAGTGAAAATGAGCCACACAGTGAGGAAAAATATGACGCTGGGGTTCAGAGGGTTAATCTGTAAAGAAACCAGTCACTACAACTGCCAGGGAAATGTAAAGCAGTAAAAAGCACAATATTGTCCTCTGAAGTGTGACATAGAGAATAAATATATATATATATATGCATTAAATACTGTAAAAAAGTATTTTTATTTTCTTCCTCTGTATTTATGGTTACATTTGTATGAAGCTCAAGTATTATAAACTGCTACGTTCTTCTTTGCACTCCAAAGGTAGAAAAAATTTTAATCTTAGTAATAATTTCTGCCTCGTGGAAACATTCATCCTTGAAATATTTGCCTCCTGAAATGAAAACATCCATGTGTGTTGATCTCATCTCAAAGCACCGAGGAGCTCAGAATGCCATCTTTACATCGACCTCACCCCGCTCAGCTTAATCGCCAGACCTCCTTGAAACACGTGTTCCGCCCTCAGTGAAACAGTTTGCGTCTCTAGTGCATTATCCGTCTGTTCTTTTTTAAAGTTTGTCGCCAAGGACTGAATGCTGTCTTAAATTGCTGTTCACAATATCTCCTCACACAGCAGCCTTGCCACTTGAAATTCTATAGTCGGCGAAGTAAACAGTGTTCCTCGCTCAAGTGTTTAGTTTTCCAGCGGTGTTTATGCTTCCTTTTGGGTGTCCGAGGTTGTAGCTTTATATAGGGTTGGAAAAGGAGATGTGTCATGTTTTTTTTTTTCCTTAAGAGAGCCAGTTTGCCTGTGGGTGCATTTTTGTTGTCATCAGGCAAGTCCCTGCACTGCAGCGCAGGCCTGCCCGAGTGGAGATTCTTCAGGAGAGAGATCTCTTTCTTCTCAAAGCGTCTTACCAAGAGCTATTAATTATTAACTGGGAGAGCTAACATCAAAGGAGCAGACTTGTGCTGAATTAAATGGGGGCTGGAGCCTGGCAGTGTGGAGCTGAGAGGGAAAACTGGGTGAGAGGGAAAAGCAGAGCTGAGATTTCGCTCCGCTCGCTTTTGAACTTTCCAAGTACAAAAGTGGAAAAAAAAGAAGGGGAAAAAAAAAAGTGCAGTGTTAGTTTATGTAAAGGAGGCAGGACCAAAGAGAAAGCTGGAAGAGCTCGTATTTATAGCGTGTTTTTAATGTTCCTGCGTTTGATAAGGCTTTCAGTCACTGCTGGGAAAGATCGAATCAGTTTGCAGGGCTAATTAGTCTTTAATGAGCTATGAAAGCCAGAGTCATAAACATGCTGTCTATGGATTAAACCAAAGGGAAATCTAATGGAGACATAGCTTATAAACTTCAGAGTTATGACGTGTTTACACTTTCCTGCCGCTGATTTACACTCAAAGTTAAATTCATAGAGTGTGATACATATGCCACCCGCTATATCAAAGGCCTTTTGTTGGTTTTGTTCTCCTCCTGCTCTAACTTGTCGTCCCAGCAAAGCTACCTGCAGTGAAGGGGACCCGGGCTGACACTGAAAATCAAATCCCTGCTATATTTAGCGTCATTATTGATTCTGTTATTGATTCTCCAGAACGCAAATACCTCTGGTTCTCTTTCTTGCATGGCAGACCGCTTAAAACAATCAAAGCCTGCCGTGTACGTCGAGCGAAAACGTCGGTTTGTACTTTTTTTTTTCCTTCTTCAGCTTCTGCTACACCTGCCAGTTCTTGGATAGCCATATTTTAATCATTAACTCCTTTCTAAAGACTCATAAAACACACAGGGCGGTGGGGAAATAAGGCAAGCGCCGTAAAGAGCGGGACATTTCAAGTAATGGCACAGCTGGATGGCACTTAGTGTTCATCATATGTAAGAGTTTAGGAAATCAGCGCTTTGATACGAGGTTTAAAGCTGCAAGAAACAGCAGGAAAATGATGCTAGCATGCATGTAGCTGTGTTTAGAGGACACTCTAGCACTTAACAAACTGCTTTAATAAAAAGTATTGTAGTAGAAAAGTAACTTTTAGCAATTGAGATAAAAGCTTCTCAGTAAATGTTGCAAGCATTTGATGTTTTATATCATTATAAATTCAATAGCTTTGGGTTTTTGACGTTTTCATTCTAAACAAGCACTTTAACCTGCTGACCTCTGAAGTATTTTCTATGCAATTTGTCACATTTTTGCTCACTGTGGGCTCATTTTTCACGGCAGTATAAAGTCCTGCACCTCTATAGAAACAACACAAGCATGGATGGACGTGGAGAGGGCTCAGAAATGTCTTCTGTGCAGTTTAACAAAGTTTTACTGCATTAATCATAAAAAATGTACACATTTCTTTGATTTTATTTATGTATTTTTACAAAAAAGGAGGGGGAGATCTGGAATTAACATGTTAGACATTTTTTAAGAGCTTTAGATGTTACCAGCACTGAAAACAAAACTAAACTGGGGCTCCACATACTGCAGACATTTTACAACGTACAGTTTCAGTGTATTTCCACACTTGTCTCCTATCTGCTCTGTGCATACACGGCCTGCAGTTCAGCCCAGTGGAGCTGAAAAGTCCCTGAATTTTGGTCATGAGTCATTATTAGCGCCATGTTTGTGTCGAGGAAATGCAGATTTTTATGTTTTTTCACAGACTCTGGTTTGAACAAAGTTTCATTGATTGCCTATTTATAGAATAAAGTGATTTTGATGGAATGTCATGATTTTGGGCTTAGATTTGTTAAAGTTTAAGTCCGATTGAATGAAATGTCACAGATGAACAGTTCAAGGACGGCTGGAAAGGTGAAAATCAGCTGATTCTTTCTGTTTTTACAGTTTCCGAGTCTGAGAAATTGCATCGTTTTCATCATGTTTTGAAAAATAACACGCTTTTCAAACCTGCCGGTGGGTGTGGAGGGTTAAAGACCTTGTTTTGTCACAATTTCCTGTCATTTTATAGACTCAATTAGGACGAATAATCGACAAATTAATGAAGAATGAAGGTAATCCTTAGTTGCTGCCATTGTCACAAAATGAAACCATATGGTGATCATGACAGTGGGTGACAAATTATGCGGAAAACTTGATTAATAGGTTGAGATACGTAATAAATGAGGCTCATTTCACTTGATTCAAGTCGTTCATGAGGGTTGCAGTGGTCTGACACCTGACTGAGACACTTAATGTTGGCTTCATTCCTTTATTTTTCTTCCTGTGTCTGCTGCATAGTTAGTCTTTGGACAGATGATGCAGAAACTTGCTCGACATCTCACTGTGCCCTGAGTGTTGTTGTCTCAGATATCAATAGGATGTGCTGTGAAAAGAGTTTTAGCGCCTCCCTCCCTCTCTGCAGACTGGAGCGGTGACAGTGTCCGGCCGGAGTCGCAGCCCTGTACATTATCACTTTGATCTTCACCCCCCTCTTCCCTCCAGTTATGAGGAGTGCTGGCGAGAACCCAAGGGCACTTGATAATACCAGGATATGATCCCAGCCGCGCTCTCTTAGATCATGTAGTGCAGACATCAAAACGTCGTCTAAATAGGGCACCATGAATCACGCTGGGTGAGAACGGCTTGTAGGGGAAGGCAGGAGTTAAGATAAAGGAACTTTTTTTTCTTTTTTCCCCGACGAGGGGAAGCCAATTTGGATTCAGCGAGTAGATACTTGGGGTTCTGCAGATCCAAGCATTTCCTTTATCTTTTGCCTTTAGCAGAACTCTTCAAAAGGCCTCTGTGCTGTGACTTTCTCTGCTCTCAGATGAAAGCAGCTCACATTTTTAACAGCTGGAAATCCTTGATAACTTTATTCAACTTTTTCTGAGCGTGCACAGCAGAACTGAATTCAAATTCCAGCCCGTCATGCAGAGTTGCATCACATGGAGCCGTGCAGGCATTAGCCCTTGATGCAGGGGTGGAGGTGTTTTGTCGCGCTGTTGGCTTGGCGTGGTGCAGATTTTACATGATTGGTGACAGTTGCATCCCGGCAAATGTTATCACAGGCTTGTTTACCTCTCACCTGTTGGGCTTCTCTTTTAATTTGCTCGCTGCAGAGGATCCCTGTGGTTACATCAAGGCAGAGAACTCCCTCTAGTGGCCTCGAGTTAAATCTTTGGAAGTGCTCATGCGTTCTCTTGCTATTTCTTTGCACTGTTTTTCAGTTTATCTAATGATTACTTTGTTCTGTGTTGACAGGCAAAGAGAGCAGTGCAGCGGGGAGCCACAGCCGTCATCTTCGACGTATCTGAGAATCCAGATGCCATCGACCAGGTTTGTACTCACCCATAGTTCACGCTTTTGTCTCGTCTGCCTGCTGAAGATGCTCTGATTTTCATTTCTGACTGAAGCTCAGCGCCTTGTCTTTTGACTGCCTGTGTGCGCGCCGCTTGCACATCTTTCTGCGTTTATTTCTGCCAATCAGTCGTGCCCATTGAACTATTCTGGGCCTTTCAGCTCTCTAAAACTTGTGTTTGGAGCTGCTGCACTGTGAGCGGACTGAAAATGGATATCCAGCTTCAGCTTTCACTAGACCATGACCAAACTCTGTTGAGCTCATAATTACACAGGTAGCGCACATTACCTCACCTCCTGAGACCATAGAGCTGCCTTTGAGTGCCACAGTAAGAAAGTAGACACACACACACACACACATCCAGACAAGCCGCATTTTCCCAGCCTTCCTCGCTCCTCGTGTCTTCGCTGTTAGAAGGTTTAATACTCAAGTTGCTCCTCTGAGCGCCTTTGTCGCAAGAATTCTCCTGCGGTATTCATCTTCGCCACGCCAGGCCTGGACTTGCAGGTTTTTTCTTTTCTTTTTTTTTTTTTTGCGCCTCTTCTTCTCTGCAGCTCGGTCGTAAAGCGCGTAGCTGAGAGATAAAAGGGATTGCGCGGAGACCACATGAAAGGCAGCGCTGGGCGGCTGTGTTAAATTCCCCCGAGAGGCTTTTCCAGTCAGAGCAGCCCGATCAGCAGAGACAGGAGCCACAAGGCCGAGGGCCAGGGAGGAGGAGCTTAGGGAGAATTAAGGTCCCGGGGCCAAAATGAGGAGAAGCTTTATAAAGTTAATGTACTTGGCCTCCTTTTCTTCGTTTTTTAAAAAAAAATGTTATACTGTAACAAGAGGACAAGCACTTGTTTGGAAAAGTTTATGATTAACTTCTTTAAAACGTGATGCGCCGCGTCAAAGCCACATTCATATTGTTTGTCAAAGGCCGGAGTCGACTTCCTAAAGCGGGAAGCAGCTCACCAGAATCGAGCGACAGATCAAACGTTTCAGCGTCTATACTTTGAAACCAGAACATACAGTATTTCACTGGGGAACATGACGACAGCAGAAGAAATAGCAATGTGAATATCCTCGGTATTTCCCCTGGGCTTTTCAAATTACAGATTCCAACCAGCAGAAGAGAGGGAAGAACAGAAAGAGGGAGAGGAGGAGTAAAGGAGGATGTCAACTGACTCAAAAGCCAGAACATAGTATTCATTGACTATTTCCTCCCGCTCACTCTGGCAAACCGTGGCCACAGTTTCCATGTCTTGGGCCTATGGGGTCAATTTTCCCAGCTGGGAGAGGAGAAGTTTAAACCTTTCACACTCAGACAGTTCACATTATCCTCTTAAAATGAAGCAACGTCTACGAAGTGCCATGTTGCATATGAATGTGATTTTAAAAGAATCAGTGCTGGTTATCATAAAAAACCTTTAATATTGCATGAATGACACCGATGCACTGCAGCTAAAGGCCTTCAACACCTAAATGAAGGCTTTTACCTTAAGCACATGTGGCTTTTTCTTACCTTTTGCCAAAAAAGCAAAGACGCAATCCAGCAATTTCTGCTACTTCTAAGTTACATCTGAGTACTTTAAAGAAGCTGTAAGAGGAAAAAGTCACAATATTTCTCAATAAAAGGTAAAGAATGCAGATGAGCGACAAAAAAAAATGCTATTTTCTTATCCTTTATCTCATGTGAATCACCACTGACCGAGTTTATGTTGTGACTTTGGCCTTAACAGATTTAACTAACTGGATTTTTGAAAGCATGAATCGTTTAATATTGAAAACGTGCTATCTTTCAGGCTAAAAACACAACAATCCAAGCACTCTGGTTAGAAAAATAGCCTAAAGATTAAAATGATTAGCGAACAATGCATCATTTTTGTAGAAAAAAAGCAAAGAATGCAGTTGAGCAATAAAAAATGCTTTTTTAAATTACTATTCTCACTTAAATCACCACTGATCAGGTTTATCTTGTGACTTTTTTAAATTTTTGAAAGCACAGTTTAGTATCTAAGACATGTGACGTCTCTCAGGCTGCCAAGTGCTTTGATTGGAACAATACCTAAAAGATTCAAGATATTATAGGACACTGCACACATTTTTTGAACTCATAAAGATGTTGAAGTGAAGTGGAGGCATGTTTGAGTACATCTGTGTTTGATGTTTCTTTCTCCGTCTTCTCTGCAGCTCAACCAGGTTGCTGAGGATCCCCTGAAGCGTCCGGTGGTTTACGTGAAGGGCAACGACGCCGTTAAACTGATGAACATCGTCAACAAGCAGAAAGTGGCCCGAGCTCGGATACAACACCGACCACCGAGGGTAAGAGCTCCAACCAAAAAAAAAAAACCGCTCCCCCTCACAACCATGCGAGACAAATCCGTGGCACATGTGAAGAACATGAGGGAAGAGGCGAACACGTTTGCGAGGCCCAGGCACCGAACGAGAAGTTTTTAGATGTGAAGACAAAACGAAAATTCCAACTGTGAAATCCGAGCCCTTTTCCTTTCTTCTGTGCTCCTCGCCGCCCCGAGGCCGAGGACTTTTTCACAGCACAGCGAGAGATTAATATCAGCCATTCAAAGAGCTGTTTGTTTGCTTGGAATATTTGATAAGAGACCAGCACACTTTGAGGTCAAATAACTTGACATAATGAAAACCCAAGAGAAAGGGCTGCGTGATAAGAGACAACTCTTCTGGGGAGGAATAAAACAATCTGCGCGTTCCCTGTGAGGTTCCTACAGTTGTTTGAGACATGAGTTCTGAAGTTACAGATGCTCGGTTAAATTAGTCGACTTCTTATTCTGCATCCTGCCACTACTATCTCATTTATTTCACCAGTTGATCTACCAACTACTGTATTTTCTTGATTAATCAGTTGGCAAAGTGGTTGATTCCCTTTTTTTTTACCTTCTTAACATGACCATAGGTTTTTATTGTTATTATTTACTGGAGTAACAATAAAAACCTATGGTCATGTTAAGAAGGTAAAAAAAAAAAGGGAATCAACCACTTTGCCAACTGATTAATCAAGAAAATATAGTACCTGATAGATCAACTGGTAAAATAAATAAGATAGTAGTGTGATAGACTGGTGACCTGTTCAGGGTTTCGCCTGAGTCGGCTGAGATAGGCTTCAGCCCCCACGACCCTACAGAGGATTAAGTGGTGTATAGATAATGGATGGATGGATGGATGGATGGATGGATGGATATCTACTAGAGGACACATCATGGGGAACATAAAAATTTAATGCCATAGCTGAGCAATTCCACCTTAAAGCTGCAGTGAAAGTCTCAAAAACACAGATTCTGGCTTCCTGGGTTTCATACATAACAATTTAGCTTCCTGCTCAAACTTGTCGTACACTAAAACTTGACATTATTGAGCACTAGGTAGTTCTGCGGTGTTGGAGCAGAGTTGCAGGTGAGCCGGTGTGCTCGAGCTGCAGCGAGGTGATTGCAGAAAGAGATGGGAACTTGGTAGGTCTGCAGATTCCAAACTTTAGCAACAGTGTAGTCACATCTGAGCCATGTTTTGAAGGGTTCATTTTCAGCGAGAAACGGATACACGGAGATGAGTTTTTACCGGTTTAATCGATGGTTGGAGGTGGACTTTATAAAAGTAGTGACATATTCATAGTGTTTCTCTCAAAACTCAGGAAAAACTCAATTTACAGTGACAAAAAACAGCAAATTGTTTCGGCTCCACTCTGCAGAATGCTCTCATTTGTGTTGGAGATGCACCACTCACCTGAGTAATTTACCGACACTTGTAAATTGGCACAGCGAGAGGAGAATGATTCTGATATGGAAATGAATTGACCTGCATGAATAACCAGGCTGTGTCTCTGAGTTATGTGTGAAAGTCACATTTTGATCATTTGCATAATGAAGAGTGAATGAGTCACAGCATTGAGTGCTCTGGCCTGCAGAGAAACTAGCAAAACTATAATCAAACATCAGGAACTGCCAGTAAAGTGAAATGAAAAAAAGAAAAGACTCTTTATAACGAGGAAAATATTCAACCAATTTGTGTTTCCTGTTTCCCTCCTTTTTCCACAGCAGCCCACAGAATATTTCGACATGGGCATCTTCCTGGCTTTCTTCGTGGTCGTGTCGCTGGTTTGCCTCATTCTGCTCATCAAGATCAAACTCAAGCAAAGGAGAAGTCAGGTTAGTGTCTGCAACATGCGCTCATCATGCAAAAATACGACTGGAGAAACTTCCCTCACTGTCCCACTTTGAGTCACAAAGGACCAAACTTATTTGTGCATCTTACACAAAACACACCCAAACACGCAACGCCTTGTTGCCTTGTTTTTCCAGTCGGCACGACTTCTTCTGGGAGTTGCAGGCGTCGAGTCGGGCGACAGTAGCTCAGCCGCTGATTGATTCCTCTTGTGTGCTGACAAAGAGCTCTCAGTTGGGGCTTATGTCGGGTACATGAAATCAGGATTAGCATTTAATTAATGCTGATGAGAGGCTGGCTGCTGGAGCCAAAACGTACAGAGGCATCATGACAGAGCAGAAAACCTGTGGCGGCACCCGTTAAGACAGGTGTTATCCAGCCAGCACATGTTAGTTGGCGTATAATAGGTGTGTCACAGCAGAGGATGACTCGGTCGTGACTTCCTTTGGTGGTTAATTAACACAACACAGCTCACACCGGGAGCACATTTGTCACATATAACAACCTTTTCCTTCCTTAAAATGTGAAAAATTAATGAATTGCTTGTGGAGCAAATATTGTTTAGGCTGTAAATCCATTACTTTGGGTTCAAATGAAGGATTCCTCAAGGGTTTGCCCTCGCACAGTTAATTACAAACTGATTTTAAACAGATTTTAAAGTGTTTCATGTTCGTCAACCCTGTGATGAGATGCACTTTCATCCCAGAGTTCATTGCTCTCTTGCTGATCAGGGAATCCACATGTCCCTAAAAAAACTCTACAATTATCAAGCTGTGACCCTGAATGACTGAAGAAACACCCTCTAGGGAGACTGTGGTTACGCTGAGCATAAATAACTCTGCCTTGTAAGCAAGTCATGCACCAGAAATTTAAGCTTTAACTACTATAAATCCTAATATCTGCTGCTCACGAGTCATTAACGCTTAATCCTAATAAGTAGCTCTGCATGTGTCAACTTATCAGTCACCGTATTTTAATAAGCAACATTTTTAAGGCAACGTGAAGCAAATTAGAGATGAAAGTTTCTACAGAAGTAGTTCCAGAGAGAGTCAAACATTGCAAAGTGATGTAGTGAGTCAAAGGGGAAAGCCTTAAATCAACGGGCTCACATTAACATCAGCAAAGTTCAAATGCAAACACGCAGAAACACTGATGCAGCAGGTGTTTGCTTAAAAACATCATCACCTATTTGAGCTTAATCTCCCAATAGTTCATTCTGAAATCTCATGTTAAATCCTGCAGAGCCTCGAAATGGTGTTTTTAAAGTGTCGCTTAACGCAGATGTTGATTTTCCCCCGCCTTCCTTCCCGACACAGAGCTCGATGAACAGAATGGCCATCCAGGCGCTGGAAAAGATGGAGACGAGGAAGTTCAAAGCCAAAGGAAAAGGCCAACGTGAGAGCAGCTGTGGAGCCTCTGATTCGCTGAGCAGCAGCTCCACCTCTGACTGCGCCATTTGTCTGGAGAAGTACATCGATGGAGAGGTAAGAAAAAAGACCTACTTTGTGTACCTTTAAATCTAGAGTCAAACGCTCCAGCTATTAATTGTCATAAACTAGAGCTACGGCGATTAATTGATTAGTCGTCAACTATTAAATTATTCAACATTTCCAGCTTCGTAACCCTCTGAACCCCAGATCCCACCAGCCAAGATGGAACCAATTTCTAAAACTTTGGATTTTGAATTTTCTGACAGTCCTTGAAGTAATCAACTGTGACATACTGTTTCGTCAGAAAACATAACCAAATCTAAGCTTAAAACTTTCATCTTATTTAAATTTGCCAAAAAACACCCCTTGGCTCTAACCATGTTCTGTAAAAAGCTAAAAATTCTGCGCTCCTTGATGTAACCGTGAAGTTCGGGGTGGCTCAGCTGTGACCAACACTCACACGTAAAAACTGATTGACTCTTTCTGCTAAACTGGGTTGAACTGCAGGCTGTGCTGGCAAAGTGCAGAAAACGTATTAAATATGCAAAAAATAATTATTTGTAGAATGTAGAGCCCTCTTTTTTCCAACATTGGCAATATAAAGGCACTTGATAAAATGTTCTACATGTTGATTCCAGGGTTTTTTTTAATACAATTTTTGTTCTAATTATGAAAAAGAAAGTTCAACTTGTATTTTTTTCTTTTGTTTCCCAGTTTATGGCATTATAACCGTGTCACACTGCACAACAGACATTTCTTAGTTCTCTCTACTTCGAGCCATGGCTCTGCTGTTTCTGTTGAGCTGTAGATTTCATACTACAATGAAAAATGAACCCACAGTGGGTAAAAATGTGACAGGAGAAGAAAAGGAACCCAGGAACCGCTTGGGGTTTGGAGGGTTACATTTGAATATTTTCAGGTTTCTTTCCTCCTTTATGACAGTAAACTGAATATCTTTGAGTTGTGGATAAAGAAGACATTAGAGGACGTCGTCTTGGGCTTTGGGAGACACTGATTAACATTTTATAATTTTAAAATACAGTGACAGTTTAATTGACAATTAAAATAGGCCTTAGTTGCAGCTCCACCACAAACTATAGCATCTTAGATGACCGGAAGTATTAGGCTGGAAACTGTGATGAATAGCACGATCATTTGATGCCTGGTGGCATTAAATCCAATCAAGATTTGTTACATGTATGCATTCCCTTTAAAATCAGTTCTCCTTTACTAAACAGATGAAAGTTAGTAACGTAAACCATCTGCCTTTGAAGGACCCTTTCACCCGAAATGCCTAAGAGAAAAGTGCATGAGTGAACCTAATGGGAGCCAGTCCTCTAAACTCTGGCCGTGCTGATGTGGTCATCTAGCCACTGAGTTTGTTTTCTTTTCATTACATTTTCTGTACACATGAAACATAATGCAGTTGTGTGGACAATAGAATGGAAGTTCCCCCTGATGTGCTCGGGGACCGCAGTCCTGCAATCTTTAGTGACGTTCTTTCCGGTACCTTTTAGATGTTTAGCTCAGTCTTTCAGAGCACCTGGAGAGATAAGGGTACCCAGAGTGCACTGGGTTGTGATTATGCTTCCTGTTTTCCCAGTGTGGCCTTCTTTAATCCTTGAAGGAGTCACTGGCAAAATATGTATCCTAATCTTGGACTTTGAGGATTTACTGTAACGCCATTGCTCATCCTCATTCACGGACGCTGCAGGGACAAACCCCAGTGCCCAGGGGGACATAGTTGGTGTGTGTGTTTTTGTGGTTATGTGTCTCTTTGGTAAGGAGGAGAAGAAAAACACAACAAAGCATGGCGCCAGGATTGCACAGAGGAAGTGGCGATATAAAAGGCTGAATGGCATCAAAGCGGTTTTTGAGCAGTGAACCAAGCAACAAAAGCTTTGGTGGAAAAGGGCCTAAAGATGAGTCATATTAAGCCACAGAGTAAAAAGTATTTATGACAGAGGAAGAGTTCTCACTGGGAAATATATTATAAATTCCTATTCACAGTGCTCCTGCCTTTGTGTCTTCAGATTCCATCTGAATGCAAAGTGTGGCATTCTTTTCATATCAATCCTCAGGAGTAACCGTGTTGTTTGTTTTGTTCCAGAAAGCGGTGACATTGAGCATCAGTGTCGTATTTGTAGTGTGGCGTGGCATCTAGTTAAGTTTTGTTTGTGGAATGATGTGAAGTTGGCTCGTTCACAGTTACAAATTTGATTAGACTCTCAATCATTAACACAACTGACAGTTCTGTATTGTTTTGCTGCCACCTTCTGGACATTCAGCTGCTCTGAACCCCCTCATTAATTCACCCTCTGAGTTATACATCTTTTAAGCTGCATTTTTGAATGACTACTTGTAAAAATTGCCATTTAAGTTGACCCCTTCCATTAGTAGTTAGTACATGATGTGCTGGTGCAAACCTTGAAAAAAGTCATTTTACAAAAATACTGCAGGACTACTGTACTGAACCTTGTGTTTAAAGAAAAAAACAGACATATTAAATCTGAAAAAGATCGTGAATGTGCCAACAGGCTCAATGACAGATAATGAATATAAATCATAAGTACATACGGTTAGCACAAAATTTCTTCCAGCTTTTTTGTTAAATTAACCACAACAATCCACTTGGGACATTGTATGCCTTTTTTAAAAAAAAGAAAAATGGTTGAAGAAAAACTTTGAGTGCTCACCCTACTTGTTTGGCTGTTGTTATATGAGATTTATAGCATTAAAGTAGCAGCAATGTGCGTGTTTGTTTTGGTGTGTATTAGTGCATATGAATCCCTCTCATTGAAACTAAAGGGCTGTACTATGAAGTGAGATGAGTGGGTTAGCGAGGTATGTTTAGCCTAAAGAGTTTTCAGTGTCACAAAGGTTAACCTGGAAGATCACCATGGTAACTGATGCTGCTAAACCCGGAAAATTTATTTAACTTTGATTTGACCAAAAACAGAAGTGACTTGTGTCTGCACAGAGTGTATGTGTAGAATATGAAGATACGACCTACTGCACATGAACAGAATGGTTTCCTCCAAGAAGACTGGTAGAATAATAACAACTACCCAACTGTTCCTGTGTGCATTCAGAAAGCAGCATAAATGATTAAACTGTGTTGTAATTTCCTCTACAGGAACTGCGGGTTATCCCCTGTGCTCACAGATTTCATAAGAAATGTGTCGACCCCTGGCTACTCCAGCATCACACCTGTCCTCACTGTAGACATAACATCATCGGTAAGTTAGCGCACAACAAGTGTTTTGTTGAGTTAAAATTATTTCACTCAAGGAAAAAAACATTCCTAAATGATGTTATTAATCTGTGAGATTCTTAATGCAACATTACTTCTCTTCACAGAGCAAAAGAAGGGAAATCCAGGACCAGCATGCATGGACCCTGGTAACCCAGTCCACAGCAGGCAGCGGGTGGTGCTGCCAGTCCATTATCCCGGCAGAGTGCACCGTGCTGGCCAGGTGACAGCATATCCAACCAGAACCAGCATGGACCCCCACGGCAACCCCATCACCGTGCTCACTGTGGACCAGCACCCAGACCCTCAAGGTCTGTACCCACCTCAGTCGACGTCTGCCTTTCTGCGGAGCTACCACCCCACCCTCCACCTGGAGCATTCACTGAACCCCCACCACTGTGGATTAGAACACCGTGGACCCCCAGCTTACCCCGCACAGCCACATCATGCTGCTTTTAAACGACCTAAATTCCATGGTCGCAACTTTTCCCGAGCAGCCTGTTTTTCGCAGTATGAGACCATGTACCAGCACTACTATTTTCAAGGGTTGACTTTCCCTCAACAGCCTGAAGGTGGCCAAGGGCCTGCTGTGGCAGGACAGCTTGGTGGAGGAGGAGTCCACAAGGGCCACCACAGCAGGACCTTTCAGCAAGGGCTGTTATACCCCACAGTGGTACACATGGCACCTGCCTCTTCTTCAAGGATAGGTGATACTGGCAGCACTTCTGGCCTGAGCTGCTATCATGGCCACCGCTCAGTGTGCAGCGGTTACCTTGCTGACTGTCCTGGTAGTGACAGCAGCAGCAGCAGCTCTGGCCAGTGCCACTGTTCCTCCAGCGACTCCATGTTGGACTGTACTGAGGTCAGCAACCAAGGGGTGTATGGTAGCTGCTCCACCTTCCGCAGCTCGCTAAGCAGCGACTACGATCCGTATGTCTACCGGAGTAAGAGTCCATGTAGGGGCTCTGCAGGGGAAGCAGGAGCTGCGGCGTGCACCACAGTTTCTGCTGAGGACTCATCATCCTCTGCTCCCTTGGGACATGACTGCCTTCAGCTCCCTTCTGGAGCTTCGGGATATAATTCGGGGGACCACCTCTCCAACTGCAGTTTGGAGCCCAACTACAGCAGTCGCTCATCACTGGAACCCAGGGAGAACAGCAACACTAGCACTACCTCAGCCGGGGCTTCAGAGGCCGCCGGAGGTGACAGGGGAAAGGGGGCACAAGAAGAGTCAGGGGAGCTTGGGGCCGCAGCTTGTAGCTGCTGTTTTGAGGTGCTTCCTCCCAGTGTGGAGTGCAAAGGACAGGACTTGGACCAAGCTGGGCCTCTGGCCTCAGGACGCTGTCACAGGGGGGTGGACTTTCAGAGCGCCACCGCCAAGAACTACTTTGCTCCTGAGCACATGTGCCCTTCCTCAGAGCAGGTGAGCTATGAAGGGCTGCCTTGCTGCTTCTACAAAGAGATGAAGGTCCACAGGACCACAGCAGGGCATTACACTGAGGACTATGCTGTTAATGTGCAGTATGCACATGCAGACTCAGAGACGTGCTCTGGACAGGGCTGCTGTGAACTCAACCAGAGAATACCCATAATTCCTGAGGACACAGATTGTGAATTGGGCACAGGGATAGAGACCCAGAGCAGTTTATTACCTGTCAGCGTCACAGTGGAGGCACAGTTGCGGACAGGGGAGCAACATGAGCCCAAGGAGAGGTACTTCACCACAGGACAGTTTAGAAGTCAGCCATACCCTCAGGAGGAGGAGACCAGGGCTTTGTTCCACCCTCAGCTCTCCGCAAGCCCCACTGCACTGGGCAGCAGTACTTCAACTAACGAGGGAGGTCTGAGTATATGAACTTGAGTCTAGAAAGAACAGGACTCAGTCAAAACATGTGGTACCATGTCAGTCAGTCAATCGTTGAAACCCTCAGTTGCCTTGTTCTAACCTTGCTCTCTGAGCACTGAATGTTATCATCTTAGATTGTGTGGATTTCTACTGAAATGGCCTGTCATTTCTAGATATACAATGTATCAAGTTCATTCCTGTGGCCACGAACGTCTCAAGACTCGGAGACAAAGTGATACTACAAATACAACTGAAACTAGAATTAGGTTGGTACTGGCATCTATTTGAAGACTGTCTGCTGCCATCCAGGGTTAGTAATCTGGGCCCATTTCTTGTGAGATTTTTTTTTTTGAGACTCCATCTTTGGTGCAAGCTCGAGGAATCTGAGATTTTTCTCTACAAAAGTACACTCTTACTTCACAAACATCTGCATCTTCATGTATACATTTTGTATATGTGCGCACATGAACACTGACTGCCTATAAAGCTTCAACCACCAATTGAAATAGGTTCTATGGACATAGCTATACCAAAACAGAAAGACATGATTGTTTTTTTTTTGTTTGTTTGTTTTTACTTTTTTCAAGAGCAGGGAAAAGGGTCTTTCTAGGTGTGTGTGACCCACACATTTCTCTGAGGAGAAAAAGCTATATATTACAGAAAATAATGCATAGAAATGTGAATGCAAGGCTGACACTGGTCTCTATTCAATATACAGAATTTGTTTTATGCATTGCATTTCTGTCCAGTAGTGGCCTACCTGTATGAGATGTGCCAGAGCGACGTGAGAGCCTTACGCTGGTAAACTAATTGTAGCAATATCAAAAGACACTGCACAGCTTTGGGTCCAACTACAGACCAAAGCGAGTGTCTCGGGGTCAGTAGATTTCTTCTGAAGCGGAGTGCACCACTCTACTTCTTGTTTGGAAGCCCTTAAAAGTGTATTTTTGCTGTCACTTGCCCAATTTCCTAAATGAAGCATGCTCTAATTAATATCTATAAAGGTTCTAGCATGTATCAAAAGGCCAAAGGAAAGTAGCTGGAAAAGACTCATATTTCATAAGGGTTCCTTATTGTACTGTGACTTTTTTTAATGATGCAGTTATACATACCACAGTTTATCCGTTTGAATCATATCATGCCGTGCATAATACATACTTTACAATATCAATGCTTGTCATTCATGCCTTTCTGTTTGTCCTGCAGACTGTTTTTATACTGTTTCTATGAAATATACACATTCTCTACACAGAGGAAAACCTGAAATAACCCTATTTATAAGTTAACCCAGTGCTGTAATCAAGTGAGAATCTAATCTTGCCTTTTGCATAGAGATATGTACCTACTGCAAATATAACATTTTGGGGTACTTGAGTCACTATTTAATTTTTTTTGTTATTGTTTCTAGCACTTAAGAAGATAAAAATGTGTACAAAAATTAATATTTTTTAATTTTTTAAGAATATAATTATTTTCTGTCATTACCATTACAAATGTTTAAAAAAGGCTAGAAATCAATCTGTGTATATTTCTGTACCTGTATAGCAAACACATTTCATAAATGGAAATATGTTCTCTGAATATTTATTTACTAATATATTTATCTTTAAGCCATGTCTTATGTTCAGAGTGTATGAACGTTTGAGTTATTTGGTTGCTTTTTATTTTGAGAAAAATCACTAACATGAGACTTTGTATATACATGGTAATTGCACACAAGACGATTAAATCTTCTCTGACCAAAAAACTGATTTTAAAACTTTAGTACCATACAGTTTTGTAATTAAAGTGTACAAAGATCTGTAAAATATACAGTTTTATTCAAGTAACTCATGTTGTGGTGTCCTGCTTTTCGTTATTTGCGCTTTACACTGAGGTGTTCACTTGTGTAATTCTAAAAGGTGAGTAATCACATGCTTTTAAAAACATGATTTATTGTAAATAATTAGTATGCTTTGGGTCATCCATTCATATACAGATATTAGCATTTGCATGTTTATTCATCACAATGCCAAAACACTGGTGTTACAAAAAATTATTCAAAATTAACTGTAATCAAACAGGTCATCTCATCTTTTAACACTGATACAGCAAATACAGTGAAAACTCTTTACACTCTGTTGTTTTTTCTATTCATGTAATCATTAGCTGCATCTTTCATAGCGATCGCTGATCAGATAATGTAATAAATAATGCTCACTGACCTTTGATTTTCTGTCATTGTGCAGTGGCATCTGCAGAAAGCAGCTCTGAGCAGCTTCATGTCTGCAAACAGTCTCTCATACAGGTAGAAAAGCCTGAAACACAGCCAGTCTTTTTACTTGCTGATTTTTATGGGAGGCACTGGGAGTGCACCTCACAGCTTGAAACCAGAGTGAAGAGCCACCACTCCACCAGTGAAGTTGTAGTACTGTACACAGTAGAAACCTGCCTCTTCGATCATACGTTTGAACTCCTCCTGCAGAAGAAAAAGAGCAAAGGAAATGACTAACACCAGATCTACAGAGTAACACAACTGCACACAGCCAGACAGACCAGTAAATGTCAAAGAAGCTCCCAGAAACTTAGACTGGAGTTCAAAGAAATTGCAAGTGTAATGTTACATTACTGACCAGCATCACAGATAGAAGGTTAAACAAAACATGTGTAGCTAATATTTAGCAGATGCTCATGTATGGCAGAAACACTTTCAGAAGCCCTCAAGTTGCTTTAATTAATATTTCACCAGAGGAATGTACCACAAAGCGAGAATGGTGAGTTTGCAATGGTGTGTTGAGTTCAGAGTTTTCAGTGTCACAAAGGTATCTTCCTTTTAAACTGGATACATCACCACGGTAACTGATGCTGCACAGCTAATCTAGTCCAGAGGAGGTTATGTTCAGAGCTTCTGATTTAACTTGGCTGAGACTCTTCTCCTGACCATGTTCTCTTACAACGATACAGATTTCCAGCTGAGGAAATAAATTATATACACAAATTTCAAACTGTATGCGTCACGTTGCCACGAGAACCGACAGGCATTAAGTTAGTGATGCAGAAAACGCAGAAATGTTTTATGCTTGGTCCTGATTTGCTGATACTGCAGCTAATCGAACACAGATTAGAGAATTAATGCATTTTTTTGGTATTTATTCCAAGAAATAACACTAATTTAATTTTGAATTCGATAAACACTATGAGGCCCGGCTAAGGCCAGGCTAAGGCCAGTGTTATACATTCCGTATTTGACAGATTATACAAGGGTCTGCTTGGGTCAGAGTGATGGAAATTTCATTATCTGCCCAGCTTTGTGAGAGATTGCTCGAACCCTTCAGCATCTTTGGCGTCCTTAGCTGCCTGTTTGCATCCATTATGATCAAGGTTTAATAAGACGAGCAGGAAGAGTGGACTGATTTAGTTAACCTAGTGGACTAGTGTGAAAGTCTCACCACTCAGTGGCCATCTCGGTAACACCCAGTTGTTTCAGGCTGACAGGACCAGGCTCCTATCGAGCCATGCCTGCTACTTCAGTGGTCACTGGGACAAAAAACTGCATGTATAGAATCACCGGTCAAACTGGATTTAAAAACACTAAGGAATGATTAGCTGCTTTGGTGACTTTGCCCAAAAATAAGGTTTGAAACCCATTGTTGTCCACAGGTTACACTTCTACCACACCATGCTTGTGTCAGTGCAAAAACAAGATTGGCTGGATGCCCCCGGTTCAGCTGTTAAGAAGCAGATGACTGGTTACAACCACCATCTTTGCCATCATGGAATTCTCCCATAGTTTTCTATTTTGCATTCTTTAAGTGACAAGTCTCTCTCTTATCATGTCTCTGAAAGGTGCATGTGTTTTCCCCCCACGACAAACCAACTGGAAATATTTTGAACCAAGAAAGGTTTTTCTTGATTCACTTCAGCCCTTATGACTGATTAATCATTAAAGCCATTTATTACACTTAAAAACATGACCCTGCCCCCCCCCCACCCCCTAAAAAACATGAATGAAGCATCTTTCAAAGAAAAGTCTACCAGTCCATTGAAAACATGTCAAAACTGGAAAAATAGGGCGAGAAAAAGCATCAAATGACAGAAGCAGACATCCCAAATATGAAGTGAATCATATCCAGGCTGAGTAATGGCGACAAAGATCAGGGACAATATCAGCGTCTTACCTGACTGGGGAACTTGCGGATGCTTTCTACCAAATACTGATAGGACTTCCAGTCTCCTGCAATCACCTCCCCTAAAACTGGGATCACCTGGAAACTGTATGCGTCGTACAAGCTAAAAAGAGAGAGCAGGATACAATTTAAAAGAAGAGCTAAAAGGTGTTTATATTTTATATTTAAAGTAATGACTGCATCATTTTACTTTATGTTCTGAACTGTCACCTGATTCTTAAATGTGTTTTCCTTTACATAAATAAACATTTTTACCATAAATTGGTGCATAAAAAAATTAAAGTGTAAAATTAAGTGTTTAACATTCAAACTTTCCCAGGAGAGGATGAACAAGCAGTCTGCTTGATGATGAGGAAGTCACATAAATTCCTACCAGTGCATGGAGACTTTTTGTTTCGTTTTACACTTGAAGGAGAAAATTTAATTTGTAGTGAAGTAAGACACTTCAAAATAAATTTTTAAAAAAAGTAAGATAATGTTTTTTAAAATATATTTACAAAGTACACAAAAAATCTTCCCTTGCTACCACTGTGTACTAAATTTCTACTTGATGCAGAACCAGAAGAGGGCAGTGTTGGTCCAAAGCACAAAGAGCAAAACGCTTCTTGTTGAATCTCTCACATGAGCAGGCATCTAAAGCTTCATGGAAAATATCTCAGCTTTGCCAGTTTTTCAGAAGGTAACACAATGAACAGATAAAATATGCAACAAGTAACACATGTAAGAAAGTTATAAAACTCAAAACTTTCGTGCTACATATTAACTTGATTACAGATCTACAGCTTGTGTCTCAGGATTTCCAGTCCTTAAGTCATCCATCCTGAGCAAACACCGTTTCTCACCTTGACAGTAAAGGATTTTTCACTTTGCTGAACTCTAAGCACATGAACCTGCCACCGGGCTTCAGGACCCGCAGAGCCTCCTGCAGTGCCTAAAAAAAGGTTATAAAAACAAATAATACGTTGGTTATAGTTTGTCACATGTTTGATGTCATTGTAAACGCTGGATCACTGGATTTTCTACAATCTGAAGATGTCACATTGGAGCTTTGGGGAATTCTGATTTATTTTTAATATAAATAATGGGCAAAAACCTGCACGTGCCATACTGGACAATATTCTCAGACATGAACCTGAAGTAAAGGGATCAATTGTGTTTTACAATCCCATGTGAAATTGTCTGATAAGCTGAAAACCCAATGGGAACTTGAACTGAATGCTGCCGTCTTAGCAGAGATATGGGAGAGAACTCTTTCTAACACCTCAGCTCCGTTAACGCCTGACACACCTTGATACAATTCAAAGTGGTACACAGACTAGGCCAAAGTAAGACTTCATGCCATGTACCTTAACACTTCCCTGCTATCCGATAAATGTAAACAATAGACTGGAACACTTGCCCTGGTCCTGCCCTAAATTAGCTTCCTTCTGGACCCTTGTGTTTGATTAAATATCAAAGGCATTCAACAAAACTATTACCCCAGACCTACTTCTTGCTATCTTTGTTTCAGTAGACTCAAACCCATGCACTGATAAATATTTAGGCCAAGCAGTCTCCTTATGCACATTGCTGGCTAAACGCCTTATCTTACAAAAGTGGAAATTGTAAGCAGGTCTTTCATTCCAACAATGGCTCAAAGAATTGTGGAATATTTTGCACCTGGAGAGATTACAGTGCAAATTGATTAACAGAGAAAATGCCTTCATGAAAACATGGAAGCCGCTCTTGGATATACAGCAGACCACCTCCAACAGATCCCCCTTTAAGCCGCCTTGCATTGTGCTTGAACCTTCCAGAACAGCATCTTAGATGACATCTATGTTCAGAAAGCTGTCGCCAGCCCACTTTGTAACAGGCTGATGCATATGTTTTGCTTTTTTCTCATTTGATTGTTTGCATGTTTTCTCATTTGTATGACTCTGTCAGCACTATAGCAGCCTTTAACTGTTCTTATTTACTTTCTGTTTTCATACACATTATGTATGTCTTGTATTTTATGTTCTGTACAGGGCAGCTGTGGCTCAGGTGGTAGAGCGGGTTGTCCACTGATCGCAAGGTTGGTGGTTCAGTCCCCGGCCCCGCCACATGCCGAAGTATCCTTGGGCAAGACACTGAACCCCAAGTTGCTTCCAATAGCTAGCGCCTCTTTTTAAGTTAAAAGTTGAAGTAGAAACAGGTGGATGTCACAGCTGGAGTTCCAACTGTGATTACGTTCAGAGAGAAGCTGCAGTCGTGTCTAGGTCGTTACCTGATCGATATGAGTGACGTTTCGAATGCCGAAGGCGATGGTATAAATATCAAACTGGTCATCGTCGAAGGGCAGCTCCTCTGCATCTCCCACCACCCACGACAGACCTGACAAGAAACACACACAAGCACAGACACACACGTTAAAACAACAGCAGTGAGACATTTGCAACTTTTTAAATCTCAGGTGCTGTGGGTTGAAAGCAGTTTTAATGCACTTGTAGCAGGAATTTCAGTTTTAAAGCATGTCACATTTCTGCAGTAATCGCAGTGTTTCTGCTCAGGTCCTGCAGAGCTGCACTAAAACCTCCCACACTTACAGCCCCATTATTGACATGTGCACTTCCAGCATGTGCTCGCCAAGTGTTATCTGAACAACGTTTGTCGTTGAATGTTGCCACAAAAACGCATAAAATTATTCATGAGTGTTGACACCCGTCAAATCAAAGCGTTTCCACTCTGACAGCTGCATGGCTCCATCAGCAAACACAGATTATTTCACTGAATACATTTACATGCACATTAGTCTCCCGGTTATGAGGCGCCTCCTCATCTCTGACTCGAGTTAGATTATTTAATCTTTACAATCAAAGAGCTTGTTTTTCTAACTAGGCGGCCACTTGAGTCAAAGGCTTCTCTTCAGATTGAGAGCAAGTATTTTCTACAGATTTCTTTTTTTTAATAAAATGAGCTGAACTTCTGGAATCAGTGCAACTGTCATTTTGTCTTCACAGTCTCCACTCTAAACAACTTATTCTAAAAGCATCTGACTGAAGAAGAAGAAAAAAGACCTACAAGATTATCAAAAATGGAACAGGTTTGGATACTTGTGGTGTTTTGGACACACACTGGATGCTGCAGACAGTGATAAAAAACACCTGGATGATGTGTTTAGGGTACATGTGACAGTTTCTCAGATTCCTTCAGAACAGCAGAGCCTGTGGGAATAAGGCTGCTGATGAAAGGGAAACGACAAAAATACTCCCTAAACATTTTCCACATTTCCATATTCAAATTTACAGACTTCTCTGAGGGCTTTCAGACCGCATTTGACATCCGAGTACAAACAGCTGAATGTTTATCACGTGACTAAATGGTTTGAAGGCCAACTTGTGTCGCCAAATGACTGCCAGAATACTGCAACTAGTACAAAAACACAACACTGTATTCTAGCTGCAACAAGAAGGAGCAGCAAAGTATTGTTATTTGTTCTCTGTCTAACCTGCAAAAGCATGTTATTTTTATAAGGTTTTGGTGCTAGACAGGCAAACAAATACTATAGGATGGCATGAATCCCAAAAACTGCCATCCACTGACAACAAAAAGAAGTCTGGAAACACTCTGTATACTAAAGATCATAAATGGGTCCCAAAAATGAAAATTAAATTGGTAAAATACTAAGATTTGTATATATATGTGAATTTTAATCTTCACAATTCTGATATTAAAAACAATAACCAATATTAACCTCTACCCTGCCAGGACGGACACATTAAACTACTTAAGGTCCTATTTACAGACCCTATAGGTCTCCAGAGGAAACAGCATTCAAGAAAAATATTATTATCTTCCACATATTTCATTGATAACATTTAAAATTGCACATAGGAAAGGTTAACATCAACAATATACTTATTTAAAACTCTCTCCAAAACAATATATAATCATAATCAGCATCTAAGTTTCCAGAAATCCATGCAGTATTAATTTATGGATCTATCGTGGCAAGTTAGACACTTTGTGAGGGTGTGTTTCCTCTTTTAAAATAAATGTGCGAAGAATTCCCCATATATAACCGAAAGTGCAGCCTTGTTTATTCACTGTGTCCATGGAAACGATGTTGAATGCAGCCATAAAGGCAGGTTTCTGTTGAGCAGAAAAGAGAGCCTGTTTATTTTTCTGATAACTGCATTGCTGCAAAACTCAGAAATGTACAGAGAAGTTTAATAGGTGGTAACTTGTGATGTTATGTATTTGTGATATTCGAACATTTGCTGCACGGTCTTTAAAACTAATTTGGTTCATGTCAGACGTGAAGGGAGCTCTGCACAGGAGTGAGCGATCAGTCACATGCCACACTTGTTCCCTTTTTTTTTTTACCCTTTGCTTGCTTGATCAATGTAATTTTTAGAAGTTCAGAATTTTAGATTTTATCCAGACCTGAAAGTTACTAAAATCAAATGCTATGTTTTCCACTCTGCACAGGAACCCTGCCAAAGAAAAGGTAAACATGCTCACGAGAACCTCCCATTTGAGGGAAAACACAGGGATCAAGTTAGCAGCCTGAAAACACTAGAAGTCATCTGAATATTAGCAGCTTACCAGCACTGATGCCCAGACCATCGGCTTTCTGCTTGCCCACTTTCAGCATCTCCTTGTTGATGTCGCACACGACGGCCCTCGACTCCCGGGACTCGTCCTCGGTGGAGTAGCTGTTGGAGATGTCCTGCCACGACGGCGTCTGGCTGGACCGAGCCGCCCGCCGCTTCTGACGCTCTTCTTGCGAACGGATGTACTCCAGGAAGCGGAAAGCAATGTCACCTGCAGGGCGAGAATCATCAGATCAGAAAACGAAGCCAGAAAATGGAGAAAAATGTCAGTGTTTCCAAAAGCCCAACATAATGCCCTCAAATGTCTTGTTTTTATCACAACCCGAAGATATTCAGTTTGCTGTCACAGAGGAGCAAAGAAACCAGAAAATATTCAAATTAAAGATCCTGTAATCAGAGAATTTGGACTTTTTTTTCCAACTAATTGATCAAGTTGACAACTAATCAGTTTGTCGCTGCATGCAAACTGTTTTACCTGTTCCACCTGCCACGTCCAGCAGTTGAGCTCCAGGCTGAGGGTGCATGACGTGCAGCAGCGAGTCCTTCCACAGTCGATGAATCCCTAGACTCATAGCGTCGTTCATATCGTCGTACTTCTGCGCCACGTTCTCAAACACTTTATACACTAAAAAAAAGCAACAACAGAGAAACAGAACATCTGTCTCGCTGGAAATAATCAAGAGTGTTTTTCATGTTGTGTCTCTGTATTTATTGCACACATATTTTTATGTACCACTGTATGTTTTTCATTTGAAGCTTTAATTAATGATTCATATATTTAATTGATTTTGTTTATACTTTGTATTTTCACCTTTATTTTTAATGACAGACAACCTCCCTCAGCACGGATGATATCAGATTTCTAGAAAGAAGGTTCTGCCATTCTTCAGACTGTTTTATACCTCTGTGCTTCACTGTTAGGACTATGCCTTCACTCTGACAGTCCTGGTCTGGTTCACCCCAAACATGCTGGACCCCATCTGATCTTGATACCACTTAATTAAAAAATGCGCTCCCAATATTGATCAGGCTTCTTTTAATATTCTTTTGTGGTCCTTAAAGCCTTTTTCATGCTGACCATAGAAGTTGATGTTATGCAAAGTCCTTCACACTGTCAGAGCTGCCCCAGAAAGTCTCATTTGTACTGGTAACCCCTGTTATTCACCTACCTTTTTGATTGCCAGAGCTAGATTGTGGAAGTAGTGCACTATTTCTGGTGTCACTTTAGAAGGACGACCACTGCAACTCTGATTAGTGGTACTATAACTTGTTCTATACCTCCTGATAACTGCTGCAACTGTGTTTCTACTAATTCTTTGATGGGCATCATTCATCTTGTATTCTTTTCCATCTTTCAAAAGCCTGATGATAAAAAATTTTCAAATCTTCTGGCAATTCTTTTCCACGTGGAGCCATGACACATGCATGGAGGTGGAGACAGCCCACAGGTAAAAGCAATATCTGGCGTTCACAGGTCATTTTATAACCATGCTCATTGCAGTTTGGCTACTTAGAAATTGCAGATGCACTTAGTTTACTTTCACTGTTCACAGGTTTTCCAACTTGTGTATCAGTGATCACAGGTGTACTGAGTTGCTACTGTGTTGCCTGTACCTTCGATACAATCTTTCTAAAGTGTTAGTTTTTGATTCTTCATGACACAAAATATTCTACTAGTCAACCAAGAAATAATACAATTTATATGTGGTGATAGAATTTGGAATCGTTTGACACTTAAGTGACAGTGCCCTCGCTTCTGTTGCATATTGTACAATCTGTTGTGAGAACCAGAGCCTGTGATTCAGCTGCTGTTATGTCTTTTCTCTGAGTGGTGGTACAGACTGTTCCTGAGCAGCCACAGGACTGAGGAAGCACTGACCCTGACTGAATGCTACATAATAAAAGATACTGTATTACAATACAGCTCAGTGTTTCTCTGCGGGTCAGAGAAAGTTGAGACCTTATTGCAATGATAATAAAACACAGAATGTGCAGGAAAGCATATTGTAGTCATGCCACGCCCACACACGTTTTGCCCCCATAACTTCAACTAAAAATGTCAAACTATATTTCCTCGCTTATATTATTATTTAAAACCAGTTCATAGCAACCACTTTTAAATTCGGCGTTGATAAAACAAACCAAACAACAAGTATGTTGGTAAACACTACCACCTCTTACGCACCTCAAAGTTACAGGAATCTACTCACAAGTATTTCGAGGTTTATTGAAAGTCATTTAACGGTTCGATCATATGCCGAATAATCAAGCAAATCCTCACGAATCTAAAATCATCTCAAACTTCCGTCCTTTAGCATGTTTTCCTGTTCAAAGAGGTAGTGAACTTTTAAATAACGAGATTTTTGAACGAAGTTTGGTACACAGAACAGGGGGGCGTCTATCTCACCTCTCTTCGCTTTCTCCGTCTCGGGAACCGTCTCGAAGCCAAAATGTGTACTTCTGTCCTCGGCTTCATCGCTGAAACACCGACAGACCAACGGTCCCCGACAGCAGCCGGACCGAGCTGCGGCTCCGGCGGCGGTCACGGTGACATTTCTGTGAGACAGCCGGATCGCTCGGCGGACCAGCAGTCTCATGGATGCCGCCATGTTGCCTGCTTATGTGACTGGATGTCGTCATCAACATGCGACGGAACATTTATTCCCCAAACTGTACATAATAATACTAATAATAATAATAATGATAATAATAATAATAATAACAATTATAACAACAACAATAATAATATTGTTATTATTATTGTTGTTGTTGTTGTTATTATTGTTATTATTATTAAAATTTGAAACTACTTTATTTTTCTTTACACTCAATTATTAAGATTATGACACATAAGCAGCATTTACAATCACATTTTATGTACACAATGAAGCCAATACAAAGGCGCAATTATAAAAACAGGCCTCTGCAAGTAATAATAATAATAATAATAATTATTATTATTATTAGTAGTAGTAGTAGTAGTAGTAGTAGTAGTAGTAGTAGTATTACTTTATATAAAATTAATATTTTTTGCTGTTGTAACTTTGCATTGGGAAGACGTTGTCACAAGAAGAAGAGCCAAAATTTTTGAAAGGTTCCAACTCCTACATATTCAAATTATTTAGAATTAAAGAAAAATGCAGTCTAATGCAAGTTACTGCATTAAAACCAACAATTACGAAGTTTACGTTGTTCAGTTTTTCTAATTAATTATTATTAGATAATTAGGATTTGATATATTGTCAGTTTAAATTAATTTGTGTTCACAGTGTCCTGGAGCAAGAAGAATTGAAATTTAAAAAAAAAAATAATAATGCTAAATAAATATAAAATAGTGTTATATTTGGGATTTGGACTCGAAAAAAAAACTACTAAACTATTTGATTAAAAAACAATCAATCAATGAATAACACTAGCTTTCAAATAACCAAGAATCTGAACACTGGTACACTTAATCAGCAGACTGTGGGTAATTATTGTCTGACATGTTAATTAGAGCTGCAGCGACTGCTCGATTAGTTGTCAACTATTAAATCAATGGCTTTTCATTTTGATAATCAATAAATTGGCTTGACTATTTTTTAAAGAAAAAGAAAATCTGAATTCTCTCATTCCAGCCTCTTAAATTTGAATATTTCTGGTTTCTATACTTCTCTGTGACAGTAAATTAAAAATCCTTGTGTAGATGGAAAAAACAAGACATTTGTCATCTTGATCTGTGGAAAACACTGTTTAACTTTTTTTATTCATTTATTTATTTATACCATTTCCATATTTTACAGAACAAACAACAAACAGATTAATTGGGAACACAAGAAAACAATGAACAGATTTATCAACTGTCAAAAGAATCATTAGTTGCAGCTCTTTTTGTGAAGGCTGCATGAAGCTCTGTTTAGCTGCCTGTTTTATATATTTATTTATTAATTTTATTTGCTTGATTATGTTTTCCAGTCAAGACTGCCATTGGAGAGACAAAGAGATTTTGTTTACAAAGACAAGCATCCAATCGTCACCTCTGAGAAGCTGGAATCTGTGAATTGAGTTAATGGCTTCATGATCCAAAGGCCTCTTGATTATTTTTTGCACCAATCGGCTGCCCTGAAGGCCGGGGTGAAATCTAGTGTATATAAACAGCTTTCAGCAGCGTAAAGCCGCTATAACAGAAGGGAAATCTTCAGCATTAAACAGGCCGACGCTTGCACTCAAAACCACTGAAGGGCATGAGAATGCCTTAATTGCAACAGGGTCAGAGACAATATTGCAGATCGAGGCGGATCAACTCAGGCAAGTTCCTGCATGGCGGGTAAACCTCGTTCTCAGAGATCCTTTTCAAATCCACAGAGGGAGGAGCGGCTCCTTTTCCCTCCAACAGGCTCTGAATCTGCCTGACTTCAGTAGCCTGAGTGCAGAAAGTGGCGGCCATTGTCTTCCATTCTTCTCACTTTCTCGCTCTTACAGTAACCAGACACGGCCTCCTATTGTCCCATTGTTGCCTTAATTACTGGTCGACTCGGGTTCAGGCGGATCTTCTTACTCCGGTCTCTTTTCCTCGGCTGTGGGAAGGTTGACCGGAGGGGTTCGAGGCCTTTTCATGGAGACCCAGAGGAGCCATGATGAGGCAGAGTTCAGGATTAACGTTACAGCTGCACAATTAGAGCGAAACATTTTAAATTAAAGCATTCACTCAACACTTTTGGCAACATTTCTTCTCATTTGTGGCTAAGAAAGATTATGTTACTACCCTAGCAAGCAAAGAAATAGTGTTATTAGTAAAATGCATCATTACCAGGATATTAATAAAGTCATTTCCCAACTGGATTATTCTTAAAGGAAATCACTTAATCAGATATAATAAACTGATAAACAGCTGCAACAAATATTGGAGTAACTGTCATTCATTTAACTGACTGTATTTTTTGCAGATAACTCCCTCAGATTGTCCTTTAAAAGGTTCTGGGCAAATTGAAAACAAAACAAAACCAACTGCAACTAATTGCTATCATTGCTGATGACTAATCTGTAGGTTATATTCACAATTTTATCAATGAATTTTTTTGCATATGGTAAAAAAAATGCCCAAAACAATGTCTTGTTTAGTCCACAACCCACAGATCTTCTGTTTACTGTCACAGACGATAAAAGAAACTGGAAAAATAAATCCAAGAGACCCCACAAATCTATGAATCGATTCTCGAAACAGCTAAACATCATGTCACCAGTAGAGGGAGTAAGTGGACCATTCGCAGATTGCTGCCCCATTGTATTGAAATGTGTGTGAAAAATTGCTTCTCTGAATATCTTGCGGCCTTGTTTGTTTGCTCATCTCCAGATGACTTTGAACTTTTTGGGAGCATTAATAGACTCAGTGCAACATTCATGAACTTGTGCCCAAGTGTTTTGCTTCACAGGTAACTTCAGGAAGCCAAGATAGCTAAAAAAAACCACATGACAAATCCTGAGTCCACTTTGCTGCATTTGCACCTCCATAGGCGCTCATTATGAAACACTTCAGAGGGTTATTTTGCTCGTGCTTCTATCAAAGCCAGCCCTGAAAACACCTTTCATGAATTAAGAAATCATCGCTGCAAACGTCCCGAGCGTTCCAGCTTGTTGCGCGCCCCTCCGTGTTTGTTTTGTTCCCGGTGTTCCAGTCGTAAAGCTGGACTCCTGCTGTTTCCTCTGAAATGTGCAGGTTGCATGCTTGACCTCAGAACAGAGGGGAGCCAATGGGTTACACATGGCACTGCAGAGCCCTGTTTCTCTCAATCTGGGAGTCATTTTACATATCTGATGGGTATTTAGCTTCACGGAAAGAAAAAAAACAAGAAATAACAAGGTGGTGCAGATGTCCCACCATGCAAAGATTTTTTTTTTTTTTTGTAGAAAGTCACACTGCAGCTTTGGATTTTTGCACACAGAGCACGGACAGATTTCAAATGGAAAGAGAGAAAGCCTGATCTGATATTTGTGCTTCTCAGCAACTCGGCTTTCTAATATTGAGCTTGAAGGTGAAACAAGAAACAAAAGAAGAAGCACAACACAGGCTTAAGAAACATGCATACAGTGTTTATTTTGCAACCAGGACACATTAAATAAAACTACAAAGATACTTCACTTATACAAAAGATAGATTATATCCCATTCACATACAAAATAACAATAATTTACTGTATAAATTAAGATTTTCACTATTTTGCTATTTACAATTCCATGAAAACAATGTTTTGGCCCCCTTGTGACAGTTTCCCACAGGGCTTCTGGTGGTGTTTTCATGCCGTCGAGCACTACAGGACATTCACATCGACTACAGTTTGGGGGAAAAGACAGTTTCCACCGCTCGGAAGATAGCGTGGAATTTTCCGATTGACTGGAGGACGGGACAGAAAATGGGAGTTTGCATAATTCACCAGGCTATCTAAACAAACGTGCCCTTGTTAGATTTTGACTGTCAGATTTCGTTAGCTTGTGTTTGATTTGAACGCGCATTAATTTCCCATCGCTCTCACATCTCTCTCTCGTTTTTTCTCCCCTTCTCTACGCATGGTCTGCTCTGAACATCACAGACCCAGGGGCATGTGCTCTTGCCTTGCAATAATTAACATGAGTTACAGTTGAGCAGACAGGCAGAATATAGCACAGAGTCACTTTTAAATTTTTATTTTTTTTTACTAACTTCTGCTTGGGAAACAATAATTCCTCATCGCGTTATGGGCCTTGGAATTCTTGAAAAGCCGAAATCTTTTTGCCTTTGAATGTCACTGCTGCATCAAGCGTGAAATGTGACCTTTAGTTTCAAGTGCTCAGGTTGCTGCACAAGTACATCACGTCTCGAAACTCAATAAGTACCGTTTCATCTCGAAAGCGGAAGCTAAATTAAGTGCATCGAAGTTTTCCTTATTTATCCTGCCAGTGAGAAAACATTCTGGGCGACCAGCTCCAGAAAAACCTCCTCGGACATCCAGTCCCGCAAGAGGAAAAGCCAATTACTATGCCAATGGTGCACTAGTAGATTCTGACCTTTCACAAGTAGTTAAAATGTCACAGCGGCTCACAGAAAACTGTTACAGCTGCAAACCCGCTGTCAGTTTGTGAGTAGCACCACTGACTGCCTTTTTAATTTTTTCATTTTTTTGGTTGCATCTCTGTCTGGGTGTATTGTTCTCACTCACCCTTTTGGCCTGAAACCTATGTGACAAGTAAAAGCTTGAGCGTCGGCTGCTGCCTAAGACAAAAAAAAACAACAAAAGCATTCCACCTTTGAGCTAAGTTGATGAGAAAGTTTTTAAAAAAAACAACAACTAAAAGAACACTTTGACGGGTCTCTCAAATGCTTTGCCTAGAAACAAAATGAAAGAGCGGTCATAAATATCATTATTTCCACACTGAATTACATAATATACAACAGCATTCCCCCCCCCCCCCCGCTTCCCTCGTAATCAAAAGACAACTTAATGTGAACAATATGTTCAGTAAATGTCCAAGACTACACATAAGAGCACACAAATTAGAAACAAACATTTCTTTTGAAGCATTGTCTGTCATCATATGAAGAGTTCTAACCCAAACGTGGCCATTTTAGGGGAAGATAATCAAAACACCTAATGTCCATCATGTATCAAAAATGTAAAAGATCCAGTGGAGACGTGATCAGTTGTGAACTACTGCGTGTTTTTTAGAAAGATTAATGCTTTCGATCACTGTACAAGAACGGGCAACTTTCTTCTTTTTACACACAAGTCTGGTTTTGGAATGAAGCTCTTCATATCTGCAATGATTGTGAAGAAGTGCAGACCTTTGTGAGGGACCCCGGTCGGCTTTGTGAAGGAAACAGATGTGAGGAATCTGAGACAAGGGAAGAGGAGATCCTTAAGGCACTTGAACAACCATCAAACCGGAAAGACTCCCACCCACAACCGAGCAGAAAAAAGCCCTCAGATCTTCCCCGAGCCTCCCTAAATGGCAGTTTGTCTGCAATCTGCGCCACCCAACTCCCCCCTCCGCCTCCACCCCGCCGCATGAAGCCACTGCTCCTCTCCACCCGAATCCACGAGTGAACGAGTGGGCACTTCTCCTTTTCCCCTCTGATCTTTTCATTTTTGATTCGTTCCCAAAGTGCTGTGATGTCTACCTTCCGCGTGACGGTTTTTTTTTTTTCCCACGTCTCCTACAGAAAGCCAGCCGTCACCTAAAACACATCCAAAACAAACAAACAAAACACAAAACGTTTCGCACTTTGCATACAGATTTGAAAAAAGACAAATAAATACACAACTCTTTGGATGGGAGGATTTTGGCTGCGAGTGTTCGTCATCCATATGAGGCAGTTAGAAGAGTTATACAAAACTGTTACAGCATATATGTGTGTGTTTTTTTTATCAAAGACTCCACTTCTTCATCTTCCCCTTGATGCTGATGAAGGTTGCCACTGAACCGAGCGAGTCGTTATTCCGCTCCTGGCTGTTTCTCGCTGCAGTGTGGAGGGTATTTTTTTGTGTTTTTTTTGGAGGTATGTTGATTGGTGGGGACATCCGTGGGTGATGCAAATGGCTTTCTGCATGTTAAAAGCGTCCTTGTAGTTTGCTAGTAGAGCTGCAGATCTTCCTCCAAACCATCCAATCTCTCGCTCTCCTCTTCCACACCGGCGCTCCCCGACAGCCCTGCCTGCTCCTCAGGAAGGGCCTCGCCGCTGCGCCACACGGGCCGATTAGTAGCAGTACACTCAGTCAGTTGTCATTAGCCGCTCAGTTTGTGGTGCTTGTTAGCGTAGCGCCTCAAAGAGTTTTCATTGTCTGAGGGCCTGCAATCCGACGGCCCCTGTACGTAGTAGCTGTGGGTGGCGGAAACGTTTGGCTTTATAAGGTGGAGTGCAGTGGGAGCACTAGTTGCCCACCAGAGGGCTGAGGTCGCCGTGGTGGTTCTTTAGCTTCTTCTTAAACAGGGAGATGGTGGAGGGTCGGTACAGGATGATCCACGGCTCAGAGGACGCTGTGCTCTGACTGCAGCTGTCCGAACCGCTGACCGTCGGGATGTTCGGGGACCTGAGAGGACAAATGAGGGAAAGTTAAAAAAACCAACAAAACATGACAGAGTAGTGGTGGAAAAATGTAATATTCCACATATACATTCATCATTTTGCATTCACTCATTCTACACATAGGATGTTTTAATAGGTGTTGTTATCTTTGCTTAGTATGTTTACCATACTTAATTCACCCCTATTACTGGCATTATTCAGCTAAACTTTACAATGTTGCCAAATGTTGTGCTTAATTTTTTTTTTTTTACATATTTACAATTACATTTTGAAAAAATATTTTATTTGGGGCAATTTGATGAATTTATTTAAGCACCTACAGTATTTTTGGAATGGAAGGCAAGCTTGCTTTGTACCAAAAAAATAAAACATCTCTGTATGTATTAAATTGTATGTAAATTTACAATCTCATACCTGAACATACAAATACACTGATCAGGCACAACATTATGACCACCTGTATAATATTGTGTTGGTCCCCTTATGTGCTCAACCATTGAACATGGACAAGAGGACCTCTCAGGGTGTCCTATGGGGTCTGGAACCAGGATGTTGGCACTGGATCCTTTGGGTACTCTAAGTCTCATCAACACGGATGCCAAATCTAAGGTTTTCTATCAGAACAGCACATAGTACCAATATGATCAATGTTATTCTCTTCACCTGTCAGTGGTCAGAATGTTGTGGCTGATCGGTGTATGTAAATTCACCATGTCATAGCTGTGCTTATTATTACATATGTAAATATACAACATGTAATAATTTTGTTCATGTACGTATCCATTATGTAGATTCATCATGCCTTGTACGTTGTCCAAATGAGACTTTTATTATATCTTTATTTTTTAGCCTTATTGTACTTTTTGTAATTCTTGTCCTGCTTCTGTATCCAGCTGCTTCAGCATGTAAATTTCAGTGAGGGATTCATAAAGTTTATCTTACCTAATCTAATTTTAAATCATGTGTATGGAGGATAAGAAAAAACACTTATTTTCATTTTACTTGTACTAAAAAAAAAGAGAAAAGAAACAACATTGTACTTAAAATGAATAAACTAATATTTGAATTTGAACTTGTTTTCTTTCTCATTTTTTAAATTCTTCTGCTGCCTGTGTAGCTGTGACAAGCAGAATCTGAATTTCCCGAGTGCTATTTGAACATTGCTGGCTTCGGCTAGTCATATTTTTAAAACAAACAAACAAACAAACAACACATGCCAATTATGAAGTAGCCAAACACTAAAAAACACATTCATTTTTGATGCCATTTTCTCATTTTTCCACCAAAACTTCCACACATTCTGCCTTTAAATGTGTGAATGTCATTCTGCTTTTCCATCCTCATCCAGTGCAGCATGAAAGAAGCACACAGCAGATAAAACCTTTGAAATCTTTGGTCGATGGCACACGCCTTCCACGTCCTCGTACTTACTTGACTGTGACGTGCAGCAGCAGCTTGGCCACCATGGCTATGACGGTCAGTATGAGCAGAGCAGCCAGAGCGTAGATGGTCCACACTGCAGGGAGGGAGCAGCACAGGAACAAGACATCAGAAATCACATCACGATAATGGAAACAAACTGAAGCAGGCTGAAGAGATTAGCGAGCGAGGAATTGTTCAAGCACTGCTGGCACACCTGTTAGCAGTGCTCAGCCAGCAAATTGTCAAGAAGTGTTGATACATTATCAGCGCACATCTGTTCTCTTCGGGTTGAGAACTACATCAGATGGTGGAGAAAACATTTGGGGGCTCGGAGAGAATAATATTTGAAGGAAGTAGAGAGCAGAGAAAACACGTCAAGTCCAGTGACAAGACGGCTGATTGTGATCAGCAGGGAGACCCAAAGTAACTTCACGTCTGAGTCACTGACAGGAAAAAACAAGCGTCACGTAGCATTATTTCCATGTATGATCATAGTGAGTCACAGTGGGACAGAGCTTTGAGAACTACAGAAGATTTTCAGTACTTTGTAAGAAACCAGGTCATGCTACGCAGGAATTCTAGCTGAGAAACCTCCCACCCCTGCAGAGGTGAGAAAAGGTGCAGTGGGTGCAGTGTATCATGGGAGGTCACATACTAGCGCTGTGGCCGGTGGTCTCGCCGCGTCCAGCCCACTGACCTGGCATGTTGTGCTCCGGTTTACCGGGGCTGGACGTGATCACGTAGAGGATCTGGGAGGAGCGTCCGTTAGACGTGCTGTTAGATCTCTCGGTGACGCCGCCGCCAGCCAGCTGAGGCCCCGCCGTGCTGGAGACGTCCTCTCGCTCATCGTCGTCATCTCCTTCAGCCTCCATCGTCCTGGTGTCTTGGCTCCTGAGCGCTGAGGAGACAATAGGAGATGATTCAGACAGATTCAGAGAGAGCTGCTTCTCAAGGTGGAGACAAGATAAAACTTTATTAATCCTGGAGGAAATTCTTGTAGTAGAAAAGCAAAAAAAGCACTTTGTGCTAATATTTTTACAAATCCTGCAGATGAACCTTTTTAATGGCAGCAACATGGCTTAGAGAATAGTCTTCAGTAAGTCAGTCAGTAAGTTAGTCTTTATTTTTATTTATTGTACTACTTTTGATTTATCTTTTATCATCGTAACTAAATAAATAAACATGAAAATGTAGTCTTTTTTGTTATTTGGCTGTGCATTAGTCTTCAAATCTATCATCCTATGTTGTGTTAGTTGCTCTTAAAGCACTTTGAACTGCATTTGATGCATTTGAAAACTGCAATATATGGAGAGTTTGATAATTAATTGATTGATTTGATTGATTGAAGCTTAGTTTACATACACACAAGTGTAAAACTGGGTTTTTACAATCTACCCACATAAAAATGCAAGAGCACAATGAAACTGCTACCACCAGTTGGAGATTTAATCCAAACCCTTAATGTTGGCCAATTAGAAGCCTTAAAACATGATATTAGTGGTGCCAGTCAGCTACAAACATGGCGCGTGTGTAACTTTCATGTAAACTTGTAAAACATCCTGTTAGCCTCATTAGCATCAACACTACTTTGGCCACCACTGCACAAAGTCAAACCACGTAAACAAAGGAGATAGTGGCGCCAGAAGAACCAAAAATGGATGAAGGTCCAAAACATATGTTGGATGGATTCTATGAAATTTTGTACATGGAACATTCATGGTCACCAGAGGATAATAATAAGAATCCCCTGATCTTTGTCTCTACTGCCACCATGACACGTTTGGTGTTTAGTAAAATACCACTACAACATTTAGAGTTAGTGTTACAGACACTTCTGCCCTGCTTTCGATGAATTTAAATGACTCCTTCATTTATGGATCATTTATGGAGCATCAGCATGAGATCATCATTATTATCTGTCCAGCACAGTGATTTATTGATTTATGCCTCTTATCCTTGTTGTTTTACATTCTGTTGTAACGCATGAGTCAAATAAAATATTTAATTTCTCAGTAACCACAAAACAAACAACGCTGTCGCCAGGCAATATGGCATCAACTTATATATCAGCAGCACTCCGCACAGCTCTACATCATTTGCATTTCATTATCCACAAGTTTTCCACCCTTCAGCAACAATATGAAACGGTTGGAGACGAGTTCGGAGAAGACAGGGGAGACAAACCAGCTGCTTCTTTCATTATTCATACAAATTCATTTTGTCCATTTTGCAATGCATAAATCATTTCTCAGTCTTAGCAGTGACGTTAGTCGTTCCATCTTCGTATTAATCCTGCTAACATTACTTGCTTATAGCCATATTGCTCAGCTCTACAGTATAAAAGTTCCACACAAGGCGACATATCACCTCCTTAAAATGCGTCTGTTCCTATGGAATCTATTTTTCTCAGTTCTCGATTAAAGGAGCGCTGAGTGGAGCCCACTGTGCCGGAGACACAGGAGAGGAAAAGCTCTGCCATGTTGTTGTAATTTCTACAAGTCGAGGACATAGATCACTTAACGCCCCTTTAATTATTCCTGTGTGTAAACTGGGCTGTTGCTTCAAGCACGCAGTAATAGGATACATCATGCTGATCACTCTGCTGAAAGTATATACAGCCAAGGCACGAGTGAATATTTAATACTAAGTGCATTTGTTAAGAAACAGATTGACTTTGTAAAAACACTCAAGCGTGCTGTAAACATGTGGTGCTGAGGGCTTCCACCCCCCTCTCTCCACTCCGGACATCATTCAAAAAGTGTTTGCAATAAATTCTGTTTGCTTTAACCTGCTTACAGCACCACATGGGCAGAGTTTGCTTCATAAAACAACGGTGCCAGGGAGCTCGGACTATTTCAACTCATTTATGTGCTCCCAGAAGGAAGCAATATCCCAAATAAGATCTCCTCTGCCTTTCATTTACTTCTCCTAAACATAGACGTGATTTATTTAAAATTGCTGTGTGTGATTTTAAGAATTCCCCTCCGAAACGCTGCTCCTGAGAAACAAACGGTGGAGTGGAATGTCTCACTCACGCTGATATTTATGAGTGTTTTTTTCCTTACATCTTAATTTGCACTAAGGTTTTGGTGACGAGCAAATCAATCAAGCTGTGACTGTAATCATGCAAATGAGACATTGCGCTGCACTTATCTGTCTCAAACACGTCTCACAAAAAGGATAGAGATGTTTATACTCATGTCTCCTTCAGCTGTGCCCATGGGTAGGAAGCAAAATTAAGATATCTGTGGTTTTAAAAGCACTGAATTAAAACTCTAAGCTTCAGAGGCCACATTCATGAAACGTCTTCAGGCAAACGGCGGCACTTAGGAGAGAATTCTGCTTTATTTCGGCCTGATGTGTTTCCCATGAATGTGGCCATTGTGGCTCTGTAGGTCATGCTAACTTTGCACTCTTCATTTCCGTTACAGAGCTGTGGGGAAGTCACACAAAACAGCTTGTGGACAATGTGTCGTGGAGCCATTTAGCAAGAGCTCCCTGCAGGTTTCCAGTTTGTTTGCAGTCCGAGTGAAGTTAAACGAAGTTAGCCACCTGGGATGCACATTTTGCACTGCATTAGAAACCTCTATCTGAGGATGCTTGCTGACTGACCTAATGTGTGTGCAATGTTTAGCTGCCACGCTAAGGTGTTTCATGTGTGAAGCTGGCTTTCACTGTGGGGACGGAGGCAGCAAGACAAGAGGGCATCCAGAAAGACAGCGTACTGCGGGAAACTGGGTCCTGTGCTCACTGATCTTCTGCCTACCGAGGAGGAAAATTGTTTCTGCAAAAAGTGGGACCTGCCGATGCCAGACTTGTAAAATCTCCATTTGTCAAGAGTAATTCCAGCTGTGCAACTACAACCAATGAATCTGCAGCTTTGATAAATAGACCATGTTTCACTTCCCCAAAATCAACTGGAAAAAAGGCAATGTGTAGCTCTCCGTATGTGACGTTAAAGGCAAAAAAGTTGGAAAAATGTCCGTTCCAGGAGGCTAATTTCAGTGTTTACTATCAGTCAGACTCAAAAACAAACATCTAAAATGATTCACGTAAAAATCAGAGCCAACAGAGCCGCAATCGCCACATCAAGTGGGAAATACGCCAGGCTGAAGTAAGCCAGAGTTCTTCAGCAACTGGCTGAATTTTGAGAAACACCAAGAAAACCACAAAAGCATATCTGACTTCAGGTGAAGTCAGTAGAAAACCAAAACTATATTAATATCAGCCTACGACTTGTATAATAATCACCAACTGAAATAAATACATAAGTAAGTGGAAATTCATGGCCATCCATTGAAATATTCCTTCTCCACTGATATTTCCAAGAAAAAACTTAAGATGTACATGTCTTCAATAGATTTTGGGTGCTCCTAATGGTCTTAATAGTTTAGTATTCTAAATCAGCTTATTTGTAAATTGACCTTACATATTACGCTTTTGTTTTGTTCTTGTTTTCTTGTTGCTCTTTGCACGTATTTTGTTGCTGCCCGGCTGATTATAGGCACAATTCTTTGGTGAACTCAGGTTGTTTTAAGGCAGTTAATATAAATCAACTTGATTTGATAATATTTGATTTGTCAGCTGGAAAAATGCCACACATTGATGGTATTTTACTAACAGACATTACACAGATCAATTACCTAATGTATGAAACCTGATATCTATCGCATCCCTCTAAGTAAACATTTTAGTTTATCTTGGATGCTTCTGTGTATTAATTTACATTATATTTAACATCAACCTCAGCTCTGCCTTGTTGAATGAGTTCTCTCAGTTCTTCAGTAAAGGTTGCTCTCAGCAGCTTCGCAATAAGTCTTAGTCAAACACCCGGAACTACTTCTAAACACTATTTGATCCGCGCCTGTTCCACTCTTCCATGAATGGCGGTTGGACGTTCAAGCAGCGTGGGATGTTTTTTCCTTTTCACGTAATCGCTCAACCTGACTGCGATGTTCCCAGAACTTCCCACATGTTCCCCATTTGCAAACAAAACACCAGCCTTCAAACCCAGTCACAGCTGAAATGCGCTGCCATCGTCATCTGAGAGCGTTTATCCTGAAATTACCACTTAGACCACTCAGCCTGCCACCGAGGAGATGTTAAACGTGTTTAGTGTCGATGCTCAGACGAACTGTTGTCTCTCCCTTTCAGTTTCTGTCTTCTGTACCTGAGTCAACGAGTATTTTTCTTTATCTTCCTGTAAAAACCTGCTACTTCTGGAGGTGACCTTTTCCCATATGCTGTCTCAGATTGTATTTCTGGGCTACACGATGTCTCGCGCAGAACAAGATCCACAATGGCAGGAGAAAAGGATTGTGCCTGTCTAGAGGTCAGAGGATTTTGACTTTCCAATATTGTTTTTACTGTAATGTCACCAGGCGAGTAAAAATGACACAGTATTATAAATGGAGGCAGCGAGGAAGAAGCGAGGACCGACTGCCTCTCACTGTAGCCGGCTGAGAGTTTGAATGTCACCTACACTGAATTACACGAGGGTGGGCTTTGATTATTTCCCCAGATCTACTAAATCATTTATGGGGCATTCAGACTATTCTTAGGGGACATAAAATGTAAACAACACTGGACAACTTTTCTGTTTCCAAGTAAATCTTATAAACAAAACAATTTTCAGTGAGATCTTCAACTTTCTGTGCCACTTCCCGACTAAACATCTACTACACGGTGAAATCAGGATATCAGAAGGCGTGATGCATAGCATGGCCGTATTTTGTATGTAGGTGGCATAAAAACTTGCTGTGCAATTCACCAAGGAACAGACTCTGCAGAGGCAAAGCAGCCTGTCGCCGCTTGATAAGAGAGTGAGTTCCTAGAAAAAACAAAACAGTATTTAAATATGCAGTATCACCCGGGGCTGTGAGACATTGACTAGCAAATGAAAAGAGAAAAGGGCCTGCCAGTGGCGTGACAACCGCCTCACACAGGTGTCAGTCTTACTGAGCAAGGGCTCCTATGCAAAACTCCATTATGGAGCCAGCACACATGTGATCATGCAAATGTGCCTCTTGGCAGGTTTGGAGGCTGCAATAGTTCAGGCACTAATGCCTAAACTAATAATGTGAGTCATCAGCTTTGAAAGTCTCACCTTGGTAGAGAAGAGCAAATCCCTGGGCCTGGTTGGTGCGATCTGAGTAGAAGTACAGAATGACAAAGTCGCCGGTGATGTTCACCAGCTCCCGCGGTGGACTGCGCCAGTCGAAGCGCGCCACCACTCGGTTGGTGTAGCCGTCCAGTAGCTCCACCATGTCAGTCTGGTCGGAGATGTCAAAGAAGGTGAAGTTGAAGAGGATGGCGGACGACCCGGGGACCTGGACAGTCCAGTAGCAAACACGGCCAGCCCCATATTTGTCGGGGAAGTCGGGGGAGTAGATGACTCCTGATGGAGAGGAGTAGTTCCCACCACACGCCCCCACTCGGGCTGGAAGAAAGAGCACAGAGTTTAGTCTATGATCTGATTACTGGGTTATTTTTGGTCTTGTGAGGACCTCTTTTGTGATTTTTATGGCATCAGTCCACACACGGGATTTACCTTCTCCCCAATACCGACCCTATCAAGTGGTCATGATGTGGCTGATCCACATTGAAACAGTTAATATTGTCATAAAATTCTGTGAATCTGCTATCAGCTACATTCCTTTGGTCACTGCTGTTTGCTCACTCAGTTTTCAGCAGTACAACAATGACTGACTTTACGTTATTTACAAAGAAACTGTGAGGCGTCGGATCAGTGCTCCACATCAGAAGATACCTTGAAGCAGAATCACGCCAAAATTAGTCTGGAGAGATGAAAAAGTTGCATCAAGCTCGTGACGAAGTTCACTCAAAACTTCAGATAAAGGATCAGCACAGCTCTGACACCCACATGTTCAAATATCTAAAATACAAATACAAACTGCTGATGCTCTGACGGCAAAATTACCAAAATTACACCTTTAATGAGGACCTGAAACTTAAGAACAGAGAGAATGACCAGATTTTCAACTTTCTGGTGGACATTGAACTAGTCCCCTGTGACATGTCTTTTCATCAAAAAATTAACCGTTAAACCTAAAATTATGACATTTCATTAAAATCACTTCTTTTCAGCACGTTTCATTTAAAGGGACTTTTCGGTTTGACTGCAGGCTGCGTTCAGAAGAATTGTAAACAAGTGTGGAAGCAGTAAGATATTCATAATCTGTAGTATGTAGAGTCACCATTTTTTGTTTATTGGTAACACCTGTGGGCACTTGGAATATGTTGCACCTGCAATTTTCCAAATATTGTTGTCTGCAATCGTGAAAGTTTGTTGTGCAAAAATCCTGCTCATTGATAGCGTCGTAATGTTGAAACAAGCCCTGTGTTCTGGCTCTGACTGGAACAGACTTTATTTGGCAATATTTTAATACATTTCCTACACAATTTTCTCATATATTTGCTACTAAGGTTACTTTACTGCTTTTTTTGCCACAAAAAGGACTGATGATCTGGAAGGAGACTGGAAATGAAGTGTATCCATGTATTTTAAATTGTTGTAAAATAAATAATCAAAGTAATTCAACTAGGATGTTACAACTTTGTACAGAAGACATTTTTGAACACTATCTACACCATGGGTAGCCAACTCCAGTCCTTGAGGGCCCCTATCCTGCATGTTTTAGATGTTTCCCTCTTCCAACACAACTGATTCAAATGATCAGCTCATCATCAAGCGCTGCAGAAGCCTGATAACGATCCCGATCATTTGAATCAGGGGTGTTGGAAGAGGGAAACGTCCAAAACATACTGGATAGGGGCCTCGAGGACTGGAGTTGGCTACCCCTGATTTACACTGTTCAGAAAGTTAAGGGAACACTTAATTATTGTGTCATTTTGTTCAGTGTAAATTAATGATTGGACAGTGGAAAACAAGATTATTAACCCACCGAGGCAGGGGGGGGATTCACAATCACTTACGCTTCCTAACAGACAGATCGATATCCCAGAAGTTTAGTTGAATTGATGTTATACAGTGATGATTAAGCGTTCCCTTGATGTATCTGAGCAGCACATTTGTAGCAATGGTTATATTGCAGTGAAAAATGAGACCACAGTGACATGAATATGAAAGACCCAGAAACTTGCTTAGGGTTAGAGGGTTATTGGATAGTATCGTGGAAGGCTGTAGGTTTCATCAGCCTTTTAGAGATGAACTGGAGCATAACTGAAGATAACTGATACTAATGAAAGTTATTTACAGCCACGTAAACTCCAACTGTTGGCACTAAAACTGAGGATGGTTACAACAGAGTTTGCTTATCCAGAATTCTTTAGAATCAAAAGCACTGAAGCGAAGAAGAAGGAGTCAGACTCAGAAAGACAACAGTCAATGCTCACTGTCAAAGATGATGACCCAGCCGTCTCCTCCGCAGGGCTGCGTGTGGTCCCCGAAGCAAACGTGGTTGCACTCCATGCTGGGCGACTCGCCGTGGTCGCGCAAGTCCACTTCGTTGCCGCAGAAACAAGCGTATCCCGACTCCATGCCAGCAAGCTGCGGAACACAAAATGAGTTGTGCAAATCATTGCATCAGCAATTCAAAACAAACTTGGGGCAATGCTTCCCATAATGCTATTCATTATAAATCCATTTGACACGGGTGCCACTGAGGAAAACATTCAGGGTCTCACACTGACGACTGACAGAACACATTTTGTGGAGGAAACACAAAGATTTAGACTTTTTTTCCCCTATTTCTCCATTAAATTATACATGATTATGTAACAACTTTTCATGAATATAAAATGAGCTTGCAAATACATCAAATAAAAGTAGTTTTATACGGTATATGCTGCTCATACTAGTTTTATGTGAAACTGTGTTAACATGTAGTAAACTGTTCACTCTATGCAGCTCCTTCTCTCTTTGAAATCTTGAGTCCAAAGTGCCCTAATTGCTCTTTCTCCCTTGATTACAAGATGCTGTAATGTGAGTCAGTGTAACCACAACCTCTCGGCTGATTAGAAGCCTCCTTTCAAACACACAGCTGCACACGGGGCGCAGGGAATAAACCTCACAGAAATAACACCTATCTGTCTTTTAAATCGAAACTGTTGGTAAACTGTTCCCGAAAGTGTCGGGGCAGGAATGTGAAACGTCGAAAAACCTTCACACGTCTTGACCTCGCCACCGCCGGCCACTTGTTCTCAAAAGCGCTATTGTCCTTCGTTCAAAAGGACGCCTTTGTCAATTTTCAGGCTCTAAATGAATTCGCCTGACTGAAGGTACTGCATCATTTCCCACTCGGCGTCTCTTCTCATGGAATAGGAATTCATGCATCGAGACGTATCGCGCCATGTCCTTGTTGCATTATTCCATCTGATGCAGCAACGTTTGAGAACACCAACACGAATACTTCTGGCGCAGCAAACACCCACTCCAGCACTCATCAGGCATGCTCTTTGTCAGAAAAGTCACACGGGATCCAAACTTCCGAGCACTGACGTTTCACATCTACATGGAGGACAGTGACAGTCCAAGGGTAGGCAGACGATGCCAATCTGTCGCCATTTCCTGTAACATCTGCCGAACCGAGTGGGGAGGGGGACCTGTCTGTATCTGTCAGTGCAGACGGAGCTGAACCGGATCTGCTGAGACAGAAAATCAACACCTGGCACTGTTTGCAGCTGGGACATTGGCATGCCAGACACAGAGATGAGGAAGCAAAATGAAGAGGAGGTGCCCACTGGGCTAATACCCATTCATTTCCGGCTGTCAGCTTTGATTACTCTGATGATTCGTCATCTGCTGGTTGGTTCGAAACAAGAAGTCTGACTATAGAGGGCATTGTGGCGATAACTGCCAGGACGCTGCCCATAAACTGCAGATGATTTACATAAAAGCTTGAACATTGCCAGAGACTCCTCGCATCCATTTTAAACACGTCACTGGCAATTTACTGGATGTTTTTTATCCAGTAAGTGGACACATTTTAAGGGCCAGGATAAATGACCTACATTTTTTTTTTCTATGTTACTTTTTGTGATATTTTTCTCATTTCTTGGGTTACAGGTTTTCTCTTCGTGTTATAGAATTCTAGTTCAGTTCTCAAACTCACCCTGTATCTCTGCTTCCTACAGAAGCTGATGCAGTTCTGGATCGTGAGTTTGTTGGAGGTTTCGCTGGTGCCGGACAGAGTCGGGGGGTCACCGCTGTCTTTGAAGCAACCCAGGTTCCCAGGCACTGTAGAGAAACAAGACAAGAGTGAAAAATGATCAGTTCCACGCAACAATCTTAATGCAATCACATTCTGACTCTAACTTTTCTTGCAGGGATTAGTCCAAATGTGTGATGAAGTTGAATTACCTCCTCTATTTGGACATTCACTTAATAGAATCCAATCAACTCTACAAGAGCAGCAAGTTTGCGGGTATATAAATGGACAGCTTCATTTTTCAACATCTATTTTAAAAACGTTTTTCAACTCAGGATGAGAGTTGATTCAGGCGAAAACCTGGTTTACATTTCACAAAAATCATCATACACTGCGCACTCCTTATTCGTCTCATGGTTTTGTTTAACTTGTTCAGGCTTTATAATCATGTTTGTGATTAACACTTCACCTCATTGACCCACCCCGAAGAACAATCTATGATGACACACTCAACAACTATTCAGGCCTCTGTTTGAAAGTTTTAGTGCGAATTGCCAAGACGCAAGCCAACTATTTGGGTTCTGAAGAAATGAGAGGAGGAGGAGGAGGAGGAGGGGGAGGGGTACTGAGTGAGGAAGAGAAGGAGGGAAAAGGGGTGAAGGGGACATGGATGTTTGAGTCATGGTGACAGAACTGGAATCTAGAAAATGTACCCAGTCAGATGTGAGAGCAAGTTCAGATTAGGAATAAAACATTTTCGACATGTGTGACTCTGTGTGCACATGTTCGATAAGAGATTTCATTTTTTTAAAGCCTGATGTGCCAAGAAGAGGTAGAAAAATTATACAATGCGTCTTTCTTGACAGTATTTGACAAACTGCAATAACTGGAAGGAGGCCAAGTCCAACACCTTAGATCTGTGTTAAACTCTGTTTTTAAAGACGAATTCTAATCCGTAAGAGCACAGAAGTGAAAATAAAACATCAGACCAATTATTTGAAATGAGTGCTATGGTATCGTTTTGGACTGCTATCAGAGACATACTTTGGTTGAGGTTTTCACAAAACGATGGACGCAGCAACAGCAAACCACCTTTTATATCTCAGTTCATCAGTTTTTTTGTCTTGGTTTTGATTGTCGTTGCAGCCCGTCATGTCCATAACTATTAAAGATTAAAATGTTCACTTTTTTTTGTGTGGGCAAATTGTTGTAATGCGTGAAACATTCCAACAATCACAGACAGATCACAAACCAGACCGATAGATAGAAGATGCATTGTGACACTCTCCCAGATCACATTCAAACGGATGAATCAGCCTGCCTCCCTTGATCCACTGTGTATTCATCAAATACTATGCAATCTTTCCAAATCTAACACAGTGATTAAACGCTCCAGTCTTTAAATTAAATGTAATAGCTTGAGAAGTGCCAGTAGAGCCTCCAGCGGTCTTTATCCTGTTTGTGATTTGTTTTTCACTGCGATTCCACCGGGCTAACTCGTGGGTTTCATTTCAGTTCTCTGAGGTGAAACCAATTTGACAAACAGAAGAAAATCCACAATCTAAAAGTAATTTTCCCTGCAAGTGTGAGAAATAAAAAGCTCTTCTGCCTAATTGGAGGTGGTGTCATCCAACCTTAGGGTATGAAAGGGCTCGTCAGAAAAAGGCAGACTGTGTCCATAATAAGGAGGCATGAATCAAAAATGTGACGTGACAAAACATTCTTGTATGTCAAGCAGATGAAATCTCCAGTTTCATCTTTAACACAGAGCTCAAAGAGTGTCTGGTTCTAAACCTAATTTCCTGCAAACTCCAGATGTCTGACATTTTAACAAAGAATTCAAATTACTAATAATCTGATATTTCAATTATGCACTGTAATGTAGGAATCCTGGAATATAATGACATTAGAGCTTTTGAATTGGGAACATACAGTAAGTGTCGGCCCAGGACATTTGTGTTTTGCTGTTCTGAATGCAAATGCCATATAGCAGTGAACACAGCAGTGCAGTCGCTCCACATATTGATAAAAGCGAGCAAGGCATTCATTTGATCATAAGTTAGATAGTACACACAAACATGTCCTGTCTGTTTGTGCAACAACAGTGTCTTGCTTTTTGGATGCACCAAAGTTTGACAACAAGCTCAGAGAGTGTGGAGCGGTTCATCCCCCGACACTGTACACCGACATTGTCCTAGAACTGAAGATCTCTTGAGCTTTGCCTGTCACCACATGAGCTCTGCCTGCTCGTCTGATGACAACTGGCACCCAATATGAAACAGAAAAACACTTGATCCATTTCTACAAGCCTGTCATGATTCAATATATTGGTGCTCTGCAAACAAAAAACAAAATCCTGGGGTTTGGATTGAATATCTATAACATCTCTGTAGAAGCGTGTCACTCAAGACTGCCTTCATGAACTGAAGTGACCCTAATAAGGGCCACACATGTGCGTTGTCTCTGGTAGATGCCAGTTGTTGCCGATGTTAACAATCTGCCCAACACGAAAGCCCTTCCACACGCACAACAGATTCTGCAGATTCTTTCTGTTTATGTTCGAATGAGGCACAAAGACTCGTGGGTGCAAAGTGTGACATGTTTTAGATTCCGCGCAAATTGTTGTCCACAAGAATGTGCACCACAGACTGGAAAAGTGACAAGAGGGTAGAGGGGAGCTGACATGAAGCAGGCTGGCAGAGAGACGGCCGCTCCTAGCACTTCACTCGCGCTTGCTGACCGTGAAGTGACCGACGAGCTCTTGGCTGCAGCCGTGACTCGCTGCCATGTGGAACTGTGTTTGACAGATGACTCAACATTTGAAGACAAAGTCCTCAGACCCTCAGACCAGCAATAAATCATGTGCAATATCCCTTTTTCAGCCTGAGCCAAGCCAGAGCTTTGTAAGTGCATTAATATGGCAGTATTTACTAGGACTCCACTGTGCCCACTTGCAGAGTCAAGGCTGGATTATATGACAGGTTAAAGGCAAACATTACAGTAATAAGAGTTGGAGGTGCCTCATATTTTCATGGTAAGAGAGGACAGTGATGTGTAAGCAGTTCTTTTTTTATGCATTGCTTATACATACACTGGATTAACCCCTGTGAAGTGTGCAACAAGGGCAGCAGAGAAGAGAAGAGAGATAAACACCTGGTTGAGAACCAGCAACCTCCTTCCAAGCAAGGCAGGTAGGTACCACTTCAATGGCGCTTTTCAAAAGCAGAGGAAAAATGCGACTGCGGGGCTCAGCAGCCAGATTAAAGGCAGCAGTGCTCTTTTTTCACTCTGCTTTGACAAGAAGATTGCAGACTACAGTCAATTTATCGTTCTTTGTCCTCTCTTCGTCCCAGAGGCTGTGAAGAGCAGCAGGTAGTCGGATCGTATCGCGCCTGAGCATTGAAGGTTTGTGTGGAAGTGAAGACAGAGAAGGCAGCTTCGCAATGCACCTTCCTGCAAGTTGATCCAAAAAAAGAAGGTTCAAATTGTTCTTGTATGAAAATGCCTGAGCAAAGCAGTGTCTCTTAAAAACATCTGCTTTACAGGCGCAACAAGTGCAGATATCCCCATGCAGAGCAACAGAAAAAACACATACAAACACACTCAGCACACTTCAAAGCTGTTGTTGGAATTTAGACTTTAACGAGCCAGAGGGGAGAAATGGAGGAAACACAAGGTGCATAAATGCTCCAGTCAGCCCAGACCAGACCTCTGAAAACCTTGGGAGATCACAGCGGGAGGTGGGACTCCTACAAAGTTAAAAAAGAGGGGGGGAAAAATACAGAAACCAAAGGCTAAAGAAGGCTGCACTGCAGCCACACTCATCACAACCAGGCTGCCTGTTGTCTGAGCTCGGAAAAGAGCAGTTAGTGCACCTTCCCACAATGCAGCAGTGCAGCACAACGCAGACAGGAGGCGGTGGGCAAAACAACAAAGTTCGCCGGCGTCTGTCTAGCAGGCAAGGGGAGACACTTCAGTCGACGCAGCAGACACAACAGCAACACCGCCGACCCAAAACACATCAGAGAGAAGGAGAGCAGAACAACACAGAGGGATAAAACAAACAACATCAAACATGTGCAGCAGGCTTTGGCAAGTGCACTTGGCAGGGAGCGCATGCGAGCAGGTTGAAGAGCCGAGGGGACAAACATGTTATTAAGGAAGCATAATTACAGTTATAAATTTCTACGATATGTGGAGGGTAAAGAGCAGAGGAAAATCTTAAAAAAGGAGAGCTGCAGCGGGTGAGAGAGAGTTAAAGAAGTCTTTTCTATTTAATGGGTGTGTCTCTTTTCAAACAGATTCACTCCTGACTCTGTTTGCTTGCATCCGCCTAGCAAAGTGTTCCAGATGAGGCAAGACAGAGAACACGAGGTCGAATGTGGAGGCTAAAAGATGAAAAGAGGCCTTTAAAATCTCTGCTTTATGATCACGCTGGAGGATATCAGTAGAGAAGCTGTCCTCAGTCTTTCCCAATCCTATAATCTACAAGAAAACCTATGATGATTATGAAAAAATTCAGATAAAAAAGCCTGAAATAACACTGAAAATAAATACAATAAACATCTTAATCTCAATGATATTTAACACATGAGACATTTGTCTTTTTAGAATTCTTAAAGAAGGAGAAAGATAAAGTGTCGTTTTTTATGATCACCAAAACTTGAGTACTATATTAATAGCGGTGTCAACAAACTTTATCAAAATGAGAGCTGAAATAACATTTATAGCTGGCAGAAGTGCAGATTTTAACATTTTGAATACACTGGAACAATTTATCAAATCCATAGGCGATTGAACGATAATCTACAGAGTTGGCGAATTGCAACACACTGAACAAAGCGTCGGGTCTTAGCAAAATTGTCTCCTTTCACCCACACACATCTAAATTAGTTATGATTCATTATGTGGGCTGGCAAAACGATTCCGGTCAGGTGATTTTTATTTTATTAGGTTGCTTGTTTGTCCTTTCAGTGAGAAAACACTGAATGGTCTGTGAGTTACAGCCTGAGGAATTCTGGATGTGGGAATATGAAAGGTCACTTTAAAGCGGCTGACCGATAAGGCCCACGCAGATCACAGAAGATACTCGATGTGGCTTCGCTGTGTGGGCGATGGCATAATGGATAAAAACATGACTTTTCTTTTCTTTTTTTTTTTACAACATACCCAGAATAACTCCTCCTGTACATTTTCGTTATGGATTAAACACTAGCTACAGTTTTAAAATCACCTGTCTACTATTGCACATCAGATCACCTGTTAGTGGTTTGAATTTTGTGGCTGATTGGCGAATTTTACATTGTAGCTTCATCATATCTTGTTATTTTCCGGTTAGTTTGTCTTTAAACCTAATATCATGTTGGTCCCCCTCATGTGGTCAAAAATGCTCTGAACCATTGGTCATGGACAAGAGGACCTCTCAGGGTGTCCTATGGGGTCTGGAACCAGGATGTTGGCACTGGATCCTTTGGGTACTCTGGCTTGTGCAGTGGGACCTCTGTCAATCAAACTTGTTCCACTGCATCCTGTTGATTCTTGATCACAATGGGGTGTAGGAAGTTTGGAGGTCAAATCAACATGTTGGGTCATTGTCATGTTCCTCAACATGTTCCTGATTGTTTGATGTTTTTTCCATGTGGTGGGGTGCATTTACCTGCAGGGGTAGACCAGTGACATTTGGGATTTCCATTTGCATGAGGGAGTGTGTTTGTTGTGGGACAATGTTTATTTGGGTGTCTAAGTCTCATCAATACAGATGTCAAAATCCAAGGTTTTCCATCAGAACAGCACATAGTACCAATATGATCAATGTTATTCACTTCACCTATCAGTGGTCATGATGTTGTGGCTGATCAACAGCTCTCTAAGAGCGCTAGAACAAAAACTAAACACAATAACCTTGACGAATGGAGGATTTACTGCTTTCATGATGTTGTATAAGAGTGCACTGATTTTAGCTACAGAAGGGTGACATATTAAAAGAAAAACCTTAATCTTTGACCCCTACGTTGAGGGGATCTGGTGGCTCTGGCAGGCATTTTGCTGGTATGATTTAGGTTCACTTGTTGATCTAAGTGATCACCTTTATCCTCTGATGAAACATTTCTATCCTGATTTCTTCCAGGATGCCTCTATCCACAGGGGACAAGGGGTCACTGAATGCTCTGATGACTTTGGAAGTTATGTGAATCATATGCTGTGACTTCCACAGTCACCAGATCTCAATCTAAACTGCAGCTGTTCTGGTAACACATTTTGGGCCAACACTTAAGTAACATACTTTACGGTGGTTTTTCCCTTAATTTGCCAACTGTCTGTAGGTGCACCTCATAAACTGAACACTGTACAGTCTGATCCATTTCCTACAGAGAGGCAAAGATTAATAGTTGATTCACAGAAAAAGCACATTTTCAAGCAAGACTGCAATATTTTTCCTGAATCTAGCCTCTCACTCATCAGGATTTGATGGCTTTTCTTTGTCATGTATGATAGCAAACGGAGCATCTTTGATTTTTTTTGACTGCTGGCCAAATAAAACAAGAAACGAAACTAGAGCACTTCGGGCTGTGGGCAATTTCGGTGGGCATTTTTCCAAGATTTCTGCAATCTCATGGACAAAATAATTAATTTTTTTCAAGAATTTAATGAGCAGATAAGCTATAACAATAGTAACAGTTCAGTTCTGGCAGCTGAGAAGGTCTTATTAAAATTTAAAAAGTGTAAGTACAGACCTGCCTGCTGCACACACCATGTCTCAAACTGATGAGGCAAAGCGGTGGGAAAACACATTCTGTTTTCATATCCTTATGAGGACCTTCATTGTTTACAATTTTCTCTAATATGACATGCCATGTCTTCTGACAGCTTTGTGGACGCATGAAGATCTTATTGTTTTTCTTTTTATAAATCATTACCCTTAAAACAATAACCAATTCTTTCTTTGTTTTTTAATTTTATTTTTTATTCTCACACATCACTTTTGACATCTCAGCGAATTAGTTTGGATGTAATTGTAAGTGAACCGCATTTAGACAAAACAAAATCTTGAATAGGTATCTCTGGTTACGGCATGTCAAAAGTATTCATTAGAAAAACAATGGGAAAATAAACCATAAAACGATCCTTTAAGGAGCGCCGCAGCTTCATTAACATCCAATCAAACTATAACCTCAGACAAAAAAAAAAAGCCATTAGTGCCTCCACATTAGAGACGTGAGGTTGAAAGAGTAGAGGCAGGATTTTAAAAGCACATTCCTCAAGTGCTAAAAGGCTCAATGCAAGTAATTTAAAACACAGGTATGTTGACGCCTTGGCAACTCTCCCACCAGCCCATTAATCCAACACCAGCAGGTTAACCGTTCAAAACTGAAACTCGCACAAACGCGTCTCCTGAAACACACGCTGCCTTCTGAGGAATGCTAAATGCAACAAAGCAAGGAAACAACACTTATCACAGTTGGTGTTTATGTGATAGTTTTCCGTTCCATCCCGTTCTGTCTCTCTGCCTTCATTCCTTGCTCCGTCTCCCTTTCATTGTGTCTCGGCCCCATTTATTACCCCTTTTGTAGTACAGTATACTCAATACATAAACAAATACAGCTGCTGCATTTCATCAAGCCTGTGATTAGTCTTGTCGACTGCACCACAGCCCCACGAGAACACGAGAGAAACACAGAAATTTGCCATAAACTCTCCCAGGACAACCATTTCTGGAAAGTCACTATTGTTTGTTGGAGGTGGGAGTTGTCATTGTATGTTTTGGGGTTTATGCTTTGTTTTTCTATGGAGATCATAAATTCTCCAGCCTGTAAATGTGAACAGTTTACAGTCAGACAATAAAGGGACATTACTGGACAGAGTGAGAGAAGTGTTTGTTTCTATCTGACTGACTTTGCTCGTCAGATGTTTGAAATAAAATGTGTGTGAGGAGAAAGATGCAGATAGAAAACCTCAAATGTATGTTGTGCATGTTCACTGCATCTGAATGTCCCCTCTTATCCCATTTAAACATTTCTGTCTGTGTGTGTGTGTGTGTGTGTGTGTGTGTGTGTGTGTGTGCGGTAGAGGTTGTGTTACAACAAGATTGAGATAGAGGAGATCAATGCCCCAGCCCGAGGCCCTGGGATAGTGACTAACCATCTAATTAGAGGGAAGAGGAAAGAGCCGGAGCTTTAAATGAATAATTAGTGCCTTCTCAGAGTCCAGGCCGAACAATGCAGGGAAGAGATGAAAAATGGCCACCACACCACATTGCTGCCTCCCCTGACAAACCAAATAGTGTCCTGAGGAGTCCCAGGAGACTTGATACGGTGCGACTAGGAGATGAAACGATGGGCTGACACTTTGTGTCCACCTCAGATAAGCGCTTCCATTTATCATCATTCACTTTCAAGGAGATCAGCTTCTCGGTTTTCTGGTTGCCAAATGGTGAAGTCAGCACAAAAATGGAAATATTGACACTTCATACAGCTTGAAATTCCAAATTCTGTCACTTTCCCCTACATGTTATGCAATATAACAGAAAAAAAATCAGTTCCCATTAGGAGATGATTACATTTCATCAAATAGCACGCGGCAAACAACTTTCATTTAGTTGCTGAGATGCAAATTGCAACTACAGTAAATAAACTAAAGTGTAAATGTGTATAATTTTTTATAAAAGATCTTCGCTGATGCAGTGTTATTACAAATGAAACACACAACAATGAAAAGAGACGAGAAAACAGCTTTTTTCCCAGACACCCTTAGAAATATTATGTGTGTGTACTACAAGAGCAACAGCTAAAAGCATTAGTAATGGCCTCTTGAAGCCGCAGTAATCATTTCAACAACCGTGAAAGTAAAGAAAGACATAAACAACTTGATGATTGTTTTTTTTCGGAGCCTGATTACTCCTGAGACTAAAGACACATTTTTTGTTCTGAGGACGAAGCAAGAGAACAAGACATGCAGTCAATAAATAAAAGGCATTAATGTGTGTCATAAGATTCACAGCCGATGATTCCATTAGATGAGTAAATACTGCACCACACACTGTATGTAAGGATCCTGACGGCTAACCCAATAGTGATGCCAAAGTTTGCAGATCTGCAATCAGAGCTGCACTGAAACAAAAAATCTGAAATTTAAAAAATACTCTGGGAAGCATGAATATGCAAATTTAAAAAACATGTTAATCACATCTATTATGGAAATGGTAGAGTAAATGTTGCACTAATAAAAAACATTCATCCTCTTTGGACCATGAACATCATTTCATTAGTTCTATTTAATTGAACTCAACCAGTACTGTTTTCAAAGGGGCCCCAAATTCATTTTGAGTTAAACTAAGGAGACCATGAACAGGCTGAAATGTATATTTTATGCTGCATAGATATCCATGGGTCCTACAGAATGAAGTTGACTGATTCGTATATTTGCAATTTAAATGAAATATCTCAAAAAGGATTGGATGAATTGCCATAAAATCTGGTGAACATATCCACTATCCCCCTCAAGATGAGTTTCAAGAAGTTTCTTTGTCCACTTTTCGTTTCTAACATTATTAACTAGTAAGGTGTACATGGTAAACATATAAGAGCTTAACAGCATGTTAGCAATAATATCATTTGTGTCTGTCTTATTTTATCAAATAAAACACATACCTACTATGTTAGAACATTTTGATTAAATTAAGCTAAAAATGGGCAAAACAGCAAAAAAAACACACATGCAAGTAGGAGATTAAACAACTCTTACCATACAATACCCAATAAAAAAAAAGTTTCTTGTACCTGTGCAGGGCAATGCTAATGTACATTTGGCTGCAAGCCCTCATTCATGAGCCCTAAAGTGGTTGACCTGCAATTCATCTCCTCCTCCTTCCCCAGGAAAGCACTAAACAATGGCCATCTACTTGTTCTCATTAGCAAACATTCTACAGAACTGGCTGGGTCCGTAATCAATACCTTTAATTCTCTAATGGCCCTGGCTTGATTTAACCTCAGCCATGTTGAGCGAGGGAAGGAGCCAGAGAGAGAGCGAGAGATGAAATCTACCTGACTACCTCTGGCTTGTTTTTGTGAGAGTCTCCTCTCTAGTTTCTGTCTAAGAGTTTCCTCACGGCGCTGCAGGCTGGTATTTCCCCCGAGGGCAGGTGTAGGTGGAGCAACAACGAGGTCAGAGATCAGAGTGAGATAACAAAGCCCAAAGCTCCCCCACCCACTGCACCGGGTAAGGACAGGTGAAAGGGGTTCATCAGAGACACAAACCATCCAAATAGTGATCCAAAAAATGGCCTCAGCTCAGTTGTGTATTGTCTTTGCTCTCTAATAATGTAGCTGTAGTAAAATATAGATCTGCATCTGCATCTGCAATAAAGCTGTAGTATTTAAATATCATCAAAATGTCTCCTCGGGGTTCTCCAGTTTGTGAATAGTTAACGTCTAATGGTCGCAGACAGTTTCATCTCCATAGCATGCAGGTTTAAATTAAACCTCTACATCTACTCACACAGCACCTGTGGTAACTCAGTACATTAAATTGCTCTAAAAAGAAGTAGTGTGGCATATTTCTATGAAAAACGTATAATAATTAATTTGGTTGGTGGAGAATAAACGTGACAGATAACTTTAATTTACAAGCCTGGGGCAGTGAGGCCAAAACTCTCAGTTTGTTCACTGGTTGCATGTGGGTTCACAGACATGCAGACACACACTACACTCCGTCTATTCTCATGAAAAGCCTCCATTTACTACACTCAGTTACTCTTTCCGAACATAACTCTTATAAGGGGAGCCACATGATAGGCCTCTCAGCTTTTTTTGGTTTTGCAGGATCATGGGTTATAAATCTTTCTTTGTTTATGTTTTTCTTTTCCATTTTTAATATGTGTGGAAACAGCACGATCTCTAAGCCAAAGCATAACCATCGCCACAACATGGTTGACCTTACCCCATCTTCAGTCCTCATAATTTGAACCTGCAGCCCTCTGAAAGTCTAAATCTGACCGGATTTTGCACTGTCAAGAGTACAGGAGCAAACACACCCTTCTCCACTTAGTGATGCCTGAACCTGCCTCAGTATGCTGGTTGGGAGGCCTGGTTGTGGTGAAAGCTGGTACAAGACCACCTAGGGGAAATATTCTGCCTCTAAAAACAATGGCAGAGGGTGAGATAAATACTGCAATAACAGAACCTGAAAGCATCCCTCGTTCACGCAACCACAACAGCCACGAGGCAGGGCTGTGGTACTTCAGTCTGGACTTGGTTTTCAAACCACATGTCCAACGTGTCTGCTTATTTTGATTTGCACTTGTTCTTGTCTCAGACATTCAGGCTACAATTTATCTGACTTTCTCTGCTTTTCGTGAAATCTTCAGATACCTCCTCCCCCCACCACCCTGATATTTTTTCACTTTTTGATCAACATGGTTTTATTTTTTTCCATAGCCGTGTAATTTAGATAATAATGCCTATGTATACAATACAATTATCTGTTGTATTGATTAGTTGGATGCAACCAGATGGTGACACACAGGGAAACTGAATCAATTGTGATTGATTGTGTTGGTGCAGTCAAAAAAAGTGGGTCCGCACTGGTTCAAGTTGTTTGTGCTAAATGTTGTCACTCTGACACTTCAGGACGTTACAGAACTCAGCACCAATAACTGAGCCAAGTGGTGATCCAGGACATAAAAGTTGGGTCAGTTTGATAAAGTATTTGTTGATCTCTTTGCAAGTTTGAGGTCCATAGTGAAATCGCAAATGTACACCTGCAAGCAGTGCAACCAGGATTTCCAAGTTCAAACATTGCTGGAGTGCTCTAATAAATGTATCTCTGTACAAGAAGAGGTTGTCTGAATGGCAACCAAATCCAAAACAGGTACAGACTTTGCCTTTTGTAGTCTCAGGACTTCTTGATTTTACAGCTGATGACAACGGTGGTGCCTTCAGTTTTGAATCTATTTAAAAAATTCAAAATTTAGTGTAAAGAAAAGTCAGGGTACGACTAAAGTTGTTCCAGTTCATACTGAGGCACTGGAATGTTTGTACCAAATTCAATGACAATTCCTGCAGTAGTTGATGAAACAGTTCAACTGGCCAAATGCCAACCTGCCAATGGCATAAAAGAAAAAAATCAGGAGATCTTCAAAGTCTTTAGGATGCATCCGCTGAGAACCATGAATGCCTGCAAGACATTTTCCGCCAATTAATCAAGTAGATGATGGCAGATTTCTCAGGATATGAGAAAACTATGAGGAAAAGGTCACTAGGTATGAAAATACCGTCCTTGGGAAACATGAAGTGCCAGATTTCAGGCAGTCACTACAGTCAGTACCGCCTAAATACTGTTGCCATCAAAAAAAAAATAGTGTAGAAATGAATCCAATAGTTAATTTAAAAAAGTAATCATAAACCACAGACCTTCTACAACATTACTACCTGCAATGTTTTAACTTTTTATATAGTATAAAATCTCCACACTGCAAAGAAATGGTTGCAATTTTTTCCTTTTTACAAAATTCAACAGCTTGTATATGAGCAGAGAATATAGACATTTACAGCGACTGAGGTTAGTAAGCTCGAAAAAGACTTATGTGAAGCCTTGTAAACTCCTGACACGTGGGAGCTGACTTTCATCCAAAAAAAGCGCCATGGACCTAGATATCTGGCGACATCGATTCAGGAGTACTTCAAACTTGACTCAGGTGTTGCAGGACTTCAAAGTGCCATTTAGCAGCTTCATAAATCAGTGTTAATGAAGGCAATATCTCATCACTGCATATTTTCTTCAATGTGCAGCAATAAAATCCTTCTCCAAACACACAACTACTTTGTTTTAATGTCTTCAAGGTGCGGCTGCTTAGCTTGCCAGATGGATGTGGTGCCGCTAGTATAGAGACTATTGTTATATGATGACAGACAGGGTTAATCAGACATTCCCTCAATTGTTCAAACAGATGAAAGTAGAACCTGCTGCAAGTGAGGTATTCAACTCATACATCAAGTTGGTTAAATGCTCAGGTGCAAACACACTGACAGCTCTATAACAAAGAAGCACCTTAGAATATCACAAAGCTCATGGGAATTGTGGCTGACAGATAATAAGACACAGTACCCAACACAGCAGGTACTGTCAGTCACAGTGGAAATGTCTGAAATAGGAAAAGACTATGTTAATTTATAAAAAAACATACTGTGTGTAACTTAAGGTAAATGTCAGCAATGAGTCATTTGGGAGTTTAAGTAGGCTTATTGCATGATTGTTCCTAGATTTAATACTTGTCATTATTTTTTGCAATGGAATATTGTAAGTTGCATTCACTGTTATTTTAAATTGGGGGGGGGAAAGTCCTACAGTGCACTGAAATAGAGAAAAAAAAACATCAGAAGTGGTGCACGTCTCTCTCTACGGCAAGAAGGCACAGTGGCATAACAAGTTTTTCTTGGTTATGTGCTGTTGAGAGATGAGAGATCCCAATGTGAAGATCAAAGCAACTTTGTCTTGGCAAACGCTTGAGGACTTCACCCTGACAGTTTCACTCTGTGTCAGTCAAATCGTCAAGCAAATGCATGTCAGCCTAAAGGAGGCACACCAAAACAAAATGTCTTTCCAGAATGCTCCAGGGAAGGAACCATCAGGCTGTCAACGGTCAAGAATTTCTGAACATCACAGAACGGAAACATGCAGCAGGACTATCTTAAAATTTGCAACAACGGGATTCATTAACAAGTAAGTGTTGACCTTTACTGGATTTTCTTCAAAATCTCAACAAGAGTGAGTGAGTAGAATATAGTTTGAAACTGAGCTAATGTGTCATTAAACTGCATCAACACATGAAGACCCCCCAGGAAACAGCTAAGTTTGAACTAATGAATTTAGCTGTCAGATTTAGTTTGTATTTGGTGAATCTAGAGATTTAGCCAGAGCTTTGACTGGTAAATTCTTCTCCAGCTTATTAGAAATACACTTTATTTCTAAGTCAGACAGCGCTAGTGCTTCTCTGCGCTACACACAAAAGGCTGACTACAGTGCATCGGCACTGCATTGACCTACCGTATTGGAAAAAGTCAATTTCACAGTAAAAGAAGCCAAAATGCTCAAAAAACATCCCTATAACATCTAAATCTTAACATTCAGTATAGTTCAAATAATCTGTAGGGAAAATGAGATTTTAGAAGTGCCATGTCAAAATGTTGAGGCTGGTTCGCAATGCAAGAACTACACTTCAATAAATAATGACACCCATGACAAGGATATGCTTAGCTGGGCATTTAGTGGTCAGTAAATGAGAAGGGCCTCAATCCTGCAGGACATGCTTCACTGTGGACGACAGCAGACGACGTGCACTGACAGCGCGCCTTTTTGAAATGTTTAGACAATTCCACCGCATGATAACTGCTGCCATGAGTGAATACTAGGATCAACAAATGTAGTGACCTACACTGTAATCTACACTGTCAGACTATGTGTTTCTGGCCTCTTGTGACCTGCCAGGGAGTGTGAGCTCCACCAGGGTGTGTCACCCTCGCCAGGGTGGCATGACCCTAGATGACAGGGAACCCAGCTGGATAACAGATGAACCCGTTGGCAGGCTGCGGCAGGTGCCTTGGCGAGAGGCGACCGACTACCAACCACGCAACATCAAACGTAAGCAAAAAAAAAAAAAAGTAGACAAAACGAAAGCAGAGACAAAACAAAAAGCCAGACAAAATGAAAACAAAGACCACTGTTGCCCTCTCTCTGGCACACCACTGTGTTTTTCAGACTATTGTTGCCAGCCGCAGACTGAGAACACTGACACCGAGAGAGCATCAGCGTTCTCTCACTTGGCAGATGAAGCTTGCAAATGCAGCAGATTGAGAACAGGCAGCGCTAGAAGGTGAGCCACCACATGGCGATCGTGGTTTCACAACAGATGAGACGCAGCAGTCGTGTCTGAAAGTTCTCTGGTATCCCTGCAGGGAGAAACTGATGACTGCATGCCTGTTTTACAGCAAACCTTATCTCCTTTTCTTATGTTACAGGTCTCTACCTAACTTTTACGGCACAAACAGAAATAGGAACAATCCTGTAAGACGGCATTTGATATGGGCAAAGCTCTCAGCCGTTAGAAATGGGACACATGTCGCAAGGATGGATTATACACTGCACAGCCCTGGATCTCAAAAACAAGGCTGAACCAGCACATGGCAAACCAAATTGGAACTAAAGCTAGCCTAATTTCATGAAAAATAAGGGACGAGTCCAGCTGCAAACAGAGATGCTCTTCTCTTTCCTCCCAATCCACAAAGGTTTGCAATATCTGCCTTGACACACTGCGCTAAAAAGACGGTTGTCTGAAATAGGTCAGTCAAAAGTCTAATGGGACACACACAAGCTTCTATGCACATAATCACGCAAAAATACCATGGATACATCCATAGACATAAACAGGCCATGCAGCCAAAAGGCATTATTAGATGGGCTAATGGGTCCTGAGCCATTCAAACAGCAGGCTTTAGTCAAGCATGCAACTCAGACAGGATAATGGTGGGATAGCTAGAGGGGCTGGGAGGTTCTTGAGGCCTGGTGGAACCTATCGCAATGAAAAGTCATCTTTGAGTTCAGTTTTGCCCCTACACTGTCTGATTACTATTATCAACTGGTTTACCTCAAGTTGAAACACATGCTGCACTTCTTCTTCTTTTAGCCTTTATCTGTTGTGATTTCAAAAGTACAGTGTTATAGGTAAATTCCATCCGCCCATCCATCCATCCGTCCATTAGCTATGTATACCCGCTTATCCTTTTTGAGGGACGTGGGAAGGCTGGAGGCGATCTCAGCTCGCATATAGCGAGAGGCGGGGTCAATCACCAGGCTGGCACACAGAGACAGACAACCATTCACATTCACAGTCACGCTCGCATGCAATTTAGAGTCGCCAATCAACCGGAATCGCATGTCTGTGTGAAGAAGCTGGAGCATCCTCAAAAAAAAAACCCCAGAGAAGGCACGATTAGAAAATAAAAACTCCACATGGAAAGGCCCTAGCTAACCAGCAGGTTTGAATCCGCAACCTTCTTGCTGTGAGGTGACGGTACTAAGAGATGACTAAATTCCACATGCACATGAAATATTAAGGAAGGTAAAAATCAGAGGCAGTGATAACTTATCACTGCCTCTGATATCACTGATAACAGAAGTAAAAAGATAAGTATTTGAAAAAGAAACAGAATGTTAAATAGATAAAGACAGAAGAGGAGGAACGTGTAACCTCAGAGACAAATAGGAAAAAGGGGAGGTTAACTGTGTAACAAAATGGAATTTTATTTATGATTTAAGAGGCAAATGAAGTATGTATTTTAGAGTAAGTGAATTATTGGGTTGTGAGTAGCTAAACTTTTTCCTTTATCTTTCACATTATGTTCAGTTATCAGATTCTTTTCGTTCCTAAAAGTATGCAGTCACACTTCGAACGAAAACATCCCTTGAATTTTTATGCAAATACAAAAATGATGAATAAATGGAAAGTCTTGAGATAACCTTAAGTAAATAGTTCGCAACATGAGCACATGTGAGAGTTGCATGCATGCTGCAAATCATTATATCTGAACCTCCTCTGCAGGAATTCTGATTTTTGGCATCACAAACACCGTAGGTTGATTCATCCAAGTCTGATTTCAACAGAAGTGATTAAAAAGGTGGAGGGAATGAAAGTAATGGGATTAAAGACAGGCAGCTCCTTGTAAGCATGTGCCAAACTGGTAGAAAAGACACACAGAAGCAAAAATCTGTCAGTGTAAACAGTCCATCACACATATTCATCCAGGAATTACAGGACAGGAAAACTCTCACACCCACATGTGAACAAAATATACAAATACATCCACAAACTGGTAGATGCACATAATCAGTCACATCAAGAAGCATGTCAAAACAAGCTGCAAAGCCAAAGGGAAAACTTATGAACACACATACAAACACGTGCACACACATACGCAGAGGCAGTGATTGACATCTTGCATTAAAGTAAGGGCAAGCTCGGGCATGGCAGGAGGAGGGGTGACGGGAGGCAATTAGAGACATTTTTTAGATGATAATAGCTGTGTACAAGCCATACAGTTCATAAAAGCTATTCATAGCAGGCGAGAAGATGAGCATAGCTATGAAAATGACTGGTCCGTGTTCCCATGATATGGCCCTGAGGGGGAGAGCAGCAAGAGAGAGAGAGAGAGAGAGATAAAGGAGTGGCAAGCTCTTACTCTGGCATGTAGGGATGTCACAGTATCTCCAATAGATGCCGTCTTCATGATCTGCAATGTAGCACCACGGCTGAACGTCCCCATCAGGGTTCCTGCAGAGGAGAGAGGGGTAAAGGTTAGCAGAAACATTAGTGGGTTCTCAGAATGTTACGATTTGATGCTTTTCTTCTTCATTCATGATGCTAAACTGAATCTCTTCAGTTGCTGGAGTGTTGAGCTAAATAAACACAAGACATGTCAGACATCACCACTTTTCACCAGACATTTTCCATCACAATTAAGGTAGATTGTCTGCTAATGAACAAAAGCTTTTAGTTGATGTCCTATTTGTGATAGTAAAATTGTGACTTTGATGTCTCAGGTAGCATTCATGAGCCACACTTATTTAAAAATCAAAGAGGTTTTTATTGCCAAGTAGGTTTTCACATACAAGGAATTTGACGTGGTGTTTTAGTAAAATATAAATTTTAAAAAGTGCTGCCAGTCACTAGACAGTAAATGTTACAAGACACATAAGAAGCAGTGTTACAAGCCAAATTAGCAAAAGTGTATTCAAGGGTTCATAAATCACATAAAGTCATAGAAATACTTTGAGTGTGCAGGAATGTGCATATTAATCACCAGGGAAACTGCAAGGTTACATTGAGTGCAATTTAAATAGAAACAGGTATCAAAAATATAGAAATGAAAACAACAAACATGTTTGCTGTGATGCACAGTTTTAGTGTTTTTTGTTCCCTAATAAGTCAGACATTTAGTGAGAATGAAGATCTTTGTAGAAATTGTGTGATGTGTGGATACTTGAAACTGTGTTTTCACATTTGTCTGTCCCAGAATAGATAGAGTCTGAAGTGTGTTGAAGAGCTGAGGAGGTTTAAAAAGAAAAAAAGGAGGTAGACAGACAGAGGAGCGAAGAAGAGGTGATAGTCAGGATATCGGGGCAAAAAGACAAAAACACAAAGACAGACTATCAACTGAAAACCCCTCTGAAGAGAGCAGAATACCCAATGGTGTTTCAGAGGGGGATTATCTCAGCCGTGTCAATCATCCTGAGTAGCACCCCTTGGTGCTTGTTGGTTTGGCCCCTTCCTCTGCACTCTGGAGGCTTGACCATGCATGTCAGTCAAGGGCCAGACCAATTGGTCTGGTTGGAGGTTGGGGGGGAAGGCTCTTTGTTCTGGGCCAGACACAGACCAGAAAAAGGAATGGGTGATGGGGCCCAGCTTTTGTCTGAGGCTGCGGCCTCTTTTGAACCTCATCAAGGCACTTTTAACCCATCATAATAAGGCTGACAGGCCCCTCGGTGCTTTTCCTTTTCAGTTTCACTTACAAAAGCGATGAGAAGTGGGACTGAAGATAGAAATACCTAAAAGCTTTGTGCAGGCTCCATATCTCCAGGGTAATCATTGGACTTTGTAAATCATGACGCTCATGGCAACATTCAAATTGTTGATAAATTAAATCAAAGCTGCGACAATCCAATGGAAGCTCCTCTTGGTTCTGTTTCAACTCCTCAAGCTCTTTTTCAAGATAACTGAACTGTAAAAATACACTCCCTTCTAAGATGACATTGACATTTTTTTTAGTCTTGGCTGTAATTGCCAGAAACCTTTTCTCTTCTCCTTTGACACACCTCATTGTAGCATCTTGACAAAGCCCTGCAGCGCTGCACTATCCTGTTTCGCCTTTTGTGTGCAAAGTTGTGAAGGGCGTTTCCATTTCTTTTCTCTTCCTATCAAGAACACTATCCTGAGTTTCCTCCTCTCTTTTCACACTTAGAATGAGGCAGTGACAAAGATGTCGTTGGAAGGATTTTTCGGGGTTGAACTCGAGTTTAACCGACTTACATCCAGCAGTTACTGTGCTCTTTCTTGTAGCCTGGGATCGAGTGAAGACAAAACTCATGTAGTTACATTTTATTTATTCTTAACCAATCTGCCGTCAAAACAACTCTCAACCTGATGTTTTCCCATGTTCACAGGAAACCAGGTTAGTTTTCCAGTAAATCTGGACACCGTATCATGAGCCCAGATCTGTTTGTTGCTCCACCCAGACTGGTGGCAGACACCTGTTTGTTCAGCCCGAGGCTACAGTTAAAATGGCTGAAAAGAGCAAAAACTGGGTCCAACCGTCAAAACACTGGATTGTATACCCTTCCTCTATTTCTCTCTCCTCTTCTCTGTTTCATGCCTTTCGACACATAATAGCCTCATCTGAAATAAGACTCCCACAACTCCTATAAGGCTCTATAGGCACTTACGTAATATTCTGCACTTTTTTAATCAGTCCCTAAGGAGGCAATCATGAATTACAACCATTAGCATTAACAACACATCCTCAGCAGACCACCCATCCCACGCCTGACCCTACAGCATCTTTGATGAGCAAATGATGCGGTGAGCTCCTCCTCTCTGAGCTTCCTCCAAAATCCTAATGCTCTAATAGTGCTTCATCCTTCTCTTTCTTTCTCTCTCACACACACACACATACACACACAGAAACACACACACCTGCACACACCCTTTCAGGAGAAGCATGGGAACATCATCATCCACACGGCTAAAGTGAAAAGGCAAGCCCACATGACAGGGAAACATAATCAATCCTGCCCCGAGGTGCCAGTGTGAGGAGAGGGAGGGTCAAAGAGAAGGTGGAAAGCAGACAGTCTCAGATTAGCTGAGGTGCCACGGTGCAGATAAGAACAGACCTCGATGGATGGAAGTCCATTTGTTTAACCTGTCAGCACAGAGAAAGCCTTCGTTCCTTGGGGAAACACTCTGATAAAAGTCGCTGCCAGTCACATATATATATATATACACATACATACATATACATAAATATAAATATATGTTATTGTGTAGGTGTGTTTAGAGAGCTTTAGGGGAATTGCATTCAGTTCCATGTGCGTCAGAGGAGGTCCGCTTGGCTCCAAGTAGAAGAGCTTGTTGAAACACTCCCATACCCAGAGGTAGATCACAGAAGATGTTTGGACACTTAATTGGCACAATTACGCTGATTGACTCATTTTGCTCGGAGTGAGCCACACACTTCGGTGCAGAGCCAATTATAGCCACAGTGTGTTTCTGCCTCACAGCCTCTCCACTCCTGCATTCGAAGGCGAGAGTGGCTTACATCTGAACATCAGAAAAACAGCTGTTTCTTAGAGCTGGCTGCTGTTCAAAAGGTTTCCTTTACGTTAATCACAAAATTTATGATCACCTTTAAATCGCCTGGCACTGCGAAACTACACATAAAACAAATCTAAGACTCATTCACATCCAACTACGTGTGCAAATTCTGGGAACAACATGCAATAACATTTTTCACAAGATAAACTTTTAAGAGAGATTCTAGACTGAAGTTTTGTTTAGTTAAACTGCTAGACATGTAAGGGGAAAAAAGATGAAAGCTAAAGTTCCCTCATTTTGCAGAATTGGAGAGGAGAAACGCTGATTGCAACGTGGTGGAGAGAAGCTTGTCTGGATGGGGATTTGAGGTCAACAGCAGATCAGAGTCTGGCAATTTACTGCCTGAGAGAAGACTCTTTAATTGACTTGGATGATTTAGCATGCAAACTGCTGCCTGCTGCTGCACTGCATGAATGCATGTATTGAAGAGGAGGGCTTGTTTGGTTGTAGGCTGATGTACAGTCTACTGTCCATTGTTGCTCTCGCACGGTCTACTTGTGCTAAATATGAGGTTGTGGTGTTCCGGTGTCATGTGTTGCTGGTAAACACACCACTGTGTTTGAATGTCTTTAAAGAAGTGATTCACAGATATCACAAAAAGCCTCTTTCTTAACTAACCTCCATTACAAGCTATCCTGGTAGATATTAATTTTGGTTTAATACACGTAGAACTGGGGATATCTGCTTCTGAGATTTCTGCCTCCCCTACAATACAATGAAGATAAATGGAATTGAATTAGAATGATACTGTTACTTTGGGTAATTTGCAAACACTGTTCTCTGGAACTGTTTCTTCTGTAGTATGTAGATCCAATGAAAACTGTTCACACTGAGGCCTGAGGATGCTGTTAAAGTCTCTCTCCAGCCCTTGATTAAACCACTAAAAACTCATATCAGTGTGTCAAAGTTACACTGAAGATTTCATGAAGTTTGACTTTTATGTAACTTTACATCATTGCTTAGTCTAGAGTGTGCAGATCTATAAACCCCCTGCCTCTCTCTACATTCACTCTTTTGTTGCTTGCTGCAAACTAGTTTGTTATGTATTAAACCGCACAAGTTTCAGTCCATGTTTTTGAGACCGTGCATGATACGTCTTCCTGCTTTTAAAAAACACAACAAGTGGACATGCTAACAGGGTAAAAACTTGATTTTGACCGAAGAGCCTAAAAATCACGTTGTTTAACGTACTACAAACCAAATGGAAGAGCTACTTAGGACACTTTTCCACAACTTGTATTGGCATAGTTTTTCTGGCCATTATCACAAAAAAAAATATCTGTCTGTCTGAGAGTTAAAGGCACAAGTCCCTGTACAAACATATTTAAAGGTAGAAGTTAACAAGGTGCATTTCGACAACAAACCTCCATTCATCAGACGAATCATGGTGAGTGGAAACTAAAAATTTCACTTTGACAATACCGACATTGTAATCTGCAGCTTTGATCAATCTACTTTTGGATTCGGGCTCAATATTGGACTAATTTAGCAATGACGGTGATGGTGTCACATTTTGCTCACATCTGGAACAACAAAGCATCGCAGCTGAGCCTCAGGGCCACTGTGGGATTCTGAACTGTGTAACAGGCTGAACTGAGATCCACACAACGTGACTTTTTTGAAGCAAAGAGAAAATGATGAAATAGGTGACCCCCACAGGATCATTACATTATCCAAGAGACTGTTGTAAATCCAAGTTCAGCAGTGTACAAATAAATTCAGTGGGAATACAGGACAGCAATAAAAACATATCCACTAACAGTCCCCTCTTCTCTACAAACCAAGTTCCAGAAACAGATCCTTTAAAGACGAATGTCCAAACTTAAAAGAGGTATAATTTAGTGAACAAACTGCTCTTATATTACTTATGCTTTAACACGGCACAGTACATCTTCTTATGGGACATTTTATTTTATTAACTTCCTCAATTTAACTAAGCAGTTCACTGGGAACATAATAACAGCCACGCAACCAGTGCGACAACTTTGCTGCAGTTTTTCTGACCTCAGATTTGCACCTGATATCATGCAGATTCAATTACAATCAACTTGGGGAACACTATTCACTCTGGCATTTCCATTATCTCATCTATGTAAGGGAAAAGCATTAGAAGCTTTAGTGAACACTCATAAATTCTATAGCACACACACACCTGCATACAAACAGCCGTCAAATGGCTGGCAAAGCTATTCAACCACCCACTGAACCATCATGCACTTCACACCCTCATACTAATGCACCGGAGGGAGAGTCCAATATCAGCCAGTAGGAACCGTGGACTGGAAGGAACAACAAATGAAATATAAATCAGAACTTTGATTTGTGTGATGTTCTGCTTAAGAATGTCGTGAAGCATTCAGCAAAGGTCAAAGAAGTACTTTAGGGCTGAAAAAAAATGTCCTGTTTAAGTGTAAAAGTGTGGAATGATTGCAAACCGACATCAATACGAGACTTGGACGTAGATCATTTACCTCCGTTTCACAATATGAAATAAATCCTGAACTGAACCATGCCGATGATTAGTAATGTGATATGCACTGTTGAAATGAGCCTCGCTAAGTCTCAGCTTAAACACGAGAGCTCTTGTCCTTTTCCTGAGGCTTTGTGCTTCATTCTTTGCAGGGGAATGATGTGACATTTCCCCTCTGCCCAGTCTCTCCCTGTTGTCACTGGAGTATTTTACAGCAGGCTGTAAAGATGAAATGTGGGGGCTGTTAGGGCTCTTTCTTCAACACTACTATAGTGACCTCTTGACTAAACTACCACAGAGGAAATGCTGGTGATGGGACGAAAAAGTCTGTTTGTAATCCCCTACTTCTCAACATCTGATACGTGCTTGGAGCTGTGTGTTAAAGTTAGGAAATGTAGAGGCTTCACATTATCCACCTGTGTTCTGGCCTCAGCTCTCATTTCTTAAAACTGGCCACAGGGTCAGACATGCCAAAAGTGCCCCGGCTCCTTTTTATTATCTACCTACCTCCTACTTGCTTTCATTCTGCTATCCTCTCTTTGTCTGAGAATTACAACCTATTGTGCAGTTCTAGCTAGAAACACTGACAAAAATCAGATGACAGATAAACACAAATATGGTAGTAAGATGAAAAACAGTTTGAAGGTGAAAGTGGGTTAAAGAAATATCGGAAACGATTTGCATTGCGAGATGCACCTCATGTAAATAAGGAGATTTGCAATCCAAATTTGGTAACAACGTCCAAGACAGCTTCCCACATGGCTGGAAAAAATCCATCTCATGATGCAGCTTTCTGTGATCTAACAAATCAGACATTGCGGTGGGATAACCTCCTCTTCTGCGGTTACGTTCACAACATGTGCGCACGACAGCACGCATGTGGGTGGACGCATGCACAAATACTTGACCTTGCGCAGACATGCCATAAATGCCATCCCTCATCTTTTCACAATGAAGTGGCCCCTTTGGCTCCCATAGTGCTGCTGATGGGTGAACCCTTTCAAGGAAGAAGCCTGAAAAAAGTTGCAGCTTCATCCGTAAGTGACAGAAATCCCTCTGTTGGGAAACAAGTGGAGCTATGAGCTGTCACTGAGCTGGAAAAGCCGCTAACTGCATCCGATGCCAAGAAAACAGCCAAATCCAAACGATGAAGATATCCTTGTTGAATCGCCTGTTGGACATAATACACTCCTAATATGCAGGGAAAGCATTCCTCGATCCTCTGTACGTATCCTCCTCATAAATCTTCAGGATTCCCATCCAGTTCAAGTAAAAACAAATCTGTCCAGTGCCACTTCAAAGCATTGCTGCATTATGAGTTTACAACCATGACTTAGGGAAATGTTTTGGAGGCTTCGGGCCGAGCAGGAGGGGGTGTTCGGTTTCTTATGGCCCGGCAGTCCGAGCCAAGCCACTGTTCTGGACGTCTCGATGAACTGACTCACGAACGAGTGCGGCGCCCTGAAAATACACAAGTTTGACAGTTGCGCTTGGAGTGTGACTGATGGATAGAAAGGGCTTCCTAGACACCCAGAGCCACTGTGTCCCCTCACATTCCCGGGACGAGAGATGGAGATTTGCTTACACAAACTCTTCAAGCGTGTTTGCGTCCTTGTGATGACAGGGATAAATGCTCTCGTTGGGTACCACCAATGAAATATTCAGAGGCAAATGTCTGAGCAGGTTCCCTTGCGCTCAAACCTTTTGCACTCACAAAGACAGCGACCTAGTTCTAAATTATTCACAGAGTCAAGTGCTTTGTCTAGGAAGTTCAAAGCTCACTCAAACAACAGAGTTTTGAAGGTACCACTCGATAGCATAGTTTACAATTACAAACAAAAATAAGATGAGTGCCAAAAAGATTGTGAGTCACTGCTTAGGACGTTGGGGTGAATCTACTGGAGCACAAAGGGAGATTGATTTATAATGAAAAAATCAGAAGGAAGAGTTGTCATCCTTCCAGGCAGTCACAGTTAAAGCTTGGTTGGAAAACTTCTAAACACATCAACAAAAGAAGGCGTCGTTAGAAGAATGTTTGAGAGACTGGGTCCTATTTTTGACAGTTCTTCAGCATGATGTCCCAACCAGGAAGTTACAGGTCATGAATGCTTCAGGCTTTGTACAGGCGACGGAAACAAAATGCACCGCAATGACTGGTTATTGTTATTTTTGGACAAAGTCAGGTTCCTTGTTCCTCCACCAGGATGAGAGAGGAGGTGGAGGTATATTTTCCACTGCTGTGTCTTGGTCTGTCACCAAGATTATGCAAAAACTACCAGGCATGGTGGTTTTTTAATGTATCTGGATCACTTTTGTTAAAATTGAGGGTTAGGGCATTGGGCATCACTCTCTGAATGCCCTTTTAAATTCCTCTCATTTATACTCTTTGTGCTAACCTGAATTTGCCAGCTTTGGGCAGCAACTTCATATCTTCATATTCTATTGTAACTCATGGGGAGACAGCAAATAAGTTGATTTACCAAGCAAGTAAAACAATGATGAATCTAAGAGGTCATGAGCTGATTTACAATACACAAAAATACTGTTAAATACTGGATGGTTTAGTCTTTGAGCCCTCCAAAATGCTAGCACTATTTTGCATTAAAGGATCACTATACAAAAATAAATGTACTATTCACGTTGTATTTAAACATATTAAAACTTTTTTCTTGACATAATATGGCCACAAGTCCATCAACCTTTGAACTAAACTCCCAGACAGTGTTTTCAGTCCTATAAATTGCTTTAATAACAAGTCAGACATAGTGAACTCTATCAATGGGTTGCACTAGTTGACTTGCAGCCTACCTGCAGTAGTTGTGGCTGCCCAGACCTCCTTCTCCATTGGGGTATTTGAGGGTGTTGTAAGGGTGCTGGAAGGTCTCGTTCCAGAAGAGGCAGGGTTTACCACCATGCAGGCTGGTCTGGTTCTGGAAACCCCTGTAGTCTTCTCCGTTTGCAGTGTAACACTCTGGAAAGATGGGAGGAAACAGGAAAAAAAGAGAGGGTAAATTTATAAATCAAAGTCTGGGGTTTGCAATAAGGGATTAGAAATCTATTAAGATGAAAATCAAAAGCTTGGAGAAAACTTTTAAAGCAGGCATGTAAAACTCAGCCACATATGTGACCTGCTTTATTGAGAATCTGGATTCTGCGGATTACTCTCGTGCTGTTATAAATCTTTTAATGTGCTTGGAATGATTGTAGGCGATAAGTTTGGAATAATTGTGTTCTTCGCCCAGGCACCATGTATTTGAACTATGGCCAAAAGTGTTAAAGCGAGATCAATGACAGTACTGTTTCAATTAATGCTAACACATGAGCATGAGGGGGAGAAAAACAGAGCTGCACAGATATATAGCAAAAGCAAATATGGCTTGGATTTCCAGGAAGTGTATAACAACCATATGGCCGAGGCAGAGAGAGTGAGAAACAGAGAGGTTCCCTGGGTAAAACAAGGGCTGGTGGAAGGCTTTTCTTCTCTGAAAGAGGGAATTCAAATAAACAATGACTGATGGAAGGATGATGAGCCATCAACGCTCATCGCCCTGAGCCTCGAGGGGGCTCCTGTCAAGAGAGTTTTAACAGCTTGAACTGGATTCCTCTTTTGATTGCATTACAATGGAAAATATTAATTTACTATGTGACTGTTATGATTACTCATGCTGCAGGTGCTCATAATTGCCATGACTGACAGAGCAGGATGCCTGTTTAGTGTAACCATAGGAGATTAAAAAACAGCCAGCGTGTGACATTAACTTGTATGCAAAGAGTAGATGCATAAGGGCAACAGTTTGAAGTTCTGATATATGTTTTGTAGATGCATTCCAAAATGTCAAGAAAGAGCACGTGGAACTATTACAATTTCACATCTTGCCTGTCAATCAAACTTTAATAAGGTAAAAACAATGCCTGCTTGTTTGGATCGTCTCCATGGGTTCTTGTTGCTATGTATGTGGTTAGCCAATGACCGGCCCCTTTTATCAAGTCAAGCTGTCTGGGCTAGAGTATGAGCTAATGCATTGCAATATGACAGCCATTATACCCCTTGGTGAGCCAGCTGTGCTCCAAGGCTCTTTCTTATTCTCTTTCGAATCCAAGGGATCCCAACTTCCTCTCTCATGCCTTATCATCTGTTCTCCTCCCTCACCATCTTCTGCTCTTTTCTCCTCTGCGCCCTTTGCCTGTTCTGTCATTCCCTTTCAACTCATATAGACAAACATTTCTTTGGGGATTCCTTAGCTTGGGTGCTTTGTAATGCCAGGTCCATTCTTAACTGGCTCTTTGAAGTTGTTTCATGGATCTTTAAGAGCTGGATGACAGTTAAAAGACATCATAAATGGTTGTTTTCTTATTTGTGGGAGATCAGTGAACTCCCAAGCCAAATTTCTGTGTTATTAGAAGATGTGAATGAATGTAGAATTATACTGCCTAAACAAGAAATAAATGTTGTGAAAGTTTTATGTGCTTAGTAATTAGCTTCCCATACTTCGGACCATGCTGTGCAATATTTACAGCAGTTAGCTTGCACGCAAACACGCATTCCAGCTTCTTGCATTCACCACAAAAGTAGTGCTAACACTTAATTTTAGAGTAAATCAGAGGCCCCGACTGTTCTCAGTGTGACAGCCAAAGTTGCTTTTAATTAGTTGTTTCGGCGGTGCTGCTCAGTCAAGCTTGTCAGACATCCATCGTCTGGCTGACAGGAGTTCAGCAGCAGCAAGGACCTGCAGGGTGTCAGGTTCCTGCAATTATGATGCCACTCTATTGTCTGTAAATGGCTCCGCACTCTCTTAGCAAATTAATACTGCCTCGGCATGCAAGGATATCAACCACCAGGTCGTAAATCCACCTGAGAGTGGCTGAGGCAGAACACGACTCCATAAAATTAGAAAAACAGCTTAATGGTGTTACAACAGGGGTCATGCTCTTGGCACCCGTACATAAGGGAGCGATAAGAGGGGTGGAGGAAACAACTTATGATCGCGCTGACACCCAGAGGACAGGAGAGGCAGGTTAAATAATGCTCACTTCTCTGGTCTCAATTGATGCACCTGTAAGCAGATGCAACTGAGAGAGCAGCGACTAGAAGAGTTTGCACATAAGAGGGTGTTCTTTAATCAACATTAGTGCCAGTTGCCGTGGTACAGTTCAACAGCGACGGTATTTCGAAATGCATTACACAGTGTAATATATACAAACTTGAGAAGAGGGGGAAAAATTTGATGAATTTTCATTGTATTTACATTTGTCTGGATGCTGGCAGCCACGGCAATAGAAAGAAAGACAAGGAAACACTGCTGTGGAGAGTCTGGCAGTGGCACAAGCGCAATTATGAGTCACTGCTCCCCAAAAGCAATCACGTCTGTTACTGCCCCAGTCAAAGAGGATAACATCAAGCAGGGATGGGGCAACCGACTGCATCCCAAATGAGCTCACGTCCTTCAAGTATCGTCTCCCCCAAAAGAGTGGGCATTAAAATGACTGAACTTGGCTGCATGCAGCTCTGCTCAATGCACTGTATCAAAAAGGAAAGGGCCAAATGACTTTGTAAATGTCTTCTCTGCCTGTTCTCCTCCTTCAGGAAACTTTGCTCTTGAGTTTCAGGATGAAGCATGGCTTGTCTGCACATGGTCTGCTTGGAACGGGCTGCTGCTGGCAATCATCCCGCCCTGCTGCGGCCAAGCTAGCTTTCCACGACGAGATGGTAAATATGGCAACGTTTTGCCACCGTTAGGGAGATGAGGGGGGTGTTCCATGTGGTTTCAAGGCACCATTTGCTTGTGGTGGGAATGGGAAGTAGCAGATCTGCAAGGACTCAGAGATAAGTGAGGCCATCGTAAAGATGAATGGACCATTTAAAAGCCCTGCGGATGCCCACACATCTATCAAGCCAGAGAGAAAAGGCCAATTTTACATCGGAGTGGTGTGGATATGAGCATTTTATCCTTGTCCTGGAGGAAAATGAAGAGCTCATCCACTGATTGGACCGTCACCACTTCAGACCCACTCCCTTCCAAACATGCCCGGCCCCTTCCTCACACCCCTTTCCTTGTCACCAAGCAACTGTTGCACTCTCGTCACATGGGCCTCGGCTTTCTTGTGGTTTCATCATAGGCCGTGATGGGAAACAGAACCACCACCGCATGAGAGACAGAAAGAAGGGGGGGGGAAAGCCTCCTATAAAATACATGCAGACCTACAAATAGAAAAAGTCCGGGAAAGGGAAGAGGAGGACTCGCCCTTGACCAAGCCCTGCATTCACAAAATACAGCACCACCCCAGCAACGAGAGGGGAAAAAAAGGAAAACAGCAAAGGATCGCTGAGAGAGAGCTAATCGCCCTGTTATTATATTTGTTAGGATTTGTGGCTAATGACTTCCACATTGCAACTTCAAATGCACTTGATGCTCCGAGCAGAGAGGGGCCAGAGAGAAAGAAAGAGTTTGGGGCTTTGGTCATGTGATCTCAAGAGCACAAACAAACAAGCTCACAAACAAATAGTTTCTCTGAAACACACTGCCAGGTCACACAAGAGCACTTATTTGTTGTGTTTGCTACGAGGGATGAAAAGCAGCGATAATTACAGACAACTGCTTCCTCACAGAGGGCTGACATAAAGAGCTTCCTTCCATCTTTATTATATGCTTTGGGCTCTGGGGACAGCGAAGCAGGCTTAGTGCATGAGCAATATTTCCACTATAATAAAATTACACAAAATGAGTTTATGAGAGAACCATGCATGAACAGTATTACGCACAAAAGCTCATTTGTACACAACAGAAAATTAGAAGTTGCACACTGATACATTCAACATTTAAGAGACGCTCCAAAGGATAAAAACAAAAATGACACAAATGGCAGATTATTAATACACAAACAGCTTCCCTTCCACAGCGTACTGGTAGCCATTACTGTTGTGGGTCTCATTAATGTCAGTGTAGTACGAACACAGGCCAAGGCCAGGCCAAACCAGGCCAGATGTAGCGGGTTACAGAGTTCTTTTCTGAGAGGGGGGAGAGACGCAGCTGGCTGTAACACATGTCTGGTTCCCCTTTTCTCCAATAGCATCTATTTCCACATCAAAACCTCATCGGACTTCAGACGATCACAGCAAGACTGCTTCACATTTACTGTGCAGGATTCACAGATAGCCACACACTCGGTGAGGCTCCGTTAATGAAGTTGCTTGAGAGACTTCTCAGAGGGAGGGGGGCAGCCGCTCAGCAGTTAATGGACCACACCTCGCCTCCCCGCTTCTCTGATCTCTCTTATAAGAGGGGTTTTAAAAGCACCCTCATGTGGGAAGGTCAATGAAAGTGCAAAGGAAAAAGCACTGGTGCTTCCCAAGTGATGAGGAAAGATGCCTTTAAGTAGTTAAATTTGCAGACAATGACTCCTCAACAGGGTTTTACAGTCCCCGCTTTCATTTCATGCCTTTTGTCATAGGTTGTAGCCCCAGATAACCAGGCCATAAACCAAGACCTCATTCAGTCCCAAAATAGCCTCCATCATCACCATTCTTCCTGCAAAAAACCCTCCGCTGCACCACCCCCCGAATTCACTACCACAGTAGCCACAGACCCACAGGACTCCCTGCCAAAGTTGCTGGGTAGCACCTATAAAACACGGCCCCATCTCGTTTTTGTGCGGCCTCTATTATTTAGCTCCGTAATGGAAAGAGTCTAATCTGCCAGTGGTGGGCTAAAAGCGCTGCCAAAATCCCCTCTGTTTGAAGTTGCTTGTTGCAAAAATGGAAAGCATAAAAGGTTGTTTTTCTTGCCACAAGCTGCGTGCTGGCCCTAAAATTATGTACCGAGTCATTCTGAAAAATTAATCAGCAAACACACTGAAGCACATAAAAACATCCACCTTTGCAGGATTTCCCGTAGTGGCTAAAAATGATAACTGACAAAACACAACACAGACGGAGAAGGTTAGTTTTGGCTCCGAGAATGGACAAGGATGGACCGAGGTGGGATGATTCTGAGTTTTCGCTTGGCAGACATTCAGGGAGTGACTGATGGGCTGCAGACTCTGACAATGACGTAAAGGACATTCAGAGATTCGCTGAAACCCTGAGGGGAAAAAGCCGCTGGCAAAAAACCTCGACATCCGGGACCCGTCAGAAAGCCCGACATGGGGGTGGATGGGGATGTTTTGTTCATTTGCCTCCCACTGGCATCTCCTTCCAATTTCTTCAAAACATTCTCTACATGTGCCAAAAAGTAGGCCAGATTTCAAAACATTAAAAGCTTCTTCACCTCTAACAGTGTCCTTGTTTCACATAGTTTCTCCTACACCAACTCAAAATCACGTCCCTCTACTTAAGAAGACAGGGGTTGCAGGGCTAAACAAATAGAGGAGGAAATCTCCCGCATACTCAACCTGCTCAAAACCAAATCTGACACCAGAGTAAACAGGACCTGTGCAATCGGGAGACTATAAGTGAGGGTACAGGGGAGGTAGAGAAGCTGAGAGCATTACCCAAGGTGCACAATTAGGCAGCCTGGGATTGATTCATCTTAAATTAAACCAAACTGAAAATTAGAGGAGAGCATTGAGACTGCAGCAAAGATTGTGAAAGACCGAGTGACGGCAGGGGAAGCAAAATTAAGCAGAAAAGAAAAGAAGAGAGGCAAACAGAGCGAGTCAGGGTGGGACAAAGACCGTTTTTATGATACCGCAGATTGTTAACCCAGGCTCTAATTTTCTCCTTTTTGTACATAGCACCAGTGAAGTGAGCACTTGGTTTATTTCGCATTTCCCTGTGTTATAGACAGGGCCGACAAAGCCCAGGCTTGTAAAATTAACAGCACACACAGACCCCAATGCCAGGGGTTGAGCTTGGAGGTACAGATCTCATTCCAGAGGAGCTCTGTGGTGCAGCTGCATGATGGGGCCCTTTACCAACAAACAAACAAGCGATGCTGGGCCTAAGGGAGAGAAAATATGTCTTGCTAATGCATGTCATCCCCATATGGGCTCATCATCGCATGCAGCCTTTGATAACCAGAGGATCTATGGCTGGTGATACGAGTCATGATGGCTCACTGTTGCTAATGGCCGTGTAAGCCTCAACCATGGGGGTGTTTTAAGCTCGCTCTTCTTTTTTGTTTTGCCTGCAAATGGATGGTAAAACGATCCCTCAGTCAACTTGTACTGTCAGATGCCCCGATAAACACATGCAGTGACAAAACACGCATTAATCAGCACTCCTACCCTCATCATTCCAGCCCCCCCGCCCTTCATACCCATGCTTTGCCCCAGATGCACTTACAATAAGAATGAAAGGGAGCAATTTTCATCAGTAGAGCAGCCGCAGTATTTTAAGATGGATCCGAAGTGGAGGGAAGGAAGGGGACACACACACAAACACACACAGGCTCCTTTGTTCCCTCAGTGGTGGGACCAGTGTCACTGTGGTGATGCCATTCTCACCCACTCATCTCTGCACTGTAGATACATCGCCCACTGAGGGTGTGTGTGAGCTAACATGTTTGTGCGTTTGAGTGCACACGTCTGTCAGTTGGCCTGACTCCTCTCTTCACAATAGACCGGCCTTTTCAAAAGCACCAATCAATTTTGCGGTAACCTTGTGTAAGCTGTGCGGCCTTGCTCACCCGCTTTGTGTTGCTCCTGCATTAACATTTGGATTGCCGCATGGTGTTGTACCTCAGATTCGCCCCGGAAAGTTAAGCCACCAGAAAGCCAGATAGCACCTCAAGGAAAGGTGAGCCACGGCCGAGTAAGAGAAGGGCTGCCGCTAAACACACCTGTTTTCGATTGTCCTGTTTGTGCTCAGGTTTAGCTGGTATCTGAGGAATGTAAATTATATGTGGTTTGGTTGGAGCTGAAGTTCTGTCAGTGCTGTTGCAACCATTACAGGCTCCCTCTCACCCCCCGCCCCCCCAAACACACACTCTCTCAGAGGTCCTGTGTGATTACAGGGTTCAGGGAAGATGAGGTCTGACTAGAATAAATAAAGGTCTCAGGTTTAAGGGGAGGCATCGATGCGACCTGCTCTGCTAATGTAAAAAAAAAAAAAACACAACAAAATCAAACAAAACAACAGAGATCAAAAGCTCAGTCCATTTCCCTTGTTTATTCTGAAAAGACATCATTATCAACAGAATGATGACTCATCGCTTTCAGAGCGAATCGAGAAGCTGCAGCTCGTCACAGTCAGTATTCCTTTTAATCACTTCTGAGAATGTGATGTCAGTAAACTGCACACCGCTCATGTGTGACTCCTTTTAGTGGCTTTCGAGGGCACAGATGTTGCTGAACATCTTTTTTTTTTTTTTTTTGCAGAACTTCCAAACACTATCCTACATTGTTCTAACAGACATTTGCTGCCGCTTGGAAGAGAGTTTTATATACTTTGCTCTACTGTTTTGATTAGTTATTTCCTGTTGTGGAGATTCTTCCCGCCAGCAGTCATAACTGACATCGACATTTTAATTTGGGGAATGAGTGCATCAGTTGTAGCTAAAGGAGCGGGGTTGGATGATTTATCTCTGATTCTAGCTCCAAATGTAAACAGGTGATTTTTTTGTCTTTTTTTAATAAAATCTTGTTTACAATATCATATGTTCAAGATGTCATTAATTAAGGAGAGTTATACAGGAAATAGGGAACAGGTTGTCAACAAAACATGTTTTACTTTGAAGTTTTTTTGATCACTTGAGTTAAGACATTTTGTGAGCCTTTAAAGTTTTATCACATTTGCGCAACAGTTTTATTCATTCCTTGGGTTTGAGGTTTCTTGCTGCTTGCATCATTATCAATTAATCTGCTTATTATTTCCTGAAGATATTGATTTATTCCAGTTTATAAAGAATCCCCATGAGAAGTCCAAGTTAATTACTTCAGATGTCCTGACAACATCACATTGTTATCAAAGCAGTTTGCTTCATTGTTGTGTGAATTGACGTAACTGGAAAAGTAAAAAACAAAGTGCGAAATCTGTCAGTCTGTCCTGATATTCTCTAAGACGCCACACAAGCCTGGGGATCCTGAACTTTAAAGGCAGCTCTGAGGCCCCTTTTCAGTAATTGTTCCTCTCAGAAATGGAAGAACATGGTTACTGGAAATTGGGCTTAAGTTGATCAAGTGTCGGGGAGAAGCTTAGAGCCATGTGTTGTGATTAAATGTAACTAAATCAGACAAACGCTGGATTTCACTCATACTGTGGGCAGTGCAGGGAATTAGACAGACTGAGGGAGGGAGGAGACTTTGCTCAAGGTAGGTCAGCCTCGACAAAAATGGCAATAATGTACATTGAAAGGTTTGAGCAACTTCTTGCTCGCAGTAGTGGATTAACAGACTCCATGTGTGGAGCACAAACATGCACCCATCTGCATCCAATGAATCTCCAGCATGCTCATTTGGAGAGAGTGGTAAACACATCAGAAAAAGGCCCCAGCGTGTTTGTTTTGTCTATCTTTGTAAACTACAGATGGAGGCACTGGTTTGTTCCCTCAGCATTCTTTGGTGTGTTTAGATTTTTTACACTTTAAATCAATTTACATTGTGGAGAAAATCTCTTGCAAGTCAACACATTCTGCCTTAATCTCTGACTGCACTCAATCACGTAGTGTTGTTGTTTGAACAATCTGCAAACATCATCACCAAATTCATTTCAATTTGCAGACGGATTCTTGTTTCTCGTAACAAGTTTTTGTCTTTTAATTATCTTGCCTGAGTGACCTGGTCAGGGCACTACGAGAGCTCATTTCCACTGTTGGAAATCACAAAAGGTTGTCAGATAAACCGCAACTGAGCAAACTTCCAAGGACACAATAACAACAGCAACAATAGGCTGCTACAGAAGGGACCACTGCGTTCAACATCAGACCCCTTTTAAACAGCCACGTCTCCAGTTCCTGATCTTGACTGTGAAAGCGATCCTTTTTCATTGTGGTCTGTGCGGCTGTGGGAAGAGCAGCAGTACTGGGAACCAGATGGCTCTGGTAAAAGACAGGGGGCATCCCACCGGCCTCCCTGAGAAAGGGATCCATTACGGAGGATCTATTGAGGGCCAGTAGATTCTGTTTCATGGCATCGGCCAAGTGTGACCACCCCTCGGTTGGTGTGGGTCGAGGGCTGGTGCCACGTAGGCTGCTGCAGACCCGACCCGTTTTGTGTTCACCTCTGAGAGCTGTATTCACCTTCGATGTTGGACAGACAACTAAATCAGGGCCTCTTGGCGACTTGGGTTACATCTCTTTTGACTTCAAGCCTCTTTCAAAGGGCCTCGCTTTGCAATGGGATACGAGTAGCTCCGCAGCATCAGGAACAATGGCTGTTTGTGAAAACGGTTGACTGAGATGTTCCTCTGCATTCGTAAAGTGAAGTCCATGAACTGTTTAATCTCAGTTCACTATCGCCAGAGAATCGCAGCTCCAGTTAATGGACGCTTATTTCCATATTCTTTTCAAAAAGCGACCACACTGAAACATGCAGTCCGACCTCCGTTCTGCGCTCTCTGATCTACTGCACATTTCCTTGTCACGGCTTCTTAGCTCTGTCCGCTGCTGGCTTTGTTCCTTTGTTTGCTGTCCACTTAGCTACGTCTGCTCCCTTCACTTGTCCAAATGTTTGCTCTGTCCACTTAGCCATGTCCACTTGCTTGGCCTTGTCAAGTCAGTACTGTCTGTGGGCGTTTCCTGCAAGGAGGAAAGGAGACAATTTGCCTCTTCGGCCACAAACTGCTACAGCTGGACACAAACCAGACCCCGAGGCTCAGCAGCGAAATTACTCTCCATTTATTTAAAGTGGTTGCCATTACTCTACCGCAGTAGAGCACAGACCTCAGTGGCCCTGGCCCAACCATAACTGGAGTATAAAAAGAACTAAAGTTCGACGGACAGGTCATGTCTCACACAGTAGCAATTCAATATCCTCCCGTTATGTTCTTGGTTACGCTTCTCAAAACTCTGAATTGCATGTGACACCACAAAAATACATGGTTGCTTTGAAACTAGTCTGTGAAGATTTTTGTAAAAACACCCAGCCAATCTCTGGCGAGATATTTGGAACATGTTACATGTCTGAATCAAAGAAAGAATAACAGCTAATTTACCTTAATCATACTATGTCAAAAGCTTTATTAATAGTACGTTCGAAAAGAGAACTACAGAGACAGGAAGCCAGTATGGTTTGGGGCCTGTACCAAAACAAATCAAAATAAAGTTTAATCTTTTTTTTTTCTTGGTTTCCCTTGAAATGCAGAAACAATACATCAGCCAGTGAATGCTGGTAGGAAACAGCAAAGCTGCACTTCCCGTTATCAGCACACCCAGAGCTGATAACACTCACTTCACGATGTTAGAAAAAAATCCAGCTTTGAGGCAGAAAGTTCTATTTTGTGTAATGTTTTCATGCATCAGTCACTTCCTCCCGAGGGCCTTAAAATCTCCTATAAAATTCCATTCTCTGTGAACGGAGTTTTGATAATGAAAACAATTGTTTGTTTGAGAGTTAATAGAATTCATAGAAGAACATAAGGCTCCATGGTATTTCATTACTGTTCTCTGAGTATTTGATTTACCCTCCTGCCCTGGAGTGTGTTCCAGCTGATGGGCTCTGACTGCTGCCGAGAGCACCAGCAAAGCTCAGAGAGAATGTCATCCGGCACTGACTGGAGTGGGTCTCCTCATGCATACGCAAATGTCAAGGTACACAAGCGGCCAGGGAACACGGCTCATGCATAATAGTATTAAAATGGGAAGAGAGAGGTGAATCGGTTGTAAGAGAGGAAGTAAGAAAACTTGGGGAACAGTCGAGATAGTTTGAGACAAACTGTTGTGAGAGAATCAGTAAGTGTATTACTGTGCTCCATTCACAACCAACATGTCACAGTCATTCAGAAAAACACTCCGACTAGTCGTGACTGACCTTTGAGCAACAAAACCTCACAAACCAGTATTCTGACCACATGAGTGCATTCTCCCACCTAAACATTGTTTATCTCTTTCAAGCCCTGACAGTTGTGTACAGCCGGCAGCAGCTTGACAGCTTAATTCCAGGTTGTCTCACAGGACCGCCTCCGTGGATCAGGCACCGAAGTGACACGCTCAACCTTGCAGCACTTTGTTTGGGGACGCCCTGTGCTTTACACGACTATCGCATCCGTTATGCCTCGTCACCTGCGAGGGGTGTCGATCCATGCACCACCATCGCCATCATGGATCCTGAAGCTGGAACTGGCCGGGCTGCTTTGCATGCCGGGTCGCCCGCCCAACCGCCCAAGCAGGTGGTGATTTGCACAAGGTGAGAGAAATGAAATGAAAGAGTGGCACTCAGCGGAAGTTTAAAAAGAGAAACGGAGAGAGCGGGGAACAACACAGGGAGAGGTACTTCGATCAAACGAGCGTAAGCCTTTGAACACGACAGGACGAGAATCACAGTGGCACGATAATAAGCATGATTGTGTTTATAATAACTAGGTCTGTTTCTCCGTCTTAGTGGTTGGTGGCTTTATGGGCGGTCCAGTCCCTTGGCATGGTAGAACAAGGGCGTTGCCCACAACTTGACCTTCGCAGGGCACCACCCAGGGGTCAACAGGAAGTAAATGGGCAGCAGCTTGACATAGAAGCACACATTTCTGAACTGGAAGGGTTTTTTTCTCTTTAGTTCCCAACTATGAGCCAGATTCAACTTACTTTTAGCCAAGTAAATGAGGAAATTCTTCAAAACTTTGGCCTGTCTTCACAAGTCAAGACATGCTGAGTATCATGAGAGTTGGGATATGCAAAAAGAAAAATACTCTGGTCTATTTTCTTCCATTCTAGACAAGTCTGGCTTCTCAATGAATGTAAATTTCCTGGTCTTCTCATCTATCATCATCACTTCATAGTAAGGCTGCCACTCACAACATTTTTTCTATTGATTATTCTGACTATTTCACTGACTTTTCAGTTATTCTCAAGGATATTTTTCTCCAAATTCTTAAATAATGCTGCACAGTAAAAAAGGTAAAGAAACATTTACATACTAAAGTGCAAAACTGTGGTGTGGAACTGAAATGTCAAAATTAAAATACATAAAAAGGGCTTATCATTTAAGTTAGTAGTGCATCTCCAAAACAAATCCAAGTTTCTATTCAACCCTTTGTACAAAGTGAAAAACTTCAGTCAGTATATTCAACCAAGTGCAGGATGGACAAGAACAGAACAGCTAAAGCAACTCATTTTCTCATTAACGTTGTCTTTAATTTATGTGTCTGGTGACTTTGCCAGACAACGGTGCAGGTTTAAACCCGAGATTTTAATGGTGCAGAGCAATGGCTTGGAAGTGTCGGTGCAATGGATCATGCTTCAATCACTCTTTGAAACTCATTCCATCTTCTGACCACTGAAACAAAAACTTATGAATGGGAAAATAAATGAGATACACCATAAATGGGCAACAGCTTCATAGGGAATTAGGCTGTATTAAAATACAATATATGTGAGCACAGAGAGCAGGAGTGAAGTAAACAGTACCTACATGTTTCTGTCCAGGTTTTCGTGCTTATTGTTATTGCAAAGCCTTGTGGAACATTCACTTTCCAATTCACTGCCCGTATTATATGAACAAGTGACAAATAAAAACTTTTGAATCTACTCTTGAAGCCTTGGTTCCTTAAAAACCGAGTTCAATTTTGCCCCCGCCATCGTCTTAGTCGAAGCGCTGACAGCAGCTGACCAAAGATTGCAGACAAAACAGACAGTATTAAGAAACCAACACTTAGACAGTGATACTGAGGAAAAGCCTTCGTTGTAATGAAAGGCATAGGTTAAAAAATACTGAAAATATTGAAGTTGGCACCCTGTAGCACCACATTATGTAACAATGGTGCATTATGTAAAAATGTATTAAACTTTCACCTCATTGTGTAATAACACCACATTTTGTAATAAAATTCTTGAACGCAGTATGTAATAAACTTTGCCGCATTTTGTAATAAGTTGTTACATAATGCATCAGTCATTACAATGTCACAATCAATTAAAGTCATGTTGTTCTGATGGCATAATGTTTTTTATAATTAAGACATCCTTTTTGGTGGTTTATTACATAATGCACCAGATTATTACATTTTCTTCATAAAAAAAAAGTGCAACACCCACATTTTGTAATAACTGATGCAATATGTAACAACTTATTATAAAATGTGGCAAAGTTTATTACATATTGCGTTCAAGAATTTTACCACTAAATGCAGCAGATTATTACAAAATGCAGCATTATTACACAATAAGCGGAAAATACATGACATTATTACATAATGTTATTATATAATTTGGTGCTACACACCATTTTATTGCATCATCAATTGTGCCATCCAGTTGAAGCTGTTTTACTACATAGCTACTGTGAGCTGCTGTCACTGTTAGTAGCTCTGAAATCTACCTTGTTGTCAAAAAAGTACCAAACTAACAGACCAGATAATTTGGTGCTGCTCAGAGGAAGAAGATCTCCTTTTGGGAAAGAGCTGATTTTATGTGAGATTTAAAGGGAGGCTCCAACTAGCATTTTAATTATGAAATAATCTGGTTTGGTACAACAGTTCAGTATATACCAGGTCAGAAGAAAGTGAAATTATCTTTCACATTTTGCTGTTTTTGTCCAGTCAACAGCCCTAAATGCAAGAATCTTGAGTTTCTAATGATATAAGACTGCAAGAAGCAACAGAGAGATTCATCATTTTTGCTTGATAAAGTAATAACTTAACTACCAAAACTGCAACTGTTATTAATTTTCTTTCAGTGTCTCTCTCAGTGCCCATATTTTAAGCATGTTTTAAGGCAATATGATCCCAAGTTTTCCTACCATGCAGTGCCGGCAGCACAGTTGTACTTGTTACTCCTTCATTGTGCGCAAACTAGCATTTTAGCATTTCAGTTAACAGTTCCAGTGCCAGTCGAAGGTAATGTGTGTAGTTGGGTTTTTTAGTGTGTTTTGTTTTCTTGCTAAACTTTTCCTCTTGGGGCATTCCATTGAAGATTTATGAGGCCTCCATATGGGCTGGTGTGCGACTCATTATGCATGGATGCAACACAAAGAGGAGACAGGCTGACTGGGTTTGCCATGAAAACAGCCAGGACGCAATGACTGGACCTGTGAGTAACCTGCGGGACCTTTGAAGGAGTGCAAAGTTTTATGGAGTGTGTGGAAGTTTTAGAGAGATTAGCCCACTTGTCAGCTTACTCATCATTCCAGTGAGTGATGAGAGAACAGACAGCGAAAAGCAGCCACGTGTACCCCCGGTAGATTATTCTGTCCTGTGATTGATGCAGACATCTTTGCATGTCCTTGACTCAAAGGCAAAGGACTCACATTATCTCAAAAGTCAGACAAGAGAATAACAGCCCTTACTCAACTTTCCTCTTAGCAAGAGAGTAATCCATTCATCCAAACTGTTTTAGTGGCATATATGAAGATACTGGTCAAAACTCAATCCAGTGGAGTCGGAATATTGTCAAAAAATCTAAATATTGAAATGCAAGTATTTGTTCTCAGCAGCTGCTAAGTCGGCAGATAACGCCTGTCAGGTCACGAGTTTAGGTTAGTTTGCAAAAGTCCCATAAAAATAGATGTCATGTCTTAACATAAGTTGAAGAAGTTTTTTGCCCAGTGAATGTGTACAGTTTATAACACTGTATGTTATGTCTGCTTCTGTATTGCCAACTAGATGAAAATTGGCTCAATATGTTAATCATGGCTGAATAAATGATCAAAATATTATTGAAATCACAAGATGGACAAGTGAAATATCTAAATCATAGGAGCTGCAATTGTTTTTATAAAAGTTAAAATGTGCTGCAGCATATGTTATTATAAATGATGCTACAGAGACGTCCTAGGCTCCAGACGGAAGGGAACGTTTTTATATTTTTATTTTATTTTATTTTTTGGGAGAGAAAAAAGACGATAAACTAGACCAGACCATCAATATTAACATTTCTACTGAAATCATGAATGATATGATAATAGCAATGTCTGTTACATAATCACAATGTATTATTTTTTTCATTTTCTTCCTCCTGAATGTTAATTACACTGTAGGAGAGACCTGATATAATATGGAATAAAACACGAGCACATGCAGGTTGTTGTATTGGCCAAAAATGGGTTAAGGAAATATCAGCATATCCTATGTCATGCATCCCTGCTGCTAATCTTTCTAAATAAACAGATTATGTTGCACACGATAAATCCGAAAACAAAACCACAATTTCTTGCTCTTCTTCATGCTCCGAGTGTGGCTCAAATAGACTAACTGATTATTTTTTTCAGTGTTGCTTTAGTCGCTACATATCAGTGGCACTGATCATGTGATGGTGGGAGGGCTACAGCCAAGACATTCAAGTCGCTAAGTCAGGTAGCGGTTGAGTAAAAATCAATTCAGTGTATAGAAATTGCATGCAAAACACAGTCCTCACCTGTTATTGGCAACTTCGCCTGATATACAATACAGTGATCACTTAACACAGGTATAGCTGCAAACATGGCCCCATCTTTTGAAGAATTTATCCCTAAACAATTCACCTGAATAAACACAAAAGCACTAGTACATCTAACACTATTGGATTACCAAACTTTCAGCCTTACTACTAGTCACCTGTCACTCAGTACAGCGTATTATATTTCTGTTTGCTAAAGCAAAAAAACATCTGATATCCACGTACAGGCAAAAAGAAAAACATGAATAACTAAAGGATCCTAGACGAGTGACAATTGGGGGCAGAGGAGAAAACTGTAAACACAACACCGACACATCATGACCTTAATATAATGAACATATTAGCCAACAACCGCCTGTTTACACATCCTGCAGACACAGAGAAAAAAATAACAGTAATAATCACTCTTCAGTTATCTCTGCTTGCTCTCCAACACCTTCTGACTTTCATGCTTGTTTCTGTAGATGCTAAATGTTCCACCGCGTTCGCAAATTAGTCACTAATTTTAGTCGTTTTTAAGAGCTTTATAGCTGACGAGACAGTAAGTGAACCAAAACGATGGAGCTGAGACTTGGGAAAACCAAAACATTGAATTAAATTAAGCTGAAACGGTGCGCAGAGTGAAGGAGAACTGCACAATTGGGTGCTAATACCCTCTGAATTTGCCACTGTACACATGAGCACTGCCATTTAATCCACTATAAGAATACAGGTTATCTCAAGGACCACATATCTCAATGTCTTCATTAGCAGATGAATATTCATGCTTAATGTATGAATGTAAAGTTTATGAAACCTTTACTGTTTGTACTCATTCAAAAAGTTAATATGCATTTTTCATTTACTTAAATCCTGATTCCAAAGCCAAGTAATGGAAATAGACTCCCACTAGTTTCCAGACATCCTGCACAGTAACTCATAGTAGTGGTGTAGCTGAGCACACACACAGAACAGTACACCAACGTAATCGAGCGGTTTGTCTGAACGTATGTCTGCTGCACAGAAGCTCACCAGGGGAGGAGAGGTTTCCATCTCCATCTCTGAACCGGAAAAGCAGGAAGAGGGGGGAGGAAGGACCGCAGCACCCACATCTGAGACCCAGACCCCATGCACCCTCTTCCCATAATGCTCCCCGACACTCCCCACGCTGAGCACCGAGGGTTTACCCTTATGCTAAAGTCCTTAACAACCCGCCGTCTCTCCTCAAACCAGCGCGACCACCTCTGCCAACACAAGCTCGAGTTCCTTCAAACGAGCTGAGGACGGCCTGTTATTATCTCTCTGAGGCCAGAGCGGCTCTGCTTCACACACAGATCCTTCTGTGTCTGAGGTTACAAAGGTTGATGGAGCTGAGTCATAAACTGCACTGTACGAGCTGCGTTTACAAGTCGAGAGAAGATTAAGTCGAGAGAGAAAGAGGGGGAGATATGGTGACGGGTGGATGGGGGAGGACAGAACATGGTGTGTGTTGTTTGTGTGTGTGGTTTGGGTATATGAGAAGAGGATGTGAGGCCTTTAGGTTTGACACTTGACATGGCCCCTTTAAAATCTTGCGCAGGAACATTGGAAGTTTATTGGGACTCCAGACGGTTACAGCTGCCTCACATTTGAACTTTAAACTCACACATGTAGAGCTGAACTTATAGTAAATGTGTGGATTTGCTGCTTTTCTTTTACTTATGTCATCATATTCAGTGTGTCTGGGTTTTGGATTTGAAGATGCTAACTCAACTCAGGACAGCTATGACAGAATTCTTTCCATATTCTGGATTTGTTATTGATTCATAAAATTAAAGAGATTCGAAAAAATGGAAATTTCAGTACCTACAGTTTCATAGCAACTGAGCAAACTCCATCTGCTGATGACTTTGGTCAATGTAAAACAATCAGAAGACCCAGAAAACTAGATAAAGGAACCCTAACCGATAACCTTTAATAGTGTTCAGTAATCAACAATTTAACATAATTATTAGTTGTACTGCTGAATTTTTGTCACGTGACTGTTGATCACAGTTCAATGACTCATAGCGTCATGGTTGCGCTGAGGAGCACAGAATTTTTAGTTTTTCACAGAGTCTTGTTAGTGCAAACGGTTCATTCTTGGCTAAGTTTTCCATGTTGAATAAAGTGACATAATGCAATACCACAACTGAACAGAAAGGGAGGTAAAATAAAAATGATGGACTTGCTTACACGGAAATGGCAAAAGGCTCCTGGCATCATGCTCTCTGCTGCTTTCACTGACAGGTGAGCAGATATACAAAAACAAACACACACCGGGAACGCACTCTTGACTTGATGCTGAGCCAAACATCCAAAAATAACACAACCCATTTACTATAGACTCTTATCAATCACACACAACACAGGAGCTGCAGAACTGTTGCCAGGACTACGAAGCTACAATCTCAGCCTCTGCCTGAGCTACTGTTCTGACGTCGGTTCTGTCTTACAAACCACGATCGCCTCGCTCGCTGCGCTGCACGATGTTCACTTCTGTCTGTGGTCGACTGTGATGAATCTGACAGAGTCCAGGCCAACATCATGCCCTGCTGGACAGCGATTAGACGCAGAGCAGGAAGCAAAGTGGGTTGCCATATGCACACAGAGGGTTGCCAGTTTATGCAGCATCTTATACGCAAGTCAGCCTACAAAGAAATATCCCAACACATCCATCCATCATCTGCACATCACTCTATTTGGTGTCTGCACTGCTTCAAGTGCCAGTGCTGAAAGAAAGTAAAAAGCTTACATATCTCTGCTTCTGCAGGAGGTTAGTTTGATGAGCTACATCATCTCCCAGTGTGGCCTTACAAGTTATTTCATGCATGTCTAGTTAAGTAGAGGCTTGGCAAAGGCTGCAGATGAAATGAAAGCCCACAAGGCACCTCTCGCCTCCTTCGATCAGTCCAAGTTTCAGTTGGTTGAGATATTAACCTGATGTTTTTTTCATCGGGACGTATTTCTGACAGCTCTGTCTTCTGCGATCACATCACGAGAGCACATTCTATATTGGCAAAATGTCACAGCCTGCCCTTTTCAAGCCTCAGCTCGACACAACCAAAGCTAACTGATTTCCTTTAAAGGTACAAGGAAGAAAGTCCAGTGATACACAGAGACTGTATATTTGTTGGAGATCTTGCTCTTATTCATGAAGGTGAAAATAGACTCAGAGACAGCAATTGTTTCTAACCTTTTACTACGTGACCCTTTAAATCGAAGCAATATGTTGTTTTGTTTTGTTTTGGTTTTTTTACAATTCCTTGTCACAGGTTGCAAATGACTATACACAGTGAGCAGTTCACCAAATAAAGCGACTGTTCATTTTCACATTGTTTCATCCGAGTCATTTCTACAGGTCTGAAGAATGCTGATTTTTTTATATACTTATTTTCTTTCTGGCAGAAAAGCTACAGCAGCTTGCTTGCTTAGTTTAGCACATTCAAGAACAGACTCTGGTCACAGTCACCTATTAAACTCTCCAGTGAACATGTTATATCTCCTCTGTCTAACCTTCTGGAACATTTGCACTCACTGTGAGCTCATTTCTCACTGCCATATAAAGATAGTGAACTTTAAAATGTCCTTTGTGCAGTACAACAGTTACAATGCCAAAAAATAAAAGAAAGTAAAAATGAAGCTTGGAATCAGCATCCATCCAAGAATCCAAGTGCCTCCACGTGAACCAGGGGAGAAAACTGTGACTCTAAATACTATGGACACTTTATTAATGGCACTTTAAATTTGTTTTCATGCTTGTGACCTGACGACTCTGTGCCAACACAGCCTGCAGTTCAGTCTAGTTTTACCAAAAAAACTCCTGAATTTTTGTCACATGGTTGTTGATCACAGTCGAGTCACTCATGGCTTCACGGTTGCACTGAGGAGCACAGAATTTTTTGTTTTTCACAGAATCTCATAAATGAAACGGTTCACTTTTGGCTATTTTTTTAATTGAGACATGTAGTACAAAGTGATTTAACTAAATATTGTGATTGTAGGCTCTGATTTGGTCAAGATCACAGATGAGCGGCTAAAAGACTGTCGAAAAGCTGAAGATCCGACAAGTGTTTGTTTTTACAGTTTCTACCTCTGGCAAATGGTGATTTAAAAAAACAATATAATGCTTTACAAACCCTTTGGCGGGTTCAGAGAGTCAGTGCATTAAAAAATGTATGAACAGCAATTTAGCTTTCACTGCAAGGCTGTGCTGAGCTATTTCTATTTCACAGCCTTTAGCAGAGACGCAAGGAGCTTAATGCTTGCAGCTTATGAATAGCCCCGTACATCAACACCAATTAAATGGTATATTGTCACTTTTACACTTTGATTTTTGTACAGATTAAACTAATTTAAAGGTGCTGGTTGGGGAATTCTGCTATCTCTGTGTCCAGTCTTGCAAGCTAAACTCCTCTACTGCTTGCTGTTGCTTCACAGACAGATAAAGGAGTGGTGTGCTCTCATCAAAGAGTCGGCAGGAAGGCAAATAAGTGTATTTCTGCTTTAATCATTCCTCCACACCAAACGAGGGAACCGCTAAGACAGATTATGGGCTATACCTGCATGTACGAACAGGAAAACAGCCTGCTCACCCTGCCACTAAATCTTAAAAGGATCACTTTAAAGTGCAACGGCATTACTGTAACATCAACGCTGGCCGCTTGATCAACTTCCAGCTCTAAACAATGATGCGTCATCTGCATAAACATTAGACACACGCTCGGTTTCCACCGGTGTGAGACCAGTCATGGACACCAGGAACATCAAGAATAACATAAATCTCTCCTGATTAACCAGCGTGAGCTCGTTTCAGGACACCAACACCATGAGCTACATTATTACCGGCTTATAGAGCAACTCAATTACGCCTCATTTTGACAGCTCTGACAGGATTCAGCTTCCACTTGTGTGTACATTTGTGTGAAGGGCCTGAGCAGCTGCCAAAAGAGCAATGGCAGGCCCCAGTCAGGCGCAGGAGTTTCTTTATAAAGCCTCTGAGTTCAGGTGGAGGAGCAATCATGTGCATTATGGATAAGAGCCTGGGGTTGACTAACACCCCATACTGGGAGAATGAAGTGTGCTCAGTGGAAGATTCTCACATTATAGGTTACATAAAGGCACTTCACTGCTCCACAACTCCAAGCAAGATGTCATCTCTGACCCTTTCGTACATTTTCACTTGTGTGTATGCAGCTCTGCATGTGTGTGCGCGTGTTTATCTCTCAGATGAAAAACACTTTTGCTGCTAATATGCTTCTGCTTCATGCAATGCTGCACTCCCCGGGGCAGTGGAAGAAAGCCCTCCGGTGGAATCATTTCAGACGCTCTGTCACAAAAACCAACAGCAACTTTCTGACTTTCTGGACGGCACAACAGTTCACCAAATACAGCCATTTTTCATTTTCATATTGTTTAATTGGATTAATTTCTACAGGTCCAAATAGCCAACTCTATCCAGAACTGTGCAAGAATGGATAAAGATGTAAAGATTTGCTTCTAGACTGAGATGCATGGAGGAAACGGCAACAAAACCTGCTTAAGGTCACCAATAAAGCTCTCCAATGAACATGTTATATCTCCTGTGTCTCACCCTCTGGAACATTTGCACTCACTGTGAGCTCATTTCTCACTACCATATAAAGATAGAGAACACAAAAATGTCCTTTGTGCAGTGCAACAGTTGCAATGCCAAAAAAAATAAAAGAAAGTCGAAACGAAACTTGGAATCGGCATCCATCAAAGAATCCAAGTGCCTCCACGTGAACCAGGGGAGAAAACTGTGACTCTAAATACTATGGACACTTTACTACTTACGTTTTAAATTAGTTTCATGCTTGTTTCCTCACTACTCTGTGCCAACACAGCCTGCAGTTCAGCCTAGTTTTGCCAAAAGCTGGCTTTCTGGACAGCATTATGAAGCTGCTGCAAGTCTGAGGTAAGAAGCTAAGAATTCACATTTGCACTGACCCATATTCTCATTTGTTTCTCTTCATAACATCACAGACACATTCACCACGTCGTCCAGAAAATTCAGTCGGAGATGCAGGAGAACCAAGACAGCAGCACTAACAACAGTGGAAGTGGAGGAAGCAGCTGTGTGTGTCACTGTAAATGCAGAAAGCTTTAAGTGTGTATTTTGCCTTCAGGTGCTGCTGGGTTTCCAGTTTGACCTTTTAATTGCACAGTTCAAACATATTAAGTCAGGATGCCTAACCATAGAGAACATGAGTCATACCTTGCATTTACAACAAGAGCCCGGCTTCTTGTAGACACATTAAATTATTGTTTTACTGTACAGTAAATATGGCACAGATGACTTTAACTAAACATAAACTTGGTCCTTCTTTTTCTCTCCCTCCCCAGTGTTATGAGGGGGAATACCATTGCTTTAAATACTTTGTTAATACATAGGTACACATGGGAGTACTTACGCACTAGCCCAGATGGTGGACCCTCTAATTTGAAATCCAAGGGTATAATTAAGAGACAAAAAAATTAAAAAGGAAAGCATGAGGATTTGCTGCTTCGACATGAAAAGCGGCACAAATTACAGAAAGGAGCAGCTTGGTTTGTGCGGTCATCATTATTAGATATTCACATTGAACTAAATATTCTCGGCTTTGCGTGGAAGGAGGAGGAGGAGGAGGAGCGGGGGGGCAATCCGGCTGCAACTTTGAAGGACGAAAGCGAACCCCCCTGCGTGTTCACCCGAGCTGGATGGCGAATTAAATAGATGATATCAGATGACTGAGCCGTGGGTTTCAAGTTCATTCCGGTGGAGGGGGGGAACCGTTTAATTACAGCAACAATAGGCAAGCAGTGCGGTGCGTACAGTGGTGATATTAGAATGGAAATGGAAAAAAAAGTCCTGCAATGAAAGCTGAATATGCAATAAATTATAAAGGGTATAATAAGGCTCAGAGGATGTAAACACGGGACAACCAGCGCGGGAGGAGTTGGAGAGTCCTGTGCGTAAAAGCTGCTGGTTTGGATCAAAAGCTCGGCGGATTAAATCGAAATGACGCTTTTGGATCAACACAAATTCCCCACAATGCGTAAACGTCTGTTTCCCCCCAGATTCACATGTGGCAGGATATGATTTGGTCGCACCGGGACACATTTGGATACGGTGTGGACGCTGATGTTTACCCTACTAGGTGTGGATGTAACCAGCCAACCTCCGCTCCACCAACACCTCACCGTGCCAACGAAACAACAACACGATCTCCACTTTTGCGCTCCGGCTGCACTCTGGAAAGGCTCTCCATGAAACACCTCATGAGCAACAGCGGGATCTGGATCGGTTGCAAGCTGGTCGGAAAAAGGGAATCTCTCATTCTGCAGCATTAATGCACTTTCTGGTGCGCGTCGTCACGTTTCCAACAGGGATAAGGGCTTCTCCGGCGCGCAGGAGGAGGAAACTTTACAGACGGAATTCATGCTGGGGGGGCGAAAAAGGCGAGCAGAAAAGTTTGACTTACCGGTGTCGAAATGACTGAAAGCCGCAGAAGAAATAAACCCAGCGAGCAGGAGAGCAGAGGTGACCGTCCAGGAATCCATCGTGCGGTTAAAGGGTCTGAAGCGGGGCTCAGGTGAAGTGCAGCCTGTGGCGGACGGATGCGCGGACCGGCCGGCGAGGCTGCTGGACCGACTGTCTGTCTGTCTGTCTGGATCTGCGCAGGAGTCGCGCTTTGGACGGCGTTAAAAGTCCCTGAACTTCAAGGCAGGTCCTGCAGCCACTACTACACTGACACCACAAAGACGAGACCAGATAGTAGAAAACAGGGATCCTATTTCCAACCCATGTGACAGGAAATAGGGGCAATGGATTCAACCTGCAGCGCAGAAGTGAAGCAGCGGCAAGAAAAGAGGAGGAGAGAGGGAGGGAAGGGTGGTGGTGCTGGGGTTTGGAAGGTGGACTCTGTGGTGCAATGAACAGCAGCTCTCAAAGGGGGGAGAAACGCTGATTTAAAGCATAACCCTGCAGTAATGACCCAATAAGAAGTTTCATACTGCAACAAAACTAACAGAGGGGCATTAAAGAAGAAGAATATGCGTTTTTGTTTAGGTAACTGTTGTAATACACACATAGTAGTGATGCCATGCTCACTGGAAACATGCAGTGGAGCACCAGAAACACACAATAGGCCCCTTCTGAAATATGATGTCTTGGGTTTTTATGTTGGGGTCTAAATCTAATAAGAGGTCCATTATGTTTGGAAACCCCTGGGCAATGTCATACACAATACCACGACCTCAGCAATGCATCATTTTAATAGATACACTGCAGAAACAGTGAAAAGTGGAAGAGGTTTGCACAAGATCCTGGCAGAGCAGCACTTAAAGTCCCCAAAGATTAATGCAGTGCAGATTAATTAAGAAGTGGGTGACGCTGGGGAAATCAGTTGTTTGTTTGAAGAGAAATTCCTTTTTTTGTTGTTGTTGTTGTTGTTTCTCCTGCTGCTGGAGTGATGATCAAAGCAACTTGTGATCGCAAAACATACATAAGTGCTTTTATTTGTCTGCTTTTTTTTTTTTTTGCTAAAATGTAAAAGTAATATTGGAACCTCTGATGGGAATAAGTCTCTTGGTGCACTTTGTGAATCAAAGGCTTCATTAGATTTCTCAAATTCAGACAGAAAAAAAGTCTGTTTTAAATAAATTAGCAGATTGTGTTCAAATTTTAGGAATTTCCCTTAAAATTAGTAGCATGTTTGCATAAATGTTCCTACAGAAATGACAACAGTTACAATATAAAATGAGTATGAAGAGTAAAAACATTACTTCTTGAATGACTTTTACTTTGCTTGTCTCCATTGCAGCTCGTCTTTTCTTATTCACTGGATATAAACAGGTGCAGTGAGTGTGCCAGGCTGCTGTCGGTGCTTTTCACCCCATTTCAGACTGGGTCAGGTGTTCAGTGTGAAACAGCACCCTCGTGTGTTTCACTGCAAGCACCAAGCAGTTGTGTGAGTAAGTGTCCGGGCCAAAAGCAGCCACTTAGCCTAAAAATAGCAAATCCAGAATGATCTCACCACTGGAGAAAAAAAAAGTCCCAACATTTATTTTGCCAAAACCGACAGGGTTGAGATGGGGTGCACTGGGAAAGTAATCTAGCATGACGTGTGCCCTTTAGAGAAATGTAACTGTACGGCCTTCAGATACTGGCTGGTAACAGCTCGTCTTGTATTTGGTTAAAAACACTGAGAAAAAGAGACGACTTATGATTTAACCCTGTTAACTGTGGCTTTGACTGAGAACCTATACTGAACACTGCATGACAGCCATTTATGTGGTATTATACAGCAAATATCCCATGCAGTGAAAAAACCAAGTACATTTTCTCAAGTACAGTCAAGAGTTGCATACTTTTTTCCTCCACTGTATTTATCTGGAACTGTACATTATTTAAAGCACAAAAAAACAATTTTACCTACAAGAAACATAGTAAGTTTAGAGTATACATTTAGATATTAATACAGATCATTAGCATGTAGAAGCAGTTAAAATCAGCTCAGCCTCTCCTAGTTTTCATACATTAATTTGCATCTTAAACATTTTTATATCTCTATTCTATATCATACACTGATCAGGCCTAACACTATGAACACCTGCCTAATATTGTGTTGGTCCTTTTATGTGTTGAAAAATGCTCTGAACCACTGGTCATGGACAAGAGGACCTCTCAGGGTGTCCTATGGGGTCTGGAACCAGGACGTTGGCAGTGGATCCTTTGGGTACTCTACCTTGTGCAGTGGGGCCTCTGTCAATCAAACTTGTTCCACTGCATCCTGTTGATGCTTGATCACAATGGGGTGTAGGAAGTTTGGAGGTAAAATCAACATGTTGGGCCATTGTCATGTTCCTCAGCATGTTAAAAGGTCACAGAAAGAGATAAGCAATGCTGGAGTCTGTGGCTCTGCTAGCTGTTAGCTCTTCTGTTAGCTCTTGCTGGGTGATAGAAAAAATCCACTGTCTTATTTCTGAGTCTATTTGCAGACCAGTTTCTAGATTGTTCTAATTAGTGAGAAATAGCCTCACTGTCCATAGACTATATCAGACGAGATCCTTCTCCGACTGCGTCCACGAACATCTCCGGACAATTGTCCCCTCAGAACATTTTTATTAAAGCACCTTACACACCCATATTGCCTAATTCCTACATATGTAAATTTATACTTTTACCCGAATTTACCCCATGTTAACTTCTCCTCTCCTTATTAGGAGATTGTTTTCGTTAATCGGCCGAATTGCACCATAACCTCTTCTCGGCTGCCAGGAATTCACCTGCATTCACCCCAGGTCAACTTCCCCTTTCCACCTCATAAGGAGCCTGTTGCTCAATTGTCAGCCGAATTACACCATAACTCCTTCCTGACAGTCTCAGCCGACAGCCAAGAGCTCCATCATTTCTCATCTCCTCCACCTGCAGCACCTTAACACAGTAGTCATCAGTCATTCATCACATTAGTTACTTGATCATAAAAATTAATCTGATTTTTCAAACCATTCCATCATAAGCATAACTTTAAATTCATCTGACTCAACATTTCATCTCATTACATCATAAGCATGACTTCAAATCTAAGCACACACACATGTTCTGTTCCTCTCCCCTACATTAGAGTCAACCCCAAACTTTATCTATTAACCATCTCAAATCAGAACCCCTTATTCTAGATCCCCTTTTAAGCCAAATCCATATTACTCTATTAAACTCGGCCCCCTCATTAGACCTATTTCACCCCAGTGACCTTGTTAATGGCTGCTCCTGTGATCTCAAATCATAGCTCAACTTGACAGCTTGTTGTGGGACAATGTTTATTTGGGTGTCTAAGTCTCATCAACATGGATGTTAAAATCCAAGGTTTTCCATCAGAACACCACATAGTACCAATATGATCAATAATATTCACTTCACCCATCAGTGATCTTAATGTTGTGGCTGATCAGGTATAATAATAATTATACTCATGAAACTTCACTCTTTTTTCTTTCTTTCTTAGGATGAAGTTTACAGAGTGAATAGGTATGTTTTGCCCTGCCTTCCGGAACTTACACTTGTTCAGTTCATGATTGTCAAAAACATTATAAATATTCACATTTACGATGCTGGAACCAGTAAATTTAGCCATTTCCACTTACAGACTGTTCAATCAACTAAAACAAAAAGATAAATGAATCAAGTAATTGACTAAGTTCCATTGTTGGATATTTGCACAAGTTTAAAATGATTCATACTCGTGTCAAATTTTAGATTTCTCGTGAATTTTTTCGCTGGAAATGACATGAACAGACAGTTAGAAATTCAAACTATTGCTTTGTTTAAAAAAACATTTTTACCAAACATGAGATATTTAGCTTCTATACCACTCCAAATGACCTTGGTAATGTCAGTCATGTTCTAGAGGGTTCTAACACATTACAAACTGAGAACAGCTCATGCAGTAGTTCTCCACTCAGTTACAAGTCATTTGCAAGTCCTGGCCAAAACCAAAGAACTGAGTGAACTCGCTATTATGGACCATCACTGAGAGTTGTGCATTGTGACTCACAAGATGGGAAAAGGCTGCAAAATCTTTCCCTGCCAACGGCACTTGATGCAGATCTCAAAGAACGTGGTTGAAAGCCAAAAGTGACACCTGTGCTGGCAAGAACAATAGTGTGAGAGGCCAAGAAGTATCGGAAGATCATCACCAGGACCGTCATGATAAATCGGAGCTGTTCTGTACCAACATCTCAAGCAGACACTCCGGCAAACACTGCACAAGACTGATCTTGGATGCCGACCACGTAGGAGTCTATGCCTCCAGGGCAGGCACACAAAGCTCATCTAGCCTTTGCAAAAGCTCACCTGGACAGAGAAGAAATCTTTTGGTAATCAGTTTTGTGGTCGTATGAGATGCAAATGGAGCAGTTTGGACACAAGAAAATGGCTCTAATTAGGTGAAAGAAAGGAGAAGCAACCAACCCCAAGTAAAGCATGGTGGCTGGAAATGTAATATTTCTGAGTGAGTTTTTAGCCAGTCGGACAGACAAAGTTTAAAAAGCAATCAACATTGAGAGAAAAGCATACAACGTAAAGATGTGGAGGAAAAAACGAGTCAGACTGCTGAAAAACTTGCTCTTGGGCAGCATTGGACCTTAAAATAGATCTAAAACATACGGCCAAAGTAGTGAAGAACTGGTTAACATAGGACTATATTTACATGTTGGAGTCCAGACCCCAATCCTATTGAGACTCTGTGGAGGAAACTAAACACCACAGTGATGGTAAAGTAGACATCCAACCTCAAAGACCCGGAGATGACAAAAGACAAGACATGCAGGAACACTGTTAGTAATAATTAGAACTGTTTGACTGCTGTGCTTGCAAAAAGGGAAACTGATTACTAAGAAACTGTGAACTTTAAGTTAAATGAAAAAAAGTAGAAACAGTTCAAATTCATCACTTAGATCTTGAACACAAAGTCGCAATATTGGAAACGAAAAGGATTGAGCTTCTAAGGGCGTGAAAACGTCTGCAATTGTGGATACTTGATATATCTTTATTTAGAAAAAAGCTTGGCCACTGCCTGTCTGACTGCCTTATGTCACTTGTTTTTGTCATTTCCAGCCAGATCAAACCTACTGGTCCACTAAAAATTCACAACAAATCGTAATCTGTAAGTAAAATTTTGAAAGTGGAATGTTCAAAATCTGAAAGACCTCAATACTTGTTCCTCCACTATATTCTACAGTACACAGAGATCATTATTTCACAGTGACAAGACATGTTATGAATGGGTATGTCCTCGTACAAAGCAGATTCTGTGCCAGACTGAATAAAAACTACTGTGTGTCCGTATGAAAATGAACCTCAATTGGAGTCCTGTCATTACCTCCCATCTCCCCTGCTATCAGTCTGTGATGTCGTGCAGTTTTGGTAGCAAGGCTTCCTTTGTCTTCTTTCTGTGTGTGTGTGTGTGTGTGTGTGTGTGTGTGTGTGTGTGTGTGTGTGTGTGTGTGTGTGTGTGTGTGTGTGTGATCACATGCTGGGCTTGTCTGTACATGCTGCCTGGCCACATTCCTTGTGGTCTGCTGGAGTTACTGTAATTCTGTTCTGTCTTTTTGCTCTCTCCAGATAAAACTTGGCACTTCCACACAAAATATTCACACTTGACTTTTTGGCATCTTGCCTTAAAAGGTAGTTAGATTGTTTTTTTTTCTTCAGGTCAGACAGCTACATCCAAAGTTTCCATGCACATTTTAGGCATGAGTGGCAGCAGCGGAGCAGCCCCTCCGTCCTGCTATTTTGTCCAGCCTGCTAAGTTATGCAAGAAGGAAGCTGGAGGTCATAGGAAGAATAGTTTACTGAGATGTATTAGAAAGTACTTCAGCATCCCTGACCTGCCTGCCAATGGGAAGTTATGCATAGTTGAATTAGAAGTTGGTCCAGATGCTTTGAATTCACGAATTCAGGAGCCAAGACTATGTCATGTCCTTGTTCTCTCTTGGGTAAACATGAGAGCCGAGCCTTGAATCTTAATGCCGCATTTCTCTCCTTTGTAGTTGAAACTATTTCTCCTTCGAAGCTTTTGTTCTTGGCATTCAACACAACAATGTTCAAGCATCATAGGCTCTCAAACCTCTTTTCACAATAAAAATGCTGAAACACGAAAAATATTTATATAAAAACCAAACAAAACCAAAGAACTAATTTTCCTTTAGCGGTTTGGAGCCATGTAGATGATTTAGTGTTTATTATTCCATGTTTTCTCTGAAAACATTTCTACTGATGCTTCAGTAAAATAAAGGTGAATACATTTCTGTTTGCTGTGACACATCATTAAAGCTACTCTCAAAAACGTAACAGCAGCATTTCTTTTCAGAACCAGTGTCACATTTTCAAGATGATCCCCCAATCTATCTCACTGAAAGTAATATTCATAGAACACTAGTCTGCAACCATTTTGATAATCAGAAATGTATTTAAGCAGACATACTGAACCTTCACCAGCTTGTCACTGGTAGCTTCGAACTGTTTGACGGATGTTGTGCTTCAGAAAATGGTAGCTGGCGTTCCACAACCTTCTGACACACCTGAGTACAAGCAAAGCTTTAAAGAAACAAAACTTTGTTGTTATTTTATGAACCGATCCTTAAAACGAGCTGGTCCCAGTAGATACAAAAAAACCTTTCTGAGGCTAAATTTAGCTGAATGGGGGAAGTGTGTCTTGCATCCTTATGAAAAAACTTTTTCCTGTTTTTGGCAACAACATGATGAAAAGGAGGAGGATGATTTTGTCTCCCTCTCTGACATCAACACTGAGTCACTGTTTGCAGTCAGGATCATTCTCCTCAGCGCCTAAACAATCCCTGCCATCGCTTGGCTCATTACATTGATTAAAACAAAATACCCTGGCACACACACACACACACACACACTGACGCACAGCTTCTTGTGTCTACTCCTATGGGGGATACAGTGAGTCAATGCGATTACTCAACCAAAGCATCTGGTTGTTGTTTGAAGTCTGTGCGACCCGGCCGACACCCCCCACACGGCCACATCAGTGTCTATATGATCCATGTCATTAGTGGTTGCGCTCACAAGGCAACACACATTACTGTGTTGCTCTCTGACCCGGGCAAAGATCCGCCGATGTGGGCTCCACTTGACAAATGACTGCCTCTGGCCCTTTCTGCAGCAGTAACCGCTCCCCAGCCACCATCTTCTCTCAGGTCTCATCCCCTCCACACACACACCTGTGCAGGCCCCTGAGCTCAGCCGGGTTCAAAGCCAAGATAAAAGCTAACATTTACATCCAGCCACCTGCATATAACCATCAGCCACTGGAGCACCACAACCCTCCTCCTCCTTCTCCTCCACCACCTCTCTCTACTGACACACACAGCAGTCATCCATCTTGGTTGGCCTCCCAGGTCTCTAATTATGCTCCGGGTGGGTGACACCCTCTGGAATGTTTATTGTAACGTGGTTCAGCTTTATTTCTTTTAAAATAAAGACAAAAAAGGAGGCGCAATAACATAAAACAGATGCAGAAGAGAAGAAAGGAAAAGAAGCGCTTGGAAAATGTTAGTGATTATAATAAAGACGTCTATCAGGACTAAAATAATTCAATTAGTGACACTTCAGTACAACTTGGGTCTCGTTGTTGCATTTTGTCTGCAATCAGTTATGACCACATTGTACGACCCAAAGTAACAGCCTAGTACAACAAAACACTGTAAAAACAGAATCACAACAATCACATAGTTTATCTACTAGATTATTAAACCATTTTTATGGTGGTTAAATTGAAAGTAAGCACATTTGTCTCTCATTGAATACAACTATGGCAAGTACAAGGGTCAAAAGTGTCATTTCATGAAGCAATTAACTTGTGACTTTTGTTCAATAATAAGCAAGACCTCACAAAATGATGATTTAAAATATGAAGTTTGTGGAGTTCAGGCTATCTCATTACAGATTGAATTATATAAATTCCTATTTAGATTCCTAAGCAAATCAAAGCTACAGCATTTAAATAATTTCACTAATGTAGAAGATTAACATTAAGTTAAAGTCAAAAAAATAATTTTTGCACAGTAACCTGCTGTTTTAATGAAGCCACAGGGAATACAGAAACAGAGCTCATTAGTTATTATTATTCCTTTAAGTCTTTTCATAAGTCTATAAAATGGATTAGGTCAAATAACTTAGATTTTAAGAGACAAGTATGTCTCATCTAGTAATCAAGACTTGTCCGATTGCAGTTAATGCTCTGGCCCTTCATCTGGTCAGCCCTGGACCTCCTGCTGGCTCAGCTACTACCTGGATTCTGCACTGGACCTGCTCAGTTTAGGTTTCCACACTCTGGACCTTCTTTTACCCCTATTTTACCTGTTTCCTGTACAGTCAGCCACCAGCCTAGTTCTTCAGTCATCCAATATCCCTTCAATCCTGCCATAAATATATATCTTTTATCTCACTCACATTTATCTCCTCGACTTTCTATTTATTATTTAATAGGCACTGCTAGGCATCTGGGTGTATTGCCTACGCTGAGTGTAGTGTTTTCAGCAGTTTCTATGAGGGGTTAAAATGATTATTCTTCTTACCAAGGAAGTAAAACGGACCACTTAGTGGTTCTAGTGTTAATACCATTGCAAAATAGAAATATCCTTTAAGATGACAACCTGCCATTTATGCATGTGTGTTGGTTTGTTCGTCAGTTTGATCAGGAGGAGCGGGAGGTAGCATCCCACCAAGCGGCTGTAAAAGAAAGCCAGCGTGGAGGTGTCAAACGCTGCAGTTCCTTGAATGGCCACTGGAGGCTCCAAAAGCAAATTATAGTCCCACAGACCTCCATGTTAAAATGACCAACTTAACAGCAGAAACAAACATGTCTACAGCCTGTTATAATACATGGTTTTGATCTTTATAGCTAATTTTTACATTTCAGGCAACAGTAAGAGTTGTGAATAATTATATCAGTCACTATTTAGATTGTGTTAAGGCTTAAAGTTATGCATAGTTAAGGGTGTTCCTGCTTTCAGTGACAGGTGGATGTTGTCACAGGAAAGTCCAGAGCCCAGAGAAGTTTGTACTGTCGACCTCAGCTCCACTTAAGCTCCACCTTTTTGCTCATTTTTGGATTAGCTGGGAGTCAGGCACTGCCAAGATGGTGACAACTGGGGCAACCACAGTATGCTTCGACACCGCAGTTCAGGAAACCTATGGATGACGTCACGGAGGGTTCATCCATCTTTATATATATAGTCTCTGGTGTCAACCCAATAGCCATCTTTCTGGCCACAGTGAATGCCAGTCAGTCATGTTTCTTGTGCCTTGTCAAAGGACAAACACACTGAAGGCATCAAAAGTTTCATAACCAAACCAAAAACCAAAGCTAAAGCATCTCGGCCCTTGTAAACCAGAGCCTGGTCCCTGCAGAAGTGATCATTCCATTTTTAGGAAATCCCATAAAAGTGACTGATTTATTGGGTGATGCCATAAAATTCATGGTTGCTGTGGTTCACTTGTCTGGACAACAGTGAGAACAATATGTCAAAAGCAGTTATGTGAAAGCTTTGAGGGGCTGTTGCTCTAACCTGAGAAAAAAGCAGCCTCCCTGGTGACACCTTATGGCTCGTACCTAAATGGTCAAAGGACCAAATCAAATTAATTTTAAACAGAAATATAACCACCAGCTGTTTTAAATTTTAAATAAATTCAAAGATGCCCAGTGCTAGATGTAAACTACTACATCACTAAAGATACTGGAAAATACTGTAAAATAGTTCAGCAGCGATATGATTTTGCATCTTGAGTTCAACACCCACATGTATCAATATGATTGTAAAAGACGTCGATGTACCTGGTGGTGGTCATGCTGTTTCAAAATGGCACGACAGTACCATATAAAACTATTTTTAACAGACAACAGAAGCTTCACCATGTAAAGCATTCAAACCTGAAACCAAACACACTGGAAAACTACGACATCCAAACTTCAGACATAAGCTCTTGGAACTGATTATGGGTTGATGTGCCATGTAAGGTAAAAATTTAAAAGTAGATTCTGAAAATTCAACATAACTGGAAGTTTAGTGAGCTTCATTTCCACAGCGTCTATCTTTCTATCAAACTATTACTGAGTAGGCCCTTATAGCTGCTCTCTCACACTTGGCAGACTCTTCTTACTCTCTGGTTTAGAGTTGTGTGGTTGCGCCTCATCTTAAATTGAATTATCAGAATGTGAATTTAAAAAACCAGTGTCCACAGCATTTTCCATTCAAAAGTGTAACTAGTATTTAAAAAATTGCAAGCGCCTTATATATACGTCAACAATTCTAATAGTTTCAGTTCTGAACATCTGACTGAATCAACAACTTTAAATTCTTACAGCAAAAAACCCACCAAGACCAATAAACACTTCAGTGTATCCAGCTGAATTTTCACAGACATGACGCTAATAACAGCAGACTGGAAAATGCTATAATAATCAAAATCTATAATAATAAGAACAATCTCTAAGGCAGTTTTAAAGCTGTACCAGATTTCCCCACACACTACCTTAGTCTGTCAAACAAGATGCTTTGATTGACTGTGTCAAAGCCTTTCCTGAGGTCCAGGAGCACAAGGATGTAGTGCAGGCCATCATCAGCAGCCATTTAAAGGTTGTTGGTAACCTTCAGAATCAGTTTTATTGCAAAGTAAGTTTTTTTAAATACCAAAAAATTTGATTTGGTGCTTTAGTGCATGACTGATTCTGAAAGGCTGTTCATGACCCTAAGCAGAACTTCCAGAGTCGTGACTGAAACTTTTCAAAAATTAAAAATTTTCCAATTAAATTGCTTGGACACTGCTTTTCTAAATGGTAAAAAAAAAATCAGAGACACAAGCATTTGACAAAGACCCATTACAAACAGTACCCAACATAATCCTTTATCTTTAGCACAACCTATGTTGATATCACTTCAAGAGGTCTGAAAGATACTTTATATGATGCCATTTCTAAAAGTTCAAGGTAATGGAATAAAAGTGAGTCAAGTTATCTTGTCGTGGTTGAAAGACATTAGACATGAATGGCACTGGACGTATTAATTAACTCCTTCTCATCAGTTAAACAAGTCAAAAACATTTCAAAATTGGCGTCACTTTGAACTGAGGCACATGGAGGGGCTGGATTTAATAGCTGTGTGTGGTAATGGGAAGAAATGAGCTCCAAAAAAGTCCTTGCATCTTTAACCATACTGCTGCATTGTAATAATAACTCTTTCATAATACTGCAGTGTGCAGCCTTTTTCCATCTGCGACCTGCTTTACTGTATTCCCGTTTACAGCTGTGAGTTTTGTTTTAGATCCAAGACTACGTTCTTTCCGAAGCTTTTGACCAAATCCTAAGAGATGCAATATTATTTAGTGAAGACAAGCAGATTGAATCAAAACCATCGGCCAAATCATTGGTTATATCTAGATTTCTATGTAAAAATGTGCACTAATATACACCGATATACACAGGTATAACATTACGACCACCTGCTTAATACTGTGTTGGTCCCCCTTATGTGCTCAAAAATACTCTGAACCATTGGACATGGACAAGAGGACCTCTCAGGGTGTCCTATGGGGTCTGGAACCAGGACGTTGGCACTGGATCCTTTGGGTACTCTGGCTTGTGCAGTGGAGCCTCTGTCAATCAAACTTGTTCCACTGCATCCTGTTGATGCTTGATCACAATGGGGTGTAGGAAGTTTGGAGGTCAAATCAACATGTTCCTGATTGGTTGATGTTTTTTCCATGTGATGGGGTGCATTTTCCTGTGGGGGTAGGCCAGTGACATTTAGGATTTCCATTTGCATGAGGGAGTGTGTTTGTTCAGGGACAATGTTTATTTGTGTGTCTAAGTCTCATCAACATGGATGTTAAAATCCAAGGTTTTCCATCAGAACACCACATAGTAGCAATATGATCAATGTTATTCACTTCACCTGTCAGTGATCAGAATGTTGTGGCTGATCGGTGTATACAGAGCAATTAAAAATGTTACATCAGATTATATGATCATAGTCTCTGGCCTTACATCTTATGTTTCACAGTAGCTATTAGAAGTATTTTACTTGTTCCCCAGGTTCTACGACGCTCTCTCCCTACAGAAAAACACTCTCTTTAACACTATGCTAACAATGAAACTTATTCACAATAATATACACAGATATACTGTGCATTTCTCACTGCATGAAATGTGTTTTTAGTTCGATATTAGCCAACTTTCAACTTTAAAAAAGTATCTCTGAATAAAAACCATACACCACATTTATTTAATCATGCAGGAGGCGGTTGCTTAACATTTCTAACATCATGTTTGACCTGCTGGTTGCCTGAATCCAGCTCTGTCTCACTCTGTTGAAGTTTTTTCTCCTTCTAGAAGTGTCTTTTGTGTAGCTGCCATATGTTTCCCCACCACCTGGTTTGGTAAGATTGGTTCCTGTAGCTTAATATTAGGCAATGTTGAGCACCATGACGCAAAAGTGATAAGCTGGTCACTGTTTTTCATCGCTGGGAATTTCCCTGGTTACACTATTTGTCATTAATAATTTCAACTTAACTTCATCAGTCCTCACAGTGTCAACTATACGAAGTTTGGATGCAACAGACACGACTGGGGGCATCACTTTGTGTCACGTGTAGGAGCCAATCAGCACTCAGTTCTGAAAATAGGAACCAATCTTTGTCTATTTAGGTGTCCTACTCGGAGAGGAAAACAGTTTTTCAACTTACTTTGCAGGGGCTAATTCAACACTTGATTCCACTGAGTTGCTACACACTGATTGCTGTGTTTCGTGAATCAAAGTCTGAAACAAAATTTGCAGTTAGACACTTGGTCGATTTGTTTTCTTTCATTGTTAATCATCACTCCATAATACACCAGAAGTACTCAAAGAACCAGCTGCTATCGCTGCAACCTGTTGCCTTAGGGTTTAAAAAGCTGTTTACTTTTATGGGAGTAACATCGGACGAGGCAAAGATTGGTTCCTACTTAGTGCAAGTACATCATGTGTGTTTTTTGTTTCTTTTGTTTTTCTAAAAGTAATAAAAGTTTGGATGATATGGCCATTTATTTTGGACTAACTTTAGCTGCCTGTATTATTGCAGCCACAACAGCAAAAATAAAACAATTACAATTATTATTGTAGTTTTGTCGAAGAGGCAAATGGATTGTTGTTTGGGAACTTCAACACAGCGTCGCACATGCCTTTGGTCAAAAGCAGATATATGGGTTACTGACAAGGCTCATCTCAGTGGAACGCATGTGCAGTTTTTTGAGTATTTCCCAGAAAGCAACCAATGTCTGGTACAGAACACTGGGTTTTGCAGTGACAAAGTTGACAAGAATGCCTAATAAACCAAACAAGTCATTGCAGTAAATCTAGCTCCGAATGGGAAGAAACACTGAATGAATTTTGGATATCAGTGCAAAAGGAAACCGAGGAATGACAACTGGCAGCGACAAAGCTTCACCCATTCCCATCATCCTGTCGCTGTGCGGAAGACTTGTCAGCACTAGTGGAAATGAAAAACAAGAACAGAGCTCATCTCAGGATGGAAGATATCTTTGTATTAACTCATCACAGACAAGGAAAAAGACAGAAGCCAGAAGCCAGTGATTCCCGCCATAAAGTTCCCACCCAGTGGACCAGTTTGTGGGAATCATCTTTGTGTGGGCTGACAATGACAGTACATATGACTCACACGCAGGAAGAGCAGCTGATGGTAACTGAGGACCAAATCCATGACACCAAAGCTGGAATTAAATCTCCAAACAACAACAAATCATCACAGGAAACTAAAGTTTGCTCTCTTGGGCTGGCGTGACACTTGATACAAATCCCAACCTAAATAGTAGGAAACCTTGTTTTGCTGAAACAGAGCAAACAAAATTATCGGAGGGCTTTCTTCACATTTGGAAGTGGTGTGTTTTCTTTCTAGAGCTGTCAGAGAGTCTTCAAAGGACTGCAGAAAGTGGCCACCGCACTGAATCAGCCTCAACTCAAATGCTCTTTTTGAGCACAAACAACTCCAGGGGGTTAAGCTTTGTGGGGTATATTGAGGCCAGACTTTTTTTTTTACGCTGTACCTCTTTTTCTTTCCTCAGACAAACTCAACAACATTGCAAACATCCTGTGATGGGTGTCTTTTTCACTTCATCCATCCAGGGAAAGCAATGAGAGAAACACATGCCGCCATATGCAAAATGTAAACTGCTGATGAGAAACATACTTCGAGGATGCAAACTTTGGTACGGCTACAGTGTTTACACGAGCTGAATAAAAAGAAGATGGCAGGGCTCTTGACGTCATATGTCAGCAGCTAAACACTCTGTGGCCAAGTGAAAACAGAAACGCAGGTCTGCAGAGTTTACAGTGACAGTCCATGAACCCGGTTGCAAGCCACAGAATGAAGAGACAAATGCATGTTTTTGCAGGCTTATGGCCTCAGCCTAGAAACAAGGCCATCCTCTGCACAGTCCATGCTAATACACCATGTCGTTCTGATGTTTGGCAGGTCACACACTAAATCGCAGTCCCAGTTTGAAATTAAATTAGTCAGGGGAAACTGTGCCCTCCATGCAACCTTCTCAATGCAGAAAGCACTGAAAATCATAGCTGGTAAAAACCATAGTGAAACTGAGGGAAAGGAAAGATGGAAGATTTCCGCAAGCTGGTCTCTGGTAAAGGAAATAAAAGTCAACCAAAGAAGATCAATTTGAAAAAATACCAATTCATTATTTTGCGCTGGGGTTATGTGCTGTACAATTGTTTGGTCAGGACTAATAACTTTCTACAGTTGGTTGCTTGTGTGTGGCCGAGAAATAATAAAGGACAGAACCACCAGAACACAGTGTATTGTCCTGGTAACACTTCAGCTTTTACAAGTCTTCAAGTTCAGCTGAGCTAACCTAACAGGCACATATCTACCAGACAAAATGCGCTGTAAATATTCAAATTTCAATCTTTGCAAGAAAGCAAATTAAAAGATTTCTGAAAATGTCAAATCTCCTAAAATTTTTAGAATCTATTTCAAGTAAATCTCGCTTCAGATTCAGAGCACTGGGACACATCTGCACACAAGGGAGGCCACATAGACTGTGTTGAGCTAACTTAAAGAGCGCAGTGCCTGGTGGTACTTTTCAGTCAGTCTTTGGGAATAAATACCATTAAGTTTAGTTGTAAAGGCGTAAAGGTCTTTGATTCCGGAGAAAGATTGCTGATATTTAGCAAGTTGGCATGTTTAGAGCATGAGCCAGACTCCAGTGGTTTTCAAAAATTCTTATTTGAAGCTAAAGATGGTGCATGAGTAAATGAAAAATGCATTTTAAAGAACTGCATAATGCACTGAGATGTTTAGATTTACAGGCAAAGTACAACACTGTCTCATGTATAGCATGTTAGTGACATCGTGTAGAAATCCCTGCATCAAAATAACTTTACAGCAGTTCAGAAGCAAATCTGAATATCAGGACTGCATCAGAATGAAACTCCTTCTCGTGCTCACAAATACCAATAACAAGAAATTAAGCTGATGATGGTGCGACTCCTGTGTCTTCTCAATTAATGCAAAGCTGAGCGAGGACAGGGACATGAATACTTATGAGATCTTTGACCTTGTGGGTTCAAACACACTGAGGAAGAGAGAGCAAATGATGAATAGCTGTGATAGGAATTCATAATTAGACGGAGAGGAAAAATAAAGGACCTCAAACGCCTCAGTGATATTAATCGCACCTTCACAGGCAGGTATATACACAGACGCGAACAGAGAGCACTCAGAGACACCGCAAGTGAGTCTAGACAGTAAACAATATCTGCCTGTAGGGCCCAAGAATGTGGGCTAACTAGATACAAAACTGAGTGCAGATATCTTGAAAGTGGGCAAACGTCTAGATAAACAGTTGTGAATAAATCATTTACTCCACTGGCTAAAATAAGGTGGATACAAACAGAGGGCTGTCAAGCTGCTTGCATTAGAGTAAAAACAGTGAAAAGCTCTGAATCACTGAATATTGTGATGTTGTTAATTAAGGCACTAATGTCAGTAAATGTAAAAAATGAGACGGAGGCAAGTCTGGGCTGGTATCAACTGATATGGTTTCATTTCAAAGATGTGTACACTGTGTGTGAGCCTCCACTTCTACTAGCAGGGTTTCAGACTGGGAGCACACCCACACTGAGAGACGCACACAAACAAATCCTTAGAAAGACTCCATGTACACAGAGCAGAGATTTAATTCTTTCTTTATCATACTTGTGCATCGTACAAGTTCCACAGTGCACGATAAGGAGGAAAAAGGGGGAAAACACAAGGCAAGCGTGGAGGAATATGGGCCTTTTGAAGTCGTCTTTCTTCTTGGAATTAGTTTTGGCGTAACGCGGCTAGTTAAGCAGATCATTAAGTGTAATGGTTGGTGAGGATTGTGGAGCTTTATCTCTGATGGCAAGAACAAAGTTCCTGATGATCTGGGGGATTCTGGAGCTGGATTTGATGGGAATTCCCATGCCTGCTGGAACAGTTTACTTTGAAACATTTTGATCTGTGCTAACAGACAGGTGCTATCATAAATCTAGAGTCAGGGAATTACTGACTCAGCTTTACATACTGAGACGTAAGGTATATGGGGATAAAGCTATCCTTTGACAGATTATATCTAGAGACTTAAGGTTCGCCCCCGGACAGATGACAGTATTTTGATGTCTGGCAGGGACTTGTGACAATAAATGACTTAGGAATACAAAGGGAAAACTGAAATACATTTGAAATGCTGGAATGACTATATAATATACAGTCACGGTATGTATATCCATCATGCAGTACAGTCTGGTAGGTGCCTGATCGGTCGTAAATTCATTCTGCAGCTTGACAATGACATACAGCCAGAACTATCTACATGGAAAAGCAGAAATAGGAGCCACACAATAGATGATCTGACCCCAGATCTCAGTACTGTAAAATACTGATCCAGTGCACTTTGAACACATAAGTTAATTGATACATTAAATAGATATATTCATTTATATTTTAAACCTAAACTCATAGTTAATGCTTACAATCCTTGCACTGTGCTGTATTTTCAGAACTGTTGCTGAAACTCAACAGATGTCAGACCTTAAAGACTTGATGCCTTCAATGCCGGCTCAGTATTGACTAAACAGAAGACCACACAACAATAAACCAATTGGCTGTACATGCCATCTAATCAAAGCATATGGAAACAAATCCCAAGGGCTGCAGTTTGCCTTTCAACCCCGAAGTGAACAGAGATTATGCCGAGTTTAGATCTGTAAGGGCTAAACTTATTCAAAGGGAAGCAAACAACCAGGACAGAGAAGGACTTCCTCTTTGCATGCTGCGCAGAAGTGCCAGGGTGCACATCTTTATTCATGAGAACAGTTGATCTGTGCATAAAAGTTTATTTTGAAAACGGTTGGTATTCCTTTCAGCTGAGAAATCAGAGAGGAATGTTGTTTGAGGATTATCACCACTAAAATGATTTCTCAGGATGAGAATGAGCTTTGAAAATATTCCCCCTTTGGGCAAATAAAAAGGCGAACACCAACAATTCTTTATTTATTTTCTCCTCTCGCTTCTCTTTTGTCAGAGCCCTCCACTGCTTTGCATTTGAATCACTCCGAATCAGGAAATCGCTTCCACCCAGTTCTCGTGTTTATAATAACACCAGTTTCCAAGAGCCTGCAATGAATTTATATTTGGTACAAGCTGTGTAGTGCATCTCACTCCCCTGGCAACGTGCCCCTCCACAAGCTTTCCATGGAGGTTTGTCCCCCCCAGTTTCCACAGTGCCGGCTGATTGATTTACTCTTTAATGGCTTCCTGTGTTGGGCATAGCCTACGACGAACATCTGTAGGGGTGGATTGGGCATGTTGGGTCTGTTTTGCTCTGCTGCGCTCATCTGTGGTGTAGTAAAGTGAGGTATCTGCCTTTTCTGTGGCCTGGGAGAATGACGTGCTCCATTATAAAAAGAACTGACTGCAATGAAAAATGAACCTCGGGTCCAAACGTCCGCTGGTCGCTGAGTGGATTACAGTGCCTCAGGGGACGAAGTTCAGCCTCTGATGTTGGTGACTGAGAAGGAGGAACAATAGTAGCTGGTCTGTGAGTGATAAAGTTATACTGAGTGTTAATGTCAAGAGCAGTTTGCGTTTGAGGAGCCGCTTCAATGAGTTCATGCAGAAGCTGAGGTTCAGCTTTGGGTTGGAAGTCAGTGAACCTCAGTATGGATTCTGTTCACCAGGACAGAGATCTGACAAGACTGGTAACACTGCCTGAGATCCAGGAAAATTAAGCTTGCGAATTCTAGTTTAGAATCTGTAGAACCACAGCACTGACGCAAATCACAGGGAACTGGGACGGGAAAACAAGCTAAATAATTTGAAAACTAGAATTACAAATTGTGGTCGTGCGCCTCTGCCAACCAATCAAGTTGTAGTTTACATCCATGTCTGTCCAGACTGTCCAATCATTTTGAATTAGAAATTAACAACGTGTAAGGTCATTTTGAAATTTTCAATTGAATATTTGTTTTAGGTTTGAGCTATGTTTATAAAAAGAGAATCAAAAAATAAAGTATAACTATAAATCTGTCTTAGGATTAGCTGAGTTTGCTAAAATCCCCCCCAATGTTAAGTGTTCACGTTTGCAGTGACAAAACTCCGTGTTTGGGCAAACACTGTAATCCCAAAATCAATCTTTATTTCAACCTACGCCTTAAAATTAGGAGTCAACATCAGAGGGTGCTGCTCAACCATGAGGTATCTGGTGGGGGGGTAAGGGACAAAGCACACCTGCAAAGCTGGAGTTGACATGAAACAAAAAAAAGCACACCCAAAACAAAAGCCTCATCCAAAAGCCACTTCAGAAGCCTTTCTTCATAATCCAGGGATGTAGAGCAGATCTGAGAAATGGGGAAAAGTCCCACGTGAAAGCAACAGGCTTCCACAGAGTGCATTAGCATTTACTTGTGTTTGAATACGATTGAACTAATTACGCTGGGTTGTTGAGATGTTAAGCGAGCGTAAACATTCTGGGTTAGAACAGGCCCCCACAGAGATGAAAAACCCTCTACTTTCATCCATACGCAATTAATCAGCATCTGACTCTGCAAACAGACGCTGCAGCTTGCTCCATTGCCTCTCTTGTAAGCACTGACTGACACATGAAAGCAGCGAAATTTGCACCCAGTTAGGAGATTATACAGCAAGTGAGTCAAATCTGAGCTGATAATGTAGAAAGACCTCCGACATCAACATGCAGGGAGGGTTAACTTGGCATTTATGAGGGTATCTTGGCCTGTGTCGTTATCAGTTAATAACATAGGATAAGTGCATATGTACTTATTTATGCTTGTAAGAAACCCTAATGTGTTTTTATGTGAAAAACAATAGGATCCTTAAGGCATGACAAGGCAGCAAGAGTCAGTGCTTGCAGGAACTAGTAATAGATACGACATTGCACAACGGCTAGTTGGGAAAGAGTGTTCATATGCAGCAAAAACTTCAAAGCCTTCCATGTGCAGCAGGCCAGGTTATTTCAATTAGCCTTCAACAAGAACCCTTCTTCTTCCCCAGCTGGACCCCCACCTATCACTACCAGAAATCAGCCACACGGGACCCTGTCACTCTGTTTCCTTTTACCCCCAAGGGCTTTGTTTTGGAAAAGGAGAAGCGAGTCAGGTTCAAAGCAGAGGAGCAGACCACGTGGTAACATGAGATGACGGTCTGTCCGATGGGGCATGGTGCTGTGCCAGACGCTGCATGCCTGCTAGGTCAGAGAAATCATAACGTGCCGCACAAACACACTAGTCCAATGTAACGGCATATACTTTGATTTATATACATTTATAGACACGTTTGCCTAATCACTGTTTTCCAGAACAGACAGAGAAGATTCAGAAAACACATGTTGATAAAGTTGACCTTCATGTAACATTTGTGGATTTCTCTGGCTCAGTCACTCAGCAAAACCCTTCGTTTGACTGAAGGCTACAAGCCCACACATAGTCTGCACAAGAGTTCAGAGTTTTTCAACCAAAAAATGATCAGGTTCAATTCACATCTGACATGAACATGAACACATCTGGTCCTATTTTAAACTGAACGGAACAAGGGAGTGTTGATTGTAATGATATCTCCATGTAGTATTTATACAATTCTCTCTCTAGCAAAGATCGGATGGTCAGTCATGCAAAACGAGGATATAACAACAATCACAGCATTTTTCCTTTACTTCAGTTCTCTCAGTCGTCACCCCATGCCCCATTTACCACAACCTGGAGGTTTTCCAAACTAAACAAGAGGAAAAACATGAGGCCAAACAACACGCTGAAAACCCAACGCCTGAGGTTTTTCTGATAAGGTCAACAGGTCAGGAGAAGACCGGCATCCTCATGAAGAGCATTTTTGCATACGATTTCAAAATGTTCAGCTCTAAACTTATTTGTGGCCACAGGCCATATAGCTGATCCAGATTCCAAAAGGACTTTGATGATTTAACAGGTCTGTTCATGGGCCAACTCCAGTTTAGGCATGTTTTTATTTCAAAGATGATCATCTTCACCTTTCCAAAGTTATTGTGGGTAAAAAGCCATCCAGACTGGGTCTCCTGCTGCTTCATGGGAGCTGAAGAAATGAAATAACAGAGAACACTTGTTTAATCAGAACTGCTGCAGTAAAACTGTCTGGTGACCTTGAATGAGGGCAGGGATTATTTTCAACGCGGTTCTTAATAACTGTGTTTTATTGCTCTTATTAATGGTGTTTTATTAACAGCAAATATAAAACTTGCAAAACAGGGAAATAATTGTTGAAGGACAACGTCATAAACCCTCCGATGGTATCTGGACTGGTAATGCATTAGCTGGCCTTTGAAATTAGACCCAACACCTTACAGTCAAGACAAAGCTGAAGAAGATCACATGAACTTGATCAAATCATCAAACAAAGAAGGAATCTTCTGGATTCCACGCTAAGAAGGAATCACTTCAAGGCCAATATGACCAGGAGGAATGATTACAGGAAGTTCTAAAAACATATGGGCATGTGAGCATTATGTCAAGACAGACTTGAAAAAATGTGGACGTATCCTTTAAGCCCTGTTCAGAGGAGATCTATTAAGTTAAGGAAGGTGGGATTTCAGTAAGACCAGTGCTGGCCAGTGATTTTAATCACACCCAGAGCACATGTGTCTGTGTCTTATGTATTTTAAGAAAACGTTTTTTGCCCTGGTAACACATCTATATGGTGTCTTCTATATGCTTGAAGACTTGTCGCGAGCAAAATAAGCAGTAGTGGAGCATTTCTGAAAAACACAGATACAGAAATCCAGGGTTTCCTAACTGTAAGAAACCAATTCTGTCAACTTGCAGCGTGGGGTTTTTCCTTATCATTATTATTCTTTAGCTTCCAGGTTGAAAATATATAGATTGAATTACTCCAATAATACAACTTGGCATTGTGTATCATAGTGTAGCATTATAGTGTCATAGGTGAGCTGGTGTGCTGAACTGCAGCTAGCAAGGAGGGAAAAGTGGAGATTGATGCAAAATTTTCATTGATCTGAACATTTGAAAGGAATAAACCTTGTAGACTTAATTCGAGCTCAATTTAAGGCAGGAAAGGATTATTTTTACAAAAAAATCTTCCAAAGATGTAACTTCAATACATGTTGATGAGCTTTTATGGGTTTAACTGAAGCTCAGAGAGGAACGTTAACACTGTTACAAATACAAGTGCCTTCCTCACTACACAATCAGTCTGACATTTAGAAAGAGACATTTACAACAAGATAATTACCACTAAGTATTAGAAATTCTAAAAATGGTACACAAGCTGTATCATAAGACTAGCAAAACCTTTGTTGTAGTACCTGGTAACCAGACCAGGTACTACAGCAAATCTGTAATCTAATTCCAGGACACGCTTGTCCCTCATGTTCTGCCTTATCGGTGAATATATTTGTAATCGATTAAACTATTAAACAGCAAATAATCAAATAACGATTAATCATTATTCTAGCATGTCCCATTCAAGATTCAAATACTTGTATGCTTTTACTTGTGTACAGGACAGGGAGAAAGGGAGGGGGAGACATGGGCAGTGGGAGCAAGAGGGAAGGTAAACCCATCTAAATATACTAACTAACTAGCTAAACATATACAGTCTTTCTCCAGAATCAAAGACTCCACCTTTAACTTGTGAACAATTAAATATAATGAGCTTTAATACTAAAAAAAAAGGCAAAATGTCTTTCTACTATGAGTTCACCGTTAGTCAGTCAAATGGTATTAGGCTGGTAATTGAACATCAGTGATATTTTTCAAATTCTATATTGTTTTTGAGTATATTTTTTTTCTCAGGTACATAACTGAGATAGACTACTAGAATTTGGAAGGTTTGGTGTTGAGACAGTCTACCTCGTCACTCCTCCAATCCATTTTGAATCTTTTCTCAGTTCAGACTGACTGCAGACAGACCCCCCCCCCCCCTACCGTTTTGATGTGTCATATAAGCAGAAGTCGAGAAAACATGATGGTACACACACACACACACACACACACACACACACACACACACACACACACACACACACACACACACACAATGGTGTAATGACTTTCCTACTCGTGTGGTGAGCTGCCAGTCAACCTGTTGAAACCTGCACAGTAACCCTAGATGTGGAAAGTACCCCTGCAAGTCTGAGACACATGGAACAGAGGCCTTCACAATCTACCTGTCGCACATAAACACACATGCACAGACACACAGTTGTGTAGTATCACCGCTTCTTTCCTCCAGACATGCAACCCAGACATGATCTGAAATACAGTAAGGCCCCTGCTGCTTCCATCCTGTGATGCCTCTGATGTTGGAATCAATGTGTCTGCACTTGTTCACAGGAGAATGCGTGTGTTCATGCATGTCGGTGAGACCACTCACTCAGTCAACGTATGAAATGTCTCTTTACACATTTTGGCTACTGTATGTGAAGCATCTTTCCCGGCTGTGTGTGTGTCCTGGGTGTTCAGCACTAGCAGCATGTGTAGCAGCATGTTGCATGTGTGAGATCATCTCCTTCACATCTGCAGACCTTTTGACACGTTCCATCTCTTTTTACACCTGGCCTCCTATGATCAAGGCTTAAAGGGAGGGCAGGTGTTCTTGCTCCTTGCCCTAATGACTTGAAAACACTGCAGCTTCATCGAACGCCTGCCCCAAGTGCTGCTGGAAGCAGGAGGTGGCTCTTGACTCTAAACATCCATCTTTTTCCTACTCCTGACGGAGTTATGGCGGGGGAAAGCCCAAATGAAGCCTATGAGCCCATAAAACAGGCCTTTAATTTGCTTGTATATGCCCAGGAGCTAGCACTACCATTAGCCTCTTGTTTCCCTGGACTGCAGTCATGACTGTGATCCCACAGGGTATATGGGTTTATCAGGCTTGATCAGATCAGAAAGGAAATTTATGAGTAAAGGCTAGGAGGCTGGGACATGTTGGATATCAAATAAGCAGGTGGGATTCACTGCCTTTGTGTGTCTCTGCTAACACAGCAAAAAGGCAACTTGGGAGGAAATGGGAGGGGAAGAAGACCTCTAGCTATGCACCAGTTTTCACAAGATAACAAGTACCTCCGATTTTAAACATGTAATCTCTTCAAAGACGGAATGAGAGATATATGGGTGGCTGTGGCTGGAGGCCTACCAAACAAAAACAAGCCAGTAATTGTGTCTCAATTCAGTCCTTGCTTGACCTGTGGAGACCTTAACATTAAAGGTTTATACGGAAGGATGGACAGAGGCTTTTAGTTTAAGTTTACAACTAGTTTCAGTGTTTCCAAAGATGTACGTCATGGGACATTCAGTAAATAAAATAAATTGAGTGACAAGAGAACAAAGGGCTGTACTGCAACGTGAGATTAGTGAGTTAGCAGGCACGCTGAGCCTAAAGTCAGAGTTTTCAGTAACACAAAGGTGGCTCTCTTTTAGTTTGCTAGAGCGCCATGGTAACTTATGCTGCTCACCTAACCTGGTCTGGAGGAGGTTATGTTCAGGGTTTCGGATTTAAATCTTCTGTAAGAGGCGTCTCCCTTTAACCAGATGGTTTCTTGATGATTATACTGATGACAGTACTGCACACTTTATGCATCAAATTGCCTCGGAACCCAACATGTATTCATCTGGTGATGCAGAAATCGCATAAATATGTTTGTATGTTTCGTCCTGATTTGCTGTCAAGCCCTTTTACACTGCCGGTAATGCAGCTGATAGAACACTGATTAAAAAACTCTGTTGGTATTTATTATGGAGAATATACAATCAATAACATTCATTTCACTTTAAATTGACTAAAAGCTAAAATGACACTGCACACTATGGGACAGCGTCAGACCTAAATACACTTCAATACAATCTCATGTTTAAATATAAGAAGTATAACATTTAACAGCTGTAATGTGCAGCTGTGACATTAGAAATAAGCGTTTGCACTGATCAATAAAATAAATATATTAACACACTAACAAACAGTTGTTTACAAGCATTCACCTCTTGAATCATTTGCAGACTGGATTGTAAAAGAAATTTGATAACCTGAATTTTTAAATCCACTGACAACAGCTTAAACACTGCGTCAGACATGCTGGATAACAGACACCGATCAGCCACAACATTATGACCACTGACAGGTGAAGTGAATAACATTGATCATATTGGTACTATGTGCTGTTCTGATGTAAAACCTTGGATTTTAACATCCGTGTTGATGAGACTTAGACACCCTGTATCACCACATTATGTAACAATCCCGTATTATCTAATAATGTAATAAATTTTCACCTGATTGTGTAATAACACCGCATTTTGTAATAAAATTCTTGAACGCAATATGTAATAAACTTTGCCACATTTTGTAATAAGTTGTTACATATTACATCAGACATTACAAAATGCAGGTGTTGCACTTTTTTATGAAGAAAATATAATAATCTGGTTCATTATGTAATAAACCACCAGAAAGGATGTCTTAATTAGAAAAGACATGATACCATCAGAACAACATGACTTCAAACATACCACCATGAATCATAAATAAGAATTAATTTTAAAAACTATTAGGATGTTTCACTGGTCAAATCTAAATTAAATACAACTGTATTCATTATAATAGAGAATGTGTTTGAAAGCTCACAGAGACAAAAACTGCACTAAAAGAGTGTTAGTGACACGAACATTACCAATGACCTGAAATGCAAATAATATTTCATAACATAAACGTATAATATTATTATGCTCTATAGAAAGCAGACAAAAGAACAAAAATATTAAACAGAAAAACTTCATTCCATCTGTGACCAAATGCATGTTGTTGTTGTTTTCAAAAATGTTATGATGAATACATAAGTATTTGGTGCAATATGTAATGAACAATGTTTGCCATTTATCTGTAGTCATCATTATAAGTTTAACAATTATGAAAAATTTAAATTCCTGAATTGGACTCGCATTATACGTTACTTTTTAGTTTGACTCTGTCATGGAGCGTTGGAGAACCCAAATGCGGACACAGAGACCGGATCATGATGACTGATTTATTTATAATAGAACAGAAACACCCGACGGTACTCACAGAACTGAAAAACCTTAACTAAGAAAACTGGCAGGCTCGAGGAAGGCAGATGTGAAGCAGGGGCTGAAGCTGAAACAGAGACTGGAGCTAAGCGGCGAGCTTGAGCTATGATGCGGCGTTGAGTTGACTGTGAGCCGGTTTTTATGCAAGTGGTGGTGGTGTGCCGGGTGTGCTTGTGCACGGCTGCCCAGAGTTGCTGCTGATTAATTGCAAAATGCCGGCAGCTGCGGAAGAGGACCCAGGAGCACAGAGCAGAGAGGGGAGGGGGGAGCAGGGGCTGAAGTCAGGATCCTGACAGACTCATGTCCTGCCAACATAGCAGTGGTAGAATGGAGGGCTCTAAATCAGGCTAACTTTTTGGATCACCCTCCAACGTGGCTGGTAGATTTGTATTATTAGGTAGACTGGTTACCAGGCAATTAGAATTTCCACCAGTTTTTTTTGAGAGGAAATGAAACCAGACTGTAAGTGCTACTGAATGCATTAATCATACATTTTCTTTAAATTGGTTTTATTTCCATGTTTTGGCATGAAAATGCAAAGTAGGCTACTCTAGGCTAAAACAAGCCCTCACAATGTGTATGAATGAAAAGTGGCCCACAGACAAGTGCTGACAACTTTTCTCAACATTCTTTTTTCTGGTAAAGAAAAAAGTAACTCTTGCTCACAATACATTTGGAATTGTTTACTGCAGTAGACTCAGACAATATGACTTTGAAGATTAACCATCTGAATACATCAGAAAAGTACCTACACTTGTCATTTCAAGGACCTAAATGGTCCTCCCATTGTAATGCTTGGACCCTCTCATTGAAATACATTGGAAACGCACACATTGTGATCAAGCATCAACAGGATGCAGTTGAACAAGTTTGACTGACAGAGGCCCCACTGCACAAGCCAGAGTACCCAAAGAATCCAGTGCCAACGTCCTGGTTCCAGATCCCATAGGACACCCTGAGAGGTCCTCTTGTGGTTCAGAGCATTTTTGAGCACATGAGGGGGACCAACACAATATTAAGCAGGTGATCAAAATGTCATGCGTGATCGGTGTATATCCTAAATTGCAGCCGTTTGCTAATTGCATTGCTTCAAATCCCAATTTGAAACTAACATTACATTGCATCAAAAATTAAGTATTTTATCCACATCATCCAATCCCACAATCAATAATCAGGGAAATCTTCAGTGCAGCTGTGATCTCTCAGCGTTTTGTCTTACATCATTGTGAACAAAAAAATCTGAACAGCTCGAGTCTTCTTCCCTGCATAGATTTTTCTTGTGTGTCATCCAACAAAGAGCAACTGTGTTCCACCAATATATCCGTTTTTATAATCACCAAGAGGCCAAAACAAAACTCAAATTGGCTTTAAACAAACATAATGAGCACAACACTGGATGGACTCATACAACCTCAAATTGCCGGACTTTCCCAGCAGTTGCCTTCACTTTGTTTGCAGTTGCTTGGTAATACTGTGATTAAGTTATAACATCTGAAACTTTCCTTTGGGTTTTGGCCGGTTCAAGTGAACTGCTTGCTGATCTATTCATACAGTGTACCAAGTTGGGAGTTATTTTTTTGAAGGTAGGCAGGTATACAGACATTATGAGAAAGATAATTACGGCAGTATTGTTCTTTAAAGTGTCATCAGCCTTGAAACAACGCACACAAACACACAGAAGCACACTGAAATGCACATCCTCATGTATTACTCCCAGAGGTTGTAATCCAGTTAGTTACAAATGTCCATTTCTATGGAAGCACCAGCGCTGGTGTCCAACTGCAGGACACTGAAGCCTTCAGCATCACTCTGACAAGCTGCCCAGAATACACAGTAACTGTACTGGAATCGTTGGAGGACTCAATCAGCGTTAACATTCACCTTTATTTCTCCTGCTGGCAAAACCATCTAATTACTCTGCTGAGCTAAACTGCACAAATCAACCACCAAAGCTCCAGGAAGCAGCAGCCACTCAGTTTGGAAACATTACATTTCCACTGAGAGGTGAATAACACATGACAGCCATCATGGGGTTGGACTGAACAGGTTGAAGCTGACAGAGACCAAAAAATATGTATTTTCTACTGATTCAAGCATGTATTTCACCCATCTCTGCTACATAGCACATGCTACAAATCCAAACTAAGAAATCTAAGTTTGAGTGATTAAAATACATTTTTCCAGTCTCCCAAAGGAATCACAAATCAGAAATCCAAGACTGTTTTCATAACTCTACCACGCCCAGACATCCCAGAGCTACACTCTTATCACACAAAGCATTTCTTAAGATAGAGATGAGTTTTTGTTTTCCTTTGACGGAGCTGATATCATCTTAAAATAATCCTGTTGATTTTTTTCTCTCCCTGGTAACGGCACATGTCTCTCTTAAGAGCAGCTGTCGTCATCTGATGCATGTACCTCACTCTGTCTGACCTCATGTGATGGGTGCAAGCATTCTTGGAATTTAAAACATGTTTCAGGTGAAAACTTCAGTCATCAAATGTTCAGAGCACAAACTTAAACACCCACAAAACAAAACACGAAGCCAGACAGTGTCCAACTAAAACATTATTTCTCCCTGCAACTGAGATTTACACCCAGCCACACTTGCGGTAGATTATGAATTAAAGTCAGCAGCAGCAGCAGTGGCATCTGTGCAAAACAAAAGATTCAACAGCTAACCTTTGTAGTCTATGATCATGAGGTATGTCTTTGTTTTAAGTGTCCACACTGACATCAACTCCATTTCTACCATTTGATTTTCCAGTTCTATCCATCAGTGACAGATGTCAGTGTTTTGAATCAATGGTTCTCAGTCTTTTTGCTCTTTAATGTCCTGTTCGTTGAGCTCAAGTACACCTTCACACCTGTCTAAATGTTTACATTTTTCTGATTCCTTGAATGACAAGATGCTACTTAAGATGAGGGATGTCGCAGTATACTGGTAATGATGATAGCTGTGATATTAAAACATTGAAATATTGATATATTAATAAAACACATGTATGTAAATATATCAGCACCTCCAAGTCCGAGGCCATGGTTCTCAGCCGGAAACCGGTGGAGTGCTCCCTCCGAGTTGGGGGGGAGTTGCTACCTCAAGCGAGGGAGTTTAAGTATCTCGGGATCTTGTTCACGAGTGATGGGAAAATGGAGCGCGAGATGGACAGGTGGCTGGGTGCAGCGTCAGCAGTTTTGCAGGCGCTGTACCGGACCATTGTGGTGAAGAGGGAGCTGAGCCGTAAGGTGAAGCTCTCTGTTTACCAGTCCATCTACGTTCCAACCCTCACCTATGGTCATGAGCTCTGGGTAGTGCCCGAAAGGACAAGATCGCGGGTACAAGCAGCTGAAATGAGCTTCCTGCGCAGGGTGGCTGGGCTCAGCCTTAGAGATAGGGTGAGAAGTTCGGACATCCGGAGGAAGCTCGAAATAAAGCCACTGCTCCTTCGTGTCGAAAGGAGCCAGTTGAGGTGGTCTGGACATCTGATTCGGATGCCTCCGGGGAGGCTTCCCTTGGACGTATTCCGAGCACGTCCGCCTGGGAGGAGGCCCCGGGGCAGACCCAGAACCCACTGGAGGGATTATGTATCTTGTCTAGCCTGGGAACGCCTCGGGATCCTCCAGGATGAGCTGGAAAGCGTTGCTGGGAGGAGGGACATCTGGAACGACCTGCTTCGTCTGTTGCCTCCGCGACCCGACCCCGGATAAGTGGAAGATAATGGATGGATGGATGGATGTAAATATGATAATGCTGTAGATTAGGGGGACATAGCTAAAAATGATCACGATAAAATGTTCTATTAACCTATTTACTAAGATACACCAGTAATAATCTAAATGGCAAGAAGACCCCACACTGGCCTCCCCTCGCACCCAACATGAAAGACCATGAAGCCCATCTCATGAAGGCGACCAAGGATGAGTGCCATGATGGACCCAGGTGGCCACAGACCAGCATGCCTTGACAGACCTGCATGGGAGCCACTAGGAGATTGACAGTAGACGAAAAGGTTTCATTATCAAGGGATACGACTGGCTCTGGATTTCAAAAATTTTCCATCAATTGCTATTTATGAAGGGTAACAGGAGGTGCAGGAGTCCATTCTCCTCTTAGATCACACAGCTTTAATGGTGCTGTCTTCGAACATGCACTCAGATCAACACTGGTCACCTCCAGTGTTCACTTTTTGTTCAAACTTCTCATTATAAAGGGAAACGCCTTATAATGAAAATCATGAAACTATAAACGCATTTCACTTGTTATAGTAGCAGAGAAAAGAACCACACATACCGGCAGAAAGTGACAGTTAAGCCAGAACAGGCAGAAAGTAACACAGCTCTGTTAAGGGGACATTCACACTGCAAATACTCACTTAGACTTTGTATTAAAACTTTTTTGTAATGTAAAGGGCATGTTGCTACACGCCTTTGTTTTCTCTTCAACTATGCCAGAAAGGATAAAAATATTAGAGTGATTTCATTATTTTGCCTTTGCTTCATCCCTTCATTTATTATTATTAACTCCTAAAGACGTAGCCTAAAACAATAGATCCCATTACTTAAGATCCTAGCACAACAAAATCAAAAATGCAGCGAGAAGGCCAGTCCTGGCTGCAAATATTCTAAGAAACAGAGCTCACATTCAGATTTAGACCTCGCCACAGTGCAGAAACCGCCCTCAACAGATATGTCAATGATCTGTGCATAAGCACAAGCTCAAAGAAAGCTCTGCATTTCTGTGCCTCTTCATCTTGGTACATCATTTGTCACTGCTGTTCACACCACACTTCAACTTAATTTAAGGACCTACGTTTTAGAAGGATTTGTGGCAACTAGAAAAGAAAGAAAGAATAGGAAATAATTGAGAGGGGGAGGAAATCCAGGCTTGACAAAGAGGTGAGAAAGGTGGTTTAATGACACTTTTTTGGCAGAGACGTATGTTCAATGACAGAAATGGCCACAGAGAAGACACTGAAATGTGAGCAACACGACTGGTTTTAAAGTCTCTAGCTACCCCTGGTTGGCATTTCAAAACTTCTTCCTTGCAGCTTACTTTACCAACCACTTTTGTCTTTACTCTCAGTGCTGCTCTATCTCAGGGGAATCTGAGGAGAGAACCATGGGCAGAAGACTGAGTGGGAGCTTGTCTTGCAGCCCACGTCACTTTTTCCTGTGAAAATCGTTCTATCCCTTCCTGACACCTGTCACCTTTCCTTTAATCACTTTCTTCTCCTCTTTTTCTCTCCTCAAGGAACTCTATTAATATTATAAAGCCATTTACCTGTTATTGGTATGCATCTGATACCCAACCAGGGATACTGTTTTTTACAAGACCGTGACAAGGCACATCCAAGCTACTCACTCTATAACCTTGGAAGCCTCCCAGGTGTCTGTGTTTAGATGAAGAACACTCCAAGGGCTTCTTGTCCAAACTTGACACTCGCCTCTCCAAAACTCTATATGAACACTGATCACCACAATGTACTGCACCATTACCATTATCTAAAGTCTAAAAAACGCACATTGACAAGCATCATCTACATCATTCATCTTAAATAGGTGGGGCTTTCAGTGGTGGAAGAATTCATGCAGAGTTCCACTTTTGATGAGGAGGGACTTGGTGTCACCTCAGCTGACAGATGCCATTTCAAGAGCAGCTCATTACAGTGACTCAGGAAAGAAGTCAAACTGGATGTGGTGGCATTTGCTGTTCAGCAGCACGTCCTTATCATCTTAACTATGACTTATATTGTATGGCTGTTCAGCCTGCACATTAGGCTGCAGTGATTCATACAAAGGGAGGAGGACAGCTCTGTCAGGGTGTCTCCTCCTCAGTCTTTATTTAGTATTGTTTACTTGGCTAGAGGTCACATTTGAATGGTGGAGGTAACAGCTCATGCAACACCTGCCATTGTGCACCTCAGGTCATGTTGACAGTTGTTAGCCCTGATTTGTGTAATGAGAGTGTCAGAGCAAGTGTAATCATTGTCATATCGCTAAAAAGGTCCACCTTTGTGTGTTTCTGTGCACACATGTAGAACTGGTACAACTGAAGCTCAGCCTTATCAACTGTGTTTATTAAAGATGTTAATGATTCCTGTTAACCTACTGACTTACATTAACAATTTAGTCAGTTAAGGCAGAAGGCAGGGCAATTGCATAGTGGCTGTCAGACATGTTTTGTAGCTTATCTGTAGTACCTGGTTGTGCCATCACGCAGAGCCTCTTACTATTTGATGAGAAGGAGTTACAGGTGTGTTTGCTGACCGCCCATAGAGGGACGTAAAAGAAGCCTCCGTGGTGTTTACCCATTAACTGTGGCAGTTGTCTTAAAGAACTGTGCAGCATAAAGTTGTGAACAAGGTGTCTGGCAGCTGTCTGGTTAAGCTAGCTATCCACGACATTCAAACTAAAGTGATGAAGCGGTGCTGCTCTGAGAAAATATAAGTCAGAGGCGGCAGTAAACACCGACAGGTTTCATGTACTGATAAATTTGCTGCGACAGTGTTTGTGGTCATCTTTTCTAGCTGAGCAGCTGTTTCCAGCAGCTGGAATAACATTAACATGTGGATAAGTTATGAGGGTTATTTTGATATCAAACCATTGTGAAGGGATCAGAAACATTACAAGAGATTTACTGTGGAAGATCGTGCATTTGCTGTGTTCAATGTTTAAGATTTTGTTTTTCGTGCCACTTAGTTATAATTCAGTAACCTGGTGTCTACTTTATGTGTTCTTCACATTGCTCTGATTTCGCAGTAATCATTAATTTTTTGTGGCTGAAAACAGATTTATCTGCATATGGAAAATCATCTAGCGCATTCCTTTCATTTTCACAAGTCACTGACTGTTAATTATTATCATGGCCGACTATCAGTTAATCCAAGTGTTTAAACTTTGTATCTATTGCTTATGTATACTTGCACGTATGTGTTGGTGTTACTATATTTATCTTGAGAACATTATTTTCCTTATTATGTTTTTTGGTTTCGCCTTTCTTCAGAGTGTTTAAACGTAAAATGTTTCCGGATTTACAAAAGCCTAAGTCCGAGCTAAAAGGGGTTCACAAACAGCACCTCACCTGCCTGAAACACCTCATGTAAGGTCTCGACTTTTCTTCCATTACTTCTTTACGTTGCCTTGTAACACATTTACATAACGCCTACCTAGCAGCTAGTTTGGCGCACACTTAAAAGTCTGCAATTATTTCCTCACTGGAACCGCTTCTGCCAGGACTACATCTCAACACTCAAAGATCTGTGGTTATGGTCTGTCAGAGCCTGTTGTCCAATCCAAGCAGGCTGCACTTTTCAGAAGAGGGGCTTTAAAAAAGGATCAGACAAATTGAGAAGGCTGAGAGGCTGCAGCAATGTAGTAATGTGTTTTTTGAACATTAAAGCACATGAACATATCCTTGTTGACCCCAAAAATAAACCTCTAAATGTGCATAGCATGGACTTTAATTAGGTTAACCCATCCATCTGACAAGGCACAACAAACAAAAATATTAACTGGCTTAGTCAGAAACATTTCTAGACAATTCTACACCAGATAATCAAGTTAGGAAACTAATGCATTTGCCTAGTGACAGAGTTATGACTGACTGTGTCCAGCTGTGACCCAGCCGATTGTTACATGGGCCTCTGAATCTGACCTGTGAAGTCCATTCATCCTCGATTACTATCAAGAGGAAGTCTCTGTTTGCAGCTCTAACAAGGAAAGGATGGAAGACTGGAGTGAAGCCATGAGGGGATGAAAGTAGAGGTGGATTACAAGTCAAGTGGTTTTGGAATTTCAAGACAAGCCTCAAAATTCAACCAGTGTCACTGTCACTGCAATATGAACATCATATCCAGAAATGGGACTGTTTAACTCAACACGATGGGACGAAGGAAAGCTTTAACCTGCTCTGTCACAAGCACAAAACGCTCAGCATTCAGAGGGAAATACTGCCACCTGATGGTAACACCTGACAACTACAACAATCCTCGACATGAGTTCATGGTTGGGGTGATGACTGAAACCATTAGAGGGACCCAGGTGGTTCCAATTCACAAACACAAAGCCAAGCCAATCCAGGTTCAGAAGTTTATAGCTTTGTTGCTAATGGTCTGCATGAGCAACTGAGAGCCGAGTTTATTTCATCTCTGCTTTCAAAGAGGCTGCATGAGAAGAAAAGGATTCACCAAGTCTTTCTCCATTTCACATGGAGGACAATACCAGTTGCACTGAATATGAAACATGTGAGGAGTTTGTTCGCAAAAAGTCAGTTAGTTTATGTGGTACTTTTCAAAAAGCAATCATGACGAACTGTGTCTCATGTGAATAAAACATAAAATTAAAATTGCGCAGAAAAATAAACAGGACAGTCAGAAAAACAAATGGTTTCGCACATTTTAACCAAACTTTAAACTGCATTATGCAGTGAAATTATGATATGCATTTAATTTTCTTCACCTTCATGCAGACACAGGTTTTATAATCACTACACTACAAGACTCAACAGGCTGAGAACTATAAAGCACTTGAGATACGTAGTCCATCACAAGGTAAATAGAATTATTTTGCAAAAATGTTTTATTGCCATGTGGTAATTGTGTTGCCAGAGGCGACTGGTTTGAAGTCTCTTCCTGTTTGTGTTGAAAGGCGTATAAATTTGATAAAATTCATATGATCCTTTTCACAGCATCCATGTGTGCCGCAGACTTGTTTGTTCTCTGGGTTCGATTTTCAAAAACAAAGCTCGTGAATGTAATGCTAGGCTGCAGCTGACTCACAAAATAAAAGTATCAGTAAATGCGCCACGTAGAAACATTTTTTATTCAGTGTTTCATGAGAGAGAGTTATGTCGACAGGGAAGGAAATATTTATAGAACACTTGATAATGTTGTCATATTATTGGTGCTTTTCTCTCATACATTAGAGGTTCATTTTAGTCAACACTGCCAGCTATTTGTTTAGTTTCATTTTACAACCAACCTATAATACAGTGTATGTACCATAAAGAACTCCACAGATGAATTCGTTCATTTGCATGACTTAAACTGGAATGGAAAGGTGGACAGCGACATCGTTCCTCTAGTCAATTCCTATGTCTGTAACCTAAAATAATCAGGACTGCCCATCCTTCTTCTCCTCAGATGGCTCTCTGACCTCTCCACCATGTAGTCTGACCAAACTGTTTACTTATAGCAGCAGCAGAAGCACAACAGTGTGCCCAACACTCCTTGTTAGCCAAATACACACCACTGAGTGTACACAACTTTAGTTAGCACTAGCAGCTACAACACAAAGTCTACCAGCGAAATTTACAACCAACAGGCAAGCAAGTCAGTGCTTAGTTGCTAACTCTACAAGAAAAAAAGAGCGAGCGTCCACTGCACAGGTAAGACTGCATTCACCATCAGAACCAAAGCTCCTCTCAGCCTGGTTCTTCCACGACCAGAGCATCTGATCCACCAGAGGGGTTAGTGGAGTAACTTCAGGTTTCAGTGCTACGATGTTGGTTCATGTTTTAACTCACAATGCACACCTGGCCTGTTAACTTCGCGATAACACATCAACACGTATAAAATCACTGACCATTCAGCTCTCTTGGTAAAAGGCATCGCCACTTCTAATGAATCCAGTGGAGTTTGGCGCACAGATAGTGAAAGGCAGGAGTTTTTAGACACTGTCAGAAATATTTTCTTTGCCGGTTTGTGTCCCAATTAGGATGTCTGGGATCTTTCTGTGTGAAGTCTGCATGTTCTCACTGTGCAGCGTGGGTTTTCACCAGGTACTCCCACAGTCCAAAAGCATGCTGAGGTTAATCAAGAACTCTAAATTGCCCTTAGTGTGTGATTGTTTGTCTGTCTCTATGTGTAGCCCTGTGATAGAATAGAAAGATAATGGACGAATGGATATTAATTGAGGTCAATAATTTGTTCTTCTTGTGAGAAATTTGCAGCTCCAGATCTGTGCACGGCCCCTCTTATGTGAATGTGCTCATAGCTAGGTGCAGAAATTGCGGGTTTAACAAGTTGATAATCAGCTTCATGTGACCACTAAGCATGACTGTGGTTGTTTGACTTAGTGAAGCCACACAACAAAAAGATACCCCGGGTTTGTTGAACTCGCTTTGGAGTACAGGCCCCAGAAAACACTGCAGTAGGCACACACAGCTAGCATACCAACCCAGCTGAGCACAAGATTACCTAACTTTTGTCAATGTGCTGGTGTGATTTAGTCCCTGTTGGTTTTGCCACACTTTAAAGCCAATGCAGGTTATGTTGCACACAGATGCAGGGGTCTCGCATGCAAAATAATGGTTCTCTTTTCTAACCTGCCACCATTGAGACACTGGGAGGAAACTCAAAACGCACATACTCTAGTTTCTGATGTAACACAAGAGCAGACGGAGGAAGAACACACACACACACACACAGCCGTTTAGTTAAAACTGTTTAGGTAAAGTTTCCTGTATATAATGTGTGTTTTACTTTCATCTGATTGTCCTATTAATAAAGTTTTATTTCATCTCATAAGGGCAATGCTGGAAACCTCTACCATTAAGAACCTCTAAACCTTTACTTGCTATTGATATGGTAACTTTGGTGGCAGTTAATTATTAGAGTTCCAAATTGATAGATACTGTATATTATGTGACTCTGATTATATTGGTTTTATTTGTTGCATTCAACTAAAGGTGTTGACCCAGTTTTTAAAGAGACTGATTTATGGAGAGTGATTTAGTAACCTGGTTGCAGATGGACTGCTCTTCTGTCCAGGTGCTCTGCTGAACCGTGCAGTAAGTCGCTTGATAGCAGACGAACCTAGAGTGTTTCCTTCGGGTAACATGTTCCATTCTTAATTCCATTCCTGGGTGCGGGATGCCAGCCACAAGACACCACTAAGGAACAATAATCAATAATAAAATTGTTACACTGTCTGATCTAGTGACAATCAAATGTTTTCGGACCACATGCATACATACAAACGTAGGTAACTTCCCAAAATAAAGCTTCCACTTCATTAGGTTTTCCTATTCCATGATGTGACTGTGGTATACAGTAACTTCTAACCAGACACATGCAAGCTCTTACTATAATAAGGAACAGGAAACATGTAATCGGCCACAAATGATGCAGTTGCCCCGTGGAATTAACCCAAACAAAACAGACACAATTATGTTACCATGTTTTTGCCTCAAAGTACAAAAGGTGACACATAAAAGGGCAGAGGTTAATTTTGCTTCATGTGGTACCTGCTCCGGGGCGTCCATTAGGGCCTGATAATTCTGACAGGGTGTGACTGTGGTGTTCTGGATTGCAAGTCTCCGTGTGGTCAGGGTGGGTATCATATTTACACAACCATGTTCCTTCTCCGAAGCACATCGTCAACATGCCTGCAACCAGAGAACCATCAGGTCCAAAACAAAAGGAGTGTGACAGCGTAGTGGGCGTCGAAAAGTGCTGTGATTTGTATGTGAAAAAAGAGAAAAGTGAAGTTCTCTGTGGATAGAGATGAACACACAACTCCAGTTTACCCGAACAACCATTGTGGATTTTGTGATAGAGAAACAAATTACAGGTTTCAGTCGCAATATTAAAACCAGTGACAGACGACATGAATAACCTGGATCATCTCTTTACAGTCCAGTTTTTGTTGTGGTATCAGTGTCAACATGTTTACTCAGATATTGCATCAAAGTGATAATGTTGGTATGGTAACAACGCTAACCGCTATAGATGTCGGTACAGTTGCACTAGGCAGGATTAACATGTTAATACACTTCTGTTTCATCAGCTTAAATAACAACTACTGACAAGTGGCTCTGCAGCTAAGTAGCCATCCCTATTTACCAAAATGAGTAATATACAATAATAATGTGAATGACTATTATTTCATGAGTTTACTGTCCGAAGAGTTTCTTGCCAATTGCCATCTTTCCTAAGTGTAAAAGAAAAATGAACTTAAAAGAGGCTAACAGAGCTAGATTGTAGAACAGTAGTCATATATTGCTGCCACTTGAGGTGTACTAAAATGGAATCATGTCTGGTGCAGCTTTAGTCAGGAATGTCTAAAGCTTCTCGATGTGTAGGTTCATCTTTCCTCAATGAAATGACAAGACCTTCCATTTCCTCAGCACCTGAAGATTGTTTTCTGCTAGATGTCTAGATGAATGGCTTCAGACTCCTCCTCCTTCACGGCCACTGAAGAGAGTCGTGTGTCTCTGGTCAGGATACCTTGTGGGAACATCCAAATATCACATTGTTAAAGAAGCATCGTGTACCCTGAATGATTTTATCACTTCTTAGAAATGTCAAATAAAACAGATGTTTGATTTTACTGATCTAACCAGGGGAATATTAACGGCATCTGGCCGTCTGCAGTCACTAATGTCTTGTGTAATGACTTAAAGGAAACTCAAAGTAATTAAGCTAACACGCGTTCTTCTTCACTGCATCTGACCCTAAAAGAATAGAGTGGAAAAACAAGAGGGGATTAAGAAAACAGGCTGTTGTTTTACAGCACCGACATGTTTCACTCACACGAGGACCTGACATCACTTGCTCTCAAAAGTATGGAAAAAAGCGGGGCCTTTAACGCAGCAAGCTCCTGGCTATTTTCAGGGTTATTTCTCTGTTTTTACCGCTCATCTTGGTCATTATATGGGTTAGCCATACATGCCACAGCCTGTTTTTAGGCTATCCAGGTCTTTCATCATCTTATATGTTAATATGTGCAGATTTTGTCATACTAGGATTTATATAAAGTAAAAAAAACTATTATGTATTGTGAAATTGTTGATTTTTTTCATGCATGTCACTAAAAAAATGCTATAAGTGTGCAGGGGACATTGTCTGGGTCTAGCAATATCAGAACCGTGTTAGTTGGAGAAAAATACATGCTTTGTACTGAACTGTCACTTTATTTCCTGAAGTGTTCACACCCAGCAGCCCCTTTAGTATCATGAGAAGAGCCAGTTGCATGGTTTCATTTGATATGCGCGACACCTCTTTGCAATAAGTATTTCAAGAGCAATGCAGCAGAGAGGAAAGGATGTGATTTTGGATGCAAAGCGCATCGATCAGGTCAAGCACAAGCAAAAAACATCAAACTCATCAATATATATTAATAAAACTGAGCAAACTCTGGAGGTAGACGACCCACCATGTGAAAAAAACCCCACAAAACACTAATCAAACCATATTATGGGTCTCTAGAAGTTCTTGAATAAGTTTCATCCAAACAAAGCTTTGGGCTAAAGAGTGTACAGCAGTAACATGGGGATGGAAGACAACATACAGACGGGGTATTCACATTAAACAGGGACTTTAGTTTCACATGTTCAGATCTAGCCTGGACATTCAGCTCTCTGTCTGGTGAAGGTAATACTTTCCTTCACCATGTAAACTGTAGCTGATGCTGCTGTTATGAAATGTGGATCCTCAAGGACAACATCCGTGAAGCGTCAAGAAACAAAGCACAGAAACACTTACCTCAAATACTGGCAAAAACATAATTACTTCTGACCTTATACACATACAAACACAGTGATATCAGTATGCAGCTCTACTGTTGTGTTATAGCACCTGGAGAGCAGGCAGTCTATTGTATGATGTAATATATTTCCACATCTCAGCTCTCACACATGGTCTGTAATTAATTTGCTTCTCCTGCAAACTGATCTAATGTCACATGCTGCTCTAAAGTCTATTGTCAGGGTGCACTATGTGTGGAGAAACATGGAGGCAGTTACAGACAGACTAACAAAAACACACAGAAATGTATGCAGGATGTTGAAAATAAAATTTATGATATGTTCATCTTGTCCACGATTTATATTTTATATTATAAATTCCTAACTTCATGTGAAATAAATATGTTGATAGCTCCTGAATCACAAAATATATGTTTCTAAAATCTCTTATATGGTAAGAAAATGTCCCATATTTTCAGATATTAATGTTGACTAGAATAATAAGCCAGAAACTGGAAGTATTAGTGTAATCTCAACAGCAAAAATCAAGGTAGCAGAGCAATTAATTAACTAGAGTTCTGATATCATTTGGTTTATTAGGCCTTTAATAGGACTTGACGTGCCTCAATGTCGTGCTATTTTGCGTCATGTCTTGAAAGCAGACTGCAAATACGCTTGACCTGACGAAAGATTCAGAATAGTTTCACCTGTTCTTGGTGGCTGGTAGTTGCAGCGCTCACGTGAAGGTTGATGGTTGAAGTGGGTGGATGTAGTCAGACTACAAGCAGCAGTAACTCAAAACATTATGAAGCTAAATGGGAATAACCTGGAACCTGTTGATGGCGTCTGTTTTGGAGGTGAGTCCCAGTCATGTGTGCGCTGCTGCCACCAACCGAGTCTCCCATCGGCTCCAGAGTGTCTGTGCTTTCCTAAAAATAAAAGGAAATCTCATCAGAAAGAAGAAAAACACTTGTGTTTTCATTTTAACACAGTACTGCTGAACTGCTCTGATGCAGTGGATGCTACCTGACGCTCTCAATGCCACAACTACACTCAGTCAGAAATAAAAACTCAGTGAATAAATACACACTGACCAATATCAACCCCCTTTACCTACAACTCAAACAATGAAACTGCCTTTATCACTGATCACACTTATGATTTTAGACAGAGCATGTTCTTTAAATTGATCCTGGCAGTTAATTTCTAATTTATGCATTACTACTTTGTGAATAAATCACTCCAGTGCTTTTGTTTGTATTGTAAAACTAACTGATTATAGCAACTCGTTGAAACACCATCAGTGGGAATTGTTCTGAGTATCATTTTGGGATTTTTACTGATTTATTTCCTGCATGACCTCACCTGACCTTAAAGCCATAAACGTGCTTCTGATTTGTTTGAGGATTGTTATATTTGATAAAAGGTGGGCACACGGTTCTTCCATATTTCAATGTCCTTGTTTGCTCACCTCCTCCACCCTGCAGGACATCTGCTTTAAAATTTAGAAACCTAAAAACAAAGTGAAACTATGGCTAAAACTCGGAATTCACCCACGATGATTTAATCAATTGTGTATTCCATAAAATTATGGCAAAATAAAAAGGCCCACTGCACTTTCCCAGACCCACAGAGGACATCTCAGTTCATGTTGTCCTACTGACAATACAAAAGCCATAAATATTCAATGTACATACATGCTAAATAGACAAATGCAGCAAATCCTCAAACTTCAGAAGCAGCAAAAGTTAAGCATTTTAATTGTTAAGCTGATGTATTGTTTCAGCTGCCTGTGGACCAATACAGCCAATACTGAACTCTGCAATCAATGTGAGAGTCATATTCTATATACAGCTCACCCTTATCCCAGACTTATGCATATTTGCACTACTTTGTACCACACTACCTCAATAACCCTGCCACTTTGCGCACACACTGTAAATACTGTTATTTATGATGCTTATGTTTATATTTCTCTCATTTTTATTGTTCTTTTACTTTATTTTTAGTACTTAGTTTTTTGTCTGATTACTGACATAGAGAGCAAAGAGTCACTGGAGTCAAATTCCTTGTTGAATTAAAGTTGATTCTGACCTAATTAAAGTGTTTTATGTGTTGGCTATCCTGTCTGTGAGGCAGTGTAAGGCACACTAGATTTTATAGGCAGACTAAGTATTCTTCAAAATCATTTTTCAAACACTGCACCTGTCACTTTTTAACCTTTTTTCTATATATTTTTTATTTATAACAGCTGCAAAGCTGCCAGCAGTTCACTGAATCTGCAGTTTTACCAATATCAGACAAGTATGAGCTTAAATAATCTGCAGATGTAATGAGATAGTCAATGCCTGAATCATGGATACCTGTGATTTAGAACTAGCAGTGATGTGGACATTCTTCAGCTCCCAGTCAGAGTAGTCCTCTCTCAGACCGGGAATGAAGCTGAAGGTAGCAGTGTTGAGCAGATTCCTGCAGAGTACAGACAGCTCAGCTCAGGACGCAGTGAGGATGATGTGTTTGTCTCTGCTGTCCTTTCTGTAACCCCACAGCTCTATGTTGACCTTCTGTGCTCTGATCAAAGAGCTGTTCCACGTCACCTTAAGCTGTCCTGTTTGGTGCGCCGTGGTGAAGCCACTGAATTACATTCACCAGGGTGACTTCAAAAGCAGGGTCGGCTTTAGTGGGCTGAACTAACACAGCGAATAACAGCCAATGCTAAGGGCACACATGGTTAATCAGAATTTTTTTGATCCAAAGTAAAAAATATGGCCAGCTTTGCAACCAAAGATAAGACAAGAGTTAATAACTGCAACAAAAGACCACTTTGAGAAATGACATCTCTTAACCAAGTAGCTCCACAGTAAATGTTGTCATTTATGTTGGCAGCAACAATAATAACTGCGAAATGTGCAATCCATTCATTATCTATGGATGGGGGCTGGAGCCTATCCTAGCCGACTCAGACAAAGGCAGGGGACACCCTGGACAGATTGCCAGTCAATCACAGGGCTACACATAGAGACAAACAACCAAGCACACTCTCATTCACACTTTTGGACAATTTAGAATCATCCATTAACCTCAGCATGTTTTTGGACTGTGGGAGGAAGCCGGAGTACCCAGAGAAAACCCACACTGCACAGGGAGAACATGCAAACTCCACACAGAAAGATCCCAGGTGTCCAGACCGGGACGCGAACCGGGGATCTTCTAGTTGTGAGGCAATAATGCCAACAACCAAGCCACTGTGCAGCCCAAAATGTGCCATTGTTATTTAATCTTTTTAATAGCAACACCATTTAACATTTTCTCGATGGTAAGATCAGAAATCTTGGTAAAAAAAAAAACAAAAAAACAAATACCATCTCTAAACATGGAACTGAAATATTGCAATACTGTTTTTTTTTTTCTCACCATTGGTCCTAAATCAGTATAAATTGGTTTATAAGTCACACTACTCAAATAACAGGTTCAGTTGTTGACAGGAAAACCCTTATTTAACTATTTTAGCAACTCAACTAACAGGTATTCTGCACATCTGTGATAATAATTCCATCCTGTTCAGACATCCAGTGTTATTCAACCTTTCTCTTACAACAACATAGATGCAGAATAAATGCTCTTTAGTATAAATAAACCAATCTTGTTCACCATTGGACTTTCAACACAGACAGATTAACTTAAATGTATTTGTTTTTTGGCAATCTACACAATATTACTACTTTGATTTTACTGCCATCTCACTTTGTCGTCTTTGTCTTCAGTGCAATAAGCAATTTAACTGCTTTCATGCAACAGAGCATAGATTTACTGTTAGAAAAATAAAATAAAATTTTGTCCCTGATTAAAGTTTGTAAATGGGAGTCCATCATACAAAAATATTATGAGCTAGCAGTATTTTGAAACCCAGGCAAATCTATGGAATTTTAAAGTCAGCGTTACTTTTATTCCTTATACTGGCAGCATGATTCTGTATGTGTCGACTACAGGAAAGTTAAAGCCCAAAGCTTGCACACTCAGCATACTCAGCAACAAGGTCAGCATTTACTTGTTTAGTACTTTCTGTACATACATTCACTTATTCATTCATATCTTTTATTCAACCAGGTAAAAAACTCATTGAGATTTAAAACCTCTTTTTCAAGAGTGACCTGGCCAAGACGGCAGCGTAAAACAAATTTAAACAAAGTCACAAAACACAAATAAAGTATGGTCACAGTTTCACACACTACAGAAAAACCAGAGTGATTACTCAGTGCAACCACAATATCCAATAGAGCTTATTTCTGTCTTTTATAATAGTCTTGAATTCCCCCAGAGTTCAAGGTGTCAATTTCAAGTCCTGAATTCAGTGAAGACTTTAAGTTGACCCAGAAAATCTAACACAAACTAAAACAACCTACTCTATTTATAAACATGATTAAGTTCCTTATTAATTATGTTGGCTACTGAGATTGTAGTTTGCTGTGGGGTCAAACTGGACTACATTAGATTGAAGTATTTCTAGTACTTGCCCACCCCATCTAAGATCTAAATTCAGGAACTCTCTAACTGTAGACTTTGTGGCAGATCCGTTGTCCGGAATAACATTAAACTGTAGAGTGGCTGGAGAGTATATGTTCACCAGTGTGGACATGGAATGGAAATAATTCCTCGATGAGTGTATTAAAGATTTCATTATGAGTCAAGTGTCATTTGATATGTATTTGAACACAAACCTGCAAAGAAGAAGCCTAGCAGGGCGAAGGAACAAACATCTGAGAGCTGTTCCTCCATGGAGCACCTGGTAAACTGTAGTGGTTGCAGTCTGCACAGCTTTTCATCAGAGCCAGGTCCAGGTTGCATGGCAGCAGCGTTCCTCTGATACATCTCCACACTTTCATCTGCATGTCTGACAAAGACAAACCTTTTACACCGCACAGCTAAAGTGGTCAAAATACTTCAACAATGAAATCAGAAAACTGCAAATAGTGTCCAATTACTACAAAACGCATGCAATCTACAGAATATTATTGAAAGTGATTTACTAGCTGTTTTAGATGAGAATATAAGTAGAGCTCCACAGAGGAAAACGTCTCAACTTTGCTCCAATGTTTATCTGAGAGAACAAACTAACACTTTGTCCACACTTTCCTCTATGCTACACCATTGTTCCTTAAAACTCGACGGAGTATTTAACATAAACTACAGTCAATGCCTGCGAATCGCACCAAGACTGATTCAAAACAAGAAACTAACCTGACTACAGGAGATTAGTTCAGGTCATGGACTGTGATCTAAGAATTAACAGACGTAAATTTTATGTAGGTCGGTTTTTTCTTTACTTACACAAAAACTCAACGAATTAAATAATGTTTTTTAAGCGAACTGTCGCATTTCCAAATTGATTTTCAACTATTTTATACAGACTTAACCGTTGACAGGTGTTTTGAATTGATGGAAATATCCTCTCACGAGACTTTGCGGTGTTTTCAAAATTCAGCGCATGCGCACATTACATTACTTCCGCATCAATCTGCAAAATGTCTCGAATTGAATTGAAGCGGCAGATTGCTGTATTTAAGTAAATATCTGTCTTTTGCTGTGTGTAATTTGTCGTGGACGGTCTCAGCTCCGCCACGTTTACGGCATGAAAACGGGAACGGCGGATTAAGAAGGAATAATATGAGTTTTGTCTCAGTCATATAGCTAGCATGCTAACGAGCTAGCATAGCCAGCAGCAGCATCATCAGCTGCTGATGATACAGACATCAGTTTTGGAGGTGGCACCCACATAAACATGTATCTTTTCTACACAATTATCGCAGCTTTAGGCTTTTTTTTCGTTTTGAAATGGATGAAAAAGCGGAAGTATTGCACCGACCTGAAAAGACTTGATGGCAAAACAGTTCTTATTACAGGTACTTATACATGCCTTACTTGTTTTTGCTTTTCTTAACATGGTTTGTTAGTGGAGTTCCCTATATAGATCAGTGGGGTTTGAATTAATAGTCAGATTTAACATGCTGAATGACATTTACACCAAACATTACTGCATAATACCTGATATGACAATACAATTCAGATTGCTGCAAGCAATATTTTTGCTATCATCTTCAAGCCATATGCCTCACTTCAGGAGGAATTTGCTATTTTTGTTTTTGTTTTTTTTCAGGTGGGAATTCTGGCATTGGCAAGGACACAGCTGTTTCCTTGGCAATGAGAGGAGCCCGCGTCATTATCGCTTGCAGAGACCTGGACAAGGCTGAGAAGGCTGTGAGGGAGATCAAGTTTAGAAGCCACAGTCTTAAAGTAGTTCACATGGAGCTGGATCTGGCCAACCTACGCTCTGTGAGGGAATTTTGTAAGAGCTTTGTCCAGAGGGAGAAGAGGCTGGACATCCTTATCAATAATGCAGGTGAGTGGGTGGGTGTACCACATTTGCCTCTTTTGATTCATGAAACAACATCACCAAAGAAATAATGGGAAGTTATTTCATTCTGCCACACAACTTGGAAGTCTTTGGGGCAGGTAACATACAGAGATTTGTTTATGCATATCTGAGTCAAAGGCTATCGGGTGCTGTGGTTTGTACAGAAACTGAATTAGGTTTTCTCCACAGAAATGTCTGTGGAGCAGAACCCACTCAATAAGTGGTCAGAAACAAAAGAAATAAATAATCAGTTATTAGATAGACAGTTGTGTTCTGGTGCATGCAGGTTTTTAACTGGAGAACTCACTGTTTACTAGTAAACAAGATCAGGAATCGTGAAAAAAACCTGCATGCACCAGAACACACACTTTGAACATAGACCCCATCTGATCATGAAAACGCAGCTTCAGCCATGTGCTTTGTTTTTCTCCATCTCATTGGCTTTGCCATCTTTCTTTTCCTTTATATTGCTTCTCCAGCGATGCCCGGTGTCCTTGACTGGACAGACGACAGCTTCAGCATGTGTTTTGGCGTCAACCACTTGGGACACTTCCTTTTAACCAACCTGCTTCTGCCTCGCCTGAGGGAATGTGCTCCTAGCCGAGTGGTGACCCTCACATGCTCCAGCTACAAATACCAGAAGCTGGACTTCCAGGACCTCAACTACAACCTGCTGCCCTTCTTCACCTACTGCCGCAGCAAGCTGGCCAACATCTACTTCAGTCAGGAACTGGCCCGCATCACCGAAGGGAAAGGAGTGACGTCCTATGCTGTGCACCCTGGTAAAAGTTTTTGGGGTTTTTTTTTCAGCATGAATGTCAAAGCTTGAGTTGAATTTCTATAGTACTGAAGGGGAATGAATACTGATATGGGACTGGGTCTGTCTCTATTATACATGTTTTCTGTCAATTTAAAGTTTTTAAACACATCCACTTTCTACAGTTAGTCTTGAAGTAAGAGGTCTAAAAAACATTCACAGTAAGGAAAGTTGCACACCACTATTGCTGCATAGATGCCTTGAATGTTCATGATGTAATGTTTTAGCCTTCAAGATATTTGTTATCAAGACCGAGTTTGTAATTTTAGTATACAGATAATGCTTCCCTTTGATTTGTATGCTTGGTATTCCTTGCATCTGTAAGCAGCAGGAGCTTTACAGCACACACACACTGTCCACCTTACTTGCTTAAAAAAAACTCAAATCACAACTCAGGTTAACAGAAAATGCATCTGCATGTGACAACAGATGATTTTTAACATGTGTGATGCTAAACTCACAGATGATTTTTGGCGTTGTGTCAGGACTATTCTGTATCTACTGTAAAGCTGCTGTGAAATTCTGATGTTTCCATCCTGCTCTGGGTCTTAACGTATTGGTTGTGTTTCTATGTGAAAACATTTATTTCATTATTGGCCTTTCACAGTTTTTTTTCTTGTTTTTGCTGCTTTTGCTTTTGTAAGTCATAGTTAATATAGTAATTGTTTTGGGTTAAAAAAAGGCAATAACAAAAAAAAAATCATTTACTACAAAAGAGAATTCTAGTATATCAAAATATTCAATTGTATGATGATGTAAAATCAATAGTTTGATATTTATCCTGCCATCCCTGCTTGCATATGTTACTCCAGGTTTTGTCCAAAGCGGTTGGACCTGCCACTACTCGGTCCTGTTCCGGATGCTGATGCAGGTGATCATGTGGATGTTTTTTGTGCCGTGTGAGATCGGAGCTCAGACCGTCATCTACTGCGCCGTGTCAGATGAAGCTGCCAAACACAGTGGGGGTTACTTCGTCGACTGCCGACCCGCCACTCTGCGTCCTTTTGCAAGGGACGCCGGTGTGGCAAAAAAACTGTGGGAGGCCAGTGAGAGACTGGTTAAACTGGCTTAATCATGTACACCCAGCACTGTGTACTGACCTATTGTTATAAAGTTGTTATAGAACTTCTCCCCTATTTATTTATATGCTTATGTACACTTTTATCTTGTGTTTTTCATGAGTATCTGTGTTGTATAAAATACAGATTTAAATATTGCATTTATGTATTTTAATAGAAACACTTTTCTTGACCAACACAACTTCATTTTTCTTTGCATGAATGAAAGACTTACTAAAATGACACAAGACTACAGTGTTGTTTGCTTTCTGGGGAATACATTGTTATTTAAAGAAGCAATTACTTAATGTTCCACTTAATGACAACATATAAATTAAATCCATTTTGTGTTACATGTTTAAAGCAATAATCCCTCCCAGTTTAAGTTTTGACTTTGGTACTTCTATGGTCAGAAATTTGATTTAAATATCAATGCATTTTGTTTTGTATATTTTTTTGTTTGTTTTTTACACCAACAGTATTTATTACAACATTTCTTCAGTACTTCCTGGGTTGAGTTACCATTACAAATTGTTGATAAATCAAATTGCACCCTCTGCTGGTAAGAAAGTGAGCTGTTGGCCATTTTTGTACAAGGAAGTGAAGTGAAATTGAAAGCTCACTTTGACGTTGCTTAACGGAAGTGAAACGCCATTATGGAATATCTTGACTGAAAACATAAACTAGAAAGACTGTAAACTGCAACTCTACAACACCGTGTTTGGTGAGTCTGACTGCTGACGGATAATTCATATATCAGGGGAAATGGCTGAGAAAGTTGCTCTTTTTGAAAGTTTCCTGATTTGCAACGTGTGTTCAGAGACTTTCAGAGATCCTGTGTCTCTGAGCTGCAGCCACAACTTCTGTTCAAGCTGCCTGCAGAAATTCTGGGAACAAGCTAAAAACAAAAACTGTCCAATCTGTAAAAGAAAATCCTCAAAAGATCGTCCACCAGTGAACTTTACACTGAAGGAACTGGCTGATTCTTTTGCTGCGAGACAGAAAACTGGATCATCTGAGACAGAAAAAGTAGAGAAGAAAGTGGAGGTGGTGTGTCGTAAACATCCAGAAGAACCTAAACTGTTCTGTAAAGATGAAGTCAGAGCTGTCTGTGCTGTCTCTGAGTTTCCTCACCACCAGAGTCACAAAGTGGTTCCTATAGAACAAGCAGTCAGTGACCTGAAGGACCAGCTGACATCTGACTTGAAGTCTCTGAAGGACAAGAGGAACAAATACAAACAAGTGGAGGAAACATACAAGGATGTGATTCAACACTCCAAGAAGCAGCTGTTGTCCACAGAGAGGAAGATCAGAGCAGAGTTCAACAAGCTCCACCAGTTCCTGAAAGAGGAAGAGGAGTCCAGACTGGCAGCTCTGAGGGAGGAAGAGGAGCACAAGGGGAAGACCATCAGCAGAGAGATGAAGAGGATTGAGGAGCACATCTCCTCTCTGTCAGACAGCATCTGTGCTGTTGAAGAAGAGCTGCACAAACACAAGGTGGCGTTCCTCAGCACTTATAAAGACACTCAGACCAGAGCCAGAGCCCAGAGCTCACTGTCAGATCCACAGCTGCTCTCAGGAGCACTGATAGATGAGGCCAAACACCTGGGCAACCTGTCCTTCAGAGTCTGGGAGAAGATGAAGGACAAGGTCCACTTCAGTCCTGTCATTCTGGACCCAAACACTGCACACTCCTGTCTCCATCTGTCTGATGATCTGACCAGTGTGAGACGTGGAGACACAAAGCAGCAGCTTCCTGATAATCCAGAGAGACTCACGAAATATAATAATGTTCTGGGCTCTGAGGGCTTCAGTTCAGGAAAACACAGCTGGGAGGTGGAGGTGGGAGATCATCCTGTCTGGAATGTGGGTTTGGCCAAAGAGTCAGTTGACAGGAAGGGAGAGAGATATGCTTCACCAAAATATGGAGTTTGGTGTTTAGTACATCGCAGTGGAAAATACACTAATGTTGTTGGTCAGAGTCTCACAATGAAGAAGAGTCTCCAGAGGATCAGAGTCCAGATGGACTATGACAGGGGGGAGGTGTCCTTCTACGACCCTGAAGACATGACTCACATCTACACTCACAGAGACACTTTCACTGAGAAACTCTTCCCATTTTTCAGCATTGGATTTTCTGGTGATGCCAAAACTACTGATATCAAATTTTCTCTCTGAAATTTAACAGTGATGATCAGGAAAGTTAGTTAATGGTCCAAACTCTGATCTTAAAATCATAAACATCATTCCAGGTTTATTTCTCTCTAAACTCATCATCACACTTTACAGTCAAACCTTCATTCTTGATCTTCATATTTTTCTTTGTCTTTAAAACAGATCTGATGTCCTTTCATTGTTTTTATCTCTGAGTTCTGAAACCTGTTAAACATCCAAAATGATTTTCATCCACTAAATTATTCAAACCTGTTAAAAAGTGCTGAAACTACATTTGATCTACTTTGAATTCAGTGTCTGTTTAAATGAAATGAGAAGAAGCAGGTTAAACAACAGACAATCCAGAGAAGTAGAAGATCCTCTGAACACTGAAACTGGATCACATCATCAGTTTAAAGGTGACAAATGTTTAAACAGGAACAAACTGAGACTGATTATTTCAAATGTACATGATCATCCTGGTCAGCAGGATCTGGACTCATCAGCTGATCAAAGACTTTGATTCTGGTTGTTTGAGGTTTTTCTTTCCTTGTCATCAGTCGTGTTTTTAGTTTGAGACATTTCTTCATTTATTGTTGAGTTATTTTAGTCTTGAACATGTTCCAATGTGATTTTTTACACCTGACACTCAGAGTGTCAGTGTTACAGTGAATCAAACAGCTTTCTGTCTCTGATTGATTATTATTGGTATTTAGTTCTACAGCACAATTGATTAGTTGTTGAGTCTCACTAATTGTTAATCCAACTGTCTGTGCTTGTGTCTGAAATGAATGATGTAAAGTCTTGTTGCCTTCTTTTCTTGTTTTCATGGAAACTGGTTGTAATAACATGAAAACACAAACAGTTATTTTCACCAGGAAATCCTTTTTTAAAGACTGGAGCCTTCAAGGATTTACTTCTTTTCTTCAGGGACCATTTATTTTACATGTAAACTCCTGTTTTTATAATCATCTGACTTTAGATGGAGTTCTCCACCATAGTTTCTCCTGTTGTTCAATAAATACTCTGATCGTAATTTAATCTGACCGACGCTGCTTTATTGGATTTGAACTGTTGTGTTGAGTGTTTGCAGTCAGTTGTGTCACTTCTTAGAAGAAGATCAATCCACATGAAACTGAGTCACATCAGCAGGAGATCAGCTTACAAATCAAACATGTTCATGATCCTGATTATCAGCATCTTCATTTGAGTCCAACAACATCATACATGTGCAGAGAGTCACCACAAGATGGAGGCAGAGATTCGTTCACAGTCTGCTCATTTGGAACACTGAATATTTCCATTCCTCTTTCTGACTCTTTCATATGTTGTTGTTTTCTGCACAGGTTGATGAGAAGCATCAAGTCTTCACAGTTTATTATGAGTAGTTCTTCAAAATAAAACAGTCTGTTTCTTCATCCATCATTAACCATGATGCTGTTGATGGATCCCTTCATCAGAAACCAGTTCAGTCATTTCAAAAGTAATATTCACTTTCAATTATCTCTCTGATTTAAGGTTTGTCTGCTGTTATTTACTATGAATGATTTGTTGCTCACTGTGCAGCCTGAAAGCTCCTGTAAGTTCTCCATGTTGAACAAGTCATGAAGCTCCTCCTCCAGGAAGCTGATGGTATTTAATATATTTGGCAGCTGCTCTCATTCAGGTTGTCCTCCTGGTTAAACATTAACTTTAAATCTTGATACTGTGATCAGGACCACTTGAAGATGTTTTTTTCTGTTGAAAAGTGTACATACACTTGTAAAGACCATGTATATCATGGCAATCTTGAGTTTCCATGGATTACCACAGCCCTTCATTTTCTGTTCATAAATGAATAAAACTCATTTGTCTTTAAAACAATCATGTGCTTTAATTCCTTAATGACAAACATACAGCAATTCTCATATTTGGTTAAAAGTCCTTTGGCCATTTTCACCTCAATGAAGTCCTTTTGTTTGTATCTTGTGTTGATGGAACATCTTACTGCTTCCAAGATCCAACCTTCTGGCTGATGATTTTAGGTTTTCCTGAAGAACGTGGAGGTAATCCTCCTTCTTCATTATTCCATTTACTCTGTGTAAAGCACCAGTTCCACTTGCAGCAAAACAGCCCCAGACCATAATACTACAGTGAGGGAAATAACTGTTTGATTGTGGCCACTTACAAAAAACGAGCCATCTATAATTTTAACAGTAGGTTTATTTTAACTTTAAGAGACAGAATGTCAACAAAACCTCCAGAAAAACACATTATCTAACAGTTACAACTTAATTTCCAGTTGATCAAGGGAAATTAGTATCTGACCCCCAGCAGAACATGAGCCAGTGGATTAACTCTTCTTCACCACCACAGATGTTTCTTGACGTTGGTCACCAGGTTTGCTCACATCTCAGGAGGTATTTTCGATCTCTCCTCTTTGCAGATTCTCTCCACATCCTTAAGGTTCTGAGGCTGCTGCTTAGAAACATGAAGCTTCAGCTCCCTCCAAAGATTTTCTACAGGATTAAGGTCTGGAGACTGGATAGGTCATTCCAGGACCTTCATGTGCTTCTTCTTGAGCCACTACTCTGCTTCATTGGCCCTATGGGGTAGATTATTAGCCTTCTGGAAGACCCACCCACAAATCACCTGAAGTTCTCTAGCTGAGATTTCTCAGTACATAACCCCATTCATCGTTCCCTGGATGCGGTGTGGTTGTCCTCAAAGCATGATGTTTCCACCTCCGTGCTTGACTGTTGGGATGAAGTACTCAGAGTTTGTCCACACAGAGCTGCAGAGATGATTCTTTAAATATTTGTCTCTCCACAGGAGGACTGTATGATGCAAACACAGAGCATGAAGGTATGGAAATGAAAAAATGCAAACAAGAAGAAAGAGATGAAAACTGTTTCACTGTTGTGTTAATTTTATACCCAACTGAATTCATTTTTTTGTAGACAAAATGCTCACACCTGCATAAAGTCATCAACTGCTGACTGATCAGTTTACATTCAGTCTGTGATTAGATTAAAGTGTTTGTCTTCATGTGAACACCACAAGATGGAGACAGATTTGTTCACAGTCTGATCATTTTGAACACTGATTATTTTCATTCCTCTTTCTGACTCCTGTAGCGTACTGAGCAGCAGAACAACACTTTAATACCAGACACATTCCAAAGCAGCACACAGAGAATCCAGAGAGCTTTTCTCACAGCTGTAAATCTGGTAGGAGACCATTCGAGAAGCAGCAAGCCCAAAACTTTCATCCAAACCCAGCATCTGCATATCGGATGTTTACTGCAGAACGACCATTTACGGCCCTCTTGGAGACATCAGGATGTCATTCTGAGGATAACCTCACCTGCTGACCTTCTTCTCCTCCAGACCTTTCTACACAACAATAACCTCATCAATTTCAAAACCTGATATTAAGGAGCTCATTGTGTCTCACACATGAGAAAAAAAAACTCCTTTTCTCTGTCATAGTCGTAAAAGACAGAGACTTTTATCATCAGCATATATTATTCTTAAGTCTTATTTTTCCTGTTATTGAATATATATGCTTGTATTCTTAGTTACATTAGACGTTTGCTTTCACGTCTTCTGAAAAATCCTCCATTTGTTTGCATGTTTACACCTTTTTATCTCATTTCAGGACCTGTGTGAGATAAACATATCACATTTAGTATCATTTCAATCACGTGCTCAGTGGCATTTCAGATTTGTAATCATAGCAGATACTTAACAATTGGATTTTATGTTTAAATCATGAACTAATATTAAAATACTAAAGGTATTTGACCTCCGACCTCTCATGGACAGTGAAGCTCAAGACCCCTTGGAAAGACCACATCCATGATTGGTTAGATTTAGCTCCAGAGAACTTGCTGTATAAAAGAAAGTCACTGGAATGGAACTGAGGCGTTTTACTGGTTTTGCTTTGTTACTGGTTTTGCTTTGTTACTGAATTTAGGCTTTTCCTACTATTTGACTTTTAAAAGGCTCTTTCTACTATTTAACTTTAGCTGTTCAGAGGTTCATATTTACTATTTATTTAGGGCTTTTTTATTTATTTTACTAAAATAGGGACTTCTTCTGTTAACTTTTACAATTCAATGGCAGAAGCAATTTCTTCATAATTATGAGCTTTGACTCTTAGTATATTTACAACTATACAAAGGTGACGTCTGTCTCTGCTGCAGTCCTCTTCCTACTACTGTCATCACATGTTGATCCGGGAGCACCAATATGCAAATATTCCTTTCCTCCTGCTAAATAGTTGAATTTAAAAATTACAATTGGTTTCTCAAACCAAAAGATATTTTCAATTTAAATCCCTGCTGATCACATTGGAGGAGTTACAACAACATTAAAGACATCACATACTGCACTGTGACGTTGACACCTCCTGTTTCTCTGTTAGATGTGTCATAAAATGAATGATTAAATGATTGACAGGAGCATTAAACTGTCACACACCTGCTTGAAATATATCTTCTAAATCCTGGTTGTAGTGTTGTCTTTGTGTTTTATTCTGTTTGACTTTAATTTTCAGTTTCATGCAGATTTTTGCTGGTTATTTTGACACTGGAACCTTATTTGCTTCTAATTTCTGAAATGTTTCTTGGTTTATTTCTGTTCAACTCGTTTCTGTAAATAAACATCTTTCATTGTTTAGTAAATGTCTCAGCAGCACTTTCTTCATGTTTTATTCCTATTCCTGCAAAAGGTTTTTCTTTTGGGCAAATACATCATGTGATTAACTGTTTAAAAAAGACTTTAAATAAAGGTTATAACATTGATTTTATGAGCTGTATCAGTTATATGCTTCAAGATAAAAAGAAATGTACGCCTGGATGATCCATCTTACATTTGGTTGTTTTTTTAAAAATCAATTATACATTCAGCTTGTGTATAACAAGTCAGAACATAACGACAAGAAATCACAGCATCTCAGAGGACAACGAGGTATCCTTAAACTGGTTTGTTGGGTTTGTGCCAAAAACACTGTTGGACATATTGTTCAGTCAGGCAGCTACATGTGTTTCTGCACTAGTTTACATTCAACTCTCTCAAATGTAAAAGTTAATTGAATTTAATGGTAAAAGCAGAGGTTCCTGGTGGAGTATTCCTTTAACATCTGGGACATAAACACCACCATCTAGTGGAAACAAAATTACCTTCCAGTTTTATTTCACTCAGCTCCACCCACAACACCAGGAAATGAAACTTAAAGTTTACATTGCTGATCAGAGCGGAGACGCCATTACATGAAATCATGGGATCTGTACCGAAGAACACCAACTAGGAGGACTGTAAGTCAAAGGAACTGTGTTTTTGTGAGTCTTGTCATTGAAAAGAATTCTGGAAATCAGTGGAAATGGCCGAGAGAATCGCTCTTGTTGAAAGTTACCTGAGTTGCCATGTGTGTTCAGAGACTTTCAGAGATCCTGTGTCTCTGAGCTGCAGCCACAACTTCTGTTCAAGCTGCCTGCAGAAATTCTGGGAACAAGCTAAAAACAAAAACTGTCCAATCTGTAAAAGGAAATCCTCAAAGGATGATCCATCAATCAACTTCTCTCTCAAAGAACTAGCTGACTCCTTTGCTAAGAGGGAGAGTTACAGTTCAGCTGAGACAGAAAAAGAGACGCAGAAAGAGAAGGAGGAGGTGGTGTGTGATAAACATCCAGAAGTTCCTTATTGGTTCTGTGAGGACGAGCAGAGATCTGTGTGTCCTGTCTGTGAGTTTTCTGTCCACCACAGTCACAAAGTGGTTCCTATTGAACAAGCAGTCAGTGACCTGAAGGACCAGCTGACATCTGACTTGAAGTCTCTGAAGGACAAGAGGAACAAATACAAACAAGTGGAGGAAACATACAAGGATGTGATTCAACACTCCAAGAAGCAGCTGTTGTCCACAGAGAGGAAGATCAGAGCAGAGTTCAACAAGCTCCACCAGTTCCTGAAAGAGGAAGAGGAGTCCAGACTGGCAGCTCTGAGGGAGGAAGAGGAGCACAAGGGGAAGACCATCAGCAGAGAGATGAAGAGGATTGAGGAGCACATCTCCTCTCTGTCAGACAGCATCTATGCTGTTGAAGAAGAGCTGCTCAAACACAACGTGGCGTTCCTCAGCACTTATAAAGACACTCAGACCAGAGCCAGAGCCCAGAGCTCACTGTCAGATCCACAGCTGCTCTCAGGAGCACTGATAGATGAGGCCAAACACCTGGGCAACCTGTCCTTCAGAGTCTGGGAGAAGATGAAGGACAAGGTCCACTTCAGTCCTGTCATTCTGGACCCAAACACTTCCAGCTCCTGTCTCTATCTCTCTGATGATCTGACCAGTGTGAGATATGGAGACACAAATCAGCAGCTTCCTGATAATCCAGAGAGACACACTAAGTATCCAACTGTTCTGGGCTCTGAGGGCTTCAGTTCAGGGAAACACAGCTGGGAGGTGGAGGTGGGAGATCATCCTGACTGGAATGTGGGCTTAGTTAAAGAGTCAGTTGACAGGAATGAAGCAAGAGTTTCACCAAAATATGGATTTTGGTGTTTAGTACATATCAGTGGAAAATACACTAATGTTGTTGGTCAGAGTCTCACAATGAAGAAGAGTCTCCAGAGAATCAGAGTCCAGCTGGACTATGACAGGGGGGAGGTGTCCTTCTACGACCCTGAAGACATGACTCACATCTACACTCACAGAGACACTTTCACTGAGAAACTCTTCCCTTTGTTTGAGGTTGGAAAATCTGGTGATGCCAAAACTACTGATATCAAAATGTGTCTCTCTGAGATTTCATTGTCATATTCAGGGATGTGATCAGTTTCATTTTGTAATCTTTAGTAAATTCCAGTTTGTTCTTTAAATGTCAGTAAAAATATGATTTTCGTATTTTTTCACAAAGGAACACATTACTTTGTGGTTTTAGAATACACAATAGAAGTCACAGAATTAGACTCTAAAGCTCAAATTTACTTCTCATTTAATTTTTCAAAAATAAAGCAACTTTAATTTTGACCTTTTCAACTAGGACAAGTCTTAAATGTTCAACAGTATAATCAGAGAAAAGCCTCATATCACTGTGTGTTGCTTTGTTGATCACACTCATAATTTACTTTTGATTTTTTCCAAATCCATGAAGTTATTTATTTTAAAAAGTTCTTTTATTCTTTGAAAGTGTTTTTTTAACAGAACATCGTGATTTAATGTTCAGAATGAATCAAACTGAGGATGTTGACGTAATAATTCTCCTGTTATTTGGTTTTCATGTATGTAACTGATCTGGCTGTTAAATGTCTTCGATTTGTGAATGTCTATTTTAGTGTTTGTACAGCAACATTTATTTGATAACTCTAACATTTATTTAGTTGGAGCTGTGTTGTTTTTTTTTAACCTAAAGAGCAAATATTCTAAGATGTAAATGTGAGAAACATGAGCTCATTGGTGACCTGGGTTATTTGTGTCAATAAAACACGTCAAAGCCTCGCTGCTGTGTCATGCGTCTGTAAACACACAAAGACATTTTCTATTTAAATCGTCGTTTTATTGATAACACCTTAACACATTTTCTTGAAGTCAGAGAAACACGTGTAGCACGGAAGAGAACAGAGCAATAATCTGAAGAATCAGAGAACTACAGGATTAATATTATTAAACTGACAAAAAGAGACAAAGGGAAAGTAGAAAGAGCCAACTGCAGAGAAATGATGGAAGAAGGTTGGAAACAGAGGGAGAGGGGAAAAGAGTGAACGACACCCTACCGAGAGAAGCCAACTCAGTGTTGTCAGTGCAGCTTAGTCACTGGCTGCACAAACAAGATGGTACAAGTTCAGAGTGAACAAAGTGCTCCAGTTTATCTCAGCGACGCTTCATCAGACTAAACAGCCGGCAGGAAGGCAGCAGAGCTCACACTGACCTCAAGAGACCAGAGGAGGACAGTTAATGTAGTTCATATGCAGGGTCGCACAAGTAATTACTTCCAGCAATGATTTCAGCTTTGATTATCCTGGTTTATCAGTGGCATTAGTACCACTCTAGTTAAAAGTGTGCAGCCCTGATCAATAATGTGAATGGAAGCTGCTTCTTATTCTACAGTGATCAGCTGCTGTTGTCTCTGACTGGATTGTCTGTTTGATCCGACACTGAAGTTATTGTGCAGCTACATTAGCAGCATCAGTCTGACATCCATCCGTCCGTCTGTGTGTGCTTTACTTTGTTCACTGCGCCCCCTGCTGGAGCTCATTCACTCTGTCAGCTGCCTCTGATGTGTGCGTTGGATTGCAGTGCTGTTCCTCATGCAGGCTCAGTGAAGCACCAGTCACTCTTGGTGCTGTTGGTCAACAAGTGCACCTCATGTTCTCTCAGCTACGTACAGAAGGCAGCCATTCTGCACTGACAACACAGAGCCCCATAGAGAAGCATGCAAAATCATCATCATCATCATCATCACTGTCCACTTCCTCATAGTCATCCTTAGCGCCACACTCATCCATATATTAATCCTTATCATTATAATCATCTTCATTAGATCATCTCGAGACAAAAATAGTTATATGCACTTAAAAAGCTGAGAAAATAGATAGAGAGAGGTGGAGTTTACAGCATTCAGTAGAAAATGAGAAATAAAAAGGAAAACACCAAAAAACAAGTGTCCTGTTGACGTCATGCAAAGAAAATGTCAGCGAGGCTGTTAGTTAGATGAAGTTGTGTAATACTGTGAACTCCCTCATTTTAAATATGTGTATCTTATTATACTGGTTTTCAAGGCTATTAACACACTAAGAAGAACAGAAAAACAACACAATTGTACTGTACATGCTGCTTTTTCTTCTTTTTTTGGAGGGGGTTGGGGGCATGTTTGGTTAGCACAATCACACATGAACGCCTTCATGTGACCTTTTAGTATTAGAACAGGCTGAAAAAGACATGAACAATATAACTGGAAACTAACGCGTACAATAAAATGTCTCAGTGGTTCACCTTGAAAAAAAACAACAACCTTCATTTGACTAAATCTTCACCATCTTAAAAAAAGGCGATGAAGCTTTCGGAGGGATAGCTCACACAAAATACAGTCCTGTATTATTTGAGTTTTAAAGTGACAGACGTAACACTCTGGCAAAGTGGGAGAAAAAAAAAGGACACCATAAACGTTGTGTCAAAGACAGCGCAAACCTCAATCTAGCAGAAAAAATAATTCACACCATGTTGGTCGTTGGGGGAAAAACACATGCAAGAATGCAAATTGGGTGTACTATCCCTTTAAAAAAAAACAGTCGGGCTTTACATGGAGCATCGTCCTTTTGAACAACTACAGACAGTCCAAGTGCATGAGTTGTGCAATAGGGAAACAAACAACAGCAAAAAAGAGAGAGAAAGCACAATAAAAATATCCACTAAAATAAATAAATAAATACTCAAAATAAATAGAAACCTGAGGACTGTTCACCATACCGACCACCCGGTCTCGTAACATCTTGGTCTGACCAATGAGGGGCGAGACAAACGAGAAGGCAGCCAATGGTGGACGAGCAAAGTACAACGGAGCCGATCGCGTGTCAAACCCCCACAAAAACCAGTTTTCAGTGCTGCGAAAGTCCATCCAATCAATCCTGCCACGCCTGGCACGAGCACTTAATGTCATGAAAAGCCGACAACACTTTACCGTAACACAAATCAAAGAGAGTAAAAACATGAAAAACACAATATGTGAAAAAAACAACAGATGAAATCATTAGAAAACAAAAATAAAAGAAGTCCTGGGTGGAAGGCAGGGGACTGATGTGTCCTCCGAAATAAAGCCTTCATCTGTCACACAACACACACCAACTCCCAGGCTTGTAGAGAATACACACCCAGAGCAGCGGATGCACATGCTTGCAGGCACACACACACACAAATATTGCACCCATGTGGCAAAAAAAAAAATCAGGCAACCACCCAGCACTTCACGTGTTTGTATGCATGTGCTGGGTTTAGACGAAAGCGGCAGCAGCTTTGTGCTCTATGGCTTTGGAAGGTCACACATCCGCCGGGATCCTTCTCACTGACTTGTTTTGTCATTTTTTATTGAACAACAACAACAACAAAAAAAAGAGGACCTGCTGTTGCTTTCCAGACAGCGTGATTTTAGCAAGTTAAAAATATCTCAACTTTTCTGAAAAGCGCGCGGAGCTTCGGGCGGGTTTTTTTTTTGCTGTCGCCTAGCAACAGCAGGAGCCACCAACATTTCTTTAAACAAGCACCTTTATAGCTTAAAAAAAAACAAAACAAAAAAACAAGCACCCAGTGGGGCCGGGGTTGAAATACTGCTCACTGAGATTTACTACATGAAAAAGAAGGCAGAGGTGTGGGGTCGAAGCACGGCGAGGCTTAGGAAGCAGCAGGTCACCTCCACTGTGGTTGAATTATTGTAAAAATAACAAGACGCTTTAAGGTTACAGTCGTGCTTGGCAAAACACAAGTTGGCTTGTCGGTATAGCAAGAAAGAGCTAACTTTGTTGTGTTCTTTGTGCCCTCTATAATCAGTTTACCCGCTATCATACATGCATGCAAATTGTAAAAGTTGACGCATTCAATTACATTTTCAAATTCATCACATGATGATTGGTGCGAAAGAATTTCATCAAACTTCATAAGTCACTTGAACGCTTTGACCTTAGTTATTTATTGCATAGCAAACCTACGTCACTCTAATTTCTTAGCGTCCTGTTGAGGTTCCTTGAGTCAAAAATCGTCCTCGCAAGAGAAAAAATGCCACAACCTCAGGCATCTGACTAATTCCTTATGGCAGTGCATGTTTAAAGCTTTTATGTGCACTACTCAACTTAAATGTGCTCAGTCATAGCAAAATACTGAGATTCCTTTTACCGGATTGTTGCAGGTTTCTCTAGTATCAGCTGTGACATTTCCAAGGCTGTTCTTGCTAGAAAATGCTTTCTTCTTACAACAACATGCCAACTTATTTTGTCATAATGAGATAAAGGGGGATGTGTTGTTTGGAAGCGTCTTGTTAAATATGTCAGTGGGTGCTTTTCATTATGCTAACTTATGCCTCCTCCTCCTTGTGATTCAGAAATCGGTCCCTTTCAGCCATCACGGAGGATCTTCCGGTTACTAATCGCACCTCGAGGAGCCGAGGGGAGAAGAGGAGGATGAAAACAATGAGGTTTGATCTGACAGCTGAACCAGGAGAAACTTGCCGCTCAAAGAATCCTGAACGGAAATCTTTGACACACCTGTCTCCCCAGAAAGCCAATCATCTGCTTCGAAGCAGCTGCACAGGGAAACATCCAGCCAATCGCGTTGTTGCACTGATTCATAAAATCCTTCAAATCCTTCTTAATGCATTTTTTAAAATCAGATGTGATCGGAGATTCTATACATGCAGTTTTATGTGCCACTGAATTTGCAGTCATGGCTCTCTCCTGACGTATTTTTAGATCGGAGCCTGGTGTTTGTAGCTTGAAGCAACTGCCTGGGGGTGTTAAAAATATGGCCGCCGAGTGGTGAGACTCGTCTTTAAAGGCTTTGACACAGCTGCACATGTGCAAATTAACTGCAGTCGAGGGAGAAATGAAAGTAAAGAAAACGAGGAGACATAATGAAGAGCACCCAGAACATGACTCTGACATAAAACATCCTGTTAAACTAAAAATATGCTTTTGGTTATAATGAGAAACATTATTTTTCATGGTGGCAGACCCAAAACCAGCAAGGGAACTCTGTTACTAGTAGGAAAAAGCAATGTCTTTCTTCCTATGCATCTCCACAAGGCTGCTTTACACCTCATTAGTCGGCGTGCCAAAGCGCAGGGCATTCCAGCGCGACAGACGTAAATTTTCGATACAGCTCCTGTAGCATGCTGCTTGTTTTGTTCTGACGCAGGGAGACACCTCGCTCCCGCTGTTCACACTGCAACAAGGGGGAAAACAACGACCAGGTTCCTCCGACTGCAGCAAGTTATTCTGATTGGCTTATGTAACCACACACACACTCTCTACAATCACAAGTGACACCTGTCTCACACACGCACCCCTTCCAAAAAAAGACAAACGACGACACAACATAAAGACAAAAGAAAGGAAAATAACATCAAAACAAACAAAAACATGTCGACCGTGAGTTTGGGCGCAGTAGTATAGCTAACATACAAGAAGCAAATTACAAAAACTGCCAATATCATTTTCCACTTAATAGCCACAATAAAAAACAGCCACTGTTAATATGGGGAAAAAAACATGCTTCCTTAAAAAGATAGAGAAAAACAAAAAAAGATTTCCTTCAACTCTAGAAACCACTGGCATCAAGAATTCAGAATTATACAAATTACATATACAATTGCAAATGTGTAATAATAATAATAATAATCATAATAATAATATCGTAATGATAATAATAGATTTTACTTAAAACTTTACATACTGTATTTCCAGTGCAGTGTTTATGTCACACAAGTGTGGATTCACAGGAGGACATGAGGGTTGGTGTCACAAAAATTGTGGGGATGGGGAAGAGACCACAGGAAGAAGGAACCACACCCAGAGCCGAAAACACCCCCACCCCCATCAAACGCCCAGTGTGCTGGAGGGAAGAAGAGGAAGCCGGGGGGTGAAGGATGCCAAGCTGCTGGATGTCGACTCGCTGCTGTTTGACGGTTGTCAGAAGTTGTGGTGGGGACGGTGATAGACAGGGGGCAGTAGTAGTAAAAGAAGAGATGCATGCTGGGGGGTTGAGGCCGGGCGTCCAGTGAGGGAGGGGTTGTTGTTGAAGGGCGAGGAGCCCCCAAACCAACACTGGACATGTTCTTGCATCCCTTCCTCCTCCTCCTCCTCCTCTCTCCAGCAGAGCACTCCCGACAGACACAACTACAGCATTCAACCCTGAGAAGGACAAAAAACAACAACAGATAAATGAAACAAAATCACAATGACTAAAATCTAGCTGCCCACTTTAAACAAATTGGGTGAATGGGCTTATTTGTTTGGTTGCCAAATGCTGAATAGGTCTGCAAAGTGAATGTGAATGTGACTCTGTCCAAACTTCACAAAATGTGCCTACCAGTACGTCTTGTCCTTTTTATAATTTACAGTCATTAAATTTAGAGACTGTATTCAAAAAAAGCAAAAATCGAACCTCATTTAAATTCAGCCAACAGTCCCTGTAGTAGTCCCCAAGTAATAACCGTGTGCAGCGATACATTGCTCCCAGTGCTCCTGCCACGTTCAGAAGTCCTGTTCTGTAAGCAGCATCTGCAGCGTGCACAGGCAATTTAACTTGAACTGTATTCTAGGGAAGAGGATGAAGTCGCAGGGAGCCAAGTCTGGTGAGTACGGCGGATGGAGAGTAGCGATTGTGTTTCTGGGATCAAAAAAAGTGTGGGTTTTTACCATTTAAGTAGATTTAAGTATACAGTATAAAGTAGAACTGATCCTGGAAGATGAATTCGAGGTGCACAACATCAATAATGGCGAACAAAGCAACAAGCATGCACTTGGTTGCCTGGTGTGGCATCTTTAGTCTTGGTGACTGGAAGCTCGGCCACTGAATACTGCTGTTTGGTCTCTGGGTCAAAGTGTCAGACCCAATTCTCCTCACCCATAATGATACTCGATGTTAAAGTTGAGAAAGTTTGAAACCGATTTGTTTGTTCTCTGCTCCTAGTTTGAGGTCAACGGTGAACGTGCAAATTTGCAAACGGTCAAAACGGGACTTCCAGAGAGCGTTCCATATGTGGCAGGAGCCCTGGGAGTGGTGTAACGCTGCACTGGAAGACTACTTTAAAGGAAATAGTGGCCAAGTATAAATCACATATACCCCTTTTCCACCGAGCTGGTTCCAGTGCAGTGGATTCTAAAAACTGGAGCTTAGCAAGCACTAACTCTTTGCTGGGCCAGAGCTAAGCACCGAGTACGTCAGGGGCTGGGGGCGGGGTTATCATGACCACCGATCACCGGTGGAAAGGGACACACAAGTGGTAACTTGTGTCCTTTTTCTCCAAGATGTCCCTGGTCTGATCGCAGATGTATTGGAATGCTCCCGGGACACATGGTAGTTCAGCACAAACAGTTGCGCACTGAAATCCAGTACAAATGTGTCCCATCAGTAGCATGATCATGGATGTGTCCAGGCAACAGGCAACCTCCTCCTCACAAATAGCCTTAAAACCATCTCTAAAGATAAACATAGATATTATCATCAACTTACTGCGTTTGTTTAACTGCTATGTAATCGATGCAATGCAAGCGTAGTTGTTTTACAGTGACGCAGTAGCGTGGCTCCAACTTGGCTCCTTGAGACTGGAAAAGCAAACCGGTTCTTAGGAGGAACGACATTTGAACCAACTAAGCACCAGCACCTGGTTCTTCCTGGTGGAAAAGGGGTAATATAGTTTTTGCTTATGTAGACAAAGTCCTGGAACATCATGATCGCATCTTGTAGTTTTTGTACGAGTTATGCAAACGTGTTCATTAGTGAGCTTTAGGGGTGCTGGTAGGTGGGTTTTGTCATTTTGTGGACAAGGCCAGACTAGCTTTTTATTCCTTTTTCCAGCTTTCCTGTCCCTACAGCCTCACAGATATTAGTGTTGTAATAATCTTGTCATGCAACTCTAAGCAACAAAGCAATTTAATATGTTTCCAAGAATGTCCGACTTCTCCTTTAACAAACATACTGCTGTGTAAATATGCACCAGCCAACACAGCAGAATAGCAAAAGCTTAGACTTGCATGTTTATATCACTTTAATGTTTTCATGCTAATCTAAGGTTTCAATGAAGATATAAATGGAATCAGATTTTATGAATAAATGATAATGTTCCTGCACCTCCTGCTTCTACATCTAGGATTAGTGTATTTAAGGCAGGTAGCTTCAGCATCAGCGCTTTTACCGCCATCAGATACTGAATAAATAACAATGCGGTCGACAACAGCACCACACAGTAGATGCAAAAAGAAATTCATGTAATGGAGTTAATGATTTATTATGTGGGAATACCTCACTCTCTTCGGACTGATGGAAACAGTTTCTTTTGCTGACTTTCTGTTAGTTCACCTTAAATTCTGCTGTTCAGCTATTCTGAATTTGAATTAAAACGTACCTTAAGAATTTTTTTCTGCTTCTAAAAAAATACAACACTGAACCCAAATAAATTTTGGATAACGCCAGTGTCTTTTTTTGTTTCCATCTGTTCTGCCCTTCTGTTTGAACAGTTCTGTATCATCTTTTCTCCATAATTCTGGCCATGCAAAGAGCTTTAGAGCCTAACAATGTACAGGTACTTTTCCAAAGAAGCAGCTTGAAAAATGACAAACAGATGAACATGCTGAGAGAGAAACACCTTTTTTCCGAACGCTGTCGTCCTTACCTCACTGGAGTGGCGCAGCTGGTGCGCCTGAGCAGTGGAAGTGGATGTTCTGCCACTTGCTGTCTCTGCGATGCCAGACGCGAGTCTCCTCTGACTGGCTGGACCGCGGCCGACCCTGGCCGTCAACAAACTGAGTCAGGCGGATGTAAGCGATGCAGGCGGCATCCTCGCCGATCAGGTGGACGTGGGGGTTCAGGATTGTGGTGTGGATGGGCTTGCTGTTCTTAGCCAAAACTGAAAATATGGTGAAGACAATGTCAGGAGGAAGAACAAGAAAGATGACAACAACAATAACAAGTTCTTTTCCACTGCAGGAACTTGTGGATCGTTTTAGGGCTGCCAGTACCTTTGTGCTTGTTCTAACCACAGGAACCGTCCCTGTAGAACCTCTTTTAAGGGAGAAAACAGTACCTAGTCCATGGTAGGTGCTGTTGAATGGGCCTGAAAAACTGCTATGCAGGTTTCGATGCTGAGTAGCTAAATCCAAAGATGTTGTTAGTGCCATTTTTTGGCCCTCTTGATGTCCTCGTAGAGTAGCAAGAAACATCGCTATTTTCAACGTAAAATTCACTATACAGGCAGAGACAACAAGCCCTCTATTGCTCTGTTTCCCAATAATTACTGCCCAATATCTACAATTTGTCACTGTTATGACACATTCAGCGTTAACGTTGCTGTTTAAGCTGTCAAATCCTACACTGCAATAGAAACAGAAATGCTCCGTTCCTACAAACGCTTGAGTCATCTTGCAGTTGTACCATGTTCCTGCAGTATAAAAGCCACCTAATAATGTCCAGACCACTCGTACTCGCACACACTTCATGTATCACAATGAAAATTAATTCAGGAAAAGAAAATAATAACAAAGGTAAAAAGCATGTATTACATTACAAAAACACTGTGTAATGCTCACCTCATAGGAAAGCAAATAATAGCTGTTATGTATTTTAATTCACTATTACGCTGATAGCTGCGCTATGGATCTCAATGTGGGTGTAGGACTACTGGCGAATCAGGATCGAGCTTTAGTTCTCTAACTTCATTTTTTTATTTGTAGTTTCTTGTGCAAGCATTCCTTGATTTAACGTATTACTGAGCCCTAAAATTTGCAATAGGACAAATGGAGAGCTGAATGAAAGAAATCTGACCACATTGTTAAGAGCTTTTCAACCCCACTGTGTGGTTAAGACAAATATGTCTAAAATCAAACGACTGAGAAAGAAGATCAGCAAATACACAAACATTTATTCTTACGGTTCTCAAAGTAGAATCTGTGGAAATCCATCCCCTCTACCAAGTTGCCCAACGCCTCCGGCTCAAACGAAGTCAGTCCAGGGTCGCAGATCTTACTGTGTAGCAAATGACAACACAAATTTGAGTACATTTATTCTTTTACTGTGTTGAAAAGCATTTTTGTACAGAGCACCGAAAGGGACATTGGCAAAAAAAAATTAAAATATAAGTTTCTTGTGCGCACATGACACTACCTTGCATGCACGAGAAACTTTCTCATGCTCACATGAAATTGTCACGTGCACATGAGATAGTTTCTCGTGTGCATGTAAAACTATCTCATGATCTCGTCTCTGTATATAAAACTGAATATAATGTAGTTCAAACCTGCAGCGGCTACAACACTAACCTGCTGCTGACACACTCATACTTTAGTATTAATAATGTTTATCAGTCAGAGGGAGGAAACCAGGACTTTCCATTTTAAACTTTATCCACATTTTACTGAAAATACACACTTTTACTTTATTAAGATTTGTCATGCAAGACTTCAACTTCTAATGAAGTACTGTTACATTGTTGGTATAATATTTCTTCCCCCTCTGCCAAATATTAACATTAACAAAAAAAACCCCGCAGACTCACGCGTATGCCTCAAAGTCTCCATTGTTGATCGCCTCTATCAGCTGTTCAGTGATCTTGATAATTTCTTGTTTGCGTGCTGCATGAGACAGAAGGAACAGAAGTTAATCAGAGGTCATCGCAAGAGCTTTAAAGACGGAAAGCAGTTAGTGTTTTAATAGTTGTTCAGCAACCAACAACACAAGTGCCACACACACACAAACTGCACCTAAGCCAGAAAAAATGTGTAAATGGGGAAATAACTTTAAATATGTATTTGAGTGTGGATCCCTGTGCAAAGCTGAAACAGCAGGTTCATTCACTTTTGAGTTTGATTTAGACACAAACAACGGAGACCTTCCTAAAAATGTGATTTCCGAACAACTGTCAAACACACTGTAATATGAGCACACGGAGGGCATCTACTTATATCAACACAAGCAATGTCACCACTATATTTAAAGGCATCACATTGAGTCAAACGCAACCAAATGATGCATAAATCCATCTGCTGTCAGCAGAGCCCTCTGTGGCAGGAACAGAAGAGGTTAATAAGCAAAAAAAACACCCAGTGAACACAATGTACCAGCATCCACCCAAAGCAGAACACAGTTAAGTACATTCCTGATCACACGAGGCCCAGAGGGAAATCCTGAGATGTCTTTTGATTGGGCCTCCTGATAAGCTACCATGCATAGGGTTAGGGGACAGCTCAGTACTCACTCTGGGAGGAAGACAGGGAAGGGCTGGAGGGGGAGTGAGGGGGAGGTGGGGAGGTGGTGTGTGCAGGTGGAGGGGTGGGCCTAGGGATCGACGCCGGTGCAGCATCAACTTCAGGTGCTGGAGCCGCCGGCACCCTGCGAACGCTGCTTACCAGGTCTGTGAGCCGAGACACTGAGCGGTGTCCGGGCAAGATGGGAGGATGGAGGGGTGGATGCAGCGGCGGATGAAGGGGTGGGTGGAGAGGAGGACAGAGAAGTGGATGGAGGGGTGAATGGAAGGGTGGGTGGAGGGGAGGATGGAGGGGAGGATGAAGGGGTGGATGAAGGGATAGATGGAAGGGTAGATAGAGGGGTGGATGGAGATGTGGATGGGGAGGATGAAGGGGTGGATGGAGGGATAGATGGAGAGGTGAATGGTGAGATGGATGAAGAAGTGGATGGAGGGGTGGATGAAAAGGTGAATAGGTAGAAGGATGGAGGGGTGGGTGGAGAAGTGGTTGGGGGGAGGGTGGAGACGTGGATGGAAGGTGGGTTGAAAGGAAGGTGAATGGGAGGATGGAGAAGAAGATGAAGAGGAAGATGAAAGGGTTTATGAGGAAGCAGATGTAGAAGTGGATGGAGGGGTGGATGGAGGGGAGGGTGGTGATGAAAAACACAAATTAGAAACAGTAAGAAGGGAAACAAAAAAGAACAAAGAAATGAAGGAATCCCTTCAGATATTTGAATGTTTGTGGTCAAAACAACTATCAATTAAACTACAGTATCAATCAGTGAATCACTGTACATCCTCATATACATAGTTTAGCTGCTCCTTGCTACAGCATTAAACATGGAGTATTATACACATCCAGGAGTCCAGATCAGCTGCATTTTGTGAGCATTTTTGGAGACAGTTCTACTAAATTTTATAATCAGGAGCAGCAGTGCGACTTGCAAATAAGCAACATTGGCAGCTCTGTTGTGTCGAAAACTTGATTCTCCACCAATTAAAGTTATTTAAGAAACTCAGCAAATACTTGGAAGGGATTTCTAAAGATGCAAGAACAGCATGTGTAACCAGAAACACACACTGAGAACTAAAAGCTCTATGTAGAGCTTAGAAATACGCCGTTCTCCTCAAGCCTTTCCTTTCCCAAAATGACACGTGAACGACAGAATCACTGCATCTTTTCGCGCATCATCTTGGAAACACAGGAAAGGGAGATGCTGATTCGCTGTTCGCTTCCTGTTTTTGCTCTTTTCTACTTACTCTGCATTGGGACAACAGGGGTGTGTGGAGGGGAGGGGGCGGAAAGGGCAGCAGGAGGTGGAGTGCTGGATCTCCCTTCTCCGTCGGATATGGGCCCTGAGCCCCTACGCACTGAGCCCAGCAGGTCAGCAAACTTTGCGGCAGCTGGGTTTAGGAAGGGAGGAACATGGGAGACAGTGCACTTAAATGGACGCGTCGACCAAACGGACACAAACCACATCTGGGAGAGCCCTAAGACGAGCAGCCACAATCTGATTTATCAAACGTGGACCGGAGTCAGTGTAGCGTCGTGGCACTGGATGCATCTAAGAGGTCTCCAAGACTCAGGCAAACACAGTGAAGGGAAGACAAAAGGTGCAGAGCAAAAATCATGCTATGAAACACAGCACAAGGGATGTGTTGTTGTTCCATTTACGTCCATGAGAGGGAGACTAAGAGCTGTTCTAAACACACGTGGCATGGGCAGAACACGGCAGGAGGATGGGGTAGTAGAGGAGTAGAAATACTACAAAGCGTTTTACTGTTTTTCAGAATGGCTTGTTTTTTTCCACTATTTAGGCTGTTAGTAAATGTTTTAGGCTCTCTGACAGTGAGATGCGGGAATGGCGCCGACTATGGACCTTCGGGGATTTAGTGTTGCTACATGGCAGCAGATGTATGCTTTTAATACATGCGGGGACTGAATGGAAAACACCCAAGGAGGGATTTAGTGGAAGGGAAGTGCTGGTGGGAGCGTTTGACTCGTGTGTATGTTACAGGCTGCATTTGGCGGGCCATGCTGACTTACAGTACACAGCAGCTGAGGAGCTATCGGGCTGGGAGCTTGTGCTGGACTGCGCCTTAAGCGAGCTGTTGTCTAAGCTCTTCCCTGATAATGTGCACACACACACACACAGAATGAGACTACATGTACATATGCCAAGAGAGATGACAACCAACACACATTTTGCACACAACAGAAATGTCACAGCGATGAATGATGGGAAGGGCATGTGAAATGACATGACGAGGGCAGATAAATACAGGATGATGAGCACAGTCGACCTTTTCTTGCTCCTAGAAATCACTGCTACTTTTCAGTGACGGTTAATAGAATGAATAAGGGGAAAAAAGCATTTTCCTCGTTATCTCGGTTAATGCCTCCATTTCGGCAGGATTTACAACTGTGGCTGCTGCTTGTGAGGTTTCACTGAGACTTTAATGGGAGTCTCGCCAGTGAGCAGAGGATGGATGATGACAACAGTGATGGCCGTGCTAATGAGAAAGTTGGATGTTACTCATTAACGCTCATCTGTTTAATCAGCTGGCAAACGAACAACTCATCGACAAATAGAGGGAAGGAAAAGGCCCCTGCAGGAAAAAAATAGATATAAACGAGGTCAAAAAAAGGAGTTTCTCTGACACTGGAGGCATGACTACACCTTCAAACACAATCAAGTCAAGCTGACTTAAACAATCCTCAGTATTTGCATCAATAAATGTCCATTTTCCTGCTCTCAGCTAGGAAAAACAACAGAAACCAAGCAGAAACACATCAGAGTGCAGCCCACAGGGGATCTCTTGAAAGTGCAGTGCAGAAACATCCCAGCGATTGGCACTTAATTCAACATGTTACCAAAAGAAGATTGTCAGGATTACTAATTTAACACCAAGTAATCCTTTAAATTCTGACTGACGGGAGAAAACGATCACCCGAACAACAACGACAACAAGCAGCGCTCAGAAAAACCCATGTAACGTACTCTCCTCTATGTAAGTAGACAGAGTAACAGAACAGATATGTTCTCAGATGCTCCAAAAGCCAGCACAGGTGTTGGATTACAAACCAGCTGTCGAGCACTGACCTGACAAGATCCTACAAAGGCCAACATGACACAAACTGCTCCAACCAAACACGGGTTCCCCCCACACTCACCTGGCTCTTGTAGTTTTCTCTGTGCTATCCGCCCGTTAGTATCTTAAGAGTCTTAAAACTGCTGTGTGAGACTAATGCTATCCGAGGGTGGCGCTAGCAGAGCGGTGTGCCTTTAAACGCCTCTCCGGCTGTGTTTCCTGCCACCAGGGCTAAATTTAGACGCCTCCCCCTTTAGCCCCGACTCCCATCCCAAGGTGCCCTCTCCACTCCTGCCAGAGGGGTGGGGTGGTAGGGCTCCAATTTGGGACCTGGGCAAGGGTGGGATACCTTTCACTGTGTATACAGGGAAAGTACAGTATGTCAGAGCAGAGCCTGGAGGGCGACACAGCTAAAAAGTTTTTATCTGAGTCAATGTTGATAAATGTTGATATTTTTTTAATGACCTATTTTTAATAAAGGTCAGGAAAAAAGGTCTATTTTGAATTTAAACAGCCTATTTTAATGTTAACACAACAATGACTAAGACATGGATAAAAAATAGTCATGAATAAAAATAAATAAGCATTAACGTTGATAATCATTTCACATTTTGGTGGTAGCATATAAAAGAAAAATGATAAATGCCAATAACAATGCCCAGAGCTGAAGGTAATGTATTTTTTTGCCAAACCTCTGTTTAGTAGTTATAGAAAGGTTAATTTTCAGACTAAAAAACATTGAATCAGAAAGCAATTTGGAATTTTTTTGCTTGAAAAACTGTTCAAATTGTCTGTAAAAACACAAAATAATTTACTGATTAACTGGCCAAACATATCATCGCAGACAAAACTATGCCGGGACCACATTACTCATGCCAGTGTGGCTTAAGGAGTCACCTCATTGATACATATTAAATAAACAAAACTAGCACAAGCAAGAGGTGCATGGAAGGCAAGGATGAAGCTGCTGCACCACGCTGAGGTTAAAGAAAGTTCTGACTGACTGGAGTGGAAGGATCCACGCACACCCGACATCAAGTCCAACAGCCCTCGCAGCAGGTTACCGGGCATGCATCGCTTAAGTGAAGGTGGTGGTGGACACAGGGTGGTGGTTTGTTACTTGACTGCAAACTAAATTTCAATCCCCGTCGGCCGCAGCCTCCACCAGGGGGAGCTCAGCAGCTGTGGACAGGTACAGCTTAGCAGACCTGCATGGCAGCCATGAAAAGGGCAACTAAGGACGAATTTTTAAGTGAGATAGGTTGTTTCAGGACCAGGGACGGAGCAGCTTGGAGTTGGTTCAAGCAACCAAACTTTGCGTTTTCCTCAAGTGTTTTCATGGTGGTTTGCATCTGATGCATTTATGTAAAACTAATTACCACTCTATTGGACAATTTTCTTATTGTGGTCGATGGAGTGTTTATCAAAGATATACATCGCTGTTTATTTATGGTTCAGGACTATCTCAGGATACCCTACTGTTATCAATTTTAAATGACTTACTTTCATAAAAATCCAACAGAACGCTCACTATCTGGCATTTAAACTCATAATTTTGAGGCAAAACAAAACGATCAAACACATTGAGCACTCCTTGTCACTCATTAACTCACTAATTACTTAAAATGTGTCACTGTGCTGTATTTGACACTCTTGACTTATACTCCTGTGCTGAATCTACACAGAGCCCAAGTCATAGATAACACAAGGGATCTACACCGTTCTCAGCATTTATTTTTGTGCACTGGTGTACTTGTGTCGCACCACTACTACTTAGCAGTGGAGTTTTTGTGCCACTGTTGAGCTTCTTCATGTACTTGAAAGAATGTTGGCGCTGGAGCAGATTATGTCGGAGTTGGAGCTAATAAATGTCGAACAAGAGACAAGACACTGCTCTCTTTTCACAGAAAATACAAAGAAATCAGATCTAAAGGGCCAAATCAACCATGTTGACTGTCCACACTCATTAGAAACATGAACTTTACAGTCAACTGTCCATCAGCGAGTATGAGAAATCCATCACAACCAACTGTTTCTATACACGGCTTAGTGGAGCTATGAAAAGGAGAAAACTACGTAAGGCCACATTGGGTGTGAGCAAGACAGATAAAGTCTTCTACATATCGTATTTTGTTCCACATTAGCATTGTTAATTTGCTTTATCAGCTAATGATGCCACAGGTCAAATGTTGTGCACTGGAACAAGCTTAAGCACAACTTCTTTTCCCGCTGTCTAATTTCTCAACATTTCATCCCAAGGATAAAGGCAAAGAAATATGGTGACCCTTGTTGGTGTAATTGGGCAGATTTACTGTGAAGTTAGGGATTAAGTCACAAATTCATTTACTGTCTCATGTTCACCTAAGTTACAGTACTGATTACAGTTCTTACCTTGTTGTCCTTTTCATTTGGTGGATTTATAAGCAAATAAGCAGTCAGCACCCTGATAGAGCATTTCCGCCTTAAAACTTCCCTGTACTGACGATGGCCTCAAAAACATGGATTCAGACTCCCGAAGTTTCCTAGGTAACAAACCTAAAGAACCAATCCTGTCAATCTGCAGGGTGGGGATTTCTATATCATCACTGTTCTTTGAACTTGCATGGCTGAATCACTCAAATACTACAGCTTGTCACTGTGTGTCTTAGAGTAGTTTTACAGTGTTTGACCAGGTGAGCTGGTGTGTGGGGGAATAGAGGCAGACCCTTTATAGATCTGCAAATTTTCAAAGAAGCAAAAGTGTAGAGTTACATCTAAGCTATTTTAAGGCAGGAAGTGGTTATTTTCATAGAAAAAACTTAAACATATAACTTTGATACACGGAGATGAAACTTAAAGGGTTAAATCAATGACCAGAGGCACTGTAAAATCATGTTGGCTGTCCACACTTATTAGAAACAGGAACTTTACAGTCAACTGTCTGCACAAATATGAGAAATCCATCTTTTCTGTGTGCACTTTGTTTTCCAGTTTTTCCATTTGCCATAGTTCAATCCTCTCCGGCTGAAAATACCTCAACATATTTCACTCTGAGCATTTTTAAAAAATCCGAGTCACTAACTTAAAGAGATTTTCCAACTCGAGCCGCGGCTGCTTTTATAATACGGCAGTAAAATAAGCACACTTCCACTTGCGTACTACCTGACAATTAACACTACGTTTTCCAACCCTGGTTAATTTTTCTCACAGACCTACATGATGGCTCCTCAATGGTTGCTAGGGAATTTGTGACATAGCAGCAAAACCTCTATAGGGAGGAGGAGGAGATGGAAGCGCACATTCTGTTCTGAGGTTTGGCACCGAAATGATACGTTCACGACCCGATTTAGACGCATTGTACTCAGCTGAGATGTGGAGAACAGGGGTGTTTGAGTGTTCTGGCACAGATAAGCAGAGGCCGAACACACACACACACACAGTCACACAAAGACACCAACATAAATTCAGCCACACACAGTGGACAAAAAAAGCTCAACACAACAGCAGTTTGTGTAGGTATTTGCTGATATGTGTGATATGTCCTGCACAGACAGGTATTTCACAATTCCAGCCACAAATAACAAACACACACACAAACACACACACAAGTCCGCAAGCTGACACCCCACACAGGCATGTCGGTATTTCAGGTGTGTGTTCCTCAGTATTAAGATTTCAGTCAAACGCCAACACTTTAGAGAAAGCCAAACCACAACAGCATTACAAGGCCTCTTACATTTCACAGCCCCCCATAACCCCTCAGACACACACAAACACATACACACACACACACACACACACAAACACGACTTATTTATGAAAACTCCCCATAAGGAAGCAATACAGCTGGGCTCCATGAGGGGTCAGTAGGAGGTTAGCTATCAGCCGGCTGACAGCCTGGTGACAAAATTAGATCACATCTATAACATCAATACCACACAAGAGGTGTGCATATTACAGTTATTCTCAATACAACAATCCCTGCACATTTAGCAAGTGCTGCTGGATCTTCTGTTGGGTGTTTAAGCAATAAATCAATAAAAAAATGAAGTAAGTAAATCTCTAGAACCTCAAAACCTTCTGGTGCAAAATGCCAAAATTAAACAATGTATTACAGTAAAACCAGAAAGAATCACTTGAAAGAATCATCCGATTGTTAAACTATACAACTCATCATGTGAGAGTTTGGATTTTGTGGTTAAAAATAACCAAAATGTTACAGTATTTAATTAAAATCTCTTTATTCTGCATGTAGAAATTCAAAATGAGAAAAAAACAAACCTCGATTGTGTGGAAAAAAAAAAATGCACTCGACCGCACAACAGTGAAGCCATTCGTCACTTAATTGCGACCAACAGTCACATGACAAAAATTCAGATAACTGCCTAAACTGGGCTGAACTGCAGGCTGTGTATACACAGAACAGACAGAAGACCAGTATCAAGAAAAAAAATCTAAAGTATGTCAAATAACTATTGGTAACACTGTTTTTATAATTTTTGTTAGAACAATAATCAAAGAAATTCAACCTCTCCTTTTCCTTATTTTGACATTTTTGGCATGACAATTGCATCATACTACACAAAAGACATGTCTGAGGTCCGTCTCCTTCTAGCCATGGTTGTGCTGTTTCCATAGAGGTGCAGGACTTTATATTACATTGTGAACTGAGCACACAGTCAGTCAAAATGTGACAGACCCAAAAAAAATGGCCAGAAACTGCTTGGGGTTAAAAATGCCTCTAATAAGCCACTCCGAAGACAGAGCCAGTCACAAGAGAGTTTCTCAGCAGCATCTGAAAACATTTCTGCCCTGAGGCTCGTGATATTACAGTCTGATAAACAACAGAAGCTCATGCAAAGCAGAGCATAAGTTCGGTTAGTCAGTACGAGTAATTTCTAAGATTTTAAAAGTTCTAGCAATTTCATGAACTCATTCAGGTTGTGTCATTAATAAAGAGCAGCTTTCACTGCAAAGAGAATTCAAGAATCCATTTCCACGTGAGAAACTGAAAGAAGTAACACAGCTTGTCAAAATCCACCATTACAAAGTTGAATACTTAACAGGCTCAAATGAAAGGCAATCAGCCAAATGTGCTCCACTTTGGGGTTGAGTGTGCTATCAGCCGACTGTCACTTGTCAGACACATGTTTTTATTGCCTCTATTGTTGCAAAAAAATTACTCGTGTGACATTTATGTTTACGAGAGGCACATTGTGGTGGAGTTCAGCCGTTACACAACTTGTTCTCTGACTGGCTGCAGCAATAAACAACTACATGGAAATGTCAAGTGATTATCCAAAACTTGTCAGGATCCCGGGAGCGGTCTGGCCTTTCCTTTGCAGCACAGTGGTGCTTTTTTTGGGCTTTGGGCTTTAGTCGTGTTGTGGTATTTTGTATCTCTGCAGTCTTACCTTTCACATCTTCATCCTCCACAGTGGTGTTGCTGCTGTCTGATGATTCCTGGAGATCAGAGATAGATGGTTAGTTAAGGTTCGAGCATAGCAGGGCACTCTTTTGTACTGAAAACACATGTAGGGTATTTGATTTACACAGGCAGAAGACGACCAGCAGGGGATAAACTCCAACTGTATCAAGTCAAGTCTTCACAAAACCAAAACAGAGATCAGTTAACGTGGGTTTAATTCATGAGCAGGTGCCAAACAAGGACAAAATCCCAGTTTAGTTCAAGTCTGCTAATGGGTTAGTCACATCGGTTGCAAATATTAAGATAAAACCATGCCACTAAACCATCCATCCATTATCTATATACGGCTTAATCCTCTGTAAGGTCGACTCAGGGCGATGGCAGAGGACACCCTGAACAGGTCACCAGCCTATCACAGGGCTACACAGAGACAGACGACAACCAACCTACGGACAATTTAGAATAATCAATTAACCTCAACATGTTTTTGGACTGTGGGAGGAAGCCGGAGAACCCGGGGAAAACCCACGCTGCACAGGGAGAACATGCAAACTCCACACAGAAAGATCCCAGGAAGGCGGGGACGCGAACTGGGGATCTTCTAGCTGTGAGGCCAAACAACAGTCAACACTCTGAACCCCAAAACCTGATCTGTAAAACATGCCATTTACTAAAACTCTACCATTTATCAGAGCCAGAAACTGTGAAAAGAACTTGAACAGACAGATTTTTTGAGGTTCTGATGGTCTTTGAACTACTCATCGGTCACATGCTGTTCTCCTGAGAAAATGACCCGAATCTAAACTTAAAATAGTGGCCATTCCTCAAAATCACTTTATTCTGCACGTCTCTCATCAACTTTGTGGTTTCAACGGGTTGAACTGCAGACCGTGTATAAACAGAGCAGATAGGAGACAAGTATGGAAACAAATTAAAAGTGCAAATGGTAAAATATTCATATATGTCAAACCAGCTGGGTTTTTTTTAGTATTGAGAACACCTGTGTGAAAAAACACAGGAGCTGCCTGGGCTTTTAAAGGGTTAATCCATATTTGACTTTTTTTATCCTTGGCCTGAAACCTCTTTCTTCTGCTCAAGACAAAGCTCCCTGTGCTTCATCTTCAGTGTTTGCATCACACCACGAGGACAGATGACATCTTTCCTTCAAATTGGGGGCTCTCGTCTAATGCAGAAACTGACAGAAACCTAATGGGAAACGCTCCATCCATCTATTTCAAGGATGGAAGCAGGCAGAACGGATTCTCACAGGGCGATTAGTTGTCATCTTAAGCAGGGCCTCAGATCGCTCTAATCTATTCATCTACCTTTCTGTCTGCCTGGCTGTCTTCCTCTTCACGGCTTTCGCCAGAGGAGGAGTTTCTCATTTCCAATTAGCAGATTAAATGGGCCTAAATTCCCCTGCATGTAGAGGAGAGTTTAGAGACTCGGTGACCTCATTAGAAGTACACGCGTGCACGAATAGCATCACAAGCACAAAGCACAAAAGTGGTTTCATAGCCTTTAAAAGAGCAGCTGGTGACCTGAGAGGAAGACAGAGTGAAGAGAGAAAAACTGAGTGTGAGGGAGAGAATTGTAGCGAGCGTCCTCAAATATTAGAGATATCATTAAAAGTGTGATTACACCTACAGTTTGTTTTCTTTGGTCTGAATCATGGAGATGTTCTTTTGTGACATTCTGCATCATATTTACTTTGTTTCATCCTGCTGCTTTACAGGCAACAGAGGGCTTGTAAAATATTAACAACACAAATATGACAATTTTGCTCTCTCTGGTGTTTATACTACATTACGCCCACGCATTAACCTCCCATCATCCACTCCTTATTATGGAGTTTTCACCTGTTTGGCAGATGAAAAAAAGCTAATAACAGAAGAACTGTAGGGTCTATATTCAAATCAGTTCAATTCAATTTTATTTATATAGCGCATATTTACAACACAAGTCGTCACATAGCGCTAAAATATGAAAAGTAACATCTTGTAGTTTCTTAAAATGTGGCTAAAACATAATATTTGAGTAGCAATAACTGGGGCATGCTTTAGACCAGAATTATGCAAATCACCAGAGATCTCAGGTCTACATCTTGTCAGCTACACCTGCATGAAATCCCAAACCTTACATAAAACAAGGACTTTCCATAAATTTAACAAAATGGTTTAACTGTGAAGAATTTAAGATTTACACCTTTACATGCAGCAATAAACCTATTTGGAGTAGCTTAAAGGGATCAAAAGCAACCTGGTGGCTGTTAAAAGGTGAAGGTGTTTCACTAATTTGATCTTCACCCTTGATTTGCCAGTGCTTGGCATATGTTTATATTTGTTACGTGACATTTTGCCTCACTGTGGGCTCATTTGTCACTACAATATAAAGTCTGGAACTCCTATGCAAACAGTGTAACCATGGCTAGAAGTAGCTATACTGAAAATATGTCTTTTGTGTGGTATAATAAAGTTGTAAATCACAAAAAAAGAAAAAAATATGAGCTGAATTTGAAAAAATCTAGAATCAAGAAGCAAAACATTTCTCCAAGTCTGTTACCAATTCTGTTAGAAAAAATGGTGACTCTCTTCTATTATTGACAAACTTACTATTTACATGTTTTAAAATCTCTGCAAACTAGGCGCTTTTACACTGCTTTGCACAAACTTTTCATGATACTGTGTATCTTTCAACAACCTGCTGACAGTGCATTCCTTTGTACGCCATTACTTGCTGCATTTATTTTACTGATCAAGTATATTTTATTTTCTCAAAACTGTCTGATTTGTTTCTATATTTGTCGCCTCTCTGTTCTGTGTATACATATCCCGAAGTTTAGCTGAAAAGTCCCAGAATTTTTGCCCAGCTCAGTTACTTGTTTGGTTGTGTTGAGGACTGAAGAATTTGTCTTTTTTTTTTTTTACAGGATCCTGTGCAAACATTTCATTTTGACATGCAGAATAAAGTGATTTTGCTGCACAATCATAATCTGAAGTTTAGATTTGATTCATTTTCTTGACAAAACTGCAGATTGCACATGATTAGTTCAGTGAGTGTTGTTTTCCCAGTTTCTGGCTCTGATAAATAGTCTAAGTTTGCCAAATTTTTGAAGATAACACACTTTTTAAACAAACAAAAACTTATATTTGGTTGTGTTTTGTTCAAAGAAATTATTAAATCACAGTATGTATCATTCTTAACTGTCCAGATGGGCTGAGTACTTACAGTAAGAGGTCAATTATGCTACTTTAAACCAGACGGTTGTGAAAACATAAAGCAGCATTCTTCCCAAATACTTTCACTGGATGTACTTCAGCTCTCTGAAAAATTCAAAACCATGCACTCCGTCCCTGTGGACCGACCCGTAATCTAATACAAAGGTCACCCTGCTGTGATGCAAAACCTGAACGTAGCTCTGGAACAAAGTTACGTTATGGTTCCCCTTGAACTGTGCGCATTACAGCTCAGCAAAAACAACTTGTGCAAACACACACGAGCCTAATGAAGTGCTTGGTCATGCCTACGAGGAAGGGATTTTACCACAAAGTCATGCACGTTCATGCACAACCTCTAAACACACACGGACTGTACCAACTCCTTTCAAAGGGACACACTAAAGAAGGTAGAAATATATGACCAAAAGTCGCTGACAGTAGTTAAACAGTAAGTTAAAACATTACTACATTAGAGCTCTCTGACAACACTATCAAGATTCTATGAGCTAATGAGAGATGTTTTGTATAAAATCATTAGCATTACTGCTCATTATCCCTTTGTTCTGCACAGTGAGCAGAACAAAGGGAAGATGAGGAAGAAGCACAACAGAATGATAATACTTCAAAAGGAAAGTGCAAATGAAAGCTTTTTAATTACTATTTCCTTTATCATTTATTATCATTACTTTAAATTGACACATGCAAACTTGTTTTCACTTCCTTGATCCGAATTTATGTGTGTCGAGGTCCCAACTAACATGGCAAACTAACACACAAGTTGGTTCCAAGCTGTTTTACTTACAAGATAAGCAGTGTTTTCTATCCCACCCAACTCCTGTTCCCTTCAGGATATAAAGGCATTTACCTGAGGAGTGTTAATATCTAGCAACACACAGACAGCCACGGTGCACTCACACAGATGCATGATATAAAGAAGGATCAGAGGACAGGAGAAGATAAGGAAGAGGAGGATAATGACAAAGGAGGATAAAGAGCGGGCCAGGTCTGGGGAATGATGTATACCTTCGTCCCGTCCACTGGATTATGGATGACAGTTGTCTGAGGTTCCTGGAGGAAGAGGAGGGGAGTCGGAGGAAGATCGAGTAAGAGAGAAAGTGAAGCAAAAGGGGAAGACAAAAAGAGAGAGAGAGAGAAAGAAAGCAGATAATAAACGTAGACAGAAATGGACCAAGTGTAAAATAATGGATGACGAGAAAGAGAAAGAGAAAGTGTGACATGAATGTTGGATGAAGAGAAAGTGCTTGTTAAGGTCGGCAGAGGGGAAGGGGACGAATCCTCCAAAAGCGATAAGAGTGGGTGGACGAGCTGAAAACTGTAATTTGGAATCAGTTTTGCTCTCTACACACACACACTCCACACACACCCCAAGAACAGAGACAGTGCTGAAATTTCCGAGTGATGTGTCTGCAATGAGCCCATCGGTGCTCACACATTTTCTGTAATCCACACTGTCACACCAGTATACGTACGTTTCCTGGAGAAGCCTCACCATAATCATTAAACTAATCTTGACTTAACCTTGAGCAAAGTCTTTACCCTACAATGTAATAATTCATGCTATGGAGACTCGTTCTTGTACCCAAAAGTTCCCACAGTATAAAGAGATTCATGTCTCCACAACATGAGACACAGACAAATAAGTACACAGCCTGAGGCAAGAGAAATAAAGTTTCACTCAAAACTACAACAGTTATCAGCCTTAGCTTATCCAGGCATTTCCTCTACATGAGTATTCTTTCTTTCTGCGCTGTTCTGCTGTGCATGAATAATCCTGAACTGCCCTCCACGTCCTAAAGGATGGCAATATCCAGCGAATCACGTGAATTGTAAAAGCGACAAACACATGAAATCAGCCAGCTCATAGAACATGCATAAAATGTGCTGTGACATAGACAAACACTAGCCTCGATGTCTTGCACAGCCAGCAGAGAGACCGAGATGCCCCACAAGATGAAAACGGGTCATTCTGTTCTTTCACACTCGTCTCCACAGAAAAGGCGATCACTGCCGGGCAGATACTGGCATCATTTCAGGATCCCTTTCTAAAAGAAGTTCGGTCACGAATGGCTGCTTGCATAGAAGTAGATCAGTCGCTCGACAAGATTAGCAACAGAACTTTTTTCCTTGTTCTCCTTGCTTCTCATATTGCAGTTTCTGCCATCAAATATCTTGTTGCTATTTCTGTCGTGACTATGTGACATTTTTAGCACAATTAGTGGCTCCTTTCAGGACCTTGGTAGCTTAAAGCCACACAGTGCTGCCTTCTTGTCACTCTCCACAGCAGGCGCTGATTGCCGATGACTCAGTCTGGAGACATTTTCCTCCTTTTTCTGCAGCTCTCCACTGTCTACAGGAACTGTCACTCCACGTACAGTAAATCAGAACCCACCGACGCCCCCCCCAGGAAGTGACACCTCTGTGATGACCAATCATCAGCTGTCTGCCCAGCGATGATGGTGGTGTTGTCACGGCAACCGTCTCCTCGGGCAACAGGCACTGGTGGCAACTTGGGAGATGATGATGAGTGAGAACAAAATACCTGGGGTGTGCAGATTAGGAGTGCTGATGGATTCAGATTCAGACGGGAGGAAGGGTTTGACTGTTACACATCGCTGCTGACCTCATATCAGCACTGTTGCTCCTCTGGGGATGGTTTAGATACATCATTATATTTAGGTGGTGTTCACTGAAATACAACACTCAATCCATTTTATATATATGTATGTATTCAAGTACATTTTCACATTTCCTCAACAAACTACTTCCAGGTCAGAAGATTAAGGTCACGCAAGTGAAGGCAGCGTGTCTCTCCACGGCCTGGCGGCTCTGTGATGAACAAGTTAATGTACCAAATGGCTAAACACTAACTAGCTCAAGTCCCTGGCAACAGCGCGGAGATCACAGCCGCCCTCCCACTTTCTATTGCCTTTAAGGATCAGAGAGAAAAGACTCCTCTCCTCCAGTGCTTGAGCCCATACTTTCACATAGCCTGCGAGGCACATAAACTTCCCATCAAATGCTTCTGAAAGTATGTCCACACGTGCTAAGTGGAGTGCTAACATTAACGTCGCATGCACAGCCGCTCGGAAATCACACACACATTCACAAAAGGACAACTGCAAGCGTCGTAAAAATATGCTCGTAAGGCTTCACATGTTGCTCCATGTTAATGACTCACTAACCAATAGCCTGCAACATATCATAAAGTATTATTACATGCCAGGACCTCAGCTGTGTTGGTGAGATCATTAGTGTGGTGGCCAGAACTCCAGTGATTTATGGCTGAGTGTGGCTGCAGGACTGGGCATATAAATGGAACGATATAGGGAGCCGAAGTGAAACCAGAACCTCCAACTTGTGTTTCAACAAGTATGAAAACCTCATTCAAAACCTTACCGACTGACTTTCGTAACTACGCTAGCAACCTAAAAATTCAGCCTTGTAACAGAGGCCTTTACAACAGTGTACGCGTGGCTGAATGCAGACAGCTGGCTTTTCCAACCCAATTTCTCCTGAGCTTTTGGCACAAAACTCAACATCACGGTTTGACCAAACAGACAGAACTGAACGCTGAAGACGTTGTCAGATAGTGTAAAGTTAAGAAGAGCCTTTCCGTTGAAAATCAAGGTTTTTGTTTTACCTTGTTAACATGTCCATATTGTGCTGTTTATATGCTAGAAGCCATATTTAAGCAGTCGGCATCATAGCTGAGCATTTCCACCTTGAAGCTGCTGTGTATGGACGACAGTCTCAAAAACACAGATTCAGACTTTTGAGTTTTCAAACGTAATAAACCTAAACAACCAATACTGTCACCTTGTGGGGTTTGGACTTCTTCAGATTTCAGTTTCCTGAGTCACACTAATATTATAATTTTCCATTTTGTAGAATAGAGTAGTAGTTTTACATTGTTTGAGCAGAGTCGTAGGTGAGCTGGTGTGAGACTACATTCTAGAACAGGGGTGGCCCACCCTGGTCCTCCAGAGCCACAATCCAGCATGTTTTAGATGTGTCCCTCTTCCAACACACCTGATTCAAATGATCAGCTCATCATCAAGCTCTGCAGAAGCCTGATAACGATCCTGATCATTTGAATCAGGTGCTGGAAGAGGGAAACATCTAAAACATGCTGGAAAGGGGCCCTCGAGGACCGGGGTTGTCCACCCCTGTTCTTGAAGAACAAACAGTGTAGAGTCTCATCTGAGCCATTTTGAGGCTGGAATGGATTATTTTCACAGAATAGACTTCTAAATGTGTAACTTCAATACACACAAATTAACGTTTAGGGGTTAAATCAACACCTGGAAAGGATTTTTGAAAAAAGACTTCTTGAATTTTATGGATACAGATGAAACCAAGTTGTGATGAGTTAAAGGATAATTACGGTATTTTTAAAAACACAAATAATTAAAAGGGTAAATAATCATAGTATAGTAGTTTATATTTCTATATATGTATTAATAACACAATATAATAGTAAATAATATAGAGCAAAAACACTATAACAAACAACCAATGTAATCGGAGGCATTTGCATGTATACCGTCTTATTAAGTGATCGTTCTTCTGTTATCCTGTCATACTTCTGTGTATACTGATAGCAGGTCAATAAAATAACTTGGTTACATTACCTCCACTCTGTCAGCAGCAGGACTCTCTGCTCTTGGATCAGAATTGTGTTTGGTGTTGGATTTACTCTCCTATTTGACTGACAGGAGTCATTCCAGGCAAAATGCTCACTGCAAACTCAATGGTCTGCAAGGTGAACTGTTCAGGCAAGAGTGTTTTAATCCAATTGTAACTCTGTAATGTTACTTCCACTCTTACTGCACGACTCTGTCATTCATGTTTGCACTGTTGACTTTCTGCAGCAACTCTCCTCCCACAAGATTACACAGTCGGACTTCTCCTTGAGCTTCTCCTTCAGACAAGCCCCTACTGGCAGAAATCCTTTACATAAAATGTTCTGAGACACTTACAGCAACCTGAGACCGTCAGGAGCCAGAACAAGAACTTTTACTTTAACATGGGGAAATGCTGCTTACCTAAGCACTGATTCCACTCATTTTTGTCCCTACCAAACATTTACACCCAAAAAATATGGTAAAGCAGCACTCAGGTTTAAAAATAAGGTAATTATCCTTTAAGTAACTGTTGCAGTGGATTTGCATTGAAAAATGGGAAGTAAACTCCTGAAACCATATTTAATCTTTGACAGACAGATCAAAGAAATGCAGAATGAGAGATTGCACTGAGTTACAGAAACTAGCAGAACAAAGGTTAGTCCAGATGGGATTTCAGGACTTCAGCTCTCTATACTGCACTATTCTGGCAAAACACTCCACTATTCTGTGGTAGACAATATCATCAGAAACACTCGGGTTAAACACGATTGCAAATGTAGCTCACTCTTAAAATACAACTGAAATAAAATAATATTAATAATAATAATTAATATTGGCTGGTCGCAGGGAAAAAAAAATCTATACATTGATAAATCAACCACACTGCACTAAGTTCATTCTGTTAGCCTTATTAGCCTAAATAAACTGTAAATAAACATATAAGGCTAATATATCATTTTAACCTTGATATTTTATACTGAAACTTTGACAGCAGACTCAGAGCAGACCAGCATATGTAATTAGGAGTTCAACCATATCAGCAGGGGAAAAAGCAATTCTGAATATGATTCTGAAACAAAAGGTCACTCAGACCGTCATGTGACCTTTGGAACAGATCGCCCACCCGTATTTGAAATTCTAAAAGTCTAATACATGTTTTGTAAAATGGTCAACATAGATATACACCAATCAGGCATAACATTATGACCACCTGCCTAATATTGTGTTGTTCTCCCTTATGTGCTCAAATATGCTCTGAACCATTGGTCATGGACAAGAGGACCTCTCAGGGTGTCCTATGGGGTCTGGAACCAGGACGTTGGCACTGGATCCTTTGGGTGCTCTGGCTTGTGTAGTGGGGCCTCTGTCAGTCAAACTTGTTCCACTGCATCCTGTTGATGCTTGATCAGAATGGGGTGTAGGAAGTTTGGAGGTCAAATCAACATGTTGGGCCATTGTCATGTTCCTCAACATGTTCCTGATTGTTTGATGTTTTTCCATGTGGTGGGGTGCATTTTCCTGCAGGGGTAGGCCAGTGACATTTGGGATTTCCATTTTCACACATGAGGGAGTGTGTTTGTTGTGGGACAATGTTTATTTGGGTGTCTAAGTCTGATCAACATGGATGTTAAAATCCAAAGTTTTCCATCAGAACACCACTTAGTACCAATATGATCAATGTTATTTATGTCACCCATCAGTGGTTTTAATGTTGTGGCAGATCGGTGTATAAAATATACACAAGTTTTGGGGGAAAAAATCCAAAACCATCACTTTAATTGTGTGTTGATCTCACTGTAATAGATTCACAATCTGATAATAGCTGCTAGTGAAAAATGATGGAAATCCCTGCATCATTAACTGCAGCTATAAAGCTAGAGAAGCTCTCAGTGCACACACATCTCCCCTGGACTATCTTTCAGGTGCACAAAGATTCCCTTATTATTACCAGAAGCCCCTAAGCTTACAGTTTTTCCTTCCAACTTATCGGCTGATTTCAGAGATTTCCAAACCATCAACAGCAGATGAGGAATTCTCTGAAATCAGCTGGTGGACTGTTAGGCTGGAAGGATAATCTGCAGAGCTTTGGACGCGCTCTGTGCTCAAACAGTGGGGGAACAGCTTCTGTACAGGAAGAAGGGGGTAAATTGCACTGACAGTCCCGGCAGGCATTGGGTGTCTGGTCCTCTTTGGCAGACTCAAACTGACAGAGAAAATGACACGGCAGCGCAATACCAACCCAAATTCAAGTCACATATCATCCCCACCTGCCACGAGGAAATGTTTCCTGACACCACCTGCTGGTTTAAGACCTGCCCGACCACTGAGGCCATCGCAGCGGCTCGGCAAAGACCAACCACAACTGACAACACAGACCGAGAGGAAAAACAGACAAAAGGTGAAGGAAGAGGGGAGTGGGGTCAGGTGAAGGTAGGAGGTGGGATGGACGGACAGACGGACACACACAGGTGAAGGGGGAAGGGTTAGGAGGTAAATACCAGAGCAGGTGAAGGGATGTTTCCTTTGGGGCTGGTGACTATGCTGTTTTTGGTGCTGTTTGTCTGGGGCTGTGCAGGAAAGGAGAGGAAAGGAAGGAGACACAACAAGAGCGTTAACAGCAGCAAGAGGTGGGTTTGTGAGTGTGTGTCCATGCATGTGCAATGTGCATGTATGTGAGTTTGTGTTTTAGCACGTTCCCTTGCACTGCTGCTCTCCTGACTACCAACTATGAGCTTTTCACCTTGATGTCTGTGAAGTTTAGGAGGGGCAGGTTTAGATTATATGATGTTGAAGTTTGGATAAATTTGTCTCTAAAACTTCTTCTGCCATTAAATTTGATATTTGTTCCTCAAAACAATGTGAAAAAAGACTTATCCCTCCAACAGGAGGCAGGAGGTAATAATCCAGCTCTAATGTGGTAAATGACAGCTGTGGAAAGTAACTCCGAGCACATTTTACTAAAGAATTGTAACCAAATATACTGCAGGGATTTTTACTTTGAATATTTTCTTTTCATGCCACTTTCTGCTCCTACTCCACTACATCTCAGAGATAAATATTGTTTTCTTTTTTTAGTTTTAGTTACTTTATAAATTAAGACTTTTACAAACAAGATGTGAAGAACTGATGAAATTTGATGTTTTGTTATAAATTAAACTAAATAAATGATTGGTCGATTATTCAAACAGTCAGAGAGAAAACTGACCATTTATATACTGACTATTTTGATAATTGTTCAGAGGACTTGTGATGGCTTTCCTCCCTATTTTTGGAAATTTTACAAACCAAAAGATCAAGTAATTAATTAATCCATAATGTAAACAATCTTTAGTTGCAGTTTGATACAAAAATCTAAAAACAAACTCAAATTAACTATAAGATTTTTATTATTATTAGTGAAAATAATCTAAAGACATAACGTATTTTATTGTAGTAGTCGCAGGAGACATTTTTCTGCACAGAATATATTCGAACTGTAAGTACACTTACATAATAATACTTACATACTTCTACTTCAGTAATATTTTCAATGCAGGACTTCTACAGGTTACACAGCAGTACTTTTACTTAAGTAAAGAATGTAAATACTTACACTGCTGGTAAATGAAGGAAAATGTCACTGAGCAGATTTACCTTTTTCTAAATTAGCAATTTGTCTGGAATGAAAAATGTCAAATTAAAAGACAGAAAATAATGGATAAACAGTAATACTGGGCTTAAACTGCAGGAGTCCCTTTTCAGTCCTCCCAACTATCAGAGGACATCTGGTCTGGCACCTGGATCAGAACTTTGACCCAGATTATTTGGTAAAGTGAGGATTTCACAGATCGAGTCTTAAACCTCCCAAACTGCTCACAAACTCATCAGGGCCACCCAAAGGAAATCAAACATGTTTATTTTCATGAATTAAAGTCGGGCGGGTTACGATCATCACACAACACTAAACACTAGAGCTCTTGAGGCTAATCTTAGCTACAGATAATAAATCTGATATTTAAAATCTCACCTCCGGTTTTTGCTGAAGAATAAACAAACCATGTTGGCTTCATCTTCCCAGCCATTTTCTGATCCAGACATGTAGACAAACTTCTATTAGTGTTGCACCACAGTCTCCATTTTGTTTACATCTGTTTCGCCATGAGATCATGTGAGGTGCTGCTCTGCTCCCTGATTGCTCCTTCTGGTGTGACAAGCTTGAAAATATCCTAGTGTGACGAGCCATTACTTTCAAATCTTGTAGTGTTTGCTTGTCTTAGATGTAGCCAGTCTGCAGAATCTGTTACGATGCTAAAGCTCCTATAGCCAGAGCTGGGCATAAGTGAATATCCTGATAAACACAGGTGTACATCTGAGTGTGGCAGCAGCAGCAACGAAAAGGTTAAAGATTCATTCTCAGGACTGATCTGTATTTGTGAGCGTTAACAAGACGGGGCAGGTGACATCATCTGGTGACTTCACCTGCTTCGGACTCCACATTGCAACGATTTAACTGCACAGTTTGACCGCATTGAATCACCTTTGCAAGTCTGGACAAAATGCTCTTTTAAAGACGATGCATCAAAGAGCAGTCAGTCATTTGCAGCCTTGATTGATCATAATTACTAATGCATTTATTCTACATTAGATTTGTAATCTGTTGAGAAATACATTAACTTGAAGCCCAGTCCGAAGTGAGTCACTCTAAGAAATCGGCTACCATTACATAAATCTTAATCATGTGACTCCATTACATCTCAGCAATTCCTAGTCGTCAGCGAAAGGTCAAGAGGACTCATGGATTACTTAATGCCCCATTAAGCCTTAATATGGTGAGACGTTGATGTGATGATGTTAAATGAAAGAGCAAGAAATCTGACATTACTGTAACACTATTCAAGTTAGCAAAATTCTCAAAAGCATGTCTAGCTGAATTTTTTAAAAAATACAGATTTTAAGAAGAGCACAAGATTAAATGTTGGACAATTTCAAGGCAGCCCTGTGGTGTACTATGCAGCAGTGCTGAATCAGGGAGACTGAAATAGTAACTGTTGGATATTCTAACTTCAGAAAATGGAAATGAAGGGAAGTTGTTTTTGTGTGTACGGGGGCATACGTAACCATATTACGAATTTTGTAAGCCACTGGGCTTACTCAGGAGAGGAGAGGAGAGGAGAGGAGAGGAGAGGAGAGGAGAGGAGAGGAGAGGAGAGGAGAGGAGTTCAAAGTAAAAAACAAAATGCAGATGCACACTTGAAACACAGCCATGAAAATAAAAGCCGGTGTAAGCTGACAATAAGTCGACATATACACATTTCACACACATGCATAATGTTCAAATCACAAACAACCGTTCCCAAGCAAACACCCACACTGATGCACACATTAACCCAACCAAAGCTGTCGTCAGCCGTCACTCCGCTGCCTCTGTGGTGAGGCAGCAACTGGAAATGTGTTCCTCATCAGAGTAATGATTAGTAGGTGAGCTGTCTTAGTCAAAGCTTGTTCGCAGTATCAACTCTGGGCCGTTGCATTTGCGTCATGTGTGTCTGTGGTGAGAAAACTCCTTACACTTCTGGATAGCATTTGAAAAAAAAACTGGCATGATGACGGCAATCCAGAGATTTAACGACGGTGGAGATGACTGCCGGTCACTGCCATGATGAATGCAAAACCGTAATGATATGATTCAGATTCCAGCAAACACACACAGAGGGCATACGAGGGTTGATCAGTAATTTCCAAGAATGTTTTGTGGTGCATGAAGCGTGTCACGGTGAGGTGCATTCAATATTTGCGAGCAGTCACTGTGATTAGTCAGGAAGTCAGCGTGTTATCAGCAGCAGGACCCGTGTTACGCATGTTTTTGTCACCACTGGTAGGTAGCTTCCGTTATTTCTCTATGAAACTCAAACTAGAGCAGAGAGGAAAGCAACACTTTCTGTGCCAGTCAAGGAAACCTTAAGGTCGAGAATCATCACAGGTGAGGGGAAGTGAGTCTGCAGCTACCACCAAGAGAAGAAAGAAAAGTTTTTACGGAACAGGTCACAGTTTCCAAAACTGGACAAAGTGCATCATGTCAGGAGCGCACCAGGAGCATATTAGTTGTTTTCTTCAGCACTCATGTGTTTGCACATCTGGAATTAATCCCCTGGAGTCAGACTGTCAAGGCAGAGTTGTACTGTAACTTTTAAATGACCTGAAAGGTGAAGTGATGGCGCATGAGCTTGGCCATGAAAACACCTGCTCTGGTCACCAGATTTGCCCACTGTGTGATGTCTTCCTCTTCCCCAAAACGAAACATTGCAGATGGAGGAGACGATTTCGACAGTGTTGTTGGACAAATTTATATCAGGTACTCTTTTAAAAAAATTTTTTACACACAGTCTTGCAAGTTTTTGATCAACCCTTGTACACACATCTTCACAATCAATACCATAAAATATAATGTGTAATAGTATCCACAAGAGGCTTTTCGGGTGGACAAGGAGAGCAGTGCAAAGGGAGAACAAAGGAGGAAAAGGTGCAGATGGGATGACAAGTCTGTCGAAAAAGGGGCGTGTCAGGTCACAGAGAAAAGAAAAGTCCTCCGGGGGCAGAAGAGAAGCCAAAACGTTAGTGGTCAAATATCCTTCCAGTTGACTCAGCTGAAGCTAAAAATGTATTTCTGTTTGGTTTATTATCTGTATGCAAATTGCTGTTTCATTTTTTTATTCTAAATAACGTGTGCTGTGCTTTAATCAGTTCTTAGAAGCAATCTCAGGAGCATAAACCCATTTTATTTCTGCTGTTAATTTTAAGTATGCGCATTATCTTGTAATGCTGAAGAGCTCTGAGTCAAAAGTACAGGCAGAAGTGCTGCCTCTACTCCAAACATATACCCCTGACAGATCTGGAGCAGCATTCCTGGAGTAACTCGCATGGAACTGAAACACCCTGCTTCCATTACCTTTTCAGAGTAATGTCAGGGTTAGTCTTATGGTCGTGCACTTTGCAAAGACCACCGCCATCCATCAATCAAGCAGTGTGACCGATGCCGTGTCGTGTGCCTGGCTTTTTCTGTCAATGAAATATGACTTTCGGTGTATGCTGTCATTTTCTTTATGTGACATGGCAGTTGTGCAGCCGCCCAGAAGCTCCTCAGCTACCGCTCAGTTTCTGTAAGTCCTAATCAGGTGCTGCCAACATGTGAAATGCATCACTTCCGGTGCACCAGAGGATAAGTCCCAAGAACTGCCTACGTGACACCTGACTGTTGTTGGAATCAACATGTTTATGATTTGGGCACCACTGCGTCAAAGATTAATACTTTAGTGAAGTGAAGGAGACTTGAATCCACTTAGGAAACAGAATAAAGTGAAGAGGGAAGAGCAAATAGAGGAGTGAAAATGCCAAGTGGAAAAAGAGGCGAAAAAAAGGAGTGACTGGGCAAATGCATAAGTAGCATGCTCACCATGTACTGGACAGTAGAGCTGGACTTGCGCTTCTGTCCTCAGGGAATTGATGGATTTATTGATGGATGGGCAGATGGTAGAAGATAGAGGGTTGGGGGAAAAATAAAGTAACCAAAGACAACAAGTGAATGCACAGGCACAAAAAAACAAAACAGAACTTGTCAGTGCAAATGAGATACGTTGTACAGTTTGATGAAAACGCAAGTTTCAATCTTGAAGATTTTTCCAGACAGCTCGGACAAAGCAGAAGGAGGAGCAGCTCCCTTGTTGAAATAAGATTTCAAAATTATTGCAAAAGTGGGGAGGTGCAAGCAAAGAGGAGCACTGGTTTAAGTGGGAAAAGAGTTGGTCAGACGGTGAAATTGCGCTCTGCTGCGCGTGCGTCAACAGATTTGGAGCATTTGGGACAACGGGAAGCAAGATGGCACCATAATAGAAAAGCAAGGCAAAGAAATGCAAAATTTATTCTGTCAGAATACCAAAGCATCCTCCCCTATTTCACTTTAAATTTAAAATAAGACTTCCTAAATACTTCAGTTGGCACGTCGCATTTATACATCAATAAATTAGTAGCTTGATAATGAACAAGAACAAAAAAAATATTGGGAACCAAATACAGCCTCTGTGTTATATTTTTTCAATTCAAGCCTAATGGAAGCAGGTTATCTGACCGTATAAGAGTGCGACTTATAATAACTTTTAGCAACACTAACAATAGACACAATGAGTGATATTATTATGAGAATGCTGTTTGGAATCCTGAATGGAGTGGGATTTTTATGGCAGCACAGGAGGCTAAAAGTGGTGGGTAACTCGTGCCAAAGGGAGAGCAAGGTCGCCTGCTTGTGCTGGGCAGGTGTTCCAGCTGAAAAACGCCAGGTGCCATTACGCATTAATGAACCAGCGGGAGAGAAACGGGGGAGAAGAAGGTGAGGAGAGGAGGTCAGAGTTCCCGCGACAACTAAAGGGCACGTGGAGGGAAGAAAACCAAGGAGAAAAACGAGAGGAGGGAGAGAATGGAGGAAAAGCAGGGACGGCAGCAAACGAAGAAGAAGAAGAAGGAGTAGAAGAACAAGAAGAAGAAGAAGAAGCCGCCTCTAGAAATGGTTTGGGGCGAGTGTGTGGGGAGCCTGTTGCTAGGCGATGAGTGCGCCGCAGTGGAAGTAAGCGTCTATTTCTGTCGTCTGAGTTTCCAGGGTCCAGACTGGCAGCTATTCCTGGAACCGGAGTCACATTCCCTGCTGAACCAACTGAGCAGGGAGGAACTGGAGGGGAGGGGGGCACACACACACACACACACACACACACACACACACACACTCACTGCTGCACATGCACATGAGCACACACGAGGACACCCACGCTTACACACTCTATGTGCAGGCATGCTCACACCCCTCATTTGCGCTTTCAGTCTTTTTTCAACCTGACAAACAAACGCGATGCATTCTCTCTCACACACACACACACACACACAAACAATCACATTTGGGTACAGAGGAACCTGCATGTCCACGTGCGTGTGCGCAGAGCTCTGCCTAACACAATGCATAATGCTGAGAAGCATGAACGCCGTGTTCCACGCTTTGTCGCACAGCATCATGCATGCACGCTGCACACACGTACACATCCGTGGAAGCTGTGTGTGGGATGTGTTACTGCGGCGTGTGTGTGTGTGAGCGAGCGAGCGTGGGATGGTGAGAGATCTTCATTAAAGGATGAGCAGGAATGTGGGGTTAAAGACCAGATGGGGTGAGCAAGAAAAGAAAGCACTGAAAGAGGAGGCAGAGATGGAGGGATGAGAGGGAGAGGAAGTGATGAAAAAAATAAAATAAACGAAAGGGGAGGGCTGACAGATGGTTACATTTAATAATGGAGATGAGAGGTGGCAATGAGCTGAATAATGCCAAATCAAAATAAAGGCTGCTTTCAGAAAGATGTGCTACTTGAGGCTTGTGCATTGACAGGCGACATGCAGGCTGATACAAGAGCACAAAAGCACACGAATACACAGGCACGTGTGTGTATCCAGAGTGGGGGCTGTGGCTTTTTACAAAAATTTACTGAGAATATCTTTAATTTATAAATGAAATTACAAAAGGGTGTGCCAAACTACTCTGAAAAGCCAGCAGCCGTTGTTCAGATACACCCTCTGGTAGCAAAACCACTACTACCACATTTATCACAAAAAATGAAACATGCATTGAGATTAAGATATATTCGACATGAGACAACAGCTGTAAAAAAAGTTTAGTAGTTTAGTAGACAAAAGATTAGCCAGATTAGAAAAGAAACAAATAACGGAGCAGAAAAATGAGCAAAGAGAAAAAGGAGGCAGAGAGCCCAAGAAAATCTGAGCAAGGAGTGAAGAGGAGAGAAGTGAAAGGAGGATGAACCTTACCTTGACATCTGCCTTTTTGTTGAGCAAAGTCTTGGCTGCTGCAGTGACAAACACAAGGGAAAAAAAACACCAGTTAGAGGTGCGGATGAGCAACAGTGACTCAATGTTTTCTGCAACATCTTTAACCTACATTAAAGCCTTCAGAGATTACATTGATTTGACTTTGTGAAATGGTGTTCTTTATTACCCTCTGTAGTAAGACTGTCTTTTTGGAAAGTAATGATCAGGTAAGGGAGCCTGAGGCTGAAAGAGAAGGGCACCTTAGCACCGTGCACTTAAGCTGTGTTTTACAACTGCAGCAAAGTGACTCTCTCAGCTAAGCAACCCTGCCATCTCCAGAATACACTGATTACTAGGAATGGATGGTGCAACTGATTTATCTACTAGTCATGCAACTTGCCTTGATCTTTGTTTTTCTTTCTTTCAAAAACTTGTTGTACTTCCAGCTAAGCTGTACTTCCATTGACAAGATTGGATTTATTAAAACTTGCGTTGGGCTTTTGTTCAGTTGTTTGAACAGAAAGTAATATAAAGCTGCATCTTCACTAGCCCTACTCAACAGGTGTATATGCATTCATAGATCAAAGAACGTACGGTCTGGGTCATAAAGATATTTAATGCTAACTGCCAAATATAGTTCGTGAGGTGGACTAGGAATTATTCCAGCGATGCCTCAGAAAAACCACATATCTATCCTCTTGCTTGTTTCTGAAATCTGTTTTGAGATTAGCTGCACAGCACAGCTGCTTTCGTCATCACCTGTTGCTTTATTTTTTACCAATACAAAGACGTTGTCAGTGAAATAAAAATATAACTCCACTTTTGTTCCTCATCAATTCTTATGCCAAAGTATCCCCGTGGCCACGAGGAAGACAAAACAAAGATGGCTGCCTTGCACGGCAGCCATTTAAACCCAACAATAAGCCCTGCCTTAAAGAACTCTGCAGAGGCCTTAAGGAGGATTAGTCTTCAGTCTGCTCTCTAATGAAGGGTAATGAGGGAGGAGGGAGGTGAGGGAGGACAGCAAGAGAGGAAGAATGATACTGTAGACAAAGTACTCTGATGAGCGTAATACCCATAATCCCTTACAACAGTAGAAAGTGCGTGCAGACAACAGTCTGCAGGGCATTTACTGTGACTGCAGTGCTGAGGCACGGATAGCAAGGTGGTCTGACTGCATTAGATAGATACATGTTCACCCAGAGGGGCCCAAAATCAGAGCCAGACTCTTTGTGAAGTCGGTGGAGGCTGTGGGGATGTAGACGGAGGATTAACACTAGCAAGGCGCCAGATGTTGACGAGATTGGACGTGCAAATGAGTGTAGTTTACCCCTTAAAAGTTGGCACCTAAATGCACTTGCAGGCTTATTGGTATTGTACAGCCCCAATCATCAGCACAAGCAGACAAAAAGAAAAAAATGCTTCAGGCGTACTCAAAGTGGTGAGTTATACATTTCACCATTTGGTGGAACAGCCTTTGACTATTTGCATGTCCAATATTATTTTGTGCATCTTTTTCTGTGGTAAAGCAAGAAAAAGAGTATGTTTGGAAAGGGTTGGCTTAAGTCTTTGTTCCAAGACTGGAAAGCTAAATTTACTTTTTTTGTGATGGTCAGAGCAGACTAATGTTCTATATGAAAAGAGAAAAATCACTCAAACACGTCAAAGAAGAGACACACTAGGCACTAGGATGGTTCTACATGTATACTTTTCAGCAGTCTTTATACACACGAGGGGAAACAATCCTGTTTTACTTTCATAGACTTTATTTTTCTGATAACAATTGGCGACTTTCCACTGCAGGAACTTCACGCCCACAAATCTGCCTTTTCGGGCTTTCTGTTTTCATTATGGTGTAGGATATGACGGTTTCGATTGCAACTAGTGTATCAAAACAACGAGAAATTGTAGCTACTAGACTTAACTCCAGTTTAATGAGCACACAGGAAATAGAACAATGGATGATTTGTTATGATAGCCCATATGGTCAATTTCATGTCAAGCTCTAGACACCAGTTACTGCAGGGCTGTTAAGAAGTTGCTACTCCTGAGTTGGTACTTCAATCTCCCCTGAAAATGGCTCTGAAACAGGTTCTTGTGGTTGGAACACATCCAAAGGTCAAGATGAGTCTCAAACTGTCCACAAGTTCCTGCACTGAAAAACTGCCTATTAACTCTAAAGGTAAGTAAGAACATTTTTTCTAAAAGCTCAAATACTGGTGCTTACAGAGGAAATTTGTCATGCAGGAGTTTTATAACCTATTTCTATAGATGTAATTGTTTAACATTAGGTTAACAAATTAAATCATTTAGTGTAAATGGAAGGCATCCTATCGGAATAGATCTCTACATTATGAATGAACAACACTAATCTGTCTGCTCTATAGCGGTGTCGCTACATCATAATAAATAATCTAGCAAAACCCATCTGGGAAAAGTTGGTGCCTATCACCTGCCAGTTAAAATGTAAGACGCCTCTACTTCCTACTCCCATAGATGTAATCCTTGCTGGGACCTTTTGGGGAGCTGAGTGCAATTTCAAGTCTAATCAGATGCAATCACATCAGTATCCAGCCATGTTACATAAAACACTATTTCTGGCCGTCTGGGATTTTCTTTCTTTCTTTCTGCCTCTATTTTTCTTTCCTTTCTTTCTCTCCATCTTCCCTCTCTCTCTCTCTCTCTATCTCTGAAAATCTAGCTCCAGTCTGATTTTCTCACTTCCATTTCCAAACGTGTTCCTAGCAGGCCACATTGAATTTCCAACAGAGGCTTGAATTTGATGAGGGAACAGAGGTCCAATCAGAAGGAGGTCAGCTCAAAGTGCAGTGGCCACACTTTACCATATCTGAGACGGAGATCAAGAAAAAAAAATACGAGGAGAATAGGATGTGCTCAACATATCACTGCCACCTTTTGTCCTAGCCCTTTCTTTTTTTCACTTGTGATGCGGCATCTCGTGCTTGAAGTGAGGTTTGCATATTCAGCAGTCAAGAAGTGTGGGATGTGAGAGCGGCATGAATGTGCATGGTTTATTGTTGTGCTGTTCTTCCTCAGTCCCCTTCCAAAGGCTGGTTGTTACTGAGGAGGAGAAATGGGGTCAGAATAGTGTCAAGTTCATTCTCTCGTATTCTCTGACGGCTTGGCAGAGGACGAGAGGATTTGGAGCAGAGAGGCAGAGTAAGGAGAAGATGAGTGAAAGCGGTAAGAGAATTTCACTCTGCTTTCCAAACAACATTATTCTGTCAAATTCTCAAAGCCAATCTTCAAAAAAAAAAAAGAAAGAAAGAAAAAAATGAACTGAATGTTGCTAAAAATGGCTTTAAATTCTGGGCAGGACGATGAAATCTCTGTGAAAACCTGAAAAGTTAAAAGTATCTTAGTTCATTATTCAAACAATCAGTCTGAAGGTGTAGAAGCAAGGGGCGCTCCTTACCTTGCCACAAATTACACATGAAGCAAGAAGAGAGAGGAGGAAGAGGTTAAAACAAAGGTATCACTGATAAAATCCCACTAAAAACACGCAAGATGCACCACTGCAAGAACAAAGCAAGGATGGGCGTGGGTCCACATGAAGATTCAGATTGGAATAAGCTATAAAGTGCAACAGTGCCTCCAAGATTTTATAAACACACACCAAGTTGAAGGCCAAGTGCTGTAGTCCTGCATGAGGGCGGTGTGAGTTCTAGTGGATGCAGATTGTATTTGTATGTATGAAAATGGAAGCTAGAACAAGGTCTCCTGTAAGCCAGTGAGGCAGAGTGAGGCTGATATGGGGAGGCAGCCCACTATAAATATTTGATTGGAGCCTAGTGGAGGCTGAGGGACACAGAGAGGACTGTGGAGTCCCAGTGGGCCACAGAAACAAGGACACAGTCACTACTTCTGTCTCCTTAGCTCAGTGCTAGACTGACGTGTCAAGGTCTTTGCCTGCAGTTCACATTTACTGTGTCGAAAATACTGTGTGCTACTGAGCAACTGTACAATGATAAGTAACTAAAAAAGTGTCCAGTGGCTTCAAAGAACAAAACTCTTGGTGACTAATAGGTCTCTGAAGGAAAGTTCTGAAGCTTAAATTTTCAGTTTAGCAGCTTTAATAACTTAAATAAAGGATGAAGCAAGCTAGAGATTTTTTTCAAGAGGTAGCTGAAGGACGAGCTGCTAAAGGCACGTAATTGTTGGATTTTTTTATTGGTAAAAATGAATCCTCTGAACCCCAAAACTCAAATTTGTGAAGCAAAAAAACAGTTAAATAGAGCCAGGGACTGTAAAAAGTCCCATTTTTAACTTTCTGATGAATTACTCATCATGACATGACACATTCTGTCAGAAACTTGACCAAATCAAAGCTTATAATAGAGATATTTCATCCAAATCACTTCATTCTACATGTGTTATTTTAAAAAAATGCAAAAATAAACCTTGTGCACGTGCAAGATTCTGTAACTGCTACAACTATAAAGCCAATACCGACTGTGACCCACCTACGTGAAAAACTTTCTGGCTGAACTGCAGGATGTGTTTACACAGAGCAGAGGGGTCACAAGGATGAAGGCAAAAAAAATTAAACAGGGAAATATCTGTAGTATTTTGAGCCACCATTTTTTCCAGTATTAGTAACACCTTGGAGCACCTGGAAAAAAAACTGCACATGTTGATTGCATTTTATTTTAAATTTTTGTAAAATAAATAACCAAAGAACCTTTTTCAATGGCTTATACCAATAGAGCTGTGGTATTTTTGAGTTCTCTCTAATTCTATGCATAGTTGTGGTGTTTCCATTGAGTTACAGGACCTTATATTGCACTCAAAAAGGGGCAGGAGCAAAAGAGACACATCCAGAAACTTACTGGGGTTCAGAGGGCTAAGACTCTACCTATGTTGCCTTGTGTCAGCTGCATGAGTAAACAGGCAACCTTTTCTTATTAAGGTCAGCCTAAAACAGTTGATAGCAAGTCAGTGTTTGCACTTTTTTTTGTCTAAAGGTGTGTTCATGCAGAAGGTGATGCAAATTTAATCATTTAAGGTAATTCAACCGCTGGACTGTGTGTTTTGATTCACCTCAGTACTGGCTGTATAGACAACAGCTCAAAGCTAGCTACCAAACAGATGCTGGCCTCAGCATTCATTTTTTGCTGAAATTGCTTCAACTTGCACAAACACTTCTTTGTCTCAACTGTGCCACTCTGAGCAAATTCTGCTGGAATCACATGTTTCCATTGATGTCACAGTCTCCAAAATTTGCCTCACATTCTGTCTGAACACAGTACCAAAACAAGATTTTACAATTAAAAAGTCAGTTGATGTTTGTACCACTGACTATATCCTGCGGAAATACATATATATAACTACAAATACAGTGTGTGGACTACACAGGAGCTACACCTCAGCGAACAGCACTGTGAAATGTACCCTCAATGCAAGGATTTTAAAAACAGAAAACCACAGCTTCAAAGGTTATTGACTTTGTAAGAACAAGCCCAGCCTTGCATCATTCACAGTGTTCATCATGCACCAAAACTCCCTTGTGTTGCAGCGCATGCACCAGTCCAGTGCCCCATGCAGCATTCACCGACAGCTTGCGGGCAGTTCCATCCTTAAAGTTACAGGGGTGAACTTTCCAGTGTCATTGTCAGACAGAGAAAAGAAGAGAGAAGGAAAGAGGGGTGAGGGGGGAAAGGTAGGTTATGAAATCATGATGGGGACAGAAAAAGTGGGGGTGATACGAGTGAAGTAGTAGAAAAGTAATGGGTGACTTGAGAGACAACAACAATAACCAGAGAGGTAGAAATGTCAGATTACAGAAAAAGGGAATGGGGGTGACAGGAGTGAGTGGCAATAGAAGTGACACGATTGAGATGGCTTCAAAAGAATGAGAAGAAAAAGAGAGAAAGTGAGAGAGAGAGAGACAGGACAGCAGTGTGATTGGGCCAAGGCCATGCTCTGTGGCCGTGTCTGGAGATTAAGATGACAGGATGAACATGGGTCTGTGGCAATTACAGAGCAGTGATAGGCGCTGAAGTCACCCTACCAGATCTCAGACAGGAGGTGACAGATGTGCTGACATCGAAAATGACAGTAGTAGCTTGGCTTCCATCCTTTATGCCCTTTACAAATTACAAAGCGTCAGCGTAGAATGGGCAAATGGAAACTGAAATACTCAAAAAGAGGGTTTGTTTTGCTCAATAGACAAATTCAGCAAAAACAAAAGCAGAGGTGCCATTTATTTAAAGTGAAACGGTTTTATCTTGGTGGTAAAACAATATTTCAGTTCCTTGAAAAGCCATAAATACTGACATGTTCACTAAAGTTTCATTAAACTTTTCTGGAATAAAAACAACACTCTCCTACATAACTTAATGGTGCCTGACTTTACTTGCATTAACCTATCAAAAGGTAGCACAAAACCTGCTAAATAGTTTGATGGAAGCATAGCTAATGCTGCTGGGTATGTGGGAGATGTGGTTAGCAATGTGGTCAGCCATCATGCTCTGAACTCCCATGCTCAGGAAGGAGTCGGGGGTAGCAGAGAGAAGTGACAGAAGAGGGAACAGAAGAAGTTCAAAGACGGGTACAGAGGAGGGTTCAGGTGAGAGGGGTGGCATGCCCTGGGTGAGCCACCGTGCTACCTTGTTCCACCAGCCCTGCGGTGGTGCCGGCGGCTGCAGCCACTGCTGCCGCGGCCGCAGTGACAGAGGCTGGAGCGGTGGTCTGCCTGCTGCCCACTGTTAAACAGTCCAATACCCAGTCACACACGAAGAAAGAGAGTTACAAAGCGAGGGGGAAAGGAAGGGGAGAAGGAGGTGACATAGGAACAAGGGAGTAAAAGGATGGAGGAAGGGTGGCATTTAGTAAGAAGAGGACAGGAGGTGAGGTGGAGGGGGTGAGTCAGGTGGGCAGGGCGGGGAAAAGGAAAGAAAAAGTGAGACAAAAAGGTGGAGACAAACAGGGCTCATTAGTTTAGAGAAGGGGGGTTAATTCATATACAGACACACACAACACAGACATTGTTTGGTTGTGACACGTATTCTGTCACATGTGAATCCGCTGCACTGACAGAAGGGTCATCAGAGAAAAATGTCCACTTTGATCTGAGGCTCTTTACAGCTTGTAATGTGTCTTGTTGAACACCTGAGAAGAGCGATAAAGTTAGGATGGAGATGGTCATGATGATGCAGAATTTAGCCGGTGTTAGTAAATGTCAGTTTTGCAGTGATCGCTGACTTCAGTAGCTGCCAGTCTGAATTTAGAGGCGGCAGCAGAATACATCTACAATAGATAGACAGATCTGGACAAACCGTGAACAAGTCTTTGCTTTAGAAAAGACTAAACCTGCATGTGGTATGACTGCACAACACTACGCCAACATGTGGTGGTGAGAAATAGAACCGTCTCAGCATCAAAACACTGATCTCTTTGAGGCCAGTCTGTGAGTATGCAACAATTTGCGCAAGGTAAATTTCTTCATTTCCACAAGTCCATGAGAGTCCGTGTGAGTCTGCACACAGCCCGTAATTCGTGTCTATGTGGCAGCTATGCTACAAGCACAGTAGTGTGGATCCTTGGCAGTGGCGTACTATGCACCGAATACACTAACGCTGACCTACTGTGGATGTGTGGAACTGACTAGCAGACTTGAAGGCAGTATAACAACAACAACTATATGTCCATGGTGTCCACAGCTGTCGATGTGCGAGTCTGCAAGCATTCAGAAATTGCGACCACAGAGAATGTACGCATTGCAAGCACGCCAATTTCACGTGACAGGGAAACAAATGCTTATGAGGAGATTCTCTGTCATCCACACCTTTAAAATACATCATCTAAAGAGTTGTGATCTAAGTAGCCACTGCTAGACTTTGTACACGCTCGCCACTGATGATGCTGAAACTCAGTGAGAAGTTCTAAATTCTCCAAACATCCTGTGCAGTGTTCACCTATTGTACTCAGCACAGCTCAGGAATAATCACACTGACACAGTGCTGCAGTCCAGTCTGTAACTAGCTGCTACATCCTGAAAAAAGCACCAGCCTTTCAGAAACATCCACATGGGTCCTGTGTGTTTTTCAGCGACCGATCGACGTGTACCTGTTCTAGTAAGAATGGAACCACGTGAACGTCCGCTTTCTGCTTTCAAAGGTACTGGTCAGCGCATGGGGATGCGGACACCATGAATTGGCCTTGACATATGATTCATAAGATGCTGAGAATATACATAACCGTTGCATAAAGCACTTGAGTTGGCTTTTGCGCAGATGTAATGTGCCAGAGCTATCTTTCACTGAAGGGCCTGCCTCTTATTTTTTACATTTCAGTTCTGTCTCATTCTCCCTCTGACTCATTCACCTGATGACCTCACACTTCTAATGGAGTGCTGCTTCCTTGCGAGAGGAGAAAGTGTGTTTAAAAGTGGTGACACAGCCAGACCACACACTAGTGTTGGTCAGTGTGTGTGTGGGGGAGTTAAAGAGTTGAGTGGTTGCTTAGTGGATGTTCAGACCGTTTCCCATCGTGAAGCTTACAGTGTCAGAACAGCTGCTGTGTGTCATGTTCACTGAAGCAGCATGCTTGCATACACACACACACACACACACACCTAAATATACAAAACACACATATATTGTACATGAACACAGACTGAGTAGTTATTATTTCATTAAAAGAAAGTTGAATTCCTCCAACACGATTGCTCCCTGGAAAAACATCAACTTTCAAACTTTATGAATTGGCTTCATGCAGGCCTGGCCGCACCAAAAAGTTCTTGTTCCCAAAAAATACTTATCACTAATACTTTGCACAGCCTAACATCTCTGCTTTGAATCCATGCTGGGCAATCAACTAATTTTCATTGCTGATATTCACTTAATTTTTTTGCCAACTAGTGGGAGAAAAAAAGTGTTTTGTACCAACAAAATATTTATGGTGTGCTCTTAATTCATCTGAAGAAATCTGACAATATTAGAAAATAAATGACAGGACGTAACTAGAAATGTATATTTATTCATATTAGCCAGCCAAGCTTGCACCACATTTGACATGCTTTCATACTTTGTGGGACATGACTGTCCACTCCTTGGAGAACGACCTGGCATGTGGTTTCCCAGCGCGAATAAAGTAAAACACTTAAATTCAAATGCTGAGCTCTCATTTCACTGACCACAACAGTGCTGAAAATGCCTCTTTAAGTGAAATTGATAAGCCACTTCTGTAGAGTTCTGAATCCCTCTGTCTTTACAATAAATTATGCAAAAAGAGGTACAATCTCCAACTTTAAAAAGTAATTTGTGAGAGTTGTGTGCAGAAGTTAGAGCTTTTTCCTAGTCTTAGCTTAGATTTAAATGTCAAGAGAGTCCTCTATGACAGAGATATACAGAAATACAAAGACAAGTACAAAGACATGAACACATCAACAGCTTGCAGATCAAATTCAGTGTTTCCCCACATTTTGTTGTGGCAGTTCAGCTTGGTGCAAAAGACAAGTCTACAAGGACTAAATTAATACTGAAGTACTTGTAGTTCAAGATCAATAGATGTCAAGTGTTGGATCTAAAGTTTATACAGAGAGGAAATAATCTGTTGAAAATTGTAGAATAGTTACTGTTGGTACGTAACTTTCAGCTCAGCTCATCACATAATGATAATGAGAGCAGAGCAGAAACGCTTTGTGTTGAAAGTAAGCTAAAAGTTAGCCACAAATGCAAAACTCGTCTGTTTCGTTCAAGAGATGGCATGAAAGTTGGTGCCATGTTACCTAACCTGCATTACATGTGTCTGAGTTTTACTACCATGGTAACCAAAACTAAATCAGAAGAAAACATAATGGAAACACTGAAGTTGCACTGAGATGAAATGAAAATGTGATTTTGCTTTTGAAAGCATGCTCTGGAGACTTTATATTTAAATATAACTCTTTGGACTGTCACTTACTGTTAGTTGTGTTTACAAGGCACATGCCACCATGTTGGAAGCACAGAAAATCTAAAGTGTCAGTGTGCCTATTTTCACTTTCTGTCTGAAAAAAGATGCCCAATTTCCATCTTGAAAATATTAAAGAGATTCGTGGCAGCTGTATCATATAAGTCACATTTTAGGTGAAGTACCACTTCACTTATAGAGCCACAGTGAGTCCTCCAACAAGGTGAGGTGTTTCAGACAGACTTCTGTATTTACAGTCTGTAAAAAGTCCCTTCATTCAGCATATTCATTTCAGCTGTATATTGACTGATGCTCAGATATGGATGGAATGACTACAGTAATTTAGGATTCAAGAATTACGCCCACTTACCAGAGAAGTTTCGAGAAACCAGCATGGTAGTAAGAATGGCCCCCTGAGAGGAAAAGAAAAGAGGATTGTAACTATTTAAACAACTAATAAACTGATTTTGACATTTTTATAGAAGCAGTCATCAATTTTGTCACTTTCTGCCACTGACTGAAGCACTGCAGCCACGATTAAACCAACACTCAAGCTTTTAAATTTGCTACTCTAAATTCTAAGAAAAGATGGGTCTTCCTTTGTAAAAAAAAAACAAAACAGCCCAAAACCCGAAATGACTATTCATCAGAGCAAGAAACAGTAGCAATGAGATCCATTGGATTTTGAATTTGTGACATGTAGTTCAGTCAGAAAACTGAACCATATCTATGCGTAGAATAATTATATTTCATCAAAATAACTTTATTCTACATGTGTGATTTTAAAATCTTCCACAAATAAACTGTTTGCTCTAACCAGATTTTTTTAAAAATGCGTTTCTCAGCACAATCATAAAGCCATTAATGACTTTTGGGCTGAACTGCAGGCCGTGTTTACTTTAATTTGTTTCGACAAATTAAGTATGTTAGGTTAAGTTATGTTGTATGTTAAGTTAAATATTCATAGTTTGTAGAGTCAGCACTTTCCTTCACTGACGGTAACACTACTTCGATGTACACATGGATTCTATTTAGTTTTTGTAAAATAAATGGTGAAAGAAATTCAACTTTTCTTTTTTCTTTTTTTTATTTTAACACTTTTTTATTATAGTGCACATGAGACATTTTTGAGTTTTCTCGACCTCTAGTCATGGTTTTACTGTTTCCACAGAGGTGCAGAACTTTATATTGCAGTGAAAAATGAGCCCACAATGAGTAGAAGTGTGACAGAAGCTAAAAACACACCCAGAAACCGGTTGGGGTTGAACTTCATCAAGAGAATATCTAAAGAAGGAAACTGAAAGAGTTCTACCAGCACTACAGCTACATACAGAGACTATTAATGAGCCTGATTTTAAAAATTAAAAAAATAAAGCAGAAATGTTCCTCTGCAAGAAGAAGCATTTAAAAACACTGATCACCACGGTCATTGATAGTCAGGAGACCTTTGTTTGACTAAGTCTGGCAAACTGGACGATAGAAAACAGGTGACTGTGAAAGACTCAGCAAGACTCGACGGTGAATGAAGGCCAAACTGCCTCCTACACTGATCCCATATTTTTAAAGTGCTGGTTACAACTGGGCTCTGAGAGAGCGAACCAGGAAAAAACGACAGACCAAAGTGAGAGACAAGAAGGGGACGTTTGCATCAGAGCCTAGTGGGGCTGTGAAGAATGTGAAGGTATATTGGATTTAGTCGGACAAAAGCGTGCGAGACGGAAAGCTACAGAGACAAAAAAGAATGAGCAATGACTAAAGCAGCTAATCTTGACACTTTTTTCTCTGGAGAGCTGATAACTTTTTATAAGGCTATATAAATGGAACTGAACTGCAAATAGACCATGGGACGAAAGAGCTCAATATCTGAATAGATGAAATGACACATCCCTCTGTGATCTTAGCTGTACAAAGAAGTTGAGCCATACACATGAAGCACATACAATGCCTCCAGCTGATTCACTTGTATATTGTCAACCTTTCATTAATTAACACTTTTTCTTTTGATTTTCCACTAATAATAATGAAATTAAGCTTTTTTTTATACAAATACACAGAATTACTGATTCCCTGTCTGTGAATTTTCTGTGTTGTTTGCTTATTATAGGTTTTAATGATATAATTATTTTTTCTATTTGTTTCTTCTTTTGTTGTTTGCTATGTAGCCTTATGTCCAACCTTGCCAGTGCTCATTTGTTTTTTAAATGTGAAAAGCCAGAGACAATTGGTTGACGCTGATGGCATGTTAGTTGAATGGTGCAACATTTGCCTGCAGCCACCTGCGTTTCTGTTTCCAGCTTCCCATGTGCTGGTATTCGAGCAATGCCAAGAGTGGCCAAAAGCAGCAGGGTTACAGTGTCATGCTCCAGTGGCTAAGCTGTTATATCCACACAAAATGTCAGCAATAAATCACTGCAAAATGGAAACTATGCAAATAGGATAACTTCTCACATAGTAAAATGCAATATCTACTAGACAGATTTTGCATTTTTACTACAGCTTATTACTGTACTGTGCATTATCAGAGACATTAGTCTAATTCTGAGTCAAAAAAGCTGCGAAAACAAGTAAACTAAATGAGATACTTTGGAAACCCTAAAGTAATGGGAAAGACATGTAAGAATAAAGGTGAGGAGAGAAGCAGAAAGGACTGTTCTATTGTTTTATTACACACTAGAGCTTATTAGAGCAGAAGAGGAAGACGTGGGAGAGGGCGAGCATGCAAACAGACCTTGAGTTTCCTCCTGGCATTGAATTTCTTCAGGCACTCCACGGTCTCCTGTCTGTGCATCATCGATGCCACTGTGGATCGTTGCTGGGAAAAGGAAGAAGAGAAAGAGACAATAGTGGGGACAAATACAGGTTTAGGAAGAATAAAGAGGAAAAGACAAGGAGCAATCAGTTAATTTGCGTTTGCTGTGATCTAGCCACTTGTTTTCCTGAGTTAATGTCTTTTTGGGGCATGTGGTAGAGTAATGAAACGTGTGAAAAGTAATTTCTGTGTGCTTGTCTTTCTCAAGGAAGGGACACTTACGCAGACCCATGGGTGCTTGAGGGCCTCCTGAGCAGTGATCCTCTTGGCTGGGTTGATCGTCAGCATCTGGTTGATGAGGTTTTTGGCCTCTGGGGTGACTGTGTCCCACTCTGGGGAAGGGAACTGGAGGTACAAACAAAAACCACATCTCTTCACATTCACTGATACGATACCAGAAAGCTTAATTAACCACGATGTTTTCTTCAAACTGTGACAGTTGCTGTGTTCATCTTGGGGCATCACATGAGAGAAGCCATTTAACCCCACCAGCGGGTTTGAAAGGCATGTTATTTTTTTAAAAAGTACTAAAATTAAATCATTTATCAGATCCCGAAACTGTAAAAAAAAACAATTATCGGCTGTTCGACTTTCCTGCAGTCATTGAACTAATCGTATGTGACGTGCAGTTGCATCAGGAAAGTGAACCAAATCTATGCTGAAATAATATCACTTTATTCTACACACCTCATTAGAAAAACTTTCAAAATAAAGAGTTTGCTCTAAAAAGATTGTGAAAAAAACAGTAGATTGAGCGCTCTTTGTCGCAACTAAGAAGCAATGGCTGCAACCAACATTCACGTGACAATGTTTCAAGGACTTTTCAGCTGAACTGGGCTGAACTGGCAGGCTATGTTTACAAAGAGCAGATGAGAAACAAGAATGAAAAAAATTAAAAATGTAAGTAGTCAATTATTTATAGTATGTAGAGGCAATGTTTTTTTCCAGTATTGGTAACAATGTTGGTCAATTTTTGCTTAAGAAAAAATCAAATAAATTCAACTTTTTTATGACTTATGGCAATGTAACTTTGTTATATTGCCATAAAGCTATGTCTGAGTTAATTCTACTTGTAGTTGTGGTTGTGCTTTTTCTATAGAGGTGCAGGACTTTTTATTGAAGTGAAAAATGCACCCACAGTGAGTAAAAATGTAACAAGAACAACAAACACCCAGAAACTGACTGGAGTTCAGAGAGTTAACTTTATGAAAACTTGTCATGGTCACTTTGTACACACTGTAAGAACCCATATTACATGTTTGCTTTATTCTCCTCTCCTTTAGTGTGTTGTAGCTATTTTTGTGCATGTAAAAATCTAGAAACCAGCCCAGAGTCCAGGACAAGGGGACAGGAAGACTAAAATGAACTTATTACAGCAGCTATACAGAACTAAACATTGAATAAAAGTCCACCAGTATCTTCCAATATTTTTACTTTGTGCTTTTAGACTATGTGATATCTTTTCCCTTCATAGCTTTGAGGGTGTTACAGCTTCTTTTGGCTTCTTTCATGATTTCTTTTGAATTTCTTTTGATTTCGCCTGCACTTGTTACTGCATTTGCATGTTTTTATCATCATTCATACTGTACATTAAAGAGTTAAGTTATAAGAGTTAAGTTATAATTAAAGAGTTAAGTTATAAGATCCCTCCTGACAAATTGATTCTATAATTGATATATATATTCTGAAAAGATGTAATATGTCATGAGATTCAATACATTTTTAGTTTTGTCTGTGCCACTAACAGGAGACATATATGGTGCGTATTCCAAAGGCCCTGATGTGAGATAAATAGCAGATTTACTTGAGTTTATATGTCTTCAAAGTGAACACACATCCAAAGGAAAAGAAAACAGGACCCAGAACTCAGGATGTCACAGGTACATGTGTCTTCAATATTTTAGCCACAGCGGCTCCCAGTTGAAGTGTTATTTAATGATACTAAAAAGCCAGTCCAAGCACTGCCCCCAGCAATTTGTTAAGAAATTCTCAACCCATCAGGTCCTGTTGTGTTTGGGCATAAACACTGAGGTCTGTGTCCTATGAGCGCAGAATCACTGCCAGAGAGTCAGGCAGCCTCTCTCCCTCTATCTGGCATAGAGTTCAATGTGATCTAAGGTGAGGCTCCCTCTCTTGCACCCCCTGAAATATGAATGAGGTGACGGAGTTACGTAACAGCTGCCAAAAAGGAACGAGGGCAGTGGGAGGAGAGGGGAGGGCGTTACAACGGGAGGGGAGAAACGAGAGAGCAGGAGAGGAGACTCACATCATAAGCCCCAGCCTTGATCTGCTGGTACAGCTTGTGCTGGTCCTCGTCCCAGAAAGGAGGGTAACCCACCAGCAGGATGTAGAGGATCACCCCTGAGACACACAAAAACACACATGGACACACACACACAGTGACACAGAAAGTGCACAGTTTGTTAGAAAATGTGCTTCAGTGGGTTTGTTTGTTTTTTCTAGGAAATACCAAACAGTATGCATGTAATGTGTTTGAATGAGCGAGCGTTTGTCTGTAATACTCACCGCAGGCCCAGATGTCCACAGGTTTGCCATATGCCTCCTTCCTCAAGACCTCAGGGGACAGGTATCCCGGTGTGCCAGCAAATCCTGCAGTAAAAACCCACACACAATTGACTGACATGCTCAAAGCAACAAGACTGTGTTGCTGCTATCAGCTTGAATAGAAAGCAAGATAATCTTCAGTAAGCTATGACCTACTGGTCCAAGCCGCAGACTAAAATCTTGAGGTTTAAAGTGAGCTGATTGTGAAGGAACTACAAATCTCTTGCTTGAGGAAATGCCACAGACGCCACCAATGATCAATACGGGTATCCGTAGTAAGCCTGCAAGTAATGACTTTTATTGTTGATTATTTTTGCAATTGGTGTTTAGTCTGTAAATGTGTGACTTGTGTTTTTCAAAGCCCAGGATGACGCCCTCAAATGTCTTAACTTTGTACAAAGATATTCAGTTTAACGTCAATTAAATATTCAAATTCAAAGACCTGGGATCATAGAATACAACTCAAACCAAAAAACTGATTATCAAAACAGTTACCAATCAATTTCATAGTTTGCAGTTCTAGTTTTTTGTAGAGATCGAGGGGAGATATGGAAATGTGCCTCAACAGCACTAATATGAAGGATGTCTGAGTACATTCTCTGTAATAGGAGCTGTAGTAAAAAACAACCAGACTCCTCGTTCAGATTGTTCAAGATGTTTTTAGCTTGTAGGACTACTAATTTTGGAGATTAACAAGGTCACACTCTCACTGTTTGGTGTTTCTTTGCATTTTAAAACTTCACATGAGAAGAAAAACTCGGGACGACCTGATGCAAATGTCATCAGAAGTGAGTCCCTGGTTGGATTCCCAGCCAGCAGGACTTTCATTGCATGTCATTCCCCTCCAAACTTTCCTAACATTTCCTGACTATCTCAACTGCACCAATGTAATAAAGGTAAAAACACCTAAAGATATCATCTAAAAACGGCACGTTAACTTGTTCATGTTCTATTCCTCAACAGATCTCGAGCTCTATTTTTAGAAATCAATGAGCTAATACATGCTGGTTTGCTGCATAGTTTCAGTATATAATAACCAAATTAAAATGACTTAATATACTACAAATACCAGCTTTTAAGCTTTTGATTTACTTGACGGACTGTGGAGATAACGTGCAGATTTCTTTTCCTTTTGAGTCATTAATTGTTAAAAAGTAGGTAGGATTTCAGTGCATCCAGGTTTTCTTTAACTGCAGCCCTGTAACATACATCTCAATTCTTCTTCCATGATGAACAATTTGCACACAAAAAAAATTTTCAGGACAAATTAGTAACATGCTTGGACAATGTTTTCTAGATGTGGAAGACTATGTGTACATAAAGAATGTAGTTTTATGACAACTTAAAAATGGTGCTGAACATCTGGATCCAGAGATTCAAAAGATCAGCAGTACTGTGATAATGGAACAGGATCATTGGCGAAATTTACACAGCATTTACTTAGTTGGTCGTCCCATGCAAAACTTCTAAGGTTATATGGAGTTTTGGTCTTGTTGTGATTAAGTCCTACATCTGCTGTACCTACCAAACCAGGCCTGCTGATCCCCCTGCACCTCAATAGCCAGGCCAAAGTCGGCCAGCTTCACTGCAGCGTTCTTACACTTGCTTGCCAGCAGCAGGTTCTCTGGCTGAAGTGGGAGAGAGGAAAGGAAATGGTTATCACACATTTTGAAACAAAGAGTGGGACACAAAACATTTAAACTGTCCTAATAGGGGAGGAAGAGCTGGAGGTAAGTGGCTACACATGCAAAAGTTTCTAACAGCCTTAAAAGAGCATTCTTATTGACACAGAATTCAGCAGAAATACACACAACACAGACGCAAGCTGATGTTACTTCAGTAACGTGTGTGGACACATAGAGGATAAAGGTTAGCCCACATTTCAGCAGAGTTAAACCCAGTCAGTCTGCGGTGCTTTTTTGTCCGCGCCTCATGCGATGAGCTGTGGCTCTATAGGCTCCGTCTCTGTGGCCCAGATAATACAGTCAGCCTCATTATTCTCTGTCAGAGGAGGGCTCTAATAATGGGCTGCTATCCCCACTGGCCCCTGCTCTTTCTCACTTTCTCTCACTACATCTCTCTCAATCTCTCCTAACAACTGCCTCTGTAAAAGCAACTGGCAATCTTGAGTGACAAATAAAGCACTCGGGTGGAAATATTAACAAGAAATATAAAACACCATCATTTTTTAAATGTCGATGTCCACTGTATTCATGGAAAATTACACATATATGAGGAAGTCAGTTCAGCGAAGAAAGTAACCCATTTATCCACCTGGCGAGGTAGATTATTTCAGCTGATACCCAGACTGCCAGACTTGATAACAGTAGCCTCTCCACACTAACCCTTGTGCTGAATTCCAGAGTAACAGTAGATAAAAACACATGAGTTCAATTCTCTGGTTCTGCCAGTATCAGGTATAAAACTACCAGGAATGTTGTTTATGCCTGTCTCTGGGAATTGCTTGTACAAGTGAAAATCCCAGTCTAGGTATCATCTGCAGTTCTGGTCTACACCTGGTGCTCACAAAGGGCAGTTTTAAATTGCTACCTTGTTGGAGCTACACTGATTCTGACAGTGTCAAGAGGAACGGCTGCGTGTCAAGCGTTTGACAGATGTGTCTGTCATAGACGTAATAGTTTTGTTCTAACAGCTTCTTTTATCTGAACAGAAGCAACTGGCTGCTGCTCCCTTTCTGCATCGACGACAGCTAACAACATTGGACATTTAGATCTAAAAAAATATCATCAATATCATGTCATATCATCTCTTTTCTAAATAGTTTGTGCAATATCGGTTTTTGTATCTTATCTTAGAAGCCCACTGTGTGCTGTTTCTTGTAAGCAGTTTTTTCTCCTGATTCTAAGTCTCTTTCATTATCTAGTGTAGTTGTTTCCTCAAATGCACCACAGTGAACAGCAACACAAGTCCAAAGTTGAAGCATGAGGAGAACAAGGACATTATATTTAGGCTGAATTTCTGTCCCTGCCTCCCCTGCATTGCAGCAGCATGAGTCTTTGCATCCTCTGCCTTCCACTTTCTGCTCTCTGGTCTCCGCTAATTTGTTTAGAGGCGAAGGCATACTGTGTATTTAAAGCACAGACACTTTAAAGTGTGCTTTTACAGCCTTTGAGCCAGTAAGTAAAAGACAAGGAAATGAGCACGAGAGAGTGACTGAGTGAGCAAACCAGTAATCCTGAGGCTCTGAGCCTACCTCGTGTCATCACATTCTCCCGGCTCTACCACTTGGTTAGGTTTTACTCCTTTGTAAACGGGGGAGTTAGAACTTGCCAACACTGCAGCAGTAAGATAATCCGTGAAAACGGATGTGGGAGGAATTTATGATGAAGCATCCGCTTCCATCAAAAAGGTGCACACATGCAATGCAAAAAAAAAAAGAACAGGCCAAATTTTCAAACAGCAGCTCTCGCCATCATGGTTTGACATGATCGCACCTCCTTTTTCCATCTATTTGACACACTCATACACTTAGACATTAACACACAGCTGAGAACACCAATGAAGAGCATCTGGTGTGTCTGAGGAGGGCAGAGAGGGACGGCGTACACATGATAAGAAGCTGTATTAGAGGTCACGAGTGGGTGTTTCAGATGGAATGGTTCCAAGCTTTCTCTATTCTGTTTTATTTCTCTGTCTGTGGGGAATCTGGAGATGTTGTTTCATTCCTGACTTCACAGAAAGTGGCAGAGATGTAGACCTCCATTAAGAAGGCACTCCATGTTGATGTTGACATAAATGGTGCTTGAAGAAGTTACTTGCGCTGTGTTCAGATTAAAATAGAGGTAGTTTTAGTTAAGATTTTTGATACGGTTTTCAACTAGGTTCAAATTGGATTTAGCTCTGATTCGTCATTGTTCCTTTTTACCCTTTAAAACCCCAAACAGAGTCAGAAGCACAGAGAATCAGATTAACAACTTTGAAAATGTCTTTGAACTACTCATCTGTGTCATGCCTTTCTGTCGGGAAACTTAACTGAATCCGAGCTTGAAATCGTAATATTTTATCTATTTGAATTCATAATTTGGCAGACGATTTTTTTATCCAGAGCGACATACATCTGAGAGTTTTTCGCTGTATTCTACATGTCTTGCTTAAAAATTCTCCAAAAGTAAATCCTTTGCACCAGATCATCTACATAACAAAAGATTCTGTGTTCCTCTGCACAACTGTGAAGCCATCAGTGACATTTGTAACAAAAAATCAGGGACTTCTTAGTTAAAACAGGCTGAACTGTAGACTGTGATTACACAGAGCAGACTGAAAAACATCTATGGAAATAAATTAAAAATGCAAAAGCAGTGCTAAAAGTAGTTAAGCATCTACATCATGTATGGTCCCCATTATTCAAGTTTTGGTAACAGATGTAGACACTTGGAAAAATGTGTAAGCTGATTCCAGATGTTTTGGAAAAATAAATCATGAATAAATTAAACTTTGCTTTTTTTCTTTGTTTAAGATTTATGGCATTATAACTTTATTAAACTGCACTGAACAAATATCTGAGTTGTCTTTTCTTCGAGTCATGGCTGTGCAGCTTCCATAGAGGTGTAGAACTTTACACTGCAGTAAAAAAATAATTACATCAAAGAGAGAAAAAAATGTGACACGAGCAAAAAATGCCCAGAAACTACTTGGGATTTAGAGGGATAATAAGAAAATTAACAATAAAAAAAAAAAACAGATCACAAGTGGCTGCTGCTGTCTGTCTTTAAGCACCATGGATGTGTTTATGTGATTGTTTCAATATTACCAGAAACACACTACATATTCCTGATAGAATATGTGTCTAATAGGTACATGTTGTGCTGTAGTTGATACACCACTTAACATTTTTACTTTTTGTTTGGAACACTAAGTCACTTGGCATGCCGATGTCTTTATTAAAGTGAATTAGTCATGAATCTCTCTTGCATAAATTATACATCAATTACAGTCTGATTTCTGATTTAAGCTGATGAAGAAACTGAAAAATAGAAATGCATGGCAGAAAAATACCATACTGTTTATGCGTGTTTCCTCCAAAAATCTCACAAGCCATGTTTTACAGACAGCTCATGTGTTATTGGCTCCCCTGTAGTTTGCACCCTACTGGATCTCTGGTAAACAAAGAGGAAATGACCTTTTGTTTTTTTGGAATAACAAAATAATCGACTCGTGGTAAAACAAGTTTTGTCATCTTCCGATAATGAGATAAATTAACTTATTACCACAGGAAAATGAGCCTTGCTATGTCGAGATAATGAGATGAATAAACCCATTACCATGAGAAAATGGCATTAAAACATAATTGCAAGCACAGTTGCTCTCATGTTCTATAAGTTTGACAGGCAGTCGTAATTAAAGTATCATGTTTTACCATTTTAACTATTTTCATTAGGTGGAATTCTTATTACATTTCATTATTGGTGTTATGGAGACACTTCAGGTAAACTGATATGTAATCTGAAATATAATCTGTAAAAACACCACCCATTTCATTTCTAAGATGACAAAAACACCACCTAGCATCTGCTGCACAGTCTGTACATAGAGGTTGTTTTTTGGCATGCGTGCAAGCCATCTCATTTGCCATATCTCAATTCCTAATTTAATTCTTGTCACTCGGGCTGTCCTCCGTCATCACACTATGACCTATTGCATGAAATGCTCTCCAATGCTTGGGTGTGAAACCAGATAGGCGAGTCAGCTAAATAAAGAAATAGCCACAACAGTTCTGATAAACACAACACGCCTTTGCCGGAATGCAGGGACTGACATTTGCATGGAGGTCTACTAGACAAAGTGCATCATGCAAAACAAGATGCGACACGCAGGCATGCACACACAAAAACACTGCCCGGTACAACAAATAGCAACAAAGGGACTGGAAACAGTCAGAATTATATCTGCTAAAATGCTGATTCACACACAGAGAGCAGAGAACAGCAAAGGCATCTTAAGCTCATAAAACATCCTCGAGAGCACTGAGAGTAATACAGAACACAGTATGTATAGAGCTCCACAAAATGCATCAGTCACTTTGAAATCAGCAGCTGGCTCTCAGTTTCCAGCACTATGACACTGTCAGCCAACATAAACAAGTGTCCCAACATCATAAGTTAATTAGCGTCCCTTTACAAAAAATGAGCTGTCTTGTCTGAGTCATTAACTGATCTATAAAGGCAATCTAAACAACAGAGGGTGTCGGACAATCAATAGTTAGCATCTCTCTCTGTCCAGTAAATGAAGCAGAGATCAGATAAAGTGCTCTCTTGGGCGACCCTCAATTGACAAAAATGAGCTGTACAATGGCAGAAACCTGGTTGTAAAAGGTTACAGGGTGGAGGCATTGATCAGCTAGCATGACCTGAGCTTAGCTCTCGAAATCTCGAGGAAAGGTGGGTTTACACAACAAGAAGGTGAGTGCAGAGAGCAACAAGCTGCAGAAGGGTCGGAGGTGATATCTGACAGTTTCTAATGATCGCCACAGAGCAGGAGCGACTGTTACAGCTCTGACTGGGGACGGGAGCTTTGACCTGAACCTAAATAACTTTCTACTAGTGCAACTAACAACAGCTTGGGCCTGGATTGTAATTTATAGTGAGTTACTAACACAAACACTGGATTTAAATCAGAAGTTCAGAGGAAAAGGACGGTTCAAAACATAACTCCTGACACTCTGCAAGTGACATTACATCCACAAACATGACAAACAGTTTTGCATTAACTCATCAGATATACACAATCTGCACAAAAAACACAACCACAACTCTCCCCCCTTTACACAAATATATACTGTAAGTCTCAAGGGACAGCAGGGTGATCCCCCATCACTCACCTTCAGGTCCCGGTGCACCACGCCCATTTGATGGCAGTGAAGCACCGCCTCCAGGATCTGCTGGATGCAATGACTGCATGCAAACACCAAGGGGGGGGGGCGCATGTTAGTCTTAGCAGCGCTACAATCCCGTGCACAGGCCGAAGGAGTGGGGAGGGAAGGTGGTGGAAGATATGAGGGGTAGAACAGGGGCTGAAAGGGCTCTTCTGTTGCCTAGCATCACACTGTGATTTTTTGCTTCGGCTGACCCACAGATAAGCACACTTCCAGGGTTATAAAAATGAAGCCAGTTCAGGTTTACTTAACCCTCTGAAATCACAAAATCCATCAGTGGGTGTAAAGGCATGTGTTTGTTTTGTTGTTTTTTTTAATTGCCAAAAATACACAATTTTTCAGAGCCGGAAATTGTAAAAACAGAAAGAATTGTCAGTTCTTTAACTACTCATCTGTCATGTACTCTTCTGTTGGAGAAGATGACCAAAATCTGAATTTAATATTGCAGTATTTCCTCAAAATCATAACATTCTACATCTCATCTAAAAATTTGCCAAAAATAAATCATTTGCTCTTATCTGATTCTGTAACATAACATTTCTGTGCTCCTCAGCACAACCATGAAGCCATCAGTGACTGAGCTACAACCAACAGTCACATGAGAAAAATTAGGTAACTTTTTGCTGAACTGCAGGCAGTGTTTACACAGAGCTGAGAAGACATGAGGGGGAAACAAATTAAAAGTTTAAGTAGTACAATATCTGTACTATGTAGTCACTTTAGGCCCAGTGTTGTTTACACCTGTGGGCACTTGGAAAATGTTGTACATGTTGACTCCAGGTTTTTTATTTTTCTGTAAAATCAATAATTTCAACATTTGTTTTTTCCTTTTTTATGATTTATGACATAGTTCTTTGATGAATTTGTTATAGGGCACAGACGGCCTATTGGAGTCGTCTTTACTTCTTGCCACGGTTGTATTGTTTCTATAGAGATGCAGGACTTTACAATGCACTAAAGAATGAGTCCACTCTGTGTAAAAATGTCACAAAACACCAGGAAAATGCTTACAGTTCAGAGGGTTAAATAACTTCAAGTTTTGGGGGCCAAATGTAAAGCCCCTTGTAATACACACCTCTTAAACAAATTGGTTGTTTGTGTGGAGTTGCACATCTGTGTTGAGCTTCTAAGCTAAAAGATGACTTCAGTTTCAAATGGCTACTGTGGCTGTGAACAAACACCTTCTAGCACAGCAGATGTCACCAATGACCTTCATTAGTGAAGTTTTTGGGGGCTGACTGTAGCGCTGGCTTTAACTCAGTTGGCCTGGAAGGGCACAGCTGTAGGTGCTCTGCAACAGAAGACTCCTTGGAGTCAATCTAATCTGCAATGAACCAGTGGATATAATCTTCATCTTAGATTGTGTGTACATGAATATATACAAACTCATCTGAGAAACATATTGTGCTGCTGTTGGCTGAAGGTAGAGCCTAGCCCACCTCCCTCTGTGTTTCAGCCAGCAGGCCTTGGGCGATGAAAGAGGGGTGTGAGAATATGGCTGGCCAAGGGGGGCACAGAAAGCGTTGATGAAGGAGGTAAGGGAAGGAGTGAGTCATTGTGCAATTAATAACATTTAAAAGATGTGTCTGGGATCAGTTCCATGTCTACTGCCAGTCTAGCTGGCCTCTGCTGACAAGAGTTGTCATTCTGATGTCAGTAAACCACCGGACACTAAAAATAAAACCCCAAAAGCCAAAAACCGTGCAAGGGACACTGAGAGGCGATTGAGGTGTGAGTCTAGGCAGAGACTAGATGGTATATCTATATACATATATACACTACACATATATAGATATCTGTGATGAGACAGACAACAAGTACGTGTGTGTTTAGGGCCATGTACATTGTCTGGGTCCAGCTGTGGGATGTGTGAACTAATGCATAGCTGCATTAACACACACATACACGTGTACAGTTGTGATGGTGTCATTGTGTGTGGCTGAAAGATATGTATATGTGCTTCCTGTGCACTGACGACTGTTTTTTATTTTAGTTTCAGCAGTGTGCCATGTCTATTATGTGTTGATGTCTACAGCAGACCAAGTTAAAATATTAACGTCTGAGTGTGAACAGTCGCTCAGGAACCAAAGACAAATTGCTTCCTGAGCTGCAACATTGTTCAATTATACAAAATATGACGTGCAGGGTCTGTGCTGTAAGAAATTAAGAAATGTAGGGCTGCTTGTTATTTTAACTGTAAAACCGACTGCTGGCATATAATATTGTGTGAAATTATAAACCACTGACTAAAGAGGAATGAGATGTGAAGAAGTGGATTCGTTTTTAAAATGCATTGTAGTTTCTATAGAAATATGGACTAATAATTGTCACAAGCATTGCCCCTTTCAAATGATGCACATAAATTAAATAACAATTATTATTCGGCTGTTGGCGGTGATTCATAAAAATCAAAAGGTCCATTACAGTCAGAAGAAGCTCTAAATTGGGAATTTCTCAGTAGAAATGAACGGCTGTTAATACTTCAGTCTTGTTTTTTGTTTCTTTTGTATTTTTATTTCCTCATTCAAACAGTTGTGGAAAAGAAGTCTCAATATGACCAACTGCTAAAATACTACTCCACCATGGATGTCACCTTTGTCTAACTCACAGGTTAACAGTTTAATTATCTTGTTACAGATGACAGAATTACAAATTGATATGGTTTCAGGGAAAAGCTCCAGAAGTTTTAAACCAGTTTTATTGTTAAATAGAGCTGGGCAGTGCTATGGCTGCATTAAGAAATGTAGCTGCAACCCCAAAGATGCCACAACCTCCGACATACACTTCATGATTGTGGGATTTTTTTCTGCTACCTTCACACTGTGTTTCCAGAGCTTACAGATTGCCTTATTGCTCGCGTGCAGCCTTGAACTTTGCATTATTTATTTGTGTCTAAAATCCTGACATCTGGATACGTGTGAGAAAAGCCTGGACAACCTACACGGATATTTAATGTCTGTCTGATGTTTTACACACATCACAAATAGATTGCTTTAATCAACAGAAAACTAGCAGCCTAACAATTCAAATTACTAGAAACTTGGCTGTAATTTAACAGAAAAGCAGGACCCCAAAAGCAAGGGTCTGGGAAGTCTGCAAAATATTTTCACATGACAGAAACAAGAAAAAAAGAGAGACAGAAAGTGAAGAGCAGAAACAGAGAGAGTGACAGCAAGAGAGAGAAGATGGACCGGCATGACTGTAAAGTTCAGGGCAATAAATTAAAAACCTGTGTCTTGTTTCTAAAGGTCTCCCAGTGAATAAATACTGGGCAGGTCACATCTACAGAGCGTCTGTGTGTGCATGCTGAGCGATCACTAAAAGACAACACGGGCATGTGGCTGCATGCATCTGTAAATGTGCGGTCAAGGCTGAAGCAGCGTCTATCTATGAAATGCGTGCCCCCTCATTCATACATAATGTGTTTCTGTGTGTAGGTATGCGACCAGTTCAGAGAGTGTGTGTGTCCCTATGTATGCTCCACCACGTGTTTTTTGTATGTACTTGATAGGAGGAGATCATCCCAAATGGTCTTGAGTTAGCTGTCAGGTCGCAGTGTTCATGCTGTGGATACTTGCTGTATTATCAGAAGCATTATGTAATATTCTGACAATCTTATATCACAGACTCTCAATTTGGGATATGATCTGCTTTTCATAGGAATCCTACAGTGGGTGCTCTGTGTACGCATTGTATTTAAAGAGCTCAGTCACTGCTAACCAGCCAGCCGCAGCCCGTGTCATTTCTCGACTTGTAGGCAGGCCAAGTCCATCCTAATGTCATTCAGCTGCCTCTTTAGTGAGTGTCTTATCCTAGAGACCAACTCCAACTCACCATCTCAACCACAGTTAATGACAGCAGTTCTTGTCCTGCTCTCTCTCTCTAAAGTCTGCTTGTGATGAGACAACCGACTACCGTCACCAGCTGCAGCCCAAGATGGTGGAGTTGGAGTTTGTCCATCCAGAGACTCACTGGAGAGGCAGCTGAAATAGAGAACTGCCACAACAGCCGCTATTGATAATGCAATTCTTTTCATATTTTATAATTTGTTCAGGACAAATAATATCACTTTTACCACTCATGTGTATGAGGTTTCTCATTACAGACATCTGCAGATATTTGCAGCTGAATTCTAACTTGTATTACTACTAGTTTCAGATATTTACAGCTTAATTCTGACTAATACAGATAATCAGAAAAAATACTGAACATCAAATCTGACAATCAGCCTGGTCGATAATCAGTGAAACACTAGCACAAAGGTATAAAGCTGCTAACTCAAAGTACAATACACTAATTTGTAGGAAGTGCCACTACTGTATTACCAATAATGACCTAATATACTAATAGGACAAAGAGTGTTTGAATAGATCATTGAACATGATCTATTCGTTTTTTATTCACCGAGTTAGACTGTATCTCAGACTGAAAATCTGCATAAACTGAGTGTTTTGGAGGATTTCATTTCTAATTTTTCTGGCTTAAGGATATTTAAAGTTGTATTACTGTTATATCTGAGTCTGATCTATACATAAACCACCAGCTCAGGAGATCAAAACATCACAAAGCAAACTTCAGTGAAAGCACACAAGCGGCTCCACACTTCTTTCACTGTGTGCGTCCTGTAGCTCAAGATCTCTTAATGTCTCTGCAAAGACACGTTTGATATCGGTTGAGGCTGTCTTGAAAATACTGAGGATCAATACAAGAAAAACAAACGGCTGAAAGGCAGAGAAAATTGAGGAGAGAAGAAAGAGAAAATCAATGAAGAACACAGTAAATATAGCTGTGGATTGTATTTAACTAGCCTGGTGGGAGACATTGATGGTTATATGGGCATGTGTAAACACTGGATATTTATTACACTCGTAGAAAGTTGCGTGCTCACTGCAGGTGACCACGTGTGTGATTTGTACAAGCTCATTGATCCGGCTGTCAGTCAGTGCAACAGGAGCTTTTGTTGTGTACTTGCTTGTAAAATAGTTGAACAGAGAGCGGGTGGGAGGGCAGATTGAACAGGGATGGTGGGAGGTTGGGAGGTTGGTTGGGAGGTTGGGTGGGTGGGTTGGTGGGTGGGTGAGGAAAGCCAGGGTCCTCCGACTTAAAAAAATATATACAATACGATAATAAAGCAACAAGGAAACATTAGAGCATACCAAGAGACAAGTCGGACAGGCGGACATCAGACAGGAAACAACATAAACAGACGAGATCGAGGACGGAGGGAGGGAGGAAGGAAGGAACGGAGGAAGGAAAGGAAGCAAGCAAAGGTTGTGGGGAAGGGGGAGGTTAGGAGGAGGGTGAGGGATGCAGATGCTCCTCTACATATACTAACCTTCAGGTCCCTGTGCACTATGTCATGTTGGTGAATGTGATGGACACTTTCTAGAATCTGATGGATACAGTGACTGTGAAGACAAAACAGAGAGAGGAGGGACGGTGGGGGTGGAGGCGAGTGAAAGGAGGGATGGAGATGGATTCGGGGGTGTACAGAGAAGGGGAGAGATGGAAGGGAGGAAAGACGGGGGAGTGAAAGAGAAGAGGGGAGGATGCCAGAAGAACAGAGTGACGAGAAAGGCCAATAGGACAAAATTAAAGAGGCCAGGTGACAGAGATGTGAGAGGAAGGAGAAGGATTAGGAGGAGGAGGAGGAGAGGTCAGATAATAGGAGAGGGGAGAGAGAGATGGATGCAGATGTTGGAAAGAAGAGGGATGGGTGGGTGAACGCAGGAGGAGGAGGAGGAGGAGACAAAAACACGTTTTGTTTTGTTTTTTAAAACATGATGAGAGACAAGGGCAGCCACAGCAGAACAACCTGCCAGACAAAAAATCACAACAACAGTGACGAGAGGAAGAGGAAGAGGAAGAGGGAGAGGAGAGGAGAGGAGAGGAGAGGAGAGGAGAGGAGAGGAGAGGAGAGGAGAGGAGAGGAGAGGAGAGGAGAGGAGAGGAGAGGAGAGGAGACCACATGAAAAAAGGGATGACAGATTGTGAAAGAAAAGATAAAAAAAAACCTTTTGCAGTGAAAAAAAGGTGATAATAATACATGAAAGAAATGGAACACTCATGCATAGGATGACACTGAATCATAGACGACTAGTGGGTTGGTGCCAGGCTATTTTTCCATCACTAAAAGGAAAACACTGCAAAGAGATACGTGAACCTACCTCGCTCTATTGTGTGTGCACGCATTTAAAATGTGTGTGTACGTAGGCTTGCTGCGTTGAGAGATTGTAATGTGCAGAATATGTGACTAATAGCAGGAGCAAGGAGACAGGCACCCTGCAGGATCCACACCCACACAGTGTCTAGTGAGTGGGAGGACTGAGAGAGAGAATCAGAGAGATAAATGTGCGTGCATGCTCGCTCAGAAACACACAAATCCACAACATGCACACGCCTAGCTCATGATATGACACTCCTCAAGACCAAAAGCCATATTTGTCTTGTGACATTTCCTACAGGCTGCATTTATTTCCTGATCTTGAAACTGATTCCATGACCAAACACTGTACCATTAATGTCTCAAAAGGCGGCAAATCATTATATGAAAGTGCCAGAAGATTCATTAGTAATGAGTAATTTAAAATCTTGTTTTTATGGCGGGCTCCACTGGTTTAATTTCTCACCTTGCTGCAGTGATGTAGTTGTACTTCAGGGCCAAGTTAAGTCACTGTTATTTATATAGCACATTTAAAACAACAGATGTTGACAACAAGCGCTTTCCAATAGAGAAATAAGATTAACGTTGCAAAATTATCTGACTAATTTAAGTCATAGTGTGCTAGCGTGCTTTGAAATGACAAAAATAGTATTTTACAGAATGGTCTGGCTGCACCTCACTTATTCTGCAATCGGGGTAAAAAAAAAAGCCTCTGGCTAGTCAAAAATTTGTAGAGATTAATCTATTGACTATTTTTACTAATTATTGGCTTAATCTAAATGATTAATTTTGCTCCAAAAAAATGAAGTGGATTATAGTCTGACAAACTGTTTTCCATTGAAAAATACAGCACAAATGAATGTAAACAAAGCGCAAAACTACAGAGTTAAACCGTCAACTTCAACATGATAAAAAAAAGGCTTCTTACTAAATTCAGCAGGGCAACTCCAGTAGAAATGCAAGCTTCAATTAAGCCCTTTGACGAAGTGAAAAAGTCCAGTCTGTATATCAAATAATATTTTACAAGCACAGAGCAGCTAAAGCTACTTCTTTTTTTCCTAATGTGTGACTGTAATTCAATGAAAATATAGCTGAATAAACAGCACGGCAGCGTCCTTAACTCATGTGCATGGTGAGTTTGTCAGGCAACATTACGGCTACAAGATCAGATGGGTTTGTTAATCTTTAGTTACCACGAGTAGCTATGATGACTGTAAATTTTGAGCTTTTTTGTTTCAGGAAGCTCAAGCATCTGACTTAGCCAGATAAGAGCCACTTTCCTGCTTCATTTCTTCATAACCAGCTCTACATTCTGTTATTCACACTTCCTAGCCTTCTGTTTGGGCTGACTTTTGTGATGTGATACAAATGAGAAAGTAATTTGAAATTTTAATGCATGTACACATGAACATAAGGTTTCTATAGAAGTTTTTCCATCAAATTACCGTATTTACCCACTTGTGCATGCCTCTTTCTGTCTAAAACCGTGGCACCATTGTAGGGGACTTGTGTGTTTACAAACTCCTGGTGGGGCAAAGAAGGAGAAAAGCACAGCCCTCGTCACACATTGGCCAAAAAATGCAACTTGCTCAGCACTTTGAGCCACAATGTCCAAGTGTTCTCTGCAGGACAGCAAAGTGACACTGGGAGGAAAATCAGAGCCAGTCTGTACGTCAACAGAGGGCACCTTCCATGCCTCTCATGTGTCTGTGTACACCCTCAGCATTGAATTGTATCAAAATAAAACACGTCCAAGCTTGTGTGAAGTGTGAAAATACTTCAGACTGGGGGGGTGGGATCACGCTGATTGTTGTTTTTTGGTGCTAAATAAATGTGACAATGAAACTCTTGCAAAATCCTTCACGACGGAAAGTGCAGAAGCACAGTCTAGCAAAAATCTAAATTTGCAGAACAATATTTTCAATATTAAAAAAAAAGAGCGCAAAAGAACGATATTGACTAATGTCCTACAATATATCGCTGCTGTCTAAACTTCCCCGCTCCGCATGAAGATCAACATGCTGAGTGAAGTGTTGTTGAGTCATTGAGGCATTTTTCTGGTTAATGGTGTTGTATTTAAGACATTTTTTTTTACATCATACACTGATAAGTCTAATAACTAATTTAGCTTCATGTACTGTATGTTGCATTTTATGCCGTCAGTCTTGCTCACACTATCATTGCTGTCTGATGTGGGCTTAGTTGAGGCTGCATGATTTAAAGTGGTCTGGTAGTTTTTTTTTTTAAGAGAGAAACAACTTCTAATGTTCAGTTTCTCTGTGTTTTGATTTTAGAAACTACCACTACTGAGTATCTGTGCAGTAAATACCAGTCTGGAATCATGTTAATGTCCCCTTTCTTCTGAGTAAAGAAACTGAACATCATTTGGTGACTCTATGCTCTGTGATTGGAGCCCTGTGGTAGTCTATACCAAGCGTCAGCACGGTGAAGATACAAATCATCATCTCAGGTCAGGACTTTCAGAATAAAATGAAAAAAAAACCCAGAAATTTCAGGGATTAGTCTTGAGTTGAAGGCTATGTATCCAGGCAGCCATATATACAACAAATCATCACAAAAGTTTAACTAAGTCTGTGCACAGTCTACACCAAGAGACCATCACATAATCTTCTGGCCAGGTCGCAACCACTAAATCTAACTACTAATCAGGACCGACGTTTCCTTCTTGTGTCATGATCAAATCCAGCTGTGGTGCACTTCTTTTAATCACCATATATGTTCGGTCTCATCACTCTGATAAGTCTCTACACACAAAAGCTAGCTTCAGCTTTACAGTGAGCATTAGTAAACCTGAAATTTGACTGACTAGTACCTAAAGACAGTTTTGTCAGGATGTGTGCAACTACTTAGAGTAAAAGTGAATTTATGGTTTTGTATTGGTGTCCATTCAAATAGCTCTCCACTTACGCAGGATTATTGGAATTAAACCAACGCAGGGGCTACAGATACAATCCTCCAACAAGCCATCAGTGTGTTGCCCCTTGGCCCGTAAGCCAAACGCTGACTGATCGAAAGATTGGCTCAAACTAGAAAGAATAAAGTGTCGTTTTGCTACGAAGAACCGCGCATGTGAGAAGTGTTGGTAACTGCTGATGCAACAGGACATGGTTTCACTCCACTACACACCACTTTTACTTATCGTGTCTTTTGTGCGGCAGGTGCAAAAGCAAACAACAGCACAAACGTGGCCTACTTTTCCGACTGCCCCCAAGTGGTAGCTGACATCTAAAACAGGTAGACGTGAATCTTCGAAGGTTTCCAAAGCATCGACACAGTTTGTATGTTTCCGTCTTTGCTCTCAGAGGCTCATTTTTCTTTGTGTTTGCTAAATGTTAGGCAAAACAACTTAATAAATCAACACCGCTGGGTCTCGGGGACTATGTTTTTGAATCTCCCTGCTCCCTAATGAGCAAAGGTTCCTTGATGCAGCTTTAACTCACAAACAAACTGAACACATAATGACCTCGATCCAATCAAACGCTACTGAAGACAAGCCGATAGACTGACAGGGGGCGACAAGGTGTGATGCTGCACAGTTTGGGGTCTGTGAGACTAATTATCGTAGCTAATTAAAGTCCCACTTCTTGCTGGTCTCCAAGGGAGCGAGGGTGGAGGCGGGCGGGGGGACTGGCCTGGATGAGTGACATTCAGAAGGGAGAGGAAAGGAAAGTGTGTGTTATGTGTGCATGAGCAGGGGATGAGCACTGGAAGGGTTACAAGGTGGGTGGGAAAGCCAGCAATCACCGTGGGGTTTAGATAGCACAGTTATTTGTACTGGAGCACACAGAAGGTACATGGCAGCCTACACAGAAATTTTTAAATGCTGCATCTCTTTTCTCAAGAGCAAAGAAAAACTCTACGAAACAGCTGAATCCATCAAGCTAATAACATCTTCATGTCAACCTTCGTTCGCTGGCAAAAATGTCCTACCTAAAGCAGCTGCTCTGCTTCAGATATAAAGAGAAAGTTGCAGGCAGATGTTGGAAACAGCTTAATACGCAGTTTTGACAAAACAACTGCCCTCCTTAGCGCACAGGCAGAACTCTCAGATAATTAGCACACTTAAATTTTACCCAGAGTGCAATTTTTAAAGAATGAATGACTGCAAAAACAACAGAATGAGCCAGCATTCTTTCTTTTTTTTTCAAATTGCCACTAATGATTTGGGCAACAAACTCATCCAAAAGTTTATCTGTAGTATAAAAGGGGAAAGAGATTCTCAAACAACAGCTGATGAGTACACTTTCATGACAGTCTCCTGTGTTGGCCTCAACTTTGCTTAGTCACTACACTATAGGGAACTTCATGTTTTGAGAACTTAAAGGAGCACATTTACAACAACATTACAAGTTTACAACATGTGATGCAACATTTAAGGCAGAATTAAGAGGAAATTAACAAGCAACCACCACAACAGAGGTACAACTAGCTTTTTATCATTAGTATTTCTGTTAATTATGTATCAGTTACAAAGGACAGACTCCCTCTCTATGAGTTTGGAAATAGCAGCATACATTTTAATTTAGTATAAAATGTATTTATGTGTGTAAATTAGTTTACTTCTGCCATGTAGTAAGATGCAGGACAGATTGAAGCTTTCAGCCCTCAGCAGGGTTAAAACTTGGGTTTTTTTAAATCACCAAAATTACACCATTTACCACAACGCAGACGATCCTTGAACTATTAGTGTGTGACTTTAGGTTCTGTCAGGAAGAACAACGAAATCTAAGCTATAAAACCATTTAGGTTTTACAGCTCGTCTTCAAAGTCACCATTCTACATGTGTAACGCTTTACAGTAGCTAGATTCTGTAAAAAAGAAAAAATTCTCCACTCCTCAATGCACCTAAAAAGCCAGGATTGACTCAGCTGTGACCAGCAGTCACAAAACAAAAATTCAGAAAGTTCTCAGCAGAACCGAACTGAACTGATCTGCAGGCTGTGTTTACACGGAGCAGGTAGGACAAAATGATGTAGACAACTTTCAATATTCTTTTTTTCCAAGATGTATGGAATTCTAACGTTGTTATACTGAAAAGAAAGAGGTGTTTGTGTTCTCTCTACTTCCAGCTGTGGTCAGGCTGTTTCCATAGAGGTGCACAATTTTATGCTGCAGCGAAAGATGAGCCAACAGTGCGTAAAAATGTGACAGGAGGGGAAAAAAAGCCCAGAAACTGTCTGGCATTTTCTAGTTTTAATTATATATTCAGATAATTTAATAATAAAAATAAATAATAATATTTAAAAACTGACCTAAATGATGAAAGTCCTAAAATATCTAGCATTTGCTTCTGTCTACTAAAAAAATCCACTAAACCTATGCGAAAGCAGAGAAACATGAATGCACTTGAAATAGTAAAAAGATATTTAAGCTTGCTGGTAGCTACAAAAGTTTTTCAATGGTCTTGTTTCATATTCTCCATAATCTAGCATTTGTATGTTTGCATTAAAGAGAACAAATTAACAAACACTGTGGGATACGACCTTTACGCTGTGAGTGATATGTGGGATTCTTTGCCACCCATTGCTGCTGCCAAACGTGACACTATTCTGCACCCCTTGCAATGCAGTAAGCGGACGACAATGTGTATCCAATCCTTCCTGAGAGCTAATCACACACCCAGTGTGAAAGAAGCATAACTGTGGAAAACAGGCCATATCAGGCTTGATTCATTTGTCGATAGAGTTTTCTATACTAAAAGCTAAAAGCCGAGCTGAAAGCAAAAGGTTTCTATTGTAATTCTTAAAAGAAGTGTTTTTAGACCACTTGTTAAACACAATTACTCAGTAGTTAGCACTAGGGTTGACCCAGCAATGCAACAAATAGATAATGTCAACGAAATCTTTGCATCCTATACAGTCTGAAAAACAGCAATCAGCAAATTCAGAAGTTCAGACAGAGATCTGATGAGAAAAGCAATTTTAATGGTTACTTTAATGATTAGAGAGGTCATGTTCTGGGTCAGGTCATGGGAAGCTCCACTACACACAATAATTAGGATACCACTGCTTAATGCATCCATGAGACTGTGGAACCGAAAAATCTCCCTAATAGAAGGGTGGATCTTTAAGATTTAAAGTAGGCCTGCACAATTTATTGTTTCAGTATCAACATTGTGATATGTGCATATACAACAGTGGCATCGCAGGAATTGTGATGTGAATTGCGGTGGAAAATTCCCTTGAACATATCATGCTACAATTTTATTGCTGCTTGATACTAAAAGAAAATTTACACGGTTCTAATTTCCCATGACTAAGCTACATGTGCTACATGTGATACCTTTTTTTCGACTTAAGGGTTCTTGGACACAGTGACTTTTGTTTAACTTTATCTAAAGGAAACAGTATTTTTGACATGCAGGCTCCACAAGTGAAGAGAAGCACTTAAGAGGAAGATTTGGTTGTAAGGAAATATTTTAGCTGCAGAAAGAATGATATTGACCAAAAATGTGCCCATTTGTCGGCAGTGTCTTGCAACTGTTTAGCGGAAACATGAGGCAACATAACTAATTTGTTTGATTGTTTAACCGTCTGAATCCCAAACAGTTTCTGGGCATTGTTTTGCTCCTGTCACATTTTTACTGTTTTTTCAAATGAAATACTGCACCTCTGTGGAAAACTATGGATAGAAAGAGAGAGAACTCCAAAAAGTGTGCAGTAAAACAGAATTATAATGCCATAAATCATAAAAAACAACTAACGGTGAATTTCGGTCATGATTCATTTCACAAAAATTGAAAAAAACAAAACAAATAATATGCTCAGCAACATTTTTCCAGGTGCCCACAGGTTTTACCAATACTCTACATACATACATACTCTAGATATTCTACTACTTACGTTTTGAATTTCTTTCCATTACTAGTCTTATCCCACCGATGGTTGCATCAAGAAGCGCAGAATTTTTTGTTTTTTACAGAATCTGGACAGAACACATTGTTTATTTTTTGCAACATTTTAAATAAGACATGAAGAAAGAATTATTCTGATGAAATATCATGATTTTAAACTTAGATCTGGTAAAGTTTTCTGATGCAATGGCACATACAGAGTGAGGTAATTAAGGACTACAGCATAGTTGAATTTCTAACGGCTCTTTCTGTTTTCAGTTTTTCTGGCTCGGATATACGGTATATTCTGGTGATTTTTTTTTTTAAAGGATAACAAGCATTTTAAACCTGCAGGTGGGTTTTGGGTTTCACGGGGATAAATCAGCACCACCATGCTTAGCATGATGAGTGTAAAGCCAAACTTGACCGGCTTTCACCAGTGTGACACCATATGAGTAATATCCAATTTGGCCTTTTTTCCGCTTCTTTTAAATTATTTATATTATCTATGCAGATGCACTTCCCCTACGTAACCCCCCCTTAATCACTTCAGAATGAATAGTCCTTTCCAGATACAGTTACAACTCATCTGATAAAGATTCCTGTATGTTTTCATGTTGCAATATAGAGTATATCGCAGAAAAAAAACAATATTGCAATGTCAGTTTTTCCCAATATCATACAGGAATGATTTAAATATCATCCAAACTACAAGTCAAATAGCTTTGCAGCAGAACCTAGAGCTGAAGACAACCATTTACTGAGCCCCCCTGGTGTGATTCTCTACAATATCAGACTATTCAGCTTTGCTTTTAACGTTGCTGAATGGACTAAACACCCACACCACAACTGTCAGTTTCAAGCATCTCTCTCACTCCTCTCTCAGCCCATTGTCTGTCAACCCCCACCCCCCGCTACTCCATTTCCTCTACCGCCATTGGTTAAAGTGAAATTTGTGTGTGTGTGTCGGTGAGTCAGCAGGGGTGGTGGGCGTGAGATATAAAACAGCGTGGGTGGCGGTGGTGGCAGTGGTGTGAGGGGGGGAGAAAAGAAAGTAAAGAGGAGGACCGAAGGAAAATCAAGAGAAGAAAATAAAGACGCAAATTACAGGTCGGGCCATTTGTGTTGTTCTGCTTGCATTCTTGTTTTCATCAGTCTCACTGTCTGAATAAGGGAAAGCATAGTGGGAAAATCAAAGGGGAACACAACAGCATAAGATGTACCCTGAACCACCTGCATCAGCTAAGCTAAGAGGATCATTTTAAAGAAATACATCCAAGGTTTGACCAATAAGAGTGTGTTGTTTTAGTTAAAATTACTATCTGCCAGTAAAATTAAAAAGTAAAGCCTCACTGGACTATTTAAAAGATACTAAAATGTTAATGGACTGACATTTTCACATTCTTTCAGAAAGTAAGACAGATATTGTTATGCTTTTGATGATCCTCATGGCACTCTTGGTTTCACACATTTCTGAAAAATCATGGTGTGATCTTTGACAGCTCCTTCAAATTTGACAGTCAGATGAGCTCACTGATCAAAATTAGCTTATTTATTCATACTTTTAGTCAAGATGAAGGCCTATTTCTTATCCAAAAACTGTACAGTCTTTGAATGTCAGCACAGAGCAGTCATCTCTTCAGCGTCTTTGTGCTTTTCAGGATTGATTTTAAGATTATACTTATTGTTTGTGAGGTTTTAAATGGGCTGACGTCACCTCATTTAGCACAACTCCTGCATCATCACAGCCATGTAAGAGCGCTGAGGTCAACAAGCTCTCGGATGCTCTGAGACCCAAACACAAAAATAGAGGTGACTGACAGCGGGACAGCGGCTGCTCCTAAACCCTGTAACAGTTCACCTTTTCATGTGAGAACTCATCAGCAACCTAAAGTCTAAAGAAAACTGCTTTAAACTCACCTCTTTTCATTTTCATTCAGTTCAAGCAGAGCATGACAATATGACTTACTCTCTTTCTGCGCTAACTTTTCATCCTCATTGTTTTATTGTCTTCTATTGTTCACCGTGCTTCATTGTGTGTTATGAGCTGCTATTTTGATTTCATGGCACTGTGCTTGAAGTCTTGCTGTTTTAAATTTGACGTGCACAAATATGAGCAGCCTTCTATGTGAAAGATATAATGTAGTTTTTATTATTTGTAGCAAGTCCCAGGCTTCAGAGTTTCCTGTGCCAGGGTCTAATTGCTGTTTTAGAAACTATTTTCCCACCACACAATGCACTTTAGGTGAAAATCTCAAACATGTAATTGCTTTTTGAGAACATAAAATCTAAAGATGTATCCATCAAAACAATTTTTAGTCGTGCTAAGTGCTTCTTGCTGTACCATGTTTTACACTTTGCAGTCCATTTGTCTGTTTACCACAAACAAAAGCTCTGCTGCCAGCTCAATTTTCACCACAAGGTTTTAGATGTTGGACAATCATTACGACAAGCTGTGTTGCACTTTGCATTTGAAACTGTTGCTAAATTGCACACTTTTAACTATCAGCATCTCCTGTTATTTTCAGATGAGAAAACCCGAAGAGCAGATTTGTTTTTAAATATGATTTGGCCTTGAAAACCTATATTGGTCAAACCTTGGATTGGACAAAAAGGTCATTTATGAACCAGTGGGAGGTGAAGTGTTGTGGCACTGACGTAACGGAAGAAGCAAAGATGAAATAAAATAAGGAGAAAAAGTGGTGTAGAGGAGGAATACGGAAGTAAAAGTAGAAGTTAAGAGAAAGAGAGAACGGAAAATGGCTAGTAGGAGAGAAGAAATAAAGAGAACAAGGAACAGAACAGCAGTTAACAGGAAAAACAGGAAAACAGTAAAGCAGATAAAGGATGTAAGGACACAGAAAGTGAGAAGGAGGAGAAACCAGCAGAGTCACACAGAGAAAAGGGAGAGATACATACAAGTAACAAACAACAGACAAGATATAGACAACAGAAGACAAAGACCATTTGAGGACACGGAGAAGCCCGTACACACACACAGGAGTGAAGGCTGCGCTCCTACCTGGCGTCGGCCTCGCTGTAATACTCTCTGGCTACGATGTCCTCAAACAGTTCACCTCCGGTCACCCTGTACAAACACACACACACACACACACACACATATATATGTATATATAAAAGCAAATAAACTTATATTAAACGTGGGATGCTTGAACTAGAAGGAGGAGGTGGTGGTGGGTTGGGGGGTATAAAGCCAACAAAGCAAGGATTCCTTCTGCGTTCCTTCGTTCCTGCAGCACCCCCCCTTCCCCCAATCCTCCCTGCATCCCCCCTTCCCACACCGTTACCATGGAAACTAGAGGGAATTGCCGAGAGATGGATGTGAAGGCGTGGGTGCTGGTGGTGGTGGTGGTGGTGGGGCAAATATAGGAGAGAGTTATGCAATTGTATATGTATGGATGTGTTGGGAAATCGAGGGGGAGGAGGAAGAAGAAGAAAAGGGGCCGAAGAGGAACATCAATGAAGCCGAGAGGAGGGGAGAGGAGAGGAGAGGAGAGGAGAGGAGAGGAGAGGAGAGGAGAGGAGAGGAGAGGAGAGGAGAGGAGAGGAGAGGAGAGGAGAGGAGAGGAGAGGAGAGGAGAGGAGAGGACTTACAAGTCAAACAGGAGGTAGTGGAAGCCCTCCTCTGATATACTGTCATGAAGACGAACTGCAAAAGACAGACAAAGAGAGATGAAGGTCTGCATTTCACTGGATTTTATCATTATCTCAGTGTTTTCAATTAATAATTCCTTGCCTCAGTATAGTTGGAAACAATAAACTATTTGATCTGAAACTGTTTCTGAATGACAAAGAGAATAGCTGCTGCATTTTAAGCAGGATATTTTTAAAAAGTGCATCATTGGAGGAGGACATCTATCAGATACTTGGAATTCTATAGTCCAACTTGTCAATTTAACCTCTTTCTGAGTGGTGCATGACGCTGTTAGACCTGGGCGATAAAACGATCTAGAGACACCAACCATGTGTCTATCACCAAATCCACCTTACAAGAGATCCACTCCTGACAGTGTTCGCTGAGGGCTGATGAACTTGACGTTGGGATGCGGACTCCCCATCAAGTGATACCTAAACACTGGTGGAGCAGTTTTACTCTGGTTGCTCTTCATTCATTACTTACTGTCTTCATTTAAATGTATCAAGATGAGATGATTTAGGTATCCTTATTTATTTAGTATGTATGAAGGCATTTTTTAAATTTGTGTGTGTTTATTATTATTGTGTTTAAGATTATGTACCTTAAAAAAGTGGCTAAATTCAAAAGAAACCTTTCTGCTCCTAATTATAAATAGGTCATTATAAATTATGAATAATCATTGACTGAAATTAAACTTTTTATCATGATCAAATTTTTAGGTGTATCACCCAGCCCTAGCTCATGTTTCAAAAGCTAAACTATCCTGCATGTCTCCTGATGTTAGCTCCCTTTGTAACATGTGCTAAAAAAACCAAAGCCTTCATCATTCATACAAGGGTACTTTAAAAAGTTCTTGAGCTCACCTGGAAACGAGGGGCACATCTGTTTACTATAAAGCCTTACATCACTGTCCACAAAAACTCAAACGTTTGTCATTATTTCTTTGCAAGGAGAGGAAAGCAAATCAAAACTGATGTTGACTTTGTAACAGGTAATAATAAATGGGTCTTATTTTGTTGAAACCTACATTTACTGCAGTTAATGGTAAGAGGAGCAAAAATAGTGTCCTCACCAATGTTGGGGTGTTTCAACAGGCGACAAATCCGAGCCTCTCGCTCCAGTTTCTGGTGATCTGAAGACATAAAAAGACAACAAAAATAAAAGGAGAAAAATCAGGGTTATTCTTTAACTCCAGAGCACATTATCTCATTATGAGCCATTAGCACTGCAGCCTGTTTGAGACAAGGAGGTTAAAAGTGAAAAAAGTGTTGAACCCAGTGGAAAGTGGTGTCATTACATATAAAGACACACTCTGAAAGAAGACATAAACATACTGATAAATGAAGTACAGTGAGTAGAACTGCCCAGCAGACGTAAATCTGAAAAAGCTGAAGTTAGTGTTGTTTACTAGTGTTGTAGATTTTCAGCTCTGACTACTTCACAAATTAAAGGCTAAAAAATCTATTTGATTCTTCTACTGAAATAAGGATTATAGGTTAGTGTCGTGGCTGAACTCAACAAACAGATGTACACTGCAAATGCTGCTCAATTTGAGCATTTCGTTTCTCTACTCATGTACAAGAAAACATATATTGGCATTTTGACCCATTTTTATAAAGGCACGACAACAAAAAAACAACAGAACATGTGTGTCCTTGAAGTCAGACATACATGTTCAATACATTTCACTCCTTGTTAAACTTTTAGCAATGTTTACATCAACGCTTACGATCCTTGCAGTCTTCCTCATTGATGTATTTGACAATTTAAAACCAAAAACTGCTTTTGCATCCAAACACACCATTATACAAACTGTAGTTTAGCATTACAAACCACCACCAAGAAAACAAAAAAACCCTCCTAATTTCTAACCAGAGGCTGTCCTTTGTCATCAATGTCCGTAACCCTCATGGACAGAATTTCTTGGTGCAGCCGAGTGGTGGAGGGTGTCAGGTTTGGTGGGCGCAGAGTCACGTCTTTTTGCTTTTTGCAGTTGACGCTGTCCTGTTGATTTTGTCAAGCGGTGACCTCTAGGCTGGAACTGGGCCAGTTTGCAGTCAAGTGCAAAGCGGCTGGGTAAACAATTACCCCGCAGCCACATGGTTTTTAGCTGGGAAAAAGGGGGAAATCGACAGACTGATTGGTGTGGCATCTGCAGTGATGCGGACGCTATACTTGTCTCTTGTGGTAAAGAGAAAGCTGAGCCAAAAGGCAAAGCTGTCGATTTACTGGTCAATCTACGTTACTGCATCACCTATGGCCAAGAGTTGAGGGTACTGACTGAAAGAATAAGACTGCAGATACAAGTAGTGGGTGCCTCATGTTACCCTTAGAGATCGAGTGAGGAGATTGGTCATTCTTGAGGGACTGCACCGCGTTAAAAAGAGACAGTTGAGGTGGTCAATCTCCAGGATGCCTTCCATTTAAGATGTTCTGCACATTTCTGGAGGAGATCCTGGGGCAGGCCCTTGATATGCTGGAGAGATTTTGTCTCTTGGCTGGTTTTGGAGGAAGTGGCGTTGGAGAGGCAGAACCGGGCAGCTCTGCTCAGGCTGCAGCCTCTGTGACCCGAATATGTGATATATGTGATGAAATAAATAGATGAATGAAAGGACCAATATTAGGGATCAACCGATATGGGTTTTCCAGGACCTATAACGATGCCGATTACTGGTAATCAAGAAAGGCCGATAACTGACATTTGAAACCAATACACATTAAATGTAATATTTTAACAGCATATGATATATGTGAATATGTAAAACAAGAACAGGAGTGATTAAACTAGGAGGCTCTCCTCTGTTTATGTGAGATCAGTCCATCTGCTGTTCTTCTGTTTTCTTAATATTTCATTGTTCTATAACTTTTATTGTCCACTAAGGTCCATATCTTAAAGTATTATTAATTACTGTTTTCCAGACTCTGTTTCAGGGTAATTTGTGGCTGCCTTCTAGCTTAGTTGCTAGCCATTAGCATAGGCTTAGCCACTGTAAGAGCTATTTCCCTGGTTTGTGGCAACAGCTTGAATTTTTCTGCAGTTTTTGCAGTCTCTGCTTGAGAGACATTTCTGAGATCACAGAGTGATGACAGACAGAGAGGGACAAGGCTGCATCAGACCTGACGTAGTGCATTTAATTTATCGATAATCGGCCAAAAAAAAAAAAGATACAGATAATCAGGGGGAAAAAAGTCAAATATAACATTATAAAGGATAACAAATGTCCTTTATTATCCAGGTAGTATCCACTTATCAAAGCAACTTAATTATAATATAAAATGCTCTGAGTCAAAACACAAGCCTACTAACTTATCATCTCATGAGCAGAATATATATGTATGTAGGTTATGTATTAGCATGTGTGTGCACGTGCCCGCTTATGTAACAGTTTAATCATGCTAACCAACCTGCAAACCAGGGTTATCAAACAAGCAGCAGTCGTAGCCCACCTACAAACATACATACACACACACGCACACACTGTAGGGGGTGGACCACCACATATGAGAGAACACATGCATGGATATATTCATGCATACATTCACCCACACACATTCGATGGGTAAAAAGACACACATGTGCAGTACACATGCAGGTGTGAGTATACACTAGCAGAACACAAGCGTACACATTACAGTGGCATTGAGGAGTGACAGTGAAGACTAAGCCCAGTGATTATAGTCTTAGAAGATGAGAGTGAGGCGTAGAAAGGAGTGGAGTGCTGAAGGGGGAAAGAGGAGGAGGAAGGAAAGAAGGAAGAAGGGAAAAAAATGCAAGGACGATTACTATGCACAAAGCCCGCTTGCTGGCTTTCTGTTGAAAAGAATAAAACACTGCCATTTGCTGCTGATGTTGTTTCATCGACCACCGCCTGATGCTTGTTATTTTCTTCTCGCTTTATTCAGTTGATGTTGACTTTTTGATTTTGTTTGAGAAACACAGTGAATTTTTATTTATTTATTTATTTTTTAGATTTATTTGTTTGTCCCTGTGCTACAAACTGCATTTTGGACTGTGCTAAAGGAAAATAAATTCAAAAATGGTTGCTTTTCTTCTTAATGTTGTGCAGAAATACACTAAATGCAGTATTTGTTATTAACTGCAGGAGATCTATCATGAATTTGTGCTTCCAATGAGGTACTCTCACTGTGTTCAGTCTCCAAGCTCTCACTCCAGCTAAACTCACCATGACTGGTTTTAAAAAAATTACCAACTGTCGGCGTGTGTTGAACACTCCCACTCCCATATGTTATCCATCATACTACAATGTCAAACGGCGGAAAACATGTCATAAGCACAAGCATCACATTTCATTCTGTCAGTGGCATCTGCTGATAATACTCGGCAAGTACAGAGCTGGCTCAGAGTAAGCACTGTGGTTCATCCTAGTGCAGTCTACCACATGCCAAGACTGTGGCTTTGGTATCTATCATCTTTGCAGAAATGCATAACTAAAGACTGAAGTGGAGAATAGATTGCCAGATAAAAAGGCAAAATTTTTAGGACTCCCTCCAGTGAAAATCAAGGATTTACCTCATTAACATGTCCAGATGGTGTTGTCTATTAGATGGATGTGCCTTGACATGACTTACGCTGTGACCTGGTGCTATATAAATAAACCTGAAGTGAATGGAATTGAAGTCGTTATACAAATCATACTGTTTCAATAATGTTATAATGGGGACACAGCAAGGGTATTGTGAAGTATAAAAACGACAAATAAAAAAATATATTGTGCAAGATTAACTGCTTCTTTCTAGTCTTGCCTCGGTTTAAGCTCCTTTGGAATTGGAAAATTGAGCGATCGAGAACTCGTCTTGGGATTTACCCCTGCAGAGCTATACAACGTAAAGATCGCTGTTCAGGTCCTTTATCCCAGCTTTATCAAGCTGCCTGGATCAATGGGAGATAAAGCCAACACTGTTAATGACAGATGTCCTAAACGTGGCAGAACACTAGAGGAGAGCACTACTGTACACACAGCCTGTATTGTGGGGGATAACCTGGAGGAGAGGGGCAGTGTGGGGGGGTTTAAGCAGTGAAAGCAGCTGGTCAATCATCAAGATGGAAGAGGTCAATTATGAGGTTCAAGTGTGGGATGCTTTCAGTCTCGTTCATGAGGGATCAGCTTGGTTTTACAAGTGCTATGGATAAACCGGCCTAATATGCTGTCTGTTTTGCTATTATTTAACTCTCTGAACCCCAAACTTCTCTTGCATTTTTACTGACTGTGGGCTAATTTTTTACTGCAATATAAAGTCATGCACCTCTGTGGAAACAGCAACACTATGGCTACAAATAGAGAGAAGTCAGAATGTCCTTTATGTAGCATAATAAAGCTAGAATGTCATAAATTATATAAAAAGAAAAGAAAAAAATCTGAATTTCTCTGATTACTGATTTTGCCAAAATTGAAAAAAAAACCTAGACTCCAAATTTTTAAAAAATTAAATTAAATTTTTCCAAAAAATCAATGAACGAATCACCACGTACGAGACCTTGTGTCCATTGGTCATACCCATTCTGGAAAAAAGGTAGCTCTAAATACTATACATATTTTACTATTTGCAGTTTTCATTTGTCTCCACACTCCACAGCCTGCACAACTTCTGTCATGTGACTGCTGGTTGCAGCTGAGCTAGTCCGATTTTTTACTTATAGTTTTTTTTTTTTTTTTTTTTTTTTTTTACAGAATCCAGTGTTAACAGTTTATTTTTGGCATTTTTTATAAATGAGTCCTGTAGAATAAAGTAAATTTGACGAAACATCAAACATGATCAATGGTGTAATTTGGTGATTTTTAAAATAAAAATAGCATACCTTTCAAAGGTTTTAGGATTCAGAGGGTACATATTTTATTTTTAGCGAAAAAGCATGATGTAATTACGTTATCTCATTGAATTCTTTGAACAAGTCAGCATATCTGTTGGCAAGATGCTTTAAGTTGGAACTTAAAGGCTCCATTGCTCTTCGAGGATTAAACATCCTAAAATATCTTAATAATAATAAAATGGAGAATAATACAGTTTTTAATGGCAGGGTTTGTATTATTTTTCTAGTATCGGTATACCATGCACTGCTTACATGTATTTTGGGATACTGGGGCACATGTAAACAAAATTAATCATGTATGTGCCAGATTTTTTTTTAATCTCTTAAGGTAAAAAGAAAGATAGCTTCTTCTTTTTTGTGCCAATACTGTAGTAAACCTCAGATCAAAATAGAATCTCCATTTCACAGTTGTTCCTGTAAGTCATTTACCATCTAAAACTGTGTCCATGTAGCTCTGGTAGCAAAACTTCATCAGTCTTTCAATTACTGGTCAGTCAGATACCAATCCTGTGCTTCTGATGCAGCACGGTAAATAAGAAATGAGAAAAGAGAGCGTAGGGATGGACCGATTCTGAGCGGGATGGGAGAGGAAATGGAGAAAGGAGGACAAGCAAGAGGAGACAGATGACAAATGAGCAAGATATAACCCGTAGACAGCATTCAGTGAAGTCTGTGGGAATCATTGTGCTGGAGGAGAAGAATACATTTGGGTTAATCATCACCAGTGAAGACTCAAATCTCATGAGGAGAGGAGATGTAAAAAACACTTCCACAAAGACAGCCAGATATAACAACTGACTTTTGGTGGTAGAGCTGCAACAGTTAATCAATTAGTTGTCAACTCCTAAATTAATCAGCAACTATGCTGATAATCAATAACCTTTGAAGAAAAAAAGTTTAAATACTTTGATTCCAGCTTCTTAAATTTGAATATTTTCAAGTTTCTTTAGTCCTCTATGAAAGTAAACTGAATATCTTTGGATTGTGGGCAAAACAAAAACATCCTCCTGGGCTTTTGGGACACTGATTGACTTTTTCCACCATTTTCTAACATTTCATAGACTAAACAACCCATCAATTAATCAAGAAAGTAATCAAAAATATTAATAGAAATAGAAATAATTGTTAGTCCAAGCCCTCCTTTCATAGTAGCTTGGAATACTAAACATGAATTGCACTGTTTTCTATGGACATATTGTCATAATGTAGCCTCGAAAGGGGATATTGCATTATAAGTATAAGATCAAAAATAAGCAACAAAAAAATCTAAGTTCTCTCCTCCTGACAGTAAAGATGTTGTGTGTCAACATTCACTTTGACTTTAAATGCCCACCAATGAAACACTGATCATGAATCTGCATGTGATTAAAGTGAAATGCTGCTAGAAATGTTAACATAAAAACAGGCTGTGTACTGGTAGTATGGATTACAGACAAATCAGGATTGACTTACATTTGTAATTACAGCTAAAGTGATTTGATTTCATCATTGGGATTAATAGTTTTAAGCCTTATTACTTTACTCAATAGTGACTACATCTGTCCTGGTTATTTGACATTGACACGGAGCTCGCTGGCCAAAACCAGGTCAGATCTGCATTGCAGGTGAATCTCAAATACCACGTGCACGTACAGACACACACCTGCATACACACACACACACACACACACACACACACAAGCGCGACTATCATGATAAATCACAAGGCCATACAGAAACCTCTGGCATCCCCTGACCAGAGATCACTGCCAATAAACAAGTTCTATGAAAGGCTGGAAGCCCAGCAGACCTGGCCTATATTTCTTGTCGACATGTGTTGCATTGGCATTAACCGTTCAGCGGCTGCCAAAGGGGATCGAGAGGGGAGGGCTGATGGGAAGATGTTACACACAGAGGAGAAACCTGGGTACACTACAACTACATTTATTCATAAACTCACACGTGCTTCTGTTTATGACCATAACCAAGTGGTATTTTGTGACTTTGGGTGGGTGAATCACAATGGCATTTAGAGTATATTAAACGAGAAATCTTAACACTTTTCTCGTTGTAACTAATAGATTATTGATAGAGTTCACTGTGCAGTTGACTGAGTGCATCACAGGCTGAGCGCCTCTGCTCTGGCTGTCTGAATATCTGTACGAGTGTGTGTGTGTGCCAGAGAGAACGAGAGTCAGATGAGAGTCCCGTGCTAAAGGCATGTAGGCGTACAGGCGCATGGCCCTCAGCTGCCAAGTGCCTGGGGTGCCTTCTCTCGCATGACCCCTCCCTCCCCTCAGCTACCATCTCCATCTGCCAGTCCGAAACAAACGCTCCTCTTAAATTGCTGCAACTAGGGTCTCTAAACTCACCGACCTTACCTGCTGTCTGAGAAATATTACAACAACAAAACAACCCAAACCAAATCCCACTTCCAAAGTAGAGCAGCAAGTCATCACGACTGCCATAAAACCTGGCTGTAGCAGCCCATGTCAGATAGGTCATAGAGCTATAAATAGGACCTGGAGTAGAAGTAGTATGCAGCAGCTCTGCCGACTCTAACGTTGCTCTACTGTTTCGTAGAACATGGTTCATCCATTAGTAAAGAGTGCAGCACAAACCTTGTGCACCAACCAGTCAGGTCAGATCAGTCCTCCTATCAAATGTTGAAGAAGAGAGATTATGCATCGCCTTAGAAATATGCCGGAAAGCTGCAAGCAGCTGCACTCTCTGATAAAGCAGCTGGAGTGAAATGTATAGGTCCAATGATAGCAAAACCTGAATTATTTACCCTGTGTGTGTCTGTGTATGTGTTGCTTTACGTCTCATCACACCAATCCCTGGTATTAACTGTTAGCCTCCTGTTAATAGAAGCAGGATAATCTAGGATGGGCTTAATCTCATTAAAAGCTGCTCGCTGCAATGGCATATAGTCAAAATATAGCATGAACTGCTGCAAAGGATAATGGGACTCAAATGACAATGTAGATTTTCCAAATAGCTGTTTGTGATCTCTTTTCATAAAAAGCAAAATTATGTTATAAGTTCCCACTGATTGTTTTTCCATTCTATTGTGGACAAACTTTATGTGTAGACATTACACCAATGAAAATTATGTGAGGCAACAGCACAAAATAAAAACTGAACACGCCACAGATTGATTTAAAATGAATGGATTCCTTTAGAAGAAAGACAACTAAAATTAAGGACTATCATTAAATGATCTGGTTTTCTTATCATGTATCATCTTAAAACTTAAAAAACAGAAAATACACTTGTATTTTAACTGCACAAAATGCTGTGAGTGAAAGCAGCAACGCTCATTTGTGTCTAATGTCTGATGTAGCTGGAAATAGTGTGTTGAAATACAATGCCAAAAGTGCTCTACAACATCATCTAATTTATTTATTAACACTACACTGTTTCCAAGTGTCTGCATACTTAAGGTGATGAGTGCACACTATTTCAACCTGAATATGCAAACATTCAAGTCCAACATTTCCAACCAACTTTGCTTATGAATTTTGTTTCCAGAAGAGCGAACAGTGAAAACTTCCCTGCTCCAGGTTATATTGCTGTCAACATACAGAGCATAACCTTATAAATCTGTCTGCATACTGTAGTGATATTTAAACAACTGTTCAACAAGAAAACTATTACCCACACTAAAAGGCTAACTGAAAAACGTGCAGTTGTAATTGAGGCAAACACCTGTGAGAGACCAACAGATACATCCAGACATCTAAACTGATGCCCTCTGCTAATGCCTGTTAAAATGCCTGTTCCACCACACTCAACATTTTCACACACAAGCCGTTTGCATGTGTGTGTGTGAATTCAGAGTAACAGTCAAGTGTCGGTGTGGTGCCACCTGGCAGGGCCGCTGCAGTGGGTCTCCAGTTACGAGGCTGCAGGGGCAGCAGGAGATTTACACTGGGCAAGTGGTGGTGTGAAGAGCCACAGCGACCACTGCGGTGCTGAATCGGTCGTCATGGTCATGGCATTTAGCCTTGACTTTGGTTTTAACCGTTGCCTACGTGGCATGTGATACTAATTAAGGCGCTTAAAAGGTCTTTTTTAACTTTTTAAACATTTTAACTATTGCTACAGTAAAACAATCATTACAGTACATTAATATAGATTAATATAGAGTAAAACACTAAAAGGGTAGAATAACTAAACAGCAGTGAAGGAACTTAATTTCCTCCCACCAACATTACACAAAATCAATATTACAGAGGATTAGAGCTTTTACAGTACCCATATCTCCACTGAATGATCATTTAATGTGAAAGTGCCCAGAAAGCAACACAGATTAACCTTTGTCACAGCGGCAGGAAGCTTCGGTGGCATAATATTTCAACCCAGTGATTCAGGAGAAATGACATGTTTAATTCTACTGGCTTTAACACGATGAAGCAAAAAGAATGATTTAAAAGATAATTATTTCCACCATGAGTGGTCAAACAGAGGGCTCTGACCAACAATTATTTTCATCATTGAATTAACCACTGATTATTGTCTTGACTAATCATTTATACACTCTCAGAAAATAAACATGCCCAGCACATTTTTTCAGAAACCAATTTAACATCCTCAAAGTGCTGTGTTTGTCCATCTGGCATTACAAAACCTGAACAGACCTGCTTTCATATTACAGCAGCACCATGTCGTTTTTTATCATTATGCAACAAAAAAAAAAAATCAACTGTTAAAATTGTCGCCAGTGTATAGTCACTGTATTTAGGCACAACATACATTATTTAACATCAATGCGACCTAAAATAAGGGTCGACCAATTATCAGATAGTCAGCATTTTTTCAATTACCAGTACTGAGTTGTTGTTCTTTTTTTTTTGTTGTTGTAGTTGATGTTGTTGGTGTTTTTTTTAAACCGCTTCCCAATAAAATAAATCTTTTAAATTGTTCTACTTAAGTTCTGATACAACCGCCTCTCTCTATCTGCAGTTACCACTGTGGTCAAGAGCAATGTCCACAGCGCTAAATGACTGGTTGTACTTTGAGTAATAAGTAAATTATTAAATAAACAAAGAAATAAACAAGGGCATTTTAACAAAGTTTTGTGGTGGAGTTGTGCTATAATAAATTTTGACACCCAGATTAAATATTTAATCAGTTTACTTGATTACTAATAATCAGTATTGGCTCTGAAAAGCTAAATATCAGTTGACTACCAGATTTAGCCAAACGGCTAATTTACTCTTTCACTCTTCTACTGATAACAGGTTGTCAAAGTATGTGAAATTTTGTGCTTATAATTTTTTGGCTCTTTTCCCCAATTGGCTTCAATCTGATGTTAGAACACCATTTCTTTTCCTTTAACATAATTTTTGGTCACAATAAAACATTTTGAGTTAGTTGCTGCGCTGCAATCACTCACTGGAGACTAGAGGCGTCTCTGTGTACAACTGCTAAGCTAGCATCTAAGGTAGCCTGCATGTAAGGCGTTTAGTGAAAACTGGTAAATTGCGGAGTCCATCAGTAGATGTCCTGCAATATTATTATACTTTAATTCAAGGAGATTCACTGAATTCAGGTGAAGAAAGAAATTATATTTGAAGTCTGTGTTTGATGCAAAGATTTGCACATTAGCAGGAATGTAGTACAACACAGAAGTGAAAGGAATGCTCTGTCTATTTAATTACCTCCGCCAACGAGGCTATGTTTTTGCCGGCGTTGGTTTGTTTGTTTGTTGTTTGGATGAAATTTTCAGGAAATCTGTGAAATGGGACAAGGAACAAAGCGCCCGGTGGAGCCCGACGGCGGCGCACAGGACTATTCGAATATCAAAAAAATTATTATCCGGATACCACAACCAACAAATATTCAGATATTCCTCCATTTGGGACCAGCCCTAATATTACGTTTGTAAAGCAGGTAAGCTACCATACTGTTGGTTAGCTAACTTAGTGAGGCTAGGCTACTTGGAACTACACCGGACTTGGCCTTAACGTTAGCCTTATGTTATCTTGCTGAAATCTCCTGCTGCTTATTTATTGTCAGAAAGCTGTAAATTGGGACATCTTGTTACATTTATATCTGTCATGTTCTATACAAAATATGTGAATTGGGAGATTGTGTTGGGGGTGGACTGAAACTCTTTGGCAGAGGTATGCGCTCTCTGAGTGCTTTTCTAGTTTAAAAATGAAATCACAACGTTTTGACCCTAAAATGAATGCATAGCTTGATGAATAATCATGGTCTCTATATTGATCAAAAATAACTGTGTGTAACAACCAATAACGTAATATCTGCCAATAACATAATAATTTTGGCCATTTTAAATGTAATAAAGCCAATAACAAAGTTTTTGAGCCAGTAACGTACATAATACTCTTCAGTTTGTTTTTTAACTTTGTAAATGAGTGTTCATGTTCATATTGGAGTTAAGTGCCATTATAAAGCCAGTCCAGTCATGTAAATGCAGTTTTAAGTGAGGACTGAATTGTTTTCCCTGAGATATGTTTGAACAAAGTTCTATTGAAATGTTTTCCAAGAAAAAAATGTGGTAAATTCATTTGACAATGCAAAATCCAACAGAGACACTGACACGAAAAGATGAATTTACATATCTAATCAAATAAACAATATTCTAAACAAAGATTTTGTACAACAATTGTGAAAAAAAGTGATTGTTATTTCAGTCCTACTTGTGCAGCCCTACTGTGCCAGTTTATACAATGTTTTCTATGGAGAAAGGCACTGATTAGCTTGTACACACCGACACACCCACAGCAACAAGCAAAAAGTGATAGATGCAGGTTGCATGCTTTGACTGCTTCTAGGAGAGTACAGAGTGCTAAGAAAAGCACACTGTAGGACCATCACACCACAATACTAACTTCTACTTTACTATCACATACTTCTCTAACTGCTCCATTGTCCTTTTTTTGTTGTACACAGACCCTGATGTGATAAAACTTTGTCCTACACGGCACCATCTGAGAGGGTACCTGCTGCTAGATCTGTCTTACATAAGTGTCTACACTGTAGGTGGGGAGGTGACCGCAAGGGCAGATTAACTATGAGCAAATTAGTCATGCCTGTATGGTTACAAATTGTACTTTTAGTAAACAGTAAAAGTCAACCATACTGGTTTTGTTTGAGACTCCACTTTACAAACCATCACAGTACATTGGTCTCAGCTTCCGTGTATGACGGGCGTCGATAGAATTAGCAGTGATGAAATATTGAAACAAGTTGGACTTACCTCTTGCAGATAACTTTTTGGTGTTGATTATTTTAGCGGCATACTCCTGTCCTGTGCACAGCTTCACACATCGGCGCACCACTGAAAATGCTCCCCTGTAAAACACAGGAAAAAACATTTAGTATGCTATTGTACTTTGCTGTGTGTGGACAACTCAGTCAAATGCCAAAGTCAAGCAGGTGGATATTTAAAACCAGCTAAAACATTATTGTGCTTCAGTAGCTGTACTGTTCATCTTATATAATACTGAAAAAGATGGTTCATTGCACCATGACTGTGCAACTCCCAGTTTTAGCCCTGTTCAAAGCTGACTGTCTCAGTGTTTGGAGCCTTAAATGCAGCTGACCTGCTGCTGTTCCCATTCAGGAAGTAGACTCTCTGTGTCTGTGATTGACAGCAAAGAGCAAAACAGTTGACTGTCCAACATGATTAACTGTGTGAGGTAGAATAAAATTACTGTTTCTTTATTTATTAACACAGTAACTGACTGAGATATACCAATGCTTCATGACAGTAGAGTAGAATAGAACCAAGTATTCGGATCTCAAAATCATTATCCGGACACCAACACAACGACCGAATATTCGGATATTCAGTTTCAGCCCTACATTCTATCACTTCAAACTTTATCTCCAAGTGATCATTTTACATGAAAGTGTTGCCAAATTCATAGTGTAGCCATTGTTTTTAACTTCAGAACATCAGACATTGTTGTGGTAATAAATTCTGAATTCCAGTGGTGCAGAGCAGCAGTTTGGATATAACATGTTGTCGTATGCCACTATTTGAGCCTCTTTCTGTTTCATCTGACAACACAAACAGAAATATATGTAAATGAGAACAACCTCATTGGAAATTTGGCTGTACTAAAGGAGGACAGAAGCAAACAGATGCAAACAGCAACCGAGTTTAGGTTACAATGAAACACAACAGGCAGCATAAAAACACAGTAACCCACCCAGTCCTTGCTTACTGGTTTCAAAAGGGTCTTAGAGTTTCTATCATCTCTAAATGTTCCTCAGCTCTACAATTTCCACAGAACTCTGCGAGTGAGGAGACGATCACAACTAACATTAATGTCCGTCACATTAGCCACACAACATGCTAACCAAGGATTTCTCGACTGTTGTGATGGCATTTCCATTAATTATAAAAGTAATCCATTGGATCTTCAGATTTTCAGATGCTGGTGGTGCATAAAGATGTTTGTGTTCACTATTGCAGCCAACATCAGAACATTTGGTGTGCTTTGCTCGTGGCTGAAACATTTCAGAGTTGGCAGAAGCAGCTCTTGAAAGTAAATAAAGCTAGTGAACTGTGTGGCAGCAGCTTCTTCTGAATGGATAACCTGAAAGCAACTTGCAGTGAGGCGGCAGGATCCCCATATGGGACCTTTAATGCGAAGGTAAAAACAGATCAACTCGATGTTCTTCATCTTCTTGTCTTGACTGTGACTCAGGTTTTGCAGAGTACACACAAGTTTATGTGCAACTAGCATTTTTCCAGGTCAAACACATAACAGGCCTGATGTCACCTCTCATATGTTAACTGTAGTGTAGCTATAATAAAATACCATACTGCCTGGATTTGGCTGCTTAATAAGATCCCATGAGGTAGCCCTTACACTGTCAGCGTTTTCTAAATAATGTGCACACATGTTAGCACGCGAGACAGAAAGATAAACTGGGCTTTTTAATACAGTTTCAGCATCAGTGGATACCTTGAAAATGCACAAACACACATCAGGCAGAGAACCAAAGCACAATATCTTACAGCCACTTCATCTAAACTTTGTTATGTGTTATCATAGCTGACATTTGACATTGTAGCTATAACCCTAAAATTAAATTAAAACCAGACTGGAAACACAGAATGTCGCAAGTGATCAAATCATACAAGGGCTACATTTAAGCATGCTGAATACCAGCATCTGTCTTCAAAAGCCTACAGACAAACTCTTTTCACAGTCTTATCCAGCCTTGGTTACTTTAGCAAGATCTGAAACAGTCAAACTGCCAGCGATGACGGAGAAAAGTTGACTGGTGCCACTGGTCTGCCTCCACACTGGGACAGTTACCAACAACCAACAAGGTCAGGGTCAAAGGTGAAAGCTGTGAGACCAGATGACTTGAAATGTAGATGAGCAGACACTGGGGGACATTTCTATGTGAAGACACAAAATCCAGCAGAAAACACCAGGGACTTCATGACTTTTTCAGCACCTGATTAAGAACAACAACAACCTGAAGCGAGTCTGAAACGCCCCACCTCAGGGGTCAGGACTGCCCAGTGGCGCAGTGTCTTTCACGGCCATGTGCTCTGTGGCGAAATAGGATCCAAAAGCAAGAAACTCACTGCATGGGCGACACCAGCCACACACACACACACACACACACACACACACACACACACACTACTGACACCAAACTCCACAGCTGTGCCTGGAAAGTTCACACTCGGTGAGGTAAGTATCTACCGTCAGGGTTAAATATGTCTGAACACACATACACAGTTAAATAAGGTAACAAACCATGAATCACTGCTTTTCAAAGTCTAGTTTGACATCCAGAAAGTTGAGATTTAAATGGGCCTAAAATTATTTTTGAGAAAAGAAAAAAATAAGGGTGCTTTTTGCAGTCAGGGGTTTTGTAACCAGATAACTCTGAGTTACTGGTGTGCTGTTACGTCCCTGTATTATGTTCTGTAGGATGTGTAAATCTAAACTCTAAAACTTAACGTCTAATTGAGACAAGCAGGATAATGTGCTAAAAGCAAGAAAAAGATATAGTGTTTCACAAACTCTTTTCCTGTTATGGATTTTTCTTTAGCAGCTGTGTAGCAGAACAAGCAGAACGCTACATTCACAGATGTGTGATTGTTGTTCTTAGACATGAAAATCCTCCCCAGTGTATTGTTTCCTGAACAACTGTGTTCTAATTAATGAGAAATTCAAGGAATGATCCACATAAGAAGAAACTACAATATTTTTATAGCTTACACTCACAAAAAGCTGTTTCTAATACATACACCCGATGCCAACGCACATTAAATCCCACATTCAAAGAACATACTCTCTTCAAAATATTGAAGGTTATCATTTTCAGACCTATACCAGTATTTAAGCGTATTTAGGTCGATGCGGTGGTGACATTATTTGCAATAAATGGGATAAACATACTAAAGCGAAGGCACGATGCTTAAATGTCACCAGCCCTGCTAAGAAAGTGACACCAGCAGAGAGCGAGCGCACAATAATTAGCTCTCCTCAGATGCTGGATTAGTATTACAAAGTTACAGAGAGCGTTATCGTAAGGATGCCAAGCCATTCACACCTGCGTTCCCTCCTCTAAGCTTGATGTGACGGGGTGAATAATAAGATCGGCCTATGATGGATAGTTTGCTGTGCAGGGTGTGCAGATTAGCCTCTCTCACACAGGGAGCTTCAAAGCCAGTGGTTTCTGGCTGAGGTGGATTTTGCAGAAGCTGAGATTTACCTGAACACAGTGAAGCCTACACATTTGATCAGCTGTATGTGTGTTTTTTTAATCAGAAGCCAGGACCAGAGCAGGAAATCTCACAGGGTTTGGGGTATTTTGAAGATAGCCAGGCAAAACAATCCCTGCGAACGTTATTTATTACTTATGGGATGAAAAGTGCATGGCAGGGATGAAGTGTCATAAATTAGTCTGATCCCTGCCTCTTCTGTAGGAGTCAGTCTGGCAGACAGCCGACTATTTACACTTGACCAACAACAATACCCCAAAACCTGTTAGTAGCATTGGACACTCACCTCCTGGAAGTGGCCGCTCTGAGCAATGTGTGGCTTGTACGGTACTTCAGTTGCAGTGAATTGAAATTGTGACCCAGTTTCACGACCAAAAAAAAAAAAAACTCAGTTCATTACTGCCTAATGAATCCTTCTACTCAGTACGTTCCAACATTATGCTAAATGCACATCTTCATCTATTGCTAGGACTGTGTTTTTTGCACATAAGTAATATATGCAAACGTAGCTGATTCCAACCAGTTTTTCTGTTTATTTGCTGTCTTCCACATGTCAACTTATTGTTTTTTCAAAGTCACTTTTCCAGCAATCAAGGAGTGAGTGTTATTACTACATAAAATAAGGCTTTTAGTGGAGTATCTCTTCTTTAAGTCCTTCGACTAAACTTTTCACATGGACGAAATGGAGAAATGAGCTGCCACCAACATCTGTTAATGCCGACAATGTACATAGAATTTCTTGTCATTCTAAAACATATGGGACTAAACCTGCAGGGTAAGAAGTCTGTCTCCCTGAGGTTCTGTTTTTTTCTCCCAAACTCCAACATGATCTGCTCCATTTCAGTCACTATTCTCTAAAGTACATGCAGAAACTCAACAAAGTGACATAGAAACTCTACTGCAAAGTCACGTTTTGGCAGCGCAATTGTAGAGCGACACAGACACGCAAGTATAAATGCTCATAAGGACATACGGTACTTCCTAGGCTACAGTGTAGGTTCTGTGTAGTTTCAGCATAAATTAAGCTCCAGCCTGTCATTTCTGCTGCCCATTTAACACAGTATTTCACTCCCCTTTACGATCTGTGTGTTACCGTTTTCAAAATCGCCTTCGCTGCAGGAAACAATCTCCAAGCCACAAACTACACACTGAAAATGTCAAATTTTGCTGAAGATGTGGATCATGGCAAAAGGCAAGTCAGCTTAGTTTTTATGCCAAAGTGGCCATTTCAAAGACAGTGCTCGCCTCCAAACAAGTTCCCTTCAACACGATTTTGCTGGGACACTGTTGCTGCATCCTTGGCTGAGCGCCACCTAACATGACTGTGACTGATTTAAAGAAATACAAAGAACCCAGAGAGTTTATTCCTCTAAAATACAAGAGATGGACGTGGCCTCCAGCTCTAAAAAGTGAAGCCAACACGGACGTGTCTTTAACCCGAATAGTTTTTAACAACCAGCAGGAGGGAACTATTCTGGCTACTAAAAGAAGTTTGACTGTATAGAAGTCTATGAGAGAATGACCCTACCTCTCCCTTGATTTGTTACCTCAGTAAAAATTGTCCTATTGAGTATATGGTCTCTAATGATAGTTTCAAGTCTTTTTGTTTGCAGCATTGTGTTCATTTTGGAAATTGTGGTCCCATTTAGAGTAAAATAGACAATAAAGCAGGGTAGGTTTAAGGGCAGTGTACTGTTCTCAAATTGTCAGTCAGATCTATCGCTCGCCTGTTACGTCCAGTTTCAAAACATCGATACGGCAACGACCAAATGCCAAACTCAAGGCTTTACATCGGTAGTCCTCAGACCAATGGGTGATTGTGGTTGCTACGTCTTCATATACAGACTATGGTCTGGCTATACACTTGATTACACTCCCTTGCGAATGCGCAAATGTATCTGTTGTATGCTACTTTCTTGTCCACTTGGAAAGCTCTGTTGCATAAATGCACAATACGTCAGCATCTATGTATTCCAAGCATACACACTTGTAGCACAGTTGTCATAAGGACACATATTTTAGGATGCAGATGGCAAACTTTCGTGGACGTCAGCAGATGACAAAGGTGTTCAAAATCATCCATTTATTTCCTTACTCCCTATCAAGGCAGTACCTTATAGTGAACTATGTAGGGAGTTCCTAGGGAAAAGTAACAGTTTCAGACACTATTTGAGTATCTGCGCTATTAATTACATCACTGCTGTCGCTTAATTAAAACATCGTAGATCGATGCTGGTTATGTTTTTAAACTGAACTGCATTTTTGTCATAAATTCAAATTATATTAAGCGTATTCTCCAAAATTAAATTCAATGAAAATAACTTTTTTTTTGTTTTGTTTTTGTTGTGATTCAAAATTCTGCTTCCATTAAACATATTAATACAAGTAATTTTTCTTAATTTTAATATTTTATACACCATAACTCACAGACTTGTCTCGTGTCTGTTGTCATTTCAAAAAGCTACACATATAGAAAATTTATATTCCGTAGAAAATGCATCTTAACATTTTAAAACAGCTGTCAGAAATCTGTGTAAATGCCACCAGTCCTCAGTTGGCTCTCTTGTTCGTCTGCTATTCTTCCTCAGTGCAATGCATGACGGTACATATGGCTTGATTAGTGACCATTGTCTGGACAATACTTTTCATAGTGCATTGTGGGATACTTTGAGTGCACTTTATAGGGTGTCACAGTTGGAACTTAACATTCTGACAGCACTACCAAAACTAGCAAAATTTTACATCACATAGATCCTCACATACTTGGGGGCCCAGAAACCAAAAACCCAGTGTTATACTTTCCACGAGTGAGTACGCAAGGGTCCATGTGATGTAAAACTTATTACCTTCTCAAGTTTGCAAGAGTCGGCAAACTCCTATGCAGCAACTGCGCAAATTTGCAGTGCACTATGGCCAACAAAAGCAACAGTGCCCATGCTTGACAGTAGTTTGTATGCACAGAACACGTGGACATGACCTACTGGGAATGTTGGCAACAGAGTCTTCCAAGTGGACTTGCACAAGCTAGAACAGTAGTATAACGATGTGTCTCTATCTGTGAGACTATGAGAAACCCAATCATTGCTGGTTAATGAAAAACGCATCTCTACAACTGCTCCAGCACAGAAATGTCACTCCAGATTTAAATCTCCAGTATACTGCGAGATACAGCGAGATTTAAGTGGCGCTGAGAGGCTTCATCAACATCGTGTGACCTCGTTTGGCTTGAACGTAACGGACATTCATTTAAACTTAGAAGTCATGTTCAATATAGCCTGCAACAGATGATAATAAAATATTCAAAAACAAACTTTTTCAGTATTTCCCAATGGCAACAGAGACTACCATTATTTCCATAAAACCCACAAAGAAATACAACACCAACTGTGCACTTTGCTCCTGTCTTGTCATTGCAGTTATCACCCCAGTGATATGCATGATAATGCAACAACAGCGGTTACGATGCAAGACTTTCTATGTTGCAGTCTACAAGACCTTAACAATATCTCCAGTGTTCAGAAGTGAGTTCGGTGATCTTTACATCTCTTGTGGTATCATTAAAATTATCTTAGACATTATTTTTAGTGCTAAAATATTAAATATAAGTGACATTGCTCAACTTTTATCTTTATTTTTATGGTCCTGGTATAGTACAGTGAGTTTTTCAATCTCTATGGCACTACATTGGAACTTTCTGAGGCGTAACTACAGGTGTTTCACTGAAGTGATGCTTCTGTTAATACAAGAACACAATTTAATTAAACTGTGTATAACTAAGAGCTTATTTGTTAACTGTTTAGCTAGATTTTTGTCTGCACTATCCTTTAAAACATCTGTTTCAAAACAAATGTGCATGGACTTAAGCTGAATAGGAGTTGTTTTGCCTGATGCCACTGCAGAATGTCTTATCTTGTGTTATCTGCCACGACGACGCTGCACGAAAGAGTGGTTACTCATTCACACAGGCTAAAGAGCAACAAAGCAGAACTTCAAATGCACGTAATGCAGCTCAAAACACCAAAACAGTGTTTGAAATGTCATTTTAACACCACAAGAATGCATGTGTTTGAGCAGATCTGTGTTTCCTAGTGTTGCAGATGACATTAATAAATTCCTCGAGAAGATCTCTAATCATGCCAGGCTGCAACGTTCATGTGTGCAACCATAAATGATCTTTTTAAAAATTAAATTAAATCAACCACATCTGTAGTTCTGCGGAGGGAGAAGTGGAAAAACACTTTATATAAACCGCAGGTGCTTTATTTTCCATGCGTGGTTCAAATGGTCACACTGCAAAACACTGCTGCTGACACCGCACTGCATTTCAGGAGCAAACGCACCATCGCACAACTGCACATTTTATCAACATCAGCTGCGTTTTGCGTCCTTTTTTCCCCCACTGAGATCTCGAAACAAGCATGAGGACACATTCAGAGAGCAGCTCGCCAGTGTTGGAGAGCCGCTGACTGACGGAGAGGCAGCAGCGTATTTTGAGAGCTGTCATCCAGAAAAGGCTCCCACACACCCCGTCAGGCGTGCACAGCACCGCCACTCAGCTCGGCTCGGTTGTGCCAGGAAACCAGCCCTCCTGTCTTGCATTTAAGAAGCGGCACAAACCCTCTCGACAGATACTCACTTCCCCAGCTCCTCGTATAGCTGATATTCGTCTGTGAATCGCGTACAGGTTGTCGTGGCCATGTCTCTCCCCTGTCTCTCTTCTTCTTCTTCTTCTTCTCTTGAATCAACTCCGAAACTGTTCAATTTGGGGCTAAATGTTGCGGTTAAAAAAAACACAGGTCCGCCCAGCAGCTAGACGGCCGTTGGAGCGGTGAAAAGCCGTTTAGGAGGCACCGGGTGACGGAGGGGTTTGATATATCAGGACGAGGCGGGCTCGGTGGGTGTTTCTGTCTCTCTCTCCTCTCTCCCTCTCTCTCTCTCTCTCGGTCGGAGCTCCGAGCTGAAGAACCGTTAACAAGTTGCCGAGCTGCGCGCGACCGGGGGCGGCCGGGACTGTCACAATAAAAGCCTGTCTAGTCAGAAAAGCAAAAGCAAAAAGCTCAATACTTCAACAGCTTGGGTCGTTATCTTGCGTTTGTACAGCAGGGGCTATAAACGGAATATTTTAGGAATAGCCCCGAATCTAAATCAGTTTTTAAATAATTGAATAGAATGAGTTTTAATAATAAGGTAAAAATAATATAAATAATAGCCCTGTATCACCACCAATACTACTACTACTACTGCTGCTGCTACTACTACAACTACTACTACTACTACTACTAATAATAATAATAATAATAATGAAAATAATAATAAACCATGATAAAATAAAAAAATAATAAATACAAAATTAGTTTGCATGCTTTTATTTGCGAACTCAAAATACAACAATAGTAATGAATATAATAAGAATAATGATAAGAATAGCAATATAAAAAATTGTGATAAAATATAAATATAATAATAAGTAAATGCTAATACTACTACTACTATTACTACTACTACTACTACTACTACTAATAATAATAATAATAATAATAATACATTATGATAAGAATAACAATATAAAAAAACAGTAAAAAAATAAACAATAAAATCTAAGAAGAAGAAGAACTCATGGTAAGAATAATAAATCATTATAACGAAAATTAAATAAACAATATAAAAATTATATTAAAAAGTCTGTATTACTTTAATAATTGATTATTTAAAAAAATATATCATTTATTAATAATAACAATAATACTAAAATAAGAAGAAGAAGAAGAAATCATGATAGGAATAACAATATAAAGCTCCTTTAGTAAAAATGAATGTACTTTATTTAACTTAGTCTTACTGCTTTTAAATTATTTAACTATATACGATCACCTTATTTTTTTATTTACCTTTGTTTGTAAAACACTTTGAATAACCTCTATGTATGTGGGTGCTATAAAAACTTGCTATTAATTTATTTACGTTTATTATCATCACCATCTGTGTTAATAGTATATCCTTCGTTTTCTTTAAAAACAGACCGGTGTTGTGTTTTACGTTGAAGGGAACAGTCGCCTATAGTCGGGTCTCGTGCTGATCAGTCTGGCTGCGTTGACGCAGTCCGCGTGCTCCGTTTGTAGCGGCGGAGCATGCGCTCTCTGCCGCCCTCTGCCGGACGCAGCGCGTAGCGAAGAGGCGCGACAACGTAACCGAACACACCTCCCGCCTGCACGGTGCGTTATTTCCAAATAGGGGCAAATATGAGAGCGCTCGTTTGTGCCTTCAGAAACGTTCCACCGTGCGGGAAGTAAATACGAGTGTTGATCTGGATTCAAGCTTGGTCATGTGGCCTGTTTTACAAAGATGAAATACAAAACAGAGCAGAGGGAAATGCATTAAACTGCAATTAAATTAGAATGACATAATTCAGACACACAGCAGTACAGTTTAGCTACACTTTGGTTTATGGTGATTTTTTTAAAGACCCCATAAATTTCTTCTGACTAAAAATGAAATTAAAAAGTGACAAAATGCTCAAAATATATAGTGTTATAAAGGCTGATGATGAATTTTGACTATTTTCCTTGAAATTGTTGCAAATTTTCTGAAAAGAAATGCAGCTTCTACACCTTTCCAACTGCTCCCGGTCATTTCCACCATGTTTTTGATTGTTCTAAAACACAGTAAATTGAGGACAGCTGATAGGTCTCCAGTCACTTACAAGTCAGCTGCAAGTCATGGCTGAAGTCAAAGAGCGGAGCGAACTCACCATCAGGGTCCACGCAAGAGAGAGAGAGAGAGCTGTGAATCCAGGCTGCTCACAAGGCTGTCAAGTCACATCCCGGTGTTTTCAAGTACCAAGGGCAAAGTGTAATCAAAAAGGACTTCCACACTGTGAAAATGCTCAAAATGTGTGGTAGGAAGCTAAAAGCGACCCCTGGACTGACATAAAGAATGCTACAGGCCAAGAAGAATTTACTGATGACCGCTTCATGACATCCTGAAGAAACTGAGCAGTTCTGTACCAACATCTCCAGCAGACACCGAACAAGGCTGACCTCCATGGATACTGGTTTACATGCTGGACTCTAGGCCTGAATCCCAGCTAAAGTTTGTGGAGGGAACTGAACACCAGAGTGACGGTAAAGAATACTTCCAACCTGCAGATCATCATCAAAGAAAAGTGGAAAATCTCAATGGAGACGTGCAGAAAGATTGTTAGCGATCATCAGTTTGACTGCTTTAAAGGCAAAGAAAGGCTATGCTACTGATCACTCAGACTGATATGAGTAATTGTTGACACAACGTTTTTAGTAAAATAGAATTTTAAAATGTAGACATAGAAGTCATCATTAAAATGCCAAAGCAATTTTTTTAGCATCTTTTGTCACCAGTTTGTCTTTTCCAGCCAGAAAGAAACCTACTGGTTTCAATAAAAGTTCACTATAAATCAAAATAAAGCATAAGTATCCCCTGACTTTCCCTTGAGGATTAATAAAATACATTTTAATTCTAATTCTAAGCATGAATAATGTGGGGATTAACTGTGGAGGTATGTTAAGCTGCATAGACGGTTCTGCAGCAAATAGAGCAGGGGTGTCCAATCCTGGTCCTCGAGGGCCACTATCCTGCATGTTTTAGATGTTTCCCTCTTCAAACACACCTGATTCAAATGATCAGCTCATCTTCAAGCTCTGCAGAAGCCTGATAACGATCCTGATCATTTAATCAGGTGTGTTTGAAGAGGGAAACACCTAAAACATGCAGGATTGCAGCCCTCGAGGACCGGAGTTTGACACCCCTGAAATCGAGTAAATGTGACTGTAAACATTCCAGTATTGTGCTTTATAAAACCCTGCAGTAAAGCATTTTACTTTAAGTGAACAATAAATATGCATGCATGTGTTAAATGTGTGTTGCAAAATTTCGTGGTACACCACATGTGTAAAAAAAAACACGATTTCAGTTTTTTGTTGTCTTTATTTTATTGTTATTATCTAAATATTGCCTAAAAGTATGCAATTTGTTAGTGACTATGTACTTACAATTTATTTACACTCGCCAGCCACTTTATTAGGTGCACCTGTTCAATTGTTTGTTGGCACAAATAGCCAATCAGCCAATCACATAGGCACAACTCAATGTATTTAGGCATGTGGACGTGGTCAAGACAACTTGCTGAAGTTCAAACCAAGCATCAGAATGGGCAAGAAAGGGGACTTTGAACGTGGCATGGTTGTTGGTGCCAGACAGGCTGGTCTGAGTGTTTCAGAAACTGCTGATTTACTGGGATTTTCACGCACAACCATCTCTAGGGTTTACAGAGAACGGTCCGAAAAAGAGAAAACATCCAATGAGAGGCAGCTGTGTGGACGAAAATGCCTTGTTGATGTGAGAGGTCAGAGGAGAATGGGCAGACTGGTTCCAGTTGATAGAAAGGGAACAGTACCTCAAACAACCACTGGTTACAACCAAGGAATGCAGAATACCACCTCTGAATGCACAACACGTTGAACCTTGAAGAAGATGGGCTACAGCAGCAGAAGACCACACCGGGGGCCACCCCTGTCAGCTAAGAACAGGAAGCTGAGGCTACAATTCACACAGGCTCAACCCCAACTGGACAATAGGAGATGGAAAAACGCTGCCTGGTCTGATGAGTCTCCATTTCAGCTGAACATTCAGATGGTAGGGGTCAAAAAGTGGCATAAACATGAAAGCATGGATCCATCCTGCCTAATATTAACATTTCAGGCTGCTGGTGGTGTAATGGTGTGGAGGATGTTTTTTTGGCTCACTTTGGGCCCCTTAGTACCAACTGGTTTAAACTCCACAGCCTACCTGAGTATTGTTGCTGACCATGTCATCCCTTTATGGCCACAGTGGACCATCTTCTCATGACTACTTCCAGCAGAATAATGCTCCATGTCACAAAGCTCAGATCATCTCCAACTGGTTTCTTAAACATGACGATGAGTTCACTGTCCTCCAACGGCCTCCACAGTCACCAGATCTCAGTCCAGCAGAGCTCCTTTGGGATGTGGCGGAACAGGAGGTTGGCATCATGGATGTGCAGCTACTTTGTGATGCTATCATGTCAATATGGACATGAACCTCTGAGGAACGTTTCCAACACCTTGTTGAAAGTATGCCACGAAGAAGGCAAAAAGGGGGTCCAACCTTTTACTAGCAAGGTGTACCTAATAAAGTGGGCGGTGAGTGTACATTTTTTTACATTTTATTCTTGTACTAACTTACCAGTTAAAAATTTGAATGGGAGCCACTGTAACGTAAGAAATTTCCCCTCAGGGATCAATAAAGTGTTTTGACTCTGAATTATGGTGGAGAACATTAAACCCCTTTAATTTAAATTCATCCAACTGTTCTTCTAGTCAAACACTATGAATAGTGTATCTTTTTAGGCTTGCATTTATGTTACGTTTCATGGAATTTGCTGGTATTAGACCTATGTATTACTTTTATCACTCTATTATTTGATTGTATTTTGTTCGCTATTGTTTTATTTTTTACATTTTATTCTTTTTTTGAAGTCAGACCCTTTGAGTTGTGCATGCTGTATGGCCTGTGCTATACAAATATTACTATTATTATTATATAGCCGTGAGCCTAAACCAGTCAGTTATCGGATCACCTCAGTTTGCTGCAGTTTAACCTCTGCTCCTGCAGTCCACATCCTCTCACTCAGCTTGGTCCCATCAGAATCTGAGCTGCATCCAAAATGCCCAAGGATACAAATTCACCAAAGCAGGGCGGCCTACACGCTGCCAAGAAAAAGCACACAGACATGAACCAAGCAGAGAGCAGATTTTTGGAAGGACAGACTGAGAAATAGTTTAAATGCTCTGTCTGTCTCTTTATTTTTTCCGGAGTGGCTGTGAGGCTGAGATGTGGTGCTGGACACAGAAGCTGCACAGAGGAAGGCGACTAAGAGCAAGAGTCAGAGTTTAAATGAGCAACTACCCAAATGATCTCAGAGACAAACCAGCTCCTCACAGGAAAAACACTGACCCATATGACCTCTGTCGTATGATTTATCCGATGGTTCCATTAATAATGACCACCTTTCTGTCTCTCCGCATTTCGAAACAACGTTGTTTATTTAAACAGCACTAACTGCCACCTCAGGAGCGTACTTCACGTTTCACGGCAGTTTCAGCTGTAAAGACGATCAACCATCTCGCATCACGTGAACAGGTTTGCAGATGTTTTTAGCCACTCCAGATGTGGACAGATATAAAGGTCTCCTCACCTGTCCTACATAGAAGCAAGACATCCAAAGTGAAGGAGACACAAACTAACTACAAATAAAAGTTGTCTGTTTGCAATGTTTTTACATCTGTTGAGTTCGTTTTGAATCTCTTTTAGTCCGGTTTAATCTCTTTCTGGGCATTTTCTGTGTCTCTGCAGTCATTTTACGTTCATTCTTGTTCATTCTGCACCTCTTTCCAGTTTCTCTTTCTAGCCGTTTGCAATTTTGTCGTTCATTGTGGTTGCTGGATTGAAGAAATGCTAACCGTCACTTCAAAACACTCCAGTTATTCACTTCTGTGCAAAAAGCATATGCTAGTTGAAATGTTTTAGAGCCACTTTAACAGTAGAGTGGTTCTGAAATATTTCAGCAGGATGAATTAATGAATGGATTAATTACTCACAATATCTGCAGAACATACACTTTTTTCTCTCTTTGTGCAGCTTTGTCATAAAGTTCCCTTTCTTCATTTTGAGGGAGATATCTCAGCAACAACTGACTGGGTTGCCATGAAATTTGCTTGATGCTAATATATTTAGTGGAGGATAAAGTGACATCGCTGTGGTGTTCCCTTAACTTTCCCTCTAGTGCCATCAAGTGGACACTTGGTTTGTCCAGCACTTTAAAAAAAGACTAAACACCTGCAGTTTGAGGCAATTCATGTCTTCCTCAAGCTGCACTTTGTGTTTGGTGCCAAAAAGCAAATGTTAGCATGCTAACACTTTAATGAACTGATATGGATCAAACCCCCCCACCATCCAGCTACGCCCCTGCTTCAGCCACATGCTTGAGCACTTTGCATCTTTGCAGCAGCATAATTGCACCCAATTATTTTCATGAGCGACTTGAACTGATAAGACAGTTGCCCTTTCAGCTTCCCGGGTCACATATTCATCTGCTGTTTCGAGATGACGTCTGAAACTTCACCAGCCCGCCACTTATTAGAACAAAAAAAACATGTAAAACTTCAATCGGGGTTCAGTTAAAGCCTTTATTTATTTACGGGAGATAATCCACACACTGAGACACACATACACACAAACCCCAGGCAGGGATTTGCGAACTGCCATGACATTAACATCATAAACATATTTTCAGAAACAACCCCCTCATCACACAAACGCGTATTATATCACAGCAGTCGATAAATAAATAAAATGATGGATCTATTGTCCTTATGCATGGCCTTAGTCTCTATTTGTAAATTACAATAATGTCTTATAATAACCTTTGTTCTTTATGTTTTTCTTTTCGTTTGAGGCGAATAAGCTGCGGTGTCATCTTATGTGAAAGACGACGCCGCAGAAGTGTTTGAGTGTGTCACTGCAGCATCCGGACAGAGTTGACGTGGAGATGGTAGAGGAAGTCTGCGTAGGACGCTCCTCCGTTGGGACTCTTGTCTTCCACCAGGTGGCGCTGCAGAGCCTCCTCGCAGGTGTCGCCTTGTTTTACCACCCACAGCTGAAACAGAGGTGTGCAATCTCGTTAGTCAACACTCACTGTAGCTGATTTATCCTGATAGGACTTTGGTGTGGATGATACAAGATGAGCGTTCATCTTTAAAACCATCTGGGATCTTAAGTGTTGATTCTCAAAATGAAAAAAGCTGCTACTGTTCTCTTCTTGGATCATTTAGTAGATTTTTATATAGCTGCGTTATCAAAAGTCTGTGCAAGACTGTTTTGAGGAGGTTGTGAGGAATCATCAAAGTCTTGGATTAAGAACTCCTTGTTAGTATAGTGGACAGTAGCTCCACCTGCTGCATGAAAGACCAGGATTCAATTCCCTAAACTTTAATTACTACTGACATTTAAGTTTTGATCCTCACATCAAAAACAGTCCTGCTTTCTTCATATATGGACCATCTCCAGACTGAAGTCATTTCTTCAACAATCAGATCCAGAGAAAGAGATTCACACACTCATTTTGTCATGTTTGGATTACTGTAACTCCCTTCTCTTGGTATTTACCAAAAGTCATTGTCTCGCCTCCAACTGGCTCAGAAAGCAGCAGCTCGGCTTCTTAAGCTAAGCTAAGACAAGAAAATTCTTGTGTGTATTGCTCAGGAAAATAAATTAATGTAATGCCTAATAAAAAAGCTATCAAATTTAAGCACAATATATTACTAAAAATAAAAATTAGTAATCTAAAATAAGACCAGAATGTAAAAGTAAGAAGTAATACTAGCAATAGTAAAGTAATATTGCACATTAAATTAAAATATCTGAAGTGTTTTCACAAATGAAATGATGCTCGAAGGTAAGGGTTTGTTTGTTTGTTTGTTTTTTTACACAAGACAGCACTGAAATATGTACAGTCGTCCCTCACCATATCACGGTTCACTTTTCCCGGTCTCACTGTATCGCAGATTTTTAATTTGTATATATCTAATTTTGTATCACGGATTAAGAAGAATATTAAATTGAAATAAAATATGTAGCATACAGCAGATGAGTAGACAAAGATTCTCATGTATGGAAAACTCAGCTACGGCCGCTTCCTATTGAGCTAGTTTGCCCATGTGAGATTGTACACAGCACTCTATTGGCTGATGGATGGGAGGCGACCAACCAGAGCACTGTATTCTGTATCCTGGGCTCTGATTGGCTCTAGCATCAGTCTCCTCTGTCTCCAGTGTACAGCATGTGTTCAGCATCTCGCCTTGTCCGTTTCACATCGAAGTCTGATCGCTGTGCGTAGGGTTGCTCTGTGGTGTTGTGTTTTTGTAAAATTTTCGTAAAAATTTAATTTATTTCAAGCCCTACGATGTCATCCAAACGTTCTGTGCCTTCTAAGGCTTCTGCCACCAAACCCAAGCTTGGGGAGGGTTTATAAAGCCTTACAATATATATAAATAATACAATAAACATAAGGTCGCTACTTCTCTGATTTTCGCCTGTCGCGGGGGGTTCTGGAACCTAACCCCCAAGACAGACGAGGAATCACTGTAATGTAATAAGAGAAATATTTAACCTGGTTATAATATCTGTTTAAAGGACCCACAAATATCTTAGGAGGTCATTTTATCGCTAAATAAAATTAATAAAATGACATTTCTGATAAAATAATTTGGCAAAGCTCATTCTAAGCTATTGCAGGTTGCTAGCTGCTGCTTTACCTCCTATGTGTCCACGTAGTTTCTAGCTTTGTAATATAAAGTATTACGTATCTTTATAGTTTAGCTGGAAATGAGCACGATGGGGAAGTCACCGTGTTACCGTTTACCATTTTTGCTTTCTCCTGGCAGCAGCTTAAATTTATGCAAAACTGGACAAAATATTCACATAGCATGAAGACAAATGAAAAAGAATCAGCATAGATTCACAAACTGATACAGCAGTTGTGTAACTTAAGGTCACGTAGGCCTGACTCACAATAAACATAAAATCCTTTTGCCTTCAGCTACAGTCAGCAGCTCACCTTCCGGGTGCAGGGTGCCTGGGAGTTCAGTGTGTTGATGAGGGATCGAACACTGATGGAAAGAGGGTTTTCCAGAACTGGCAGCTTGGTCTGGAGGAGCACACAAATAAAAACCCGAAACATCAGAAACAGAGTAAACAGTGAACCGGTCATCTCATAAAACATATAGTGCACTTTGTGTGGCCATTCAGAAACAATATTTTCACTTGTGTCGTCCTTAAAGCCTGTTGGAATAAATTAGCGGCATCATAAAAATGGTTGCAGTCGGTGGTGAGAGGTATTGTCATTCTTAAATACAGTTCATAGAAGACCTTTAATAGTTTTGTGTGTTTTTCATTCTTGCCACTAGTGATTACCATCCAAAAAAAGCAGGAATTTTAATACTTACTGGCTGTAATCTTTACATGAAAGTTGCTGTACCTGGTTAGAGATCTGCTGTCTATTTTTAATTAACATAAAATCATTAAATTGCCTCTTATGTGTGTGATAGTGTGATAGAAAATACACATGCACTAGCCCTCAGATGAAATATATGGATTAGCCTTTGCCATAGTTTCTCACCTCTCCAGAGGGCAGGGAGGAAAAGCAGCTGGTGTTGAAGAGCTCCACCAGAGTGCATGCTGGGACATGAGTGCCCACCCAGAGCAGCAGGGTGAGGGGCGCATGAACCAGATACAGACCTCTGGGCTCCAGGCTGGCAGCAGAGCAGCGCAGCGCCTCCTCTGGGTTTGGAGGGTTGGAGCTGTCGACTGACAGCGGCTGCAGGTGACAAAGGAGAGAAAGTCTCAAATGTCTTCAAAGCATCTGGCACAAATTTACTGATTTAAAATGTTAAGTCCGAGGCCACAAAGGTAACAAAAGTAATACAAAGATGACTTGTGTTGCACAGAATCCTGATGCTAGAAATGTATCGCAAAATCCTGCTGTTAAAAACTGGAAAACGGAACTGCAGGAACTGTAAGCACGTCTATCTTTTTTCTCTTATAATCAGACTGCAGCTTCTGTGGTGTCAAAACAAGAAGCATGGCTGCAAAAACTAGCAATGACACTCTTGCAGACTGTCGACAAAGCAGGCACACGATGCAAAAAACGACATTATTTTTGCTGACAGTCGACAGTCAGGGCAAAACACAGACATGATGAATTGTTCAAAGCATTCAAAGAGCAATAGGTTAGTGAATGTTGATAGATAAGGTACATACACCATGCCCTGCTCTCAAATATCAGTCAAATGAGTGATCTATTTTGTGACAAGCAAACTTGCTAAGATCAGGCAGTTATAGTGCAGTCCTCAACAACACCAGTTATAACTGATCAGCTGTATTCCTGCAAAAAATGTCAAGTTAGGCATTTAAAATGTGCGTTAATGTAACGCTGCCACTTGTCACTGCATGGATTTATTCGTTGATAAGCAGCAGAATGAAGCGAAGGTGGGGAGACATGAACATGTAAACACCTGTTCCTAATGTAGATAATAAACAGATGTAAATGCAAATTAAGTCACTCCTGTTGTTTTATGGCTTCTTTTCACACTCCCACCGTCTGGCATTGGTTTTTTTTTTAGACAATTTTTAACTATTTTTGTCTAATATTTAATTACTTCTCCTGTTTTGGTTTTTACTACAGCATCATTTCAGTGTTGTTGTAGATAAATTTTGGAATTTTCGTCACTGAATACAGCACTGTCTTCCATAAAGCAGTAAACCGTTCTATTCTGTTCTTCTCTTCTTTTTCTTAATAAAAATGTAGATTTTGCTTTTTCAAGCAGCCACATGTTTACTGCTTGAAAGCCAAAGAATTTATACTAAAATTAGCTTAATATTCACAATAAAATGTCACAGTATAAAATGACAATATAAGTAGAGAAAGAAAATGAATGTTAGATGTAGCTAATAATGGTTTGCAAAAATAATGAAGTCATGATAACAACACACACCATACGACCCTGTGTATCCCTCATATAAACCTGTCCCTTTTCCAATTAAGTACCAGTTTACTTGTGACGACAAATAATTTTTTTTAATTTTTAAAGTTATTTCATTAGGTTTTAGAGCATCTACATCTATGGGATGCTGAGAGCTCTGATTGAAATGCGCCACTATTAAATACCCTCCTATTTCAGCCTGATACAACAGCCTCAGTCTGATCCGGGTAAACTCCTTTAGTTGCTTTTTAAATCTGACAAACTGACACTGACCAGAGACAGCAGCAGCGGGTAGAAGTGCATGGCGGTGCTGCAGGTGTCCATGCGGAGCACCTGACAGCGCTGCTGCAGTCGCTGATGGACGGAGCTCCTCAGGCCCGGCAGCAGCACCTCACTCTTCCTCAGACTGTTGATGTAAACAGGAAGAGCTCGCAGGTACTGAGGAAGGACCAGCTGCAGGACATAAACACAGTATAGTGTTTATATGCACACTGGTAAAGATATGGAAGGATAAAACACGACGAAGCACATGACCCCTGATGCTAAACTTGGTTTGGAATGTGAAATAAAGTGGATAAGGCAGTAAGTAGGATTTAGTCATATTTGTCAAAATCATAGGAATTCATACAGAAAGGAATAAAATTTAAACCATGAACTTATGGAAAACCTAACTAACCATACAGCGGATATTCTCATGTATCTGTGTATAATAACCTCACCTGTCCAGCAGATACTGAGGCAGAGCAGCAGTGTTTGCGGTAGGACGCCAGCGCTTCTGTTACCTCCGTCTGCAGTTCCTCCCTCAGCTCCTGCAGAGGGCGCTCCAGCGCTGCACAGTACACTGGACAGGCACAAAAGAAGAAAAGTACTGGGCAACTTCTCTTGTAGTTGCAATATTTCTGGAGAATGATGTGGTCTTCATGTTTAGGAACAAATGCGAGGGATTCTTCAAATTAGTGACTAATTTGTTTACGGTTTGCGTATTAAGTGTTCAGTATTTTGGTCATACCTTACTGCAGTTATTTCTAGCTCCAGAGTTGAAGTTTCTAATCTGCCGTTAATGACCTGAACAACCTGCCTAGAAATTATTGTTCTCTTGTTTGTTGTTTGTTTGTTTTCGCTATTCATCTTTTATCTCTACCCTCACCCAAACAGGTGGAGACAGATGGAGGCCCTCCCTGAGCCTGGTTCTGCCAGAGGTTTCTTCCTGTTCCTGCCAGAGTTTTTTCATCCCACCATCTCCAAGTTTTTGTTCAAAGGAAATCACTGGGTTTCTCTTTATGTAATAGTATCGTAACGTCTTCACCTCACTATGTGCTCTGAAATGAGTTATGTTCTGAACTGGTGCTTTAGAAATAAATATCAATTTAGCTAATGTCACCTTGTCAATTAAAGATAATAGCGGTGGATGTGTCACTTCAATGACTCATTGATACATAATAATCTTAGAAAACTGAGCACTGTGCAGATAATGGTACTGAACTATCCACATTTACATTTATAGCTTCTAGGCATTCATGTCATTTTTCCCAAGTTGGATGAAAGAGTATTTACATTTTCGTAAGAGTGTTTTAGACCAGACACTATACAGGTGATGATGTTCAGGGTTGATTCGCATAAGAATCAACTCAAATGGAAAGCAAAAATAAGTAGAAATTGCACATTTTAGATGTAACTGTTTTAAAAGATTAAAAAACAAAACTCAATCTGATGCTCTGACATACTGTAGGATATTTTTACTCAGTACTACAGTTATACATGGAGATTACAATGACTGATCACTTCTGCTACTAGCATACATTAAATCACTATAAGATTTCATCAGGATTGTGAGAAAGTTATGTTCGTTTGTCCTACTGTTACGCTTGTGTTTGCACAATTATTTTTGAAAACGGGCCTGAAAAGTTTTGGAAACCCCTGCGCAGATCTTTTAAATATATCAAATTAATTGCTATTTTTATTTTTTAAACAGTTGTCAAATTTCTCTAATTTTAGTTTCGTAAAGTTGAATATCTTCTAGTTTCTTTTCTCCTGAGAGTAAATTTAATGTCTTTCAGCTGTAGACAAAACAAGGCATCTGAGTCAAGTCATCTTGGGCTTTGGGAATCACAGATCAACATTTATCCACCATTTTATAGACCAAACAAGTAATAAATAATGAAGAAACTAATCAGCAGATTAATCAACAGTGAAAATAATCATTAGTTGCAGCCCTAATCTACAGTATAAATTCCTTACTCTTCTTGCAGTAGAAGGTGAGTAGCGTTTGGGCCTGGTAGTGCCGGAAAGCATCCTGTAGCTGATGTGAGCATCGCAGGGTCAGAGTGTGAACCCTGGTCCTCCTCTCTCCTGTCTGGATGCTGTAAGACAGAACAACCTGAAACACAGGAGGGGAAGGAAGAATATTACTGCAAGTTTGACTGAATTTATTTTCAGTCTGCACTAGTCCTATAAAATGTCAACTAACAGAGTGATCTATTGGACATAAAAACACAAATCCTACAAATTCAACCTATTTCTGACCTGTATGGCTACGCCTCTGGTCTCATCCAGAGCTCTGCTGTGTGCGAGCTCCACGGCCAGTGTTGTCCACCTGTCAAGGGTTGCCATGGTGACGTGTCCAGGGCTCGGACCGGGGACAAACAGTCCATAGCAGCCGGACACACGTAAATCTGGTGAGACAGTTACAAGCAGTGGCATCACAAGTATTTTCAACACTCTCTGCACATCGCACTAAATAATCTCTCACCTTTGCTGACAAATATCCTGAGCTCAGCCTTGTAGCCTGTGTCCGTCTCTACAATCCTCATTAGATCAGTGCTGAAACGCTCTCTGTCCATTTCTCCCTGAAGCGGAAAAAAGAAAATACCTGTTTACAATGGGACCTATTCTTTGCACTTAACATGTTTACTTTCCTCAAGTAGAGCTAAAAATCAGCTGCACAACTGGTGAAACTCTAATCTTCTTAATTTAACCTATTTTACCTCAGAGTATTTCCCAAAAAGTCACACTAGTCCTTTCGTAACAGACTTTAATAATTAACTGTGCCATTAATTCAGGGCTATTTGCATTGGTGCAGTGGGAGGAGCTGTCAATGTACCTGGAGGTGGCTGTAGGTGTGCAGAGCTCCACCTGTTAGATATGGAATGTGGCCGGGCCATGCCCCACCCACGTCTTGCTGAGAAAGGACAAACAGGTGAACGCCGCATCCCTGACGGACGCACTCCTTGGCCAATGAGACAGCTGGTTCTGATGGCTGAAAGATGGACTGAAATGAACAGAAGAGGAGGGAATCAGAGTAAACATATATTTATGAAATTTTCCTTATATCTCTATTCAATATATGTAAACACAGAGGCCCTCAAAAGAAAGGTCAGAGGTCTGAGGATGATCTCACTACTTCTACTTTACTGAAAGAAAAAGTTCTGAGACTGCGCCTATAAGAAGCAAAAAACCATACCCGATTTAAATGTGTCATCCTCTTCAAAGCAGTCAGCTTGTGCAGTGATACACCGTTCACAGCACCTCTGACTCTTCTCAAGTACATCAAGAACTACATGCAACATGGGCTAATCTCTTCCACTGTGCCAAAACAGCAACTCTTCAACCTGAATGTCATTTTGAGGAAAAGGAAGAAGTCACAAGGAGCCAAATCTGACAAGCAGGGCACATGAACAGTGACTATGGTCTTGATGTGGCCAAGAAACTTGCATGTTTTCAATGTACATTGGGATGTACCACAGACCAGGTCATTTGTATTGAATGTTTTCACTCAGACTCCTCAGGATGTCAAAGTAAAACTCTGTACTGACATTCTGACCCTCTGGGACAAAGAGTCGAACAAAAAGATGAGCATGCCCTTAGCTGCACTGCTGACCTGATGCCCCTTCTTCAATTTTGGAGACTGCAGGCATCCACACTAGATAGATCAAATGGTCAGGCGATTATCATAGCTGATATATGGCATTTTACTGGTTATCAGTAAATTAGTAGCCGATTACTGATAAATTAAATGTGCTACTTCAGTATCGCCCATATCAGTCGATCCCTAATCTCTACTTAATACTGCCGTTTGGTCTCTGGGTCACAGCCACAGATCCAACTCTGGTGAAAATCACAAATGTGCACCTGCAAATGCACAAAATGAGACTTCCAGAGACAGGAGTGGTGGGAGCGGTGTAACACTGCAAGTATTTAAATCAGGTTCAGTTTCTGCTTTTTATAGCTACAGTCTCAGAACTTTATGGCACCTCGTCCTGCCTGCAACTGAATTTTCTGGTCACGGTGTACCTTTGGCTTGTTGCTGCCAAAGAACCCTGAGGAGGAGTTTGTGTGTCCCGTCTCTATCAGCGAGGCAGTATGGAAGATCAGCAGCTTTCCAGGACAGCTCAGGCCCTAGGTTGTAAGACAATCAGGATTATGATGTTAGGAAAAGTCATGCAGCCATAATACACAATAAGAAACATTCAACAGATAAAGCATAAGGCCCCATTAAAGTTCACACACTGAAGCCTCACCTGCAGTACGGCTAACCCTGCTAAGATAGGCAGCTCCATGGGAACTCCACTGGAGTCACCACACTCTGCACTCAGTTGAGGAATAAGCTGTAACACACTACAAAGAGAGACAGAAAACTGTGAATCTTATAAAAGTTGTGATTATTTATTACAAAGGACACCAGATAAGAACTGAAATCTGAGCACAATATGTTGTATATGATAAACACCGATCAGCCACAGCATTCTGACCACTGACAGGTGAAGTGAATAACATTGATCATATTGGTACTATGTGCTGTTCTGATGGAAAACCTTGGATTTTAACATCCATGTTGATGAGACTCAGACACCCAAATAAACATTGTCCCACAACAAGCACACTCCCTCATGCAAATGGAATCCCAAATGTCACTGGCCTACCCCTGCAGGAAAATGCACCCCACCACATGGAAAAAGCATCAAACAATCAGGAACATGTAGAGGAACATGACAATGGACCAACATGTTGATGTGACCTCCAAACTTCCTACACCCCATTGTGATCAAGCATCAACAGGATGCAGTGGAACAAGTTTGATTGACAGAGGCCCCACTGCACAAACCACAGTACCCAAAGGAACCAGTGTCAGTGTCCTGGTTCCAGACCCCATAGGACACCCTGAGAGGTCCTCTTGTCCATGTCCAATGGTTCAGAGCATTTTTGAGCACATGAGGGGACCAACACAATATTAGGCAGGTGGTCATAATGCTATGCCTGATAGATGTATATTGCAAGCCAGTGTTGCCGTGAGTTGAGTATTAACGAAGCAACATCACAAGCTTCATTAAACCAGCTCATGAACTTCACCTTTTTAGACTAGAAAACAAGGTCTCTACATATATATTTTTTCCATGAAATCCTAAAGAATATTACACAAGCAGGACCTTCTTTTAAAAGTTTCTGTGGTCTCAAAATGTATGAGGCGGCATCATTTACTAAACCGTTCTCCATATATTGCTGATATGGTTTCCAAATTATAACACAAAAAGCGAAAACAAGAATACCATTTGTAAGAATGATGTATTGTTTCATCCCATTTGTTAAGGTGTTTTCTGCTTCCTGAGGGTTGCACTACGAGGCAAGTTCAACATAGCCAGGCTTTTTATAAGTGACATGGTTGACGCTGAAAACTCTGGCTTTAGGCTCAACATACCTCCTAATCCATTAATCTCACTTCGTAGTACAGCTTTCTATGTCAGTCCAGCATATACAGTTGTGTGCGAAAGTCAGGGCACCCCTTTAAAAACAGCATATTTTATATATTAATAAATTAATATCCATATTTATAGTCTCTCTGGGATATGGGAAAAAAAGACAATATTATCAGGAAACATTAATGCATAGTTACATTTTATTTTATAACTTGAACAAAATTACAAAAATAAAAAACATCATTTTGGCCTGTGCAAAAGTCGGGGCACCCTACAGCGTCAGTACCTTCAGTACTTAGTAAGACCCCCTCTGGCAGATATCACAGCTTCTAAACGCTTTTTATAGCCAACGACAAGTCTCTGGATTCTATCATTTGGGATTTTCCCCCATTCTTCCTTGCAAAAGGCTTCCAGTTCTGCAATATTCTTGGGTCGTCTTGCATGCACAGCTCTTTTAAGATCTACCCACAGATTTTCAATTATGTTTAAGTCTGGAGACTGTGAAGGCCATTCCAAAACCTTCAGCTTGCGTTTCTTGAGGTAGTCCATGGTGGATTTTGAAGTATGTTTTGGATCATTATCCTGTTGTAGAAGCCATCCTCTTTTCAGCTTCAGCTTTTTTACAGATGCTGTGATATTTGCCTCCAGAATTTGCTGGTATTTAATGGAATCCATTCTTCCCTCCACCCGAGCAATGCTTCCTGTCCCACTGGCTGCAACACAACCCCAAAGCATGATGGATCCACCCCCATATTTAACAGTTGGCAAGGTGTTCTTTTCATGAAATGCTGCTCCTTTTTTTCTCCAAACATACCTTTGCTTATTGTGGCCAAAGAGTTCTATTTTAACTTCATCAGTCCACAGCACTTGTTTCCAAAAGTCATCAGGCTTCTGTACATGTTCTGTTGCATATTTTTGACGTTGTATTTTATGATGAGGACGGAGGTAAGGTTTTCTTCTGCAGACTCTTCCATGAAGGTCTTGTTTGTGCAAGTATCGCCGCACAGTGGACGGGTGCACTACCACTCCTGAGTCTGCTAAATCTTCCTGCAGGTCTTTTGACGTCAAATGTGGGTTTTGATTTACCTTTCTGACCAGCCTACGAGCTGTTCTGTCCGAGAGTTTCCTTGGTCTTCCAGATCTCATCTTGACCTCCACAGTTCCCCTCACCTGCCATCTCTTAATTATACCTCGCACTGTGGAAACTGCAAGCTGAAAACGTTTTGCTATCTTCTTGTAGCCCTCCCCGGCATTGTGGGCATCAATAACTTTCATTTTTTCTGTCTTACTTAGCTTCTTAGAGGAACCCATGATTGCTGTTGTTTGCACAGGTTTGTGGAGTCGCCATATTTAAGAAACCCTGAAATACACACCAGCTGGCGCTCCCTAATGACAATTGTTGACACATGCTTCAGGACTAATGAGCTGGTAAAGGTCTGAATTTGTTAAAAGAATCTGACACATTGAAACTCTCAGGGTGCCCCGACTTTTGCACAGGCCAAAATGATGTTTTTTATTTTTGTAATTTTGTTCAAGTTATAAAATAAAATGTAACTATGCATTAATGTTTCCTGATAATATTGTCTTTTTTCCCATATCCCAGAAAGACTATAAATATGGATATTAATTTTTTAATATATAAAATATGCTGTTTTTAAAGGGGTGCCCTGACTTTCGCACACAACTGTAGATCCTGCAAAGTAGATATGACAAACCAGTCAACATGTCTGTTACCTGTCAATACTGCTTATACAGTCTTTGAGGGACACCAGAAGCCCCTCCCTCACAGGAAGCTGCAGGTCTTCTGTCTCTGTGATGACCAGCATGTGTGGGCGGGACAGGTCGGGGCTGAGGTCGTACAGGTGGATCCTGCTGTCATACGTCATCAAACCAACACGGACATCCGGCAAGGAATCACCGTTGTCCCTGCAGAAATTAAATCAAACCTTTAACATTTCACACTAGTTTCTGAACCATAATGCATAAGAATATTGCTGAGCATGCTGTGAAGGTAGATAAGATACCATAACAGAAGTATATCAGTGGATCTCAAGTCTTTTTTTGTAATTCAATTTTAAAAGGTAATTTTTCACAGATGCTTTATTTATTATACGCAAAGTAAAATATTTCAACACGTTTTTTTTTTCAACTTCAATGATTATGGCTTACAGCTCACGAAAATCCAAAATCCAATATCTTAAATTATCAGAACATTTCTTATGATCCATTAAAAGAAAAATTTACAATACAGGAATGTGCAACTTCTGAAAAGTATTTTTATTTATACACTTAATACTCAGCTAGGACTCCTTTACCAGAAATGAATGCAAAGTAATATCATGGCTAGCATCCACTTGGGAGTACTTTTGGCTCTGTGCGCGGGTGGGTGCTAAGTCCTGCTGGAAAAGGAAACCTCCATGATGCTTGTCAGCAGATAGAAGCATGAAGTGCTCTAAAATCTTCACAAACTTCACACTGTCTTTTCATTCTTCCTCCAGACTCCACAACCTTGATTTCTAAATGAAATGCAAAGTTTACCTTTATCTGAAAGGAGGACTTTGGACCACTGAACAACAGTGAGTTTCTTATTTCTCCTTAGCCCAGGAAAGATCTTGTGATGTTGTGTTTAATTCAGGAGTGTCTTTATATAGGGAATGCGACAGATATAGCTTCTTTTCTGAAGACGTCTTTGCTTGGTGGTTCTTGATACACTGACACCAGCCTCAGTCAACTCCTTGTGAGGCTCTCCCAAGTTCTTATCTTTTTTTTGATAATCCTCTCCAGGCTGCTGTCATCGCTGTTGCTTGTGCACCTTTTTCTACCACACTTTTCCCTTTCAGTCAACTTTCCATGAATATTCTTCGATACAGCACCAACAGCCAGTCTTCAGAGCAGTGGCTCCTTATTGAGGGTGTCAGTGATGGTGTTCTTCTGGACAACTTTCAAGTCAGCAGTCTCTCCATGACTGTGGTTGTGTGTACAGAACTAAACTAACAGATGTACTTATTTACACTGTTTGAAAAAAGTAATTTACTCTAACTCAAAATACAGTATTCTAATATTTTTGGATTTCTGACTTTCGTGAATTATAAGCTGTAATCATTTAAATTAAAAACAAAAAAAGGCTTGATGTATGTCGCATTACATGTAATGAGTCTAGAATATATTCAGTTTTCACTTTCTTAAATTGTGAGAGCCTGTTTTACCTGTTCAGGGAGGTGAGCAACATGTGTATTTGTTGTGTTACAAACTCCAAGTGTCCTCCTCGCAGCGCTGAAGCAGACACATCTATGGCCAGAAGCAGCGCAGCAGGTTCACCCTGCGATCATGCACAACAGTACTCACACACATGGCATCTTTCTGCACAAAATTATAAGACCATCAGCTTCTTTATAAATGAGTCACTATGATAAAATAACTGAATGATATCACACTTTGGTTTAAAAAAAAAAAAAAAATTCAGCAAGGCTCTACTGGCCCATAATATTTCTACTGTAGATGCTTTAGCACTAATGTATTGCGGAGTGACTGTGTTACTCATTCAGTATCCAGACTTGTGTTCCCTACTACTCACTAAATAACTTACATATGTTTCACTAAGTTCATATTCAATAGCAGATAACACAAAAAAAACAACTGTTGAAAGTGAAGTTTACCTTCTGAGAGTTGATTATTTCGTATGACCCCATACTGAGTTCAGGTCTCTTGTCTGTGTCGACCCGGGTCCCTTCCACCCCGTTGGTGGGCTGATAGTGTTGCCATGGCACTAAGACACAAGAGAGGAGAGAAGAACTGTTGCTACAGTAAAAGGAATAAAACTGAAGAAACAACATTAAAGTTAACAGCAACAGTTTAACATAACAAAATGGCAGTGAAATTTTTGACTTTTGCTCATAAATAAATTACTTTTCATGGAAATAATAGTTTTTTTTTAACTGTACTAGGAACACAGCTATTTGACTATACAGTTAATTAGTTACTTTACATAAACTTGCCACATATTTTCTGTTTGGTTCTTAATACGTTGCATGTGAGTATTACTTAAAAAGCTTGAAGAATTCCGGTTTATGTCAACCTCGTGTATTTTCCCATTAATGCAGATATTGTTGCTCTAAGTGTCCTGTTATAAAGATTTGAAGAAACAGGATTTAGTATGAGCTCCTGAAAGCTTTCCAAAGACAGCTGATTACATTTTAAATGTTTATTTTTGAGTCTGTTGGTAGCAAACACTGAATTTACCCCATAGGAGGTTGACCATTTGGTCTGTCCACTCTTGGTTCTTTTAGTTGATTTTCAGGAGGGAGAAATGTTATCTCCAGGGTGTTTATCAAAGTTGCACATTCATTAGTTGTAGTCGCACAGCTGGGATTACTCTGATCCATGGACAGTTAGACATTTTCCAAAGACTGGCAATCAGCAGATCCCACTCCTTGCAGTAACACTTTTCCTCCTTAGACGGCAGCAGAACAGTGGATGCAGAAACACCACCAGTTTCCCGTTAGTTTGCCCTGCTGTCTTCCTGCCTCCATTCCAACAGTAAAAGTCAGCTTCACACATGTAAACAGGCCAGTGTGTGGAGACAAATATGGTGGCAATCAGCCAGCAAGTAAGCTTCCCCGGATGGAGATCATTGCTACAGCTAGCAAAATAACCGCTCCAGGTGGCTAATTTCTGTGTTTAACTTCGATCAAACTGAAAAAAGTCTAAAATGATTCATGCAAAAATCATCTTTTTTTTTTTAAACTAACTGTTGTTAACAATCTCTAAAAGGCAGGTGAAGAGTATGAAGTTGGCCCACAGAGCCACAGTAATGGGAAATATGCCAGGTTCAAATAAACCAGAATTCTCTTTAAGTGCTCAGTGTTAAATTGTACCTTCACTGAGTTTGCCACAGAAGGGGCAGTAAAACCTCTGACCACAATCCTGCCAGCCCATCGCCGGGCACATGGAGGCTCCGCACCAACCACAGCCCACAACGCACTCCGTCTCTTTGCACAGTGGGAGGGGCTTCTACAGGCAACAAACACGTTAAACACACGTATGTCCATCTCCACAGATGCCACAACTCTACATGACAAATTGTTGTAACAGTGTTTGTTTGTCTCCCTAGACATTCTGGGCTTTTCCATTTGTATGCCATTGTTTTGTTCATCGCTGTAGCTAGAAACCAACCTCTCCAGCATTTTGTTTCACCAAAGGGGTGACCAGAGCTCCCAGTGGCAGTCGGCTGAGCAGCGCTGTCTGACCTTCACAGGGAACGCAGTACGAAGTGGAGCGGATGGCGAAAGGACTCGCATTACCTGCAAAAAGCAAAATGTCAATATGGCATGCAGGTAGATGAAATTATGGTAGAAATACAAAACGGTGAAAGGAATGGATGAGAATATTGCTTAAGAGTAATTCAGAACTGAAACATACTGGATCTGTTTTATCTCTTGCAGAATTTAAATAATCAAAAGCATCTGATTTTGGTGCAGACAGGAGTGGTCATAGTGATTTTTCAGTCTGATGAAATGACTTCTGCCTATAAGCTGACACCTATCTCTACCTTTAGCAAGCACGAACTAAATCCAACACCTGTAAAGAACCTGTGACATTACAGACGTTCTGGTCTCAGCCCTAAAACCGTGACATGAATGTCATAATGATGATAATACAAACTGTAATTATTTTCCCTGCTAGAAGTAGGAATCAAATGTTAAAATAATACTACATAACCCTGTTATCTGTACCCATAATACTAAATAAAAATACATTTTCCTGGCGCACATTTGTGTGACACAGACACAGACAGTGTCGTATGTTTACCTCTGTCCTCTACGACACAGGAAGTAGTGGCCAGAGGAGGAAGACGGGAAAAAGGCTCTGAGACGAAGACCTTGCCCTCCCACTCTGCCCTGTCTTCTGTCATCACCTTCACCTAAATACAAACCAGGCGAGAGAAAGACGGAAGCTGATCAGTCAGCAAGAATATGGTAAGATTTCACTGTATTTAAAAGGATGCAGGACATAATGCAGAGCGTTTATATTCATTTAACTGTCATGTCTATGTATATTTATGGATACAATTATGAATATATATCAATATGTGGCAATTAAGTCCTGGAATATTGTTCATCTCATTGCAAAAGAAACACAGCAGATATACATTAAATGTTCTTACTGTTAAAATACAACATTGCATAAACACTGATGAGGTATAACATTATGACCACCTGCCTAATATTGTGTTGGTCCCCCTTATGTGCTCAAAAATGCTCTGAACCATTGGTCATGGACAAGAGGACCTCTCAGGGTGCCCTAAGGGGTTAGGGTTAGGGTTAGAGTTAATGCAGTGGGGTCTCTGTCAATCAGACTTGTTCCACTGCATCCTGTTGATGCTTGATTACAATGGGGTGCAGTAAGTTTGGAGGTCAAATCAACATGTTGTTCCATTGTCATGTTCCTCAACATGTTCCTGATTGTTGGATGTTTTTTCCATGTGGTGGGGTGCATTTTCCTGTGGGGGTAGACCAGTGACATTTGGGATTTCCATTTGCATGAGGGAGTGTTCTTGTTGTGGGACAATGTTTATTTGGGTGTCTAAGTCTCATCAACACGGATGTTAAAATCCAAGGTTTTCCATCAGAACAGCACATAGTACCAATATGATCAATGTTATTCACTTCACCTGTCAGTGGTCATAATGTTGTGATTGATCAGTGTATAATCTAAGGTACATGTACTGGAATTTTTACTTGCTATACTCGCCTCCGACCGTTTTGCTAGTTTTCCCGAACATGTTTTGTTAAGAGCAACTGTTATCGGGAGCATATGACAAACGTCAATAGATGTGACACTTTGTGATGCTGCCAACCAGGTATAGGGAGTAATAGATTACATGGAACTGTGTTAGGATATTTAAAGTAACCCTGCTGTCAATGTGTGTCACTCTTAAGGGTAAAACTCAGAAAAAAGCTGGGCAAGAAATAGCCCTTCATTGTCAGAGGAGATGCAGGAGTTCAACAAGGAACGAAAGACAGAAATAAGAATGAAAGAACTTACAACGCTGGGCAGGAGCTCTGGGTCTAGGCCATAACGGGACTCAGAGTTGGGAGACTGCAGACAGGAAATATAACAAATCACTGTCACACAAACACAACTGGATGCTGAGAAAAAAAAATAACCAGCCTTTTGTTTTAGGCAAAAACAACAATCGCTGCTTCTTTTTCCTTTAGCATAATGATCTCATGCCCTTCTCTGATTTATAGCAGACTAAACACATAAAAAGATAACACTTTAGATTGTTGGAAATTGTGATAAACATTTTCCTTAACTGACTGACTAAAAAAATGAGTTTAAAAATGAAAATATGTGCATATTTAATTATAAACTTTCCCCACCTGTGGCATGACGTTCCTGTCTTGTGCAGGTGCATTGGGTATAAACTCATTAACGGTTTCTGAGGAGAAAAAGAAGGAGGCGATGGAGGACAGATCCAAATAATGCTCTGTTAACTGGTTGTATTTAGTTAATTAGTCTGCTTAAAGATAATTTGTGTCTTTACTGATCAGAGCTGCTCAGTCCGGGCTGGTTTCTCCTGATTTTATTTAGAAGACCAATTATTTCCAAACAGCCAGTTCCTGTGGGAGGCATATCCTATTAATAAACCTACCTCTGGAGTGTGGTGGAAGTGCCCACTGAGGCTGCTGATGGATGGGGGAGGTGGGTGAGGCAAGATTGTGAGTATATCCACCAGAAGTCCCCACATTTGTCCTCTCAAATGCAGGCTGAGGTATACACTGTGGACTCTGGGTTTCACATTGTCCAAATATCGGAGGGCTAATGGGCAGATGATTCTGATGTGGTGACTGAGGTCCATTCAGTAAACCCTGGTGCATGTACTGAGGCTGGAAAGGAGGAGATACTGCTTGGTAAGGGCTGTGAGGGGAGTAAAGTGGCATTTGTTGGGGGTTGCAAGGCTGCGTCGTTTCACTTCCTCTGAGGGGAAGAGAGCACGGAGGTATATTTTTCCCTTGGCTTGCAGCTGGAATCGTGGATGAAACATTAGGGATGATCCGATGGATGCTCTGGTCAGCACTATGAACATACTGCATGTTGTGATGAGTGAGGTCTCCCTGGGGGTGGAGGTTGGACCCCCGCAGGTGGTTGTAGCAGGGGGTCTGGTCAGAAGGAGAGCCCAGGCTGAGATGCTGAAAGCTGGGAAGAGGGTTGCAGAGGGGTCCTGGAGGTGCAGCGGTCGACCAGCCGTTCTGGCCCGCCCATGGCTGGAAGGGTGTCTGGCTCTGATTGGGTGTGGGGACGTCCATCATCCTCCATACCCGTCACTGATAGGTGAGTTTCTACATGGAGGCGGGATCTAACGGCACAACAAAACAGGAAAAAATAAGCATCATAGTCGTGATGTGATCAGTCTTCTGACACAGGCTCAAATTTAAAATGACAGTGGTTAGAGCAGACAGCTTAACCTTACCTGAAAACAACAATAATAATAAAAAAAAACTCGTTTTAGCCGTAATTTTGTGAACTTGCATCTTTATAAACGCCTCATTCTGTGATTATAGCAGTTAGCTGCCTCACTAACAGCAGGAAACCCAAAACCACCTGATCAAAACCACCACTACCAAACCAAGTTACAGTTAAAAATCATCATACTTCGTTTACTAACATGACGCTTTATTTTGTAGTTAACGTTCGCTAGCTAGTATTAGCCCACAACCATTGACTGTATATGGCCACAACACAGAGACGCTCTTGTGGACAAGGAGGTTTAAACACCTGACAGCAACTGACTCTCGAAAACACACATTGTGAGGAAATAAAGCCCAGTCTGCCACAAACATTCTTATTTCCGCTAATGAAACATTAGACTAGATACCTTTGGACATCAACGGACACAGCAGGCGGCACTTGTTCGTCAACGTTCCGGACGTTAGCGTCTCCATTTTCGCCTCTGTTGCGACGAAACACTTTACGTTATATTAAACTAAATGTAATAATCCGTGGCGAGAAAATATTACATGCTTAACCTGAACATTTTAATCGTCACACCGCCCGTTACCTCGGGTTTTGCTGCGAATTTGACATTGAAGCTAGCAGGAATCCCGACAACATATTCCGGCATTTCCTTTCAAAGTAAAAGCCTGCGATAATTAGACGCAATTTTATTTATTTGTTTATTTATTTATTTTCATATTGATTTTAACAACATTTATCACACACCTGCATATGTATGCATCTATTTACCAACACCCAGAAAATCAATAGGATCAAAATTTAATCAATCAATCAATCAATGTTAGGTTTCTCGCTACAAAACACAGCAATAACAACCCATGGGATGCTGAAATCATATCAGGGAAGAGATGTTGAGTTCTCTTTTGCCATGTTGGCTTTTGAAAAAGCTTACTTTCCAGAATGAGACAGATAATGATTTTGACATTCTTTGTTTGGTTGAGAATGTATTGTGCAAGGGTACCATCTTTTCTGCTACTATTTTTAACTGGTTAGAAATCTTAAATTATCAATCATATATTCCTGTAAGCACAGATTAATGTTAATCTAAAAGCTATAAAATGGATTATGGGATTCTTCAAGGTTCAGTTTTAGGTCCTACATTTTTTAAACTTCTCGGTGTGTCACAAAAAAAAACATCAGGAGGCATTGCATCAGTTTGTACAATTATGATGATGACATGCTGCTTTACATTGCAGCATCTCCTGATGACTCTGGGACAATTGATGCCCTTTTTAACTGTATTTTAGATGTCAAGACATGGACGGCGGAGAATTTTCTACAGCTCAGTCATGACAAAAGTCTTGGTCATTGGTGGTGAAACATAATGTGAAACTGCAAGCATTAATGTTAAACCTGTGTGAACAAGTAAAAAATCTGAGTCTTTGGATGCAAATCTAGGAATCTTTCACTTAAATCTCAGTTTGGAGATTCACAATAGAAGCAAGACTAACAATGCATTTTATCATTAATTGAACTGATTTCAAACCTGTTAATGGTTACTTGGTTCTAGTTATTTATCGTATTTGGTTTCACCTTATGAACCATGTAGAAGGCTCGGGTCGTCTAGTAGTGGCCTTTCAATTATACACATCGTTATCATGGTCCATGTATCTGGAGCAGGCTTCCTTAAAACCTGATGTTTTTATAGTCTTTTATTTGTTCTGCTCTGTAAAACAATTTGTTACAATTATTCATATTAAAATTGTTATACAAATAAAGTCTGATTGATTGATTGATTGTTCTTAGATTATTGTACACATTGTGAACGGTTTTTTGATAAATCTGGACACCATTAGGGTGACTTGTTTATCTGCAGGTGCCTCCATCATATGGACCAAGTCTGTTCTCTTTAGATGGGCTTTTAAGGGATTTCAGATGCTGTTAAAAAGTGACTGTTTGCCCTTTAATGCATGTGTAATCGTTTGCTAAAGGCAGAGTTGTAGATAATTCTAAAATCCATCTACTCATCCTAAACCTTTTCCACAGTAGAGCTATGACTCTTTTGGCCAATAACAAGCTTCTCTCCAAAAAAAGGTGTTGCTTTAGATCATGTAATTCTCCTGTTGTTTGCAGTTTCCTTTCAGCCCTGAGTTTAAATTCTCCATCAGACCATCCTGAAGTGAAAGAATTATCTTCCCATACTGGACTGAAGAGTAAAAGCAAGACTGTTTCCAGATGTTAAAAGCAAAACTTCTATTAAAATTTAGTTTACATACTTGTTCTACCTAACATGCAAATTTGAGGTTTTTGAACAGTAATACTATTTTATCACCTCATCTACATTTCAGAATACTGTACTTTTCACTGCACTGCAAAGCCTTTGATTGCTCCCTGAAAAAAGCTACATTTAAACATTGCTTGCATATTTTTAGAGCCAATAATTTAAAAAAATATATATAGCAAAATAGCAATATATTGTAAACACAACCCAGCATCTTAACAAATGCTTTTATTTTGAAATTGTGTTGTGTTGCTAATACTTGTTTATTTTTAGACAACTAAAATTTTAAGAACTGCTGCTGCTTAGCAAATCAAACTTCTTCCACAGTCAATATATACATGCAATGATACCATAAGTAGAGTAGTTCATCGAACTGCAATAACACTACCACATACTGGTATCCCAAAGAGAGTAACCAAAGACTACACCAAATAAGTTGGTCAATCTTGCAGATTTGCCATCATCCTCATCATCATTTATCAGTATTTACGAACAGTCTCTGCAACGAACTTAACAAAATGACACAAACTAACAAAAATCTGTAATCACAAGAAGTAAGAGCAGGGACAGAGAACAGCTGCAACCAAAATAAAAATGATCAATAATCAACTTCGTCTTGGCCATCCTAATGAGGCGAAACACTTACAATGTTGCAAAAAAGATGACGATGGAGGAGGTAAAAGACAAACAGTGTTATACCATGATTAAGGATAAGTAAACAAAAATGGATAAAGTTGCACAAAACAGGTTTAGCCATCGACAACATGTCACATCCACTGCTGCTGGAAATGTTCACTTCACTGCCAGGGCTCCACTTGCCCGGACGTCTCAGGTCTTCTTGGATGATTTGCGGGAGTGACCACTTTCTCTTTTCAGGGCAGTGATCCTGTTTCTGACATAGTCTTTTACACCTTTCCACGAACGGGTTCTCAGGGCTTTCGTCTCGGCTTCCAGACACTGGATGCAGTCTTCTTTCCCAGGCACCTTGTGTCCTTTAATGAAACGCATCAGGTGTCTTTCAACCGCTCGAACCTCTGCTTCCTCCCATTTCTGTTTGCCTTTATAGTGCGAGTCTATGAGCGGAGAGAAAGAGAAATTAATGAACTCAGGCCAGCTTCTGACACCAGGGATAAAAATACAGTTGTCCACCTTTTGCAAATCAGAGTCTCCTTTATTATACTTTTGTCGTATTCCAACATCAAATTAAGCTTGAACTACCCCTTGACTTGCACAGATGTTAGCCTGTCACATCAATGTTCAAAACTCAAAGCAAATTTAATACATTTCTTTAAATTGAGGCTCCAAGTAAGAAAAATAACTTTTATCACAGAGATTCTAATATCATAACATGAGGAAATAGGAAACTTGAAAAACAAATATAAAAATTCTATTTATTACGGGATAGTTATGAAGTGGACCAGACACACCAGGTTCAGGATGAAGGGATGCATACAGATGTTTAGTTTTGGACATGTTTATTTCCATTTGTTCCTCTTCCATTGCTATATATCACCTAGACACTGTGAGAAGGAAAGTCTTATTTGGATTATGTTAATGTTTTCTGCTGCTGTATTTCCATGCTGTAATGTCTGGTTGCTGTTTGCCAATGTGTCCGAATAACCTCATGAGGGATGGTTAATGTGGATGCAGGGACATGTCAATAAAATGATTAATTTGTAGGAAAAGGCAACAAACATCCAGCAACACCTAGAAATGGAACTTTCAAATCAATAAATAAATCTCCTCTGCATGGGAATATTTAACTTTCAAACTTATAATATATAATAATATAATAATTCTATTTCTTTATTTCTTTTTTCCCTGACTTGCTCTCTCGCCACAGTTTGACTAGGTAAGTTAGTTATGTGAGCAGCCCACACACGGAGGTAAATTACACAAACATGGGCTAATGATTAGAAGTAATCATTAGCCAGCTGGCTGTTTATTATGTCTGTAATGGTCTGAGCACCATCAGAACTGTCATTCTGAAATTCACACTCACAGCAGGGGGTTCTAGCGATTTGGATGCTGCAAACAAACTGTCCTGCTTTATTTTCACCTTTTAACTAAATGTTTATTGATTTCAGTGGTAAAGGTAGTCGCCCACTTCACCTGTTTACTCAACTAAAACTATTAATAGTGTACAGTAAAAATACTGTCAAAGAAAAGGTTCTGCATTAAAAATTAAAGAGTGAAAAGAATTTTTTATCAGCACAATGTACTTACATTTATTTCACATCTGTTCAAGGTAGAGCTTTCAGTTCTTATATAATGCTAGATAGTTTAATGAAGCACTGCATACTATCGGATTTTGTAAGTTAAAAACCTGTAACATTTTGCCCACAGTGCTCTGAATATTAGTGTTTGTAAGGTTTTTTTTCAGAATATTGTTGTTTCACATGCTGTAAATAATTCTTCAAATTATTTTACACAATTAAGTATTTAATAGTAGTTTGTTTAAAATATATGAATAGAACAGATACTTAATTGATCCCCAAGGGGATATTCTATTACAGTAGCAACCAGAAAAAGTGGCAGCTACCACCATAAAAAATAGAAATTATAATATAAAAAGAGTACCGGATTATCTAAAACACACTAGACCCTTACATTTTTTAGGTGACTTAATTTTTATATGACATAAGGTTGTGCGACTATCAACTACTGTCAAATCCAGTCACAAACCACTAAAAGAAACAACCTTTATTACCTTGTTGTCCTGATCTGCCAGATTTGGAAGGTGTGGATGTGTTGGCGCTTGCTGTTGCTCCACACGCTCGCTGAGGATAAAACTCTGCTCGTGCACTGCCAGCACTGGAGCTTCCACTGCGATCCCAAGACGCAGCTTGTTGTCTTCTTCCATGTTGTAACCTCGCTGTATTGAAAACAAAAGCTACACATTAGTTCCTTTGCAATTGTATGAACTTGTAAGTCACACATTCCTGCACATGCATTACCATGTTCAGTTATTTGGTCATGGACACTGTGTTTGGATAATAAATTCAGCAGGTGAGAGACCTACTCCGAAAGGTCTGTGGAACTTTCAGCCTTGTCAGCTGATGGAGCTGTTTTTGTCGTATTTACAAAAGAAACACCTACATTTTTGCTGCACAATATTAATCAAACCCACAAGTGAACTGACTGATACCCCATTCGATATCAGTTTTAAGTGCAATGAAAACGTTTAGAGTTTGAAAGGCATGTTATTGCTAAAAAATATCCTGACGGTTGTTGAAATTATCTTGTGTGACTTCCACAGTTCAGCTGGGAAAATAAACCTAACAGGATTTTAAAATTGAAATATTTAATCAAAATTACTTTATTCTGAAAGACGCATTTAAAAATTTGCCAAATAAACACCAACACCAAAACGTTTGGAGATTCGGTTAAAAAAAGATCTGCAATCTTCAGCACACTGATTAGCCAACTGAGTGACTCAGCTGCACTTAACAGATGCATGACAAAAAAACAACAACAGTGATTAAACAAATTTAAAAATGTCAGCAGTAAAGCATCCGTAGTATGCAGAGCCACCATATTGAAAAGGTGTTTTACATGTTGACTCCAGTTGGGGGTTTTCAGCATTTGTAAAACAAACTATCAAAAAAAATAAATTTTGGGCTTTTCTTTTTTTTAATTGACTAACTTTGTTAAGCTGCACAAGATATTTTGACGATCCATCTACTTCTGACCATGGTTGTCTCATTTAAAAATTGTCAAAAAAATAAACAGATAAACAGTTTGGCCTAAGCAGTAACAAGCAAAATTCTGTGCTCCTTGGCACAACTGTGACGCTATTAGTGACTCAGCAGCTAACAGCAGTCATGTGACAAAAACACTGGTGACTAATTAGCTGAACTGCAGGCTGTGTTTACACAGAGCAGGGGGCGGAGACAAGTTCGTAAGCAACTAGAAAAAATATGTGGCAAATATTTATAGAATGAAGAGTCACCATTTTGCGCAGCGTCAATAATGCCTGGCAACACAAAAAATGTTCTACAAGTTGATTTAAATTCACACTAATGAATCACCAACAAATTGAAAAATGATTACCTCCAAACTCCATTTCAGAATCATCGAGCATCATGTCGCTGTTCTGTCGCAGGGCCTGGACTTGATTATTAGGGCCTAAAATTTGACTGGCCTCGTTTTCATCCAGGTTGACCAGCTGCAGCATTGTTTTGAAATGCTTGCAGATATTTCTCGGTGTCAGCGCTTTGGGGTTTTTGGCTCCACATTGTTTGACAAATCTTTGCATGCTCTCTGTCCCCCTGTAGGCAGACAGAACACCTGGTCGGGCAAAGAGGAAGGGGTTGCTACTGAGGACCCCACATGCCTCGCGAACATTTACGAGAAGCTCCAATGCTGAGACGAATGAGGGCTTTAGTAAAACAGGGACTATTCTCCCACACTGCCCTCGTACGTCAACTCTAGTGAAGAACCCACACATGGTTCTTTCCAAATCTGAGACAGATATGTCCATGCCATCGAGCACGTCTGACTTCTTCCGGGACATGAAAGCCGTTAGGTGAATTGTTGAAACCTCTCTAGATTTTCTCCTATTGAAAATGACTGTCCTAACAAGTATTGCTCTGGCCAGCGCAGCATAGGTTTTTGCTGAAGGGCTCTCTCTGAGTTTCTTCTCAGCAGCAACATGACACTTCTCAAGGTGGAAATGCAGGCGTTTTACATCTTCAACAAATGGCACCTGCTTTTCTGAGTGCAATTTAGTTTCTTTAAGAGATGTTAAAGCACTTGAAGAAATGAGCTTATTCCATTTTCTCTGATAAACAGAGAGGAAGTTTTTTGCAGACTCTGCCAGCTTTGTATCGCCGCTCTTCACTGCATTGGCCTCAACAATACTGCACGTCTTCTGTAGGTGGTAACCGATCTTGAGCGCAAGCGAAGGCGTGCTGTAGGTTTTCTGCTCCGAGTCGTAGCCTGCCAGGACGTTCACTGCAGACACCACATGACGGAAGTTCGAGGGGTAAAAAAAGTCCTGCAAGTTCCGCATAGGAGTTATTTTTTGAGCCTCGAGCACAAGTCTTCCCATGTGGCGAAGGTTTTGTCTTATGTAATGATGCTTCTTAACATCACGACCATACTGATCAAACATTTGCTCTGCAAACTGCAAGATAATTCTGTCGCCCATGATGGCTTGTGTCACTTCATCGCACAACATCTCACTAATTATGTTCTTAACGGCATCAGTCATGCCGATGTCTCCACAGTCTACAGTTTGAAGCATACATCGTGCTGCGATACGCCTGTTTTTGATGTGCGATTCATTTTTATTTTTCTCTTTCTCTGGGCAAATCTTCATGTGTCTGGACAAAGCTTTCTTTCCAAAAAGACCTTGACAGTAAAGACAGTGGAGAAAGTCTTGTGCATGTGCAGCTCGTCTTGGTCTTTGTCGTGCAACAAGCTGTCCCTGTCCAGTTTTCAAAACATTTTTATTATGTTCAAAGTTTCCTTGATTTAGTAGCTTGTTCAACATATTTCGTCTTTCTCTGGATCTTTTGGGATACTGAAACAAAGCGGCAACCTCTGGTCTGTCGCTGTGAAATCTCTCCAGATGACGTGAAATTTTGATCACTGGCTTTGAGCAAAACACACAGTAATTCCTCTTAGAAACACGCTGGGTTTCTGAATTTGAAAATGACAATACTAGCGTTTCTGAAAGCTTCTTCCGTTTAGTTTGAAGTGCCTTTTTTGTAGGTGTGACACTTTCATCCTTGCACACAGAACTTCCTGATTTATCCCCTTTCTTCACTGGGAGAGGAGGTCTGTCATCCGTGGGGGTCGAGGGACTGCCATGGCTGATTTCATCTGAGGAACAGTCCTTGGTCTTGGATGGGAAATCAGAGAAGTCACTATCACTTTCAGGTAAGTAATTCGGATCACTGTCATCACATGACTCGGCTGAAGCATTATCCTCTTTCTGAAAAATAACAAGAAATGTATTTAAAACAAGATCATCAGCAATCTCTGACTGATGCAAAAACTGAGAATTTTTATTGAAGAGTTTATACTTCTAAAAAAAGGACATGTCTACATGCTAACTTACCACAGCCAATATGATAAAAGAGCATTTTAAACAAGCTGTATAACTCATCTTCATTTGACTTCAGTTTAAAGCATGTCATTCAGTAATGTTTATATTTTGGTACAGTTGAGTCTTACAAACAGCTAAAAAGGAATACCTTTTTAATTACAGCATTGAATTGTTCTGAAGCTACAGAACTGGACACCAGGTTAAAGAGTTTTATGTTTATATTTATGGCATTAAGATCTTTTACAAATTGTTCTTGCTCTGCAATCTATATTATGCCCTCTTGCCTTCATATTCTCCAGAAAGCCACGAATGTCAGAGTTCGAAAGCTAAAAGTTAAAATTATTCAATCATTTTAGGTCATTTCAATTGAAAATTTCAATTCTACCACAAAATGAGGAACACCTAAAACTTAACCAGAGTTAGACTACAATATCTTAACATTTTCAATATTGCAGAAAATATATTAAGCCAATTTAATTGGTACTTAGAATGTCAGATACCACAGCAACAGCAGCAGCCTTGACCACAGAACAAAAGTGAATAAACTAGGAAATTATTGAACAAATATAAAAACTTTTGACAGTTTATTTGCTTCAGTCCAAAACATCTGCATTGTGTGTTTTTTTTTTTAAAAAAACCCTGCAAACTCAATTTAAACTACCCCTCAACTCCTTGTTTTTAAATGGTACAATCTGCACAGAATACTCATGTTCTGTTATCTTGGGTTCTGGACAAATGACTTTCCTAATTATCAATCACCAGACTAGTTGGTGATTAATTTTCAGTCAATCAACTAATTGTTAAAGTGACTCATCATTTCAGCTTTACTCTTGTTGTTAAAGACATTAATATCTGATATTCACTACTGTCTACAGTGCATACCACATAACAGCAACATATAAATGCAGCAAAATTGAAAACGGGGAATTATGAAATTATGAACAGCTTAACACAATACTAAAAACATGTACAATCATGATAATGTACTGTTTGGGACTATTAACAAAGATACACCAAAAAGCAGATGACTACCTCTGATTCTGCTGCCGACATCGGATCCTCTATCGAATCATAGGTCTCATTTTCATCATCACAGATCGAAGGTGATGAACAATCTGCTGAAGGACGTGACTGTAACAACAAACAAACAGCAATAAGATGACAGGAAAGTGCCTTCATAAGTACAAGCACATGGGGCAACCATTTATAAATAGTTATCAACTTTAAGCAAAGTTGCCTTTTCCGCAGACGGCTGAACTTCATGTGCATCGCTGGTTTTCGTCTGTTCACATCGAGATGAATCATCCATTGATGGAGACGACTACAAAAGTTGAAAAAAATGGATGTATATTATACGTTTGCACGTATTTCTGATATAAACTGTTCACTGCAAACCAAACAGCATAAAAAACTCTTAGCCCACCTGAACAGCTGTGTGTGCAGAGTGTCCATCACTGCTGTCATCTGGAGGTAATGATTCCAGCTTAATGGGGGATATAAGGTCAAATCAACAGGGAGCTTCTGTGTACAAGTACCTACAATAGTCTCAGTAATAGGCATTAAAAAAAACATATAATTACTGGTCCCAAATATTTGAATATCCAAATATTCATTAGGATATTCTCAACCCATCCCACACCCGACACCGCGGTACGAACCGAATATTTGGCAAATACTGGATCCGAATATCTGAAGCACAGATATTGCTATTCGGACCAGCCCTAATAATTACTTTAAAGTAGTACTGGGTAACAAATGTCTAAACAAAATAATACTGCATTCTTTAATCCAAAATTTGCCTAAATGCACTTACAATTTTATCCATCTCTGCCAGTTGTTTAAGTAGTTGTGCACGCTGATGTAAAAGTACTGAACGTCGTCCATCACTGGTCATCTAAAGACAAGCAAAGGTATAACATAAAGACATGGAAGCTCCACGGTTATGCAGCTCTACTTGGACATGATGGCAGCTGATTGGCAACATTCATTCAAGCATTCAAAGTGACTTAACAATGTCAGCCTCTGTAGGAGCAAACAGTTATGAATTACAATTATCTCTGTAATTATCTGTAAAGAGTTTTGGTGTTTGCTGTGGATTTTCCTCACCGATGGGAGAATATCCCCCTCTTGCAATGGCTCTTTGTCAGGATGAACAGCTGCATCTGGGACAGACTTGTTTACGGCTCCTGAGGAAAAGACAAGGAGGTTAAACAACAAACACATACAGTGTTGCACAGTACCATCACTGCAACACTTATTTTAACAAGGACATTAACCTGCAGTGTGTTGAAATGTCACTTTTATTTTCCAAATTATGTGTTGCAGTTTCTCTGAAAGACCTACTTATGACTTGTCCCATCATCTTCTGCCAATCTGCTTTTGACACATTCAGTAAAGTAAAGCCTCTTTCAGACAGGCACTCTTTTATATTATTCTGACATTATCCGAACAAGTTGGCTTCATGTTTAAAAAAGTAAACTCGTCATTTTTGGGTAAGAGTCATGTCGGCAATCACACTAGTTATTACAAACTGAAATGTCAAAAAATAAATAAAACTTTACGAAGAAGACGACAGACTTCAGGTCAGAAGTCAGATTAATGAGACTCTCCAAAAAAAAATCATGTAATCCAAGTTTTTAAGAAACATTAATCGGAGGTAAAGTTCAGTTTGCTGCTCCTAACTGTTTGTCAGTCTTTTCTCTGAGTTTATTTAATTATCTGGAGCATTAGACAACAGCAGGTTCCATATTTGGATCTCCAAAGTGGGAGAGTTGTGTGCATTAATGCAAGGCACAACAGCAGCAACTTCACTAATTACTCATAATAAATCATCCCCACAATGAAAACATGATCGATCAGGATCAAACGACATATTATTCTGTGTACTTTTCTTTATGTCAGACAGGTGAGGTGTCAAAAAGTACAGGTTAATCATTTGTTACATAGCAGCCATCCTCAGGCTGAGTCAGAGCTCCACCAAACCTGTCGTTATTTTTTAATGTATGCTAAAGTTTGTAAAGTACAAGTTAGATTATCATCACACATGGAAAGATGTCTGAGTGTTTGGGAAAGCATAAATATATTAGGCTATTTGTTATTTCAGTCAAGAATTAGTTTTAGTTGTTTGTTTATTAGTGCATTTTCATATATTATACATATTTTGACGTACTGTACAATACTGCATTTATAATAAATGTTGTGTGCATACCGTGACTCTCTATCACTATGGGGGCCATGTGTAATGCGGCTGTAAAAAACATTCAATATAAAAGTGACCTGTGTCTGAATGACATCACTTTAACAGAGTGATGAAGCAGCAATGTTACAGATTCCTTATCTGAAAGGCCTTAATACAGTCCAATACAACAGCCCTACAATAAATCCTTATGATGGTTCTAATGTTAGCTTTTGTTTAAACTCCTTTAATTTGGTGATTCAAGTTCAGGGTAAGTTGTTGTAAGTTGTTGGTTGTTAAGTGCGACTCCACCTTCAAGTAATGATTTTGGTCTTAAACCATTTGTTGATGCCGTATTTACAAGTCAGGCCAGCAAGACCTCATTAAGAATATTTGAAACACAGCCTTGCGTTAACACTTGAAACACTCCGTCAGATACAGCTGTTCATAATGCATCATAACTTATCATCACAAACAAATGGTATGTCTGTTGAGTTGTATAAACACTTGGTCACCCATTTTCATGCAATCTCTCTCTTGACAGAAATGAAGGACAAAGATTTGAATTTTAAAACTGCAAACTGAAATAAGAATGTAGCTGTGATAAAATCTTAAATATCTTGAATTTATGTATTACTCAAATTCTTTACTTTGAAAGCCATCTATTTGCTTTTATGTGTTCTGCGCTCTTTTCTTCAGACGTACAGTGAAATGTCTTAAACAAACTCACAAGTTCAGCTGGCTTCGTTTTCACTCCTAGCATGATCTAAATGATTGAAAATCTTCAAACATGCACATGACAAACAGGACAGAGTAACAGAGATATTACAAATACAGCTTACCCCTACAATGGGATGAAGGTATCCACTGAGGCTGCTCCTGAGAAGAAGATGAGGCATAGCTTTGAGTGTATCCAGGAACACCAGCCGACTCCACATTCTCTCCTTCAAAAGCCGTGTGAGGCGTACTTACATGTTGCCCACACGATGGCAGACCAATGGCCAGATCCTGAAGTCCGTTTGGTAAACCTTGACTGGTTAATGGGGTTTGAAATGATGCTTCGTGCTGTTGTAGAAGTGGTAAATGCTGAGGCCCGCAAGGCTGTAGTCTTTGGCTTGGTTGGGGATGAGATGGTGTGGGTATGTTTTTTCCCTGGTTTGCAGTTATCAGCACTGATGAAGTGTGAGGGCCTTGCTGAGCAAAAGAAGTGATGTGAGACGCACTCGGGATAGAAGTGTTGCCAAACAATGTGGTGGATGATGAAACACTGCTAATGTGAGGAGCTCTGTACAGGGGAGTGTGATGAATGCTGTTTCTGGAAGATAAGGTGCTCAGGTCACTCATACAGCTCTGATTGGATGCCTGCAGGTGGTTATAGGAGGGTCTCTGGTTCGAGGCCATGCCCAGGCTGAGATGCTGAGAGCTGGTGAGCGGGTTCATGAGGGGCCCTTGAGATGAAGTTGTTGACCAGCCATTCTGACCTGCCCACGACTGACAGGGTATGTGGCTCTTATTTGCTTCCGGGTTGTCCATCATTCTCCATAATCATCAAAGTTTGCTGCTTGGAGTCTTCTTTTTTATTTCCCTAGAGACAGGTCCTAGTGGAGCATAATAACATGTAATTAATTATCAGAGTCACATTGTAACTGTACTTCTCCTAAATTTGATCTTGATGCCCTTAAACTGGGTGCAACATAAAATGTGGTATAACAGCGTGATTTAGAAAATGGTACTGAACACAGTAAAGAATAAATAATAATGCAGACATTTGCAATCAGATGTTGAAATGGAATAGAATAGATTGTCACTGCATTTCTACAAAGAAATTTTTTAAAACGACAACCTTAAAAACAACAAACAGCTTTAAAACAAGTACTAAAAAGAAGTGTCAGTGCAATAAGGTGCTTAATAAACTGAAAAGTAAAGGGACTGACATGAGTAAAGTACTTAATGCTTACATGAGGTAGTTTTAAGTATGCAAACAGATTGTATTATTTGTTGCACATTATTATTAAATGGCAGCCATGTTCTACTTCAGATGGTGTATTTGATAGGGTTTTGCATGTTAAAACTACAAGTAAAGATAATTTTTAGGTTAATATCACATTCTTTAAAGAAAATAATCTTTTCACAAGATCTATCACTATGATAATATTTTTATCAAGAGTAACAAAACTGTTTTATGCAAACGGTTTATTTTAAGTTTATGGAAAGGGATTTTGTCATGTGCGAAAGTTTCACATCACACATCAGGAAAGTTACAAATGGGATATTCAAAAAATCCCAAACTAGCTGTGATGTCCCACAATCATCTCGCAAATAATCACCTTCACCGGAAACAAAAGAACAAAAGCACAAAGAAAACATTCACCTTTAAATCTGAGAAAATCAGATTTTTCCTGGTAAACATTCAAACACCACAACAAAAAGAAAACGCATGTTGAATGAAGGGAGGCTTTAAGAAATGTAAGACATAACAAGGGAATTACACCGTTTTTTGGTTAGTGACTAAAAACCTTTCACAAACAGTGTGTGTGACTGTAAGTATGTATATGTTAGCAAATTCATACTGCCCTTAAATCTTTACCACTTAGACATTTTAAATAACACTGCACTTTTCCTCCTTCGTTTTTGCATTTCTGGTTAAATGCTGAACTGCATTTTATTGACTTAGTATTTGACCTCAACAATAAAGCTGACTCTAACCTGGAAAAAACTACCAAAAGATTATTTTATTCTCTGATTTCCTCCAGTAAAAAAGCTACACACATAGGTTTTTCCCAGGGTTATAAAATATGTCTGTAAGACTCCTGCCTAATTTGAATTACAATGAAAGTGAACGGGATTTCATGCAAGCTGGAGTGAAAACACTTTTGAAAATGTTTAAACAAGGCTGTGCTCGCTGGTTAATCTCACTGTGATCAAGTTTTCACTACTTTTTATCAAGCAAAGAGCAGTTCATTTAAAAACAGCTTATCGTGCAGGTTAAGCTTTAACTTACTGCTAAAAAAACTGTTATTAGCAGTTTGCATTTACCGACCGTTGAAGTTCCATCACACAAAGTCGTAACTCAAAATTGCAGGGTCATAAAGACTGGAGACTGCATCAGACTCTAACCCAAAATAAATAAACACTGCTACGTGTAGAAGAGAATGCATGACAATGTTTAAACCGTTGCGAATCCGCACAAATCGACAGCATGCAACTAGCTTAACAGCGCGGTGTCCCACTCACCCAGTCGTGTAGCTAGCTAGCTAGCTAGCTGGCTACATTGATTAGCTGTTAGCTCGCTCAGCTGTGAAATTTCGGAATAATTTGTAAAACTAACGCAGATATAAAGGTGGCCGAGCAGAAAAAAACCTGCGTGCAGAAAATATATTCAATTGTTAGTATTTTGTTGGAACGGCTGTAGCAGTAGCATACCTGCACGACACCAGCGGAAGTAGCGGCCGTTGTTTTTACATCACAGCTTCGAGTCTGCTCACGTGCGACTTCAAAGTAAGAGCATAATTTCTACCAGTACACAACAAATGTAAGCTGGTATGTTTAAAACACACTGAACAAGTGTATACAAATGCTTCAAATAAAATTACTGAAAATGTATCTACTAAAAAAATCAATTAGTCAGTGGTTTGAAAAAAATCTGATCATTAACTGAAAAAATAACCAATGAAACGTATAATTTTAATGTTAAGGTGCTGAAATCTTGATACAGATTTCAGCACCTTTATACAGCAGCATGGTCTTTGTTGAAAAAAATCATCATATATGTTAAACGGCTGACTTTTGTCACTTATGCATTTAGAGTGCCTATAAAATAGTACCCACCCTTCTTGAAATTACTTTTCAACACTGAATCAGTTTAATTAGACTGTTTTGACGAGAGTTTACCCTCCCACAAAAAAGACTTGTTCCTGTCAAAGTGAAAACAGATATCTACAAAGTAATGTCAATTAATTTAAAATATAACATGTAAAATAAGTGATTGCATAAAAACTGACCTTCTTTAAACCTACTTAAAATGTAAAAAAAAACTATTGTCTGGTGTCTGTATTACGTTTTGAATTCATTATATTTATTAAATTCATATTATATATTTGATTGTTTTTTCATGTGACAAACTAAATTCATTTAGATGTATACTGTGAGGAGGTAAATGTTAAATTGATTAAAATATATTCCTCAGCTGATATATTTCATATTCATATATTAAATATATAAAGAGACAGTCTAAATAGTATTGACTCTGTGTTTTGTCTCATCCCAAACTAAACTGACTGGCCAAAACAACTCCAGCCATCATCAGTATAATCAGAATAATTCAAATAGTTCTGTAACTCCATGGCCAAATATTTAACTGGGTGGCAACACAAAGTTCAGCTCATAGCCAAAAAAATGTTTATTTCTAGTTTCATTTATTTTTGCTTTAGGTTAAGGTGTACAGTCAAAAACAACAACACACTTGGACTGAGACCTTAATTGTGAACCACAAAAAACTCCGATTTCAATCATCAGTCAGCAATAAAACACAATCCCACGACGACTTAGTCTAAAAAGAAAACATCTCATTTCATTTTTCCCCCTCTCATTTAAAACCAACATTGTCTGCATTACTGAGCAAACTGATCAGTAGCACCAGCTCTGTCCTGGACTGCCCTCTGGACTCCATGGAGGAGGTGGGTGAGAGGAGGAAGTTGACATCCATCATGGGCAGCACCTCTAACCCCCTGCACAACACTGTGGCAGCCTTAAGCAGCTCCCTCAGCAACAGGCTGCTACATCCGCAATGCAAGAAGGAACGATACTCCAGATTCTTCCTTCTGTCCGCAGTCAGGCTGTTTAACATGCAGAATATTATAACATTAAAGTGCAATAACATCATGTAACACTGTTTTCTCATCCCAGTACTTCAAGTGCAACATTTTTCATCATTTAACACTGTTTCCTTCTCTTTTATCTATTCCAGAGCAACAACAAAATATAACAATGTTCATTTTACAGTTCTTCAAGAGCATAAACATCATGCAACACTCTTTTTTTTCTCTGCATAACATTTCAAGGACAACAACAGAAATGAAGCATTCTCAGTATGTATACATGTAAATACATTTCTGCGTACCATGTGTGGCCTACAGTTAAACACATATCCATTAATATATATAATCACTAAACCATGTGTGTACGTGCAAAAATGTGTGCTTAGTCCTTCTTATATCTTTATTTTTTATCGTCAGTATACTTTTGGATTCCTTGTTTTGCTTTTTACAATGCCTCATTTGTGTCTAACAGCTGTAACATGTGAATTTCTCCGGTGAAGGATTGATAAAGTTTATATTATTTTATCACCATTTCTAACAGAAAATATGAGAAAGTTGTAATTGGACATTTGAGGGGAAACAATATACTTGTGTTTAAATGCTTAACAACTGAAAAAATCCTATTGTTTATTTACGCTCTGTATTAATTTCTTTTTAGATATTGAGAATAAGATTTTCAATTCAAATAAAAAATAAACACACCTTAAAGATTTGCTGGAAAACTAGTAAGGCAAATATCTCTAATAATTCTTTTTAAAAATGCAAATGACAAAGGTTAAACATAAGATGAATAAACTAAAATAGAATCCAAGAAAAACGAAGATTAAATATAATACTGCTTATAAATCTGTGAGACTTGAGAGTTAAATAGTTTTTTTCATTTTTTTGTTTGTTTGTTTTTTACCATTTCTGATAAACATGACACAGAAACCGCACAAGAACCTCTTAAAAGTCTGAAAATATAAAGTATTAGTTTTGCAGGATGCCAATTTGACAGCGGTGATTGTCGCATTACCAGAAAATGAAACTCCAAAAAATGGGAAGAGTTTCTCAGTGAAAGTGTCTCTGTGAGTGTAGATGTGAGTCATGTCTTCAGGGTCGTAGAAGGACACCTCCCCCCTGTCATAGTCCAGCTGGACTCTGATCCTCTGGAGACTCTTCTTCACTCTGACAGCCTTACTAACAAAATTATTGTATTTCTCACAATCACGCTGTAAACACCAGTATCCATTATTTGGTGAGGAATGAACACCCATCTTCCTGTCAGCTGACTCTTTGGCCAAGCCCACATTCCAGTTAGGATGACCTCCCACCTCCACCTCCCAGCTGTGTTTCCCTGAACTGAAGCCCTCACAGCCCAGAACATCACAATATTTCATGAGTCTTTCTGGATTATCAGGAAGCTGCTGCTTTGTGTCTCCACGTCTCACACTGGTCAGATCATCAGACAGATAGAGACAGGAGTTTGCAGTGTTTGGGTCCAGAATGACAGGACTGAAGTGGACCTTGTCCTTCATCTTCTCCCAGACTCTGAAGGACAGGTTGCCCAGGTGTTTGGCCTCATCTATCAGTGCTCCTGAGAGCAGCTGTGGATCTGACAGTGAGCTCTGGGCTCTGGCTCTGGTCTGAGTGTCTTTATAAGTGCTGAGGAACGCCACGTTGTGTTTGTGCAGCTCTTCTTCAACAGCACAGATGCTGTCTGACAGAGAGGAGATGTGCTCTTCAATCCTCTTCATCTCTCTGCTGATGGTCTTCCTCTTGTGCTCCTCTTCCTCCCTCAGAGCTGCCAGTCTGGACTCCTCTTCCTCTTTCAGGAACTGGTGGAGCTTGTTGAACTCTGCTCTGATCTTCCTCTCTGTGGACAACAGCTGCTTCTTGGAGTGTTGAATCACATCCTTGTATGTTTCCTCCACTTGTTTGTATTTGTTCCTCTTGTCCTTCAGAGACTTCAAGTCAGATGTCAGCTGGTCCTTCAGGTCACTGACTGCTTGTTCTATAGGAACCACTTTGTGACTGTGGTGGAGAGAAAACTCACAGACAGGACAAACAGCTCTGTCTTCATCTTTACAGAACAGTTTAGGTTCTTCTGGATGTTTACGACACACCACCTCCACTTTCTTCTCTACTTTTTCTGTCTCAGATGATCCAGTTTTCTGTCCTGCAGCAAAAGAATCAGCCAGTTCCTTCAGTGTAAAGCTCACTGGTGGAAAGGGTTTTGAGGATTTTCTTTTACAGATTGGACAGTTTTTGTTTTTAGCTTGTTCCCAGAATTTCTGCAGGCAGCTTGAACAGAAGTTGTGGCTGCAGCTCAGAGACACAGGATCTCTGAAAGTCTCTGAACACACATGGCAACTCAGGTATCTTTCTAGAAGAGCTCTCTCAGCCATTTCTGATTGAAGATTCAAAAGCAGGACTCACCACTTTACAGTCTCTTTACTTTTCCACTTAAAATCCTCCAAATAAGTGTTTTTCCTCAGAGCTCTCACACCCTGTAATGGCGTCTCAGCTCCGTTCAAAATGGTCAAACTTTATTTTCACTTTCACTTTCACTGACGTCAGTGTCAGCTGAATTATTTCCAGTCATGTAGTTTTTACACCAGCAGATGGTGCTATGAGCCTTCCAGATGTAAATATCGAACCTTCCATTTAATGCATCATAATCTTCTTGTCCAGTCATCTGCTGCATTTTACTCATTTTATTTATTTTAATCAATTGTGTTTCTTTTGTACTTCACAAAGTATGCACCTCATACAGGTCACTAATAAATATAATATATTCATTCATAAAATTAAGTGGGTTCTGAATTCACTGCTGCACCAACAGACAGTTGATGACAAGGGTCTACACACATTGTTCTGCGAAGTGGAGGCAATCCTTAATAATCACCTGATCACCAATGCGCCTCTGACCCTTCTGATTTAGAGCCACTTACACCAAACCACATCCTTCTACTGAACTCCCAACCTGTTCTTCCCCCTGGTTAGTTTTCCAAAGCTGACTCCTACTCCAGGCGCCTGGGGAAGCAAATACAGTACGTGGCCAACCTGTTCTGTAGGAGATGGACACAGAAATACTTGACACTGATGCAGGAAAGACAGAAGTGGTCCAATGTTAAGAAGAATCTCAATCCTGGAGACATTGTGCTAATAGTAGACCCTACCTCACATGGTCTTCATGGCCTCTGGGAAGAATCCTGGAGACAAAGCCTGATTATAAGGGACTGGTCAGGTCAGTCAAACATAAAACCAGAACTGGCACCGTAGAGCGTCCAATTACAAAGCTCTGACTGCTTTTAGAGTAAAGGCAACTTTGTTTTGTTTGTACTACAATAGTAGATATCTCCTTTATTACTGAAGTTTGTAAATGTTAATGCTAAGGCTAGAACATCTAGGGGCCAGATGTGTAGGGGTCAGAGTGATTGTTTTCCTTTTATTAATTTCTGTTCTTCTTGAGTTAACCCCATCTAGTGGCTGAAGGTATGGTAGGTAATGAAGTGAGGGAGAGTGCCAGGAAGGTCTACTAGAAAGAGACAGTCTTTTGACTGCAACTCACATCCAAGGCCTGCAGCCCTGTTCATCCAGAGTTGGTCTTTACCATCCTAAGCCTTTTGTTTTTGAAGTTTGAAGAACTTTTTTTGGTTTTTTGTTTGTTCTCATCTTCAGCTGTAAACGAAAGCATCATCTACATACATGAACACAGACCTGTTCAGTTTGTCGTAGAGGACATCATTAATGAGGACCTGGAAGACTGTGGTGGTGTTAGGAGACCAAAAGGTTTGACCTGATACTTGAAGTTTTCAAGGAGGGTGTTGATGGTGGTTGTCCACTTGCCCCCCTCTTTGATCCTGATGAGATCCTCAGATGAAAGATATTTTAGCCTTATCAGTTGAGTCAGTTACTGGTTGGTGATCAAAAGCTAAACTGCACTGGTGAAGAAACTGACGGCATGTCCCTGAGTCTCCTGCATGTCTTGCTGGAGTTGGGATGAACAATTTATGGGTGGAAACTAAACCTGCAGCAGATGAGGAGGATGTGTTTGGTTCTACTTGGAAGAACATGCATCTAAGAAACTGCAAAGACTTGATGTTTCTCATCAACCTGTGCAGAGAACAACAACATATAAAAGAGTCAGAAAGAGAAATGGAAATATTCAGTGTTCAAAATGAGCAGACTGTGAATACATCTCTGTCTCCATCTTGTGGTGTTACCAGGAAGAAAAACACTTGAATATAATCACAGACTGAATGTAAACTGAACAGTCAGCACAGTTGATGACTTTATCCAGATGTGAGCATTTTGTCTCTAAAAGCTGAATTGAATTAGTTTCAGTAAAACATTTGACAACACATTTGTATGTAGAGTTTAAACACGTTTCATTTTATAAAACTGGTCATATGATTGTATTGTATGGTTTGTTTTTTGTTTGTTTATTTTAATATTATGATTTTTTTATATAACAATTTAATTTTGTGGCAGAATTGGAAACAACTTCAAAAACTATAGATTTTGAATTTGAAGGTCATTATAATGTTTTAATTACACTTTTTATCAAACAGCATCCATCAGAGGTGCTGAAATGTTGCTTAACAAGCAGAAAACTCTAGAAGAAGAACCTAAATGAAGTCTGCTACTGATCACATGGGCAAACTCTCTGAAGGAAAAGCTCTGTGGTCAGATGAAACAAAAAATAAGTTATTTGGCCACATTGTCGAGAAATCTGCTTGGAAGAGAGAAAGTGAAGCCTTTAACCCCAAGAACACTAAACCTGTCATCAAGCATGGTGGTGGCAGCATTATGCTCTGGGGCTGTTTTGCTGCTGGTGGAACTGGTGCTTTACACAAAGTAAGTTGAAGTGGTCCTGATCACAGTATCAAGATTTAAAGTTAATGTTTAACCAGGAGGACAACCTGAATGAGAGGAGCTGCCAAATATATTAAATAACATCAGCTTCCTGGAGGAGGAGCTTCATGACTTGTTCAACATGGAGAACTTACAGGAGCTTTCAGGCTGCACAGTGAGCAACACATCATTCATAGTAAATAACATGAGACAAGCCTCAAATCAGAGAGATAATTGAAAGTGAATATTACTTTTGAAATGACTGAACTGGTTTCTGATGAAGGGATCCATCAACAGCATCATGGTTAATGATGGATGAGGAAACAGACTGTTTTATTTTGAAGAACTACTCATAATAAACTGTGAAGACTTGATGCTTTTCATCAACCTGTGCAGAAAACAACAACATATGAAAGAGTCAGAAAGAGGAATGGAAATATTCAGTGTTCCAAATGAGCAGACTGTGAATGAATCTCTGTCTCCATCTTGTGGTGACTCTCTGCACATGTATGATGTTGTTGGACTCAAATGAAGATGCTGATAATCAGGATCATGAACATGTTTGATTTGTAAGCTGATCTCCTGCTGATGTGACTCAGTTTCATGTGGATTGATCTTCTTCTAAGAAGTGACACAACTGACTGCACAGACTCAACACTTCAGTTCAAATCCAATAAAGCAGCGTCGGTCAGATTAAATTACGATCAGAGTATTTATTGAACAACAGGAGAAACTATTGTGGAGAACTCCATCTAAAGTCAGATGATTATAAAAACAGGAGTTTACATCTAAAATAAATTGTGCCTGAAGAGAAGAAGTAAATCCTTGAAGGCTCCAGTCTTTAAAAAATGATTTCCAGGTGAAAACAACTGTTAGTGTTTTCATGTCATTACAGCCAGTTTCCATGAAAACAAGAAAAGAAGACATCAAGACTTTACATCATTCATTTCAGACACAAGCACAGACAGTTGGATTAACAATTAGTGAGACTCAACAACTAATCAATTGTGCTGCAGAACTAAATACCAATAATCAATCAGAGACAGAAAGCTGTTTGATTCACTGTAGCACTGACACTCTGAGTGTCAGGTGTAAAAAATCACATTAGAACATGTTCAAGACTAAAATAACTCAACAATAAATGAAAAATGTCTCAAACTAAAGACACGACTGATGAGAAGGATTTTGATTTTAAGATCAGAGTTTGGACCATTAACTAACTTTCCTGATCATCACAGTTAAATCTCAGAGAGACACATTTTGATATCAGTAGTTTTGGCATCACCAGAAAATCCAATGCTGAAAAATGGGAAGAGTTTCTCAGTGAAAGTGTCTCTGTAAGTGTAGATGTGAGTCATGTCTTCATGGTCGTAGAAGGACACCTCCCCCCTGTCATAGTCCAGCTGGACTCTGATTCTCTGGAGACTCTCCTTCTCTGTGACAGTCTGACTATCACCATTATAGTATTTTCCATTGCGATACCAGCAACACCACATTCCATTTTCTGGTGAAACTGTTGCTTCATTCCTGTCAACTGACTCTTTAACTAAGCCCACAATCCAGCGAGGATGATCTCCCACCTCCACCTCCCAGCTGTGTTTCCCTGAACTGAAGCCCTCAGAGCCCAGAACAGTTGGATACGTAGTGGTTCTCTCTGGATTATCAGGAAGCTGCTGATTTGTGTCTCCATATCTCACACTGGTCAGATCATCAGACAGATGGAGACAGGAGTGTGCAGTGTTTGGGTCCAGAATGACAGGACTGAAGTGGACCTTGTCCTTCATCTTCTCCCAGACTCTGAAGGACAGGTTGCCCAGGTGTTTGGCCTCATCTATCAGTGCTCCTGAGAGCAGCTGTGGATCTGACAGTGAGCTCTGGGCTCTGGCTCTGGTCTGAGTGTCTTTATAAGTGCTGAGGAACGCCACCTTGTGTTTGTGCAGCTCTTCTTCAACAGCACAGATGCTGTCTGACAGAGAGGAGATGTGCTCCTCAATCCTCTTCATCTCTCTGCTGATGGTCTTCCTCTTGTGCTCCTCTTCCTCCCTCAGAGCTGCCAGTCTGGACTCCTCTTCCTCTTTCAGGAACTGGTGGAGCTTGTTGAACTCTGCTCTGATCTTCTTCTCTGTGGACAACAGCTGCTTCTTGGAGTGTTGAATCACATCCTTGTATGTTTCCTCCACTTGTTTGTATTTGTTCCTCTTGTCCTTCAGAGACTTCAAGTCAGATGTCAGCTGGTCCTTCAGGTCACTGACTGCTTGTTCTATAGGAACCACTTTGTGACTCTGGTGGTGAGAAAACTCACAGACAGTACAAACAGCTCTGTCTTCATCTTTACAGAACAGTTTAGGTTCTTCTGGATGTTTACGACACACCACCTCCACTTTCTTCTCTACTTTTTCTGTCTCAGATGATCCAGTTTTCTGTCTCGCAGCAAAAGAATCAGCCAGTTCCTTCAGTGTAAAGTTCACTGGTGGAAAAAGTTTTGAAGATTTTCTTTTACAGATTGGACAGTTTTTGTTTTTAGCTTGTTCCCAAAATTTCTGCAGGCAGCTTGAACAGAAGTTGTGGCTGCAGCTCAGAGACACAGGATCTCTGAAAGTTTCTGAACACACATGGCAACTCAGGAAACTTTCCAGAAGAGCTCTCTCAGCCATTATCTCACTTCTCTTAGTCCTCACATAAAAGACTCACCAAATGTAATTTCCTTGCCTCACATATTCCACCAAAAAAGTGCTGCTCAGTCAGATATCTTACTCCTTCTAATGGTGTCCTGCTTCAGCAATGTCATAACCTTCAGTGTCAAAACCTGCTTTGAGATTTATTCACATCTTTCATTGGTTAATTATTAATATTCTGCTATCTCCTTTTATTACCTTTAGAGAGCAGAATGTGGCCTGAAACCTGTCTAACCTGACCTTTAGACTCCAACTTCAGACTTTATTGTGGATATTAAAGTGATAATGTGACCAGAAACATGGAGTAAGACTTACTTTGCTACAGTGGAAACAGAAACTACTGGAGACACTGATGATGAACAAACTGCTTTTAAATGTTTTCATTCGACATTTCTTTACTGTTTGATGTTAAAGGACACTATATGTGTTGATATGATGGCTCTATGTTTGTTCTGCATTAATTTGTTCACTGAATTTTGCTTTTTTTTCAGCAAGTACTGCTTGGCTTATTTCTTATGTGAATTTTTACAGGAGCAGCCAGATGTAGTCAGTGTTAAACTGATCAAACATGTACTGATTAACTTGATGTGTGTCTTATAAATCTCTCTTCTGATTGTTGATTATATCTCTGTTATCTTTGAACTTTGCTTCACAGTTGTTATGAGCCTACACCTGATTTATAGATCCCAACGCTCACTACTGCATCGTAAAAAAAAACATTGTTCTCTTGTACTCGTCTATGGTTTGTGCTTTTAACATTTCCTAAATAAAAACGAACACATAAAACCATCAATTCCTAGAGCACAAAATTTTTTGTGCATTTCCTTCCTTCAATGATTTTTACAAGGCCTCTAAAAAAGGTTGCATGTGTTTTACTATACTACCATCTACCACGTGATCATAATCCAAAGTGAGAATCCTTTCACAGATTACCAGACATAAACTATCCTTGAAGACTCAACAACAGCATTAGTCATGTCAGTATCAATGTTCTTATTTACAGGTTAATTAAATGTAAATCCCAGATTTATTGAAATTTAATGTATAGTTATACAAAATCTAACAAAAGGAGCAAAAGGAACTAGAACATTTGTACCAATGCAGCTTTTGCTGGTTAACATGTCCTGCTATAATTATACATGGGGTATAATTTATATAAGTACATTTTACTTTGAAAAGCCACCATGTTTTACAAATCCTGATCAGTGCCCTTTACCATCTTTGAGCTTTTATTTTGAAAATGTAGTCCAGCATCAATCAGCCAATCAGCTGTGAGTCACTGGTTGGTTGCTGTGAGCAGAGCAGAGAGAGGAAAAACTACAAGTCATATTGAAACAATTCTTTCACTGTGTGAAGCACATTTTGTTTTGAACAGGCTGATGTGTTTTCATGTACGTTCTGTCTACTATACGGATTTGGTGGCAGGTTAGAGAAACCCTCCGTTTCTGATTTTCACCTGAAATTTAAATTTAAAAAATGCATAAAATGGGAGTCAGTGAGAGTTTTGGTCGGTGGAGTCTGTGCTCTGAGGTGATTAATGAAAAAACTGTAAGTCCTACAGCAATGAGACTCACACTGGGTGAAACAGGACACACATGCCTATATTTATATGTATAAATTGTCCATGTAGAGTAAAAAATGTGAAAAGGAGACAAGGTTAACTGCACTTTTTTCATAAAATTTGTTTGGCCAAAATTTAGAGTGGGTGACATCATGAGTCATGTCACCAAGTCTGGCTAGAAGAAAAGACTGGATTTTCAAAAACTTCATAAAACCTAAACTGCAACTGCAAAAAAAAACTTTCAGAGAAATCAAAGCATGGATTTAGAAAAATAACATTCAAAGCCTTGTTGCCTGTTTAAACTTTGAGTGAGGTTTCTATTGTAATATATTATAGAGCTACAGGGTTCCACAGATGGCTGGGTTTTGGTAGTTGTGTGGTAAATTTCCCATTTATTTCAATGGGGATTTTTAAGGCACTTTTTTTCCACCAATGTCATTAAAAAACGTACGACGAATCGCTACATAAAGTCATATCACAGCAGTCCTGATCGAGCCGCATGTTTTGATGTGTAATTTATATCGGTTTTCTAAAATCTATGGGATGAGTTAGGTGACAAAAATCATGTTAGAAGAATCTGTTAGGAATATCAGAGGAATAACAATAAGTGAGCTTCACTGCTTATGAAACAACACACTTAACAAAAGGAGCAACATAATGAGTTAATGTAGAAGGAAATGTTGGCAAAAATAAAGGGCCAAAATATGGAAGCCTGTTTCCGCCAGTGAAAAAAAAGAAGAAGAAAAGTCAGACATGTTGATGAAAAAACCCACTACGTCATAACTATGAGATAAAAAGTCATAATTATGAGAAAGAAATTGCGCGTGCACTTCAGTTGTACCAACAGACAAAAGGGTCCATGAACGTCTCGCTGGTCCAGCTATACAAATGATGCTGTCCCGTGTTTGAGAGGTTGCTATTACAAATGACTTAATGAGTGCCTTGAAATATGAAATTAGTTCATTGTTGCAGGGAGCAAAACAAATGGCGAGAACTTCTGTTAATGTGGCTTTAAAAGGATCTTCTAATGTCTACAAACTCTGTGGTCTTCCTAACAGTGTCAGCTCTGCTGCTGCTGCTGCAGGGACTTGCTTTATGTCGGTCTAACATCCACAAAACTATGAAATCAAGATCTGGCAAGTTTTATGACATCAAAAACACCTACAGTAGTTAAAACGTCACTGAGGAATTATGCATGATCGTTAGACGTTAGTCGCTTGTCTAACTGTTATTGTTTGGCACATGCTGATGGACGCAATGCTAACGTTAGATACCTGTAGCACCTGGAAGACGATGCCTAGTGGCACAGTTGAAGATGAGTGACTGGATCGGCTCCTTCCTGGCTCTCTTTAGTCTTCATCATTTGGGCAGGATGCACGCGAATTCATAGAAAGTGTATGAACGGTCTCAAGCATACCAGCAATGAGACGGTTCTTGTTGTGCGATAAAATGAGAATCTTGAAATGGTCATTAGTAACATGTTTGAATGTGACTGATTGTTGGCTGTAGAAACAAGTTAACATATAGTATGTACGGCAAGACCTTGAGTAATGGCTCACTTTAAATAATTAATACATGGTTTATTAAACATAAACCATTTTCATATTTACAAACAACATTTAAACAGGTGCTTGTAGTTTTACGTATTTGTATATTACTGATAATGTATTGAGCACCTGGGTTACAGAAATAGTTTGCAAAAAAGTAAATACAGACTTAATTGCTTCAAGATCATTTAAGCTTTGATTTTATTCAGCAGCGGTGCAGAGATTAGTGTTACACCATGGATGAGCTGAGCGACTACTTAAGATCTCAGCATGTGCCTGAAGAAAACATACAACAAATGGAACAGGAGAAGGTACTTAATATAGGAAATGTTAAACTCTGGCAATTCTAACATTTGTTGTAACTTGTTATATGTTATCTGGTGTTACAGGATCCAAAGCTGAAATAGTCAAATAAAACTGCCTCCAAAATACGTGTTGATTCAAAGACACAGTGAAAGCAGCAATAGAATCAGCATCTTCAGCTATGAAGAGAGTAACACAGCAGATGCTGACGGCCATGCCTCTGCCTGCCCCTCAAACCAACATGACAAAAGGCATCAGCTTAACTTGTTAAGGTTTGTTTTTAGAGTGATGTTATTTTCTGTTGTGCTTCTTCCTAATTTTCTTGTGTGTCTGTCACTGAGTGCCAGCAGCTGATTGGCTGGTGTCTGAGCCAGCAGCCGTCTGACCGGCCAGCATTGGAGCAGATCCTCCTGCATCCCTGGCTGATGGACAGCAGCGGTCAGCAAACTGAAGATGGCAGCATCACACTTCATACTATTACAGCTGACTCCTCCTCTTGAGTCAACAGAGCCTCTGATTGATCAAGGGAGCATGGCCTGGACTTAAATGACAGCTGTTCCCCCAGTTACTTTGTGTTGATCATGGAGTTGTGGTCAGAATTCAGGGATGAGGCTGGATCCTCCTGTTCACAGATAATGCAGCAGTTCTATGCTGCTCTCAGTGCTTTGTGTTTGTAAACTGCTGTTAGCAGTGTGTTGCCACATCAATCAGCATCTAGCAAAAAACAGACTGTAAAGGAAAAGTCAATCTGGAGGAGGACAAGTGTTTTTTCTTTTCAGTATATGTCATCATGATGGCCTGAATGAGCAGTTTTAATTCAGTCTGTTAAATATTTTTTCCAGTAACTTTAGTTGCTTTGGGTTTAAATAAAAAGTGTCACTTCATCTTGTAATTACTTTACTTATCTTGTAATTGCAGGACCCAGAAATTCAATTTTTTTTCACTCTGCAGTCAATAAGAAACAAAAAGGAAACTCCTTGAAACAAGAGTTAACACAAAAAGTTATGAAGCCAGAAAGTGGTGTGGACTGAAGAAGCAACTCATTGTCCCTACATAGTTTCTTTGACATCAAGATAAAGACAGTGTCCTATACCGTATCCTCACATCTGCAACACTTTTCTCATAGTTATCAGTGGACAGAATTATGACTCTGTTTCAGCACATGCCTTGTTTTACTTGACCATCAGGCCCTAACCCAAAGATATTCGGTTTACAGTAACGGGAAACTGAGAAAAGCAGCTGGAAAAGCTACTTAAACTATTTTTCTGTCCTCCAAGGAGCCGCCCTCCAAAACACACCCCACCCATAATGTCAGCCTTAAGCCAGTGAAAGGTCCTCCCCTGCTCAGAAACATGGCTTTTTCATACTTGACTCTGTTGAGTTTATTTGTTTACTTCATGTAACAAACATCTCATCCTTTAGTGTTTACTTCTGTGTCTACATTTGAGTTTCATCAACATATCTGGTTGATAGTTGACTGGTATCGTTTCTCAAGCGGAGCTGGTTTTTTTGTTTGAACTCATTGATTAGATACTGTTGATGCTACGTTACGATGCACACTTTCTGATTAAAGTTGGCTTCATTAGTTTTCAGTCGGTTCTCAAAAGGTTCTGAGGTTCTACAACCAGTCCTACCTTTGTCCTACTTCCCTTGTCTCCCACAGAAAATTCCTTCAGTCAGCTGTTTCCTCTTCGGTTTAAAACATTTGTCAGGGTGTAAAATGCACAGTCAGTTTTTATTTATGTAGTATTTGTTGTGTTTGTGTACACATGCATGTTGTACATTTATATTTATTTATTTAGTAATGAGGCATTCCTTATCCTTTGGTTATTTATTATCTCAACTTTTCTGAAAACATTTTTTGGAAATGACATTTTGGATAAATTTATTGTGGCTTTTTTACAACCATGAATTAATACTGTAAAAATATCGTCTATATTAGTAACATTTCTTTCATCAGATATGCCATTTTTAATGTCAGTCATGATATAATTATCCTCCTGATGGTTCTAAAGCTAACAAAATAAATAAAATGGGTATATATATATAACGTCCAATGAATGCAATATATATTGTATTCTTTTCAACACCAGATTTGAAATCTCTAAAGTCTTACCTTTCACCAGGTACCAGATTTATGGATGTAGCCCTTATATTTCTGGAGATATACTCATTTTTATATGTGTATGGTGTTTCAGGTGGAATGTCCATAAAACATGAAAAGGTTATTTATAACAAGATCCTGTCTGATGTCTGCGGTAATAATAACCGTATGATTCACCTGCAAGATAGATGTTTCTGAATTTAAGGAAAACGATAACATACTTATGAAACAAATCAAAACTTTTTACTTTTGAAGTGATTATTTGAACAAAGAACTAGAAAAAAGAAGATTATGATCCTTATGTCAAAGACATACGTACTTAATCACTGAAAAGATGCACTGAGACACTGAGACACTGAGATGCACTACGACATTTGCAATTTGATGAAATGAAGGAGAAGTGCCATTCTGTTGTGAACAATTGCCAAGTAGTTTGGAGGTCTGTCCATGTTACTTTGAGAATGTAATTTTGGTTTCAAGAAATGAGCCGAAACAATGGTGAAAACTGCAATACAATCACAGACTGAATGTAAACTGAACACTCAGCACAGTTGATGACTTCATGCACATGTGAGCATTTTGTCCACAACAAAAGTGAATTGTAGTTGGATATAAAATGAACATGACACTAGAACAGTTTTCATCTCTTTCTCCTTGTGGGTGTTTTTCCATTTCCACACCTTCATGCTCTGTGTTTGCATTATACAGTCCAGCTGTTGAGTTTAAAGAGACAGACATTGAAAAAAACACCTCTCTACAGCTCTGTGTGGACAAAGTCTCAGTACTCCAACTCTTCAATGAAAACCAGTTTGAGGGAAAATCATGACTACATTTCTGTTTGATGAATGCCAACCAGACTTGACCCATTTACTCATTAAACATCTGAATAAGCTACCAAAACATGTAGGGATGGATTGGTAGGGAGAGAGGTGTGTAAATCTAAAGAGGAGGTCTCATCTTTGCTGCCAGTTCATCTTTAATATTTTCAACTAGATCAAGGATAAACAGACCTCACTGTGAAAACTCGTCTGCTGTTGCTGGGTGTAAGAATGAGGACGCTGGTTGTATACTGAATAACAGAGGTGGAGCCTTTACAGACGGGTAGCAGTCATTTAACAGGCTCTTGACCCTGAACAGGGTGATAAAAACTCTAATAGAACTACAAGTAGATACAGCTACTGCCCTAGTGAAAGCTTTACCACTTAACAAAGTTCTGATGAAAGATATTTTAGTCTTATCAGTTCAGTGAAAAAGCAGAAAACTCTAGAAGAAGAACCTCAATGCTTGACTGAAGTCTGCTGCTGATCACATGGACAAACTCTCTGAAGGAAAAGCTCTGTGGTCAGATGAAACAAAAATTAAGCTATTTGGCCACATTGTCGAGAAATCTGCTTGGAAGAGAGAAAGTGAGGCCTTTAACCCCAAGAACACTAAACCTACTATCAAGCATGGTGGTGGCAGCATTATGCTCTGGGGCTGTTTTGCTGCTGGTGGAACTGGTGCTTTACACAAAGTAAGTTGAAGTGGTCCTGATCACAGTATCAAGATTTAAAGTTAATGTTTAACCAGGAGGACAACCTGAATGAGAGGAGCTGCCAAATATATTAAATAACATCAGCTTCCTGGAGGAGGAGCTTCATGACTTGTTCAACATGGAGAACTTACAGGAGCTTTCAGGCTGCACAGTGAGCAACACATCATTCATAGTAAATAATATGAGACAAGCCTCAAATCAGAGAGATAATTGAAAGTGAATATTACTTTTGAAATGACTGAACTGGTTTCTGATGAAGGGATCCATCAACAGCATCATGGTTAATGATGGATGAGGAAACAGACTGTTTTATTTTGAAGAACTACACATGATAAACTGTGAAGACTTGATGCTTCTCATCAACCTGTGCAGAAAACAACAACATATGAAAGAGTCAGAAAGAGGAATGGAAATATTCAGTGTTCCAAATGAGCAGACTGTGAATGAATCTCTGTCTTCATCTTGTGGTGACTCTCTGCACATGTATGATGTTGTTGGACTCAAATGAAGATGCTGATAATCAGGATCATGAACATGTTTGATTTGTAAGCTGATCTCCTGCTGATGTGACTCAGTTTCATGTGGATTGATCTTCTTGTAAGAAGTGACACAACTGACTGCACAGACTCAACACATCAGTTCAAATCCAATAAAGCAGCGTCGGTCAGATTAAATTACAATCAGAGTATTTATTGAACAACAGGAGAAACTATTGTGGAGAACTCCATCTAAAGTCAGATGATTATAAAAACAGGAGTTTACATGTAAAATAAATGGTCCCTGAAGAGAAGAAGTAAATCCTTGAAGGCTCCAGTCTTTACAAAAGGATTTCCAGGTGAAAACAACTGTTTGTGTTTTCATGTTATTACAGCCAGTTTCCATGAAAACAAGAAAAGAAGGCAACAAGACGTTACATCATTCATTTCAGACACAAGCACAGACAGTTGGATTAACAATTAGTGTGACTCAACAACTAATCAACTGTGCTGCAGAACTAAATACCAATAATAATCAATCAGAGACAGAAAGCTGTTTGATTCACTGTAACACTGACACTCTGTCAGGTGTAAAAAAATCACATGAGAACATGTTCAAGACTAAAATAACTCAACAATAAATGAAGAAATGTCTCAAACTAAAAACACGACTGATGACAAGGAAAGAAAAACCTCAAACAACCAGAATCAAAGTCTTTGATCAGCTGATGAGTCCAGATGCTGCTGACCAGGATGATCATGTACATTTGAAATAATCAGCCTCAGTTAGTTCCTGTTTAAACATTTGTCACCTTTAAACTGATGATGTGATCCAGTTTCAGTGTTCAGAGGATCTTCTACTTCTCTGGATTGTCTGTTGTTTAACCTGCTTCTTCTCATTTCATTTAAACAGACACTGAATTCAAAGTAGATCAAATGTAGTTTCAGCACTTTTTAACAAGTTTTAATAATTTAGTGGATGAAAATCATTTTGGATGTTTAACAGGTTTCAGAACTCAGAGATAAAAAACAATGAAGGGACATCAGATCTGTTTTAAAGGCAGAAAGAAAAATATGAAGATCAAGAATGAAGGTTTGACTGTAAAGTGTGATGATGAGTTTAGAGAGAAATAAACCTGGAATGATTTTTATGATTTTAAGATCAGAGTTTGGACAATTAACTAACTTTCCTGATCATCACAGGGAAATCTCAGAGAGACACATTTTGATATCAGTAGTTTTGGCATCACCAGACTGTCCAATATTAAAATATGGGAAGAGTTTCTCAGTGAAAGTGTCTCTGTGAGTGTAGATGTGAGTCATGTCTTCAGGGTCGTAGAAGGACACCTCCCCCCTGTCATAGTCCAGCTGGACTCTGATCCTCTGGAGACTCTTCTTCACTCTGACAGTCTGACCAACACCATTAGTGTATTTGTCTTTTCCATCACCATACAGTAAACACCAAACTCCATATTCTGGTGAAGCATATCTCTTTCCCTTCCTGTCAACTGACTCTTTGGCCAAACCCACATTCCAGCGAGGATGACCTCCCACCTCCACCTCCCAGCTGTGTTTCCCTGAACTGAAGCCCTCAGAGCCCAGAACATTATTATATTTCGTGAGTCTCTCTGGATTATCAGGAAGCTCCTGATTTGTGTCTCCACGTCTCACACTGGTCAGATCATCAGACAGATAGAGACTGGAGTTTGCAGTGTTTGGATCCAGAATGACAGGACTGAAGTGGACCTTGTCCTTCATCTTCTCCCAGACTCTGAAGGACAGGTTGCCCAGGTGTTTGGCCTCATCTATCAGTGCTCCTGAGAGCAGCTGTGGATCTGACAGTGAGCTCTGGGCTCTGGCTCTGGTCTGAGTGTCTTTATAAGTGCTGAGGAACGCCACCTTGTGTTTGTGCAGCTCTTCTTCAACAGCACAGATGCTGTCTGACAGAGAGGAGATGTGCTCCTCAATCCTCTTCATCTCTCTGCTGATGGTCTTCCCCTTGTGCTCCTCTTCCTCCCTCAGAGCTGCCAGTCTGGACTCCTCTTCCTCTTTCAGGAACTGGTGGAGCTTGTTGAACTCTGCTCTGATCTTCCTCTCTGTGGACAACAGCTGCTTCTTGGAGTGTTGAATCACATCCTTGTATGTTTCCTCCACTTGTTTGTATTTGTTCCTCTTGTCTTTCAGAGACTTCAAGTCAGATGTCAGCTGGTCCTTCAGGTCACTGACTGCTTGTTCTATAGGAACCACTTTGTGACTGTGGTGGAGAGAAAACTCACAGACAGTACAAACAGCTCTGTCTTCATCTTTACAGAACAGTTTAGGTTCTTCTGGATGTTTAGGACACACCACCTCTACTTTCTTCTCTACTTTTTCTGTCTCAGATGATCCAGTTTTCTGTCTCCCAGCAAAGGAATCAGCCAGTTCCTTCAGTCCAAAGTTTATTCCTAGATCTTTTTTAGAGGATTTTCTTTTACAAATTGGACAGTTTTTGTTTTTAGCTTGTTCCCAGAATTTCTGCAGGCAGCTTGAACAGAAGTTGTGGCTGCAGCTCAGAGACACAGGATCTCTGAAAGTCTCTGAACACACATGGCAACTCAGGTAACTTTGTAGAAGAGCTCTCTCAGCCATTTCTGATTGAAGATTCAAAAGCAGGACTCACCAGTTTACTTGTCTCTTCACTTTTCCACTTAAAATCCTCCAAATAAGTGTTTTTTCCTCAGAGCTCTCACACCCTGTAATGGCGTCTCAGCTCCGTTCAACAAACTTTGCTTTCACTTTCTTTAACTTCAATGTCAGTTGAATTATTTCAGCCATGTAGTTTTGACCCCAGCAGATGGTGCTATGAGCCTTCCAGATTTAAATATTGAACTTTCCATTTAATGAATCATAATCTCCTTGTCCAGTCATCTGCTGCATTTTACTCATTTTATTTATTTTATTCTCTTTAATGATCTCTTATGAAGTATGCACTTCATTCAGGTCAGTAATAAATATAATATAATATAATATAATATAATATAATATAATATAATATAATAATATAAAATTTCAATATAATGTCATATAATTACATTTAAAAAGGGGAGGTTTTGTGTTTTTGCCCTCCAGTTACAAGTGAATATTTGTGACTGTGTCAAAGCTCACAGTAAACCAGTTTTACAACATTCTTTTCTTCACCAACCTGAACATTAAACATGTTCTGCCAGCCTGTATCAGTGTGCTCCTTTACAGTCTCATTAAATGGTTTGATTCACTAAAAGGTTTCACTTCAACTCTCACTTCACTTCTCTAATCTTGTTCAACCTTTACATCTATTTTATTTGACCTCTTCTCGTGACCAAACCTCTGATTCATTCGTTTGTTCTTTCACTCACCAGTTCATACAAAACATTTAAACAGCACAAGACACTGACATGAACTGATACAAGTTTTTACAAAAACGTTGTTCAGCAGTTGTTTGATAGTTTGACTGGAAACATCCTCATATAGTGAATCATCTTCATAAATACTGAACCTGGATAAAGTTACTAAACTAAACTTGCTTTAATAAGTAATACATGCAAAAATATAAAGTCACAACACTGAAACGACCAAAACATACTGTAAAGTAAATACATGTTGATATATTGTCTGACTAAAAAACTAGATGTTGATAAGCAGAGTTCTTAACAGTCTTTGTAAAATTCGTTTCCGTGATACAGCTTCAGCATTTTGTAGCCAAATTCTTGATTGAACATTTAAACAAATAGTACAACTTATACACTTAAACTTCTGAAATATTTCAATAAAAGTAGCAGAGAAAGGACCATAAGTACACAAGTTACTGAACAACATACTTGACACATGAAGCATGTTAGTTCTCAACCAAGACATCAGCATTAGTATCAGTATTTTTCAATTTTGGACCTCATTTTGAAGGCTGAAGAAACAGAGTAAACTGTTATGTATTTTACCGATTGAACTCATACACTTACTTTCTTACTTAAATTCACGTGTCCCTGATAAATCAATCAAAAATCCAACAGCTGGCATTTTACATAACTATTAAAAAAAAGCAAGTTTTTCAAGGAAGTTCAGGAGAAGATCACTGATGACTTGAGATGGAATAATCCTAAAATACATTTTTAAGAGAGAAGATGCACAGATGTATCCTGGTAAGTCTTTTTGGCACCTGTGATGCATAAAAGAGACACACAGATGGAAAATAAACACTTCATCATAATATTAATATACACCGATCAGCCACAACATTCTGACCACTGACAGGTGAAGTGAATAACATGGATCATATTGGTACTATGTGGTGTTCTGATGGAAAACCTTGGATTTTAACATCCATGTTGATGAGACTTAGACACCCAAATAAACATTGTCCCACAACAAACACACTCCCTCATGCAAATGGAAATCCCAAATGTCACTGGTCTACCCCTGCAGGAAAAGGCACCCCACCACATGGAAACAACATCAAACAATCAGGAACATGTTGAGGAACATGACAATGGCCCAACATGTTGATTTGACCTCCAAACTTCCTACACCCCATTCTGATCAAACATCAACAGGATGCAGTGGAACAAGTTTGATTGACAGAGGCCCCACTGCACAAGCCAGAGTGCTCAAAGGATCCAGTGCCAACGTCCTGGTTCCAGACCCCATAGGACACCCAGAGAGGTCCTCTTGTCCATGTCCAATGGTTCAGAGCATTTTTGAGGACATAACGGGGACCAACACAATATTAGGCAGGTGGTCATAATGTTATGCCTGACCGATGTATATTGGTGTGTGTGTGTGTGTGTGTGTGTGTGTGTGTGTGTGTGTGTGTGTGTGTGTGTGTGTGTGTGTGTGTGTGTATTACCTAAAAAGGAAATAAACTGTATAACATCCATTAATTCTTGGCACATTATGCTACAATGTGTAAATTACAAGTGAACATATAGACACTGTTCTGCTCATCTGACAGATCATTAAACACAGCAGTAGGTTATAACAAAAGAGTGGACAAATGATGCTGCAGTCCTAGAGCCTAGTGGGTGTTGGACTCCACCAGGGTTTCCCTTGTCTCTGTCCCTGCTTGTGATATCCTGGTCTGGGAACATCTTTGCTTTTTGCAGACGATGTGATTTTGTGTGCTTCTTCAGGGTGCGACCTTCATCGCAAACTGAAGCAGTTTGTTGCCGAGTTTGAAGAAGCCACTATTAGAGTCAGCACCACCAAGGCTTTGTTTCTTGACAGATTGAGTTGCTGCCTCAAGCAAAGGAGTTTAAGTATCTTGGGATCTTTTTTCTACGAGTGATGGGAACATGAAGTGTGACATGGACAGGCGACTTGATACAGCATCAGCAGCAATGTACAGGACTGTTCTGATGAAGAAGGAACTGAGCAAGGTTCTCAATTTACCAGTAAGCCTGTGTTTCAACAATTACCTCTGGTCATGAGCTTTGGGTAGTGATCCAAAAATGAAAACAAATCTATTGGGTGGCTGGGCTCAGCCTTAGAGATAGGGTCACCTCGGACTTTCGAAGGGAGTTCAGAGTAGAGTTGGAGGTGGATCAGTCCTCTGATTAGGATGGGTCAAGGTTTTCCGAGCAACCCTGGACCCCTGGGTAGACCCACAACTCTCAGAGGGGATTACATATCTCATCTGGCCTGGGAACACCTTTGGATCCCCCATGAGGAACTGGAAAGTTAGGGAAAGGGATGTCTGTGATGCCCTGCTTAGCCTGCTGCCATCGTGATTGATAAAAGCGTAATAAAATGGATGGATACATAAACAGACAACCAGACCATCTTCTTACAGTGCCACAGGACCCTTGTTCTGCATTTGACATCAAACAGAGTTCTCACTCCATGTAACACTTAAAGCAAACTCTGCACCAGGAGCTCTCACTACACTAGCAGAGCTTCTAAACTCGTGCCTAAGGTGAACAGTGGAAGTGAACTGGGTGTGTTTTCAGCGTGTTACTGGCTTGCTGGTGGAAATCAGACAGAGATGTAGAGGAGGGCTGACAGATGAATATTTGATTGTCTCCTCCTCTTTATTATTGATATGGTTCAGAGACCTTGAGGCCGGTTCTTTCCGGGTGCATTAGTTCACCAGTAGCATACCTGAACTCTCCCTGATCTCCCAGTAGAGACAATCTGTGCAGCACCAGTATGATGATGAAGTGTTTCTGCCAAGTGCATGTTCATATATTTACTTAAATACCACTTGAGGTTTTCTTGCAGGATTTTTACCGTCTCACGGAATATAAGATTTTTTTTCCTGTGTTGTTACCTTGAGTGTGTTGTGCTGGCAGGTGTCTGTTAATAATGTATGTCCAGACTGGTCGTCAGTAAACAGCCTTAAATAAATGTCCAGGGTGCATTAAACAGCCATTGCGTTCAGTGCTACGTCTCACTGTGAGTTGTAATCTAATTATGGTCTCACAACCATCCAACATCCCCATCAAACCTTTGAGGAAGTAAAATATAAGAACATTTAGGGAACGTCATCCAGTAAAAGTAGCAGGAAAGATTTTATAAATCTTTGTGTAATCTTTGAACAAGTGGGGTAGAGACGGCCTCAGCTATAGTTTGGTTTGAATATTATTTAAATTGTTATTTTTGATGTACTTAGAATTAAAATGAGTCACACCAACGGTTGGGTCTCCAGATAATAAGAAAACGCTGAAACATTTCATATTTTGGTTATTTCAGAGATTTTCAAGAAAAAGTAATCACAATATTTTAAAGTTCTATAATCTGAATAAACTCAAGTAATGATTTAAAGTAGAATATAGGACAAGGGGTCTATGTGTTGCTATTTAAACGTGTCCTACGTCATGTTTGATGGAACAGTGATTTTGGGGTTGCAACTAAATTACTTCAAAAAAATATATTGCCTTTAGAAATCTTCATAAGATGTTGTTTCATGTATTTTTTGGTTTCACTGATTTTTTTTTTTTACTGTGTGCTTTTAAAGTGATGTTATCTGCACAAGGACTAAGCCCTATTCTTAGGCTACATTCAGACTGCAGGGCTTAATGTTCAATTTGGATTTTTTGGTGAAATCCGATTTGTCGCAAGTTCATTAACATTTCCAATTAAATGTGGCTTGTATGTGATTTCCTGTGTAAACTTCATACGACCCAAAAGTGTCCCGCATGCACAGAAGAGGACACAACAACGTCACACGGCAAAGCTACTATCTAATAGTTCTATCAGCTGAACGCTGGGCTTATCTCCCAAAATGCGTTCCAGCTCTTCGTAAAGTGGACAGGCGACATGTCCACAGCCGCTTCGTTCGTTTGAGTCTTTAGCCTCCTTATATTTGGCTTGGAGGCTCTTTACTTTTCTTTGGCATTTGAGTCAGGACCATTTATACCCACGCTCGGCCATTTCTTTGGAAATGTTTTCAAAAACTGCCCGGTTCCGATAAGACCCCTCGAGTTTGTCCTGAATAGAGCTGACCCCCTCAAATATTAATTAACTCAAAAACCTCCACTGACTGGACTCACATTATTGTCCGCCATGGTTATTGTTTTTGTTCCTGCTCCCGCCTACTTGAACACAGAATAGAGACGTTTGTCGTGTATCAGTGATGTGTAGGTTGGATAAATGCAACCTGTCCGTTCAGACAGCAGTTGCATGGCAGAAGATCAGATACCTATTGGATTTAGGACCACATATCCCAGTGTCCAGGGTTGCATTTGAAAAAATTGGATCTGTGTTGTTCAGACTGTCATGAAAAGATCAGATACAGGTCGCATAGGGGCAAAAAAATCGGTAACAGGTAACAATAACTTCCTTAATCAATAATCAGCAGCATAAGCATTTAGCATTGTTTAATGATAAGATATATCGTGTATAGTGGACACTTATCCAGAACTGTATTTGCCGTTTTAGTAAACAGGAATTCATTTGGGCCACATGTATGGCTCCATGCTCGTAAAACTGTCTTAGTCAACCTGTCTTAGTCTTAGTCAACCCCAGTTTGTTTTGCACACAGGCTCTGGCTGGAGGTCCTTAGACGTCACAGAAGTTTTTGTCATGGTGACCCATTGCTAATTAAACCCCCACAATGCTCTCTGCTTGCCAACACAGAATTGTCCTCAGTCATGGTGACCGCCTCTCTGGTTGATACAGTAAAAAACTGCAAAAGACCCCACCTGGTGGTGTAACCAGGTACTGCAGCCAATCTACAAACCCCTTTTTCTGACATTCTTGAAAAATATACAGGTTTCCACCATCTTTTGGAGCTTGTGATGCCAACGTACACTCAACCCTTTGGAGGCTACATTTCAGATAATGTTCAACCAAAACTTTTACAGCAACGTTTGACCACCTGTGGGACAGGAGAGAGCGGCTTGGATGCAAAGATGCATTTCTTTTCTTAATACATTGCAGAGTTATTCAGTTGTCAAGCATAGACATAAAAACTGTTTTAACTTTAACTTTATTTCAAATGTGTATTATCCAGGAAAATGGTATCAGATTGGGACTCAGCAGATCAAAAGAATACGTGACTGGGATTGGATTGGGGCCATTAAAATAAAAAATCTGTTCGGGTCAAGCTTTTCTGATTCTGAACAACAGTAGGCTAACATACATTTACAATGACACAAGCAGAGAAACACAATAAATTCACACTTTTTCAGTATATCAACATATACTCACAAATAATGGCTAATAAAATCCTAATCTTTACCTTCTGCTTCACTTTACCAGCACTAACAATGACCAGAACATGCTCTTGTATTACAGCAGTCTTGCTTCCATTGATTCAAATTCATTCGTCTATTTTGGTGATTGATTTCTGACCACTAAATAATTTTCAAACCTATATTTAAAATGTACAGTCTTCATACTGATAGTTATGATATCAGAGCCTCTGTGGAGAGGACCTTTGTAGATTTAATGAAATCGAACACACTTTCCCATGTCCGAGCTGCCTGTGACTGCACGTACAGCGGGATCGAAGGTGAAGGTGAGGCGAAGGCTTGTCATTCAAGTCCAGTGTTCATGATTTATCATTGCTGGGATCCCACAGGACCTCATCTCATCTTAAGTTAATGGAAAACCTTGAACACCGACTCCTCCATCCACCTCAGACAGTGTCTTCTCTTAATTCAGTGCATCTATCAGCTTTTTGTGAATAAAATTCCAAATCTGGATCTCAGCAGAAAACCATAAATCTATCTGTGGTTTTTACGGATGTTTCTGAACTAAAGAGAGCAGCCATAAAGAAAAAGCAACGCTGCCTTAGTCTTCCTCCTTTTGGTGCGATAAACAGTGTCTGGATTCAATATGCAAATTAGTATGTGCAGGGCTTCGTAACTTTCTTCTCTTTGAAATAAACTCAACTTCGCATCCATCTAGGTGTTGTTAAGTTACTTTCCATTTCGTCTTTAGCAAGCTGGGTTCTAATACTTCATCCAATTAATACACTCAGTGGTTTTGCCAATACAATCAGCCTTGATCTGATATGACCGGTCACTTTGTGGATAATATTAGTTATTCTGAATGCACTCACCACTCATGTGCTACTATTACAATATGTTTTAGCATTAAAGACCCTGTGTTTGTCATTTGTGCCCAAAACTACTGAGCAAATGTTTTCTAGCTTGATTTTGAATTTTGCATATTAATCATGAAAGTAGTACAAATAAGTTTTTCAGTTTTATTATTATTATATTTTTTCAATATTATTATTATTATTATTAATAATAATAATATTAATAATAATAACCATATATTACTTTATTTATTTTTATTATTATAGTAATTGTAATAATAATAATAATGATAATAATAATAATAACTTAATTTATATTGCAACTTTTAAAAACAGTGTTTACAAAGTGCTTTATAGACAGGGGATAAAGAAAAGAAGGATACTCAAGAAGAACATTGAACAACAGAAGACTGGTCAGTCCAAACATTGTAAAAGATATTAAAAAAAAATTAGACAACACCAGATAGAATATAATAAAAGAAAAATAGGGGCTAAAAACATAAACACAAGGCTCAATATGATAATAAATAAATATATGAATAAGTAAACAAAGGGTAAAAGAGAATAAAATGACCAATGAAATAAATAAAGTTCTTCAAAACAACAATTAGATGATAAAAACAGACGTTAGAACTATTAGTATAAAAAAATAAAAACAGAAATAGTCTACTTGTGATTAAAGTCTTCCATCTGTAGAGGGCACTGTTGCTGCTCTGCAATGTTCTTCATTGCCTTTCATTCCACTCCTTAATATCACATTATATCATCTTATCATCAGCACTGAAGTTTAAACTCCTCAGTACTTTCACAGAGCTCACCAGCAGAGGTCACGAGCTCAAACATGAGTTAATGCTCTTGGCTGCCGATGCACGAGAAAATGTTGATGAGCTAGTTGGCTGTTGGGGTCATGTTTCTGTACTAACCTGCAGGGGACATATAACATACCATAACAGTACAACAGTACAACGGTTTCTTTTTTCTGCTCTCCACATTCATTTACTTGTTTTTTTTCTTCCTTTCATTTGTTCATCTTAGATTTGTAGATGCTACAGAGCTCTGATTTTACCTGAATGATGACTAAAATATGTTTTTTTTAACTTTCAGACACAGAACATTGTCCCAGAACAAGCACACTCCCTCATGCAAATGGAAATCCAAATGTCAGCTGGCATTTAACATAACTATTGAAAAGAGCAATTTTTTCAAGGAAGTTCAGGAGAAGACCCCCGACGACTTGAGATGGAAGAATCCTAAAATACATTTTTAAGAGAGAGGATGCACAGGTGTATCCTGGTAAGTCTTTTTGGCACCTGTGATGCATAAGAGAGACACACAGATGGAAAATAAACACTTCATCATAATATTAATATACACCGATCAGCCACAACATTATGACCACTGACAGGTGAAGTGAATCGACTTCGTTCAAGAATTTGATTTCATGAGTTGTTATTCTGCGGTCTTGTTTTTTTTTTTTTTTATTTCTACTTATTTAACAAACTGATTCTAACAAGTTTTTATCCTTATTTTTGCTGTCGCCTGTTTTATAACATGTACAAAAGGTCAACCGAACAAATTGAAGACATGCAGGTTGTTATAATGGAGAGCTAAGAGAGTCTCTGGACTGTCCTGTGATGGTACCCGCTTGACACTTGTTGCACCCAGAGTCTTAATTATGCATAACTTCACATCTTAATGCAACTTAAATGGGAGTTATATAAAATCTCACCCGTGTATATTTAGTCATTAACGGGACCACAGCTGTTTCTTTTCTTTGCACTGGGCTGTGAACATGTTGGGGGGTATTGTTGGGGACTTTAATTTGAGGGTCTGTCAGGTGTGAAATAAACTAAGCATTTATCTATATATTTATTTTTGTTCATAGATTAACTATGTGATGTCAGTGGAGAGACTTGAACCACCTCAGCATTTGTGTGCAGAACTATTCGGAAAAAGCAAAAGGCGTTTTCACCTCTTGTGGACTTTGGAAAGCTGGACTCAGCTTGTCTTATATGAAAGTTTACAGATGTACAACCAGCTAATGGAAAGGCATCCCTGAGTTTTCTGTTTAATATAAAACTTGTTAACATTTGTGCGTCTCCTTTGAGATTCTAAATGAACTCCATATTGCAAAAGTGCTTTAGTGTTTTTCTTTTTTAAGTTTTAAGAGGAATTTCACATGAAACAGGTTTGACTTGCCTTTGGAAAAGAAATGCTTGACAACATCTGGAGCTGAAACGTACTGCTTTTAGGTCACGTACTGTGTCCTATCTGCACTCTTCTCTTTTACTTTATTCTAATTTTTTATTAATTAATGTTTTATTGATTATGTTTTAATTTCAACTGTTTTTTTTTAAAACTTTGCTCTTATCTGCACTGTAACTTTTATGTTTATATTTTATATTTTAACTTCTTTTTTAATAATGTTGTTTTAATGTTTTTGTGAAGCACTTTGAATCACCTTGTTGAAATGTGCTATATAAATAAGCTTGCTTTGATCATTTTTGTTTCCTTTTGTTCTGTAGAGCTTGTATGAAAAGTGCTACACAACTAAAGTCTGGTTGATCTGGAAGTTATGAAATCAATGTAAAAATAACTGTGAACTTCAGATTATGGTCAGAAATCATGTATAAAAAAAGAAAACCCTAAAATCTGCAAAATCCCAATCAAGTCTTGTTAAGGGAAAATAGTGGTTGTTAAGAAAATGAACCGAGAAAGTCGTTTACAGTGGAGTGGGCTGCAGCACAAAAACCAAAGAGGGAAACGAAGCTTTGAAAGAGAGAGGGAGTGTCTTGGGGGAGTACCAGGTCATGTTCATGGAGGATCATAGTTTATTCTTTTTAAATAAGACTGAATAATTCATCAGGTTTCGCTTGTGAAATGTTTCATTCTTTATTTTTTTCAGACGAGCGCTGGGACACGTAAACCAAGGCCACCAGCGATGCACTCTCTTAGGTTTAGTTTAGTAACTCTGAACAAAAATGCACACTCTCATGCAAACTGTGTCTTCACACACTCAGCATACAGCCACCTAGACTTCTTCAAATACAGACCACACACCCCGAGGAATATCTGAATATCTGAACAACAAAATACGTCTAAACAAATGAGCCAAGTTTGTTCTCCCAATTAAAGCTGATTTGTGTGTGTGTGTGGCAGATGTGTAAAAAAGCAAACAACTGTGTGTTTGAGACAGCAGGGACAAGACAGGCGGCGATACCTGACAACACTGTGATCTGCAGCAGACACCTGGAGCTGCCTGTCACACACTCACACACACACTTTCTTGGGCTCCTCTCAAGGAAGCAGCCTCATTTGTTTCACCATGGAGACAGGAGGTGAAGAAAGACACTCTTAGCCCCTTTGAGGACTCTTATGTGCACGCAACAACTGACCCGTCCACACGCCCACACATCCTCCCTGTTAATGTCGAGGTCTGTTTTCTGTTCAGACTTTCTGCCTCAAACTCTGTGTGCGTTGATATAAAAGGAGGCTTTTAACGCATCATGTGACTCTTCTTCTGCACAAAAAATGTTGTTTTAATGAAGAGCAATGAGAAAAATGAAAAATTATGATGGTGCAAAGTGCTGCTACTGCAAATGATGCAAGGCAGGAATGCACAGTTAATAATTTGTTAATATATTTATTTTAGCTGTAATAGTTTAAACTTCATATATTTAAACATGATTTTGTAGTGAAGTGTATTCAGATCTGACACTGTCCCATAATGCAGGATATCACTTTAATTTGCAGGAATCAAAGTGAGATCAATGTAACTGATTGAACATTCTCTGTAATAAATACCAACAGCATAATCGATTGTCTGATCTGTGTTCTATCAGCTGCAGTACTGCAATGTAAAAAAGTCTTAGCAGCAAATCAGGATGAAACATAAAAATATATTTATGCAATTTCTGCATCATACAGATAGAATACATGTTGGGTTCCCATGGCAACGGGACGCATGCAGTGTGTGATACTGCAACTGCGGGCTTCATTCAGGGGTTTTAGTAACGTGCAGCTCAACATGTCTGCAGATGTAACAGATTCCTGTAGCTGAGAATCCTTCTTCCAGTCGATTTAAATCTGAAACACTGAACATAGCCTGATCCGGACCAGGCCAGCTCCAGGCATAAGTTAACACAGAGTCACCTTCATGACTGAAAACTGAAAACTCTGACTTTAGGCTCAACACACCATGCTAACTAATCTCGCTTTGTGTTAGCTGTATGCAATAGTTGAATTTATTTGTGTAAGAAATATTACTCTCCTTGAAATATCCTTCATATTTTTTATTTGTTTGCAGTGATTACCAGTTGGGGGGTCTGTGAGAATTTTTAAGTTTCATTAATTTAAATTAGCTTAAAAATATGTACTTTTTTGTTATTTATCACGACTCCAGACCGCATGTGCAACCTTTTTTTGACAGTGTGCTATAGTTAAAAATTCTTGCGGTCGCATTCGTGTGAGTGCATCATGATTATTATGATTTTGTTTGCCCTCTGACAGAGATGGAAAGTCGTACTTCATCAGTCTGTCGCTGCCTGATGCATGAAACAAGCTTCCCAGCTGTTGCATGTAATAAAGATGAAATGATTAGGAGGAGGAGGAGGAGGAGGCTGGTGAGGAAGGACAGGTCAGATTCAGATACACCTGGTGAAAATAAATGAAAATGAGTCAAACAGTCCATGTAGATAAAAATCAATGGGTTTCACCTTGAGTAAATCAAACATTAGAATACCTGATGTCCCTATTTTGAAGATTTTTTTTTTACGCACTTGTCTGAGTGAACTGCAGGTGTCCACTGCAGCCTGAATTGTGAGGCGTTTAGGGAAGGACTGTAAATTACAGTTGTCCATCGATGGGCAGATGTTTGGAAAGTGTGGTTTAAAGGAGCAATATCAGAAAACCTCAGGGAAAGGACTGGTGACTAAATTCACACATTTTGTGATTAAAATATTTCGTATATATCAAGTCACTGTCAACCTTTGCATCAATGCAAAATGGTGGTATTTAAATTAAGACGATTAGTCAGCATGTAATGGCAATTTTTTACCATACTGTACCAAAAAAATGTGGCTATATCACGCCTACATGGTTCTGTGTGCAGCTAATTAAAAAAGTACAGCTTAATTCTAAGTTGAGATGATGCAAATATTTTTAAATTAATTTTAAATGTCTCTCACATACACTTATCCTGTGTTGTTCTTTTACAATAATTGAGATTATAGTGCAAAAGTATAACAATTTTAAATGATATACATGAGGGGGTCTTGTAAGGGATCCTTGGTAGAAAGAACATTGAGACCCAAACATGCAGTCGTAGCTGTTTGATGCTGTCCAGGCACCATAAATAAGGGGAATCATGAAGCCAGTTTCATTAGTTTGCAACAACTTCATTTAGTTTAAACTCAATAAATTGATAAATTTGAGTTGAAATGACGCACAATATTAAGCTGATGCAGTTACCAACATTATTATGTCAACACAATGCATCTAAATGACATTTGCAACTTTAAAGGTTTATCTAAATACATAAAATTGATGTTTTTCTGGCAACTGTGCAAGCAAGTCCAAACGCTACCTCCTCTGGCCTTGCTATAAATCTTTGTATCATCACTGAGCCCACCGGAGACCACAGAGATCTGCTGTTCCTGCTGATGTCGGATCATTACAGACACATTCGCACATAAACACACACAGCGTCTCTCTGATCACGGCCTGGCTGACAGACACACTGGACGTCTGCGTTTGTGTCACCAGCTGTCTTGGATGCATTACCCGCTCGGAACTGGACTGTCCCCCCTGGCTGAAATGGCAGCCTCGCCCGAGTCCCCTGGCGAGCTACGCATCATTAGCCGCCATCTTGGCCTCGACGCTTGCTCCCGTACAAGCAGACGGAGGCCGATTAATGTTGACACGAGGGGACGAAGTTTCATTGGGGAGGCGAAGCTGCTTGTCATTAGTTTTGTTCCAGCTGTGAAGCTCAGGACTGAATTATATAAGCTGACACGGTTAGTGGACGTTTGCAAATAAACATCTGACAATTACACACAGCGATCCCCTGTGCATTCAGCTCATGGAGACCTTCTTTTGTCCATTTGTTAAACCAATATTGTTTGATTGGAATGAACAGCAGACGAACTGGATAATAAACAGCCACTACTTTGGTGCAGACTGATTTATCTCAACAAATATTGGAAGCATTGCCTTGACATATCGTGCAGACATTAATCTTCCCCAGAGGATGAACTGTAATCACATTTGCAACCCCTTAACCTCCCATATGACATGATCATCTGGCCAACATTTTTAATTTATTTTACTTGCAAGCCTCAGCCTCAGCCTAAGTGCTTAGTAGTAGTAAATTTTCAGAATGATAATGTGTTTCACCATCGAGCTCTGCACCCCCCAAAAAAACACAGAATAAAGGAAGAAAACAAAAGAAATTCAACTTTTGTCCTTACTTTTTAATGTTCTGTGCCAGCATATCTTTATTATACTGTACAGAAGATATTTTTGAGTTCTCTCTTCTAACCATGGTTGTGCCGTTTCCATAGAGGTGCAGGACTTTACACTGCAGTGAAAATGAGCCCAAAACTGAGTAAAAGTGTGACCAGAGCAAATGCAAATGCCCAGAAACTGCTTGGGCTTCAGAGTTAATATTACCATGCTAAATCCCAGCATGTTAGCATTTACCAGCTATGTGCAATCTGAGCTGCGATCCCAGTTCTTATTTCATTCAATTAGCATCCTGCATTGCTTCGTTATGCAAACTCAGCACCCGATTCAACAGGTAAAATGCAGCAGTTTTTCATACATAGAGTTTTGTATGAATTTGAGAGGTACCTAGATGAACTCTAAAATCATTGCTTGCATATCAGAGGTGTTCGCTGGGTCAGAGGGTTGTCTCTCTCAAATCCTTGGAGAGTTTCACTGTGAGCCCCTGGTAATGTTGTTATGACGGCTGAGCTAATGCAGCATCCTGTCATGTTGCTGTGTGGCGTTTTCCCTTTGGAGCTTTTGTGAGTGTGTGCTATGAGTGTCACACTGAGGGAGGAAGAGGGGTTATTACAGTGCATTAGGAGGGGGATTAGACTGACCACGCTGACATCAACATGTTAGCTAATTGACAACAGGGATGCACATGCTGGATACCAAATCCTCTTTGGGCTCAGACTGAATTAAAACACTTACGGGGCGAATGAACATCCGCAAGCACATTCTCATATACACAAGTAGAATCAGAGGACTCCATTCATACTTTTTCTTAACCAAAGTCAATCACAGAGGCAGGAATGAGGCACGTTCTGGATGTCACTCTTTCTAGCATCGTTTTCCAGCTCCTCCGAGCAGATCCCAGGCCAGATGAGATATGTAATCCCTCCAGCAAGTTCTGGGTCTACCCCAGGGTTCTCCTAGAACAGTGCTTCTCAATTATTTTCTGTTACACCCCCCCAGGAAGAAGAAAATATTTTGCCCCCCCCCCCCTCCGCCACAACTATAAATAGTATCATTTGTCGATAAAATTGACATAAGTAAACCTCTGCATAACATGGTGTCCTTATTAACATTAAAGAATACAAAAACTAAAGAAATATAGATCAATTTACAACAAAGAATAACTTCATTAACATTGTTTTGTCCGCTGCCAACATTTTTAGACATGGTAAACACTAGGACTGGTCCCGAATATTTGAATATCAGAATATTAATTCGTTGTGGTGATATTGGGATAATAATTTTGATATCTGAATAGTCCTGCACCTGCCGGGGGCTGCCGAGCGTTGCTGAGGCTGTAGTATGCTGCGGGACGTTGGCGAACGCTGCCGAGCATGGCTGAGGCTCAAGCACGCCGCTGAGGCTCCAGAACGCTGCTGAGGCTCTAGTACCTGCCAACTTTGGTGTCACGCTCTGGTGTCACCCCCGGGCACCTACTGTAGTGGATGTGCAATTATACTTTATTCTTGTATGGCAAAAAAAGCACATGCCCCCTCCCCGGCATCGCTCCGTGCCCCCCCCAGGGGGGCGCGCCCCACTATTTGAAAAACACTGTCCTAGAAGAGGTATCAACTCTACACCAAATTTCTTATCCGATGTCTAAGGTTGAGTCCTGAGGAATCCCACTTCAGCAGCTCCTTCTTTTTTCCTCTACCCAGAGCTCAAGACCATAAGTTATGGTTGGAAGGTAGACTAACTGGTAAATCAAAAGCTTACAGCTCTTCAAGCCTCTGAAAAGAGTCAGCCAATTGTTCCCAAACTTTTCAGCCACTGATTCCTAAAATAAGGATAAATGGCAGATGGTCTGCACTTATAGAGCTCCTTTTCAACCTGAGCTTAATTCTACGTTCCAAGCGCTCAAAGCTGCCACTGGGAACCACTTGGGGTTCGGTTTCTTGCCCAAGGACACTTTGGCATCGCTATAACTCCAGGTCGCTGCACTGCTTCTCCCCTTATGCGTCATTAACTATTGTACACAGCCTCACAATCCAGTCCCTGCACCCCTTCGTTGTCCCGCTTTCTTTGTCCCGCCTGCCTCTCCGGAGCTGATGGGACCAGACCCAACTCCAGACCAACTCCAGGGACTCTGAGATTGTTGAAATCTAGTTAGTTCTTATTGTGTATTTCTGTTTGGTTGGACTAGCTCAATTAGGTTTTGGTTTTTGCAAATTTTTTTGTTGTTAGTTTAGGGTTAGATGTACGCCAGTGTTTGGTTATATTTATATATGTTATGTAAGTAGCATCCTCCGTCCTCAGTTCCTGCTTTTGTCCGGTTAAACATCTGCTCTTTAATAAATCGACTTTGGGCACTTCAGCAATTATGCACAAATATGACACAAATAAAAGTTAAAAGTCACAAATGACCACGTGCGCCTCAGTGCACAATGGTCATTTTGGGGTCGTGTGGTTTCCCTCTGCAGCAATGTGGCAACAAGAGCAAGTTCATCTCAATAACTGGGTCCAAACGGCTGTAACTGGTCTCCTAATAAAGACTAAAGCAATATTTAAAAGGAAACAAAAATACAACCCAAACCCAGTGTGTGATATCAATGTGGTTTCTCCCCGCCATCGTCTTTGTGCCACATTTCATAACAAAACTACTTCCTGTCATTAATTCACGCAACTAACTGGACGATTAAATCTCTCATGTGTTGTAAAACACTTCAAAGTTCAGCCTGAGATGAGGGTTCAGCACAAAAGAAGCTCAGGGCGACACAGAGCTGCCTTGAGCGGAGTCTCACCAGCAGCAGCAGCCTTCACCTGGATGCAGCCCAATAAATATCTGTGATGGGTAATTTGTGCTGCGCAGAGCAACAAGTTGTCGGTCCATTTGCGGGTCGCGCACTCAAGGCCAAGCAGCTCAGAGCACAACTGGTACAATAGGACATGTAAAATTCATAGATGATGTCAAGACAAAGTAACAACCTCATCTCGTTCGTGGCCTTCATTTTCACCTCTCGCCTCCTTTTTGCATTTCCTCTGGCCTCCTTTCATATCTCATCTTCTTGCTTTCTCTTGTGTTGTCTCGTGTTGTTTCCTTGTTTCCTCTTCTCTGCTCAACCATGTTTCTTGTTCGTCTCCCCTCCTTGTTTCCTCCCCTCATGCAACATTAAGCTTCCTGGGCTTCTTCCCGTCTTCTTCCCTCCTTTCTCCTCTCAGCAACTTGTCTTTTGCATCTTCTCCTCTCTCCACTATTTTTCTTCCCTCTCGCTGCCTTGTTTTCTTATCTCTCCACTTTCTGTCCTTACCTTGTTTCTCCTCTCTTGTATCACACCCACCTCTCCTTTTTTACTTTATTTCTCTCCTCTTGAATTTCTTTACTCTTCATTTTTTTTCATCTTTTCTTTCTCTTTCCTTCGATGCCTTGTCTCGTTTCCATCTCTCACGTTTTCTTTCCTTGTTTCCTCTTTTGTTTTTCTCCTTTGTTCCTCATCTCTTCTCTTCTTCGCCCTCCTTAACTTGTTTCCTATTTACTCTCTTCTCCTTGTTTCTCATATTCTTACTCATTTACTTTCTTCCCTCCCTCCTCTTCTATTTTTGACTTTATTTCCTACTTCTTCTACTTCCTTCTCTTGAATTCTTTTCCCCTCTTCATTTCTCCTCTCATCTGACTTCACTTCCTTCTTTCCATTCTTTGCTTTTGTTTCCTTCCTTCCTTTCTGCTCTCCTCCCTATTTCATTCCCTTGTTTCCTCTCCACTAACCATTTTTTCTCCCCCTTCTTTGTTTCATCTCTTATCTCTTCTTGTTTTTCATCTCTTGCATCACATTCTTCCCCGTTTAATTTCTCCCCTCGCACATCTCCTCTCCTGTTTAATTCCTTTCCTCTCTTCTGTCTCAATGTCCTTCATTTCCTTCTTTCCTTTCTTGTTTTTACTTTTTCTTTCTTCTCTTTTCTCTCCTTGTTTCTTCTCTCTCATCTCGTATTCGTCCCTCCCGCCTTGTTTTTCTCTGCTGTTTCTCCCTTGTCTCATTTCTCATCTCCTAAATTCCTTTCCTCTCTTCACTTTTCCTCTCTTCTATCTTCATTTCCTCTCTACCCTCCTTGTTTCCTCTTCTCACCACTCTTTGTCTCACTTGATTTTTAGTTTCCTCTGCTCTCATCTTAATTTCCTGCTTTTGTTTCTGTCTCCTTCTTTTACCTTTTCTTTCCTTGCTTCCTCTTTTGCATCATATTCGGCCCTGTTTAATTTCTACATATTTTTTACTTAATTGATTTCCTCTTGAATTTCTTTACTCTCTTCATGTTTTCATCTTTTTCCCATCTTTCCTTTCTTGCTTTGTCTTGTTTCTCACTTTTTCTTTGCTTGATTCCACTTTTGTTTTCCCCCCTTTCTCCTTTTTTTTCTTGTCTCTCATCATTTTTATCTTCTTTTTCTTCTTTCCTTTCTTGTTTTGTCCTTTGTTTCCTTCCCTCACTCTTTCTCTCCTTGTTTTCTCCTTTGCATCGTCTCCTCTCCCCACTAACCGTTTTTTTCTTTCCTCTTTCCTCCTTGAGTCATCTCTCATCTCCTTTGCTCTAATTTGATTGTTTTTCTCTCTTCTCCTTGTTTCTCCTCTCTTTGCATCACATTCTTGCATTAGATTTCTTCCAGCCTTCCTCTCCTAGTTTTACTTCATTTCTCTTCTATTGAATTCTTTACCTCCTCTCTTCTGACTTCATTTCCTTTTTTTCTGTCCTTGCTCTCCTTTCTCTTCCCTCAATGTTCTCATCTCTCCACGAACCATTTTTCTTCCCCTTCTTTACTTGTTTTCTCCTCTCTTGTTTCATTTTCTTCCCTCCTCTCCTCTCCTCTCCTCTCCTCTCCTCTCCTCTCCTCTCCTCTCCTCTCCTCTCCTCTCCTCTCCTCTCCTCCTCTATTTCTAATTCATCTCATTTCTCTTCCCCTGCATTCCTTCCCTCTCCTCACCTTTCCTCTCCTCTTTCCTCCCCCCTCTATCCCAGCACTAAGGCTCAGAGGAGCGTCATTGTGGAGCATCTCCATGCTCAGGGCTCCAGACACAACACGCCCAAAGCCCTCTGCAGGGACGGAGGGAGCGAGTGAGACACGGAGAATTAACAATGAACAACATTAGCAACAACAATAAGAGCAGAACTCATTAAAAACTCTCTTTATGCTCCTTGAGTTTTTGTTTTATCAGTACACTAGTTGAATAAAAGTCAACCAAAGCAGCATTTTTTCTTCAAGACACTGCCTGTGGAATTTATAAATTATCGCAATTACATCAAAATATTCTGAAGGTATCACTGGAGGGCACAAAAGCCAGAAAGCATTGTTTGTTTGTTTGTTTGGACATCGTGGTTTTAATGCCTCATTTTCACATAGTGTGGCTTCATGTTCATAAATCCGTATAATAACCAAACTGTGTAAGGAAATGCATTTCATTCCAGACGGATGCAAATTTGCCACAGCCGCACAAGAGAAGCTAATAAGCTGTCCAGTTTTAACGAATATGTGCAAGATGCATTAACACCACTAAAACAGGACCAATAAGTGAAAAATAAGTAAGGAGGTGATGCTGCCACAAGTGGAGCCAATTTGATAAAATATTTAGTTACTGGACGTATGAACCACTACAATATGTGTGTTCTCTGTATGTTTGCACAGTTTGCATGTGTTAAACTAGCTAATTAAGTTTGTTTTGTTATTACACATTTTCATATTTTGACTGTCAGCATACTGAAATAGCTGAACAGCCGGTTCGCTAATTCATTTCCTGGCACACACAAACAAGTCTCTTTGTAATTCACTGCAAAAGTTCAAATTTTTTTTTAACATACTTGAGGCAACTTTTGGACCGGAATTGCACAAGCACACAAATGAATGAACCGCTGATTAAACTGTATACTTGCGCAGACATATGTGAAAACGAGGCGTATAACCATCCAGTGGAGTTTCTGACAAGCAGAAACACTTACAGCAATTTTAAGAGTCGATTCCTGTTTTGTTTTGAGGATGCACACATATTACTGCCGCCGGTGCAGTTCCACTGACCTACAGCTGGAGGCAGTAAAGTGCAAAGACAATCATTAAGAAGACTCTAGTCTGACTCACCAGATGTAGACTGCGGGGATAAGTCTGCCATTGGTTGTATATTTCATGCATCTTTCTCCTCTCCCTTCTGCTACCTACATGCTACCACTACTTCACAACGAGAGAAAACAACAAACTCAAAGTAGTAATATACCAGCAATTTAGATTGAGCAGTCAGGCAGCCATGCTAGCTTTTTTGTGGTGTTATTCATTTTAATGACAGTCCTCGCCTCCTTGCATGCAAATGTTCCACCAATACAATTCTACCCATCAGTATTATGAGGGAAAATGTTGATGCACCTTTCACTTAGCTCTTCCCAATATGACTGCGATTGGTTTACAGAAAATGCAAACAAGCTAGAGCATTTTATTATCCTACAGCAGAAAGACAGTGAGGTTCAGTCAGACCATTCTGTGCTGCAAAATGAACTTGCTGTGCAATTCTAAGAAGACCCCAACCAACAAATACTGTATGCCCTGCTTTTCAAATTGCATATTGCAGCTGCTCTTACAAGGTACATACTTTTTGATGCTGTATGCATATAGTTGGGAAATACTGCTCCATCATAATATTGTGCCTTAAGCTCTGACTATTTTGCTCATATATGTCACAGTTTGTAGTGCGAAATGAGCAGTTATCTGTCAGTGCAGTTTGATCTTGAGACACAGTGATGTGTGATCTTCCCAAAGGATTGTGGGTCAGAATTGCCTAAAAACAACCCTACTGGCTTGCATACTACAAAAATAGACCAGACCTTGTATTTTTTGCGTACTGCAGATGTACTGGGACATACTTAATGCTTTTCTGGCATTTTATATAGTAGGATAGTATGTGTACTGGAATGTTCTGATGGATGTAATCATTGCACAGTTCAGCAAAAATTTGACTTTGAGCAGAGGTCAGCCATTCACCATTTATACTTACACCGATCAGGCATAACATTATGACCACCTGCCTAATATTGTATTGGTCCCCCTTATGTGCTCTGAACCATTGGGCATGGACAAGAGGACCTCTCAGGGTGTCCTATGGGGTCTGGAACCAGGACGTTGGCACTGGATCCTTTGGGTACTCTGGCTTGTGCAGTGGGGCCTCTGTCAATCAAACTTGTTCCACTGCATCCTGTTGATGCTTGATCACAATGGGGTGTAGGAAGTTTAGAGGTCAAATCAACATGTTGGTCCATTGTCATGTTCTTCAACATGTTCCTGATTGGTTGATGTTGTTTCCATGTGGTGGGGTGCATTTTCCTGCAAGGGTAGGCCAGTGACATTTGGGAGTTCCATTTGCATGAGGGAGTGTGTTTGTTCTGGGACAATGTTTATTTGGGTGTCTAAGTCTCATCAACATGGATGTCAAAATCCAAGGTTTTCCATCAGAACAGCACATAGTACCAATATGATCAATGTTATTCTCATACTCTCCACTCCCGTCTTCTGGCTCACTGCAGCTCAGCACACCAGCTCACCTACAACCCTGCTCAAACACTGTAAAAAATACTCTACAATGTCAAGTTGCAATATTGGAATAATTCAGGCGTACACGTCTGAACCAGATACCGATTCTGAAGAAGACTAGTGATACATAAAGTATCACCCTGCAGCTTAACAGGACTGGTACCTTCAGTTTGTTACGTATGAAACCCCAGAACTGGAATGTGTGTCTCTGATACAGTCATTAGTTCGCTGCAAAGTGGAAATATGCAGCCATGGAGTCGACTGCTTATTTTGCTCATGATTTGTCTTCTAGCATATAAGAAGCACCATATGCACGCATTAACAAGGTACAAACTTGATTTCACCAGAGGGGGACTTCAAAAGTAAAATCATGATTTGAGTTTTGCTTATTGCATCTCTCATCCTGCTTCATTAAAAATTATGTGATAAAATAAAAAGTAATTTCCAGACGAATGCAGTGGAGGAAAAATCCAGAAATAGGGCTGTACAAAGAGGAAATCATCTGAAGGTCATTAGCCTCAGCAGCACAGTGACGCAGGCCTACAGGGTTTGATTAAATGCAGGATAAAGACGAGTCCCTCTGTGAAAAAGAAGCTGCTCAGCCTTTAAACCCGGTCGGTCTGGTCGGCTGCCGGTGGATCAGCTCCAGGTTTCGTCCCTTAAGGATGTCACAGAGCGTCCTCTCGTCTGTCTCGTTTCCAGCGTCGGGACCAAGTGATCCTTGTCCACGAGTATTGATTAAACCCAACTGTTTCGGTCCAAAGATACTGAACATCAACTAATCTGTGGCTCAGTGAAGCGAATGAAGAGGCTCCCCATCAGAGACGCAGCTACAGAAAAGACGATCAGGCTTTAGGAGTCGATGTGGGAAGAGCTTGGAGGGTCTTTGTTCATGAAAAAAGTCCTTGATTCCTCTGTGAGCTTGGTTCAAGAAAAAAAACTGCAAGTGGGAAACTGATGGTGCACATGGCAACAAAACTTTGGCTTCGATATCGCATGGAAAATAACATTGGCTAATTATTTTATCAGATATCTTTGCACCAACGATAATTGCATTTTGCTGAAAGGGTTTCAGATCTGAACATCTTTCTTGTACAAACTCAGAACTGTTCATGGGGGCATCTTAAACGATCGTTTTCACGCTGTGACATGTTGTACTCTTTTGTTTGTGGTCAGAAATGAACCTGAGAGAGGCTTTTGCATGTTGCAGAAGACTGATTTTAACCACATCTCAGTCGTCACCAGCGTGTTACATGTTCCCTGGTAACAATGCTGTAATATTCAGCCTGTATTGTGCCCAGATTTGCAATGCAAACACTAATCTGTACTGAGTCACATCCTGAGTCTTCACATGGCAGATGAAGCAGCTCACACTTACTGGAGAAGCTGCTGAAATGTTAATGTTAGTTTTGGACAACAAACAACCATTGTTGGCTTTGCTCTTTGCTGACAACCACAGACGTACAGGAAATAAAATGTCAGACTGTCAGAAAGTCAAGCAGACCACAAACAACTCATACAACCACCTTTCAACTATTTTTTTCTGGTGAGCCTACAAGCAGTTTGAAAGGTCTCAGGCTGGATTTATAAACACTTTAAATTACTAAGTAATCTGAGATGAATATCAGGTTGGACCAAGATTCAAAAGCAGATTTTACCTGCAGATAGTACCTGCAGGGTACTGGTACACTCCTCCATGTGTTGTGGTCCTGTCTGCTTGGAAGAACATTTTGGTCAACCATTCATGAAAACATTAAACTGATCCTCAAGTTGAATATCCCATTCTGCCCAAGCCTGGTTGTCCTTAACCCTAACCCTTCAGTGCAGGCTGAGTGGGTTCAGACATTCCTCACGCTGGGAAGGAAACTTATAGTCTCAGATTAGAAGGCGACCACTTTACCACCAGTCAGGGTGTGGTTCTCACAGCTGGGAATTGTGGCTGCTCATGAGGGTCTCTCTTTTAGACTAACAAACCAGGTTGAGAGATAACAAGCAAAGTAGGGGGAACTGTATCTCATTCATTAAGAGACTCCGAGATTTTTTTAGGCCTGATAATAGACTGTACCCATCTACTGGAATTTTAGGATTTTATTTTCCAATGCCAATCTTGTTACATCGTATATTCATTTTCTCATATATTTTCTTTACAGTGCATCTATATGTGCATGTACAACTGTATTCATGTACACCGATCAGGCATAACATTACAACCACCTACCTATTATTGTATTGGTCCCCCTGATATGCTCAAAAACGCTCTGAACCACTGGACAAGAGGACCTCTCAGGGTGTCCTATGGGGTCTGGAACCAGGACGTTGGCACTGGATCCTTTTGGTACTCTGGCTTGTGCAGTGGGGCCTCTGTCAATCAAACTTGTTCCACTGCATCCTGTTGATGCTTGATCACAATGGGGTGTAGGAAGTTTAGAGGTCAAATCAACATGTTGGTCCATTGTCATGTTCTTCAACATGTTCCTGATTGGTTGATGTTGTTTCCATGTGGTGGGGTGCATTTTCCTGCAAGGGTAGGCCAGTGACATTTGGGAGTTCCATTTGCATGAGGGAGTGTGCTTGTTCTGGGACAATATTTATTTGGGTGTCTAAGTCTCATCAACATGGATGTTAAAATCCAAGGTTTTCCATCAGAACACCACATATATGATCAATGTTATTCACTTCACCTGTCAGTGGTCATAATGTTGTGGCTGATCAGTGTGTGTGTAAGTGCATGTATGTATTGTATGCGCGCAGGTGTTTATCTATGTATGCACAAATCTCTTCTGTCATTTTATTTTCAGTGTTAATTGTCTTGATGTGCTGCTCGTTTTTGTTGGGAAAAGTGGAAAATAAAAACTTCTAATCGCAAACAAAGGGTGAAACAGGAGTAAATCAGCCTGTAGTGCGAGTCTGCCCAAACACCAGGAAACAAATACCACAAATGTAGTTTTGGTTGGCGACAAAACCACAGGAGCAGGTGATTGGTGGATGACTGTCAGGTGTGTCAGGTGATTTTTAAAGGAGAGGAACAGGTTCAGATGCAAAGATGGCAAACTGGAGACAAAAGGGAGAAACATGAAGAAACACAAGGAACAGGGAGAAAGTAATGACAGTTTGTGGATATTCTTGGATAAAGTGGACACATTGTGCTGCTTAAAGTTTTAAAGAAGATACATTCCTGCCATCTGTGTACAGTTTATGATGTAGAAAGCAGACAACTCAATTCATTAGCTTATAAAAAAAAACTCACTAAAACTATCTTCGTGGCCACAGAGAGGGAAATATGCTGCTCTTAAAAATCTAAAATGCCAAATAAAAAACATACAAACTTTGGAGCAACATCAACCTTAAAATTAACAAAGATACTCAATACAACAATAAAGTGTAGACGGCAGCACATTTAAGGGATTATGTTTAGGATCTTTTGTATGTCAGTCTTATATGAAAAAATCCAAAATATGAACCTCAGTAATTAAAAGAAAGCAAAGGCACTGCATGTGCAGCCGTGGCTTTTTAATATTCATGCAATTTCCATTTTGCATCATGCGTGTGAGGTCAAACCCACATGTTTGCCAATAACCAAGCAGTTGTAGTTTAATTTAAATGCACCATGTTTTCAATCACATATAAACAAACCACTTTGCTGCAAGTCTCTGTCTGTGGCCCGTTTTTTTTTCAATCCCCATCCAGATGTCGCTGCTTCCTGTTTTCCTCTGCAGAGTTCAAGTTTGGTATTTATACCGTTTTAAACAGATTATAAAAATTAAACTCAGCCACATCTGACATGCAGCTTGAGTTGCCTGAACCTTTTCATGCTCAGCTTATTCGTGGAACCACCAGTTTTGTTGTGGTTAGTCCTGAAACCAGAGCTGTGATTTTAGAGCCCATGGTGAGATCTTGCTGTATACATTGTGAAGTGATTAGCGATTCTGAGCAATCGTGACAAAATTTATTTGACATAATGTCAATTGAAGCCTCGATTTAGCGTCTCAGCTGCTCGTTCTTTCACTGAAATGTTGTTTGTGTTGCTGTATCTCTTTTTTTTAACACACGACAACAGATTAGAAATGATTTTTTGATCATTTTACGGCTTCCTGAAGTGATACCAAATAAAACATAGGATAGTGTTGTCTGTGGATCATCTAGATTAACAGACACTTTCTTGAGTGTGATGTTTGAGGGTTTTTTTTAGATATCAGTTTTCCATTTTTCATCGAAACTCTTAAAATCTGATGACTAGAGACCACTAAACCAGACTAAGGTTACAAGATGAGCAACTGAGATACATCTGAGGTGGTGATAAGTTCACTTCCAGAATAGTGAATGAAATCACTCAGCAGTAGATGAGAACATTTGTTGAGATTAGTTTCATGACAGCTTGAAATCCTTGTCCATGTGTACGAATCAGTTATGTTTGTGGTTGTCTTCAGGATACACATCCATGTGCAACAGCAAAGTATCTGGAGAGAGAGAAATTGTCTGAATATGTCTAAAAAACTCGACACAACAGAATTAAAAATGTGATTATTTTGATGATCAGGAAACAGCTGCTGGACTCCAACCTGGAATATGAGTGCCACGTATCTTGTTTTCTTGTTTTATGTGTAGAAATGTGCAGCAGGTTCATTAGTTTTTTCCAATTTTGGAAGGTTTGAATAATGAAGTTAAAGCGGATGTGTGATGGGTGTAAATTGTGCGCAGTGTCCTTTTTTTGGGGATGGACTCGTTCTTGCTTCAGTCCATAGCACATTCAATTCACTTTTATTTATATAGTGCATATTTACAACATAAGTCATCTCACAGTGCTCTACGTAGTAAGGTATGAATTATACACAGAAGAACAGAAAACATAAAACCCAACAATCCAAAGTTGCATTTGGATTTCCTATGAGCAAGCAGTCAGCAACGGTGGGAAGGAACAAAAAAAAAAACCTATGACAGGGACGAGGGGGGGAACCTCAGACAGAACCAGGTTCAGGGAAGGCGGCCATCTGCCTCGACTGGTTGGGGTGGAAGTGAGGATGAGGGGGGGAGGGGATAGCAGGAGGTGTTGGGGTGGGGATGGCAGGACAGCAGGTGGTGAGGCCAGCGGCTGCAGATCAGGGACGTGGAGCTCCAGATACAGAGACATCCGCAGAGAGAACAAGCACAGATGGTAGGTTTAAAGAGGAAAATATCATGAAAGACATTCTGAGGAGGTTTGTGTTCACCGAATTAACAAAAAACACGTGAATTGCCTTTTGTGCCCCCGTAATGGTTTGTCCTTGAAAATGACATTCCTAAACTGGGACAACTAAACTGTAGTTTCACATACATTCTTTCAGTCTTTAAGTCTGAAGGCGCCACAAAGTCCACATAGAACCAATATTACCACAATATTATAGTCCAGAAGAACTAACACCTCTGCACACGTATGCATGAGGCATCTACACTACAATAGGAACAGTACACTTGCTCAGCATTAGTGTGTATGTGCAGAATATGTAGATACAGCCCACTGTACATGTATGCAACAGACAAGAAAAGTAACTTAATAGCAACAGCCACATGTCTGTGAGTATCTGCAGCAGCCAATGTGTGCTTTTGCAAGGGAGTATTATCAAGGGTTAGAGTTAGTTTCACACTATCTGCATCCACAAGAGGCTGCATGATGTACACTTTGTCACTATATGGTTAGGTTCAGGGAAAATATCAAGAGTTGGGTTGAAATACGACCTTTTCACAACATTTTTCATGCTTCTCCAGTTTCTGGGTAACCAGGGTGATGAATGTCACCTGATCAATTGGTTGGATGACAAACAAATAGCAAAGAGATGCTGATGAATGCAGTTTAGTTGTATTTGAATGTAATTTCTGCAGGAAAGCAAGCTTTTTCATCCAGCTTTTTCATTAAAGACCCATTTTCCGGTCCTCCTCTCATGGCATTTCCTAGAAAATGTGCATCTAATGACAAAAACATGGCAGTTCGTGATACTGAAAAATGCAGAACAAAGTCATTGTTCCTTCTCTTGTGGTGCTAATGAGCAACAGGGTTGAGAAGCTTAAGGGAAGTGGCAGATGCAAAACATTTCTTATAGAAGCACACGATCCAGATGTTGAGGGGGAGAAGCAGTCCTGAGATGATCAACAGCGACATTCTGTAGTTACGCTTCCATTAAAGTGTCTAACGTCGCACTCAGAGTGCAGTATGTGGATCTGTGATGCTCAACAAATGTGCTGAATTCATTTCCTCTATTTATAAAACATTTGCAAAGCAGGTTTTTGAACAGGGGGAGAGCCAGTGTTGTTAGCGGTCAGAGCTCTGCAGGGCACCTTTGACATCTTCACCTCGACAACACTGTCCCTGCAGGAAAGAAAAGCATAAACTAAATCAGACTTTTGTGACCTTTGTGATTTTTTTTCACACACCCTCATTCATTTATGTGCTCAGCCCGCATGTTCTCTGTTTATTGTAATATGCCAACATTCCTAGTGTGTCCAAACTTTTGTCTAAAAAGTTTTGATGGTTTCACTCAAGTTTTTGGAAAGTGCAAACAGAAAATGTGCACAAAACAGGTGGCTGGATGCGGTAAAACAAGGGAACCTGGCAAAAGCTTGAATGCTCTCTGAGGAGCCTTCATATAGACTGATGCTGGCGACGGATAGGAAGCAGGTGTGGAGGAAGGAGAGAGGTCAGGTGAGGACGATCAATGCAAATGATGAAACACAGGAGAAAAGAGAGCAAAACAAAAATGAGCAGGTTTAAATTAACCTCTGATTATAGATAAAAAAGACGCCTAATCAACACGAGCACAAGTGGAAACGTACTTTTTACTGCAAGGATGTGTTTCCCTCTCTGTCTCTTTCCTCTCCACTTCTGTCTTTCCTTATTTTGCTCTTTCCTTAACTTACACTCAATGACAGGCCGTCCAAACGATACAGGGCCTGTGATGTGTGTTTCTGTGTACATATCGGTGTGTATCTGCGAATGTGAGAGGCTACCATCACACCGCAGGCCGTCGTGCTCGGTTTTGAGTTGCTGCCTGTTTCTGATTTCCTGTGGATGACAGTTCATATCTATTCCAGGATCCAGCACGTATCCCCCACCAACGTGTGCTGACAGTGATGTCAAGGAGACACTTGTGTGTGCAGAACTGATACAACAAAGGATGTCATGACTGATTTTGTACCGACACCACTCCTGCTTGTTTTTATATGTATTTTTAGTTAAGAAACAAAATATGTCTCTACTGAGCTACACAAATACAGATCCACACCAGCCGGGACAAACATGCAGATCTTCTCTTTCTGCTGATGAGAAAACAGTTCATCTACAAACACCTTCAGCTGCTTTGAGTCAAAGCGGGCCTTTAACGATCAATAATTTGGCTCCTGTCTTTGCTGATTGATGTTGACCGACGTCACGGCTCACTTCAACACACATCACAGTAGAATATGTTTTTTTCTTAAACTCTTTTCCTCCCAAAAAAATGTCTCTTCTACTCTCCTGAGAGGCCGTCTACATCCTTGCCCACATGCTAAGTAATTAGTCTGAGACTCTGAGACTTCAGTACATGTGCACGGACGCGCTTGCATTAACCCTGCTGCAGAGGTCTTATCTAAAATGGACAGCGGCCGGTTAAAAATCACAGGCACTTGCACTTTCTGTCTGTCAAAGCCACAGAGACTCTGGGATTAAAAAAAATGAAGCAAGCAAAGCAGATTTCTCTGAACGCCCGGCCACAGCAGCACTGTGAAATTCACACAAATGGTGTCATTTTATTTAATTTGTCGCAATCAGAGTTGAAGTGGAGTAAAATCTGCTTTGTGATTTCACATTACTCAGGAATTCATCTCATTAGCTGTGTTCCAGCTCCAACAAAGCTTTAGTCTTTTTATTTTTCACGTAAAAATACTCAGAACCACCAAATGCTCAACCATTTAAATTAAATTAACCTTATGTGGTGTATCTAAGCTGTATTCAAACCCACAAAACAAAAAAGATGCTTCATTGATCATGTGCAGGAAATTAGCTACAATCATTCAATCTATGTGTGGCCCTGTGATAGACTGGCAACCTGTCCAGGGTGTCCCCTGTCTTTGCTGGAGTTGGCTGGGATAGACTCCAGCCCCCCCTGCAACGCTACAGAGGATTATGCAGTGTATAGATAATGGATGGATGGATGGATAGATGGATAATGGATGGATATATGATGTGCAAAATAAACAGTATAGAAAACATGCAATGTGGGGAAAATGTGAAAAATTTAAAACATGAAAAATATCCAATGTGCAACAAAAATACTTGCACATCTAAAATCTCAACATAACACAAAAAATGAGTTTTCAATTTTAGTGCAGACATCCAAAGACACCAAATATGTCAGGCTGAATGTTGGTTAATCTTTTTCAAACTTGATGTCTACAAAACTACACTTCAAGGCCTTTTCATAAAAAAAAGACTGAATCCTTGTGGCTCAAGTGCAAAAACATGAATCAGTTTGGAGACACTTGAAACTCACAAACAGAAAAATGTGAAGAAATCTACAATGTGAAAGCAATAAATCCTTTGCACCAAATGCTCTCTGTACCTTCTTGAATAACTTGAAGTTTGATCACAGCCTCCCCTGAGGTCGCTTCTCTGCAGTTACCGCTCTCCTATTTTCTCAGCCCACCCTCAAATGTAGGTTTGATGTCTGAGCTGGCAGCTCTTGACTCATTGGCTTCTGTTCGGCCTGTTGCAGCTCTCATCAGCGGCTGATGAATACAGTTTGGCAGCTTCTGAGGAAAGCCGAGAGTCACGGTGGACGACACAAAGAGGCTGCAGCGACTCCAGCAGCAGAACCAGCAGCTGTTTATCTCAGTTCCACAAAATGATGCGTCTGAAATGTAAATGATGCCGCTACGAATTACATGAACGTCATCTGAGTCGACAGTGTGACGGAAAACTTTTTGCATGAAGCCTGTAAAACGTACACTAACCCAACTCTGGAATTGTGTTTTAATATCAACATGTACTTTACGTTTGGACTCTCATGAACTGTTGGTGGCTCTGCTAATTCCATTAATGCAGAAATATCTCAACAACTAACTGATGGATTGATATGAAATTTGGTGCAGATATTCAGCGTCCCCTGAAGATGAACATTGCTGACTTTGATGATCCCGTGACTTTTTCTGACTAGTCAAAGTTCTCACCTATCCTACAAATGTCTCAACACCTACTGAATGGATTGACAATCAGCCGTAACACTGTGTGGAACTTAACCAAGATTAAAAATAATAATGTGAACCATTTACATTAAAACCTCAGGCATATTATTGTGAAAAAAACAAAACAGCTCTAACCTGTTGACCTGGACTCTCCAAGTCCTCCAAGGGTGTCACGTGGTATTAGAAACCAAGATCAATCAAGTTGTGAGGTGGAGCCCAGTTTTGCCAGAACATCCCACAGACAATAAATCAAACTGAGATCTAGGGATTTTGAAGGCCAAGTCAGCACCTTGAACACTCCGTTATGTTCCTCAAACCTTTCCTGAACAATGTTTGCAGTGTAGCAGGAAGCATTATCCTGCTGAAAGAGGCGGTAAACATTCTGCACTAAGTAGGCGGTTGGTGTCAAGGTATCAGCCACGTGAATTCCAGAACCCAAGGTTTCCTAACAGAGCATTGTCCATAGCATCACATTAAATCTTAGTGCATCCTGCTGCCATCTCTTCCCCAGGTAAACTATGCACACACATCTGACCGTCCACCCAATGTAAAAGAAACATGATTCATCTGACGTTCTTCCATTACTCCGTTGTTCAGGTTTGAGCTCAGATGCCCATCGTAGCTTCTGGAGGTGAAAAGGGGTCATTATGGGAAATTCTGACACATTTCTGTCAGAGCAGCATTAGGGTTTTTAGCAATTTGTGCTACAGTAGGTCTTCTAAGGGATCAAACCTCCAAGACCAGCCTTTGCTCTCCGTACACATCGATGAGCTTTGGGTGCTCACAACCCTGTCGCCAGATCACTTTTGGTAACCACTGCATATCATAAACACCCCACAAAACCTGCTGTTTTGGACGTGCTATGACCAGTTATTTAGCCTTCACCATCTGGCCTTTGTCAAAGTTGCTCAAATGTTTGTCTTTTCATCTCCCCCCAAGTAAAGGAGGACTTTTACGGTGGATTTGGACTCTACTGGGTTCTCAACCCTTTAGTAGGATTCTCTCAGAAGGCCAAGCCATCTGCTCTCTCTGTCTATTTGGCAGTAAACATTCAACTTGCGTTTAAACATCAGTTTGGGCTTTCAATTAGTCACTGATGACCTCTGATGGTAGGAAAAAGTTGGGCAATTGGTGCACAAGATTTTTAATGTTTCTTAAAGATTGTTCTGGTCGATGTGAAACGTAAGATTTATAAACTTATCCCCGGGGTTTCTTCTTCTAACGTCTAAACCCCAACCTGGCACCTTGCCACGAGCAAAGCCCATTCAGGGGAAAGCTGCTGTTAACAAATGTGACTTAACTACAAAGGCTACTCAGTTAAATTAACTATTAGAATAGGTGGGATAGGTGTTTAGATGAAGGCCACATGATACATGTTTAAGACGTGACTTGGCCTCCAAATTCAAAAGATCTTTCCTGCTTCCAACACATCAACTTCAAGAACTGACTGTTTACTTGCTGCCTACCCACTTAAAGGTGCCACTTCAACAAGGTAATCAGTGTTATTCACTTCACCTGTTAGTGGCCTTAATGTTGTGGCTGATCAGTGCATGTACCAGTGAGGGTAGCAAAATAGCAGATACACCTCTTTCAACAGAACTGCAAACTACTTTTTCCAGCAATGATCGGTTGAATCAGCACCTCTCGAAAGAAAAGAACTGCATTTATGACCATCATGAAGGCAAAAATAAATAAATAAATCAGACACAATCAAATATGTTTGTTCAGTCAATCACTCTTGGGAAGGCATCCAGTTTCTAACAGGTACTCCTCAAGACACAGGTTGGCTACTGTTAGAAAAGCCTGGCGTTGAGCCGACACCTTTTCCTACAGCAGCTGTGGAGCTCAAGCAGCAGCTGCAGATGTCTGTCAGTCTCTACGCTGGATCTGTTCGACTGTGCAGTCACAAGAGTTCGAGGCTCAGCCTAAACCCTAAAAAGCAACCAGTGAGGTTCTGTGTGCAAGAAGGAATTCTACTTTATCTGTAGAAATAGGCTTTTTTGAGTGAAAAGCTGCCACTGATCAGAATCTGTTCTGCCAGATGTGCGTGAAGAACAACTTTAAATGAATCTGATCAGTAGACAAATGTCATCTTTACTCTCCAATCTCACATATAGCAAATAATGTAAGAATTGAAAAATGAAGAACCCTCTTTAGTTCATATTCCAGACGTGTCCAGCAGAGAAAGTTGGTTGAATATTGTTTTGTAGTTTTCACATTTCAGCAGTTTCTTCAGGTAGGAGATACACTATATTGCCAAAAGTATTGGGACACCCCTCCAAATAATTGAATTCAGGTGTTCCAATCACTTCCATGGCCACAGGTGTATAAAATCAACCACCTAGGCAGTCAGACTGCTTCTACAAACGTTTGTGAAAGAATGGGTCGCTCTCAGGAGCTCAGTGAATTCAAGCGTGGCACCGTAGGTAGCCACCTGTGCAGTAAGTCCACTGGTGAAATTTCCTTGATAATAAATATTCCACGGTCCACCTAGTTTCGGACACGTAAATGTTTGGAGAGCAGGCGGCAATATTATCAAAAGGCATCGAGCGATTCAAAAGAGCTACAACTGCACTGATAGGTGTAATTGCTCATTCAGACCAACAGAGGGCAACAGCATAAGTTAAGCTACACACGTACAGAGCGTAAAAGAAGATTGCCAACGATGTATGTACGTGTTGCTACTGAGAGCTGCTGATTAAAAAGTTAAACTACTTGAACACACTGAAAATGTCACTCTGCGGAGAAACATCTATCATCTGCTGCCAGTTTAATCAATGTTTTAAACACAGTTTGAATTCAGTTGGTTAAAAACAATCATGACAAGTTCTTATAAACGACCAAACATCCCAATAAACACCACACAATCTCTTATTTTGCTCATAAAAACACAGCTACAGAACTCTAATCGCCATGTGTGCCAGCACTGAAGTCTTTAAATAAGATTAGGTGGACAAAGGACTTACTGGTTATTTCTTTACATTCAGTTTTTTCTTGTGCTTGCATGAGTCAGCATTCATTTAAAATTCTGTTTGAGCTCTTTGTCCGATCAATTTATTCACCACACACAAAAAAAAGCAGCAGAGCAATAATCATAATAATAACAATAATGCAGTTTTCTTATCAATTAAAACTAGCAGAGCAAACTCAATAAAGACAGACTGTGCTGTGCAAAATGTTACATACAGTGAGAGTTCACACAGCAGAACAGAGGCATTATCATTACAATGTGGATTTACTGGAAAATACTGCTGCTCTAATGGATGGGAGTCCACTCAGCAGACCAATGTACACAGTCGCACTGAAACTAGGAGCACTGCTGATGAAGCTGGTGTTGACTTGTCTATATAATATTCTAAAATTCAAAAAGAAACTGAATATGGCCTGTTCTTTATGTTCATTAAACAGGATAAAGTGCTAGAAGTGTGTTGACACCGGTGAACACAGCTGAAATAAGTAAAAGTGCACACAACAGAAGTGACTAAAGCCCTGTGCAGTATCATCTAAATGTCACATGATTCAGCTTTGTGTCACCTCCCAGTACCTGCATTACTTCTCAGGTGAAAAGTATATTTATCTGATGTGAATTCAAAAGACAACAGTTTAGATTCGTTAAGTTTAAAATACAGACTGCACCATAGGAACTCAACTGAACAGAAGTTGATGCATCTTTCATTACTAACATTCATATCTTTCATTTTTTTCCTTTCATTCCTTGATATTTGTTGACGGACTCAATCCTCCTCGACCACATTTCTGAAGAGATCTTCTGCCATTCTTCAGAGACGGTCAGCTGCTTTTTGTTGGAGAGGTTTTGTTGCCCTACACTTCTCTTTAAAATGCCCCAGTAGAAGTGTTCTATTGGCTTCCAGTCAGGCGACGTACTTGTTCAGGTCACAGTTTTCCAGTTTTACTCGTGTGTTACTTTGGCAGCGTACATTGGATCCATGTCATGCTGGAATCTTCTTCTTCTGCCAAGTTCCTGCAGACTGTGTTTTGGTATATCCACATGCATCCACGGTGCCTTTAACCCCAGAACACTAACGTAAGACTTAGTAACACCATCACTAACGGTGGGTATTTACGCGATATAATATCCATCCATCCATCATCTATACATCGCTTAATCCTCTGTATCGTTGCGGGGGGCTGCAGCTTATTCAGGTAAACTCGGGTGAAGGCAGGAGACACCCAGGACAGGTCTCCAGTCTATCACAGGGTTACACAGACAACCAAGCACACTCTCATTCACACCTACGGACAATTTAGAATCATCAATTAACCTGAACTTTTTTTTTTTTTTACTGTGGTAGGAGTACCTGGTGAAAACCCAAACATGCGCAGGGAGAACATGCAAACTCCACACAGAAAGATGAATAAATAAACAATGTGGAATTTACATATTTTAGTATATTTAATGTAAAGTTTATTACTTCATTTTTATTATTTGTTATTCAGTATTTTTTACTTATATTTCTGTCTGTATTTATTTTGATAAGATATTTAATTTAATTTATTCATCTTTCTTTTTTTATTTCGTAGATAGATGAACTCTCACCCCCCCATCCTTTGGTTTTTCTTTGGTTCCTTCCCATCGTCACTGACTACTTGCTCAGAGGGAATCCAAATGCATCTTTGGATTGTTGGGTTTTCTGTTCTTCCTTACTATGTTAAGCGCTATGAGATGACATATGTTGTAAATATGCGCTATACAAATAAAACTGAATTGAATTGAATTGAATATCATATATCATTTCCTCAGTTTCTCAATCCCTGTGTTTTAGAGTTTTTTTATTTTACAACACGATTTTGGGGCATGTTTGCATTGTTTTATTGCATTTATATCTCTGTTATCTGTAAGTCACTTTGTGTTACATTACATTAGTGGTATTTGTTTCCTGGTGTTTGGGCAGACTCGCACTACAGGTTGATTTACTCCTGTTTCACCATTTGTTTGCGATTAGAAGTTTTTATTTTCCACTTTTCCCAACAAAAACGAGCAGCACATCAAGACAATTAACACTGAAAATAAAATGACAGAAGAGATTTGTGCATACATAGATAAACACCTGCGCGCATACAATACATACATGCACTTACACACACACTGATCAGCCACAACATCATGACCACTGACATGTGAAGTGAATAGCATTGATCATATTGGTACTATGTGCTGTTCTGATGGAAAACCTTGGATTTTAACATCCATGTTGATGAGACTTAGACACCCAAATAAACATTGTCCCACAACAAACACACTCCCTCATGCAAATGGAAATCCCAAATGTCACTGGTCTACTCCTGCAGGAAAATGCACCCCACCACATGGAAAAAACATCAAACTATCAGGAACATGTTGAGGAACATGACAATGGTCCAACATGTTGATTTGACCTCCAAACTTCCTACACCCCATTGTGATCAAGCATCAACAGGATGCAGTGGAACAAGTTTGATTGACAGAGGCCCCACTGCACAAGCCAGAGTACCCAAAGGATCCAGTGCCAACGTCCTGGTTCCAGACCCCATAGGACACCCTGAGAGGTCCTCTTGTCCATGTCCAATGGTTCAGAGAAATTTTGAGCACATAATAGGGACCAACACAATATTAGGCAGCTGGTCATAATGCTATGCCTGATCGGTGTATATATATAAAGTATGATTGATTGATTGACTGGAGATTTACAGGTAAAAGCTGGCGATGTTTTTCAGAGTTGCAGTCGTTTCACCATTTGGAGGCTGTTTCGGCAGGTTTGCGTCTCCTCTGCAGCTTCAGTGTTGGATTGTGGATCTCGTGGTGGTGGGATTGTGGTGGGAGCAGAGACGCAAAGTCAGAGTGCACAGCTTTGTTGTCGGAGGGGCTGCTTCCTGTCCTGCATTATTAATACCTGATGTTCACAGTTGACCTGGCGCTCACACACTCCCATCACCGGGCCACGAATGGACAAGTGTGTGTTTGTGTGGAGCAGAAAGAAATAGAATCAAGCTGACACACCCCTTCCATTCGCCGCATAAAGTATCTCCTCTTGGAGGCAGATTGCTCATAAACTGCTTAATCCTCGTATGCTGAGGTGCTGCTCTTCTAATAGTTCTGTACGACAAGCTTTGTAATTTGTCCTCGATAATCTGCCTTAGTTCAGCTGGAATTGGCGCTTCATTACTTCAGCAAATGAGACCAGTTCTATCCAAATACTCAGCCACTGAAGAGAGAGAAAGGGAACGAATGTAATATAGATAATTTGCCCTGAAAGGAAAGTAGACGGAGCTGAGTGGGGTTGAGCGATCCGTCACAAAGCCCTGTGGGAAAACTTCACTGACAACCATATAATGAGCCTCTGTGAGGATCTCCCACCATTTTATTGTGTCTTTATCTCCTCTCTCTAAACTGGGAGGATGGAGAAAATAAGGGGCTGCAGGTTTGGAGCAAATTACCCACGCTTATTTATTCAGAGATGTCGCCTCGTAGAGCAACCAACCCCCTGGGTCTTCTCACAGGCCCCAGTGAGCACCGAATCACTTTGAGAAAGAAATACAGAGAGTAAAGAAAGGAGAGAAAAGGTGATGTTTTCCAAGAAGTTGTAAAAAAGAAGGACAGGTCAGGGTTAGGGGGAGTGGGGGAGGTCAAGAGACAGCAAGGGAGGAAAGGGGAGACAGGTGAAGAGCCGAACACAAAGGGGGAGACGACAAAAAGAGAAAGAAAAATAGTTTTTTGAGAGAGAAGTGATAACAGGAGGAGATCAGAGCTGTAGTTAACTGGAGTCTCGGAGGGAGGGAAGAGACAGGAGAGACACCGGTGGGAGGGGGGGGAGGTGGAACTAACAAGGCGAGGAGGGCTGGTTGAGTGTCTCCCAGGGGTCTCGGAGGGGGAGAGGAAGATGGCTCGGCAAGTGCACCCCCCGCAGAGAAACTCAACAGGGGGTCAGCTTTTTGTTTGGGAGAGCAGAAGAAAACCTCCTCACCACCCTGAACAGTGATAACGGAGCCTTCAGCTGCCGGAGGAGCTTTGTTCACTCCTAATGCAGTCGTCTCCCACCCCCACATCCACTGCCCACCTATCGCACCCACATTCACATCCACCGTCATCCATAATTAATTTCTAATTCAGGAATTAAAGAACAACTTTTTTTTTTAAGTGGAAGGAATGTTGTAAGTGTGAGAATAGAAAAATGGAAAACCAGTCAAACGTGGTCCAGGTTGGCCATTCCTTTTATAATTTGGGAACTAAAAACAGACGTCACATGGTTTCTCAAAAAAACAAAAATGAGAAATAAAACTATATGTATATATATTTTCAATAATGTTTTCTGTTTTTATTTTATTTATTTATTTTTTGCTCAAAACAAAATAAGAGAAAAAAAAAACAAAGTGAAAAAACACTTCCATTCTATAAGAGCGGGGCCAAACCTGTATAACAAAGACACACAAATAGATCAGACATTAGACATTTAGACTAAAGACATTTGCAAAAAACAAAATTTAAGCATCTTTTGAGTTTGGCTTTTGCGATTTTTATTTTTAAACAAAAAAGGAACAGACTGGGATTACATTTTTTGGCTGACAATCAGCAAATAGAAAAAGACGTGAAACTTCTGTTTTTGGTTTCCAATCTAAAAGCAACTAAAGAAATGGTCCTAAAACTAAAATGCACTATGTTTGGTTGGTTTTCATTTTGTGATTCTAGTTACACTAGAATCAGTTTTTCCATTTTTGGTTTTGAAATGAACAAATTTTTTTTTTTGTTTTGTCACATGTTGGATTAGAAATATTGGAATGTTTAATCTGAAATCACAAATTACAAAAAAAAAACGTTTTCACACCTGACTTAGCTAGAAAAGTGTTTGTTAAAAATATGTTTACAAAATTGCTTTGCTAAGTAGGTTTTGAAGATGTTTTTAAGTTTTTAGGTTTTTAGAGTTTACGTTATTTTACAGATTTTTAGTATTTTCTCAAATTACAGCAAATAATCTGTTAAAATACAATAAAAAAAACTTTAGTTTATTTTTACAATTGGGATTTTAAAAAAATGAATAAAACTGTAAATAATATCCACACAAACATCTGTATTTTCAGTTTCTTGACTTTAAAATGATATACCTTTACTATGATTAAATGCCTCTAAGTGATGATTATTTTACAGATATTTAATGCTATTTAATGTTTTTTGTTTTTATTTCATAGGAGAATGGTGAAAATAAAAATTAAATGAATAAAAATGATCATTTTTAATTAGGCTACATTAAAAAATTTTAAAAGGGTGGGAATAAGAAACTGGGAGAACTTAAGATGCAAGACTCTGGATTTCGCTAATCTTACCAGATTATTATTAAATTATCATTATTATTATTATTATTATTATTATTATTATTACATCATTTCTTTAGATTTCTGAACTTAACTAAAAGCGTTTTCCTTCTGCTTTCACTTCCCTTATAATTCATCTTGTCTCTGATTTTGTGCACAACCTGCACATTCTTGATAAACACAGACATCCTCAATTTCATCTGGAGAAAATGATGGTTAAATACTGAAAATGTGAGCTAAAGCATGAGATGGGAAAGTTTCTTTCTTTGTGAGTGTATCCACAAGGTCTACATACATTTATTAGTGCAGTGTTTTTTCGTTTTTCAGTCCCTCCAGGAATTCGCGATGTTGCATCGCAACAATTAACGCAAATTCAACCAATCTCCGTGAATTCTGCGCGACCTTGCAATTTTGTCCAATCACTGCGACTTTTCCACAATTTTGTCCCACCTCCCGTGAGTTCCACCAATCACAGCAGTCCCCAGTAATGCACATACGTCACCGAATTCACTTCCATGTTTATGGTTTGAAGATACAGATATGTATGCAACAAAAACTACTGCAGAACAATTCCCTGATGTTCTTTAAGAGAGTGGAGGTAAACTTTTTTGCACCCCGTGGAATATTGAGGTGGAACACAAACGAAATTCATCCACTGACAAACACTTTTCTACCGTAAACATATCAGGAGAATGGATGAAACCAGCGGACCACAGACCAGACAAACCACCGTGATGAAGCTGTTGCATCCAGATCTGTGGCAGCACTGAAACAATGAAGGTCAGTTAGATTAATTAGATGACGTAACAAGCTGTGAACGTGTGTGTGTGAACACGTGTGTGCCAGGATGTGAAATTAACTGTTTAAGCTTTTAACATTTTTAATGAATTATACAAAAGAAAGGAGAAAATGCAACTTTTGGACAATTTTTTACTGTCTCCCGCAATTTTATCACAACAAATACGCTTAAAACATCGCAACTTACGTTGCAATTTTTTAGAAAAGCTGCCGCGAATTCAGACATTTTAGGAGCAACAATCTTGAAAAAGGCCCGCGAAATTCTGGAGGGACTGGTTTTTGGTTAAATATTGGGAGAACAACATCCTTCATCTCGTGCTTCAACTCACATTTTTAATAGTTAACTAAGACCAGTATCTTTCTCCAATCCTCAAAGAGGAGTCTGGTTATATGCTATAGGTTTTTTTTTTATTGTCAACAAATCCTGTTAAAAGCTGACAGCAAATTTGTGTATTTAAACCCTTTCTCTCTGGGATATTGAACTTTGTTATTGTTTAAAATCTGTTGCTCTGGCTGCTCCTTCATCACCACACTGCAGTTAATTTCACTCGGTTCCACATTTAGACTTCACCACCAAATGTAGGTTGATCAACTTCACAAAATATTCCCCTAAAACCTAAACCCTTCTTCCTCCTGTTTTAATAACTTTTGTTGGTAAAAATACAGTCGTTGCAGGGAATTATTTCACCTTTTGAGCAAAAGAAAACTGCATCTGTGACCTACTTTTACAGATTTATATCTTCAGTAGGAACCAGTGGGGTTGGGATTCAGTGCCACTAACACAGTAGGGAAGTCATGAAGTATTGAGTGATGCAGTGGAAGACTGACAATGAGAAAAATATAGAATATCAGCAGCCGAATCCTTTCACCAAGCCGCCTATGCTGAACCACTGTACAGAAAATCATTTTTGCAGATGTGTTCATATATAAATAAATATAAATGGGATCTATGCCACATTTGCTGATGCCACTTGAAATAAATAGTTAGGGAACAGGGTTGAATATGAGGCCACGGTGATAATTTCCAGCTTTGAGGAGGTTCGAGGGTGTTTACATCCATGTTTGGTGGAACAGTAGGACTTGCAGCCGGTTGTGCCCTCAGGGGCGTCATGCATAAAATGGGTTACACTCCCCAGTAGTGGATGTAAACACCCGCAAAATAAAGCTGGAGATCTGTGCATTAACCTCATTCTCATTGTCTGATTTCCAGTGCAATGTGTTGGAGAGCAAACCCCAAAAATACGAAGCGTTGAAATACTTCAGGCAGCCTGTGTTTTATACCGAACACACCCACCGAAAACACCCCCCTCCGCTCAGCCTCCTGAGGAGTCCTTTAATGTGGATCTGGAGCAGATTAGCAGGCTAAGGCTAAATTCTGTAATCGCTGTGATGGGCTTAGACAAAACTGAGTGGGGGTCTCGTCAAGGTTAAAATGACGGCTGTCTTTTTCAATTATCTGCCTGCACTCATCCAAGCGGTCGGCTTCTCCTCCACTTTACTGCAAGATGTTCAGGTATTGATTTGGATGGCGTGCAACAAAAATCTTCTTTACGTTAAGGAATAAATGAGTCTCAAGGAAAGTGAGAATGTTTTATCGCCTGAAGCATCACACTAAACTCATCCAGTGTGTTTTTTTCCTTCATTTAAATGCAGCAAGATGGCTTGTATTGTTCCAAGATACAGATTAGATCAACTTTATTGATCCCTCATTGGGGAAATTTTAGCTAGAAACAACCCAGACAGAAGTACAATAAGGCTAAAAATAAGGATATAATAAAGACTATACAAGCATTTTACATGTAGAGATGAGGCGCAATGAATTTACATTTGATTATGTACAGGTATGACATGATACACCCAAATGAAGAACACACAAAAAACAAGCCAACAAACTGGTTTCTTTGATAGAAACGCTCATATTTTGCATTTTTGGCAGATTTTCGCACTTGTTTTTAGAAATTAAAGTCTTCAGAACTGGGGATTTTTGCACTATTTAACTGTTCCTGTCACAATTAACAATCACTAGTGTGCAGTTTGTCCCTGGAATGATTTGAAAAGTAAAAATTCAATTTGACGTCTTTGTCAATTTAAAGGAAGGACGAACACGGAAGGTGCAAAAAGATTAAATATTTTTTCCTGATACGAAGTCAGACAACAAAAGCCCATCAGAGATATTTGGGTTGTTTTGTTGCCTCTCTGCTTTTTTAGCATGCCGGCTTTCCGTAACTTATTCATGATGCAGGGGACTCACAACAGCAAACAGAAGGGAGGATATGAGGAGGGAAGACAACAAAAGAGAAGGTTAAAAACTGAGAATCAAGTGGGAGGACTGGCTTGAGTGGAATGGGAGCAAAGAGAAGAGAGGAGGAGGAGAAATGTTTGGAGTCCTTCAAGGTGACCAAATGAAAACCAGGCGCGATGAGAGAGAAATAAGGAGACGAGAAGGGGAGGAAAGAGGGGAAGGAGGGGAAGGCGAAGGGGTGTTTCCCTGCAGGCGGAGATGTGTCTGTGTGTGAACAAATCTCTCTCACACTCCCTCCCTCCCTCCCTCACAGTCACTCAGTCAGTTGCAGCGACACACTCGTCGAGGTCGGCAGCACAAAGCAGAGTCGCCTTCCGAGCAGCGTCCACACACACACACACGCACGCACGCACACGCTCACACACATACACAACACTACACACACCTCCTCAGTGACGCCTGAAGCCAAACTGACAAGAGGAAGGAATCAAACAAGAAGTAGTTTTAAAGAAAAGGGCAAATTTAGAGGAAACATCAGTCAGGTAAGACCTCTTTTTTATCTTTCTATTTTCACTCTTTGCTCGTGTTTTTCTTCATAATAGTGAACTGAAGCTGAAATTCAACTGTAATGTTAATAAAGTTAACATTTAAGAACAGTCTAGCACATAAAGTTCATGCACTGCAAAGGGGGAAGGCAGAGTGAACCTCGTCTGCCCTCGCTCTCTAGGAGTTTATGACCTCTCCTTGCCCCTTCCAGCGAGGTCATAAAAGCAGGAGTTTGGAGGCTTGTTTATTTCCTCTGTGCGTGTGAGAGAGTGTGGTGAAGATGTGGAAGGAAGCTGCGGTTCTGCAAAGCCACAAATGCTGAACTTTTCTGCAAAAAAAAAAAAAAATCAAACACAAAAAAGCACAAGTGTGGAAAGTGAAAGTTGTGTAGATGATGTGCACAGTCACACACGTGTGGAGGGAAGTGAAAGCAGAGTGAAAATGCTCCAAGAGGAAGATGGAATCTAAAGAAAGAGCTGTGCAGAATTTCGGGGGAACTCAAGTTCATCAGACAGCAGGTTGCGTTGATGACATTTGCTTGCTGAGGTTTTAAACTAACATGGGAACTTTGGTTCACTGTTTTAACCCTCTGAAGCCCAAAACCTGCTCATAGGTTTGAAATACATGTTGTCTTAAAAAAACACTTAAATTTACCATTCATCAGAGCCAGAAACTGTAAAAACAGAAGGAATCCTTGGACAGTCTTTCAACTATTAACCTATGACTTGTTATTCTGTAAGAAAACTTCACCAAATCTCATAATAATCATATATTCTATCAATCATAATATTTAATCAAAATCACCTTATTATGGTTTGTAAAAATATCCCTCAAAAATGCATCGGTTGCTTTAAACAGAGTTTGTAAAAAACAAAAAATTCTGTACTCCTCACCACACTCATTAAGCCAGTAGTGACTTAGTTGCAGCCAACAGTCACATAATGAAAATTCAGGGACTTTTTTGGGGGGCAGAACTGCAGGCAGTGTAGGGAAATGTCTATAGGATGTAGAGTCATCGTTTTCCAGTATTGGTAACACCTGTGCATGTTTATTCCATTTTTTTTCTCAGTTTATGTGAAGTAAAGACATTACATTTTCCTTTTTTTCTTCTTTTCGATTTATAGCATTATAACAGCATGAAACGGCACAGAACAATTTTCTGAGTTCTCTCTGTGTCTAGTCATGGTTGTGCTGTTTCCATTGAGTTGCAGGACTTTATACTGCGGTGAAAAATTAACCCACAGTGAGAAAAACGCAACAGGAGCAAACAAAACAGAAACTGCTCGAGGTTCAGAGAGTTGTCAAGGAGGTACAAGTTGAGCTTGTATGGAAGCTTATTCTGCGTATGTCATTATGACTAGCTTTTGCTGTTTGGGTTGAAAAGTCTTTATTGATGATAATTTAAGCATTTATTTTACTGTTTTGTTAGCACTTAACTCCTTAATGTCAGTTGTTGCAAATTGGCAACATACCTCTGTAGCCGAAATACCGGATGCATTCCCCTAATGCCGGTTTGTGCATATTCAGTACATACCAAGGAACCTTTTGCAAGCACTGGTTTCTCTTATGAACGGTTTGAGTAGGACTTATGGCATTAACAAAAAATAAAAATAAAATTACTATTAATACCTGTTGCATTACACCTTTATATCTACTGTATGTGCTATAGACAAATTAACAATCTCCACTTAATTTAACATCAGCATGAAAGCAAAAACACAAATAGTTATTTTTTTAATATAATAAAATTATTAAATAAATTCAGGCATCAAGGGGTTAACAAGACAAACCAAGCAAAGTGACAACATCTCTCATTTCATTGACTGTTTCCTAGAATTTGTTTACTGTTAAGTAGCAGTAAGTGAGGAGAGCTACAGAGGTGAGGCTGATGGACGGGTCAACAAAACATCAAACTTTTCCACAAGAGACCTTTAATTTGCTTCTTTTAACTATGACAGGATTATTCTGTAGTTCAATTTTCCTCTTTTCTTCTTTATGATTTATAGCATTAACTCACTTTTCTGAGTTCTCTCTGCTTCTAGTCATGGTTGTGTTGTTTCCATAGAGGTGCAGGACTTTATATTGCAGTGAAAAATGAGCCCACAGTGAGTAAAAATGTGGCAGGAGCAAAGAAACAGACAGAAACTGCTTGAGGTTCAGAGGGTAAACAAAGGGTAAAGATTAAGCTTAGTGGTGAAATGTAAGCTTGTTATACGCATGTCATTGTTAAAATTAGTTTTCGCTGTTTGAGTTGACAAGTCTTTATTGATGATAATTTAGGCGTTTATGTTACTGGTTTGTTGGCCCTCAACAAGACTGATCAAGAAAAGTGACTTAATGTTTCCTAGAATTTGTTTACTGTTAAGTAGCAGTAAGTTAGGAGAGCTACAGAGGTGGGGCTGATGGACGGGTCAACAAAACCTCACTTTTCCACAAGAAACCTTCAGTTTGCTTCTTTTAACTATGACATGATAATTCTCTCACCTTAACCAAGTGGTTATCATTGTTAGTATGATAAGCTAAGGCCAGCAAACCATAACAACATAGCAGCTTTAACCCAAAATTTTGCTGTTTCTGCCCAAACCTAAGCATATTTTAACTGATACGTCGTCACGACATAGAGCAGGTTTGTGTCAGCAAAAGCACATCATCAACAAAAATTGTGCGGGTCATCCACATTCTTAATTTAGCCAAATTGTAAACTAAAAGCTAAAATAAAGCAGTAATGCTCATCCAGCAGCGATTAGCGTGCCACACCCACGTGGCTAATTGGTTAAGTAGTGTGACCAAAAAACAATGCGTCCTCTGGAGCATCTAAACGGACTGTAAAAAGACGAAGCAGAGCAGATTCAGGTCAGAGAGGCTGTGCAGGGACAGACTCAGAGTGTGTGTTGTGTTTTTGACCTTCACTGTGTTTACAAAGAGATAATACGGACAGAGGAGAAAGAGAGAGACAGAAGAGGCAGAGATAGCAGAGGCATGAATGGACTCATTGTCTGGTCGGTGTGTGTGCGCTGAATCAGGGGGCGTGTTTGGTGTGTGTCAAAACAAACTGTGAGCAATCAGTGACATATGAGAGGTTAATGTTACACAGAAATGTGGCCTGTCTCGTAAACAAAGACGTCACATTAGATGACTGTGTAACTCAGTGATGATATTAATAACAACCCAGGAATCATTCATGTGACTAAGTGCTGATTTTGCAACTTTCAGCCTGTAACAAAGAAAAGCAGCACTTCGTCGGGTCATAGGCAGTTGTAATTTTGAGCAACGACTGGCCAACTCATAGAAAATCCATTAAAAATGAAGTCACAGTACACACACACCAATCAGCCACAACATTCTGACCACTGACAGGTGAAGTGAATAGCATTGATCATATTGGTACTATGTGGTGTTCTGATGGAAAACCTTGGATTTTAACATCCATGTTGATGAGACTTAGACACCCAAATAAACATTGTCCCACAACAAGCACACTCCCTCATGCAAATGGAAATCCCAAATGTCACTGGTCTACCCCTGCAGGAAAATGCACCCCACCACATGGAAAAACATCAAACAATCAGGAACATGTTGAGGAACATGACAATGGTCCAACATGTTGATTTGACCTCCAAACTTCCTACACCCCATTGTGATCAAGCATCAACAGGATGCAGTGGAACAAGTTTGATTGACAGAGGCCCCACTGCACAAGCCAGAGTACCCAAAGGATCCAGTGGCAACGTCCTGGTTCCAGACCCTATAGGACACCCTGAGAGGTCCTCTTGTCCATGTCCAATGGTTCAGAACACTTTGGAGCACATAAGGGGGACCAACACAATATTAGGCAGGTGGTCATAATGTTATGCCTGATTGGAGTAGATAAATAATATCCAGAGCACTTAGGACCAAAGACGCCAACAAAGTAAATCATGGATAAATTAAAATCTTTTGATTAAATTGGATTGAATTAAACTGGATTTTCAAGTATTTTGCCAAAATATTCAAATTGTGGTGTCAATTCGACCAATATTCCCCTTAAAAACGACCTTAAGTAGAATTAGAATGACTTTATGGCCACTTTGATGCAGTAAACACAACCCCGATCATCACCTTTTAAGTTGATGAGGTAAACTTGTCAGCAAACACTTACACATTATTTATCTGGAGTTCTCAGGCTAGTTGCAAAATTTATCTGATGTTCAGTGTTTCTGTGTGCTGTGAATCAAAACTGTGTTTTGAGAGACACAAGAGTGAACCAAAGCATTAAATGTGGGAATGAAAAGGCCAAGGCAGTGAGCTGAAGTTGCCATAAAATTCTACAGACAAGAAGGAAACTACAACACATACAAGGGTTTATCGCTAGAAATGACCTCTTTCACATACAAGTAGTTATCTAATTTATCTTCAGTATTAAAATACTGATCCGAGCAGCTTTCACTAAAGTAACATGAGTAAAAACAAAGTGTGATGAACAGGTTCTTGTGGTGGATACTCGCAGCAAAGTTATCCTGCTAAACATTAAACAGCCCATATTACACACATTTACAGGTTCATTATTTTGTTTTAAGGTCTAGTGGAATATGTTTACTTGCTTTAATGTAAAAAAAAAAAGATTATTTTTTCTCATACTGTAAATCGCAGCAGCACCTTTTCTTATTCTCCAGGAATCGTTCATGTGACTTAGTCACATGAAATGCTCCATTTTAGCTCCTGTCTGTTTAAGAGCTTCCTCCTGAAAAGCTCTGCTCTGATTGGTCAACTGGCCCAACAAAAGTGAGGTAGCATTGGTTGCATATTGTTACCCCAGATCCATGAGTAAATCGATGCAGCTCTAGCAGAAGTGGCTCTAGTGAGGAAATGATATCAAGAAGATGTTGATTCTTTGTTTGAGGATGCACCAATCTAGCTGCTCAGTAGCCATTATGCAAATGTGTTACATGGTGATGTAAATAAGTAACGGAAGAAAAGCCAAGACTTCAAACAAGGTGTTTCAGGCAGGTAGGAAAGCAATGTTTTCTGCAGGAAGGGAAACCTGTGCAGGATTTTTTCAGCTAGCAGAGATTTTACTTGCAAAAAAGCTATAACATACTGAAGGAAAGACAAAAACCCAGAAAACACCACATGGACTCTTTAAAATCATCTCATCACTTTGAGTTATTAAAAAAAAAGCCTGAACACTCACACATTCCTTCAGAAGCAAATTGGTGAGGTCAGGCACTGATGTTGGACCAGAAGGACTGGGTCTCAGTCTCCACTCTAATTCATCCCAAAGGTGTTCTGCCTGGTTGAGGTCAGGACTCAGTCAAGTTCCTCCACACCAGACTGGTTCATCCATGTTTTTATTGACTTTGCTTTGTGCACTGGTGCACAGCTGTGTTGGAACAGGAAGGGGGCCATCCCCAAACTGTTCCCACAAAGTTGGGAGCATGACCTTTGTCTTGGTGTGCTGAAGCATTAAGAGTTCCTTTTACTGGAACTAAGGGGCCAAGCCCAACCCCTGAGAACCCCTAAGAACCAGTTTCCAATTTAAACTACAATATTAGCACTTTCCATTGTGCAGCATAGAGTAAGTTTTATAATAGTAGTTTTATAGAGTCTGAGCAGAGCCAAGGGTGAGTTGGTGTGCTCGAGCTGCAGCAAGCGGAAAGCAGAAAAGATCTGCACATACAATCCATTTAAATGCAAAAAGGGACTATTTTCATATAAAGACTCTCAATAAGCAATTTTGAGACACCGTGACGAGTTTTTAGGGGTTTAATCAAGATCAGAGAGGAACTTTCATGTAACAGGGGTCACAATCAGTCTAGACAACTAATTCAAACCAGCAGCCCTCAACTGTGTCCTGAGGAAAACTCAAACAATGTCTCAATCTGCCATTATTTCAGATAGCAAATAACAGTTTCAAAACTGAGTTATTTTACACTTTGGGAAAGTTAATGTGCTTCACAAAGACCAAAACAAATCACTATCACAAACTGCCAAAGCAATTAAAAGCACAGAGAGTAAACAGGCAAAGTGATTAGAACATAAAACACAGCCGATAAAATGCAGACAAGCAGAGCAGCAGCGATAAACGCTCCACCTTAAACCGATTTTATGGTTTTTCAGGGCTTTTTTTGTGCTCCAAACGGTTTTCTGTTTACCTCCATATGGAATCAGTCTAATTTCTTCCCAAATCTGATTAAGATTATGTACTTAGGAAGCTTCGCTGCCTGAGCTTCACAGCTACAAATCCTTGTTTAGACAAAATCCTAATTCTGCAGAAAGCTGGCACCCCGGGGCCGTGAAGAAAAACTGCAGGTTTTTGAGACTGGTATTCTATATATGCTTTCTGTCATAAAACAAAGAGAAAGACAGAAAGAGGCAGTGAGTGGATGAATGAGGGAGGAGCAGGAGATGGAGACACCGCCGAGGGAGACGAATTAGGGACAAATTGACCAAAGTTCGACGGAAATACGGCGAGACAGTGTGAGCGAGAGCAATTTGTATCAGAAGTAAAATGGATCTTTTAGAAAATTAGGAACATGGGACGATTTGAGAGGGAGATAAGAGCCTGAGAGCGTCGCTGACAAAGACTCTGTGTAATATCCAGGGGTGGAGGGTTGACGTCTGTGTGTGAGGGGGTCTCTGCCACCTTGGTAGCCGAGTACATTATGGCTGTTTGGGCACATTAAGGGGCATTAGCTGGAGGAGCGGCCCTGAATAATGCATGGCCTTTATTTATGAGCAGAGCGCAAACGTCCTCTGAAGCGCACTAAACCAGGGAACACACATAGTCGTGTTTCCATCACTTCAGAGGACACTGCGTTGGCTTACATTAATTTCTTACCTTTATTCTAACTATAATCACCAAACTCTATGGTCAACCTAATCCTAATCTTAAACCAAGTAGTCACAGTCAGATTTAACAATTTATGCTACTGTGACTTTTTTTTGTTCTGAAAAGGGAGTATGACTGTATAAACTGATTTATGTCCCCACAACATGACTTATATAGATGTACACACACACATACATGAACATAGTCATTCTCTCACCAAATATATACACACAATGAGGATTTGCCCAATTCTGTGATGTTTGAGATTGTGTGTCTGACTAAATTTCACATAAATAGTCGCTAGCAGACCGTCGATGCGCTCGACTGAACGGTCTTCAGGTCTAACGGTGCAGCTGACAACCCATTAACGTGTCACACACACATTCACAAGCTCACACACAGTCACGATCAGAAGTTTTAAGTGTCATTTTCACGATTTCCTCCTCTCTGAGTTTTATCACAGTGTGCTGAATTTTGCTCTGTTACAAACTAATTTTAATCCAAAGCGGAACGTTACTCGACTTTACTCTCACTGAGTCGACTGCAGAGTCACATGTGACTTAAAAAGATCTAAGGTGGATTGGAGGAAACTCATCTTTAAAGCTACAGTTTTGGCTCAACAGTTGCAAAAAAAACATCAATAGTTTTATGTGTTTAAAGGAATAATCCTTAAATTATATGCAGTTTTTTACTTTACTGTTAACTATTGCAATGGACTTCCAAAGACTTAATTTGAATTAAACAGGCAATGCAACACAGTGTTCAGTGTGAATATTTAAAGGTCCCATATGTTGAAAATCCATTTTCATTGTGTTTGTGGTTGTTATAAACCTGGAATTTTAATGTAAAAGCTGTTAAGATATGAAGATATTTGTTGGGTTACCACTAGAATCAGCTTTCTACATGTGTTAACTTCTCTCCTGCTCCCTGTGCTCACATAAACTGCATTTAAGTACAGCTAAATTCCCAGTAAGGCTGTTCTTTTTAAATTATTCTTCCATGTATGTTGTCAGACAACAAAACAAGTATGAAATAGGGACTGAAAATACGGCCAATTTAAACTAACAGCAGTCATTCTGTGGCTCTGCACCCCTAAATTACTGTTTTTACAACAACAACTCCCTAAATATTGGTTAAAAACAATAGTTGTGCTTTCTATTTAGTGATTTCCATGTAAAATGATTACACAGAGAGAAATTTGGAAGTGACAGAAAGTCATAGTCTCACACACAATCACATCACCTCTGTGTCAACTGCTCATTTTTGTTAAAAATAGCTGCAGAGAGAGTCTTCTTCCTGAAGGGGGTGTGGGCAGCAGTAGCTCTGCTGCATTTAAAGCTACAGACACAGAAACTGCACATTTAGAGCGAGGTTAAAACCAAGGCTTGTACAAGCATGATAAAATGAACCATATTTGTGGTGCTTTTAGCTGAAAAACAGCTAGAAAGAGACAAATTCTGGGTTATTAATTTGCTGAAAAGGGGCACAATGTGGGACCTTTAAATCATTTAACTGTGAACAAGGACTGCTTTGTAAATTTCCTCTTGCTGGTACACTGAGGTGTTTTGAGAGACTCGAACGTTTGAGATTTGTGAATCAGCTGTCGGAAAGCATAAAAAATGGTCCTTGTGGAGAACGTATTGTGAATTCCGCTGTTTGACGAGCACTCAGGACTCAGATCTTACTAAATATGTTGTTTTGACAATAAAAGATTACAATTGGCTGAATGTTGAGCTCCATTTGTATTCCTGAGCAGTCGATCAAGCTTTAACCAGATCACATCAGAGTGCATCTTCATGGCCTTGAGATGTTGATGCTGAGATCCTCAGCAACCTGTCGATTGATTTATATTATGAAAGGAGCGTGGAGCTGTTCAGGCAGTGTATCTATGTTTTATCTCGACTGGTGGTTTTATGTTTTTATTGCATCACTTACAGAGCTTCAGTGGAAATGAGCCTTTCGACCTTTATTGTATTTTAATCTTGGATTATTATAAGTGCTGCAGAGTTACTGTGTTCTGTGTTGTATCTATTTAAATCTGAAACATCTTCAGGCCAATTTTTATACACTTGAACTGAGGAAAACTATCCAGAAATACGTTAATGAGGTAAGAGCATAAAAAAACAAGTGGTATGTTGCTTTAATGTCTTTAGTCAGTCCCATTTAAGGATGTGGTGTTGAAAGAGATGGAGCTGGAGGGAGGCCATGCGCGCTGGAGGTCAATGTTAACTGTATTTGCAAAACCTTGGGGTAAAAGTTCATCAGCCTGGCAGCTGCCCGCTCTGTCAGGGCGAAGGTCCACAGTGACCCCGGCTTAGCGGGAAAACACACACAAAAACATGTAGAGTGTCGAGGCCGTCACACCTCGAAGGCTCAGAGGTGACAAGAAGCCCTGATGACAGACAGATGGATGGAGCAACACACACACACACACACACACACACACACACACACACACACACACACACACACACACTTGGAAATTTTTATCTGGCCAAGACCTGCAAGCAGTGATGTAGCACTCTGCCCACTGCCCAAGAGAAAACAAAATTTGCCGTAACCCAAGAAAGTCTTAAGCAATAATTTCACTTTATTCCAACTTAATTTTCTATTATCATATGTTCAGACATCACTCCAGTCACATAACCTGAGAAGTTTTAATATTGCTCTAACATATACTAAGCAGGGAAGGAATGATGTCATAATGTTTTCATAACTAATAGAAATGATGGTGAAAACTGCAAACATAAAACCTTAGTATCAATGAAGGAGGTGAACAGTAGGTTTGGCAACTGGTGTTTGCTTATATATTCACAGAGGTGTCTGACACTATATGAAGGAGTCTGATGATGCCCCTGGTAGGGTCTCCCAATACAAGTTAGTCCTCATGGAAGGGCCAAAAAAGAGCGATTTAATGATGCTTTATGAATTGGCAGTATTGGAACATTGATATCTCTCGGAGCCAGGTCTAGGATGGGAGTTTGATGAAGACTTGGCCAGGTGGAGCCCAAAGAAACACCATGGACCCACCACCAGCTGGGACAGACATAGAGATTGAGTGGAATGCAAGCAGGCGAGGCTGTAGTCATGTGGAACACAGTCGAAAAGTTTGCTAATTAATCAGTCCAATAAGTGCTGCCCACTTATGTTCATTTGATGAGATGTAAAGCTTAATTTTATATTTAAGCAGCATTTTTTAAAAGTTTTTATTGGTTTTGTGGTGCATGAATAGTTTTGAATTATTACTGCTATGAGAGAGGTCAAACGTGAACCACAGCTTTCAAACTAGCACACCAGGCAAAATCTTCCCACCGACGCGCCGCACCTCCGCCGTCCTCCTGCCTCCCGGTGTCCTGCTAATTAAAATCAATCAACCCAATTTCCCACATATCGACCAGCTCTGTACAGTAACAGAGCCGTTAGACCCGAATCCTGGCCCGTTCCCAAAATTTAAGCAAGAAGGATCAAAGCAAGGTCATGGAGGGCAAAGAGAGAGACTCCGGAGGGAGGATCGGTACTTTAGATTTGTGGGTGACCTTGATAGATTCCAGACAGGAGGAGGGAGTTCACATCGCAATCTGGGTGGCAAAATGTATATGTGTGAGTGTGTGTGTGCGGTTAGTGATGGCTCTCATTAATTTCCAGTCGTGGAGACCTCCTGAGGACTGTGTGTGCATGTGTGTGTGTGTTGTGGTGTGTTGTGGTGTGACAGGGAGGAAGGAGGCGGTGAATGTGTGTTGGGGGGGTTAAGTAGGAAGGCAATAAAGCCATTTAAGAGTCATAAAGTGCTTGGTCAATCAAAACCGCCCCCTGCTAGGCACCTCATGTCCTCCTCTGTTTGTGTGTGCAATGTGGGATATTGTGTGTGCACAAATGAGTGTGTGTCAATGTGAGAAAACGAGCCACAAAGTGCACTGATGTGTTTTTTTGTGTGTGTGTATCTGGGAGGGAATGAGTTTGTTCATCTGTGTGTGCCTGTGTGTACTAATGTGCGTATCTGAGTGTGTCATTTGTGTGTGCTGAGGGATTCGGTGAGCCGGTCTGGAGAGGCAGTGGGATGCTGGGCTCAAAGCGAGAAAGAAAAGCAGCCAGAAAGAAAAGGATGCACCACCAGTGGAGCTTCTGTGAAAATAGCAACAGAGCAGATGCAGTGATTAGAGTGTCATTTGTCCGGATACATCACAATGTGTCTGTGCGTGTAAATACATGGACATGCATTTGCACCTACATCCACGCTTCTGTGCCAGATTTTCTGCCTAATTTGTAGCCGCTGCAGGGCTCTGTCCATTATGCACCTTCCGTTCAGCTTGCAGATATTTTTTTTTGCAAACTGTCAAATTAAAGAATCCAAAATAGCCTGTGAGCTAAAATGTTCAAAAAGCACATAATTGCACAGTTATGTGTGAAAGCATACACATTTTCTGGTCCACGGGAACTTCCCAGATACAAACTTTACATATCCACTCTGTCTGCCAAGCATAAATCTACTGAAACATTGAGAGGATAAGAAAAAAGGATAAAAAGTGGCAATTAGAATATGATCAAATAGCTAAAGAAATCACACTGTGTCCCACAGTACCAACACACGCTGTGCATTCTCTGAGGTATACAACAGTAGTCTATATTAGCCCAGCTCACACCAGACTTTTGCAGTAACTTAACTGGTCCACAGAACAAAAGACAAATGTTTACAAAAAACAAAACCTTTTTTAGAAGCAATTCAGGGACTTTTCTCCCTAGCAACCTACAAAATAGCTCTGTGGTTAGTGTATGTATTGGTCTAGTTCAACCCAAACCCTGATATTTTCCTGAACTTAACCAAGCAGTTTTGTAACACGCACCAACAGTAAATGGTGCCTAAAAATGCAATAAAATGTAAAAATAATACAAATGAAACTAACCTCCATCTGCTGGGTAAATGTATTTTAATGTCATCAACTGTTCAGCCTTGAGAGTAGCCTTGAGATCCCTCCCAAGAAAGGTTCATTAACAGTAAAAACTTAAGTCACCTGCAACCTTGTAGTTTTCAACACCATTTGAATGCTGGCATCTGAGTCTTGGGTTATCAATGGACCATTAGCCATGTGAGTTTTGGGGTGACAGGATATATGCACTGATTAGCCACAACATGTGGACCACATTATGACCACTGACAGGTGAAGTGAATAACATTGATCATATTGGTACTATGTGGTGTTCTGATGGAAAACCTTGGATTTTAACATCCATGTTGATGAGACTTAGACACCCAAATAAACATGTTGAGGAACATGACAATGGTCCAACATGTTGATCTGACCTCCAGACTTCCTACACCCCATTGTGATCAAGCATCAACAGGATGCAGTGGAACAAGTTTGATTGACAGAGGCCCCACTGAACAAGACAGAGTACCCAAAGGATCCAGAACCAACATCCTGGTTCCAGACCCCATAGGACACCCTGAGAGGTCCTCTTGTTCAATGGTTCAGATCATTTTTGAGCACATAAGAGGGACCAACACAATATTAGGCAGGTGGTCATAATGCTATGCCTGATCGCTGTATATCTGTATCTGGGACTCTTCATCTGTCAATTAGAACTGAAGAAGCCTCTTGGATGAAGTGAGACATCTTCCAGAACCAGTTGCCTTCTGTAGAAGCTCTTAGGATTTATTGACATTGTGCAAATAAACACGACATATTACTAATGCGTACTCTTTACCTGCATGACATGACCTGATATGTGTTTTAATTCATTTCTATTTGCCTCACATGGTGATTTTAAAGCCCGCCTCATTAGATTTCAGCTCATCACCTCCTATGTTAGCCCTTATGGACATACTATAAAGAATTAAACATCAGATCTGCAAATAAGTAAATGCAATAGGTGTCCTTTAATGACATAAGGGACTGTGATTTAAGCAAAGCTGCAGCCCGGGTATCCGTCTCTCTATGTGTCTGTGTTGACTTTTGGGCTGAGCAGTTAAGACACCAATCAGACTAATAGTCCATTTTAGACAACAGAGCCAGCAGCAGCCGGTTTGGTTTTATTACTGTCGCTGTAGGGCACCGTTTGGCCGTAACACCACACCAACTGTGGCATCATCTGTAACCAGCACTGCCGCCCTCCCTCTCCCCCCTCCCCCCTCCCCCCTCCCCCGACTCCCTCTCCACAGCTTATCACCTTCTCTCTTTTTCCATCCTTCCCCACCTCTGTGCTTTAACAATCCTCGGCCCCCGGGGTACACTGCCCAGGTGCGAAGGAGCCAAACAATGGTTGCCGTGGTAAACTGCCAGCAGGAGCCCAAACACACCTGATGATGCCAAGACGTCGTTTTGTTCTCCCTTACCATCAAACCTCCCTTTTTTACAAAAACACCATCTGCTGTTTTAACTCTCCGTTTTGTTTTCCTTTTTGCTTGATCAGTTTTTAACCCCCTGACTGGAAAAAAGGACCCAGTTAATATTTGGGCTCGCTGGCCCGTGATGATATTGACCAGACACCACTTGCCCGCCCCCATCTGTCAGCTCGCCCTCATTCCAGACGCCCATATGAACACAAATGTGACACTCACATGTGCAGCAAATGACACTGAATTCCCCCCAAATGAAAAGTGCTGATGGTTTCTCCTGCCCTGGAGCTACTGACCTTGTCAATGTGCTAAGAGGGACGCACCCAAATCCCCCGATCCCATATCCCCCCACACATATACACAAACGTCCCGCTTTCCCCTCAGTGACAGTCGGGTTAAATCCACTCTGACAGGTCGCCTCGTCTCGCTGTCAGACTAAGCTGTCGGCCTACTGTCACTGTGAGAGAGCCCACATATGCTACGTCTGTATACGCATGTGAGCGAGTGTGTAAACAAGGACGCTGGCAGCAGGGTGGGGACTCGGGTGTGAATTAACCCACTGAAACACAAGCAGCTCCTGACACATTTTTACCCACTGTGGCCTCATTTTTCACTGCAATATAAAGTCTTGCACCTCTATGGAAACAGCTTAACCGTGACTGGAAGTAGAGAGAACTAAAGAATGTGTTTTTTGCAGTTTTACACCAATAATGCCATAAATCGTACCAAAAAAAGCTAAATTTTCTTCGATTATCTATTACTATTACACAAAGCTTGAAAAAACCTGGACTCAACATGTACAGCATTCTTCCAAGTGCCCACAGGTGTTACTTTAAAAAGAAGTGAAGATCTACATACAATGGACAATTCACAGAGCCTTTTCATGGAAAATACGAATAAATATACTGACTTTGACACACAAAGATGAGTTTTTAAGGGCTTAAGCGGTTTCTGGGTGTTTTTTGCTGATGCGACATATGTACTCACTGTGGGCTCATTTTTCACTACAATATAAAGTCCTGCACCTCCATGGAAACAGCTCAACCATGACTGGAAGTAGAGAGAACTTAGGTCTCTTGTTGCAGTTTTGCACAGTCATGATGCCATAAATCATAACAAAAACAAAAGTTCAATTAATTTGATTGTCTATTTATGCAAAGCTTGAACAAATCAGCAGTTCAACATTTTTTCCAAGTGCCCTCAGGTGTTACTGGGGGAAAAGTGATAACTCTACATACTGTGGATATTTTATTACATATATTCTTATTTTATTTTATTTCCATGCTTGTCTCCTATCTGCTCTGTGTAAACACTGCCTGCAGTTCAGCTGAAAAGTTCCTAAACTTTTGTCTGGTAAGTGTCCATCACAACTGAGTCATTCATGCTTTCATAGTTGCAGAGAAGAGTTCAGAATTTATTTATTTTTTGTCTTTTTACAGATTGTGGTTATAGAAAACATTTTATTTATCTCAAAATTTAGAGGACATTTTGATGAAATGTCATTATTAAGCTTAGATCTGGTAATATGACACAGTTACAATGCTTTTTTCAAGGATTTTGAATCTGACTGCAGGAATTTACTGATATTCAACCACAAAAGCACACTGAGGGGCAAAAACGGTTTCTTTATGAAGCTGGCTTTGAGGAAACGGGACGCTAACATGTTGAGACAGTAAAGAGTCTTCCCTTCACGTGTTCCACAAAGTTGTAAGAACACTTTTGTCTAAAATATGATTGCACTAAGAGTTCTCTTCAGTATGATCCAAGAGGCTGAAACCAAAAGTACACCAAAGTATACAGAGGTGTGCACCAGATTTAGAAAATTGTGGAAGGAACCCAGTTTCTTAGTGTTTTCTGCTTTTAGACAGAAACTACTTCACGCCCCTGTTGTTAATTCTCTGAACCACAAAACCTGTCCAACTTTCTTTGAACTAATCATAAGTGATGCTGTCCAAAGAATTAACCTAATCTAAGCTTAATCATGATATTTAATTAAAATCTCCCTATTCAACTGGTCTCATTTCTAAATTTGAGAAAAATCTTAGTGCTATGACATTTTACATAAAAGCGTGCTTCCAACTTTGTGCTAAACTAGACAACTTTTAACATGTTTTTATACCATGTCCTCAAAGGCACTTTGAAAGGCATGCTATCATAAAAAAGAAAAAAAAATGCCGAAATGACACTATCAAAACTAGAAAATGTAAAAACAGAAAGAATTGTCAGATTTTTAAACTTTCTGATGGATGCGTTCCACTTGAAAACTTCATCAAATCAAAGTTTTAAAACACTAAGGAACAATTTCTGATTAAATACAACCTAACTTTGCTGTCCCTCTCACTGTTCCCTCCACTGACACTAAACCTTTATGTGTTATTTAGTCTCAACTCTGTGAATCCTAAAACCTGCCAGTGTCTTTGAAAGTCATGATATCTTTTAAAAATTTGCAAAAAAAAACATACTGTTTTCTAAGATCTGAAACCTTAAAAACAGAAAGAATCAGCAAATTTTCATTTCCAACAGTGATTGAACAATTCCTCTGTTACGGGCCGTACCATTCGGAAAAATAACCAAATTAACCATAACATCACAATATTTCATCAGAAACACTTAATTATACATGTCATTTAAAAGTTCTGCAAAAATAAACCATTTGCATTAGATTCTGTGAAAAATCCTGCTTTCAGCTGTGCAAAATTGAAGTGATCAGTGGCTCAGCTGCAAGAGTCATGTGACAAAAATTCAGGGACTTGTCGGCTGAACTGCAGGCTGTGTTTAGACCGAGCACATGGGAGACAAGAATGGAAACACATTTACAAAGTAGGATGTAAAATATCTAGAATATGTAGAACCACGTTTTTCCCCAGTACTGGTAACACCTGTAGTTAAAATGTTGGACATGATGATTCCAGGTTTTTATCATTTTTTAAAAATAATTCAACAAAATCAACTGTTTTGTTTTTGTGATTTATTGCATTACAAATGAGCCATACTGTGTAAAAAAAAAGTCTCTGTTGGTAGTCACAGTTTTACATTTTACATAAAGGTGCAGGACTTTATCTTGTAAACGAGCCCACACTGAGTAAAAATGCGACCGGAGGAAAAAAAACGCCAAGAGTTCGCTCGGAGTTCAGAGGATGAACTTACATTATTGCAGCTAATTGTATTTCAGCTCCCAAAGGACAGTGTCATTTTGTAATTTGAAAGTCACAAGTGGCAGCTGTGTGGAGTTTGCTGGTGTCTGAGAGTGATGGAGATAGAAAGTGAAAGCGAGAAGATGACCAGGGGGTGACCAAGCATCACCCCCTCCGTCTCCCACTTCACCAAAGTCCAAGCGGCTCATACCGGGCTCAGAGCCAGACAGACCCAAACACACACACACCGGACATACAGATATGAGTGTGGAGCATGTGCCAGCAGCAATGCCCAGACTCAGACCAAAACACCTATTAATTAGTGCAAAATCCACAAACTCAGTCCCAGCAAGCTTTGCCTTTCTGCTTGGCTCACACACACACTCATAGACACCCACACACACACACACACATGCACATTGTTACAGAAACATCTTGCTTTTTTATGCATGCACACACAAAGATCCCTTTGATAAAACTGCATTTCCTAATCAGCCTCCCCCCAGTGCACATTCTGATAAAATAACAACAGTGGAACCACGACTTTTTTTTCCTTCTTCTGCACACGCTCAACGTTCATGCGCCACACACACACACACACACACACACACACAACAATAAACACACAGCAGAGAGGAGAAGGCGCATTTTGGCGTTTGATATGGTTGACCCAGATCTGGGAGCGTGCACGGCTGAAGATGTGAGGAGGAGGAGGAGGAGGAGGGAGTTTAAGGAGAGCAGGGGGGGTGAGGGGTGGGGGATATGTGGCTGTTACGCATGTGTGAGTGAATAAGATGATGAGGGGGTGAAAGGACGGTGGGTGTAGGCTGCTGGACTGCTCACAGAGGGGTTTTTTTTGTTGTTGCAAAGAGTCTAATTTGAAAAGCAGCAGGGGGCTGATGAGTAAAAGACGGACAGACATCAGTGAAGGTCAGAGAGAGTGAGATGTAAACAGAGAGCCGGACGGAACCAGAACACATGGAGAAATCATAAAATAACACCACATGTTAAAGTATTCTGCAAAGCTCAAACCACATCAGTGTTTTGGTTGAGTCCGAACAACAAACCGCATAATGCATACTAATCATGAATGCTTTGTACAGTATAAAATCTCTTGTCTTAATTCCACATGAGATTAACAGTTTTCACTGCTGATATTCACTTCATTAGTTTTTGCTAGTAGAGGAAGAAGAAACTTTTTATTCTTGATTCATCTAAACTCAAATGAAATGAGACAAAATTTAGAAAGAAATGATTAAGAAGGGTACTTCAGCGTCACCCAGAAACAAGGGACATAACTCCTGTAAACTATAAAGCCTTCTATCACTGTCCACAAAAACTGAAATGTTTGAAGCAGTCAAAGAAAGAAGGAGAGGGAATCTTGGAGCTGCTGATGTTGCTCCAGGACAACGCGTTCGTCCACACAGGACAGGTGGAAGAAGCAGCAAAATGTGGCTTTGAACCGTTGCCACATGAACCTTACTAACCCGACCTGCACCGTCTGACTTCTGTTTGTTTCTCAAACTGAAACCCCACCTGTGTGGTCGTCATTTCAGAGTGATGATGAAGTCATGCATGCTGTTGAGGAGAATCTGGAGGCTCAAGATGTGAACTTCCTCCATGAAGGGATAATAAAGCTTGAACATCAGTGGACCAGGTGCACTGAAGTTAAAGGAGACTATGATGAAAAATAATGCGAGGCCAATCTTTCTCCTGAGACGTGCCTTTGGTTTGGTTTTAAAGTGGCCTTGTAAGTAGAAATACATACTTATTTATGTTTGCTTTCCCAGCTTGCACCACATCGGATATTTTTAATGCTTTTTGGGACATCCACACCACGGAGAACATCCTGGTGGACTTCATTTTGTAAATTTTCCAGTGTGAATGACATTAAACACCAAAATCAGATTAAATTCAAATGCAACACTTCCTCTAGTGATGTTTAAACCTTGTCAACATGTCCATGTGGTGTCTCTTATGTACTGGAAGAAACATCAGGAGCAAAATAAGCAGACTTTTGTGGTTTCATACATAAACTGAGGGAACCAGTCCTGTCTATGTGCAGAATGGGGTTGTCCATGTTAATACTCTTCAGAATCAGTTTCCAGTTCAAATGTGTGTGAATTACTCTAGCATTGTAACTCGCAATTTTGTAACACAGAGCAGTTTTACAGTGTTTGAGCAGAGTCATAGGTGAGCTGGTGTGCTGAGCTGCAGTGAGACGGGAGGGCTGGGTGCAGACAGAGGCAGGGACTTCATAGATCTGCGCATCTTACAATGCTTAGCGCTATGTGACGACTTGTGTTGTAAATATGTGCTATATAAATAAAATTGAATTGAATTTAATTGAATTTTAAAGAAGGCAACAGTGTGGAGGAGCATCGAAGCAATTTTAAGGAGGAAACAGAACATTTTCATGGAAAAACAAATAAATGTATAACTCTGACACACAAAGATGAGTTTTTAATGGCATAACCTTCTGAACTCAAAGCAGTTTCGGGGTGTTTCTTTTTTTTTGCTCACTGTGGCCTCATTTTTCACTGCAGTATAAAATCCTGCAGCTCTATGGAAACACAACGACCATCACTAGAAATAAAGAGTACTTAAAAATGTCTTTTTTACTGATTTACACAGTCGTTATGCCATAAATCATAACAAAAAGAAAAAACAGAAGTTCAGTTCATTTGATTTTCTATTTGTACAAAACTTGAAAAAAAATGGAATCAACATGTACTTACATTATTCCCCACAGTGATAACTCTATATACTATAGATATTTTATTACTTACATTTTTAATTTGTTTCCATACTTTTCTCTTACTGTGTAAACACTGCCTGCAGTTGAGCTGAAAAGTTCCTGAATTTTTGTCTGGTGAGTGTAAAACCCAGCCGAGTCACTAACGCCTCCACTGTTGCACAGAAAGGGTGTAGAATTTTTTTATTAATTTTTTTACAGACTATGGTCATAGAAAGTGTTTTATTTTTGGCAAAATTTGATTTATTACCACAATCAAGCTTAGATTTGGTAATATGACACAGTTACAATGCTTTTTTTGAATCTGGCTGCAGGAATTCACTTATATTCAACCACAAAAGCTGCAAAAGCAGTTTCTTTATGAAAGTGGCTTTGAGGAAAGGAGGTCACAACATGTTAAAACAGGAAAAAGTTGTCTCTTAACATGTTCTACAAAGTTGGAAGCACACTTTTATCCAAAATGCTATGTTACAACACTAAGGGTTCTCTCAAATTTACAAATGACACCAGTTCAATTGATGAAATATTATGATTAAGCTTAGATTAGGTTATTTCTTTGGACAGCATCACCTATGATTAGTTCAAAGAAAGTTGAAAAGCTGACAATTCTTCCTGTTTCTGGTGATCTTTTAAAGATAACATGCCTTTTACACTCGCAGACTTTATTGTGGAAGAATGCTCTTTGTTGTCTCTTATCGACAATCAACTATTTTTCCTTTATCCATGAAAACATCTGAATTTAACCCCTCACCTGAATTTTTCAACTCAACCCATGCTTTGAGCTTCATCCTAAACCTAATCAAACAATAACCATGGCGTTGTCACACATAAAACAGATTTATTATTCAAAATATGTGGTGTGAAATGGGTTTGAAGGGCGCAGAAAAAAGATGCTCAAAGATCTTCTAAAGGGCAGAGACGAAAACACAGAGACGAAGTTCTGAGAAAGAGATAAAGACAAAGAAAGAGGATCTTGTCAGGACCCACTCGGGCTGTTCTGTTTTTCACCCTAAGTCTGCTTCGTCCTCTCTCCGTCTTCTTCTTTCAGTGTCTTTCAGGAAAAGATCAAATCTTCCACTCACGCAGGCAACTTAAGCATATCTTTCCCCAGGCTCAGTACCTGGAGCAGGGTGCCTCGAACTCCTCGCAGAGATAGACAGAGTGCCTGGAAGAGGTGAAACTCCTTGACTTCAATAGATTGGCAAGAGGTCTTTTTTCTCTCTCATCCACGTCTCATGTTTCTTTCATCTTATCTCTGAACTTTGAAGGACCTGGCAGCATGTACGAAGCTTTGTTGGGCTTAAAAGGGTTTTTTGTACCTGTTGTGATGGGAAAAGGACAAAGGTGGACTTGGAGAATCTCTCAAGTGTCTTTTCTCCACTCAAACATTGCAAAACCGCCATGCGGACTCTTACTGTTCATTGTCCTCCTTCTTTTCTGTGCGATAGCCGAGGTCCACAGGAAGAACGCCGGCGGTCGGCCTGATCTGGAAGCATGACCGATTCCCGTGTTTCTCAGATGGCTCCATCTGTTTAGATTATAGACCTTCCTCTGCAGGCAGCTAATGGGAAAGGGATGGGGAATGGGACCAGCCATGTTACATTTCCTTTGTTATCCTTAAAGGCAGTCATGTCTTTGTAGTCATCAGGCACTGGTCACGACAAGGTACATGGAGACAAACAGAAAACCGAGAAAGTGTGGTGGTGCTAAAGAAAGAGGTATGGCTGCAGAGATGAAGGTGAGACCCAGACGAATGAAGGGAAAGAAGAAAGACGAGGGATGGATTGGGGGGTGGGGGTGGGGGTGGGGGGAGCTAAATGAAAGGGGAAAGAAAAGGGAAGGAGGACAGAGAGAGTTTTATCTGACTTTCACAGCCTTGGTGATATGACAAGCTTGGCAATCCAAAGCGGTTCACCATGCCACCCCCTACCAAGGACAATCTTCTTGCTGCCTCACACACACACTCCCTCCTGCAGAGCACACACACCAGCAGCACCTCAGCCCCAGCCCCTGCATCGCTGCCACCCGTCCCCTCCGTCTCCCTCTGCACAGGATAATCCTTCCCCCACCCCCAAATACCATCGCTCAGTAAAAAAGATATTTCCAAGGGCCTGGATCGCAGGCAGTCGCATGCTGCGCATTTGCACAAAAGGCAAAGGCGCTGCACACACATGCAGATGAGATGAGATGCGCACACACAAACACACACCAGAACTTATAAGACACTGGTGTTCTCCCAAAAAATGCAGATGGCAGCATCTGCCTTTCACAGATAATTACACTCCACCCTTCCCCCCCTTTTCTCTTCTCTCCCCCATCTCGATCTTCTCCAGCCTGGCGAGATACGAGTGTTTGTCAGTGTGGAGAATTCATGCATCATTGACAATCTTGGCATTGTTGTTGTTGTTGTTTGCTCGTTACATCCATGCTGGCTAATGTGAATCACAAGGAGCGATGAGCAGGAAAGACAAGGACTTGCAATGACTCATGTGAGGCTCATTGAGCAGAGCTTAGAGGCTAACTTAGGGCTCATATGGTGCCAATAAAGAGAGCAGTTCAGCCAGTGAAACTGAGCAGAGATGTCTTTGTTCCAAATTCACTTGTGTTTTTTTCATGAGAAGAGACACTTACACATGTATATTTCAAGGAATACTGAAGGGTTACATATATATTATGTATTGTGTGTATTTTCTTGCTATTTAGTCAATTTTTCAACAAAGCCTATTAAGCGCAAATTGCCTGTTTTGGGATTCTATGAATAGATGCAATATAAAACCTGAGAAACTGACCCATCTTAAAAAAGAAAGCATTATTTATCACAGCCAGTCACTATAAAATGGAAAGGATTGTCGAATTTTTAAAACTCTCCAATAGTCCTGCCATTTCATTGGAAAATTTCACCAAATCTGGGCTTAAATTTATGATATTTCATCAAAACACTTTCTGTTCTGCAGATCGGGTTTAAAATTCGGCAAATATAAACCGTTTATATCAACCAGGTTCTGTAAAAAACTAAAAATTCTGTGCTCCTCTGTGCATCTGAGAAGCTATGACTGACTCAGCTGCCATTAACAGTGACACAACAGAAATTCAGTAACTTTTTGGCTGAACTGCAGGCAGTGTTCACACAGAGACAAGCACGAAACAAAACGTAAGCAGCAGTAAAATACAATATAATGCAACGTCACAGGTTTTTCCAGAATTGGTAACACTTGTGGGCACTTGGACGAATGCTACTGATTCCATTTTTGGTTTCAATTTTTTCATAGATAAATGATCAAGAAATTCAGCCTTCATTTTTCTCACTATATGATTCATGGCATTATGATTATGTTACGCTGCACAAAAGACATTTCTGAGTTCTCTCTACTTCTAGTCAAGGTTGTTTTGTTTCTGTAGAGGTGCAGGGCTTTATACTGCAGTGAAATATAATTGACAGTAAAGACAATTGTACAAGAAATGTGTTTATCTCCAAGAGAGTCTCAGTTGCAGTAAAACTGTATGAAGTGAAATAAACACAGAAGAACACTTTCTGCTCAGCACAAACTGTTCTTCTAACATCTGGCGGCAAAAAAGTAGAAGATATAATTTTATAGCCATGATATGGATGAGCAACATGACCATCTACATCATGGAAAATGAATGCTGTTTTTTCACATAACAAATATGCTCTGTTCGGTATTTTCTTGGCAGATTACTATTTTTCTGGCCCAGTTTCCAGAAGTGTATCCTAAGACTACACTTGGCCCAAACAGCGTCAGCCTTATTTCAGCCATGAACTAACATCAAGTCAACGCTCGGCGTTCGCTACACTTTGACGTGTCCACGGAGCTGTTTCTCATTTCTGACTCCAATCCTGTCTCATTTCCAGTTCGTCAAAATTAAAAGTTCATTGACTCAAAAATATATCAGGGCAGAAGGGTGCGCTTGTGTTTTATTTATGAGCAGCTGAGAGGCTGCTGCAGGGCATCCCCATTAGCAGTGTGCTGGGGGTTTGTTAGCAGAGCCGCATAAACAGTGGAGAGATTCAAACAAACTCAGGAAGAAAGAGTCAGGAGCTGCAGAGGAAACGGAGAGCAGAGGTGAGGGTTAAAGAGGATGAGTGAATGAATGAGTGGAGGTGAGGAGGAGGCTATGAAGGAAGGAGGAGGAGGAGGAGGAGGAGGAGGGTCACGAGGTGGAAGTGAAGCGACTAGACAGCAGGGGAATATTCCAGCTTACAGAGGAGTCACAAGGGACTCATGCAACCACTTAACACAGGGCATGTGTCTCTGCGAGCAGCACACACATCTACACACCGACGCACACACAAACCTCCCAAAAGAGCTCTCGCTTTGCCTCAGTTGCTCACATACACACAGAAAGCGTACACACCCCACACCGTGATTGGCATCGGCCCACACTTTGCCACTTCACATCAAAATGATGACTGTAGGTGCTCTGAATCAGGAAACCTCACTGCCAGCAGCTAATGTACGCGAGGCAGAGTTCATATGTAGGACAGCTGATATCAGCCAAACTCAAATATTACGGGTCTGTAATCAGAAAATAAAGAGCAGAGCAAGATAATGAGCAGCGTCAGCATACCAGATGTTTATTATTTAAAATGGGGATGGGATACGACAAGAATCCAAAATCTTTTCTTTCTCTTTTTAAACACTTTGTTCAAGGGGTTTTCAGATAAGCCAACAACTACAGAATTATTGCACTATAGCAAGTTATTTGGCAGAAACACAAACAAAAATAATACAGACAGAGGCATATGTATACAGGCACTCACACCTATGTCCATACAGTGAGTGTACACACGTAAACCCACATACATATGCACGTATAAAGAAAAAATAGAAAAATAAAAAACATAAACAAAAGACCAAACAAACAAAAAGACAGACCAGGTTAAAAAAAAGTCTAATTTACATCTCAACCAGATCCGAAATACTGTCACTTACAACTAAAATCCAAAATCATTTAACACGAGTACAAATCACATTAAATGCCAACTGCCTAATTCTGCAAATCTTGCTTATCTATCTGAGCTTGAACAAAGCCAGACTCATTTTTTGTTTTGATTTTGAGCTAAAACACAAAAGGCACTCTTGGATTCATCAGTCACAGGTTTACATCTGACCACAGGGAGTGATGACCGTCTGAGGCGTCCTTGGAAAGGAAGTTTCAGTTACCTCTGAACTCCAAACAATTCCTGGGCGGTTTGTGCTTCTGTCACATTTTTATGACTGTGGGTTCATTTTTTCCTGATAAATAAAGTTCTGCATCTCCATGAAAACAGCACAACCATGGCTGGAAGCAGACAGAACTCAAAAATGTCTTTTGTGCAGTATAAAAAAGTTAAAATGCCAGAAATTGTGCAAAAAATAAATAAAAGTAGAATCTGCTGGATTATTTATTTTACAAAAATCAAAATAAATAAATAAATCTGTAATCAGCATGTACAGTATGTTTCTGAGTGTTGTGTCTATACTTGTCTCCTGTCTGTTTTGCGTAAACTGCACTGGCTGAAGTTCAGTCAAAAAATCCCTCACTGGTTGTCTCATGGCTGTTGGTCATGGCCGAGTCAATCATGGGAGAATCTGGTTGATGCCAAGGCTTTATTTTTTGTAAACCTTTTAAATTAGACATTACATTAGATTCAAATCATTTTCCCAACTGATCCACACGTCGCATATGATGAGTTCAAGGACCAGTGGAAAGTGAAAAATCTGACAAATATTTCTTGCAGTCTCTGGCTCTGATAAACGATGTATAAATGGAGACGTTTGCTCTAACAATAATATCACTTTCAAACCTGCCAGTGAGCCACAAAACTTTTTTACAGTCTTTATTCTACTCATTGAGCTATTTCACATTCTGGGGTGAGATGTGTTGTTAATATTCACAGAACAACATTAACATCAATCCCAGACATCCACGGCTGAAAAACCCTAACCCTAACGCAGAACCACCAAAAACCTGCAGTTCCTCAAAAATCCACTTGAGGCTGGCTGCAAAAGCGAGTCAACTCCCATAGACCCCCATGTTAAAATACCCAACTTTATTGCAGAAATAAACATGTTTACAGCCAGGAACAAATAAAGGTTTTGGTCTCTATAGCTAATCTCCCTGTTCATGACAGCTGTACTGGAGGTGAGTGTTTACACAAGTTACTTGTTTAAATTGTACTAAGGCTTAAAGTTATCATTCGGGGATGACTACAACACTTAGCTTCTAAACTGCTCTGAATGCTAAACGCCATTTTGTAGTTGCTGTTTAATATCATTTTGTCATTTACATATAACATCCAACTTGTCCTTGTTACTGGGAAAGTTATATTTTTGGTAAAGCTTTAATATTTCTGACTTTGCACCAAAAATTGCACAAGTTCCAGCAAAAGCGTTGGGAAAAATCACATTAATGTGAATTTAACTTTGTCATTTGCACATGTATTTGCTGGTCTGAAGCTGTTGTTTATAAATATGATTTGATTATACTGTGGTTACACATCACTCAAACAACAATCACTAACAAAGATGTAAACAAAGGGGAGAGTAATATATAATAGATGAGTTTATTCCTCGTTACTGACTGTAACACTGCGATGACCACACCCTTAACGCCAACATCAACAAACAAATACCAGGCACTGCTGCAACACTGAAACTCCCATCTACAGGCAACGAGGGAGGGCAAAGGTTGGCAGGATGACGCCAGTGTCACTAAGCCGGGGGATAGTACAGGATTCTGCTCCCTGAAGGTGCAATTAGTGCTCCGCTACAGGAACAACGCTAGACAGGATTCCTCCTCTGAACCAGAACACTGTTACACTAATTAATAACTCAGTCGCATCACGGCGGCTTCGGCACAAAAACAACAATAAAGACAACAGGAAAAGCACAGCGACGAACAAGACTGGAGCTTAAGCAGTGTTAAAAACGCTGATGTCAAATTGCAACTCCACTGGAAGCTTCAGTTTCTCCTTCTAAAGCAGCCATAATAAGCTATTTAACTAAACAGACATCTATACAGTGTCTGCAAAATCACAAACATCTGCCTGCAGTGGTGGTTCCTGCACTTCTGTTCACCACCTCACAGATCTTGTAGTTTCAATGATGGAGGAAGCATTCAGGTGCTTTACTTAAGTAGTTTAAACGTTTAAAACTACTCTAGTAAAAGTGAAAGTCCTGCATTCAGCATCTAACTTAAGTACACTTTTTCTATTTTCGATTTTTTATAATTTTTTCTGTAATTTTAAATATATACAAAAATACTGATAAAATCACAAACATGGACTGAATTTATGTGTCTAAGGTAAATAACTTTATAAACCTGTAATACTGAATAACTAATTATTATTAATATTATTATTGTTATTATTATTATTATTATTAGTAGTAGTAGTATTGTTATCATTATTATTTATTATTATATTAAAGAAAAGTTATTTTTTGGCATAAAATGTACGTTAAAAATACATTCACAATTTCCTTCAATGTAATAGATGAAATTAGTTATTTCAAGTTTGATACTGTAAGTATATTTCTAAAATTAGACACAATTAAAATTAACAGAAAAAAGTATTATGTAATGAGAGACGTCCTATGTAGTTATAAAAGTTTTAAAACATTATTACTGTCAATATTTTTATAGAATAGAATAGATCCTTTTTTTGTCATTGTTATAGAACAATGAGAGGCAGATTAGCATCTCTTTGGATTAACAGTATAATAGAAAAAAGGGCCACTAAGTCATTCCAGAAAATAAAGTTGAAGATGAAAATAAGGTACATAAAAATAAGAATACATTGTGTAAAAACAAGATAAAAATGTGTTTCGTGAAAGCAAGATTGCACTGTATATAAGAAAATAAAGGAGCAGTTATTAAACAAAACTCATTGATGATGACATTATTATTGTTATTTCCTATCAATATAGATTTCATTGTTTTGACACATGTAAATATACTTATTTAAAAATGGCTGGCTGTTCCCAGTATTTATGCTAAGCTAAGCTAACCTCATACTTTCCTCTAAGAGATGTTCTCTTGCCAATAGGGCTGATTGTTTCTCACTGAGCGCAGTCTAAAGGTAGATTTCTCCTTAAACAACTGCACAAAAGACACTGTGACATACACTGATCAGGCATAACATTCTGACCACCTGCCTAATATTGTGTTGGTCCCCCTTATGTGATCAAAAATGCTCTGAACCATTGAACATGGACAAGAGGACCTCTCAGGGTGTCCTATGGGGTCTGGAACCAGGACATTTGCACTGGATCCTTTGGGTACTCTGGCTTGTGCAGTGGGTCCTCTGTCAATCCAACTTGTTCCACTGCATCCTGTTGATGCTTGATCATAATGGGGTGTAGGAAGTTTGGAGGTCAAATCAACATGTTGGTCCATCGTCATGTTCCTCAACATGTTCCTGATGGTTTGATGTTTTTTCCATGTGGTGGGGTGAATTTTCCTGTGGGGGTAGACCAGTGACATTTTGGATTTCCATTTGCATGAGTGAGTGTGTTTGTTGTGGGACAATGTTTATTTGGGTCTCTAAGTCTCATCAACATGGATGTTAAAATCCAAGGTTTTCCATCAGAACAGCACATAGTACCAATATGATCAATGTTATTCACTTCACCTGTCAGTGGTCATAATGTTGTGGCCTGTCGGTGGGTTTTCCCTTGAATTTCCTGATCACATGAAACTGGGGTTGGTTTATTTCTGGCAACAGATTGGATGATGTTGCTACGTTGAAATAAAACTGTCTGGGATGAAAGATCAGTTGACTCCACACAGATTAAACTCCACAAGACGTATTGTGGCATTCAGACGTTCGGGATTCACTGCAACTTCTCTTCTGTACAGTAAAAGTGGTTCAGCTGAACTCAGAAGGGTATTAGTGCTCCTTGGGGAGACCCTAAACCTCATAACTGCATGAATTTTCAATGCCTCTCCTCTCTGTCCGCTTCAGATGTAGATTAATATTTTAATATTTTCTGTCCATAATCACATCACAGGCCTGTATTCTGGGCTGAAACCACCACTGCTTGGACTGGGACTTTAAAAAATGGCACATTAGAGTGCAGAGCAGTTTCAGGCATATGGGATCATGAAACAGTCGAGCAAGCATGTGTGCATGAAGCGACTGCTATGTGAGATGAAAAGAAACTGCACTGTGACTGCACTTCAATAATCGGCGTGTTGCCGACGTTGCAGCCTCCCCCACTCAGAGGAAACATTTCAGATTCTGTCTCTATTTAATCAGGACACACACAGATTCACCTGCTTTACAAACCAGGGCATCTTCAGGACGTCTGACTGAGTTTTTGCATCTTTGACTTGCAGAGGTGACAAAAGGTGCAATGACAATTCAGAATACTTGACTGTTTTTAGGTGGGAAAGGGGCTTTAATGTAAAAAAAAAAAAAAGTCTTAAGTCTTAATTTACTCACTTACAGTTGCAATACTTAAATTTGTTGTCTGTACAGTATTAGTATTACTGATATGAAGCCAAAATTATATGACTGTTTGTTCTTAAGGGAAAAGACATGTTTTTAGGTACAGTCCATTCGAATCTTCGAATCTAGTATTGCACTCGATAAGTAGAATTTTTAAATTATAAATACGTACAGAGGAGGCTGCATGGTGGCTTGGTTGTTAGCGCCGCCATTCACAGTTAGGAGATCCCCGGTTCGCGTCCCGGTTCAGACGCCTCTGGAGTTTGCATGTTCTCCCTGTGCAGCGTGGATTTTCACTGGGTACTCCGGCTTCCTCCCACAGTCCAAAAACATGCTGAGGTTAATTGATGATTCTAAATTGTCCATAGGGATGAATGTAAGTGTGCTTGGTTGTCTGTCTCTATGAACAGCCCTGTCACAGACTGGCAACTATTCTGAAATTTCAATGCACTTTTTGGCACTTCTGCAAGTCAAAGATACAAATATTTAAACAGATGTCCTGAAGATGCACAGATTTGTAAAGCAGGTGAATGATTTGGCTTTCTGTACAGTCTATATGTGACCTACAATGTGTTTAAAGGCAGCAATAAACTCAGCAGCAAAGCTTTCTGATGCATTTTAACTGTCTCTGAGTCTGTTGCATTAAAAAAAGACTCATTTTGCTTGTCCATCAGCAGCATTCTCACCAAATGTATCATTTAGATTTCTACCACAGCTGGTTTGAAAGAACACGGTGGAAGAGTGATACAGCAAAAGTGGACAATAACCTTTATTTTTTTTTCAACTCATAGGTTGTCCAATTGAAGAGCTCCCTCCTGAGGTCCCCTGCTGACTGATAATAAGCACAGCCCACTAGTGTGTGAGCTTCATGAGTGTGCGCTCATAGCCAGCTCTCCAGCTCCCTGTGTGTCGGGCACCATGCTGTGGACGGTGCTACTAGCGCTGCTGGTGCTTCTGCTGCTGCAGACTCAGCTGTCTGTGTGCTTAAGGGAATTACGCACCGGGGGTTCCAGTTCTCCCGTCTATTCCCCTTCATCATCCTCTTCCTCCTCCTCTTACAATGCCACCCAGCAGCGGCTGCCCGGAGCTATTATTATTGGCGTGCGGAAAGGCGGCACCAGAGCCCTGCTGGAGATGCTCAACCTGCACCCAGATGTGGAAGTGGCAAAGGCTGAGGTAAAACACCGTCACGGCACCCAAGAACTGCACTTTCACCAGCACTGGAGTAGATTGACTCAGGTTGTACTTAAAGTAGAATTTTTAGGTACTTGTGCTGTGGTTGAGTATTTCCATCTCCAGCTGCTGTGTACATTTCAGAGTTAAACATAGTACTTGTTCCTCCACTACATATATTTGACAGCTGTAGCAACGAGTTATTTTTTGGTTAAGACTTTACATTTTAAAAAATCTGCTATAATATTACAATATATATCAATTTAAATCATTTTTAAAGGTGTCTGTGGTTTCAAATGCCATGGTTTAACTTCATTTTTTGCTCCATTTTCTCGAGAAAACGTCATAATTTTGTCGCTATCACGCGCTAACAAAATCCGTTAAGTTGTGATAATGACAAAATTATCTTGTTTTCTCGAGAAAACAAAATCGTTTTCTTGTTATAACAAGTCAATTTTCTGGTGAGGTAAAAAGTGAAACCAACCTGCCAGATCAGAAGGTGCTCTGCTGCTGCTGCACACTACAGACTTGTAAAAGTCCAAACAAACACATGAACAGGCCGAACTTACCTCAGAGTATGCAGCTGCAGTAGAGCACGTCCAGACCTGGCTTCAGTCGGTAGTGTGCATGAAGACCCTTGTGTTCACTCTTGCAGCCAGAAGCAGAACATTTGGTGAGCTTGGCTTGTGGCTGAGACATTTCAAAAATTAGCAGAAGCAGCTTTAAAAAGTAAGTAAACCTGGTGGACTGGGAGGCCATTCAGAAAGATGCTCTCTCTGAATGGCTCACCTGAAAGCAGTGAGGGGCCAGAACTAAACAAAGTTTGAGCAGGACTAATATCGATTTCCTCAGTTTTGGAACGAAGCAGCTGAGTAAAATTCTTACTGGCTTGTAAAGCTGGGAGGCTGTCTAGATTGGCAGAAGTGAATGTCTTCATACCTTAACAGCTTTCACTTTACACATCCAAGTTTACAACAACCACAAAACACAATAAAATGTATTGTTACCAAATGGGACCTTTAAAGTGAAAGGTATGCATTTACATATTACAGCTGTCTCCCATTAATCATCTGAAGGCCACTTAGATTTATCTTATGACTCTTTTGAGGCATGTGATCCCTTAATTTGGAACCAAATTAAACAACCTATTTGTAAATAAAGATTTACAACCTATTTGTAAATAAAGATAAAATTATCACTCAGATGCAATTTATAATAACATATCAGTCACAGAGGACACATTACTAGAAGACATAAAATTTTACTGCCGATACTTTCATTATCTCATAATGACTTGATGAATAACATCAGTCCTTTAAATGAATGTGTTTACTCTGGGCCTATAAAACAGATTCCACTCTTCAGAATCTGATCCGTTGGTCTTCGCTCACCAGCCGATCATACCAAACTGCAACGAGGACAAGGTCACCGTTGTCTTTTCTATCCGACAAATTCCACTAAGGACATTTTATTATAAGCATATCTCAGACACTAAAACCCTGCAATCTTGACAGCCTAAATCTTCTCTCATATCAATTGCTGCAATAACTCCGATCAGTTAACAATCTCATAATTTAATAATGTTATATTTCAGTCATTTCTATCACACTTTTCCCTAAGGAGGATTCTGACTTTTACTTTCAAGAGTGTTCTTTTCCCCATTTTTTCAACATTTCATACATGATCCAGAGATGGAAAGTAACTTAAAACTGTATCTACAGTTAAATTACCTATAACCCAGATGTACACAGCTCTAAAATCTGTGTTCATGCGTTTGCTGTTTGCAAAACTACAGTTTAGAACTGATCGGCAAACATGAAATGCCTATTATTCATTCTCAGCTGTATGTAAAGGAACATTATTTATTCAGCCTTATACATACTTCAATTTCTCTACTTAATTTTACTCATATTCCAATTTTAGATAAACATACTCCACATTTTATGGGGAAATACTTAATTTAATTATTGAAGCAGCAAGTTTATTAATCAGTTAGTTTCAATAAATTATTAAATTAGACATAAACTTTCATGATTGGTAACTTAGTTCAGCCAAACAGAACAGCCAAAAAGTACTTACTGGTAAATGCTGCTTTTGAAATATGAGAGGTTGCTGCTTTTCAGTGTTTTCCATTACAGTAAACTAAAATTGAATTGTTGGGGAAAACAAAACAATCCATTTTAATATGATATCAACAGACATATTACACTGTACAGGAGTCGGACAATAAACAGGAACACGGTGATCTCAAGTTGATCACTTGGCTGACTTTTACATTCACTGTGGGACTCATAAAATAGAAAGCCTTCCTGAATTTTAAACTTCCCAACAGTGCATAAAGAAGTCAGACCTGAGGCCACCTGGACCATCTACAATATTAAAATGCTGCTTAAAGGTTACAACATTAATAATTTACAGTGTGAGCGGGGCCATTTCTCACAATGAATGTGTTTTTTTTTCTATAGGCATTTTACTGGTACAGATCTGCAAGAACTGAGTCAACCTGTATGTTTAACCTACAAATCATCCTCATATTATACTGAAAATATTTGTACAGTCAACAAAAGTTACACACTTCTGACCCTGAAGTCTGGATGAAATGAAAATAGTGGATGCAAACTGATCAGCAAATGGAAGTTCGACTTCAGTGTTCTGCCTGTACTGAGTTTATAGAGTTGTTCTGTCACTAAATCAAGGTTAATCTGTGAACATTTCCACTCCCGGTGAACTGTAACTCAAGTAAACTCTTTAGTATCGAAATATGGATGAAATATCAGGTCAACCACAGGTCCAAGATGAATTTAGTTCAGACAGCACACATACTGCATCTCCTTAAATTCAGAAAGACGTAGATAAAATCAAAGCAAAGTCAGCTCGACTTATGCGCCGCTTGTTGTATACGTTTATGGTGATGAATGATGACAGGCCTGTCCTGAGAAAGGCAGCACAGAGGGAACTTCTAATCAGGACAGTTTAAGGAGAGGACTACAAAGTTGGAAAGCTAGCTCCAAAGAAAAGATTGGTTTGGACATGATGGGAACAAAGTGAAAAGAGTCGAGAGCTTTTTAGATGGTAAAAAGGCTTAAAAATCAAAAATGCGGCACAATGGCATCAACAAGTGCCATTAAAATGAGTGTGAAGAATCTAATACTACAACCTCACTTTTCTTGAGGTACAACTGAGTATTTGTAAAGTGAGCCCACACCTTTGAACGTTTAGCTCTCAAGGCTGACATGAAGGCTAAAGGCAAGCAGGCGCTACGTCACCACCTGCTGTCGAAGGCGGCTGTGTCATAATTACACGATGGTTAGCTGGATTAAAAATACTGACAACAGTATCATTTGTCCAGAACCTTAGCGGTACACCTGTACTGACCCAATTAGGAACCGGGACCAAAAAATACCGGTTCTCAGTATGCATCCCTGCCTATCAATCATGCATACTGATTAGTACTGCAAAAAAGTCTAACCTACCTTACCTCAAAAGAATATAGGTGCTGTTCTTGTTTCATTTTTATCAAGGAAAACAGAAACGTGCATGCAAATGGTCTTGCTTCTGATGTAGAACAAAAGTTAAAAATCTCATTTCTATTGCTCTAATTGGAAAATGGTTCAGTTTCGCCAATTTTGGGCTGTTCAACTGGTCACAAATTTTCAACCAATGGTTTAATTCCCACCTTAGTCAGTTGTGGCTTTAATGGGCAGTAATCAGATAGTGTGACCAGTACACAGACACTCTTTTGACCAGTGACTATAGAAGGCCTTAAAATGCAGCTTTTTTCAAGTGATTACAGCGCCACATTAGAAGAGAAAAAGTCTAAAATATTCTGTTGGCATGCCGGATGCTGCCATGTCAGTCAGGGCTGTAGACAGGCGGATAGACAATAGACAAATCCAACTATGTGCCCCCCAAAATATCCACTAACTTTGCTAAGATCTTCAGGAAGAGTGGGACAATATTTCACAAAGCAGCATCAACGTCTTCATCTTCATCTTTAAGGTGAGGACTGCAAAGTTAGAAAGCTACAAAGAAACAATTGGTTTAGACAAGATGGGGACAACATGGAAAGAGCTGAGACTTTTTTAGATGGTAAAAAGGCTTAGAAATCTAAAAATTCAACATCAACAAGTGGCCTAAAAATTCCTGAAAAGGTGCCTTTTTTAACATTATCTGCATGAACACCGCTCCACCCTCTGTATTTCTGACAGGTGCATTACTTCAACGTGGAGGAACACTATCGCCGTGGCCTGGCCTGGTACCGAGCCCAGATGCCCTTCACCCTACCCGGTCAACTGACGGTGGAGAAGACCCCCGGCTACTTTGCAGCTCCTCAGGTTCCTGCTCGTGTTTGGGACATGAACCCCGCCGTCCGTTTGTTGCTCATCGTCCGGGACCCTGCTGAAAGGCTGGTCTCCGACTACACCCAGGTCCTGCACAACCGCCTGACCCGGCACAAGCCCTACCAGCCACTGGAGGAGCTGCTGCTGCACAAAGGCCACATCGACCCCGGATACAAGGCGCTGCAGAGGAGCCTGTACCACCAACATTTATCCCGCTGGCTGGAGGTCTTCCCCAGGGAGCAGATCCACGTGGTGGACGGTGATGCGCTCATTCGGGATCCCTTCCCCGAGCTGAGAAAGGCGGAGAGGTTTCTGGACCTGCCGCCCAGGATCAACCCCAGCAACTTCTACTACAACACCACCAAGGGCTTCTACTGTCTCCTTTCTGCCGGACATGACAAGTGCCTAGACGAGTCCAAAGGCCGGCCGCACGCACCGCTCAGCACCCAGGCTTTGAAGAAGCTTTGTAGATACTTCAGGAAGCCCAACAAGTTATTCTTTGAAATGGTGGGGAGGTCGTTTTCCTGGTGCTGATCCACGGAAACCAAACACCTTCTGAACAATGCCAACACATTCAGGGACACGGAGGGACAAAGACAACCGTTTGTGTGTTTTCGTAGGTAGATGAGTGGAAGCATTTTAGTTCATTTAAAGTCATAAACATCTCTTTTTGTTGATACCCACTCAGGTACAAATGTGGCCAACAAGTGCAGCGTTTATGTGTGAGAGGACGTGAAGAAGTCAGACTGTTGAGGACGCGGCCGACACAAACCTTTACCATGACCATGCTGGTGCCTCCTTGAATAAACTCACTTGACGAAGCTACAACAACCGTGCCATACACAAGTATGAGACTTAAAAAAGACAAACCGCTTGTTAGTTCCTCAGAAGGAAGATGTGCACACTTTGAAGTGACATAGAGAAGCGGTGAAAAGATGGTCAAATTGATTAATTGTTGCACTATGAACTCTAATCGCATAAAAAGTCAATCAATGTAAACCATTTCAAACAAAAACAGACTCCTTGCTTTGATTTTTCTCAACAGCTGTAAAAGTTTGATGTGTTAGTTAAAAAATGTTTTAGTTTAGTTTCACTTCATTCTTTTGTTATTTTTACCAGGTTGAATAGATGCTCTGTCAAAATATCTATTTTTAGCTTTTTTGAAAATAGGCACATTTCTTTTTACATTGAAAGCCAATACAGTGCTATGTTTGTGCTTTTTTTTCCTTTTTGTAAGATGTCCTTCTAATAAATGTCTTCAATCCTACAGTCTCCTGCCTGAACCCAGTGCTGAGATTTAAAGGGTTTTGAAACATCAAACATAAATACAGAGTCACTGACAGGCCTCTCTGGAAACTCCTCTGTCTCAAAGTGTATGAAGATGTTCTCTGTCAGCGTCGATCCAACGTGTTCTTTACATTGAGGATCAAAGCGAGCCCACGTTTCTTTTCATCATCAGGTTATTCCTGTCAAGGAATTACCTCAAGTTTCACCACCACACTGTAACAGATCACACCTATGGGACCCCTGGAGGGCCGAATGTGTTCATATCCCCACTTTATGCAAAGCCTGAATGCTTTTCCAACTTTAATTCGGTTCATCTGGAAGGACTAGATCAGGCCGACGTAGCATCAGTAAAGAAAATTCAAACCACATGATTAAAGAAGAGTGAGGCTGTTTTTAGCCAGGCTGTTATTTTAGTTCAGTGCGAGACTTGGCTGTATACTTTCACTAAAAACACACTAAATAGGGTGCAAGATTACACAAACCTCAATGGTGTAGAATTCAAAACCTTCCAATAAGATAAAATTCCATAAAATCCAACTTAGTCTGCAATCCTGGAGAAAGTCTGTGGATATTCAGCCAGATAGCAGAAGTACATAGTTAGAATGTGTCTTCTGTTCTCTTCCAACACTGTCTCTGAAAATGTACAATCCTTTACAACTAAATTAAATTCTTATTGACACTTTAAAAGAAATATAATTTTCTCACCTATGATCTTGTAGGAAAGGCTTTCTGTTTGAAAGAGCAACAAAGTCCATGTAAAAAGGTAGGATGGAGGCTTGAGTTGGCACTGGACTGCAAAAAATTACTGATGGTTTGTGTTGCTGTGTGGCATCATTATTCCTAGACTTAAGTTTCATTTTCACTCGTTTACTTTCAGTCTTCATTTGCTTTTTAGTTAAATTTTGGCATCAAAATGACTCTGTTGGGTTTGAAAAAATAGTGGATGGTTTGGGTTGAAATACAATAATTTCTCTTTGAACTAACAAAAAGTATATTGATTTAAAATCTCATACTCCACCTTTAATACTCTCAGGTTACGACTAGGTGTTTGAGGTTTAATATGTCAATAAAGTGTCCAACACAGTGTCCTAAAGGTGACGAATGGAGCTTTATATGCTAAAGTGCTGTAATAGCTTGTCCTGTTATGAAACCGAACCTTCTGAATTCCCAAAGACCACATATCAACCATCTACTGATCAACACCACAGCAAAGTCTTACCTGTATTTAAAGGCAGGGAAAACTGACTTTCTTGAGGTGCTGCTTTTTTTGTGTTTTTACTCAGAAGACGATGGCTGCTGTTCTTGTGTATCAAGGAAAACAGTAATGTGCATGCAAGTGGTCTTAATTTCTGATGTAGGTAAAAATCTCACTTCTATAGTGCAAAAATGGCTTTGGAGCTGTTCAACTGGTGACAAATTCTCAACCACTGATTTAATTCACACCTTTGCCTGTTGTGGCTTTAAAGGACAATGATTAGATAGTGTGGCCAGTATACAGACACTCCTTTGACCAGTGACTATAAAAAAAAAAAACCAAAATACATCTTTAGTCAAGTAATGCGGCGAAACAGATGATGATAAAAAGACCAGAATGGGCTGTTGGCTGCTGGATGTCAGTTAGGGTTGTAGATAGGCACTTGAATGTCCACAACTGTAGCATTTGTTGTCTAAGAAATCAGACAGCTCCGGATATACAAGTCTAACAATGTGTCTCCCAGAATATCCACCAAATTTGCCAAGTCCTTGAGGAAGAGTGAGACAATATTCCAGAAAGCAGCATCGACAACAGCTTCATTAACTCAGTGTGTTGTAGACATGTTAGTCGATACCAACTTGTGATTTCTCCTCTATGACCCTACTCTTAATCTCTTATCAATTAGTTGTTTAATGACATCCATTCTGTTGTAGAGATGCCGAGTGCTGGAACTATAAATACTCATTCCCATACGTTAGAAAGGATGGATACTGTAGAATCCATCAGTCTTTGTGCAAGAATTAAACCAAAAGTATGTAAACCAGCAGAGGCCTTCAGGAAATGATGACTCTTGTTCTGCTAGACATTCATTGAAACCGGAACTAGTCAAACATATCATTACCTTACACGTCGTCACTGTTTTGTGCAGCGCATTTCAGACATCTGCCGTTCGCTGTGGAAGAGAATGGGAGCTGAAGGTTGACCTCCGGCTGTCACCCTCCCACCGTCCTCCAGAGAAAACTGTAAAGACGGAGACAAAGGGAGATGTAAGAATAAACAAACGACATGCGCTCTTTGAAGATGTGAGGCAGCGCCGTCTTTCATGTGTTCCCGCCGAGGCCCGCAGTCATGTGGACAACACATCTGATGTCGTATTTAATCATAGAAATCTTTATTTAACGTGTTGTGGTTATTGAGTTGGCAGCGGCTTCATAACCAACTTTGTTTTGATCCGAGGGGGATTCTCAGCATCAGTTTTATTTTAGGTGTGATGAATGCAATAATCCGAGTAATTAAATGGCCAATAATTAGTGTCATTTTTGAAACTAAATACTGCCCATCACTACTCATGTTGTGACAGTAAAGGTTCTCCTTGTGGTTTTCAGCCATGTGAGCAGCTTGAGAGATAGAAATGTTGATCAGTTCACCACCTTAAACATCTTAAAACAACTGTTGGATGTATTTTCATGAAATTTTGTATGTTCCTACTTACTGACTCCTTCCTGGTGAATTTTTGGTTCCCTTGGCTTTTTCCTCTAATGCCACCATCCAACCTGAGAAAAACATGATTGAAACAAAGGTCTTTTAATGTTCTTTCAACAATGCCTCCGAAAGGGGCGGGTATTTTTTTTTTGGCATGTCATCATGTGATATGTCCTAAAATCTTGCTGAAACTCATGAGCTATTGAAACAAAGGTGTCTAAACTGATTAAAATAATGTGAAAAGACAACACACGCACATTTAAAGATGTTACTTCCCCAAACGGGAGACACAAAAGAGGGCAGAAGAGGAAATCCTGCATATATTCTTTTTGACTATTAAAAAAAACAAACAAACAAAAAAATGTTTTCTCACCTAAGAAAGGCTTCCAGTTTGAAGGAGCCATAAAGTTAGGACAGAGGCATAAGTTTGCACAGGATTGCAAAAAATCGCACATTGTTTGCATCTTTGTTTGCGCTCATCCTTCGGTTAATAATCCGAAGGGTTCCGGTTCCGGAAAATAATCAGGGTGTGGGTGAAAATACCATCTTGGGGGGCTGTGGCTCAGGTGGTAGAGCGGGTTGTCCACTGATCGCAAGGTTGGCGGTTCGATCCCCGGCCTCTCCACATGCTGAAGTGTCCTTGGGCAAGACACTGAACCCCAAGTTGCTCCCAATGGCAGATTAGCGCCTTGCATGGCAGCTCTGTCGCCATTGGAGTGTGAATGTGTGTGTGAATGGGTGAATGCAAAACACATTGTAAAGCGCTTTGGATACCACTAAGGTAGAGAAAAAGCGCTATATAAGTGCAGACCATTTACCATTTACCATCTTTCCCCTTTGAATCGGCAAAAAGTATATTGGATTAGAATCTCACGCTCCACATTTCATTTTCTCAGTTACAGCTGGGTGTTTAGGGTCGAACATGCCATAAAAGTGGCCAACACAGTGTCCTTCAGGTGATGATGTAAAACTAAAAAAGCTGTATAAACTCACAACTTGGAAACAGATTTGGAGATTTTTGCTTTTAAAAATGATGATTAATCAATTATCCAAATCATTACAGCGAAAACAAAAAAGGCAGATAACTTTTTGTTTGATTAAGTAACACATTAGTTGTGTTGGCTCATCCTGAATTTGGGTTTTCCTTTGCATAAACAAACACCGTTCACTGATTCAGAAAAGGAACAGATTGGTGCATAAAAGTTCACCAGAATGCAGGAATTTAAGAGTCCCATGTTTACGGTGGAAGATGCTCAGTCCCCTGCAAAATGTGTCAGCTCCAATGTTCAAACAAAGTCTAAACCAGTGGAGTGAAACGTAACAACTACAAATCATAGACTCCTTTCAGTCACCTCAGACTGACATAATACAGCTTCACAGATCCACTTATCTGTGCTGTAAAGTTTTGATCTTGTTTGTTGAGCCAATGTGACGCAAATGTGCTAAACTGAGATAAAATGCAACAAACAAGTGCAGACGGACAAATATAGCAAAGCAGGAGAGTCTGATTTAGAAGATGTTGTGTTCCTCTAGTTAAATCTTGATACATGCCCATTTGTGCTAAATTTTAACTCGGTGTGACTCAGATCTGATGTTTCAGATTTCCTTGCAATGAGAAGGGCAACTGTGCCTCAGGATATTGGAGATCTTACTGCAAAGGTAAGATCCTCACTGTCAGTGTTGGACTGTGAGCCACTCTGCATCTGAAGCTTTATCCTGTCAGAGTCATTACACCTCTGAGTCGAGTAAACAAAACTTCGGAAACAGAAGTGGCTGTGGATCTTTTTCAACAAACCAGTTTATTTATTGTTCCTTTGTGGACTCATTGCTCATCTCTCCAGCATCATTTGTATAATAAAGAGATTATCCGACACTTCAGCCAGTGGCAACTGGAGAGGAAATAATACGATGAGCATAAAACCAAGGTGTTGTTGGGAAGCAAAGGAGAAAACCATAGTTAGACTTTTTGGGGAGTCTTCTCATTACGAAATTAAACAACAGTTAAACAAAATGCATTCACGCGAGATGCAGACTCACGCCAGGTGCCTTCCTAAACATGGCAGGTCCCCCTGTGACCTTGACCTTTGACCTTTTGACTCCAAAATTAATGGCTGACCAGGGTAGGTCAAGATCAACATCTGTGCCGACTTTAATTATCCTATCTCTATTTGTTCTCGAGTTATAGTTCGGACACAGCCACCCACCCACACACCCACAGACAGACAGACACCAGTTATTTCAAGGTCAAAGGTCCAGTTCAAGGCCAAGAGGTGCAATGTGTTAGTCCTACCCTTAGATATACCAAAGTTCATCATTGCAAGTTTATATAGTAGATTAGTAGACAGTAGATGGAGACGGAAGGAAACATCTATCCAGAAGGATGCACTTCAAAACCAGATTCATGGATTAGCAAAGCATGTTGAGCCTAAAGTCACGGGTTTTCAATGTCATAAAGATGCTTGTCTTTTAACCCGGCTAGGTTATCAAGCACAGCGGATGTTTGGAGTTTGGGATTTAAGTCAGCTGTAAGAAGCATCTCTCTTCCTTCAATTTGAAAATCAATCGTCAGCTGAGGAAATATGTTTTATCTGTAAACCTGTTGAGCTGTATGTTAGTACTAAAACTGAACAAGGCCCTGCAGTTACATCTATGCCTCTTGTGCCCTTGAACCTGTGTGAATGCAGCTGGTGATGCAGAAATGCCTAAATGTCTTCATGTTCAGTCCTGATTTGCTACCAAGTTGGTGGTACTGCTGCTAATAGAAGACGCATTACAGAATTCTTAATTCTTTTAGGGTTTATCACAGAAAATATTCAATCATTAGCATAAATTTCACTCTGATTTGACTAAAAACTATAGATATTTCCACATGTCCTTCATTATGGGACCGATTGAGAGGTAAATGCATTTCTTGACAATCATGTATAAATGTATGAAGTGTAAAATTTAAGAGCTCTAATGTGCTGCTGTCGCGCTAGGAACAAGCGGCTGCATTGAGAGTGCACCGAGTGGTAAAATAAGTATATTAACTTACACCATTAACAATTTTCTAACAGCATTTCTCTCTTATATAACTTGTAGTAGCAGCACGTTTTCTGTCATACAGTTTACTAGGATATTCCTCATAGTGCTCCATTATACCAACCTGTTCCTCTTGACTGAAGCAGGTGGCGTTCGATTGGTCCGTTTTGTGTAGAGTACAATGAGTCTGTTTAAGAACTTGGTAACAAATAAAGTTGATATTACCTGTTGTGGTACCCATTTTCTCTAACTGGGGTTTTAGGTTTTGTCAAGCCGGATAAAGAAAGCCTGACTATGTCAGACTTGCTTCATACTACACCCCTCAGGCTTACCGGTACTCCTTTCCTTTGCATCCAGGCTTTATGCTAAGCTCAGCTAAGCTAAGTGGCTGCTGCATGCTGCTGCCATGTAGGAGCTCCCCAGGGCATTGTCCTGTCTCCTTTCCTGTTCACTCTGTACACCTCTGATTTCCAGTACAGCTCCGGGTCCTGCCACCTGCAGAAGTTCTCTGATGACTCTGCGGTGGTGGGGTGTATCAGGGATGGACGGGAGCTGGAGTACAGAACACTGATTGCAGACTTTGTGGAGTGGTCCCAGGCAAACCATCTGCTCCTGAATGTGGACAAGACCAAGGAGCTGGTCATCGACTTCAGGAGGAAGAGGACACCCGTGGAGCCCATCACCATCCAGGACTCAGAGGTGGAGATAGTGGACTGCTACAAATATCTGGGAGTCCATGTGAACAGCAGACTGGACTGGAGGGACAACTGCAACGCTGTCTACAAGAAGGGCATGAGCAGACTGTACTTCCTGAGGAAGCTCAGGTCTTTTAATGTGTGGAGTAAACTGCTGGAGATCTTCTACCAGTCTGTGGTCTCCAGTGCTCTGTACTTCGCTGTGGCCTGCTGGGGCAGCAGTACCTCCAAAACGGACATCTCTCGGATTGACAAACTGATCCGCAAAGCTGGGCAGGTTGTTGGCTGTCAGCTGGAGACATTTGTGACAGTGAGGGACAGGAGGACACTGGACAAACTGCTCTCCATCATGGACAACCCTGCTCACCCACTTCACCGGACTGTAGATGGGCAAAGGAGCTCCTTCTCCAATAGGCTCTTACAGCTGCGCTGTCACAGTGAGCGCTACAAGAACACTTTCATACCATTCTCCATACAGCTGTACAATAACTCCCCACTCTGTGACAGATAACTCACATTTATGTCAAAGCCTCAGTTGTTACATGTTGTACATGTTGTATATATTGTAAATTTCTAAATTTCCATATTGCTAAATATTACTTCAGATTGCTTATTTTTTATTTTATTTTACTTTTTTGTAAAATTTTCTATTTTGTTATTATTATTATTATTATTATTATTATTATTATTATTATTATTGTTATTATATTATACTATTATTATTATTATTATTATTACTATTATTATTATTATTATTTTTATCTTTATTATTATTTTTACCTTTATACTGATTACTTAATAACTTTATTTTATATCTTACTTGTGCTGTCCTTTTCCTCTTGTCACTGTCCTGAGCTACTGTGACAACAAAATTTCCCTTGTGGATGAATAAAGTCTGTCTAAGTCTAAGTCTATCACATTTGCAGCTCAGACCTGAGACTATTTTCTGATCTAACTCTTACTAGAAACTACATAATCATGTCACTGAAAATGTTGAACTACTCTTACATTAGTTGATGCCCCTACGTGGTATATTTGTCATGGTTTGTTCAAGGAGGGCAGGGCGGAAGAGTTTAGTTGGTTTATTTTTAAAAATGCAAAATAGATGCTTACAGGAAGGTTGGCAGGCAGACAGGCGACAGAAGACAGGAACAATTTAGGAATCAACTTAACACATCAGAAACAATCTGGCAGTGACAAACAGGTACAAATACAACGGAGCTGATTGGATAATGAGGAACAGGTGAGGTGGGTGTGGCAGTCAGGTGACTGGGAGCAGAAGGAAACTCTGAGGACATCTGGTGGACAGATGAGGTGTGACAGGATGCAGGAGAAAAGATTATTCTGAGCTGAAATATTTAACTGTTCAAAAGCTTAGAATACATTTTTGAATATTGTCTCTCTGTGCAGTTTTAGAGAATTCTTCTGTCTTTTTAAGGGATATCTGCTGCTAATCTGAAAGCTATAAGAACCTAAAAAATTTAGAAGACAAAATGTGTCCCCAAGGCAAAACACTACAAGAGAACACAATGAACAATAAAATAAAAAAAATAAAAAAAATAAAATAATAATAATAATAATAGTAATAATAATAATAATAACTAATGGATATCATTATGAAACTCCTCCAGTTGATTAATTACAAAGAGGTAATTATTTTTTGTATTACAAGTTCAAATATTATGTTGAAATATATAAATTAGACAGTGAATTTTCAAATGCTTAATAATAATTTAAACTGAAGTCTTGGTCATTGATAGAGGAACTCAACCTAAAGCTGCAACTGCAAGTTAACAAGGGGAAATCTGAGGAGTATCTTTGACTCTGAGACTCTGATCTTGATTTTGCGCCTCACTTTGGAGACAGAACTAAGGATCTTTTAAAGAACAATGCAGCTTCTCTCTTGAGGTACACTACTGCATGCTTTTATTAACCTGAAAAAGAATATATCTTAACTGCTCCAAAACAGCGTTGTACCTGCATTGACTACAAGAATAGGAAAACTCACATTACACCAGTTTTAAAAGTCTCTGCACTGTCTACCTTTTTTTTTTATTGGTTTACAAAACTCTTAAGCCACTTATTCATCCGACTCAGACCCAGGTCTTCTGGTAGCAGCTTTTTAATTATTCCCAAAGTGAGGACAAAAACCCACAGTCTCAAAAGATCTGAGGGCAGGAAAGAGTGTGGATATTTTTAAAGTAAAACTCCAGATCTACATTTTTAATTTGGCTTTTAATTGATTCCATTTACTGATTTAACTTATCATTTTACCTGTTTATTTTTTTAATGTATTTTACCTATTTATTTGTGTATATATTTATATGTTTTTCATCTATTTTATGTCTTTAAACACTTCACTATATTGTTATTGTCCTATTTTGTTATTCTGATTTTTTGACGTATCCTGCATCTGGTGTTTCCTCATTGCACTGATTTATTCATTACAGTGTTTCCTCAGTAACTGCTTAATTGAGTCCTTCATTTGTAACATAATGTTTATGGAGGATTGTGAAAAGGGTTGCTTTAAAGATAAAGTCTGACTGATGGGCAAATTTGCATGAATTTCCAGAAAATAAATCTAAGCATTGGATAAAGTTAACTTCAGATTTTTTATATTACAGTCATTTTTTTACAGAGGGGATTTTGGATATCGCTTTTTATTGCTCAATAAATCAGAAAGTACTGTCATTAAAAAAACATTTTCCGGCATGTTTTTAGAAATAAAATTGTCTTTCTGATTGATACATGAACAAATCCTTCTGAGCCAGCCTTCATAATATAGATTGGAATAAAACTGAAAAGTTTGAATGGAGAATGCTGGCTCAAAGAATGTATACATATACGTATATATGTATACGTGTTTGTGTGTGTGTGTGTGTGTGTGTGTGTGTGTGTGTGTGTGTGTGTATAAACCTCCTTTGATTCCCATTGGAAACTACTACTTACAGATAGATATCACCATAAAACCTCCCATGCTGATTGCTTTCATTTGTGTATTGTGCAGTGTTTCTGAATAATGTAAAACTGTTAATTTCACTCTGGATGCAGAATGTCTGGAGAACAGATGAAGATAAAAAATCCACTTTTACAGAGCTTGTAGTTCCAAGAGCATCATTTTCAGTTGTAAAGTAAAGGATTTCAATGTTTCTTCCAACTCTTCCATCACTTCCCAACACTTTCCTCCCCAGACATTGACTGAAGGATGGATGTTGTTGCCATTTGGAAAGGCTGCAGTGTTAACCACGTGAAGTCTGTCAAGGCTGAAGCCCAAAGTGTTTCACAGACAGAAACAGCAAAACAACATCAGCAGCACCACTGTCCTTCAGAAGAAAAAAAAAATGCTGCTAACATCACAACTAAAGCAAAACCAACACATTTCAGCCTTCACTAGCTGACATAGGGAATATACTGTGTGGTTTATCATATGATTTACTCCCAACAAATGGCTGAACTGTCCTTGTTTGCGGTGGTGAACGGCTCTGGGACATCATGGGAGACGTTGCTCAAAGGACTGCAATCAGTGTGAGGCAGTTATTGTCCTGGTTAACATCAGAGTCCAGTGCATCGGTCTGTGGAAACTCTTTTCATCATCTGCTGGAAGAAGAGGCGAGTTGCTGCGTGCACTTGAAAATCAACAGCTACCCACACAACAGCACAGTTCATCACAGCCTGTGTCCAATACAGACAATCACAATTAACCTGTGTGCAGCACATTTTAATATATTATAACACACATTCGTCTTTTTGAGGGATTACATGAGGTTTCTTGCTTGTTTCAGCTTTTGAACTTCAATAAAAGTCTGCAAAACTCTGGTCTGCAGGTGCATGCTCCATTAAAGAGACTCCATAATAGAACAGACATGGACAAACAACACAATTTGAAATATTATTATCAAATAATGCTCATTTTTGTGTATTGAAACAGCAGTATGGTGGGATTATCATTATTAGTTACTTTTTATATGTTGGATTTTATTCATTATTTCACTATCAGCTTCTCATCACAAACACAAATTAGTTCAAACCTGCATAACTTCAATAAAAGATCTCAAAGTTTCCAGACAGGAAAAAGCATTTACATGTTATTTATTGTGTAAAATGGTGTAGCTATTAAACTATTGGAATCTTACATTATAATTTAATCCACGTTCAGTGAGGTAAATGTGCTTGATTGATGTTTTGGTTGTAAATACAGAAAATAAATCATATAAAATGTGGTCATAAAGTGTCATAAAAGGCCTTCATTTCAGTGGAACATTGTGAACTAGTGGGTAAAAGTAAAGGTTTGCTGCTCAAAAGAACAAATACCACACACACTTCAAACACTAATGGAGACATTTTAAAAAACTGCGGTCACCACAGTATTATCTGCATACAGCTGGGTGGGTGACAAATTCAGGGGAAAAAATGCATAAAATGTCCTTGTTAGGTGCTTTGTACATCTCTGGAACTCTTGAATTTAGAGGACAGGTGCACAAATCAGTCAACACGAGTGAAAATCCTGCAAAATGTGACTTCAATTTGTCTGTATGTGGCATTAAATAGACTTAAAGTGAGGTGCAGCATGAAGGGAGTTTAAAAATCATATGTATTTTGATGTAACGCAAAACAAACATCAAAAGAATTTTGAACAACTATGCAATGTATAGTTACGTAGACTGTAAAGAAAAAAAGGTGTTTCAAGTCACCAAATGCTGCTACAACAGCTTCCATGCTATTTGGCATTGACTCTCCAGGTCTCTGGAGCTCTGCTGCAGGGATAGAAGATAATTTTTCCAAATCATCTTTCCTCATTTGGTGTTTTGATGATGGTGGTAGAGAGCATGTCCGTCTAAAATATATTTTCTAAAATTGGGTTGAGATGTGGCGACTGTGAAACCTTTAAAATACACCGATCAGGCAAAACATTATGACCACCTGCCTAATATTGTGTTAGTCCTCCTTATGTGATCAAAAATGCTCTGAACCATTGGACATGGACAAGAGGACCTCTCAGGGTGTCCTATGGGGTCTGGAACCAGGATGTTGGTAGTGGATCCTTTGGGTACTCTGGCTTGTGCAGTGGGGCATCTGTCAATCCAACTTGTTCCACTGCATCCTGTTGATGCTTGATCACAATGGGGTGTAGGAAGTTTGGAGGTCAAATCAACATGTTGGACCATTGTCATGTTCCTCAACATGTTCCTGATTGTTTGATGTTGTCTCCATGTGGTGGGGTGCATTTTCCTGCAGGGGTAGGCCAGTGACATTTGGGATTTCCATTTGGATGAGGGAGTGTGTTTGTTGTGGGACAATGTTTATTTGGGTGTCTAAGTCTGATCAACATGGATGTTAAAATCCAAGGTTTTCCATCAGAACACCACATAGTACCAATATGATCAATGTTATTCACTTCACCTGTCAGTGGGCAGAATATTGTGGCTGATCAGTGTATGATTCACTCATCAGATCATTCAGTGGCCCCTCATGCCCTTTAGATGAAGGTATCATCATCCTGGAAGAGACAACTGCCATCAGGATAGAAAAGTTTCATTCCAGGATTATAGTGATCACTCAGACGAACTGTGTTAATTTGCAGTGACGCTTCCCTCCACATGTGGACTCAAGTCAGCAAAATGCCCTCTAAAGCCTGATGGAGCCACCAGATTCCCTCACTGTACGCCCCTCATTGAGTGTTGCAGTTTGCCTCTTCTGCCTATATATTCTTGTAAATGCCTTTTTTGTCACGTCTGCAGCCTGAAGCACTTTAATGTGCATATCCAGCTGGCCGTAGGGGGAATATTATATTTATTAATGTAAAAAGGGGCTTGTTTGATCAGGGAAAGAAAGATGCTATTGTCAATGCAAGTGGCTCCCTCTGCTGGCAAATGTAACACTGCTCCTGTGGCAACACTGTTAGAAATGAGTCGGGTGACAAACATGCAAGATATGTTGTTTTCACAAAAGTGATGACACCACAAAAATGCCTGAGACAAGATGTTAACATGATCCCTATTTCTACAGATTATAAAGTGCATGGAATTTTCAGAGCAGCCACTTCTCCTGATTTTTTCCACAGAAGTCTTTACGTTCCTAACTGGAAAATGTATTGCACTTTTGTTAATGCATTGCTGGACAGTCACAGCACTGTACATACAGTATATGACTTCAAACATAATCCCAAGTAGAGGCTTCAAACCAAGCCAAGGATAACATGCCAAGTGTATTTATTCAAAGATATAATACGCAAAGTCATTTCCCTGAACACAGTTTTTAAAAAAAGGCTCTAAACTCTGTACTTCAAAGATGAAATGGACTTTTAGGTGGGGACATTTCAGTTTGCCTATACATTTAAGTATCGCAGGTAAATGATTTTAGCACTGATGTGGTTCAGATCTGCCAGTTTCAATCCTCAACACATCTTCCCAAAATATGAGGGTAACAGCTATACTCAGTAGTGATATGTAAGTGACAAAAATGGCAGGACATTTGTTCCACAGTGAGGCAAAATCTGCATGATCAGCTGATCACAGCAGTCGAGGATCACACTGTCAATATGCAATTTTCAAGTTTAACACAATTTTTGTTCCAACTGCTGTAAACATTAACACAAAACACTGTAGCACTGTTACAATAAGTTGTTTTCAATATTTCATTTTGATGTAAAAAAAATCAGCTTTTAATACATCACTATCCTTGTGCAGTTCAAAATATTACAGTAAGTCAAAACGAAAAAAAGCACCATCTCACATTTAGCTGTTGTTACCTAATTTGCTGTCCAAAAAATCCCCTCCTTAAAAACGTGTTATAGTAAATATTGTAATTCAAGAAAATAACCACAAAACAAGATTTTTTTTTTATATAAAAAATGGTTTAACAATTTCATTTTTTCAGTATAAAACATTACAGTCCCAGGCCAATCAAACAAATTCACTGTCACCTTTTCAAATAATCATGAGCTCCCCAGTCAAACGTTCTACAATAACATACAAAGGGTTTTCTGTCGTTAAGGGGTTTTCTGTACTTTTTTTCTAGTTATGGGAAAATATACCAACACAAAGGCTAACAATCACTCTTCGTTTGCTATAATATTAATAATAAAAAAGAACAAATGTGAACTCCTGGTCCAATCAAAGCCCAAGCCCCGAAATTTCTGGTCAACATGGCGTCTATGCAGTCTTCTGCTGGCCCTTCTTCCCAATGAGGGATTTGTGAATGTGGGGAATGACACCTGAAACACACACACAAACAAAAACAATTTATATGCAATCAAAAGATAGGGGAAAATGTAAACAGAATTCATCTGTTTGTCAAACTGCCAGCTCACCTCCTCCAGCAATTGTTGCCTTGATAAGAGAGTCCAACTCCTCATCACCGCGGATGGCCAGCTGCAAGTGACGGGGAGTGATACGCTTCACCTTCAAGTCTTTGGAGGCATTGCCCGCCAACTCTAGTACCTGAGAACAAATATTAACGTAAATGCAAAGAGCAACATGTTGCAGAGAAACAAAGCTATACTGCACGACTTGACATCCAGTGCCACAGTTAATCACAAACACGCACAAAAATGTGGAAGGCTTACTTCAGCAGTGAGGTACTCGAGGATGGCAGCACTGTACACAGCTGCTGTGGCTCCTACACGACCATGGCTGGTTGTGCGGGTCTTCAAGTGCCTGTGGATACGACCCACTGGGAACTACCAGGAAACACACGTAAGAGAGTGGTTAAACGAAAATCAAGCGGCAAACTCTCTGTGACGAAGGTGGGTGGCATGCAACACCTGCAGCAGGCCACAAACTGCCACAAGAAGACCAAAGGCATTTACCTGGAGCCCAGCCCTCTGGGAACGAGACACTGCTTTCGCCTTGGCTTTGCCGCTGTCTTTTCCTGCTTTGCCACCAGCCTGCATGGAGCCAAAACAGGAAATTTACAACAAGAAACGTACGAGCACTAAATCAGAAAAGAGAAGCAAAACTGACAGACATGTGAGAAACTGTAATGTTTAGCTTTTTGTAAGAAGATCAAAACACTTAACAATAACACAGCTTCATATCTATAAGTGAACAGACAAGGAATCTAACAAAACAGATTAATAGCAAATGGTTATATGGCACAGAGGAAAAACAACAAATGAGAAAACAGTCGCTTCGTGTTAGCGCTATAACGGGTAACGTTACGGATGCCCGGTTAAGCAGTTAGCGCTTTCCCGCCAATCAAATATAAAACATAACAAATCAACAACGGCAACTACAGTGCTGCCCGAAACGGCACAAATTAAACCAAGCAGTAAACTGACTGAATGTAGGAAGCAAATAAAAAGGCAATCTGTCCAAAATCGTGTGAAGCTGTCAACGGGCTGCCGCCAGTGACCCCGCGACAAACCAAAAACAGACGCGCCGCTTTAAGACGGTCCGCGTTTAAGTTTTCATTCACGGATTTCAATAGGAAAAAGTTTGTCTCACAGTGACCTGGAGGCACAGAAGCCACACGGCCGATTTCACACACTTTTCCCTGTTTTCAGATTCATCGTAAAAGACTTGCGGTCAACTACTAACAGCTAATCAACCGTTAAGCCAGTGAAGTAGCTAAACTTAGCGTGCTAATAATTGCTAATGCATCTTTCTAAACGGCTACACCGACTCAAGCAGCACTTTTAATGAATCAAAGTTAATTTTTCTAATAAAACACAACACTTATGCTAAAGAGGGACTATCCGAAAAAGCCAGCCGTAATGAATATAAAAGGCTACCTGGGATGGAAAAGCCACAAAATTCGGACTTCTCACGGTAATGTCAACGTTAATGCTAACATGTTAGCTTGACAGTTAGCTCTTTAGCAAGCTTTTTTAACCACACATTCTGGTCGAATTTCCTCAGTTCAAATTAAAACAGCACTTTCTGCAACTGCACATTTATTAGGACACACATGTACCAAGACAACCGGTAATGCATTTAGCAGGAGACTAAGCGCACATACCATTTTTCCGTGTCGTTATTTGATTGTAGAAGTGAGCAGATAGCAAACAATTTCGGCTCCCGAAAGCAAAGAAACAATAAACCCTTTCGCAAATCTTTTGCATGCGACCCCTCGTGGGAGTCGAAGCAGCCAATCTGAGTGCGTGTTGTTACTTCGAATCTCCCTTTCGACCAATCGCTGAACAGTTTGCAGAAAATTCACCCATCCCCCACCCTAAGATCATCGTGCCTGTCTTTGCGCACGAAACCAACAAGTAGGCGGGACTGTGTGTGTGTGGAGTGTCCTTCCAGGGACAACCATCCCAAAAATGTACAAAATACATAACGGGAGCTTGCAGTTGACATTAACTCTTGGATTTCTGTACATGGGAATGTATATGTTCTTCAGATGCAAATAGTTTTGTTCCGACTTCATTCGGGGATTGGTTATGACAACTGTAAATTCATAAAAAGACACTTTCTCCGGTGTAGATACACGTTATATGTGAGTTTAATACTGTCATAAAGAGCTGTTATAGAAAGTAAATACAATATCTACTCGAATGTCATTCAGGAGGTGGTTACTTTGTATTGACAGACAGCAGAAGGGACGAATGAAAACGCACGCCCGCTATCTGATGTTGTGATTGGCAGCCTCAGCGGCCAATCAGAGCGCAGCAGCCAGCGTCCGGTTTCCTCTGCTTGCTCGGCAATCAAGGGGGGGTGGGGGTCAAAGATACGCAGAGAAACGGGCTGCTGGTGGCGAAGATGGCGGATGGGGACAGTGGCAGTGAGCGCGGTGGCAGCAGCGGCGGCGGAGGGGGAGGAGGCGGCGGGTTTCAGCATTACCAGCGGGAGCCGGAGACCCAGGAGTTGGCCTCGAAGCGGCTGGACATTCAGAACAAACGCTTCTACCTTGACGTAAAACAGAACGCCAAAGGCCGGTTCATCAAAATCGCCGAGGTCGGCGCCGGGGGCTCGAAAAGTCGGCTGACCCTCTCTATGTCAGTTGCTGCGGAGTTCCGCGACTACCTGGGGGATTTCATAGAGCACTACGCCCAGCTCGGGCCTAGTACCCCGGAGCAGATTGCTCAATCATCCGGTGGGGATGACACCGGGCCTAGACGGGCCTTGAAGAGCGAGTTCTTGGTGCGTGAGAACCGAAAATACTACCTCGACCTGAAGGAGAACCAGCGGGGTCGCTTTCTCCGGATCCGACAGACCGTCAACCGAGGCCCCGGCTTCGGAGTCGGAGTGGGTGGCATCCCCGGGGCTGGCCTGCAGGCCGGACAAACCATCGCACTCCCGGCCCAAGGCTTAATAGAATTCCGCGACGCCTTGGCCAAGTTGATAGACGACTACGGGGGAGATGAGGAGGAGCTGGCCGGTGGCGGAGGAGCCGGGGGCTACAGCGAGCTTCCGGAGGGCACCTCGATCATGGTGGACTCCAAGCGGTTCTTCTTTGACGTTGGATCCAACAAGTACGGAGTTTTCTTACGGGTGAGCGAAGTGAAGCCCAGTTACAGAAACTCTATAACAATCCCCTTCAAGGCGTGGAGCAAGTTCGGGGGAGCGTTCAGCCGCTACGCCGAGGAAATGAAAGAGATCCAGGAGCGGCACCGGGATAAGATGTACGAGAGGAGAACCGGTGAGGAGTCGGAGGGCGACGACGTGGACGACGATTGATGGAGAGGGAGAGGTGGCTATTTGTGATGAAGCTGACAACATGATGCAAAGCCTGGAGATAAACAGAGAAATAAGAGAGAGAGAGGAACGACTATTCTGTGCATGACGAATCGAACTTTAAAATGCTAAAACAATGGAGTAAAATAAAAAAAAAAGTATATTTGACTGAGAAATTACTGTCTATATAAGAGAATCATGTTCTAAAGTTTAGGTGGATGTTATAGCTAATTGAGTGCGGACTGCAGTAGTCAGCTCCTGTATGAGATTCCCCATTGATAAAAGAAGAAATATATAAATATATATCTCTATATATATCTATATATGAATATATATATTGATTGTCCATCTGATGACCTCACACATGTAGCCCAGCAAATTAAGTTTGGCAGTGCTCAAGACACAACAGTAGGTTACCGGTACCACTTCCTGGTTGATATCCAATGGTAAGAGCTCACCTGGCGCTGACCTGTAGTCTGTGTGATGATGGCAAGGAAGTGTGTGACATCCTCAAACCAGCAGGTGCAGAGCAGGAGAGAGACGGAGCGCCTGCACTGCTCACCATGGCTGTGTGTGTTTCTTGTCTAAAGTGACCTGTAAAGAACGTCAGCTTGCCCAGACAGACCCACAACACCCAGAGCCACGGTCTCAGCTACACCGGGGCACCCTTTGGCACCGCAGGACTTCCTCTCAGCCCAGCGAGGTCTCCGTAAGGTGATCTGTTACAAGCACACGACTCATTTGGATTCTCTGGACAATCCAAAAGAGTCCAAATGACCTCCTCCACTCCCCCACACTCCTCCCTCTTCTCTCCTGCAAGTCCTCCCTCCTGGGCGTCCCTCAGGTGCTGACCTCCTGCTCCAATAGCTGAAGTGCGGCGAGGCCTGCTCACACATGGCTTGTTGTGTCTCAGGGCTGGCGAGTCCCATGTGTATATCAGCGTTACCTGTGCCTGTGCATCATCCTCAAGAGGTTCTGGGTGCAGATCTGGTCAGCCAGTTGCTGCAGTCGAGCCGTCTGTGGCAACTGATGATGTCTCCTGTGATGCAGGGCCACGTTTGACCCCGTTGACCTTTTTCTGTCAGAGGGGACGCAGTGAGCTCAGGCCTCTAGCACTGGTCACTATTTTCTGAGTTAAAGCTTAATATTGCCGGGCTTGAGCTACAGTCTCAAGGGAATTGACCTTGTTGACTTAGTTAAGGTGCACCATTTGGATCCTCTAATCTTGAACTCAGACCATTAATGACTGAAGCAATATTCAGTCTGATTGTAACAAAAATTAGGTGCTTTTGGAAAACAAAAAAAACCCACAATGGGATACTATACCTAAAGAAAAAAAAGAAAAAAATATATACTGGAAGAGATTTACTTACTAAAAAGATCAAGTATAGATAGAATTATTTTTCAAAAGAGATATATTGAAATATGTCTTAGAAATATGAGACATTTATTAGATAATGCTGCCTAAAGTGGCTTATTTAAAACACTAAACTTGGATGCAACTGTCCAGGGTGATATTTCATACCTGCTTTTTTCCTAACATTTCTTTTATTCCTTAGAGGAAATTTTAAAAAAACGTGTACAACAAATTGATAACACAGTATGTTATAGCAATTTCTAGCAACAACTTCATTGAAGTAGTTTGTCAGCAAACACTCAGCACTCCAGTTCACTTTACAGAGCATCGGGTTGTCCCCTCGTTTCAGTCCACACCTTTTACCATGTTTTATCATAAATTGGCTTTCCATCAGTTGCCATACGACGCAAACGTAAACACCGGCAATCATCAGCATTTTTGTCTTTAGTGCTCCTTTTTAAAAAAATCATTTTTGCATGCCTGCTCTCACGCGGAGCTGCCTTGTGTTCTTTTCTTTTGCATATTCTGATTGCTGTATAATGGTATTTATCCATTTTTGAGAGCGGTTTCAAGTTTTATTTCTGTATTGCAATAGGCAAAAGAAAGTTAAAGTTTACTTCTCAGCCTAATTAAAAAAAAAAGAAAAAAAGCCACAATGTTCCCATTATTATGGGAAATGTCACTTTCATTGTTCCACTTCCTTTGGTGTGTAAACCTCTCGTTGAATTTTACTTTACCCACTTCAACACAGCAGAGAAATGCCATATGAAAAAAATAAACACCTGGGAGCAATAGTTTTTTCTTTTCTATTGATATAAATATACTATATATAATATTACACATGCGATTGAACTACATCCTTCTTCCTGTACTGTGTTACGTGAAATGGCAGCTGTTTCAGTCATGTGTGTTCTGCTGTAATACTCTACCAAGTTCCTTTCAACGAGAAATAAAAAAGGTTTTTGCTCAGGAGAGGTGTGGTGTTTTTGTCCTCCTGCTGCAGGGTGGAGGTCGCTTTGTATTCGCAGGAGCAGAGCGACAATAGTCTTACGATCTTTCTCGTTATTTTTAGGTAACAGTGTATTTTCATCTCTTTTTCATTAATTAACTGATTCACAGTTCTGTTCAGAAAATGCTAATATAGGGGAAAAAAACCCTCCAGAGATTGTAGTTGCATCGTAACATGTTTGACCAACAGCCCAAAGCATTTATTTTTTATCACACTACAGTAAGAAAACCCTAAAATATTCACATTTTAAGAAGCTAAAAGCAGAGAATTGCCCCTTAAACCATCTTATTCTCATCCAATGTTGCCAATCTTTAGCATTTTATTTCATAAAAAGTTGTTTTTATTCAAATCAGAGGTTAGCCTAAAGAGAAATCAATGCATATTTCCACTTTATTTTGTGAGCAAGTGACTTAAACTCTGTTAAAATAATGCACACATTCATTTAATTGTTTTATTTGAAGATATTCCGTTAAATGCGAAATGTGAAATGTGCTTTATGTCAACTGATGTTGTTGAGTTTTGATTTGTTCCTGCAAGTACAAACACCTACAAAGAATTTGACACAAAGTTTGCATATGAAAACAACCCGACAATAAACATATTGAAAGCAGGACAAATAGGTGCCAGATTAGGCTTTGAGGTTTGCCTGGAGCCTAAAAATACCATCCACTGAGGCCTACATGGTGCAGGTCAGCAGGGCAACGGGGTAAAAGGCCTGAAGGGACAGCTTCTGCAGCGGGGTTTTATTTTAGAAAGCTGCCCAGCTGTGTGCAGTCTGTCAACCGGCAGGCAGAGGAAAGATGGTTTAAATGTGGCTCCACCTCTGCTCACCACACAGGAAGGTTATTTGGTAGGTCACTCCGACTGACCCTGAAAGTTTCTGATGCACCTCATGGGAACAGTCTTTGTTTGACATCCTTCCACTGCATACAGGTGCGCTTGTTTTCCACTGCGGCGCATCTTGAGGCTCCGGTTACTTAAATATTCATAATGTGTTGCCCAACAAGTGGGTGAGTGAAATATGTGGATGCCAAGTCAAATCCTTGTGTGTAAAAACCTACTTGGCATTAAAACTTGTCTGATCCTGATGCATATCTTGCGTGTTAACAGAATTCCTTCTGGGCCTAAGACTTCATAAACAAGCGTCCACTAGTTTGCTATTGAACTGAACAGCAGCCGTCTTCCTACAGCACCAGAGCGACACAAGTTAAAGCAAGAAGTTTTACTTTAAAAGTACTTAAAAAAGAAACTGTACATCTTTTGTCTGCCCTGTTCATGTTGTCATGTGTAACCCTGCACTATTCCCACCACTCAATTAAATTCATGGTTTAGAGATAAAAACATTAATTATTTAAGGATCAATTTAAACTTCATCCGACTTGTTTTGAGATATTAGTTTAGGTTTTGGATTTGTTTTGTGTATTTTATTTTTTTTTATTTTTGCCTTTGTGCTACTGTGTCATGTCTGAAATAAATCAAGTAAATCAAATTAATAAACAAATTTTTTAGATAAACCATTTAAGTTGCGAACATTACTCTTGATGGGTTGGACTGACAGTGCTGTATTGTATTGTGTGTAATTTAAACTCCAGTTTCTGCCTTAGTTGAATTAAAACTAAATTCAAGTTGAGTTAACTTAAAGAAAACGACTAAATCCACCTTGAGGTCAGGATTTCAAGTCCCCTTTGGAGCAACTTCATTTTTTAAATTTGCAAACTTTTGTTCATAATTATGCTAATTAAAGATGTAACACTTCAGAATTGCTTTTGAATAATGTGAAAATACTTATTTTTTGTCTTTTGTATAAACAACAACTTAAAAAAGACAACTCCCTTGACTACGTTTAGCTTGTTGGTTGAACATAATTGCATATTTCATTGGAAGTTATTCATAAGTCAGACAGATTGGTGCAAACTGTTGCATTATTTTATTTATTTTCATTATTTTTTGTGAGACAAAACATTATTTTTAGAGCGTGGCGTCTGGTCGTCCTCCACCAGGAACATTTTGAGCATCAAACACTGAATTTCCTGCATTTTAGTGAATTTCTATGCACCAAATTTCTTCTGCCTCAGTTTCATGGTGAAAATGTCTGTTTATGTAAAGGAATTTATTTTTTATTTTATTTTTTCATGTTTTTATGGCAGGGGACATTTCCTCTACATCCCCCCTGAAATCTTGTAACCCTCCATTGTTGGTAAGAAAAAGAAATCACTCAATATTTATGAAGTGCTGCAAAATTCATTCATTCATACTCTAATAATAGAATAGGTGACCTGCAGTTAAATATACTGAGAGCACCAGATTCTATCAAGTGCCAGATTGTTGCTCAATTGCCATAATAAATATACAGTAATTAGAAAATACCTACACTGTTTAAATTTCCAGCTTGTTCCCACCTTAATCCCTTAACCTTAGATTCTAAACATACCTGTAAATTTGGATTAATTACACTTGATGCTGCAAGCTGTAATCTGAAATGTTTCTCACAAGGGGAAGATTGTATTAGTAAAACACAACTGTGGTTCTATAAAATATGTTGACCTAGAATAAATTGTGATCGCTGACAAACACTGTACGTTAATTAACGCCTGAAACGTAGATGCAGCTGTGTACAATTACACTGTGTGTCATAAAGCCTTCATGAAGTGGCTGTATACTGCTTATATATGCTAAATAAAGAGACCTCAAGTAAAGTTTCAAGTCTTACGATGCCATCAGGTGACACTTTGTGGAGTTGCAGCGCTGACACTGACGCTGACGCTGACAGACTTTGGTGGCCTGATTCAAAGTTTTTCTTAATGTACCCAGATGTCGGTTAACGCCCCCAAACATGGAAATATTCTGAATATTTTTTTAGAATTTATCTGACACTAATAAATGAACACATGCTGATATTAAGTTTTGTGTTTTTCATTACTCTGCCAGACTAGCGAGTGTTTGTTTCTGGATTACATCAGCGGCTCTCGTCATGCAGACTCTCGATCCCATCCACATTTTCTGAGGCGTTGTGTCGAGAACTTTCCAAAACCAGCATCAGCTCAGACAGAACTCAGGGCGTGAGTTTATCTCTCTGGCTCTGTTTTTTTCTGTCTTGACACAACCTCTTCTGTTAGTTTTCACATGAACAGCTGAGTTCAACATTATATAATGGTTACTTAAAAACGTATGCTTTAAGATCACATTTAAACATTAAAACATGCTTATGACAGCTTAATGCAGTGTTTACAAACAGCTGGAAGAACTTCTGATTATTCTGATGAACACATCTTTCATTATAATCACTTTTTTCTATGCATCTCATTTTAAAAATTGGTGAAAATTTGCCATTTGCTTTCACCAGATACTGCAAAAAAACAAAAAAATTCTGCCATCTTCAGCCCAATGAGAAGACATTAGTGAGTTGGCTGAAACCAACAGTCAAGTGAAAAAAAAATTCAGGGACATTTTTGGCTGAACTGCAGGTTTGTGTTTGTGTGTTTTCACAGAGCAGAAAAGAAGCAACTATGGAAACAAATGCAACTGTAAGTAAAACATTTTCAGTTTGTAGCACCACTTTTCTCAATATTGGTGAAACCTGCAGGCACTTGGAAAATGTTGTACATGTTGAGTCCAGGTTTTATGTATTGTTATAAAAATCAATAATCAAAAAGTTAAACTCTCTCTCCTTCTAGTCATGTTGCACTGTTCTCATAGATGTGCAGCATTTTTAATATTCCAATGAAAAATGAGTCCACAGTGGGTCAAAATGTGACTGGAGGAAAAAAGAAACTGCTCTGGGTTCAGAAAGTTAATATCAAATATAGTATTGAAGGAGCTTTTATGGATACTCTAAAGCAAAATGCAGTGAAGGTCTGTGCAGAGCTTTTTTGTGATTATTGGATAAGTGTTGGCTCAGTTGGAGAAAATACTGGCGATGCACGCCTGTTAGAAAGTATGTAGTAAGAAATGCTGATCTTGTGTTAATGTGCAGTGATTTGCCATCGAAACACTGTTTTGCAACACAGCATCAAGAAAAGATGTCATGATTTGTCATGGACCTCGAAGGAAGAGAGACCCTGACCGGAAGGATAAGCATGACAGCAGACCTGCATAGAAACTGACTGCAGAGTCGATACTTGATAAAATCCCATCTGTTTCACAATTTTTACACAGGGTGATGAGAAATAAAGTGCAGCTGTGTTTTCAGTAAGGCCTTTGTCGAGCCTTGAACACGGCATCAGTGGAAAACAGGAACAAAATGAATGACCTTCAAGACTCATCTTCATGCGTCAGCGCTGCAATAAAGCATCTGAGTCGCTCCAAGCTGGCTGATGACAGTTTTTCTGACAAAGTGTTGCATCTTCCTCCCTCTGATGTTTAACAGCGTCGTCATCAGTACGCTCTGTGATCCAAAGTGCCACATGAGGATGATGCCAAATCCTCTACTACATACTCCACTTCCTCTCTTTAGCCTCGTGAATCAGCCAAATAAACAATGTCCGCTGCACATGCACACAGATTTTCATTCACATAAACGTCACCACCCCCTCCTCCCAGCAGGCGCTGTGACCTCTGAGCGATGAAGAGAGTGTGCAGGGAGGCAAAACGAAGAGGGCCATAGCACTAATGTGTGCGAGTGAGAGAGAGAGAGAGAGAGAGAGAGAGAGAGAGTACAGCTCAAGGGCACGTAATACCACGCTGAGCCGATGCCAGTGAAAGAGGGGATTATTTCGCATGGCCCTGGTGTCCTGATGGCCTGCTGCAGAAACACAAGCCACGCTAAGCTACCCATCCATCATTCAGGGCAGACGAGGAGCGAGCGGTAGGGGAGGATCTGTACGAGGTGTTGAATTCACCTGGAGTCCAAAACCCTGCCTCCCACAATCCTCTCTTGCTGAATGCATCCATGCATGCAGTCCATCTAGCATGATGTTGCACGTCAGTGGATAGTGAGAGCTTCAGAACAAAGCTGTTATTTTCATTGTTTTGGGGTTTAATCACCACATCTCTCACACACAACAGCTGTATATATAAGATTATGCCGCCATCATGACGTCACTCAGTTTGGCATTTGGCCTTGGTTTTTTAAAACTGCACTGGGCACTCAAGGACACTACACAGTGCCATACAATAGTGATCCGTCAATCACACAGTTACCTCGCCCTAAATATACCCTCTTTTGTCCCTAATTTTACTCTAAATAGGACCAAAATTTACAAAATGATCATCATGTTGCATTGAAGGAGACTTGAAACTATGGACTGAGATCTTAAACATATTAGGAAAATGTTTATTGAGGGAACAGATCAAGTGAGAAGGAGGCTCCTTTTCTCATAGACTTTTATATAATCCGACTTCTTTTTGCAACCAGAAGAGTCGCCCTCTGCTGGCCATCGGAAAGAATGCAGGTTTTGCCGTTGACATCACTTTTTGTCTATCTTTTATATACAGTCTTTGCCCAAACACTGCATCTGTCACCACAATTTAAAGTAAATCAGATAATCATGTTTTGATTACAGCTCAGAAAAGTTCAGTTCAACACAGCTCGTTATTTATATAGCACAGTTGAAGTCATCTTGGGGTGCTTTACATAGCAAGGGCAATACCAATGTATAATGTTCATCATAGAAAGAATGCCAACAGTTTCCTTTGAGTGGTCTCAGTGGGAATTAAGAAACTCCTTTTTAACTCTCTAAATCCCAAAACTCACTGGTGCATGTGAAAGACATTTCAAGACTTGAAGAAATCAGCAAAACTACACCATTTAAAAAAAAAAAAAACTGGTATTAATAACACGTGGGCACTTGGCAAAATGTTGAACATGTTGATTCCATGTTTATGATCTATAAGACATTTTTGAGTTCTCTCCACTTCTATCCATGGTTGTGCTGTTTCCAAAAAGGTGCCGGACATGTTAACGTCAAATGTAGCATTTTATGGAGCTTTTACAGAGACTCTATAGCTAAATACAGTGAACATCTATGCAAGCAAAGCTGCGTGCAATGAAAACACAACCTTCCTTTTTTGTGCTTTCTGGGAAAATGCTGACTGAGTTGGAGAAAATATGTCCAGACTGATGCATGACGCAGATTGTCTGGAGTTCAGAGGGTTAACAGGAAAAAGCCTCAGACAGAAACAGACTCAGGGAGGGCAACCATCTGCTTCTGGCGTCAAAGGAGTGCAAAGGGAGGAGATGTGCACTGAGAAACAGACTGACAGCAAACAACAGAACAGCAAACCCTAGCAGGTTGGTGAGGCAACAAATCAAAAAGATCAGAAACCTGCAGCATCTGCAGAAAAGTACAGGAAGAGACATGGAAAAAGTGGACACAGCTCAGACTACACTTGGGGCCTAAGTACCTGCAAAGAACAAACAAATATGAGCATGAAATATCAGCCAGTGACCACCAATGAATGCCAGTAAACCCAGTCATAATGTATAAACTTTTATATTGTCAATACATTTTTAACCAACTCAGCAATAATACAACTCTCTTCAGTTCCATGACACTTACAGATAGTCGACCCAAACTCTTGTGCCAAATCAATAATTATCACTATGTCAAAAAACTAAGACTATAGTTGTCTCATGTCAGCAAATAGTTGTTGTTCCAGTTTGATGAAAATTGTTTTTAATGGACTATCATTGAATGCTATTTCTGAAGTTTCCCCATGACCAATTCAGAGCACCATGTCAATGCGATCATTCATGAGGGGTGACGAGTAAAGTGGGCCGACATAGCGCAGGGTGTCAGGAGAACTAAGGACTTTTCACTTTGTTTGGACACCTCAAAGCACCAAATCAAAGCACATCATAAGTCTGGTAGCGGCTACTTCAACTATAATTCTTTAAGGTGTGGATGATGGAGAATCTGCTTAGACAGCCTCACCAGTGAAGTAGCTAACCAAACTTTGGGCTACATGTAGATGTCTATAGACGGGTCTGCGCAAAACCTCACAACCATGATAACTAAGAGACATGTGCCCTTGTGGATCCTTGCAGGTAGACGAATGAAGAGGTCATAATTGGGCCTAAACTTTCATTCTTTTCCCTGTGGGTTGTTGACAGTCTCGGTTCCCTTTTGGTCCACATGCCAAAGTGTTCCTGGGTAGGACACTGAACCCCAGGTTGCTCCCGATGGAAGGTCAGCACCTTGAAAAGCAGCTCCACGTACAGCAAGTGCAGAGTGTTTACCATATACAATAAGGCTTCAATCCCAAAGGGTGGAATTGTGATGTTAATCTAGATGGATCACTGGTATCAGAGGCTGATGGTATCAGGTTCAGTTGAACATACATAACATCTGTGATCGCTTTCCCAAAAATATGCTAGAAATCCAGAAGTGCATCAGCAACCTTTCTATAAAGCCAGAATTACTACTTGAGTTATTTCAAAACCTGTTCCAAAACAAGCAGCCTAATAGTACTTTCTGAGAACAAATTCAATGAAATGGGAGCTACAGTGCACATCTGCTGGTGACTTTCCATCCCGCTTAGTCTGTGTGATGACATCTACCAGCAGCTGTTTTACAAAACTCCCAAAGAGAGGCAGAAAAGGGCAGTGTGAAGAAAAAGGGAAATAGGTCAAGGGGGACAGAGCTGGTGATGACTGGAGTGCTGAGGCGGATGATGGAGAGGAAAGTGTGAGGTAACAGACGAGATCGCATGCATGGACTCTGGACGGGAACGACTGGGGATCCCACGCCTGCTGAGCAAATATCCTATAATAGTGAATGAGGGGCTTCGGAGCTATTTTTAGCCCGTGTTGCCATGTGTGAGGAATGCTCTCTGCTGCACGCTCAGGCAAACTGTACATTTTCTATGCACATGACACAGTGTCATCCTAATCGTGTGCATGAATGGAAGAAACGATGAGCTCGATTCTGCAGAAGTGAACTGCTGAGATGCAGAGCAGTGCATGATGCTCTGCGTGCACACTTTATCTGCTTTGTTTCACTAGTATGACAGAGGAAGACAAAGTAAAATTGCTGAAGCGAGATTTACTCGCCTTCCTCCTTTCCGTCTTTCTGGTCTTCTTTGTGTGGCATTTTATTTACAATTTCCCTTTAAGTTGAGTGAAATAAAAGGTGACTGGAGGTGTCAAGGTAAGCAATCCTAAATAAAAGTGCCTAGTGACTATGTTGTTTAGAGAATCTGTTTTTAAAGCTATCTAACACTGGTTCATTCATGACTTAATTGTCTTGTTAAGTCCGGAAAACGAGATAACAGTGCTTTCTCTTGATACTGGGATACATTTCTTGTTATCTCTAGAAGGTAATGGCAATACCCCACTAATGCCACATGACTGCAGCAGAGATCAACTAACAGGCAGCTCACATCATACAGCCTGTTCGTGTCAACTGCAGTGAGGACAATCTCAGTGGGAGAGGATTCAGGTTCTCTAGAAGCTGTTGTGTTTACTGGACTTCTGCAGCATCAAAGATTCATGAGCTTTCAGGAGAAATGACAACAATTTCTCAGCCCCAGAGTGACAGCCTCCCTTAATTCACTTATCTGTTGCACAACCTGCATCACAGACTATTCTGCTTTCACAGCACAGCGGCTTCCCTTCCACGGAACTGCTTCTGGGAAAAAAACAACAACTTTGTTTTCACCAGTGTTGCTTGTCAGTGGTTCAAAAAAATATGCTTTGTATGCTGGGAACTTTTGCTAATGCTAATTTAAATTCTTCTTCTTTATATTGAATATCAATTTAATGAATTATGCTGTCGTTTAGAAATTCTCCCTCCTTTTCTTCACTATTCCTTGCTTCCTTTTTCGCAGTCCTCTTTTTTTGGCTCATGAACCATGGGTTGTGCCACCTACTCAGCCTTTGCTATGTCACAGCTTCACTTTTCTCAGAATATTTGTCATTGAATCACATGCATGTTTTCCACAAACTTGACACAGCTGCAGATCAAGAGAAACTTGACCTTCTGTTACATTAACATTTCTGCTGCAGGGCTCAGAGGAACTGGAATTAGGTTTTAGACAGTGCACCACTAATGAGGACTTCAGGCTGCAACTTTTTCATGCAAGTAAATGTCTGTCTTGCTCTCCTGATTGATTCTAGACATATGGAAATATTTTATTAAAACAGACATATCTAAACACATAGGGCTGGAAATGGTCTCTGTCAAGTCAATTCTGTTTTAATTTCATAGCACCAAATCCTAACAGAAGTCATCTACATTTCTACAATTTCATTGTAGCAGACGCTTTCATCCAACGCAAGGATCTCGTCAGGAGAAAACAACCTGGATAAGTGCCATAAAACAAGTTCAAGTGTGAGTCTCAAAACAGCATAGCAAAGGCAAAAGCTCACAAGATAGGAACATTATTATTACACCCTAGAGCAGCACTTGGCCATAGTACAGAGGAAAACTCCCCTTTTAACAGGAAGATAATGCAGAAAGAAACAGATTTTAAAAGAATACAAATTAAATCAGTAAAAAACAACAGGGTGCCAGAAAAAATACATTGAATGATGGGATACCGTGAAGTTCAAAAACAGCAAATACCTGAAAGATTATTATATTTTCAGTTTTTAATGCAGTAGAACTGTGCAAGTTATGGTCATTACTTACTATTGGTAAAAATACAGATTGTTGATGTGGACATTATTTACAGTTTTGGTAGTTTTTTAACAGTCAAAATGTATTTTTTTCCCCCATGACAACACAATGTGAATCATTATATACCATTTTTCAGTTGTTGTCAAATTTTCTTTTAAATTGTAGTAAACACCAATAAAATTGTATTTTCTGCCAATTTATATACAGTAAAAAATGTGTAATTTTATGGTAAGATGTTCGAATTACCAGTTTTTGCCCATTAATTGTAGCTTTGGCCAATTCCCTTATTGTTAGCAAAATTCTTCACAGTAGCCCTAACCGCTCCAAATCATCACAGACAGTCGTCTCTCAAGTCCAAGCAAATGTTTTACTTGCAGCAAGGACTCGGCATGCAGAGTGCAGATTCTATGCAAGCGACTGAAAAGAGGGAGTGTCAGAATCATTTTCTACAAGCATGAATCAGGGCATAACTTTGAGATAAAGCAATACATCTGTGGTATGCTGTAGCTGAGCAGTACTTGTCTGCAAAGTTTCAAACAGTTGTTGCTTCCTGTGTTGTGGAAAAATTCAGGCTCAGTTGATCCGTGTACAAATAAAACTTCATGACTCCCAAGTTGTTTTTGTTCTTTCATTCAATGCATTGAAGACTAAGCATCACACAGAGAACAAGTCAGTATGTGAGGCAGAAGCGTTGAGCTCACTTCTGCTCGTCTATTATACTTTCAGTCACACACACACCCCAAAAGGGGAAAAACCCTTCATGATAATCAGAATTGTTCTTCCCTGGAAAGATAGAACAAGCACAGGCGCAGTGATGCCATCTTGCCTTGTTTCTCCAAAATGCTATGTGGTTTTAACACCTTCAGTTGAGACATGGTGGACACACAAGCATCTTCAGTTAGAGACATGGTTCAAAGGTGACATTTCTATCTTACACTATCTATCTTGCACTCTTTAGTTTCAAGTTTCAAGTGTGAAGCACCTGCCCATCTGTTTGTCAGAACTAGATTGTACAAGTAGCGCACTGTTTGTGGCATCATTCACCACCACCGCAGCTCTGATCAACAGTACCATGGCTCACTCTATACCTTCTGATTACTGTTGCAACTGGGTGTCCATTGATTTTTAGTTCCTGTATCTTTTTCAATCATTGTGAAGAGTCCCAATCAGATTTCTTAATTCTGCATGCAATTATGCAATGATTTTTTAATGTGGAGCCATGATGCAGATATGCAGATAGACACAACCACATAACTGAGCAGCTTCTGGTGTTCACAGATTATTTTACAACAATGTTCAGGCTGTTTTGAAATCAATTTAGTTTCAGTGATCACAGGTTTTCTATCTCGTGTGTCAAGTGCATTCACTTTTATTGCATAGAGTTTCTACTTTGAAGCCTGTATTTTTAATATCTGTCTTTCTAAAGGATCGGTTTTTGATGGTGTTTTGCATTTGTACAGTTTCAAAGTTGACATTCAATCTGTAGGAGCCATGAGTAAAAACACAATGTTTTATTCTAAAGTTAAGGTGTATATTGATTATTGTTTGTGTTGGTTTTGGTTATATTATGTTGTGATGATAATGGAGAGAGGAATAGCAGGTCACATGGGTATAAATTCATCCACTCACCTGTTCATCTCGCTTTTTTTGAGAGAGAGAGGGGGTGAGCTGGGTCGCCGTATTTTTTGTTGACCGCTATTGTTCTTAGATCGTTGTGATTACTTTGATTATGAGTTTGCACATGGTATTATGAGTTGATCATATTTTTTCTATAATAAAAGGTTAGATTCATTCTTTGAGAGAATCTCAGTTTGTTATTTCTTAGTTCAGCGTGTCATACAATCGGACCCAACCTCAGTCCCTCAGCGACTCTTCTTTGTTGAAGTCGCTACATTTTTGTCAACAAAAAAGAGGCTTTTTTTGGGAAACATCATCAGGACGGAGCAACGGAGCTAAAGAACAACAGGATGAAGAGGACGAGGATGAAATCAAACTGACGGTGGGGATGAAATACAAAGCTGGCTGTTGAGCAGTTTAAAGAGCCGCTGTCAAAGCGAACTACAGCCAGGTAAGCTAGCCTGTGGATGTGTGCATTAAAACTGTATATTGATGGAAGGAATGCAGCTTGCATATCGACTGCTGTTTGTTCATTGGGAACGACTACCTGTTTGATTGAGGACTGGATTCCTTGGTGCCATGCTTTCTGCTGCCCACTTTATCTCCATGTTCTGAAATGTGAATCAGCGTTCTGCTTCTGAAGTCCGATGCTATGTGTCAAGAGGATGATGTTTCTTGGACAAATCCCTTTCTGTCTGTGGATGTGTGTTAAATGCTGGTGTGGCAAGTTTTGAAATGGATGTGTTTTAAGTGCACAAGCTGAAAAAAAAAATAAAAATGAGTGAAATAACTTCTGGTGTTGAAATGGAGTGTGGGAAACGACAAACTAAACTCACAGCCAAGGCCTGGGCTCATAAAATTGAAAAGCTTCAACATGAACGCAAAATCGCTGTGAATAAAATGAAAGTACTCATACCAGAAATGAAAGCACTTATGAAAAGAAAGGAAAATGCTTCCAATGTTCAATTTCATATGGACAAGTTAATTCAACTTTCTGAAAATGCTACTAAGTTACATGAGGAGTTGATTCCTTTACTAATGGAGGATGAACAATGTAAACAGAATGAATGGTTTTCTAGCATCAAGAAATACAGCAATGCATTCAAAGAGGATGTTCACAGGTGGGTGAATGAATCAGAGGGATCTCAACAAAATAACAGCCTCGATCAATCTGATCCTGCTGCAATAAATGAGGAAGTGCTTCAAGGTCCTATGGAGGATGAGCCTCAAGTTACTACCCAAGCTGTACCAATAATCAGTACAGAGGAGGATGACATAAAACCAAGTGACAGTGTGTCTAATGTGGGAAGCAGAAACTCTGCTACTGAAGGAAGGTCTACTGCTTCTACTGCTTCTTCTGCACGTCGTAAAATAGAGGTTGACCTAGCAGTCTTAATGACAAAACAAAAACTATTAAAGGACAGACATGAACTGGAGGAGCAGGAGGAACGACTGAAGAGGAAAAAGGAGCAGCTTGAGTTGGATGAAGCTGTTGCAGAACATATGGCAAAACTAAATGTGTTAAGATCCCAGAGCATCTTAAGTGGAAAGAATTCCATATCAAGGCATTCTGATGGAATGAACTCTTATTTTGAAAAGGGAAAATCAAAACCAAAAGCTCTCAATGCTAATGCAAACTCATTTGTTCCACAAATGACAGGAAAGCAAAGTGAAGCCAGACATGATTATTTGGATCCAGGAACAAGACCTAAAGAAAACACTGTACCTCAGTTCCTTCATTATGGGCCTGTGTCACTGAAGGAGCCCAAACAATATCCAGTGAATCATGGAGCTAATGACAATTCACAGACTCAATATAAATACACCTTGAATGCTGGATTTGGAGCAGGAGATGAGGATCAAAACAATATGCTGGGAATTATGAGAAAGCAAAATGAAATAACTACACTCTTAATTCAACAGCAATGCCTCTCATCATTGCCAAGGAGAGAAATTTCGATTTTTGATGGAGATCCATTAAAATACCATGCATTTATAAAAGCTTTTGAGAATGGTGTGGAGAGAAATACTGAGAACTACAGTGACAGACTCTATTTCCTGGAGCAGTACACTAGGGGGCACCCTAAGGAACTGGTAAGAAGCTGCCAGCACTTTGACTCAGAAAGAGGTTATGTTAAAGCTAAAGCCTTACTACAGGAGCATTTTGGGAATGCGCAGAAAGTTGCTTCTGCATATATGGAAAGGGCTCTTTCATGGCCTCCCATTAAAACAGAAGATGTAAAAGCCCTTCAAGACTATAGTCTTTTTCTTAGAAGCTGTTCTAATGCTATGGAGGGGGTGGAATATTTGCATGAGCTAAATTTGCCTGCCAATATGCTCACTATTATAAGGAAGTTGCCCTATAAATTCAGAGAAAAGTGGAGAACCGTTGCTTGTGAATTGCAGGAGAGATACAACCAGAGAGCTACTTTTTGTAACATTACAGATTTTATTGAGAGACAAGTGAAAATTTTAACTGACCCAGTATTTGGCAACATACAGGATGCTCCCCCAGTGACCATTAATAAAGGAGTAAACAAGTTCAAACTACAACCTCGTACTGGAATGAAAGGAACAAGTTTTGCCACCACAGTAGCTAGTGTGGAGAATAAAACTCAACCTGGAACTAAAGGAAAGGAACAAACCCTTACTGCAAGGAGGATGTGTCTTTGCTGCGGAGGAGGACACAAATTGGATACATGTAATCAGTTGGAGAAAAGAACCCACAAAGAGAAGATAGGCTTCTTGAGGGAAAATGGTGTCTGTTTTGGCTGTTTGTGTATTGGACACATCAGTAAAGATTGTAAAAAACGGATTTCCTGTGCAAAATGTGGTCTCCAACATCCTAGTATACTTCACATCTTTCCAAAGGAAAGGAAAAAGGAATCTGATCACCTGGAAAAGAAGTCAGATACAGTAGTGGACAGCACCCTGGTGTCAAGTGGGCTAACTGGGGCTGGTGATCATGATTGTAAACTTCCTATTGTTCCAGTGCAAGTTAAGTCCAAGAAAGGCAGTAAGATCCTGACCACATATGCTTTCCTGGATCAAGGAAGCACAGCAGTATTTTGCACACAGGCACTGATGCAAAAGCTAGGCCTCACAGGAAAGAAGACACGCATTCTATTGAGGACAATGGGGCAAGAAAAGGTGGTGAGTAGCCATATTGTCTCAGGGCTGGAGGTTGCTGGGGTGCAATGTGATAACTTTTGTGAACTGCCCAAAACTTATACTCAGGAGCGTATGCCTGTGCACAGAGGAAACATTCCAAGAGAAAGGGATCTTCAGGGATGGGCTCATTTGAAACCTGTTCATCTGCCTGAGATTGATGCAGAAGTTGAGCTGCTGATTGGGACAAATGTTCCTAAGTGCTTGGAACCATTGGAAGTCATCCACAGTGCAGATGGTGGACCGTATGCAATTAGGACAATATTGGGCTGGACTGTGAATGGACCTCTAAAAGGAGAAAGTGAGGAAACAATGGATTGTGGTCAACCAGAATTATCTGTGAACAGAGTGTCAGTTGTGAATCTAGAGGAGCTGTGGCAGCAACAGTTCAAGATAGATTTCCCTGAGAGCAGTGTGGATGAACAATCAGGCATGTCAAGAGATGATCAAAAATTTATGGAACTGGTCACAAGCTCAGTAAAGCAAGTAAATGGTCATTACCAGATTAATTTACCATTAAGGAACAAGGACCTCAACATGCCAAATAACAGAAACATTGTTGAGCAACGTGCTTCATACCTGAAGAGGAGGCTTCAGAAGGACTCATTGTTCCATGCAGACTACACTGCCTTCATGAATGATCTGGTCACCAAAGGCTATGCTGAAAGGGTGCCTGAAGAGGAGTTGGAACGCCATGATGGTAAAATCTGGTATATCCCGCACCATGGCGTTTATCATCCAACAAAACGGAAGATCAGAGTTGTCTTCGATTGTGGAGCGAGTTTTCAAGGAACATCTCTTAATGCTCAGCTTCTGCAAGGACCTGATCTCACCAGTTTGTTGATTGGAGTGATCACCAGATTTAGAAAAGAATCTGTTGTGATCATGGCAGATGTGGAATCCATGTTTCACCAGGTGAGAGTTCCAACTGAAGACGTTGATCTGTTGAGGTTTCTCTGGTGGCCCAATGGGGATTTAAATCAAGACCTCACTGACTTCAGAATGTTGGTGCATCTCTTTGGGGCAACTTCATCGCCTAGCTGTGCCAATTTTTCTCTAAGGAAATGTGCAGAAAACAACAAAGGACAGTTCAATCAAGAAGTGGTGGACAAAGTTCTTCATTGCTTCTACGTTGATGATTGCTTGGTGTCAGTGTCTTCAGAAGAGAAAGCAATATCTCTTTATCAGAACCTCGTCTCCATCTGCGCAAAGGGTGGATTTCGGCTTACAAAGTGGATAAGCAACCGACGTGGTGTCATGGCTGCAATACCTGAATGTGACAGAGCCAAGGACATGAAAAGGTGGGATCTGGATCAAGGTCAGCTACCTGTGGAGAGAGTTCTTGGTGTGGAGTGGTGCATACAATCTGATACTTTCAAGTTTAAGATCGTGATCAAGGACAGACCACTCACCAGGAGGGGAATTCTCTCGACTGTTGGCTCCATCTATGATCCGCTTGGAATCCTGAGCCCTGTTGTGTTGACAGCCAGGAAAATATTAAAGGATCTATGCAGGAGAGGACTCAGCTGGGATGACATCATACCTGAAGTAATGGCGGAGAAGTGGATGAGTTGGCTGCAGGAACTGTGCCAGCTGGAGAACTTTAAAATCATGAGGTGTCTGAAACCGTCTCACTTTGGAGAAACAACCCGTGCACAGTTGCACCACTTCTGTGACGCTAGTGAAGATGGCTATGGAGTAGTAACTTACCTGGTGTCACATAACGCACGCTCCCAAGTGCACAGTGCCTTCATCGCAGGAAAGGCAAGGGTGGCTCCACTTAAGTCTGTAACAATTCCTCGTATGGAGCTCATCGCCGCCACCATGGCAAGTCGTATGGATGTCTTGTGGAGGAGAGAGCTACACATGGATCTTGAAAATTCTGTATTTTGGACAGACAGTACATCGGTGCTCAAATATATCAGGAACGAAACCACCAGGTTCAAGGTCTTCGTTGCCAACCGAGTTTCAGAAATCCTCAGGGTTTCTCAGTTCTCCCAATGGAGGCATGTGGACACTGCAAATAATCCAGCTGATGTGGCCTCCAGAGGTTTGAAAGTTGATGCATTTCTTAAAAATGTGACTTGGGTGTCAGGTCCCCAGTTTCTTCTTCAGCCTGAGAGTGCATGGTCTGTTAATCCCGAGGATGTACATCAACTTCCAGCAGATGACCCCGAGGTAAAGAAAACTGTAATGGTGAATGCTGTGCAGGCTGCAGAAGAGGTTGATGCTGTGACTCGCATGATTAAGTATTATTCATCTTGGACTGGTTTGAGAAGAGCCGTTGCCTGGATCCTGAGATTTAAGAAATGGCTCATGGCTAGCTGTCAGAAGAAGAAATCAAAAATGGAGCTGGTACAGTCTAGCTTGGATGTGGAGCAAAGATGTACAGTGGAGTCGAATGAGGACACTTTCAAAGGAAAGAAAGATCCAAGTTGTCTGTCAGTGGAGGAGCTGGAGAAGGCTGAGCTGGAAATAATCAGGTTCTGCCAAAGGAAGAGGTTTCCAGAGGAACTCTCTAGGCTGCAATATGGCAAAAGTCTGAAAGGCTGTAGCCACCTTTATAAGCTCTCCCCGATACTTGAAGATGGTGTTCTGAGGGTTGGTGGTCGACTGAGCAGGTCAGCGATGCCTGCAGAGGCTAAACATCCCATAATATTGGCAAAAGACTTCCATATCTCTGACATCCTTCTCAGGCACATTCATCAGGAAGTGGGACATGGTGGTCGTAACCACATGTTATCGAAGCTGCGGGAGAGGTTCTGGATCACCGGTGCTAGTACAGCTATAAGGAGAGTTCTGTCTAAATGTGTCACCTGTCGGAGACTGAATGCTCAGCCAGTGTCCCAGCAGATGGCAGACTTACCTGTGGACAGAGTTACTCCTAACGAACCCCCATTCACTCGAGTTGGAGTCGATTATTTTGGACCTTTTGAAGTTAAGAGCAGGAGGAGTGTAGTGAAGAAGTATGGTGTAATTTTTACCTGTCTGGCCATACGTGCTATTCACTTGGAAGTGGCACCTTCACTGGAAACTGACGCCTTCATAAATGCACTCAGACGCTTCATAGCAAGACGTGGTCAAGTCCTAGAACTACGCTCTGATAATGGAACGAACTTTGTAGGAGCAGAGCGCGAACTGGGAACAGCCATTGAGCAGTGGAATCAGGCACAGATTAATGATGCACTTCTTCAGAAAGGAATCAAATGGAGCTTTAACCCACCAGCTGGCTCGCATCATGGAGGACCTTGGGAGAGGTTAATCAGGTCTGTGCGAAAAGTCCTGAATTCCACTTTGAACGTTCAAAATCTGGATGAAGATGGTCTTCACACGGTTCTATGTGAAGTGGAATCCATTATCAACAGTCGACCAATTACTAAAGCGTCGACAGATCCTAATGATCTGGAAGCGTTGACGCCAAACCATCTATTGTTGTTAAAAACTGTACCATCTTTACCACCAGGGAACTGCCAGGAGGCTGATGTGTATGCTCGACGGCGATGGAGGCAAGTTCAGTACATGTCAGATTTATTCTGGAAAAGATGGGTTAAAGAGTACTTACCTCAACTGCAGGAGCGTCAGAGATGGTCTCGAGTGAAGCGGAACATTATCCCTGGAGATATAGTGCTGATTGTGGACAACACAGCGCCTCGGAATTCTTGGGTTATGGGAAAGGTGCTGCAAACGTTTCCAGACAGAAAAGGACTTGTGCGTCAGGTACGGATTAGAACAAAGAGCAGTTGCTTGGACCGACCAATAACGAAGATTTGCCTGCTACAGGAAGCTGAAGCTGAATGAGGAGCGGCTACTACACACTGTAACATTCTGACTTCCTTCTAGACTTGGATTTTGACTGACAGACTTATTACAGAATGACAATTTACATACCCCTGACTTTGCCTGATTGTCGATGACATCTGGGTATATGGACTTGTGACTCATGAAGAAAGAAGAAAGAAGACAGAATATGAGTTTATGGACTTTTGATATTAAGCTTTTAAATGGTGCATGTCTCCTACTAATGTAAATGTGTTTAATTATTATGCGTAGTAACTTAATAATTAGGGGCTGGTGTGTAGGAGCCATGAGTAAAAACACAATGTTTTATTCTAAAGTTAAGGTGTATATTGATTATTGTTTGTGTTGGTTTTGGTTATATTATGTTGTGATGATAATGGAGAGAGGAATAGCAGGTCACATGGGTATAAATTCATCCACTCACCTGTTCATCTCGCTTTTTTTGAGAGAGAGAGGGGGTGAGCTGGGTCGCCGTATTTTTTGTTGACCGCTATTGTTCTTAGATCGTTGTGATTACTTTGATTATGAGTTTGCACATGGTATTATGAGTTGATCATATTTTTTCTATAATAAAAGGTTAGATTCATTCTTTGAGAGAATCTCAGTTTGTTATTTCTTAGTTCAGCGTGTCATACAATCGGACCCAACCTCAGTCCCTCAGCGACTCTTCTTTGTTGAAGTCGCTACACAATCCATACTGCACTTGGATGTACTACTCTCTGTTGTATACTGGAACACTGTCCAAACACCCACATTGACCGGCTGACATGTAGGCAGAGGGACTCACCTTGCTGTTTCACCTGTGTGTGGAGGACGGAGAGTGACAGGGTAATTTCCTCTATAAAGTATTTTACTGCGGAGGAGATTGTTCCTGACCCTAATTAAACTGCACATCTGTTCTGCCTTGAAAAATATTAGCCTAATTCAAAGTTGACTTTTGGTCACAACCAGTCTCCAGGCTTATTCATCTTCTGCAAGCATTTGTGCATTGTGCATAGCCTGCTTCAACAGGTTACAAAGGCAGGCAGCTGGGAAAAGTAAAGAAGAAATTGGTTCCCTTCATGCCATTTGCATTATCAGTACAATGTTGGAAAAACAACAGAAGTTCAACCTCTCAGTTCAGTACTTAAAGTGTCCATGAAAAAAAGATCAAGAATGTTCAATAATTTACGAATGGCAAGTTCTTTGGTTTTTTGTCATTTATTATTTTCATTACTGCATTTTTGACCTTCACTTGACAGATACAGTAGAGAAATGCTTGGAAAGAAAGCAGGGGAGTGACAGGCAGCAAAGATCCAGCCAGCGGAGACTCCAATTAGAAGCTGAGAGCATCTCCACTGGCTTGTATCCCAACCACAGGGATGCTGTCACACCACTCTTTTCAATTTAATTTTTAATGATGCTTACAGACTTGTGGACATCTACCCTTCTTCTTCATAGTTCAGCTTTGAGACCTTTTGGTTTTTCATGTATAATCCCTTCAACCCAGCAGAGCTCTTTAGTCTTTAAGTCTGTTCCCTCTGTTACCTCAAAAGCTCCCAATTCTCCAGTCTGCTCCCCTTTTTGTTAACTGGTTGCTCAGTTCCAGTCTTTCCCATTGTTTATGCACTTCCCGAACTTTCATGTCTTGTTTTTTTCTTGTTTGTTTTCCTGACAACTTGTTTGACCATTTTTGTGTCTGCGATCTTGACCACAATCTCTGCTTTGCTCTGACAACCTGCCATCCTGCAGCTTCAATTTTTTATTTTTTATTTTTTTTGTCAAACATTCAACCACCCAGAAACTTTTCCCAGCTTTGTGCCTTTGTGACACCAACTGCTTCCTTTTGAATCTCACCATGGTCTGCCTGAGGCTGCACAAGAAGGCTGGTTTCTAAACTGTACTGCACATACATAGATTTTATTGAAGGTCTTTGGAAATGAGTATCCTCGACTCTCTCATATGTTTATCACAGAAATACCATGCAACCATAACCAAACTGTTATTAATGACCCAAAACAAAGTATTCCTTTATTTTGCTAGGTATACTGCTTCATTAAGTTTGTTGTTGGGTGAGATTTCAACACTCTAATGACCTTTTCCTGTAATTTCCTGTAATTTTATACGAGCTTGTGTTTGGTTGGGAGGTGGGGATGTGATGTTGAGGAACGTCACCAGAGTAGAAAAGGGCTAGAATAGGGAACTAACTGACGCAAACTCATGCAATATAAATATAAGTGTGTGGATATACTGATTATATTACATATATAAATTATGATAATATTCAGATGTTGGGAAGACACTAAAAGATGTAACAGCTCTACAGTAAATCATACCCTGTTTTTTTATTTTATATTACCATCATTTATTTATTTCTAAGTGCAACCATCTACGTTTTGAAATGAATAATGGATTTTCTAAGCGTAGGCGGAAATTAGTGATTTAAAGTAACAATCCCACAGAGAAATATCACCTGACTTTGCAGCGTACATCAGGCTCCTCTGTGTGTTCAGCATGTGGAGGGGCCGGGGATTGAACCACCAACCTTGCGATCAGTGGACAACCCGCTCTACCACCTGAGCCACAGCCGCCCTGTGGGAAGGTAACAGCAAATGGTGAACCCCCAGAAAAAAATGCAACAAGATGTCGGTGAAGACTGCAGGCGGTGGTCAAATTAAAGGAAAAACCATCATAAAGTGTCTTTGTTAGGTCTTGGGCCACCAGAACAGCTTCAGCGGTCCTCATGGAACTTATTCTCCATGTTTCTGGAAACTCTTGGAGTGTGACGTAACACACGTCAATCCAAAATCTTCCAATAGGGTTGAGATCTGGTGACTGAGAAGGCTACAGCATATGTTGACATAACTTTCATCAAACCACGATGAAGGCATTATCATCCTAGAAGAGACAGAACTGTTTCATTATAGGCGATCACTCAGAGCAACTTTATATTGATTTGTACTGAAGTGGACCACCTGTAGGGGTCAGTGGTTCAGGTTCTTCCTTTAATTTGTTTCATCTGTCTATATGTATTTACAGTGGTCATTGTGTGGTGTGACTAATTTTACTAAGTGCATTAGTAGTGTAGTGAAGGTCGTGGTGTAGTGTTTTATAGGTCCAGTTCTCCCCTTACCTCTTGAGTCTTAAGCTTACAACCCAGAATTGGGCTACTCTGAAGGGGTTAACTGTCTATTGTGAGCAACAGAAAACGTCCTGTCATCTACAGACGGATCCTGCATCTTGTCTCATGTCTCCTCTACATAAGGTGAAAACATGCCAGTGTTTACAGCTTGTACAGTTGTCTCTAAGTAGCAAATTAATCAAATACTGTCACTTTTTGTGACTTGAATGTTGACACAGGGCAGTGCTCGAAAATGCTGCAGAGCATGTAGGTGTGCAAAAAAACACTTTGATGAGAGTTGTTTATCGCTGACATGTGAAATTATATCCATTCAATGCAAGTTTGCTCTGTTGCACAATGTGTGTCCTTGACAGTAAAGACACCTTAATGCACTGTATTCTTCATCACTGCTCCCAGATGAAAGCTTGCATGGCAGGAGGCCAACAAGAACATTATCGACAACAGTTCAGCTTTTGCTTGAGGTTCGTGGAAGGTTGAAGCTTCATCTACACGGGAGTTGGTATTGAAGTATTTTCTCCTGTTTACTCGCTCCCTCAGCTCTTGGAAGGTCAGATTTCAAAAGGAAGACTTGAGTAACAGTGAGGGATCAACCGGTATGGGTTTTTCCAGGCTGATACTGATGCCGATTATTGGAAATCAAGAAAGGCCGATAACTGATATTTTTGAGCCGATATACATTAGGTGTAATGTTTTAACAGTACGTGATATGAGAGAACCTAGACTTCTTCATTAATAAGGGTAACTACAACTGAATATGTAAAATAGAAATAGATTTAGATATAAGAAAGAATATGACTAGAAAAGCACTCAGAGAGCTCATACCTCCGCCAAGCAGCTTCAGTCCACCCCCCAACACAATCTCCCAATTCACATATTTTGTATGGAACGTTACAGATACAATAGATACAAATACAATAGATACAAATGTAATTACATACAGTTCAAATTTCCTATCGACAATGCGGCCTTCATCCCACCCGACCAAATGAACAGGTGCAGCGTCTAGTGCAGCAGCTCCTAACAGCCTCCCAGCTTCTAAGACAACCGGAGATAAGAATGGTGGTCCAACCGTGCGTATGTCGCTCAGGAAAGATAGACAACTCCGACATTGTCGCTGTCTGTCGCGTGGAGACCCAAAATGTCATGTGGTCACAAGAGTGCCCTCTGGTGGCTTTTAGGGTAAACGGCATCTAATTGTCCACCTGATTACACTTAGATTTAAAAAAAAATCCTGGATGGAGACGGTGATCCGAATCACTCCCAAAATTAATCATTTCTTCCTTGTCCCATTTCACACATTTCCTGAAAATTTCATCCAAATCCATCCATGAGTTCTCCAGTTATTTTCCACACAAACAAACAAAGAAACAAACCAACCAACGCCAGCCGTCACATAACCTCCTTGGCGGAGGTAATAATAGATTTATCAGTTTGTGTCCTGCTTTTACGTCTGCTGTCCCTTGTTATTTTCTTAAGCTTTCACTGTCCTATCACTTCTATTTCCCACTAAGGTCGATATCTTAAAGCATTATTAATTATTGTTTTCCAGACTGTGTTTAAGGGTAATTCGTGGCTTCCTCTAACTTAGCCCTTAGCATTTTGGTGCAGACCCCCTTTTCTACTTTTGAGATTTGGCTTAAAGCTTTTCTTTTTGATAAAGCTCACAAGTGACCCTGATCCCTATGTTATGCTGCTATAGGCCTACTCTCCTGGGTGACCTCTCCTCTCTTTTACTTTCCTTACATTTATATACCACTATTGCATGTCATTTGCTTTGTCTTTTCTGACGGATATAATTTGTGCTTTTTTAACACTGTAGAAAGATTTTTTAACAGGTTGTAACTGTAAATCTTTAAACAATTTTCTGTGTTTTCACAAATTGTCATCGTTTTGTTAAATAATAGATAGTTACTGGTAAAATCACAGAAGACAGGCACTAATTTGCATGTTAATCATCAGTGTCATAGAAATTATATCATCTTAAACTTCTTATGCTAGCTCAGTTTCTGTATTTCTCCAAATGACGTGGTAAGAGCAGACCAGCATGTTCCAGGCAGCCTGCTGAGGCAGGTGTAAGATTATCATTTTTAAGAACTCTTGTTTGTAAGCATTATTATTTGAAAATATTATAGCTATGTGCAGCAATACATATGTGCAGTATATCAGTAACCTTTCCATAACCTCACTAAGCTGCTGTGTCTGATGGTTTTCCTTCTGGACACCCCCATAAGGTAGAAAATGCACTAAAGAGAGTAAGATAGATAGTGTAAGATAGAAATGTCACCTCTGAACCATGTCTCCAAATGAAGGTGTTAAAACCACATAGCATTTTGGAGAAACAAGGCAAGATGGCATCACTGCGCCTGTGCTTGTTCTATCTTTCCAGGGAAGAACAATTCTGATTAGCATTAAGGGGTTTTTCCCTTTTGGGGTGTGTGTGTTACTGAAAGTATAAATAGACAAGCAGAAGTGAGCTCAACGCTTCTGCCTCACATACTGACTTGTTCTCTGTGTGATGCTCAGCCTTCAGTGCATTGAATGAAAGAATAAAGACAAAGACTCATGAAGTTTTATTTGTACACGGATCAACTGAGCCTGAATTTTTCCACAAAATCTGCACAAAACAGCAAGGTTAAACTTTCCTATAGGACATGAAAAGAAGCCTCATGAATGTTCGGAGCACATTCTTTGGTCAGATGATAGGTTTGATTAGTGCAAATGGGATCCAGTATGTCACAAAACTGGTCACTACTACAACAGTGAATGCATAGTCCTGACAGTGGAGCAGAGAGACAGCTGAGACACTTGAGGTGTTTTGCTGATGGGACCATGACTGCATGTGAATATACCCCAAACTGGTAGAAGTTTAGCAAAAGAGGAATATTCCAGAATGATACCATTTCAAAGAACACTGACAAGATCACACAAGAGTTTCTGAAGAAGAATATGCAAGTATGCAATAGGTCAAATACATTGACAAAAGGGCACCCTGATAGCCTAATGGTTATGTCGCGTGACCCGTGCAGAGGCGTAGCGGCAGTCCCGTATTCGACTCCGACCTCGGGCGTTTACCGCATGTCCTTCCCTACTCTCTCCCGTTTCTGATTCTATCCACTGTACTATCTAATAAAGGCCAAAAATAAATCTTTAAAAAAATATATATTGACAAAAGATGTTGTTAGTCCCTGCACCCGAGAACAAGATGTTGAACTGCCGCTGATAGCATTTGCCAAAATTGTTGGAAAAACAAATAAATTTCATATTGTGGCTACGATATCATTAAGCATTATGGGCTAGACAAAAAAGATTGTGGTTTGGGTTAAAATGGCCACTACACTGAGGTTATTTAACAGTCATGACTCTGCTTTAAGCAAACAACATTCTGACTGTCAACTGGAAACAGGAAACAAACAGTGGTGTGCTGAGATGTTCACATTCTGTTGAGCCATCAACCCCCTGGCCTCCCTACATGAACTTTAGCAGTCCCTAGTAACATCATCCAACTTCCTCTTTTGCGCCCGTCATAATTCTTGCAGCTGAAGGGTTTTATCACTTGGACGTTAGCATGTGTTGGTTTGAGGAACTGGTTGAGATGATGATGACAGTCTTTGTTCTGACTGAAATGCTTAAGTTATGAATACTAAATGAAAGGTTTTGATGATGTTTATATAAATGCTCATGATCCTCAGAGGAGCGTCCTACTGACTTTGGTGATCCCCTGGTCTTTCTTTTAGCATCACCAGCAGGCCAGAACTTTAATTTATCCAATACTGATATGAATTATCTGCAAAACATTTACTTTGCGTTTACAGCTAATTAGCAACAATAAACTAATATGATAAACATAAAACCTGCTCACATCAGCACCATTGTCACTGTGAGCACATCAGCAGGATGATGCTAACATTTAGCGCAATCAGTGCTGCATGTAACTTTGGTTTCACAAAGCCAGTAGCATGTCTGTAGACTTCTAGCTTTATCACCATCAAGGGATTAGATTATATTTACCAACCCCTCAAAGAAACATCACATTGTTGGGCTGTTTCCCTCTTCTCAGAGGTCTGTAGATTTGGGGGTTTTAAGTTTTGATTTTTAAAGCCAACAGATGCTTTGATTCTGCCTCACCACTCTCATCCAAGATAGTCTCAGAGCGGTTCATTATAGAGTCCCAAAATTAATTCTATGTAATTAAAATTTTTTAAAATTGCCATATCAACTTATTTTAAAATCTTTGTGTGGCATTTTATGCCATTTTGTTGTCTTTTGGAAGATAAAACCCTAAATTGACAACATTGCCAACGTGAAAATCTTGATAATTGTGACTCAGATGACAATTCATGTCCTGAGGTTCAGAACGCCCAAGTACCTGTCCCTGCATGCCGTCCAACTTGCATTGCATCTGGCCTCTATGCCTATCTGAGCATGGATCACCAGATGGATACTGGTGAGCTCTCCTTCTAGGCCTGGCTCCAGAAAAGGGTTCCCCTCTCCCTATTCCGGGCGAGGCATAGAAGCGTAGTCTTTTAGAGATTGGGGGTGAGTTGACGAGCAAGCAAAGATGTTTAAGTATCTCAGGATCTTGTTCATGAGGGATGGGAAAATGGAGCATGAGGCAGACTGATGGACTGGTGAAGCTTCATCAGCAATGCTTTAAGGAGGGAGATGAGTTGGAAGGGAAGTGCTCGATTTATTGGTATGTCTATGTTCCAACCCTCACCTATGGTCATGAGCTCTGGGCAGTGACTAAAAAGAGACTGAAGTGGCTGAAATGAATGTCAGGTGGCTGGGCTCAGTGTTAGATAGGCTAAGGAGCTTGGACATCCGGAGGGAGCTCGGAACAGAGTCGCTGCTCCTTTGCGTCAAAAGGGGTCAGCTCAGATGGTTCAACACAGGGGTGGGCAATCCTGGTCCTCGAGGGCCACAATCCTGCATGTTTTAGATGTTTCCCTCTTCCAACACACCTGATTCAAATGATCAGCTCATCATCAAGCTCTGCAGAAGCCTGATAACGATCCTGATCATTTAATCAGGTGTGTTGGAAGAGGGAAACATCTAAAACATGCAGGATAGCGGCCCTCGAGGACCAGGATTGCCCACCCCTGGTTCAACATGTGACTCAGACGCCTCCTGGGTGTCTTCCTTTGGAGGTTTTCCAGGCACATCCGATGGGATGAGACCGTGGGGTAGACCCAGCTAGATGGATTACATATTTCATCTGGCACTCCTTGGCCTGCAGCCACTGCCACCCAATTTCAGAGCAGTGGAAGAAAAAGGATGGGCAAATTAATGACGGAAGAAACAACTTGTCAAGTGTTGTGGTTAGCTGAAAAAAGTATCAGTTTTAGCTGCCTCTTCACACAAAAAAATACCAAATGATACTGACAGACGCTGGTCTACCACTTCCTATTTCTTTCTGATATGTTGGGTAAAAGGAAATGCTATTTCCTCACACTAGGATGGCAGATAAAGAAATGTGGTGAAGGCAAGAAAGATGCTTTCAATCATAATACAATAGTATAAAAATCTCAATGAGTGTCACAAAAATTCATGTCTATCCATACAAAAATAAGGAGACATTTTTTGACTACGATACATGAACTGCAGTGAGGCCAGGCTGTCTATTCTGATTCACAGCATTTCTAGCCTTAGCTATCGTTTAGCAAAAAGACTCTTTTGAACAGATTGCACACTACCTGTTCAGCACCAAATAGCAGAAAGACAAAATGAAAAACTAGCAGGTGCAACTGATGGAGAAAGAAATAGGCTTGCTTTATTCAGGTAAAAAATAAATATCTATTCAACTGAATGGGGTTGCTTCTGTTGCTTTACCAGGTGATAATGTTTCAGTGTTGTGTTTACTTTGGAACTTTGTTTGTGGTGCTCAAACCCTAAAAAATATGTCTGAAAAACTGAACAGTGGCATGTTTTGACAGGAAACAACATTCTTGCATTCCAGCCAGTATAGTTACAGTTATCAGTGGTGCGTGTTTGTATATCTGTTCCAGTTTTCTATCACTGAAGTAATATGAAACAGATCATAACCTGGAAATTTGTGGGGTCTGGCAGTAAGTTCACATGGGGTCAGGTTATAATTAGAATACTTTGCTTGATTCTGAAAATGATGCTGCTGTTGGCAACTTAAGCAGGAGTTGGATCAGATTCCTGGAGTTTCTCCAGAGATGACAAGCTTTGGCTTTCAGGCACTGAGCAGTTCATTATACACCATGCATGTGTAAAGCACTAATCCATAACAACATGTGGTGTTTGTGTGAATCTGCTTAATTGAACAGAAAAATTCCAGAGATGCAGAATGGGATTTGAAGTGCAGAGTAGGGTGTCATGACCTCAGTATTTTTAAACTATATGGTGCTGGTCAGATAAAAATAAACTAGTCAGGGTTCCTACATTGGAATTTCTGCCTCTCAACTCTCTGTGGCAGTAGATACAGTGAAGCTGCACATTAGTTCTTTTGATGACTGTAGAAACCATCTGCAGCATCTTTGATTTTACAAGCTGTAATCACGTCAGTGTAGATAACAATTTTTTTCTTGTTTTTCATTTCTTTTTGCGGCCATTGCAGACATTTTTTGCACAATTTTTATATTCATATTTCATATCTTAGTAATTGAGCTCTATAGTAAATATGTCTCTTTGTTTACTTATTTTTATCTTTATATTTATAAGCCTGGCAACTGTTGGACTGCTCCGACAGAATTTCATTGTTCTGTGCGATGACAATAAAGATTATTCTATTATTCTATTCCATTCATAGCTGCTTGAGCTTCTTTTGATAACTGTCCACAAACTAAATCCGAGTGCAGTAAAGCTTCAAAAATGAACAGGTGTGTGCAGACACATGCACACACCAGCCAGAAAATGTATGTTATCGTCGGAATGTTACTCTGCTGAGAAGCTGAGAGAGGAGACAAGCCCTAGCTCAGGAAAAAACTTTCAGTGTGCATCAATATTTCATTCAGCGCTGTTGTCATTGCCAGTAATTGCAACAGTCTGATAATAAAATATTGAATTTGCAGATGCTTTCCAAGGGAACACATGGAAGTGCTTTCTTAAGTTTGTGTCTTCCAAAACTATTATAAATCTCTGCTTTCTATTACAACTAATGACATTTGCAATGGAGTGTTACTACTCAATAAAAACTCTCTATTCACTAAAACAACATAGCAACAATTAGCTTTCCTATTTTAAGGTTAATGGCAGTGAATAATGATTAAAAAACCTATTTGTGAGCTTAAAGATTATAGCAACTACTGTGTGTTGTTAGTAAGGAAAGGAGGTCCCATTTGCTTTGAGGCCTTTTATTCAACTTGACACCAGTGTCTCATGCATGACCTTGGATTGTGTGACACAAGGAAGTGATAAGAAAAAAATATGCAACATGCTCAACAGAGATAACACGAAGAAAGAAAACACTGAACTTGCCATTCTGTGTTCTGTGTGTATTTTCACTATTGAAGGGCCTCCAACGATCATGCAATATCTCTCTGGCATCCTGGTGTTTGCTCTAAACGTGCGGCAGGTGTTTAGATTTCCATTTAAGGAGCTGTAATTTGACTCCACCTAAGTGTAACCAAGGTGAGACGGCAAGTGCTGCTGCAGGAGGCACGGAGGTGTGGAGCTCTGTCATTTCCTGCCAGCTGCTGCCAACTCATTGCACCTGTGCCTGAAACAGTTAACTGAACGAGAGTGTAAAAGCAATGACTTTGCACAGATGATCCACTAAGCTGTAAACCGGGGGACTCTAGGTCAGTGTGCTTTTATAAAGCCTTTCAAGAATATCTTGTCTCCCGCACATTTTTATTGTTGGGTTAGGGTTAGGGTTAGGGTTAGGGTTAGGGTTAGAGACACTAAATTCTCGTGTGGTTGTCACTTCTTCAAAGCAAACCACCCATTCAGTTTGTGGGGAGTCATTTAATGGCAAATGAAGTAAAAACATAAATTAGACTCAAGGTTCACAAATATACAGTTGGTTTCCAGTCAAATGAAGGTAAATGTCAAAAAGCATGACTCAGCAGGTAAAGTTATCATTCTAAAGTTACCTGAGAGATGCCAGTGCTGATAAGATTTGCAAAACACCCCAAGCTAATATTTGAAAAGACATATAGCTTGCTTTGATGAGTCAGATGCAGAAAAGCTGTCCTTCCTAATGAAGGAATTTGCTGTTTCTCCAGCCTACATTATCTTAGTGGCATAGCCAAGAGAAAATAAATTGTAATCATCACTCAGTCGTCATACTGCAGCCACACTGGTCAACTGAAGGGCAAACTCTAACAGTGTAAAAGGAAAAATGTCTTTCTGTCATGATTACCACTGTGGCTAAACCATTGATTTAGTTCAGTATCTGAAGCTCCAGCAGTTATTGGCCTCACCAACCTGTCCAAGGCTTATTGTTCTTGTTTGTTGTCTTTTTATCACTGCTTTAATTTAGTTTCTGCCCACATCCTGACTGGTTGAGGCAGATGGCTGCCCTCCCTGAACCTGTTTCTGCTGAGTTTATTCTTCTCACTATTGCCAATAGCTTGCTCAAAGGGAATAACTGGGTTTATTAGCCTTGTGTGTCACTGTAAGGTCTTGAAATTACCATGTGAAGTGGCCTGAGGTGCATTTATGCAGTTAATTAGTACTAATTACTACTACTAATTACTTATAAACAAAAGTGAATTAAGGTAATTGAACTTGTTTTCTCAAGTTGAGTGAATGTAACTCTTTGGATAACTTTGTACTAATCAACCTAAATGCAGTTAACTCATGTTTTTACAGCAGCAGGGAAACTTATGGTTCTTGTTTGAATGAACCTAACATGACTTAGTTTATCTCCACAACATCATCTACCAGATTCTGAAACTTTTAATGTTTATTTCTAGTACTACTGAACTCTTTATTGAAAAGACAGCAGGACACCATTTAGGAAATAGCAATGTTTATTAAAATGTGTTTTTATCTACAGTTAGTAAATATGTACATATACATATATTCTCAGCCCCAGCAAAAACAAAAAAAGACATGAAAAGGCAGGCAGCTACCTTTGCCATGGAAGAAACCTCAAATAATCGGTGTTGTGTTAAATGGTAATACTCTTGAATTTGGATGGATTTGTTGCGACTTTTTTTAGGTGGTGGTAATATATAATGCTACTTTAACTGTTTAGCCAATATTATTCACCACAAAGTGTGAATCATACTGGATCACCAATATAAATGTACTAAAGAGAGAACTTTGTTTTGTACCAAACAAATGTTATAAATATCATCCTCCATCTGCTTCACAGTCATTCAATAATCACACAAGCATGTCACAAAAGTAATAAAATAAAAACCCCTTTCCCGCTTAAATATCCTCACATCAAAAGCATTTCAGAAACATTTTCACATTAAAAAGGAATTGATTTTAGAAGATCAGTTTACTGGTCATGTTAAGTAGCACTCTGTGAAAAGTCTAATGACAGATGAGAGAACAAATCCACTGATAATGTCTGAGTTAGTACAGATTGGGCAGACTTCAAAATTCAGATATACTGCATAGCAAGTGGAGTGGTAAGCTGATGGGCTGAAAAAATTAGTAAACAGAAAATTTTTGCAAAAAATCAATAGAAATTACAATGTGGACTTAAAAATTCATTAGATCTGTGCCTTTGCTGCATCAACTTTATCCTGTCTTTTTTATCTGTTTTTATTAGTCCCCAACTTTATGGAAGAACAGAAGTTTAAGTCAGTGTAAGGCAGAAATATGTTTTCTGAGTTTGTCACATCAACCATGCAGCCAAATTGTAAGGTTTAAAAACAAGGATATGAAATTAGGTTTCAAAAACTCCTTGAAGGAAGGGGCCGCATCTCTCAATATTTGCGTAACATTTTCATGGCTTTATGACTGTTGCTCAGTTTTTCAATAAAACCTGATTAAAAACTATCAGCCAGTGGGCCTGGAAGGTTTGTTAATCCTAACATTGCATGCTGAAGTCAGAAAAATGTGCTGGTTTGCAGGTTCTCTCCCACAATCACATGCTACAGCTCGCTATCTAGCTATCTAGCTATCTAGCTATCTAGCTAGCGATTCATCCCGTGAAAGCATTTTCCACAGATAAAGAAAACAAATTCCCATTACAGCTCAGTTTCTATATGTAAGTTTCTTGAAAATGAAGAGATGACTAAAAGGTGGATTGATAAATATCTGAGAATTCCCGCCCACAACCGCCTTTTACAGCAGGTAGCTTTACAAACTTTCTCTGTGGATAAACTGGGATAAACATATAATCCCAATCTGCATATGATACATTGTCAAAGCTATACTGATGTACATAAACAGCTACTCATGGATTAGCATTTTCTGAATAATTCTGCTCAGGGAATGAGGCTTGTAAATTTTTACATGCACTAGCATTAGTTAACGTTATATAAAAATGATGCTAGGCTACACCATGCAACAGTTACACTAAGGCAGAATGAAGTCATTACTTTTTGTTCCACCCAAAAGATCCTTAACACAAAACGAAGAAAAATGGTTTAACTGTGTAAGTCCATAATTCAGTACTACATAGTTCACTTAGCAATTATTTTGTAGCACATACAGTGTGTTTAGAATTTCAGCTTGAATTCAGCTTAACGTGAATACACTAAGGCTTCCAAGACGGACAAAGTAAAGACAGTCTATTTGGTCCAGAGAATGAAGAGGAAGACTTCGACCCCAGCAGGGAAATCTTCAGTTATGCTTTAGGAGGTGAAGCTCAGTTGGTGATGGATGCCTGCTGAACAAACAACACAGAAAGGGAGGACAAATGAAATATTAAAGGCATGATAATGGATGCAGATAGCACTTGGGTTGATGGGATGCAGCAGGAGGAACAACAAGACAGAACATAGGGAGTGGTCTGGTTGACCACTGGCTTACAGTCAATGCAATCGTAGATGACAAGGCAGGATTTGCAAACGTGTTCAGAGGAAAATGGAAAAAAATGTGGGAAAGTACTGCCGAAATGATGGAGACATTCAGAAATGAATAAGGCAGACTTCTTCCCAGACTGCAAAAGAGAATGATGGGAGTTTCAAAGTCAGATTCATGCACATTAGAAGCTTAACAGATGTGTGCCTCACACACTAAAGGATATTATTAACATTGTTGTGCCGGAGGAAGCAGTGCACCAATTCAGGTGATCTCATGAGGTTGGTTAAATATATCGAGAGCTTGTTCATGAGTGAGGGTAAATGAATCATGGACATGGATAGATTGTGTTGAGGCGGCATTAACAGTAATGCAGGCGCTGCACCCAGCCGTTGTGGTGAAGATTTACCAGTCAATCTACAGTCCAACCCCTATCTGCGGTCTATTAGGTCTGAATAATGACTGAAACAATGAGGTAGCAGATACGAGTTGCCGAAATGAATTTCCTCTGTAGGGTGACTGGACTCAGACTTAAAGATAATGTGATATCTTTAAGGTGTGATAAGCTCAGAGCAGAGTCGCCGCTCCTTTGTGATGAAATGAGTCAGCTGAGGTGGTTTGGGCATCTGATTAGGACACCTCCTTGTTGCCTTTCTTTGAAAGGTTTCATGGATTACCAACAGGAAGGAGGCCCCAGGGTAAACCCAAAACTTGCTGGAGGAATTACATATCGCATCTGTCCTGGGAACACCTTGGAGTAGAACAGGAGGAATTGGAAAACTTTGCTGTGAAGAGGGACATCTGGATTCCCAAGCTTAGTCTGCTGCCATCGTGACTCGACCCCAGATAAGTGAAAGAAAATGGCCAGAACATGAAACAATTTTGATATTATCAAGGCGGCCCTGATGGACCTGCAAGCAGTTTTGAAGGTTGAAAGATTGGATCTGTAAACATCACAATACTAAACTAGAAAAGCACTCAGAGAGTGCAGACCTCCACCAAGCAGCTTTAGTCCACCCCAACACAATCTCCCAATGACAAAGTATCCTGAAAAAAAGTTAATTGTCTGGTGATCACTTTCACACTGTAGCACTGCTGTGGTTGAGCATAAACGGCCGACATCCACCATATATGTGCAATGTACTTTCCTACCACAAGGTGGCACTGCAAGGCTTTCTAACACTCTCAATGTTAAAAAATCTTTTTTAAAAATGCTGGATCCAGACGGTGATCCAGATCACTCCCAAAATTTCAACATTTGTTCCTTGTCCCATTTCACACATTTCCTGCAAATTTCATCTAAATCCGTCCATTACTTTTCAAGTTATTTTGAACACAGACAAACAAATAAACAAACAAACGCCAGCAAAAACATAACCTCCTTGGTGGACGTAATAATCTGGTCTGTCAGTTTAGACCAATGTCCCAGACCACATTTCTTTGGGGTAAATTGGCCAGGTTTTGCTTTCTGTTGTTATTTCTCCTGTTCAAACAGGACTCAAAGTCTCCTCTTAAAGCCATTTCAGTGTAAGAGATTAGGAACAAAATTCACATTAACTATTGTAGGTTTATCTGAAGAAAAAAGTCAGACAAACTCTTGAAAACATCTTTGCCAGAAACTAAGACTGCAAATTTTGCATACACGTGTTTTAAAGAAAAACTTGACACCATTGAAGGGTATTTAAACGTTGGATGTAAATGACCCTGGTTGATGAACACCAGTTTTCTTTTTGTACCAGCAGTTCTCACATTTCAAACTTGCTTTGATCAATAAAGGCCTAGATTATGCAAACTTATGTTGAGATACATCTACATTCTATATAACTGCTCAGTGACTGGTATAGACTTTATTTTAACACAAAAGAGGATGCATGCAAGAGATGAAAATAGACCAATTACAAACAATTTAAACGATTAAAACATACCTTTAATTTTTCTTCTCATGAGTCACTTGAAAAGACTGAACCTCGGTCTGACAGAGCCCCAAAGTGGATCCTTTTTTGCAGAGGTATTGCTTCTGTTCAACCCCAGACACCACAGATACTACACTCAGGTAGTAATGTACACCACCTCCAGCTTTTTCCCTCGTAAACCAGTGACTTTTAGATAAAACACTCGTGTCATTAGCTAACTCCAACTGTGAACACACAAAACACAGCATTTAGTAATGTATTAATTCAATTTTAAGCAGAAAAAGAGACAGAAATGTGTACAACAATTAGTTTTCAGTTTATTTGCCACCTATAATGAACCCTTTTGAGTTGAGTAGCTGTACTGAGAATCAATCGTTTAGTCCTCACAATCTTTAATTAAAAGGTGGCTATGAAAAGTTTGCTGTTTCTTGCTGAAAAATGATAAATCAAGTAGGAGAAAGATGCAGCCAGGGTGGCAAACTCTAAATTGACTGAAGTGAAATGAACCACCATCACAGTCCTGAAAACTCAGGGTTCAATCTGAAGTTACTTTGCTTACCCTAAATCATGCTTTGCAGTACAGGCCTCATGTCCGTACCAGACCACATGCTGGACTAACACGATATCAATATAAAATTTTGTCTGGAGGCAAGTTTTTTACTCTGGGTCTGCCATGTAAGCAGCAGTAAAATGGTTAATCGGTACTTGCAACACATTTCTTCTAACCCTAACCCTTCTTTCTCAAAGATGATAGTTCACCACTATCCTTCCAGGTTTTAATAATGCATTGGGTGGTTCTTAACCCAGTTTCGGTAGTTTCAGCAATCTCCTTAGTTGTTTTCTTTGTTTGATGCAGGCCAATAATTTGACCCTTCTGAAACAGATAAATATCCTTTCCACAACCACAGGTTATGTCTTCCAACATGGTTGTTTAAGAAATGAGAATCTATTCACAGCATCAGCTATGGTTAGATAAGTTGTTGCTAGCTGAAATATGTTCATTGCTTACTTATTTACTTAGTTAAATCTAGGTGACGACCTTGTTTTTGGACAGGTGGTGTATCTTATAGAAATTCAGCTGGAAAAAAGCTCTCTTTCCCAGTCAAAAAACACTTTGGTGGTCCTACAAGTGTACTTCAAAAAGTTCTTGGCCTCACCAGAAACCATCATAAGAGAGAAATTGTTCTCAATTATTTTTCTACCTAGTGTACATTAACTTCAACGCACTTGGTCCACCGGCCTTCCCTTCATGGAGGAAGGCCACATCTTGAGCCTCCAGGTGCTCCTCCACAGCATGCATGACCTCATCATCACTCTGAAGATATACAGTTGTGCCCTTAAATGGGAGTTATGTCCCTTGTTTCCGGCAAGGCCGAGAACTTTTTGAAGTGCCCTCATACTTGTTCAGACGAAACTGTACCAGACTGCAGCATTTTTTCAACCTCTAACTGGACATTGTAGCTTTAGAGTTAAAGATATATTATTGCTCAACTCCTATCACCTGTTTTGCCAATAAGTAATCCTTTGACCGTTGCCTCGCCCTTAACATCAACACGTAATTAATTCAAGCAGCACCTTACTCCTGCTTTTTCGCTAGTAAGACAAGAAAACCTTTTACAGTCACTTTCCAAGTCTACAAAAGATGTTTTCACAGTCTCTAGTAAATCAAACAATGAAGGTAAAATAAAAACTATGGTACCTGGTTGTGCCGGAAATCAAGAACAGAGCAAAATAATAATAATAACAATAATAATAATAAAAACTGTATCATGCAATGATGGTGGTTTTACTGTTATTTAGTACAGTTTTTCTTGCTTTTTACTGCCCCGTTCATAGTTTATACTGAAAAGCAAACACTTGTGCACATATACTGCTTATTGCTTGTGTTAAATGTTTATATTCACCTTCAAGGAGTTTTCCTCCACCTTTGGGAAATAGCACTTATCACCATGGGAGAATTTGAATGCCATCTTCATTCCATTGAAGCATATTTTCACAGTTTCTAAGGACAGAGATGAAACAATGTCTTAACTGTGAGTCGGAGGCAGGAACAATGCAACAAAAATCCATCAAGCACAGACACTCGCAGCACTCTCGGCTAATGTTATGGTGTCGGTTTTCTGTCCTTCTATTCAGTCATTTGTTCCAGCTTGGTTTTTAAGCTCCTATCATTGATTCTTCCGTCTTTTCAGAGCAGTTACTGCTACTCACCTGTCCTGCATCACCTGATCGTCCCTACCTGTCCTGTCCAGTCCCCGTTCCCTCACAGCTCTACTTCGCATGTGTGTATGTAGATGTACAGTGTATATGTATGTACACCGATCAGGCATAACATTATGACCACCTGTCTAATATCATGTTGGTCCCCCTTATGTGGTCAATAATGCTCTGAACCATTGGACATGGACCAGAGGACCTCTCAGGGTGTCCTATGGGGTCTGGAACCAGGACGTTGGCACTGGATCCTTTGGGTACTCTGGCTTGTGCAGTGGGGCCTCTGTCAATCAAACTTGTTCCACTGCATCCTGTTGATGCTTGATCACAATGGGGTGTAGGAAGTTTGGAGGTCAAATCAACATGTTGGGTCATTGTCATGTTCCTCAACATGTTCCTGATAGTTTGATGTTTTTTCCATGTGGTGGGGTGCATTTTCCTGCAGGGGTAGACCAGTGACATTTGGGATTTCCATTTGAATGAGGGAGTGTGTTTGTTGTGGGACAATGTTTATTTGGGTGTCTAAGTCTCATCAACACGGATGTTAAAATCCATGGTTTTCCATCAGAACAGCACATAGTACCAATATGATCAATGTTATTCACTTCACCTGTCAGTGGTCATGATGTTGTCGCTGATCGGTGTACATTGGTGTGTTTCATTTGAACTGTGAATCTGACATGAGTTTCGATTCCCAGCTCCAACATCTGAGGTAAACCAAACACAGCATTACTACCAGTTCATTTCTGCTCATCCTCTGCTGTGGAATTACTTTCTCTGTGTTTAAACAAGAGCATGGATTTTCAGTTTGAGAGCATTACTGCTTTATTTTCTGGTCAGATCTGGCAATGCTTTCCCTCCAAACTCTGCCACCTCTCTCTCTTTGTGTACTTAATGTGTTTTCTTGTAGGACTTTGCAGTAAGATAAACAACAGTGTTTGTTTTTTCCCCACTATATTAGCTATAAAATTCCTTTACAAACCAAATCTGAGTAAAAACCTAGCACTAGTAAAATAGGATACTGGCTCAAGGTCCTTGATTTGGGTGATCTGTGCTGGTAGTGATCTGCTGTTAATCAGTAAAACTGCCCATAAGGGACACTTTTGACACTCTCAACAGCGTTCACGAACACAACTGTGAGATCAGAAGTTTGTGCAGCAACAGTAAATCTCTGGAACAGATTTGTACCCGGCGAGGAGGGAAATACCATGCTATTGAATAAACACTCTGCTCTATCTGGGAGCTTGATTCCCATTGTGTTTTTACCTTGCATGTGTTGATTTCCATCTCAGCCTACTTCCTGTGCTTTGGCTGCCCGCCTGGTTTATACCACACCGAAGCTGTTATTTTTTCAGTTGTTGCCTTTTCAATCCGCCTCCATGTATGGTGCTATTAGATCCTCAAACTAAATGCTCACAATCAATACTTTTAATGTCACAGTCACATAAAGTAAAATAGTATGAGCTTCTCTTTTATTGAATCCATGAATCACTTTGTTTAGAGACACTTCTGCCTCACATTCATTACTTGGGACAGTTATTTAACTTATCACTGGATGAAAAAGTTGGCTGGTCATCTCTAGCAGTAACATGTGACAGACACTGTTTTCTAAAGGTCCCATATTAAGCAAAATTCACTTTAGAATGGTTTTTTAACAATAATATGCGTCCCCAGCATATGTACACCCCCCACCCCCTCCAGAAATGAGAAAAGTCTATCATCTCCCTCTCTTTCTTTCTCCACCTTTCAGAAAATGTGTGCTCAAACAAGCAGATTTGAGATTTGCCCTTTATGACCTCATGTAGGGCAATAACACCACCTCCCGGTTGGCAATATCGTCCCAGAGAAACGTTAGGCTGAATCCAAATCTCCACCCTCTGGACTTGCAGACTGAGCCTCGCGGACCTCAGACATACATAATGTCTATGACGTCTTCACCGTCATCATGTAAAGTCTGCAACAGCGGAAGTCTGCAGCATCATGACTGGAGCTAATAGACAGGCTGGGAGCCGTTTCACTTGTTTCCGTGAGAACATTTGAGAGACTATCATGTATACGGTAATCACCTCAAATAACAAGATATAAATCCCATCTATAGGCTTTTTTGTGAGTGAACGAATCAACATTTATACACATAGGCTATACACATTCAACAGCCCTCAGCATTCCCAGACTTCCCCTGAATGCACCGCAGAGCACAGCAGTTGCTCTGCTGTTGGCTGCACAAACGAGCACAGAGGTCTGTTTTTACCTCCTTCTTTGTCTGAGGTTTTGAAGGTCCAGTGGATTCATTTTATTTTCCATGGAAATGCACCCACAACAACTCCTACAATGTTGGATGTGTGTGTTCACCGTTTCACTGTGGACTACTTTGTCACTGAGGGCCAGTACAAAGCAGGATTCGCTACAAATCTGAAGACAAAGCATGGATCTGTACCAGCTGTCTGTGACCCAACTACAAACGTGGGAGCTGTAAGTTTTACTGTTTTATGTTTCTTTACTGTCTAGGCCTACCTAACGTGATAGCCTGTTGAATGTGGTTTTAGCATGGCAGCTAACGTAAGTTACTGTTGGTAACATAGTTAGCATTAAGAAACAGAAGAGTTTGAGTTTCTCCAGGAGCCTCTCCTTCTGGGTCAGACTCTGGATCAGATTGGTATGACTGAACCACAGAGCTTCTACCAGCCAAACCTACACACTCTGTGTAAACATTAGCGCATGAAACCGGACAACATCTTCCAGAGAGGGGCATGAAGGAGGTGTGGACAGGCACAGCTCATTATCACAGACACAGAAACAGAGTATTCTCAGTGGAGCTCACAAGAGGGAGGTACAGGCTGGATGTAGTCCAGGAACAAACTGGGCTTTTAGACAACAAACTTCAAACTGACTGTTCTGGGACCTCTCAGGACTATGAGAACTTGGTAAAAGGAGTATAATATGGGACTTTTAAATTTATTTTTAAAGCACTAAAGGGAATAACTTGTCTGTTAAACTTGGTCAAGCCATTAGTTAGCACTTGAAGTCTGCTTTGGGAAAACTGCTTTTAGTTTAGTAGGTTAGTTTAAAACCACGATTGCCGACTCCACTGCTTTTGAATGTGGCTGTGTTCTGCTGTTGGTCCTCTTGTTTCCCTGTTTATCCTCTTTAGCTGTACTTTCAACATCATTTAAACTGCCCTCAAAGAATTCTTGGTCAATAAAGGTTGAATGAAATAAATAATAAACAAAAGCTATACAGTTCTTACCTTCATCTTGAAGATCAACAATAGACAGCTTCAGTTCTTCACCGACATTCTGGACTTTCATGTATTTCCCCCCTTTAATGGTCAGAATACATTCATCCCATTTAATCATGTTGTTTGTGGTTTCTGCCATGAGGGGAGGAAAGAAATAGATTCAATCTTCAGCACCAAAGAAAATTAATAAACTACATATTGCAAGTGTCCTTTTTCATTTTCAGCAGTTCATTACGTTTAAACTGTGAAAGTTTTACCATCGCTGTTATTCGCTGCTCAGAACAAAAGAAGTTTGGTTTAGTGCAGTTTTTAACTCATTCTGATGATGATCATGTGTCTCTGCTCGTATCTGCAGAGAGCGAATCACAAGCTTGCAGGTTTATAGTATCTACTCTCTACATGCTCTGTAGCTGAGCACAGACTGGATCAGATTTTTATTCAACCCCTTAACGCCGACTGTTGCGACTTTGCAAAATACCACTGCAGCCTAGACAGCGCATGGATTGCCCCAGTGCTGGTTCGTGCATATTCAGTACATACCAAGGAACCTTTTGCAAGCACTGGTTTCTCTTAGAACTGGTTGTAGTAGGATTTGTGGCATCAATAAAAAGTTGGGTTTTTTTATTTTTATTTTTTAACCATTAATACCTGTTGCATTACACCTTTATATCTATTATATGTCCTATAGACAAATTAACAATCTCCACTTAATTTAACATTAGCTTGAAAGCAAAAACACATTTTTTTTATAGAACTGTAAATAAATTCAGGCGTCAGGGGGCTATCTACACAAACGTGAAATATTTTAGCATTTAAAAAAGGAGTTTTTGAAATCTATGCTGTTTCCTACTGACACACTAATAGTGCAGAAATAGAAATTGCCACCCAAGACAAATAGTTTTTCTGTAATGATTCCAGCTGGAGACCTGAGTCACACAAGAAAAATGTCATGAAATGATGAGTAATGCCGATCACGACTGTCATACATAAAGACATTAAACTGACCAGTTTCAAGACTGTTTGTGATTTTTCCTGCTCAAATGCAAAAACTAAAAGAACTGAGTCTCCTTGTCAACAGGGTTCATCTCAGAGTGTGCATGAAAAGCTATAAAACCACAGCCAGGAGTTCTGAAGTGTCAGTGACCGCAGTGCAAAGTGTGACCATAAAGTACAGGGAGTTTATTGTCTTATCTCAGTAAAACATAATGCCAAACACTGTAAAATAGCAAATTAGTATTTATAAAAATATAATCTTTTGGCGTGGACATTATTTACAGTTTTAGTCTGTTTCTTTTTAAGTCAACATATAAACTATTACGTTTTTCTCTGATTTTGCTAGTTATTATATGAAATTTAACAGTGTATGGTTAGGTTAAGTTCTTATTATAACGGGAAATATATGTGAAGTAATCATTTTAATTCATTTATTTATTTTGCTGACTTAAATACATCAGAAAATAGTATTATTTTATGACATATAAAACATTATATTATAGATTTTTGATGTGGACGTTTTTTAAGTCAACATGTGAATTTTTACCTTATTCTGTAATTTCACCAGATATTGTCTGTAAAACAGTAAAAATGATTTACCATTCTTCAGTCCTTAATATATATACTTCTTCTGATCAAATATCAAATTATGTGTAAATACATTTTTAAAAGTAATTTTATGGTCAGATACTGTTAATAAAACAAATTATTATTTGTAAAAATGCAGATTTTTGACGTGGATTTTATTTATTATTTTGTGTTTACATTTTAAAAAAAATAATTGTAATTTAACAAATCATGGAGAATCTGTAAAATGACAATAAATTGTTCTAAAAAAATAGTTACAAGCTGTTTTAAACAGATCTGAGTATTTATTTCTCAGCTGTTTCTTCTCCACTAAAGCTACGAACTGCAGAGCAGAGCTGAGAGCTGCAGCTTGGCAACGAGCCGTGCACTATTTTCACCTCATTTATTAGTGTCGTTTGTGCATCAATCTGCACTCATATCTGGATATTCAGTAAAAAGATAAATGTAAAGTTCGCGTGCATGTAGAAAGGAGTGCGACAGTGGCTCACCTTCAGTGGCTGCAGTGCTGCGGAGCTGTGAAGTGGAGCCTGCGGCTGGGGAAAGTCGCTGCGGCTTCACGTGGCTGGAGACTCTTTAAGTATCCGGACCTGACGCGGCAGCAGCGGGCGTAGTTTGAAAACGTGCCAGCAAGACCAGAATCTGGGATGGACTGAAAACCCAGGATCCCATAAACAGAATGAGCTGAACTAAAGGCGGACACTAAATGAATAAGAAAACTCGAAACAAAGCCGTGGCAGTAAATAAACGATGTGGCCAAGAAACTCCACCTTGTCCTCTTTCCCATGTTGTGTTTCTTGAAGAGCAGCTGTTGAATTTTAATGCACTCTAGTGTGCAATTTTTTGGCCTTATCTCTCCTTGTTGCTTGCTTAAATAAGGAACCTTTTAAAACACAACCCTCGGAATAAAAAGCGACTGGTAAAGTGTGCGTAATTACGCGCAAAGTCAAAGTAAAATGGGGATTTGTCATTTACAAATTGCGCTCATTTGCTTTCAGAAACGCTTTAAGAAAACGTTTGGAAACTACAGCTGCACAAATTAATCCATTAGTTATCTGTTTCGATAATCAACTAATGGTTTGAGTAATTATTTTAGGAAAATAAAGTCCAAATTCTGTGATTCCAGTTTTTTAAATGTGAATATGTTGTTTTTCCATCTTTTATGACAGTAGACAGATTATTTTGAGTGATGTGTGGCTTTTGGAAACACTGATCCACATCTTTCACTATGTTCTGACATATTATATTATTTATTAGTCCAATAAAACTCATCCATCTCCAGTTGCTTTTATTTTTCTGTTTTCCATCACCTCCGGCTTCAGATCACTCCTCTGATTCAGCAGCACTGATGCCAAGCTGCTACGGGAGATTTATGTCAAGTGTTCACCAGAGAGCAAAAACAAAAACGTGCTTCCTCGTGTAACACTATCCAGAAAACAGCAAGTATAGGTGCCTTTGAGAAACTCTCCCTCTAGTGGCCGGTAGTGAGTGACTGGTCTGGAGGTGGATGTACAGTATGTTTGATGAATCAGCAATACAGAAGGGAAACTTATTGTGGTTTTTTTTTTTAAAAAAAAAAGCTTTCTTTCAATCAAACTATTTTTGGACTTGGCAAAGTGTTTTCACATTTCCAGGAAATATAGATTCAGAAGTCTCTGGAGAACTCGAGAGTGGAAAAGTACTAAAAGTAAGCAAAATGGCCGAAGTATTGCATCAACACACACATACACACATTGTTTACTATATATTATTAATCAAACCGTTATATGTATTGCTGCTTTTATTTCTTCTTGTGTGAGTTCATGTAGTCATTAATATTTATTTATTTTTTAAATCTAAACTCTTTAAAAGCTTTAAGTGCAACACATGGATGAACTTTCAGAGATATCTTTTTTATTGACTAAGGAGAAAGCTTGTCCAAACTTATCCTGAAAAACCCACATTTTGATTTGCAGTGATTTTATTTATTTGACTGATAGGCTTCTTTAGGCTGGAAATGACATAAACACTTAGTGAGCCTCTTATTACAGTCCTTCACTGAGAGAGAACTGCGTATTGTGGCTGCTCTCAAGAGGGGAAGGTCAATGAAGCTGTGTCCAAATGCTCAAAGTGCCAGTGCCAAGAGTGCAAAGCATAGTGAAAAAGTAAAAGGAGTTCCAAACTGTGTCTTACAGGACACATGTCGAGGCAGGATTTCATGGAAGACTCCGCTTTTGTGCTCAGAGCCTGTCTAAATTCTGCATTCCTAAACAAATTGGCTGAGATGAAAATGGGGTTGTTTGGACACAGGAACACAGCTTTTTCTTTGGTGAAAGAAAGGAGAAGCATTCAACCAAAAGAATGAGGCCTGTGCAGATCAGCCTCATCCTATGATTTGGAAACAAACTGTGAAGTCGCAGACAAGCCAGGCCTTGTAGAATAGAATAGAATAGAATAGAATAGAATAGAATAGAATAGAATAGAATAGAATAGGAAGACTTTATTGTCATTATGTAAAGTACAACAAGATTTAAAGAGGCGCTCCCTAAGTGCACCAATAATATATGTTACAAAATATTCTAAAACTGTAAAATTCTAAGAATAAAAGTAAAACACTATAAAACACAATCCGTAGTAGACAGTAATATATGCATTATGAGTGGTAAGGTAGTTATAGTCACAGACAGTGACAACTTGTCATGCTCTAATAGCAGAATGGGTTGTGTTAGCACATTATGTGGCTAATGTGGCTAGCCCTACGATCAGTTTTGGTCATATGCCCACAGGTCAGAGCTCTGTGGAAACTATAAGGCTGAGGGACACTCAGAGACAGTGGAAACTTCAGGAGCAATTACAAATGAATACTCAAGGACTGTTTGGGTTACTGTGTTTTTATGTGGCTGGTTGTGTTTCAGTGCAACCTTTGCTTCTCTCCTGCTCTCTGTGCTCTCACATGCAGGAATTTAATGCAGCCAAATTCCCACTAAGTTGTTCTACTTTACATACTTTTTTTGTTTCTGTTGTCAGACTACAGAACCAGCATGAAATAGTGACCGAAATGCGTCTCATTGAGTTTACGTGTTAACCAGCGGTCACATCAGAGTCATTTCCAATCTGTGACTGTGCAGCTCGAAACTAGTGACTTCATAATTGCAACATTGTCTGACAAACTTTACCGTACACAAGTTCTAAACATCTGTGCGGTGAATTGAGTGATAGTATTTCCGGTTAAAAAGGCTGCTGAACGAAGGAGTCTGAAGCAACAGAAAGTCTCAGTCTGACAGAGTCATGTCTGAGTCAGCCACCAGGTGTGCAGCTTTCTTTCCCTGCACTGCTACTTCTAGACACAGAGAGAGTCTTCTTCCTGAAGGGGGGCCACCAGCAGGTCAGCTGCATTAAAACAGTCTAATGACCTGTCATTGTAATATTTACAGCACAAAAATTAAAAGACACACTGTGGGGACATGTAAACATTTGAGTAGTTTGCAGAAAAGAGAAGTTCAGACTTCAAAAACTGTGAAATCTCTCAACCAAATTCCAGTTACACAGACATTACTGATGTCAGCAATGTCAACTGAAGGATGGTGGGAATAGTCTGAAAGTACAGTTGAGCTTCCTGACCAGCCCAGTTGAAAAAGTTCCTTTTACACAGAATTCCCCGGTGAGTTCATTTGCTTGAAACAAATTTTTTACATCTTATGACTGCCAAAAATAGCACCAGACACATTGGTTGCAACACTATGTCGAAAATAGTAAAAGTGACTTTTCCCAAGAAAAAAAAATGCAAGCGTGGAATTTTTAAAAGAGCATCAAATGACAGTTAACAGATTTTTTTTCTCCAAAGAAATCCTGGTGTATCTTCCTGGTAATAGGCACAGAATTAAGAGAGGCAGAGACAGGCCCTGCTTATAGTTACTGTTTGCATGCCATTATGTTGAGATCAAGAGTGAATTATTTTATTATCTTGAGATAACAAAGCCTGCTCTCACATGGTAACAGGTTACATTTTCTACTGATTGGGGAAACATTGAGATTTCTCAAGATGTGCTCTGTGAAGCAGGGTTAGTCCTCTTAAATGATGACTATTGATTTGAATGTTATCTCTAACAGGAAGAACGTTTTTTAAGTACAGTCTGACCCATTTTCAGCGTAAATCATTTGCTGCAGTTGTCAAGATGCAGTCCGTCCCCTGGCAAGGCATTACCACTCACTAATTAACTTGTTTTTACAAGAAAACAGTCTTTTCTGTCTCGACATTCTGGCATAAATATAATTGCAAGCAGAGCACTTCTCAGCTTCCGTTGCAGAACAAATCAGTCTTAAATCTATATGTTGACATTTCCACCCTGCCGTGTGAACTGAATTACCAGCTGCAGTGTTGAAACGTGTTAGTCAACCGTGGGTGATTCATTCGGCGCAGAATTCGGTAATAGTAGGAGAGCGAACACGTACACAACTGCGAGGGAAGAACAGTGCTGCAGCTGCATTTACAGTAGCTGTTGCCAGACGTCACGATCTCCCTTCACCTTTTCCTTACTTTTGCAAGAGTAAAATCTGCATTTTTCCCTATACTCAATAACCCATAATGACAAGGTGGAAACATGTTTTTATGGAAATTATTGAAAATTTCTTTAAAAATAATTGAAATCTGATATTTTCAAACATTTTTAGAACCTTTATTGAGTAGTTTGTAGACGCCTCTTTGGCAACACATAAACAGCCATTCTTTCAACTTTGTAGGGTCTAAACCTTACTTTGTTTTAATTAGTCAGGACATTTGGTGTAGCATATACAGTTGAAGTCACAAGTTTGCATACACTGTATAAAAAGACACATAACCTTTTTTTCTCACTGTGTGACATTAAATCAGACTAAACCTTTCCTGTTTTAGGTCAGTTAGGGTTACCAAAATTATTTCTATTTGTGAAATGCCAGAATAATGACAGAGAATTTTAAGAGAATTTTTTTTATTACTTACCTCAAAGAGAAGAAGTATACATACATTTTTTTAGTATTTGGTAGCATTGCCTTTAAACTGTATGACTTGGGTCAAACGTTTTGGGTATCCTTCCACAAGCTTCTCCCAACAGTTTGCTGAAATCACCCCGATAGCATGATGTTGCCATCGCCATGCTTCACTGCAGTTCTTGAGGCAGTGGTGGTGCAACGGTTAAGTCTCTGGGCTACTGATCAGAAGGTCAGATGATCAAACCCCAAATGCAGCCATTGTTGGGCCCTTGAACAATATCCTTAACCCTTGATTCGCTGTACCATGGCTGACCCTGCGCTCTGACCCCAACTATGATGTGGAAACAACATTTCACAATACTGTAAAAATGTATTTGTGGCAAATGAAAGGTTTCTCTCTTCTGTCCTATTATGGCCTGGCATACAGCGTGACCTGTAGGACCTTACATTCACAAGTGTGTATCTTTCTAAACTGTCAGTTAGCTCAATTTGCCACAGATGGACTCTAATCAGGTCCTACACACGGGTCAATTACTAGTAAAGCAAACAGGACATATCTGGAATACAATTTTGAGAGTTACAGCACAGGGTCTGAATACTTTTGTAAGTTAGATATGTCAGCTTTTGACTTTAAAAAATGCAAATGATCTAGAATTCACTTTGGCATCACAGATTGCTTAGAAGAAATGGTGTTCAATTTATATTAAATAAACTGGAAATATGGAAAATATTGTTGAGAACTTTAGAAACTGAAACAGAATATGTTTAAGGTGAAACATCAGATGTAATGCATCCATCCATCCATCCAACTATTATCTTCCGCTTATCTGGGACCGGGTCGTGGGGGCATCAGTCTAAGCAAAGAGGCCCAGACTTCCATCGCCCCAGATACCTCCTCCAGCTCTTCCGGTGGGACCCCAAGGCGTTCCCAGGCCAGCCGAGAGACATAGTCCCTCCAGTGTGTCGCGAGGCGTCCTCCCCGTGGGACATGCCCGGAACACTTCCCAAGGGAGACGTCCAAGCCACCTCAACTGACCCCTCTCGATGTGGAAGAGAAGCGGCTCTACTCCGAGCTCCTCACCCGATCTCTAAAGGTGCACCCAGCCACCCTGTGGAGGAAACTCATTTCAGCTGCTTGTATCCGGGATCTTGTTCTTTCGGTCATGACCCAAAGTTCATGACCACAGATGTAATGCAAACATCGAATACTTTCTGATAAGGAAAAGTGCACCAACATTTGACTTGCATGCACATTTGGGTTCTGGTACCTTTCAACTGTTAATATGTTATTTAAAAAATGATCCAGACACAGTAGGAAAAGGAAGCTAGAAAATCATCCATGGGTGGAATGTGCTCACTAATCTCTTGCTTCTCATATTATTTTGTCAGGTTGCTATGAGACTTTAAGACAACTTCATGTTTCTTTAGTTGATTTGAGTCTAACAACGGCTTTGATATTTAATAATTTCTTTAGTTCCCATTCAATTTTTTTTTTAATTTGCCTTCATACATCATGCTCACTGACAACTTGCTTTAATTCAGGATTTAATGAATACAGATTTTCGTGTTCCCCCAGCTGATCAGTGAGAATATTTTTCTAAGTGCATGTACACCTGTATCATCTACATACTCCATAACAGCAGAATATTTTCTATTTTTAATCAAAGCATATAATAACACTTTGATATAAGACTCTCGTTGCAGATAATAATTATTAGATTAGACTATTAGTTACATGCTAATGACGAAAAGTTTGAATGCAAAACAGCAAAAACTGTTGCACAGTGTGTTCTGATTAATTCATTATTTTTAGACTCTCCTCAGTATTAGAAGAGATATTTGTCAGGTGGTTAATCTCTAGTTGGTACTTTATTATCTCCACTGGGGCTTAGTTACGTTCGCTTGATGCAATGCGTTAAGATTTACACCTCCTCTGTCAGTTCCACTTTCCCATGCCATTTGCAGGTGTGTCTCAATGCTGTCACCAAAGCTTCCTGTTGTGTCAGGTACTCAGTTTCTGGTGACGCAAAAATCCAATCCATGCATGTTTTGTGGTCACATTCCATTTGTGTATGAGAAACAACTCTATCAACGAGCAAAGCTGCACAACACAGCAGACAAACAACTAATTCTGGCTTTGTGTAGGTAAGTTCCTGTGCTAGGCAAGGATAATGTAACACGTATGAATATGGTTAAAGGTTTAAAAAAATTTATTTTACATTGCTATGTACACTGCATTATTTAAAGACATAAAATAATACAAGGATCAAAAGAAAAAAACCCAATAGCTTCTCAATAAGCAAGTGTGACAAATACCTAACTTACCTAAAACAACCCATACCCTAAAATGTCAGGCTTTATCTTTATAAGGATGAAACTCATTTCTGAGAACTGACAACACCAAGGTATGCACATACACTTATATACATACTGCTGAAGATGCTTTTGTCTCAACAGTAAATTGCTGGAGATGATTTGAGCAAACAAGGCTAAACGCCATCGTCACAGAAGAGCTGGACTAGCACCTTATCTTTAAGCGCTTCGTTCTCTCTGTAAACATACATTGTCGTGTCGCTAACAGACGGGCTGGTTTCCCCACCAGTTTGCTCTTCGTTTTTTTCTTGTTCCTCCTCAGACATCAGGTCATTGTATGAGCTCACACAGAGGTCGTGGTCCTGGAGGGACACGGGGTATCGGAGTGAAGCCCTCTCGATTCGCACTGACCGTCTAACCGGGGTGAAGAAGCGAACCTCCTGGCCGTTGACCTTCACTGGTTCCCTCTGTTGGCTTGGATGACCCCTGAAGGAAAAGAGAAACAAAATCCATTTTAGTTCAGCTTCATCCAATCTGCAAGGAATGTTTGTGGCATTTTTGTGAGAATTAACCCTAAACTATCATCAGAGACACACACATCCTCCTAACTAACCCAAGACACAGGCAAGTTGGATGACTTAAAACTAGGTGTATTCATAGAAATCTGATTAAAAAAGCGGGCAGGCTAACAAAGCACAGGGGCCAATCCCAATTTCCACATTCACTGCCTTTGAGGTTTCTTCCTGCCAAGCGGGAACCTCCAGGGCTGACAGATGAAGTCAGAGCAGAAGTGAGAAGGAGTATCTCAAATGGCCACATGAGGCTGTCCACAAAGAGCAAGTCAGTCCCCATAGAATGCACTATACAAAGAATCAATTTTTAATAAAAGTCACCAATACTGAGCACTTGAAGTTATGCATCATTGAGAGTGTTCTCACACTGAAGTCCACCTCAGCTCCGTTTTTGCTCATTCTTAGATTAACCAGGAGTTAGGAGGAGTCACGCACTGTCAAAACGTCACCATGCTGAGCTTCAAAACCACTGTTCAGGAAACCTACAAGTAACGTGGCCAAGGGTTCGTACATCTTTATGTTCAGTCTGCGGTTTCTGCACAGCATGTGAGGGCTCAGAGCTGTACCGCCGTTAAATCATCGAGTGCATCACGGCTCTTGATGTGAACTTTACTACGCCAGTCTTTGTCTTTTCTGTCAGGCTTCCCTGAGGGACTTAATCATAGTTTATGGTTAAACAAAACGTACACAAACTGAACATGGATAGTGTAGGGGAGTAATCTGCAAGTTACAGCATCAGGGCGCACGTTGTTTTATTGTATGTTTATAGTTGGTAATTTGTATTTTCAGTCATATGTCTACAGGGGATTTACAGTCATTCAAGGTTTTCCTGGTTTTTGATAGTTTGCTGGAATGTTTAAACATTGTAACTCAGTAGTACCCAACCACCTGGCCGCGGACTGGTACTGGGCCGTGGGTTATTTGGTACTGAGCCGCACAGAAAGAATAAAAACATTCTATTGTATTTTCAGCGGAGTCTGCAGGGTGTTTTATTTTGAAAAATAACTATATCGTCTTCCCGTCACTTCCATCTGTGCTTGTTTCCCATATTTGACTCATCGATCTGAGCCCCTGTCAAAATTAATAAAAACAAACGTCTCTGGAGAGCTTCTGTGAAAAGATGGAGACACTTGAAAAGGTAAATGCATATTTAGCAATAAAAAGTAATGTTATTTGTTTAGGACATTTTTTAAAATTTAAAAAAAACAATCATTATTTGTAATGAGTGTGATGACCGGTCCGTAGAAAATTGTCTTGCTTGAAACCGGTCCGTGGCGCAAAAAAGGCTGCAGACCGCTGCTGTAATGTACAAAACAGGAAGTGACCAACAGAACAGTTAATAATTAAAATTTTAAATGATGCCCACATTTGTCTAAATAAAACAGGCTTTTAAGATTTATATTCAACACGTGACTCACATATTAAGTATCAAGCTCAGCTCTAGAGGTAAATGCTGACTGTCCTTTCCAGATGGTAAAACCTGTGTGCAGTGTACTTTAGCTAAACCATGTTTATCGAAGAGCTCAACACTTAATTACTATTTACGTTTTTTCTCTTTTCATAATAATGATAATGATAATAATAATGATAATAATTTTATTAATCCCCTTGGGGAAATTCAGTTTTGCATTTAACCCAGCCAGGGGAGCAGTCAGTGGTTAAGGGCCTTGCTCAGGGGCCCAACAGTGGCCACAGTGGGGCTTTGATACACCGACCTTCTGATTTTAGGATTTACATCTTGCAAGTGTAGCACACAATGCAGCAACTAATTGTTTGTGGATTAATAACAAAATCCTCCGTGCTCCATTCAAACCAGGCAGAAACACATACGACAAATTGGCTTGCATGAAAACAGTTTTTTAACATTTATATTTTGGCATTTTGCCTTAATTGATGGCGACAGCTGGAGAGAGGGAGACAGGAAAGGGGCAATCACAGAAAAATCTTCAAATATTTAGTTGCTGGACTTTGTGGTATCATCTGAAACATACCCAGGGGTTGCTGTGATCTTGTACTTGACTACAGACGAGTCTCCTTTCTCTCCATAGATGAGCGCTCTGACGGGCTTCGGTGTCACCAGTGGGTTGTTGCTACACTCTGCAGTGCTTTCAGGCGTTGAAATATGCTCATCCTCTTTCTCATTTTCTTCAGAAGCTGGTAAAAACATGAAAATCTGAGTTGAAAACAACATTGTAGTGGTTCACATTTTATTTAGATTTCACTGTTGATAATGACAAAATCAATTAAGATTATTTAAAGTTGCTTAAATGTACCTTTTGGCTCATTACATTCTAAACATATGGATGACTTTGGCTACACTCCAGCTGCAGGCAAATAGGCCCAAATCTGATTTTATTTTTTTCTTGTGTGACTCAGATTTATTTGTTTTAAACAACACGTTAAAAGCACCTACCTTGGATCTCGTCTTTTTTCTTCAGAATTTCAAACACCACAGTCCGCAGCTCATCCACTGGCTGGAATAAAACAGAAGCACAGAAGTTTAGCAGAACACGAAAAAGATGATTTTGAATGAGTTTAAATTTGCGCAATTTCACATTAAAGCCACCAAAACTTCAAGTTGTAGACAAGTAGACAGACAGGCTGCTTATGTGACCACTCATGCTGAAAACTAATGAAAGGGGGGTGAAGACTCATATCCTGATCATCTCAAGATAAACGCTGAGTGACAGCAGTAAAACAAAAAAGTCACAGTACTGTAGTCGCTGGTATTAGACAACGCCTCACATGAAATACCTTCATACTTCCAGCAGGTACTGAAACATGAGGACATAACTGCACTATGCTGCCACATAATTGACAAGATGAAGAAACTACAGTTGACAGTGAAAATAAATCTCACTGCAGAACAAAAGAAGCATTGCTGATAATATTACTAATCTTCTCTGGGAGGTCACTGTAGGTCATTTTGGGATAAACTTCTAAACTTCTTCTTTTCTAACAGGCGTGAGAAAACTAGTCTTTTTCCACAACAAAGAAACTACATATCAGAGCATAGATGAACTTCTGGCTCCCCGGCAGGGAGATTTTAGTCAGTGCCAGGGGAAAATCACAAGCGCCAATATGGTAAGAATTGCGATAAATTTTTTGGCTTGTTATATTGATTACGTTTTTATTTACTCAAGCATAATAGGCATGTTTTATTCCACGATCTTGGATAATGTGACACAGACCCTGTAGAGTCCATCCATGCCAACTCACCAAGGGCCTCCCAGCTGAGGTCATGGATTTTCTTAAAAACAAAATCAGGAATAAACTTCTACCTAAACCATGGAATCTTGCAAAATCCCACAGCTCTGCTCTAAATACTTTTTGAGTTATGAATGTTTGAAAACAGGTCCTTGCTAAACTTGATCACTTCTTTTAAAGCCTCACCAGCTGCTTATTTTTCACAGGATTTGGCTGATTTATTGTTTTTACTGGATATCCCAGAAACCTCAAGAAAAAGTTGGAGCTTGTAATCATGTTAGTAGCTTATGCAGATTTTTTTTTGTAGAAATTAAAATAATAAAAATCTATAATTTATCATCAAAATGGAAAATCTTTAAATTTCAAAAATTCATATCTCCACTAATATTCACTCAATTCCAACCAGATTATTGTTTTGGATAGAAACAGCTTAGTTTAGTCATCAGATGCTACATCAAAAACTGACGGACACAGGTCTTCCTACATTCAGCTTTAGGGCTGGAAAAAACACTTTTTAGGTCATTTTTTTTCCAAGAAAGATTTTTTTGGATAGCATTACCGTAATTAGCAACACAGTAAAGCAAGTCTGGGCTTACTCCACCTGATACATGTTCAGGCAGATGATTGCACAAGGGATTGCGAGTATATCATGGTATGTATAGTTCTTGTCGTCGTCTCTCATGAAAATGAAACCAGTCAGCTGTCAGAGATGAACAGAAAAACTAAGCTGTCTGCTGCTCTGACCTACCACTGATAATAAAAGTTGCACTATCAAACAATACAGTCGCTATATTGGACATTTTTTAAAAATGTTGTTGTTTACGATTGCAAAACAAATGATTTAGTAGCAAAAGTAATTAACAGTTGTTAGTTATTAACACTGGTCCAAAAAATCTGTTTTTATGCCTTTATCATCTCCTAATATCTCTTTATATATAGTGTATGAGTAACATCCTCAGAAATTTGACTTAGTGACAGTAACATAAAGTATTGTCAAGTACGTCAGATGTAACCTCCATGTGTGAAAAGGTCAGTATAGCCTGGGTCTCATGTTACTACTGCCCCTGTTGACAGAAATGACTTCATGTAGACATTTTGCATATTTGTCCACCAGTCTCTGACAAGAAATTGTTGACATTTCTTCCATGCAAATATTTCTTTGTTCATTCCTTCCAACACTTGACTGGAATCACTCTTTAGGCTTTGACTGGCTCATTACAAAACACATTATTTCTTATTTCAGAGCTATTCCTTGGTGGATTTGTTAGCATGGTAAGGATCATTACATGTTTAAAAGGCCCATTTCTGGCTTAACTTCATCACCTCCAATTATCTTAAGGCTCTCTCAGATGTGATGCAGAATTCACAGTTGAGTCGACATCTGTTAGCAGTACATGAGGCATCGAAGCAACCCAAAGCCCTAACATTTTATCAAGTTACTGAGGTCTTCTAAAAAGTTGTTGTAGGTCTGCACCAAACATTTATACTGTTACTGTGGCCTATCCTTGAATTATCTATCCAGACTAGAGCACATTATTCCACCAGGCCTGATCTTTGCACTGGCAAACTGCAGTTTTTTTCTACAATTGTTTTTGGACAGCAGCTGCAGAGTTTCCTGCAGATCCTGTGATGAAATTATGCAGTTTTAGAAACCTTAATGCATCAAATGGCCTGCTCTTGGACTAAATTTGCTATGGTGATCAGTCCTTGATAACCTGGCAGTCGTTGATTCAATATATTTGTGAAATCTACACCACTTGTAGATGATTTCCCTCACAGAGAAATGAGTTATTTCAAATAATTTGGAAATCTTTTGAAATCCCGTCTCACAGGCATCCACAATCTTTTTTCTGATGGTCTTAGAGAGCTCATACTTCCATAGCAAAGAGTACACTAGATGTGGGGGGTTTATATAACAATGGTTCCCCCTGACACTCTATAAAGAGGTTCTAAGTATTGGCACCTAATATGGAACCCTAACTCAGATTTCATGCTATTGAAGGTGCAATAAATGTACTTTTTTTCAATGTGACTGACCAATTTTCTTTATTGAAATAATAAAAATGACAACAAAATGCCAATTTTATTTGTCACCTCTTTAAATATATGACCTTCGTCTGCAGGCACCATTTCAAAGTGGATCAAATGTTTGGCTGCTCAGATATAGTGATAATGTTCATGAGATATACCTAATTTTTTAAATGACTGTATACCATAACAATAGAGTTGGACAAAATGGATACAGTCTTTCAAAGGTAAATTTGGATTGAGCTACAATCTGATACAGAAAAACTTATGGAAAATTAACTGAGAAACAAACCAATACAAACAAGTGCTGGTCTCTGATTTCAAGCCAAATACACCAGACAAAACCTGAAGGCAAAAAATTGGCTGATATTTATGACAAGTGATGTATATTTAATTGAAAAAGGCACGTGTCAGTGCTCTCTGGAGGGCAAACTTCACTTTGGCAGTTCAATAGATTTCATCACACAGAGGCACCAATATGCATTATCATCCATAACAGCCACCTAACTGAAGGTCAGCTGCTTTTGTAGTTACTATATTGCTTACTTTGTAGATGTGTACACTTGTGGTTAAGCATACCAACGCACCAACAAAGACCAGGACGAAGAAAACTTTTATGGATAAACAATGCTGAATTGAAAATAGTTTAAAAACTGTTTTTTGAGAATGTTTTATGAGACAGAAAATGTGATCAATATGTTTGCAATATGTTTAAGTGAGCAACACTGAATGTAAACATCCTATGTGAGAAAATTCCACAGGGTAAACTTTACAAAACTCTTGCAGAATAATCTTTAAATTCTGAATATCATGGATGCTGTACCTCCAGCACGACGCGAACAGCTTCTTCAAACATGGGCAGAACATCCAGGTTGCCTTCTTGCTCCATCAGGCGGACTCGACAGATCCAGTATTTGGCAAACTTCTGGGATACCGCCGGCAACCGCGAGAGGACCTCCTTCACCTGGTCAGGAGCGCAACCCTGTAGGTGAGAGACAAACGCTGAAATCAGGACATCTGTTTATTTAAACCATAGAGCTTGTCACATAAGGTGTTTGTGAAAGCCTTCCTCATCACAACTATCCAAAGTTATTACTGGAAGACCAAATCTGACATCATGCCATGATATGATTGGACATGGCATGTGGGAAAAGCAAATGTAAGCACTAATGGAACTTCCCTCTCAATGTCTTTTTCAGTCTTTATCCAGTTGTTTCTTTTACTTTTCATTTGGAAAAGCGAGTTAAAAATTATGACTCCTTTCAACAAAAAGCTGAGTAAAAGTGTACATAATATACACAATTATCACATGTCAACCCTTCGTATAAAGAATCTCGCAGGTTTAAAAACTTCACTTTTCCAGTGAGGTCCAACTAACTAGTTTGTTTTGAGTACATCCAATCTTTAGTTACTGAGTAAACAGAGTCAAACAATATCCATGCATGTGTTCCCCATATAACTTTGAGTGAGATGCAATATCTAGTGGGAGAGATGAACAACTCCCTCCCTTCACTCCACCTACCTCTCCAATTAACTTGATACAGTCAGCCAAGGATCTGTCCACAGCACAGATGAGGGAGTGAGCGTCATCCTCCTCATTCATGGATGCCCAAAAAGGATGAGGCACAGACACAGTGCGCCTGACCAGAGGTTTCACTGGCATTGGAGGACGTTTGTAGGTAATTCCCCTGGCTTCCCGCCACTCCTTAAGTTTTCTCCTTGCAAGCACACGGCACAGTTAAAATTCAACATTTTACTTTACTGTTTTTTTTTTAAGTTTTAACCTCATACGAAAGAAGCAAAGAAACACAGACATTGAGGGGAGAGGAAAGTTAGAAAGAGGCTTGCATAACAAACTTGCGTTGACGCTTTTAACAGATGCGAGCAGAGCTTGGTTTCAACTCCATATTTAAGTGATCCGACCAGAAATCATCTCGTTTAATCAACCGCTGCACATTTTGAATGTGAGCATGCCTTCATTTTGTATCTGTTTATTTTAAATGTACTGGAAAGATAGTGGGTCACACCATACTATTGAGGTACGTTTAAAAGCAGAATCTGTAACCTGAATCTGAAAATGCATCCAGAATGACTGCCGGTCAGACCAGATTAAAATGTCTTCTTAGTTTTTGATTCGAGTAGATATTTTAAATTCCATAATCCTAGAAAATATATTTTACTACTTTATTCTCATGATTTTCAAATGAGAAAAAAAGATTATGTACATGTTTTTGTAGATTTACTTGTTGCTGTGGAAACTGTAACTATACCCAACAATGTAATATGTATAACCAACATTCATCAATAAAATAATGTCGTCTAGTAAGGGCATCCCTAATTACCAAGCACAAACCAAATATAATGAACCAGTTAGGACTGTGCAATATCACTGAAGAAGCAGTGTTAATAATAGTAGTTCTAATAATAATAATAATGAATAAGTAATACATACAGATATATGCAACACAAGTAAAAAACTATGGCCCCCAAAAAAACTTCTTTCTAATTACAACTTGCTCAGGACTTTTCCTATGGACAAGAGAAATAATAAGAGTCATGATAACACATTACTGACATGATTAAGCTGAAAGTTTAACCACAGGTCAAAGTAATATTTTCCTTTTATGTCACGTGCAAAATGATTTAAGCTACTGGGGCTCTTTAGCAGCATCAAAGGCAAACCAATCTATAGCAAACTGCAGTGGAAATGCCATGACTGAATGGTGCCTTATAATAATTTCATGCTATGCGGTTACCAATAGTTGTACTGTTCTACTTACAGTCTTTCCTCCTGGGCAGCAGTCAGCTTCTTTCCCTCAGTCTGGGGAATGACCCTGACCAGGGCCTTTGGTGTCTTTGTGTCTGTGGCTTGGCCAGTGAGGCTGATGGTTCTGGCAGGTTGTGGCACCGTCTGTGACACCAGTGGAGCACCTGTTCTTTTTGTACTTGTGCGTGGTAAAGGGGCATTTTGTGAACTGTTTTTCTTGTTGCAATCTGTTTCGTTGCTTGTCTTGTTTTTCCTTCCCAACTCAGTCACAACAGCTTGTGTAACCCCGCCAACGGCTCTGGACCTGCTCACAAGCCTTGAGGATGTTTGGAAGGCAGCTTTGCATGATTGGCCATTTTTCTGCCCTTCAGCTCCAGATTTTAGCTTTGTGGACCTGTCCACAGGCTGACCAACTGATCTGAGAGTTGCTACTCTTCCCTCTGGCTTAAAAGGTGCTGCTGTGCACTCGAGGGAAGTGGATGCTGATTTCAATCTGCTTGGTAACTGATTCTTACAAGATGGCTGAGACTGTTTACCGAGAAGTGGTTTAGGGTTATACTTGGTTTGAACTTGAAGTTTATTCCCAGATCTTGCAGTAGAATAAACACCCATGGCTGACCTCTGGGAAAGAGAGACTGATGATGATGTACTGCTGGAGCGCACCTTCTTAGCAACAAGAGTGGTGGTGGTGGCGGTGGTGGTATTAGCTGCTGTGGTAGAATTGTGAGTGAAGTCTGACTTGGTGTTTCTTGGCTGTGTCACTGCAGGAATCAGTCCTGTTTTTGTTTTGACAAGGGGTCCAAGACTCATCCTGTAATTGACAGTCTTCACTGGGCCTGACGAGGAAGCATTAAGGCTGAATTTGCCGTTTGCTCCAACTGTACGAGCTGCTTTTAAAGGGGCTTTGCCTGAAGTTTGAATTCCTGTGTGTGGTTGCTTTTTGAGATGGGTTGCTGCATTCGGGTTGGATTTGGAGGACACAACAGTGTATGTTCTAGTAAGTACATGGTTTGGATTAAGTTTTGTCTGTAATGGGCCCCTGCTTGAAGACAAAGGAACAGCAGTCTGCTGTCCTTTCAATATGTTGCCTTTTACATTACATTTGTCTGTGACACCAAATGCTTTTCTGGCAGGGTCTTGTTTGGACTGAGCATTCAGAGTCTGACTTTTTGGGCCATTACATCTGAATTGGTTGGTTGGAGCTTGGTTCTCTTTTCCTGCAACAACCTGAGAAAACAAAAACAATTAAAAGGAAAATTGGTCAACTTTGACCGTCAACGAAAATACTACTAAAAGAATATGACAAATCTGATGTCTGCATAAAGTTAATTTATATCATTCTGTTTCATTTATTTTGTTGAAAGCGTCCATGCAAGAATGTGGCCTCTGAATTTGGTGTTCTGGCTCTTCGATGAGACAAGTGCGAGTCACTTTTTTGAGACACACATAAATTCACAGTTACACACACCCTACCTTTATTGCAGACATCACAGGCTTCTTAACCTGGCAGTCCTCTTGGGGGTTTGGCCTAAGGAATAAAATTTAGTTAATTAATTTGCCCTAGATATAATAAACAACATCTGATTAAAAACACACTGAGATCTCATGCAGAGTTTTAGTTTCATATTTACATAGGATGTGATGGTTTGATCTTTCCTTTTGCAGCCAAGTATTCCATTAACTTCTGCTTACGCAGCTCTGTAAAAGAAAGTTAAATGGGAATTTAACACTGCCCCAATGAATGATTTTCCTTTATGTTCAGGTTTAAATGCCATACTTATTGTCTGAAGTAAAATAATGTGAACCTAATATTCACCCACATACTGTACCTCTACTGTTACTGATTGGAACAATACCTATAACTGATGTTGAAGATTGTACAAATACCGAACAGACAAATCCAGAGAAACTTACTGCCATCTAGCTGCAGTTAAAGGACACATTTAAAACTCTTGATAAGCATCAACATGTGAAAAAAGGAATGTACAGCAGTGTCAAATGATTAGGGATTTAACAGATTTGCAGACAAAAAATCATCAACAATTTTGATAATTTGTTGAAATAATTCTAACCAAAAAAAATTGTGAAAATGAAGTAATACTGGCTCCATGATCATAGACTAAATGCAGCTGTACAGCAAGCAACCCACATATAAGGTGACTTACAATGCACGCTTTATTGTGCAGGAAAATCTAACATGAACCTACATACATTTTTCACTGTCTGTACAGCCCTGCAATGTACCAAGCAAAAATACTTTAAACACCAGACACTAGTCTCTGTGTGAGAGTCCTAACTTCATGTGCCGTATTTTTTTTCTCTGTCTATGCACCAGAGAAGAAGACAAAGACAGTTTTTTAAAGATGCAGCTCAATCTTTGTGAACCACTTTTAGTACCAATGATCAGGGGCAAGCTAGTCAGTTACTGAAGTACTGACACTACAAAGATCTATTTTGCGTCTTCATACAATTGTCAAAGGGATCAAGACCACAAAAAAACAACTCCATAACATAACCATATCCTGGCCCTGAAATATTTGTACTTCTGCTATCTTGTGTATGCACACAGTGATGACCTCTTCAGTGATTTAACACTGAAAATGATTCCATATTTTAACATGCCTGTAATTAAGTACTTAACAGAGAATAGAAAGAAGAAATTTCTTGAGTTTGTTAAATTATTTAACAGTAATTAATCAGAAGTACCCTATTAGTAACGCATTTGCTACATAAATCATGACACTTATCATACATAATATATAATATATTAGCTGTTTAGAAAAACAAATGCTTATCTGTAATCCTAGCATCAGGGTACAGTGTACTCTCACGATCTTCTTAATAGTTTATGAAAAAGCAATTTATTGACGCACTTGGGATCAAACCAGTGGGGTCTATAAAACCTATATTTAAATAAGTGCATTTATTTATCTTTATTTTGTATGTCCTGGTTATGCATGACAACAATCTGGATCAAGTTATGGGTGTAAGAATATTTCATTTAATTCTTGTTTTTAGTAAAATCTTGAGTCCCTATTGTGAGCTGATGATATCTCTTACCACACAGCAGTGCTGACAGTGTTTTGGCTCAAACTGGGGAAAAAATAAAAGGATTGAACAGCTGTACAATCGACTGTTGCTTGATTTAGGTTTGAAACCACGTTATGGGCAATCGCACACTCGACCCATACATTCACAAAACATCCTAAACACTGACTAACGTTAGCGTCAGCAGCGGTTATTAGCGGTTTGTTAGTGTTAGCTAACCAAGGGTAGCTAACACTAACAAACGTAACTAGCTGTTAGCAACTTAATAAGCTCGCTAACCTTTTCTGGAAAGTACTGGCACGGATTCTCCTTGTTCCATCTTTTATAAAAGCCGTTTTCTTCGTTTAGCTTTGTCCAATTTCTTAATAAAACGCTCTTGTCGCGGCGGTTCACAATACGTTAAACCGGCTCCATAACAACTGAGCTCCTAAATCTCGTTTTGAAATTACCGCGAGGAAACGCCTCCTCTTCTCTGATTGGACGATTTGAATTTCGAAAAAGAACAGCACGCCTGCGCAAAAAGACTCGGCTGATTGGAGGAGAGCATGTAAACAAAAAATACGTGATTCATTTTTATTGATGCTTTTAGTGTTTTGGGTTGTTTTTGTTTCTTTTTATGAATCCTGTCCCTAAAGTGCACAGAAGCAATTATGTTATATAGATAAAGCTAATTATTATTATTATTTTAATTATTATTATTATTATTATTATTATTATTAATGGTAGTAGTATTGTTGTAGTAGTAGTAGTAGTATTAGCAGTAGTATAAATTAATTTTGTGTAAAATTATGTTATTATTGTTTTATATCTCAGTTGGCTTCATACAAAGTGCAATAAAAAGAAAAAAGAGTGTTCTTCATAAATCTGGCTGTGTGTCATTGGGCTGTAGAATAAAATGGTCAAATGAACCATGCAAATTTTGAGTAATTTAAAATTTTTACGATGCTATCCACATTTGCTAGTTATCATGACATACTGTACAAACAATATTGTGTTTCATACAGTCATGGACAGCCAGAAAATGTGGGCATTATCCAAACACTGTAGTACTTGGTTGGTTTCTGAGTCTCTCAGGATATAACTTAGTCTCTTGTCTATCATGAAGCAATTGATCCCTTTTTGAGTTTAGTTATTTACCAAATCCTGATAAAGCACATAAAACAGAAAATAAAATTAGGTAAGGCTTTATTTAGGATTCACTGCACATTATTTAAATAATTATTATTAAGCAGATTAAAACTGTGTATAAATAGATACATAAATGTATAAATGTATGTATAAATAGATAAATAAATACATAAAAGCATTAGCAGTACGACACATCATTAAGCACAATAAATACACAGGATGCTCACCAGGCAGCACAATGATGCCACCTTGTGATGAAACTTGACTATGTCAATACATTAAGCATTTCACTTTCTGTACTCGGTACATACAGTAAATACATACTCCTGCTTCTTAATTGTTGTTGATTATTTCAAAATAGCTGAAGTGCAGTGTATTTTACACTCTCCAGTGCACAAATGTTTTCCTGAGAGTCAAACTTGACCCACACATATACATCCACAATCCACTTTGTGGTGTCCCTGGCAGGTTTTAACTCTGACGCTGGATGTTGAAGGCTCGGTAGCGTGGGGCAGTCTCCTGGCACATTTCCACCGGCTTGTTGTTCTGCTGCGCTGTGCTGATGTACCAGTTGGGGAAGCGGGCAGACATGAGAGTGCTGATGTTCAGCCCACTGTCCTGCTTGTAGAACAGAAATCGCACCGTGTCGCTTTCAGAGCTGATTCTCAACAGACTGTCTTTGTCCGTCACCTCCTAAGGAGTAAAAAGATCCACGTCAGAAGATTTCACAGAGGAGAACATTAGGCCTACTAGGATACATTACATGTAGATTAATCTATACACTTGTAGCATTTTTAGATAATAACAACTTAGATGGCCGGAGAGATCAGCTTTACTTAGTCCTTGTTCCAGTTTTATGAAATTAGTCGTGTGGGTTTACTCTTAGTACTACAAAGTGTGTAGTCTTAATGTGATATTTGTGTAGTTTTACCTCAAGATGCAGGGTTGGTTCGTCACCCTCCTTGTGGCAAGACAAGTAGAGATTAGTGTCCTTGATGCCAAGAGCCACAGGCCTGGCCTCGGTGCTGGGTGCAGGGTGCACGTAGGTGGACATGTTCAGCTGAACTGAGGAGAGAATAGAGGATACAGTTTAATTTCAATGAAAGCTATCAGACAAATGCTACTTTCTGTCCAGAAAGCATGTTTGAATTCATACAAAACCCTTGAGGTATGTGAAAAATCCATTATGTTTCATTTCCATTCTCTGCTGCTTTATATTTCGATTCCACTACATTTAAAAGTTTATAAAATCCATCACTTTGTGGTTCTGAGCCTTGTGGCTTGTGCTCTCTTACACTTCAGTCCAAGTGTAAATTCCAAAACTAGTGTGTGTTGTCTTACAGGGTGTTGTCTATCCTGCAGTACTGGAAGGAAACTTGTAATTTTGGTAAATTTTAGGGGCAGCTTTGTATTAATTTTCATTTAAAATATAAAGCAAACCTTACACAAATGGGGGGAAAAAATCATAATTTCTAAATTAAAATATCTACAATGACCCAGAGCATGACTGTCAAACCATTAGTTTTAATTGTCACATGCAATTACCTTTGCGGTTGTCACTGCCTCCCTGCAGCATCACTGCGTGGAGCTCCATGCTGTTTCGGACCAGAACTAAGCTCCTCTTCTGACTGTCAGTCACGCTGCACTGGTATTCACCAGTTCTGCTGAACTGATCTGGTGCAACTGCGCTTCTCTCGAACACAATTTGCTCTGAAAGGAAAAGAGGCATGCCTGGTTAGCCATGTTGTTGTTATGGTTTTATGTTCTTAAATCATTGAGGTTAATTGGACTTGATTTCTATTTACAGACAATATTAACAGTCTATTTCTAGAGACTGTTCATGTTAATTTAGCTGTTAGTAACCAACTTTCCACAATAAACAACACAGATGACAGCAAATGCTTTAAGAATTTAAGATACAACTCAATTCAAGTATGACCTGACAACAGAGGGAATAGACTCAAAATCAAGTCCTGTATGTGTGATTACCTTCCACGATGCTGTCCAGCATGATGTTGAGCAGGTTTTCATCTCTGAAGTCAGTGCTCAGCACTGTCTCTGACCTGCTGGACTTCAGCCTCTCCATGGCGATGATGAGGTTGGCTACTCGCCTCATTGTGAGAGGATGTTGTGAAATCTCCAAGTCCAGTCCGTGGGGCATCTTGTGGCTCCACATCTCACTCATGTTGCAGCTCATCTCAGATTCCATATTTTTAAGATCTGCAAGGAGACAGAACATCATTTCCAGTGTTTCTGCATCATAAAATGTTTAGTGAATTAAAGCTGGAGTTACAGGTTTATTTCCCATTAATATACCACTTCTGTCTGTCTAGAAAAACTATTTTAAATAAACTGCCCTGTGGTGTCAGCATGTCCCAAAGCAGAGCAAAAACCCTGTTTAAAACCTGCCAAGACTGTCAGAGACAAAACAAAGGACAAGAAAAGTCAGTTTACCTGTTAAAGCCTGTAGATCAGAAGCTGTATTGTTTGCTTGGTTATCCTGTCGGTGCTGTTCTGCCTGCCTGTGCTGAGCTGCAGTGCTTTTATGCCCCCGGCCGCATTCGTGGAGGGAATTTTGACAGGAAGTGGGCCAGTCTTAGTGAGCATGCTTGCTGTGATCCTGTGATGATGAAATACTGTACACACTGTGGTTAGACTTCAGCTAAAAAAAAATGTGATTGTGTCATACACAAGAGAACACAATGAGGTTAACAGCATACTGTTGAGGAGTGACTGTATTGATAACACATAGTCGATAGCTCTTTGTTTTTATTTACATTTTGATTAATATTTACCGCCAAACCACTCTGAAGTGAGAAATAAAGCACTTAAAGAAGGTTCCCTCTGATTCCATAACATCCGAACCCGGAAAACAGATTCAGTAAAACTCCTCTATAACAAAGCCACAAATTGAAATGTTCGTCTTTTTCAGAGAAACTAAAACATTGTTGTGCTTTCTTGCAAAACGAAAAAAAAAAGTGTGCCGAAGTAAAAACACTAAGAGTCGAAGCTCATAGGCATCAAGAAAATGTTTGCGCTGTTGCATTATTAAAGTTAACTTACGAAGTCCAACTTTAAGTAGAACATAGGAAAACAAAGTCCTGCTTAAATTGTAGAGAAGAATTCTTAGCAGGCCCAAATAAAGTAGACAGAACCCATGTAAAAAAGTTAATGTGGGTTTAGTTAAACAAAAGAAAAAGCACAATGTTAAAAGTCCCAGTTGCATTTCAGTGACTCTCTTTTATACAGAAAGTTTTGGACCAAACTCAAATCAGCATCTAACTAGTCGTGGCTGTGTCCATCTCAAGGGGTGGTCTAGGAGAGGTCTGAGGCCAAATACCTTTAGTACCTAATTTGAGGTTATTTCTTAACCATACAAATCCAGGTGATAAATGGACGGCAGGGCTAACCCACGTTTGGTCACAAAATGATATATCACCTTTACAGGATTCTGCAAGTATCTGGCTTTCAAATGCCCAACACACTCCTAACACACCATGCTAAACTATAAGCATTCTGAACCTGACAGATTTAATGGTAACACAAAGACCCATCTTATATGCCATTGTTACAAAACACCAAAACGTGGGTTAGGCCACTTGTGCATACTGCCATCCAAATATCTAATTCTGAATATCTGAAATCCCACTAATTATTAGAATGACACCAAACAGTGTCATATGTTTATCTCATATGGTCCCTGATATAATGATAAAAAAGGTGTAAACGTGCAAACAAACTAGATTTTCAGAATATATGAAAGTAAATTTCTAATATAACTAAGAACACAAGCATGTACATTGAATAATAAAAGATATCTAGGACTTAAGAGTTGTATATGCTTAGAATAAAAAGTCTCTCTTTGTCTTTCACTACACTGACAGAGAGAAGGGGGTGTTTGTGTCTCATGTGTGAGTCTCCACACACATGTGATGTGTTATTTAATGCTGGTCCTGATCAACCTGGTATCACAGACTGAGTCCAGATTTCAGGATCATCACTGCAGTGATGTTGGATTGCCTGGAAGTGTTCAATTCCTTTTGGTGTAGAAAGTTCTGGGTGTTAGGAGGAGAGAGAGGTCAGGAGGTCACAGTGAAGAATGAAATCTTTCCTCAGAATTGACTTTTTTATGACTATTATCTGGTTCTTGTGGAGACGCCCTGTTGTCTGCAAGAGGGCTGTGAGTGGTAAGCACTGCTTAGACAAGCAATTTGATTTAGAAAAACTTTATGTTCTACTGTACAGTGCTGTCATCAGTCATACAGTAAATATGTGTTAAAGTAAATTACAATAGTTACACTGTCAAATTACAATAAGATACAACTAGCTGCTACTATGACTACTTTTTTTTAATATTATTTTTTTTGCAGGGGGGAGATTTTTGAAGTTTTATTGTAAGACAGAGAGAGAAGGGGTAGAGAGGAGAAAGATATGCAGCAAAGGGTCACGAGCCGGACTCGAACTGACAACCACTGCTGGCGACCTGCGCCCGTGTGGTAACACCTTAACTCAGTGAGCTATACGGCAGCCCGACTATTTTGTAGTTTTAATGGAGAATGTCTTACAGTGTTGTGTGGCAGCTTCATATCAGGTATAAGGGGGTGTTTTCTACAATATAAAATAATGTTCTTTCGTCACTCTCACACCTAAATACAAACTAATATTGTTCAGTTTGATTTGTTTAACCTTAAGGGTTGGTTTGTTTATCCCTTCTCTGACTGTCTCCAAGAAGTGGCTTCCTGTAAATCTGCAGATGGCTGTTTTAACCTATCTGCTTTCACACACTGAACAAATAGGATATGAAAAGTTAATTAGCCTTATAGGTGCTCTTAATTCAATTTAAATCAAACAGTTTACTGATTCTAATATCCTGAAAGTGTAATTAATACACATTTTGATTAATCACGGCTCGCCTGAAAGCTATTGCATCCCTGAGAATCACTGAAAAAACAACAGATTACAGTAAATATGTGAAAGCTCATTATATGAAACACTAAATTTCCACAGACCACTTGAGGTTTTGTGGTTGCTTTGATGTGTAAAAAAAAATTCCACCACTCGCAGCACTTGCTAAAGTTGCAGCACAGCGGCTGAATCTCATATTTCTTCACTTCCTTGTTTGGCTGTGATGGAGGGAGGGAGCTGCGTCATCAGCAGGTATCACAATGGGTTTCTAATTGCCTGGAGCATGAGAAAATTCAGACCGGCTGGTGAGGGGGGAGGCCTGCTGCAATATATACTGCTATATTTATATCATATAGCCATTGTGCTTTAACAGGGAAGAATATGCAGCTTGTACGCCATCAGAAAACCGCATAAACATCAACCAAACTACTTTCCCTTTAAGTTTAAAAATGTAGTACAAGTGAGATAAATAATTTTCAGGTGTCCTGGTACTCTATTATGTATCTACAGCTTTTCTAATCCTAAGTTGTGCTTTTTCATTTGGTAGAATATGTATAGATAGTATTTTATTTATATAATTATATTTGATTTTCTTCATTTTTTCAGCAAATTCACATAGTATCAATTATACTTTCCATGTTTAGAATAGACAAGAAGAGTCTCCAGCCATGCTAACAGCGCTGTGAGGCTGCACTAAAGCATGATCACAACAATGTGCGCATCCTGACATTGAGCAGACATAAATCATGTAAATCATGTAAGTTCAGTGTGTTAGCATGATATAATGTGCCACTTAGCACTGAACTCAAGTTTATTTATCACTTTTGCAGATATTTGGTTGCAAACCAATAGTGGATCAATTTACCCAATGAAGGGAAAATTCAGATTCCTCATCTGAGAGCCGTAAATGTCTGCAATCAGATCTCTCTGCAATCATTGTTTGCAATACCTGTTGAAGTGTTTCTGCTTGCAGCACAGCTAAAAACAAAGTTGTTGTAAGTTTAACGGTAAGTTTGAGGAGGAAGAAACCAACGTTTGCACATAACATCACTGCAGAAATATAAATGTGTTTTTTAGTTTAGTTTAACTGAATTCATGAGAAGAAGGTCATAACAGACAGTATTTAACATTTAGTCAACATATCTCTCTTTTAACACACAAATCTATGTCACATTATTCAACAACCATGTACTGTTAATTGTCACAGACTGTATTTAAACGTAGAAATTTATTTACAGTATTAAACTGGAATTTATAAGTTTCATCTTTTAGGTAAAAAGAAAATAGTTGTGAAATCATGATAAATTTGCAAATGTATTTTCTTTAAAAAATGAATTTGTATATTAGTCATATAAATTCTCAGTGTGGTTTAATATTTATTTTAGATTTTTTTTTTTTTTGTATGATGAGACCCAAAATTGTCAAAGCAGTAATTTTCAAATGTAGTTGAAGTAGTTTTTGGGACTTCGAGACAAACGCTGAAAAATCCAGACTGTCCTGTTTTAACCCAGTCAAAAGAAAAGCAGTGGAAAGATTTGATTAGTCTCGAGCGGATGTGTCTGTATGCGTCTGTGTGTGTCTGTGTAAATATAATAGGTGTGTCGTAACCACACTGAATCACTCGTCTTTATTTCTTGCTGACTAACGTTCTAGGTTCCTGTTGGCATTAGGAGCTGGAATTTCTTTGAGTGCTGAAGCAGCACTTTCACATCACTTATTAGCTGTTTGAAACTGAGGAGGTACGTGACATAGTGGGGTTACGGAAATTCGATAAGATATGACTTTGTGTTATTTTCACTGAAATTCCGAACTATGCAGGGACAAAGGAAATTCTTACTGCAGGGACAAAGGTCCACCTCAACCTTTGTGCATAATTTAACAGTTCCACTAGAGCAAAAGCTGTTTGGATGTAGGTTAAGAACAGCTGAACAAAAGTCAGTTATATTTGGGCCAGTTGGATGTTATCAACCCATTAAATAGTGATGTTAATTGCAGGTTATTCAACATATGTATGGGCCAGTTTTTCGCCGCTGGTACAGCAGGTGCATTATTGTCCATTCTGATCAGAAAGTAAACAGACAAGATAAACAGAAAATAACCCCGATGATGTTAGAAACATCTTGTGCACGTAAAACCTGAAACGTCATCCTGGAAAACGTACAAAATGGAGCCTTGTAAAAGTAGTAACGGTGCATTTTAACACAAATCCTAATATTTCTCTAACATAACCAACACTGAGTAAAAACAAAAGTCAGGCAAGTTGTAAAAATGAATTTGATAAAGGGCGTATGAAAAAAAAAGCTGGATTATTTGTAGTTGCTTACTATTACATTTTATTTTGTTCATATGTATATATGTATACATATACGTATGTATTATTTTCATTCAAGTTTGAAATAAAAGTCATTATCATTAAAAAAAAATGATCTGAGACATAAATTGAACTCAAGCCTCCTGGGTGACAATGTGCTAACTTACTTCTCTGACCCATAAAACATCCAAATTCACACCTTTGTTCCTCTGTAAATTCCAAATTGCGGCTCTGCTACTATTAAATGGGATGACAACGAAGCTCCATTAAATGCCCCTACTGGCTCACATGTTTGGAAATGATCCACTATGATAACAACTATTTAGTGGCCTTATCCAACAATAAAGGTGCCACAAACCTAAAGAGGAACACTGAAAGCTTCCGTTATCAGAAGACAGCTGGACTCCTCTCTTGGGTTCTTGAACACATTTCATTTTTATCCAAGAGGCTTCCTCACTTCCACCTGACTAATGGGGAGTCCCAGACATATGCCGTCACTCCTGAAAAGGCCCATCAATGATCCAAGAAGGTATCTAAAAGATAAGGGACACTCCTCTGAAGACAGCAATGTCCACATTCTGGACAGAGAAGACAGACGGTCAGAGGAAAGCATTAATGAAGCAGTCCATGTTAAACTGGACCAGTCACCTTTAACCAGAGCAGAGGGTCTATGGCAACACTTATCAGGTACATAGAATGCAGTCTCAATGTTTCACCATCATTAACATGTTGAGTCACCTCTTTCCTGGCAGTTTCAAAACCACCACACCTGGAGGCTGTCAATGAGCCGCTGTGGCTGCTGCTGTTTGTGTTCTTATGTAATCGGTCTTCTACTTATTTCCGGACAATAAACGGAAGTAAAGGCATGTCAGTGAGCTTTCCATCTGGCCTCCAATGAAAAATCCAACTAAAACTGTGTTGTGAGTTTAGCAAGTTCCACTGCATCATACATCTCCTCAACTACTCCTCAGTGACATAAACATTTTACTACGTTACATTTACATTATATAAGGTATTGTTAACTAAGTTGCCAAACACTGTGTAACTTGGTAAAATTGTTACACCTCAGCGTTACATGGCTATAAGTTAATGTATTGTTAACTAAGTTGCCAAACACTGTGTAACTTGGTAAAATTGTTACACCTCAGCCAACTACATATTAAACTGTGGCTTATGTTAATGCACTGCTAGAAATAATCCAAAATATAACACTTTCCTGGGGGAAATTCTGCGATCTAATGCTGTCCTTTTACATTTGGCACTTGCTGCTACAGTCCAATTATGAATGCTTGTGAAAGTGCATTTTGACCCTGGTGACTGAAGAAAAAAAGGCTTCTTCCGTCACTCCGACAGACTCTTCAGTCCTGAATCAGTCGCCTGTGACCAGATGAACATTTGATTATCGTCAGGTTGCGTCACAGTGAAACTTCTGTGATCCTGATGAAATCGCTGTTGATGCACTGAGCAGGATTTGGAGGGCGGTGGTTTAATCTTCGGCTGAGCCCTTGTGGTGGGTGTAATTTAACACAATAATGTGACGAAAGAAGGCCAATTAATAAACCAGCAACAATCTAGACGCCTGCAGCTTCTTTCTCTGCCTTCTAACGGCAGGTTTCTGCACTGAACTCACTCCAGTTTATGAGACAAAAGGTAGTTTCATCTCCACCTATTAAATTACTTGACGGGAGAGCGCATACTGCATCTCCTTAGTCATCTTTTTTATTCCTCTGGTGTCTACTGGTAGAACTGGTTTCACAAACAAAATTCCCAGTGATGACAGCAGCAGCTTTGGGATTTTTCCGCTCAACGGACTTCCCAAAACTACAGGTTTTCACTTCCTTGTCCACACCTTGCTCTCTGCGCTGGCAGCAATAAACAATAAAAGGAAGTTTCATCATCATCTTGGTATTTATGTTGTCTGTGAGTAAAAAGGCAGGCAGTCTTATCTTCACGGGTTCGTGGGCGACTTGATAGAATTTTACACATCAGCAAGGAAGGAAGAAGATGGAAAATACAAGTGAGATCCTTATCTAGCTGGGAAAAATCTGTAAAACTTGTCGTATGCCTGAATATAGTGCTTAAATGTTACAGACGACACAACACCGAAAGTCTTTCAAAGTTCAAGTTCAAAAGTTCAAAAGGTTTAATTTTCATTTCAACAATAATGTACAGCTTATCCTGAGATGAGATAGCGTTTCCCGAATCCAAATTTCAAATAAATAGTGCAGTTTAAACGAGATATAACACCGAGCCAACATATTAACATCAGTAGATTGTGTGTATTTAGTCTGGTCCTTGAGTGTTTAACAGTCTTATGGCTTGAGGAATGAAGCTGTTGCGCAATCTGGCTGTGCGGGTCCACATGCTTCTGTCTTGATGGATAATTTAGATCTCAGCAAAGAGCTTTAAAAAATAAAATCTCAACTCAAAGACAAAATGCCGCAAATAAACACAGTTCTGTTTTTTTCTTTCTTTTTTTCAGAAGGTCCCATCTCAAAAAAGTTGAAATCTCTGGGTTATCATGCAATTTTGTCATTGGTGCATATATGTGCACCAATGACAGGCTTTCACCAGCAGCTTACATCCGGTTTTCTCAGACTGTCGCTAGATGAACTAAATCTGCAATAGTGTGCTTAGATTGCTCTGCCTGTTAGTCTTATTAACCTAAAGAAGTTATAAATAAACATGAAAGTCCAGTATTTGCAACAAATAAGAAGTTTAGGGCTGAAAAATGAAGCCAACATGTGACACCAGAAGACTGCAGTTCCTTGAATGGCCACTTGAGGCTGCTTCTAGTAGTGAGTCAATCCCTATAGACAATCGTGTTAAAAAGCTCAACTTTACAGCAGAAATAAACATGATTACAACCTGGTACTGAAAATGGTTTTGGTATTTAAAGCTAATTTATCTGTTCATGACAACTGTACAGGGAAGAATTTGTATACAACCCACTTGTTTAATTTGCACTAAGGCTTAGAATTATGCATAATTAAGCACATGGCCGCTTTAGGTAGCAGGTGGTTGAAATCATAGAACACTACATGTCCTCAGCTGTACTTGTTGTTAGATTAACCATACAAGGATTCAGGTATTGCAAATATAGAGATGGCTAGAACCTCCACATTGGCCCAATCTCTCATTTCCACATTCACAGACTTAAAGGGAAAGTCCACGAGCTCTCAGGGTTTTCCTAATGTCAAATCCTCAAGAGCATGAGGCCTGTGATGTGGACTTTACTACATTAACATTCGGCCTTTCCTTGCATATCTGCAGACTTTCCAAAGGGTTCGCCTGTAGTTCATTAAAAAAAATCAGCAATGTAGAAAGATGTTCGTCCTTTCCCCCACAAAATATACACAAACCAAGCACTGATGTTGTAGGGAAGTCATTTTCTAGGAAGATTATGTGTGACAGTATCTGTTCTGTTGTTGCACGATTGTGGTTCTCGTATTTTCAGTGAAACGCCTGCATAAGACTTCCACATGTTCATGACACTCCTGACTTCCGCTAGTTCGCTAAAAGTGTATAAACACTAACTTCACACGCAAGGAGTGACGAACTGAGCAGCTGTTCAAACTATGATTGTCACGATAGTGTGTAGCATTTCCAGTCCTCGACACATTGCACGTACACTGCAGCATGTCATTTAAGGGTTAAGTGTTCAGGCCTTAGGATGGAGATTGGAGCTGTGTCTGAAATCATCCACTCATTCTCTGTTCTCTGTTTACAGGCTACAGTATGGTGAACTATGCAGGGACCTCCACGAGAAAGTAGCATTATTTGTATATATTTGTGTATTTATACAGGTTAACAATACAGCTTCTGCAGGTTGATATGTCCTGCTGTAATTGTGCATAAGGCACCAGTTATATAAGTATATTTTGTTTAAAAAAGCCAGTATGAACTCTGATCAGTTACTTTTAACATCTCTGAGCTTTACTTTGAAAGTGTAACGGAAAGAAAACTCAAGAAACTTACACTGCGACTGGCTAAAAACCATAAAATATATCAAAACACAGATTTAGAAAAATGACATCCAAAGCCTTGTGAGCTGTTTAAACTTTGAATGGAGCTTCTACTGTAGAATACGCCAGACAACGGCCGACTTGCCATCAGATACAATGGAGATTTTTAGGGCATATTTTTTATGAATTTCATCAAAATGATACAAGGAATTGCTATCAAAAGTCAAAACACACCATTCCCGATCGAGCCACATAATTTAATATATAATTTGTATGTGTTTTCTCTCAAAGCTGCAGGATGAGTCACACCAAAAATCAACTATGAAAAATCTATAATAAGAATGAGCCCAAGCAATGAGTGGACTTTAGTGCTTATTCATTGGTACACTTAATTATTTTTAATTGTAATATTTTTTGATCCATAACTCATGGGTTTATCAACAATTTCAACGAGCTACACATATGGAAAAGTTATATTCCATAGAAAATATGTCTTAACACTCTAAAAAAGCTGTCAGAAGCCTGTGGAAATGCCACCAGTCCTCAGTTGACTCAGTCGTCCGTCTGCCATTCTTCTTCAGCGCAATGCATAATGGTAAATACGGCTGTGCTGCTTTTCCTGTTGCATTATGGGATACTTTGAGTGCACTTTATAAGGTGTACCAATTGGAACTTGGCATTCAGACGGTACTAAGAAATGGTATATAACTGCCCTTCTAGAAACCTATGGGTAGCATCGCGGAGGGTTTGTCCATCTTTATATAGAGTCAATAGTTCACTCCACATTTTTTTCAATCTTTGTTTAACAAAATGCAGCCACACTGACAACCAAGCATTCAGCAAACGATAAATAAGTTAGCAGTCTCCTTTGGGCTGGACCAGTTCAAAGCTGTGAAAATGCAGGACAGTCTGTTCCTCCTGCCAAAATAAAATCCATCATGAGCTCTTGGGTTATCATTTTATGTACATGTGTCTTTGTTGTTGGGGAACTGTTTCACTTTAGTAGAATAAGTTTCCTGTAGCTTAATTATAGAAGAGTAATCTAAGGGCTCAAACAGGTTGAGGTTTGAGGACAACCAGAGAAGATATGTTGAAACCCCTAAAAGGCTTTTGTCTTTGGAAAGATGGACTCAGTGTTTCTTACATGGTGTAGACAACTGTGCCATGAGGTTTAAACTTTGTGTTCCCTATAAATGTTGTTACATTTGAACTTATTCTTTGGGGGAGAGTGGAGTGAGGTGTCTTCCCCATTGCAATGATGTAGTTCAGTTCTCCATTTCTTAAATTTACAGACAACAGAGCAGTGTGTTTGTTATGTGATTCAAGGGTAGAACCTGGCAAACCCACATTCCCACAACCAAAAATAATACATTAAACCTCGAAAGCTACTGAATTAGGGCTTCTTTCATTCTATAAGTATGAGAACCTGGTTGGATGTAACCACCCAGTTGACCTGCGAGTCACAAGTGTAACGTAGCGTCCACATGAAGAAACCATCACAAAGCTCCATAGAGAAATATATCTCAGGTTTATTAATAACTTTCATCATCTTCAAAACTCATTAAGACAGAAATTAAAAAACAGTATTTACACCTTGTTTGTCTGATTTTTCTTTTTAAGTTAAAGCATGCCAGAGAGAATGAAGGACAGTCAGTTTCTTTTTTTCCCCAAATGCCAGTCGCTCCATTCGCTCTGTTCCCAAATTAAACTCATGACAAATACAAAAAAAAGATTGTTGTCTATCACGATTATTGACAGTGTTCTGAGGTACAAAAAAAAAAGATAACCAGACTCAAGTCGCAGGCACTCACACACACATTCACACACACCGTAATGAACCCAAACCCAGTACGATTTAAAGCAGGTGGTAAGGTGGTGGTGGTGGGGGGGCACTCCAACATGTACACAGGTATAAACAAAAACGCATTTCAACAGCCATATAAATCTACAAAACAGTCATTTGAAATGTAAGTGTGTGTGTGTGTCTGTTAAAAATAACTCAGGAATGAAAACAAGAAAAAAAGAAAACTCCAGTACAGTCATTAAAAGACAGTGAAGGCAACAGAACGGCACGTCAGGAGCTGCTCAGGACTTTTTGCTTTCGCACAGATGTGACAGTGAAAGTCACAGAAGCGCTGCGTCGTGGTGAGCAGTCGGCCAAGACCTTGTTATGAAATCTTGGCCAATAACGGCGTTGCATCAGAGCAACTGAGCAAATTTTGGCAAATTTCCCTCAAAGTGGGAAAATACTGCTTTTCCTACAACAGTGCTTCTATTTTCAAACCACAGAGGGGCTGTTTTACTGGAGAGCAGTGGTGAGTTATTGGTTCAAAAGACAGGAACAGAAACATTTGTGAGAAGCAGAAGCAACGTTACTGGATGAGTTAAACATCAGCAGGTGGAGTTCTTTCACTCACAGGGATTTTCTCTCAAAATTTTAAACACGTCGCTGATCTTTTCTGGATAAACTGGTATCCACAACTGAATAGTTAGTTGATACGACTGTCAGGATTTAACGACAATATAGCTCGATAATATTCTTCAGTGTTAGCCCTGCTGATCACCTCAGGACGCCAAAATCTATTCTACAAGCTCAGAAATGTCCACAATCTGCCCAAGATCGTGCAAAGTTTTCACAGGAAGTAAAAACACTGTTAAATCTGATATTTGCTCAGACTACATTGATTCAGTTGTAGCAGAATGGCTGGCTTTAAACTTTGGCTCAGGGTCTGAAGGAGACGGTGACATGAAGGAGATCATAAAAACACATTCTGGGGCTAAACTTTCAGGATAAAAGGTGAAAAATCCCACAGAGGTCAGAGGTAACAACAGCTTCAGTGAGAGCACGCCGAGGAAGAGTCTTGTTTGCTTTTTCTCTAACGGCAAAAATGCTGGTTTAACTCAAAATAATATGTTGTCATGATCCAGTTTTGTAGACAACCATTTACTTCAAGAACAGGTTAATGTGAACATTGAACCGTAGAAACATGTTGCTGCTTTTCAGAATAAAGCTATGGGCTCAGCTCCTGATTCCAACTAGCTTCAAACAAGCCTCCTGAGCTTCAAATGATCTGCTGCAAAAAAAAAAAATGCTGTGGGCAATCGCTGAAAAAATAACTTCTTTTTAAATTTTGCATTAGTTTTGGGTTTGTTTCATTCTGTTATAAAAACAAGCCAACTCATAAAGTAAAAAATTCTTAACCAGTGACAGAACAACTATCACAAACACAAACTGGGACATTTTAGGTCCGTTTTCATTCAAATTCGCTGTTAAGCTAACTTTGGCTCTAAAAAAGTCCATAGCTGCACACACCAAGCTTTAACTCAACCAGTAACATCCTTAAAAATCCAGTCTGTTGTGATTTTACTGTCGTGAAACTCCACAATGAAACACTATTTTTTAGAACTGTGGACATGTAAAAACATAAACTGGACAGTGCTGCTGTGCATTAAAGGGATCAGGGAAATAGGTCTCAAACCTGAAGGTTTTAAGGCAACACTGTGTTACACTGCGGTACGGAAACAGTCACGGGTTCTATCATGAGAACAAACCAGGTGTAAGAGACAAATCAGCTCAGCTCAAACAGTTGCAAACCGGGTTTGCTGTCAGATCAGATCCATTTATGACAAGGAAATATGTGTTATTCACTTATGTAGAAATCCATGTGACATAAAGGGACTCAACAGCTTCTGTTTGTCTTTGTAAAATTAAATCAGCTACCCCATCTACTCTAAGCTTGTGTTGAATATTATGAGTTCCACCTGCAGAGGAGCCCTGAAATTCACTAACTCACAAGTCAATGAGTGAGTTTTCCAAAAAACCTTGTGACATTTAGGCAAGTATGAAAGAGATTCATGACTTGAAAATATCAGCTTCACTCAAAATCAGAAATGAAATCAACATTTTTTCATGCTTTGGTTTCCGATTGATGCTAAAAATCCTAATAAAAGTGATTTGTATTTCCTCTCTTAGGACCAGAGGAGGCCTGTTTTGGTTGGAGAATAATGACAAGCTGAGCAGATATTTCACTACAACTACACAGGTGCTTCAGTAGTTCTATTTTCACAAAGTTTCACAGTGTTCGTTCACTGACAGAAGAGAAATAAGGAGATCTGAAAACACACGAGCTGTGCCAATTGATATTCTGATGCTGCAGTGGTAATAAAAGAACAACCCACCATCAAACACCCTGATATATTCAATTTGTGATGATCTGTGCCAATATTCGTCTTCCTTCACCCGACTCCTGATGTCCTACATTTCCCACAATACCTTTGCACATCACCTAGAGAGAAGGTGCGAACTCACTGGAGTCACCTGTGATTTATGTGTATTAAGTGGAAAAACAAAACATAGCGGCTCTGACTGCAGAGCAACGACGACGAGTGAATAGAAAGAACAACGCAACATACTTAAATAACAAAACGTTTTGTGGGGCTGCTTTGCATTCTGGTACATGTAGTCGTTAGTGCTCAAATCAAACCATCACTGGTGTTTCAAAAGCAGCTCATTTCTCTTTGATTTTAAAAGCAAAAACCCGATACAGTTTTATTTTTCACTAAAATAAGCAACAACAAAACAAACACCACTGCGACTCTGCCAGATATTAAAACAAGAAAAATCCATCAAAGGACACAAAGTGTTTAATTGTTAGGACAGATTTTTCTTCTAAAAACTCGTCTGAAGGTACAGTAAAATATAACTGGAGTGTATGCAGCTCTATGAAAGAAATGCCTTTATGATAATGTATACAAAATCCACAAAACTGCCTAAGTTTGGCTGAAGCCAGGGCTGAGCGGTGTGTTTGGCTACAGAAATACAAATGTCAAAGTTTGCTGTTCACTGTGTTAGAGTGACCCCCTTCTCCCAGATTAAAAAAAAAGAGAAAAAGAAACCCAAACGTAACCACAAAGAAACATTTAACATGTAAAATCTCACAACGAGGCAAAACAAAATTACATTTCTTGCCCCTACGTTGACAAAACTATATACACAAACATTTAACTGAATAAATAAAGTCTCCGATTTCTTAAAGTATTTTCTAGTCAGGAGGTGATCAAGCTTCCCTCTTTTGGTTTCTGTTCCCACCAAGTCAGTTGATGGCCATTTTTGGTCACATACACTCACACATACACACACACAGACTACCCACCCTCTCTTATAAAGCAGGAAAGGACTTGTCAAGTCTCTTTGCTCTCAAACGCCTTCATCTCTGTGAAAACGGATTCCTACGCGACCAGATTCAGGTTAAAAAAAAAACAACTGCCCACCACAATTTCAGGAGGACAACTAAAGATTTCACAGAGAGACTGCGGTTTGAAAGCAGGGTGGTCGCAGTTAACGTACCCTACACATTTAATTTAACACATTCATTATATTCATATTGATTGTCTTAATCACAATACAGACTGACTGTCTATCAGCGGTGAATCTCTTAACAACTCTGAGATAAAGGCTCTGGGCTACTCACTGTTTCTATGCTTGTCACAAGAAGTTGTAGATATATTTATATATATTTATATATACACATACAAGGATACTTCAAAAAGAGTTCCTGGCCTCACGTGGAAACAAAGTGTGAAACTCCCATTTTGGGGCTTAACTGTATGTTTTAAAGCCTTATATCACTGTCAACAAAAAATCTAATGTTTGAACAATCAAAGACAAAAGAAGAACTGAGCTGTTGCCCGTATAAGCACCTTATTCACCCGACCTGCACCGTCTGACTTCTGCCGGTTTCCCAAACTGTGGTCACTGTTTCCAAAGTGATGAAGATGTCATGCACGCTGCAGAGGAATATCTGGAGGCTCAAGAAGTGATCTTCTTCCGTGAAGGGATAGTGAGAGAGACTCTGTTAAAAAATAACGCAAGAGCAATCTTTCTGCTGTAACGTTTTCTGGTGAGGTCAAGAACTTTTTGAAGTATCTTCATATACACACACACAAACATATATATATATAAATATATCTACATATCCACTCCCCCACCCCAGCAAAACAAGAGTCAGTAGGAGTCTTGTGTGTCCGTCTCACATGGATTTTGTCAATAAATATGTCACTATAAATTTCTACGGAACATATATTACTTTGTTTGAACTCCGCTGACATGCTTGGGTACTCTTTGTCTTCTAGCTGTATGGATGCAGTGGAGGGGGATGCAGGTTGCTACACATGCGGATTGGTTTGCAGCTTTTCGACCACACTTGCATGTATGTACATCAGAAGGAAAAAGGGGGGAGAAGAATGGGGGAGGAGGGCGGAGTCTCCCTGAGTCTCTTGACTGGGGGCCGTGAATTGGAAAGCGACGCGCAACTCAAATCGGGAAACACCTTCTGAATGGAGGAGCTCTGTGGTCCAGACAGGCAGCTCCTTCAGATGTTTGTCGTCGGTTAATACGTGGAGAAGCATGTGCAAACACACACACAGATGATGCCTTCTGTCAATGAAGTATAACAGGTGGTTGCCGGGTTCGCGGTGGGTCTGTTTATGGTGAAAAAGTGGATGTGGCAAGCTTCCACAATACACTTTGGTATGTGTATGTACACTGATGAGGCAAAACACGATGGCCACTCCTGCCTAACATGCTGCACGGACTCCTGAAGGTGCACCAATACATGAGAAGCAGATCTTTTAAGTCCTGGAAGATGCAAATTGGAACTATCTGCTTATTTTTCCCTCCTTGGACAGTTTTTTTCATTCCTGTCCTCTTCTCATGCATCCCTTCCAGACCTTTACATGCACCGTTATTAGGACTTAATCAACGCTTCATACATGCGTGGTTTTAATGTTTTGGCTCATCAGTGTATACTTTGGTGTGTGTGTGTTTTGCTTAATCCTTGCATATGTACACAATATGCGCGCACATGGCTTGTCTCTTTGGGCCTCGTCAGCTGTTCCAAGGCTTGTGTCTGCATTCCCACTCACTCACACTAACACACTGACACACAATCCTCCCCTCCTCGGCGCACGTCTGAGCGCAGTAGTGCATGTGTGCAAACGCAGGAGAACGGAGGATCGTGTCAGGGTCAAACGCTGTTCTCCAGCTGGCTGTGGTGGTGGTTGGCTGTGTGCGGTGAGTTCTGCTCATTGAGGAGGAGGAGCGTCGTCTCGTCGGGCCCGTTCTCTGTCGGGGTGGTGTCGGCTCCCAGGTCCGTGATGGTGGTGTTGGCGGTGGCGGGGGGAGTCGTCTGATCCAGGCGAGTGGCGTTGTGGCCGCTCTCGGGGGACTGAGGCGTGCTGTCCAGACGGGACGCCATCAGGCCGTTCTGGTACTGAGCCCGGGTGATCTGAAGGAGAGGGACAAGGATTTCACTGTAATCTGGTAAACTGTTATTGAACCACATTATAATTTATTTGGAGTAGAGATAGGTTGATTATCAACCTGGCTGATATTTGGCCTTCTTCCTGTTATCAGTATTGTTAATTTTATTGAGTGATTATTGACAAATTGAATGTGCTACTTCAGGTCTGATGCAGCCACCTCTCTCTGTCTGTCTCAGAAATGCCCCATATGCAGAGGCTACAATAAAACTGAACAAGGAACACCAGGTGCTGCCACAAACAAGGAAATTAGCTTCTCTCACAGTGGCTAAGATTATGCTAACAGCTAAGTTAGAAATCAGAAAATTGCCCTGAACAGAGTTTGAAAAAGCAATTAATAATACTAATGTGGACATTAGTGGGCAATGAAAGTGATAGAACAGTGAAATATTAGGAAAATACAAGAACAGCAGAGGTAACTGCAGGAGACAAACTCCTCAATCTCAGTCGATCTCACATAAAGAGGAAAGTGTCCTTTTACATGTTCTACATATTCAGTTAAAGTCACTCTTAATAATGAAGAAGCCAAGTTATGAATTTCAGGTTCCCTGCTATCATCATAAATCTGTCAGTTATTTTCCTAATTAATCTATTATTTGTTCGGTCAATAGTACGTCAGAACATGGTGAAAAAATGTTAATTAGAGCCCAGGCTGACATTGTCAAAGGTTTTGTTTTGTCCACAACACAAAAAATATTCAGTTTACTGTTACAAAGAAGTAAAGACACCAAAGAAACGATAACAAATTTAAAAGCTGGAATCACAGAGTTTAGACTTTTTTCCCTTCAAAATAACTCATGACGTAATGTCTGCTAAAACCAGCAAGAAGTCCATCTCAAAAATAACAACAAATAATCCAAACCAAAAGTGAACTGTTGTCACTGCAACACACTATCAGGGATAAAATCTACAACCAACCTTGACAAGCTGCAGGTCTGTGAGGGCTCGGACGTAGAAGTCGGGCGTGTACTGCTGCAGGGGGATGCTGTTGTTGAGCTGGCTGTTGCTGCCACTGATGGAGAGCGACTCGGTCCGGTCGGCTCCGCTCAGGGAGGCTGTTCGGTTCAACCCGCTGAGGTGGGACGGTGAACGAAACTCTGGAAACAGAAAACGTTATTAGTAAAAGCTCCTGTTAGCGATTAAAAGACGGAACTGCGTGAAAAAAACATCTATCAGGCTGTCCTGCGAACAAACATAAAACACTAAAGTGTTGATCGCTACGGAAAGCTGTGGTGAGAGCTTCACTCTACGGTTTCAAAGCCATTCATGAATTCATGGTTCTATAAACACAGATCAGTGTCAAGGGCACAAGATGCAGTGTAGCTTCAAATGCAGGTTAAACACTGATGACATGAATGAGTGATTAGCGACACACAAGGTGGAATGAATTCACAAAATAATGACAGTAACCACTAAACAAACTGTGAGAGAGACAAAAGCAGGGACGTTAATGTTGAGTTATTTCATCCACTCAGAGCACAACAACCAAGAGATGCACCTCTCCCACCCAAAATCAGTGACACACAAAAAGTTTCCAACAGCCTGTAAAGCAGTGACTCAGTCTGTGTTGACCTGGATGCCCTACATGTGCCACACTTTTCATTTACTTTCATTTAATATACATAGTAGACATTAGTTTTTATTAAAAGTTGAGCAATGCAAGATGCAAGCTAACATGTGGCTTATTAACAGAGGTGGAAACAATATTTGATTTATTCGGTTTATTGAGGAAAAGGAAGCAGTGTTTAGTTTATAATGATGCAATTTTGCAAATGAATACAAAGAGGAGAAATAAAGAGTCAAAAATGATTGCTATCCACTGTTCAACACACTTAACAGAAGCACTATGTAGAATTTTCCAGACAGCCAGTAGTATAAAACCTAACGTGAGTATGAATGTATTAACAGATAAGACTCCGACTTTGTGGGTAATTCCAGTTATTGAAAATAATTGACCTCCTGTGAAGTAAATACAAAGTACAGCGTTCACAAAGGCCTTGACTAAAGACTATTTTCATCATCAATTAATCTAATGGACATTCACTTCAATAATCATTAAAATGTGAGGCAAAGAAGCCCAAGACATTCAATGTACAATGATATTAAACTGGCAAAGCAGAAAATACTACAATTTAAAAAGCATCTGTTTACCATTTTTGCGTCAAAAGTCACTCAAAAAATGAGTCAGCAGTCATATGATGGATGACCTGACCAATTGTTTCAACTTCAGAGCATAAAACTGAAAATAGAAATCTTCAAAATATGAGTATACATTCCTCTTTTCAGTTTGTGGTCGAATCAAAACAGCTGAAACAAGTACGACTCTGAGTCATAATTGTTAACAGTTTCTCTACAACAATTACGCCTAATAATGGGCTCAAAGCCTAAAAGACTTGGCTGGTTTTTTCCACCTCTGCTCCAACACACTGAAACCGCAATGACTAACGTTACCGTGTGTCATCAAGTTGACAGTTTAGTTTTTACTGGGACATGCTCATTACACACACACACACACACACTTCACACACAGGCTTCGTTACCAGGTGTGTATTATTACCAGTAGGTGTCAGTCTTCCAGCCGGGGGCCTCAGTGAGTCATAGGAAACTGTTTTACCTGGACACGTCAACTGCGTTAGCTTTCAGGGAATTAAGCTGGCTAGTTAATCCTGGTTATCTACTGCCGGTTTCAAAGTTAGTGGTTAGATTTCACAGAGCCAGGAAATAACATTTAATATGTTGATATTTAAAGAGGGGACTTTCAAGATCCAGTAGGGAACTTCATGCTTTCCACACCCACATGATTGGGTAAATTTAGTCATTCATCCAAGTTCGTGAGGGTCTATTTTACAGAAGCAAAGTTTGAGACCGTGTGGACTGTAGACGCCGACTACGCGTGTGCAGTTTGAGCTCAAAACAAATGCTTATTAAATGCTTCTCCGTCGTTAACAACCTTTTTAATTCATCTTTAACACAGTTGCAATTAAAGCAGTCACTGGCAAACTTTAGAGGTGCTTTCATTTGTCCATTGATGGCGCCCAAACACAGTGGGGAGGTCTAAAATCTCCAGAAATCCCGTGCTATGTCCACCCACTGATATGGTGCTCCAACCCAATCTGTGACTAGCTGCTATATATTTGAAAAGTGCAAAGTAACAGGCAGCTTTTCAAAAACATCTACAGGAGCTGAATGTGTTTCTACGTGTGCGATGTGAGGGTCAGTTAGGCCATAATCACATAAGAGCGACGGGAACGAAGCAATGAGTTTGCCTTCATAGTCCACATCTGTCAGCACACAGCGATACGGAAACCATGAATTCACCTTTAAAAACCCAACCAGAGATAATGTTTCCACTGTCAAATCAACTTCCTTTGCCACACTCCTGATCAAAATTCTAATATTAACAAAACACAACGCTTGCTGATTTGTTGCACACAAAAGCACTACCTATAAAGGACAATGCTGCAAGATTCCGGAGAAACTTTGGAGTTTCATTCTTGGAAACGTGACATCATCTCACTTTGTCAACAGAAAGCTGTAGTTACTTTCAAGATGAATATTTTACACGATGGATAATATACAAAGCTGTCAAAATACAACACATTGTTAAAGGTTAAACCAGAATTTTCTGTATGTGTGTGCAGCCAGGCTCACATTTTAGATGTCTAAGAGTTGTTAACAGCTTCCAAATACAGGTTTTTCCCTCTAAATTTCTCTCATGGTTCAATTTCATTAAATATTCAAATGATGCAATATCTGACTAGAAGACAAATACTAAAGAAAAATTTGTGATTCGGAACTTGTACTTTCTTCATCCTCTTCTATTAATCATTTGGTTACCAGTTCAAACTGGCCCCATCTGCAGCAGCAACAACAGTAACATGATGCTGACACACTGATGCTTCACTATTAATAATCTAATGATGTCAAATACAATAACACATCAGTCAGAGGGAGCAAACCAGTACTTTTCCTTGAGACTTCATCTACACTTCAACTTATGCACTTTGAAGCAGGAGTATTTTTACACTGCTGTATTAGTACTTCTACTTAAATTAAGGATCTGAACATTTCTTCCACCACTGGGAACAGGGAAAATTAAAAGTAAAGGCTGGTCTCTAATACAATGACCTAATAAAAGCCTGGTTTACTCTGCAACTCTATCAGAATTCACATTAAATTAAAAAAACATTTTACTATAATCTAAATATTTGTATTATAATAATACCACATTGTTTCAGAGTTGCTAATGTCTTGTAAAAAGCACGAAGGGGTTGCTAGAGCTTTCATTTTCACAGCTGCAGTTGAATATCCAACGCAGACCCTTCGCTATTTCAGCTTCCTAGAACATATTTCACTTTTTACGTCAAACGTAAAAAAACTCATTTTCCACAAATATGATATTTTAACTTCTCCGTCTCGGCCACGACTCTGTTCAGAAAAGTCGCCTACTGGACCTTTAAGAATAGCATTAAGTGAAGGTTTTAAAAGGAACTACCTTCTACTTGTGTCCTCGTACTCGAACAGTGAGTTAGTGTTTTTAAAATAAAGTACAGAAGTGATGGGATCCAATTCCAAACAGCAATCCCCAACACACAAACACTCACATTCAGAATTACAACACCTGAGTTGGGATTACATTTGGAACTGGGCACTGGTGATTAATTAGTTTTGAAAAATGTCTTGCGGTGTTCCAAAAGACTACAGCCTATTGCAGCTGTTAATGCACTTTAGTCTAATTAAAACTACGGTTTAAACTACATCATCAAAGCATGAAAAGGACAATAATCACCAAAAAAGAGGCTGCATCTCAATAGCTTCACGTTCCCAACAATCTCATAACCAGACACTGATGTGAAATGAACTGAGGAAGGATCAATCTGAAGCTATTAGGATGCATCCAGAGTTGACGCTGCAAAGATCAGACAGCTTGACCCCTCGAGGGGATTCAAGTCCCATCTGGGCGTCTCATGATGTTGTCCCGTCCTTTAATCTTAGACGAGCCTTGTGATCTTTTTCTGTCCCTGTGTTCGATGCCAGTTTAAGAACAGCGCTGACATTTTGGCAGATCAACTCCTTGATCAGTTTTCTTCACATTGTAACAACACAACTCTGCACGTCCTCAATGTTTCTGGTTTCCTGTGCAGATGTTCACACTGTAGTGTTCCGTAAGATTCTAAAATCTTCTCTGTCCAGTCCCTGAGCCAAATAAATGCGTCTCCACAGAATCACATCTTCATCTGTTTGTTTTGGGACTCTAATGTGCTTCTCTACTACAATAATCAACTGCCTTTGACCAAGTTCCTCCTCTTAACACATCTTCTTCAATGTTACACACAACCTAACAGAGCCTTGACCGCAGAACGCAGTTTGTACCTTTGTCTTTTTCAAAGACCTGATGTTTATTGTGACGTTTTAAATTGTTCAGTCGTAAATAAAACAATTCAATTTTAGAACACTTTTTAGGCTAATGAAGGCAGAGTCAAACCTTATTTAGATTTAATAATAATGGATGTGAGCAGATTATCTGGTTTTAAATAACTTAAAAATTAGAATGTGACTGATAACAATTTTCAGGGGCCGATGTCAATATTTTAGCACTACAGAGAAAATAATATAATACCTATATTTATTTAAATTGGTTACTGTTAGAACTGTCAGAACTAAAAATTACTTTGACTACTCATTAATCTGCTTATTGTTTATGATTAATCTTTTGTCCATAAATGGTCAGAGAAGAGTGGAAACTGACCATCACATGTTCCTAGAGTCAGAGAAGACAAATTTCAAGAGCTTCCCTTTACTGTCACTATGACAGCCAGTAAATACTAACATCTGAGAAGGAAAAACCACAGAATTTGGGGCATTTTGGTTTTTTAAAAATAACTTAAACGATCAATCAGTTCTCATAATTTGAGACTAATCCGTATACCTGCTGGCCAATGTTGGCCTATTGCAGATTTATTGGTGTCTGATATGTTCACAGAACATAATGCAGAAAAGATGTTTGGGCGAATTTAAAAATGGGGCCATCGCGCAATTTTTCCACTATAGCGGCTCTGACTTCTCTTTTTTTTTCCAAAAATGCCAAAGCTGCAGTTTTCTCAAATGGCCACTAGGCGCTGGATTCAAAAGCAAGTCAATCCCCACAGACCCCCACCCCCCATGTTAAAACGTCTCACCTTTACAGCAAAAATAAACTTGTTTACAACCTGGCACCACAACAGTTCTGGTCTCTTCAGCTCATTTTTCACAGCGGGTGAATTTTCATATAATTCAGAAGTTTAAATTGTATTTAAGCTTAAAGCTATGCATAATTAAGTGCACAGCGTCAAGTTGTGTCTTTGCGTTCAGTTGCCAGCTGGTTTCTGAAATGCATTGTTGGAGAGTTAACAAACACTGATGCCATCATTTTTACTGTTTAATGTAACTTTATAGAGAATATTGGCAATATATTATTATCAGGATTTTTTTAAACTCTCTAATAATAAGCCTCAGTTCCAGTTTTCCAGGATCAGTTGGGCTCTAGTCATTACTGCTACAGATTACCTTTCCTCCAATTTGCTACTTGATCACTTGACTTCAGGTTTCATTTCTTAAATGTTCAAAAATAACCTTGGAAGTCCTAAAACTGACATGTGATGGCCAAACTCCTCTCATTTTTATAATGAAACTATCATAATAATACCTTGAATATCGTCCAGTCTTGTCTTTACATCAGTCAAGCTCTCATTAAAGAGACTTTTCCAAAGGGAGGAACTCATCATAAATCCAGGCAGATAAACCTCTTTGTGATAAAAGAAATCTGAATTCATGCTGAACAACAGCATGACCTACATTAAGAATACATGGATTTATCACCTCCTCGCTGCCTCCTACTCACCCGCTCTGCATAATTCTTGCAAATAAAAAGCTGACTCAGTATGAACAGATGTAAAGGACGTAGTTTTGCTTCAACAAAGAGCTCATGTGCCAAAAAGTAGCTGCCATCCTGTTACTCTTTGCTGTCCTTAAAGGGTAAATACACTGGGCTGAAACCTGGACATGTTGCACCAGGAATTTAAAACCAAAGGGCATCACTGATTGTGGTATTCAATACATAAAAGTGCAACCTATCATCCATCGTTTCAACCCGTAAAGAGCAGCGCAAATGTGATTTTCTGCCCTCTGTGATTAAGCATCGATTTACCCAGCATGTACAACAAACAGGAACCAGGCCCACCCAGTCAAACTTCCACCCGCCCACCCTGAGCCCCGCCTGTCCTCGGTGTTAAAGGACCCCGACATGCCGGCGTTTACCTGGCAACCGAGAGAACAGAGAAAACCTCTTAAAGGAGAGGAGGCGAGGACGAGGTGCAGCCACTGAGAGGAGAGAAGGTCGGAGGGAGGAGGCGATGGATGGGACAGAGGGATGAAGGGAGATGGAGGGAGATGGAGGGACAGTCGGTGAGAGACAAGGAGACAGATCTGCTTCCAGACTGGGCGACGACATGCAAAAACCTCGGGGAGATTCTGCTCCACTGAAAGAACACCATGTCAGGTATAACTGTCAGGAGGTGAGGGGGATTTACGGAGTTGTTTTTTCGAAAACAACAACAACTGACAACTGGTGAAATGAGAGAATGAGGCTGACGGAGGATGGGAGGTCAGAAAATGAAGATGAATAAATCATGCTTCACACATCCCTCTGCCTGGAGAACCTGAAATGGAAATCTGTTGAGCGTTAGACAAACAAGAACAAACACAAAAGAAAGACGAGGTCAGATTAGATCACGGCAGCATAAATTGCTGTCAGTCTTTGTTTTGGGGTTTTCATGACCTCCATGCAAAGGTGATCAGACAGAAGGAGACTCATTGTTCATGTTTAAATAACTGAACCAAATCATAGTCACTCACTCTCCCATTTGCACCACAATATTTTTATTTATTTTAACTAAAATTAAGAAGACAACAGTCCAAAATCCCCCCTTTTACTTGACAAAAGACACTGAACTCCTTAAAGAACTGTGCAAAACAAGACAAAAATCAGTCTTGAAAAGGCAAATGTGGGATTTAACTATCTGAGCCCCAAAACCCTTGAACGAAAAACAAAACAGCCAAATGTAAACAATTTATGAGAGGCAGAAACTGTAAGCAACAATGAATCATCGGTGTTTCAACTCTTCATTCGTCACAGAACTAATCACAGTTCCATCAGAATTATTAACTGATTCTCAAGCTAAAATCGCAATATGTAATCAAGATCACTTTATTTGGCATGTGTCATTTAAAAACACATTGTGGGCATCATATCCTGTGTTCCTCTGCGAAACAGAGAAGTCATGAATCACCCAGCCGTGACCAACAGCCAATGACACAGCAAATTCTCGGCTGGACTGCAGGCTGTATTTACATGGAAAAATGTTGTACGTGCTGATTTCAGTTGTTGCCTTTTTTTTTTCATTTTTGTGAAATAAATAATCCAAGAAGTTCAGTTTTAGTTTTATTTGTATAGTTTCATGATTTATGGCGTTCTAACTTTACTTCTACCCGTGGTTGGTTGTGCTCTTTCAATAGAGGAATTTACATTGCAGTGAAAAATGAGTTAAAATGTGACGTGTGGCAAAAAAAAATGCACAGAAACCTGTTGGGATTAAGATCGCTAAATCAGTAAACATGTGGTTGAAAAATAAAAGACGGCAAAAATGACAAGGCATTTTGAGCGCCACCTAGTGTCAACTAGGGATGGACCAATACCAATAACTGATATATATAAGCAGTAAAAATGAATATCCTGTTGTCGAAGTTCAGAAAAACTCCAACAAAAAACTTTGCATATTTATGTTTAACATGTTTAGTTAAAAGCCAATATTTAATTTTCCAAGTCATGTGTAAAGAGAATCATCTATTTTTAAATGAGAATCTCTTTTGGGAATCTGATTCATGTATGTTTCACAGGTTAGAAATCTGTAATCATTTGTCTCTCGGCCACGTGATGGCAGAATGTTTTATTGTTGGAGGTCAAACAGGATTTTCATGTATTTCTATTGTGTGTAACACATATTAAGAATTTATATGTGCTTTTAGGAGGTTATTATCACACTTCTTCTGCTGTCGTCTGCTGAGAATATTACATTGCGTCTAGTTATCCTCAGGTCAATGAGGACTTTGCTGGTCGAGCTTTCTAAGTTTTTAACAGCTCAGCTTCTGTCAGCTTGGGTTTCATTTCAGGATGTCTGCTAAAAAACAAATGAATGCCCCACATCTGTCCGACTGAGCCGTTATCATGCTGATATCTCGTGGTGTAGCTTTAGCGTAGAGTAGACACATGAATGAAAAGACTGAACTGACACAAGTGGGAAGCAGAGAGAGACGAGCTGACAGCTGAGAGCAACAACAGAAACAGATCAAAACTGGCAGACAGGAAAAAGATAAAAGCCCCTTTTTGTATTTGAGGAACTGAAAGAGCGTGTGCATGTGACAGACAGGAAGAGACGGAAAAGAAAGCAGCCGAGGAGTTCAGAGGTCATCAACAGAAGAGCCACTATTGCATTTCACTTGAGGCCTCCTCATGCACTCAGTGAACTGAGACCCACTCTCCTTCATAAAAACATCCAGAAAGCTCGACTTTTGCTTTTATATTCTACAAAAGAAGACATTTTCCTGCTTGGAGGCGAATGAGGGGATGTTAAAGAAGTGTGTCCATATATGCATGTTGAACTGGAGGGATTATGAACTTTCTGAGGGTCTTTGAACGTATCACATGTGACATCCTATTCTATATGGACAAACAACCTCATCTAAGCTTAAAGTCATGATATTTCATCAACATCATTATACTGTACATGTTTAATTTAAAATGCTGTCAAAAATTAATCGTTTTCACAAATCAGATTCCGCAAAAAAAAAAAAAAAATCTGGAGTATTTGGTGAAACTGTGAAGCCAGCAGTGTGTCAGCTGTGGCCAGTGGTTATGTGACAAAAAATCAAGAACTTTCAGCTGAAATGCAGGCAGTGTATACGCAGAGCAAATAGGAGACAAGGAGGGAATAAAAATATTAGTAGTAAAATATGTGTCGTATGTGGAGCTTTTCAGTTCCAGTGGTAACATCTGTGTAAATGTTGTGCATATTGATTGCAGTTTTTTTCAATTTCTGTAAAATAAATAATCAAAGAAATGAGTTTTTCATGACTTGTGGCCATTTAACTTCATTATGTTGCACAAAAGTCCGATCTACTTCTAGCCATGGCTGTGCTGTTTCCATGGAGGTGCAGGACTTTATGTTGCAGTGAAAAATGAGCCCACAGTGAAGAAAAATGTAAAAAAAACAAACAACACTCAGTAGCTGCTTGGGGTTCAGAGGGTTCAGCTACATGAACAAGTTCATCCATGTTTGCCAAAACTGTATCAGATGAAAGTAGATCATGATCAGTCAAGAAAACATAATTAGCTTTAAGATGTTGTCGAATTTCAGGTGTTAACTGAAAGTCCTGTGAAGCAAACTTGACCTACCAGCAGATACAACACTTCAGAACAAACGGCGTGAATTACAACGTCTGAAAAACATCTGCAACACAGTATTTGTGTGTCTGTTTGAGAGAGAGTAAACATACAACTAAACCAACGGAAAAGCTTGAACTTGCGGAGCAACGGAGACTCAAGGAGCAAATTCCACTCATAGTTTCACGTGAGATTAAGTTGAGCAGAAGTTTCCATAACATTTACTAGCTGTAATTCATGACTGACAGTTTTAATAATCTTACTGAACCGTTATAGCAAATATTAAACATGTATACACTCACCCTTCCCTTTTTACATTACACTTGTGAATTCTAATGCAGTCTACATTAAATTGTGCTTTTAGGAATTTCTTCACTACGTCTAACCCTCTAAACGGGTTCTGGGTATTCTTCGCCCCTGTCACATTTTTACACACTCTGCAGTACAACATAGTTATAATGGCATGAATAATAAAAAAAAAACTTAAATCAGCATGTACAATATTTTCTCAAGCGCCAACAGGTGTTACCAATGCTGGAGAAAAACAGTGGCTCCACATAATATAGACATTTTAGTACAGTTTTAATTTGTTTCCACACTCGTCTCCTATCTGCTCTGTGTAAACACAGCCTGCAGTTCAACTGAATAGTGCTTGAATTTTTGTGACGTGACTGTTAACCACAGCTGAGCCACAAATGGCTTCATGGTTGCACTGAGGAGTGTAAAGTTTTTAGTTTTTTTTTACAGAATGTGGTTACTCTGAAAAGTTTAGTTTTGGAGAAATCGCAGTGAGACATGAAATGCAGTGATTTCAAGAAAACTGACTATTTAGATTTGCTAAATCTTCTGTATGTAAGCATAAGTCACCGATGAGTAGTTCATCAACTGTTGGAAAGTTGAAAATCCAACAGTTTTTTCTTTTATTAACAGTTTATTTTCTATAATATTTGATACTTTTCAGATTTTTTTAAGATGACATGCCTGGCAAACCCACCAGAAGTTTTTGGAGTTTATTAGGTTAACTGTAATATAGACCAGTACATGTCCACAACCCACTGTGACCTCAATAATAAATCTAAAGTAGGATTTATAGCAGAGCTGTTGTATTGGATTGCATTAGACTTCACTGGTGCACCTAATAAAGTGGCTGGTGAGTAAACACATACTGTATGCTATATGGGTCACTTGAGGTTGCACCTTTCAGAGAAACTGTAATGTTTGAAACTGTTCACCAGATGGCGATGTTGGAATTTCTTAGTGCAAATGCTTCACCTTTAGAGCTGTTTCATCTCTACTATACCAATATACTGTATGTTGATCAGTGACAGACAAAACAGTAAACTGAACTTTGGCAGACTGTAATAAAATCTCCTTAAATGTTTTTATGACATGCACTATGAACCACTGTATTCAGAGTCATGTTATGATGCCTTATTGTCCAAATTCACAATAACAGCTGATTTCTCGATAACATATATACAGAGTGCAGTATATACTCTCTCTCTATATATATATATGTTATCTCTCCTACTGTATATCGGCCTCTCCTATGTACAGTAGGAGAGGTCGATTCCTGAAACTTGGAGTCACAAATTGTGCTGCCTCTTGCCTATTACGTTGAGTTTTTTCTTCTTTTGGGTGTGCTATGGCGCATTCTTCAAGTATTTATCAGTTAGAATTAACTACAGTTAGATTATTGATGTCCTTAAAGAAATTACATACATACACATGAACTGCAAATGGTATACTAAATATTCTACATCCTTTTTCAGACATGCACTCCTTTCCATTAATTTGGCGACACCTGAACGCATGGGCTTAAGTTTAGTTTGTTGCTTCCAGCTGTTTGTAGGAGTCTTTCCTCTGAGATAAAATATAGAGAGTCACAGTTTATAGGTTGCTGCTTTTATAATGTGCTACATGGTGGTATTGATTTAGTCTTTTGTTTATTAATTCTTTATTATGGTCTAAATGACAGAATTCTGACACTATAACAGCGGTGCCACATATCACATGTCTTGATTTAAAGCCAAAGGAACTCTTTGCACATCTATTTAATGAAACAGGTGCACAGGAGAGGGATGAGCGTATCCAATATGTTCAAACAGACTAACGCATACTGCCTAACTCGCAAAAATAAATTTATTAATGCAACGTTTCGGTTGCTAGATCTTCAACAGACAAATAGTTGATGGAAGTCTAGCACAGAAACGTTGCACTAATAAATTTATCTTTGCGAGTTAGACAGTGTGCGTTAGTCTGATTGAACATATCTAATGTCTGTAAAGGGCTTTACACTCACAAAATGTCCCACTAGGTGGCAGTAGAAGCATTTAAGACACCACCAAGTACACCCCAAATACTAGTTTAACCCTTGAAAGTTTATGTAATGTTTCATCACTTAATAACTAATGTGTTTACAGAGCTAACCTGAGAGTAGAGTAGAGTAGAGCAGAGTAGAGTTGATCATTTAGACTCACCCAGTGTGGGAGCACTGAGCGCCATCACACCGTAGAACGAGAAAGGTCCAGTCTCAAACTTCATGTTCTCGTTTCCGGCCTCTACCTCCACTCGACCCTGATGGGATCAACAGAAACATGGAAGCTGTATTATTAAATCAGTTTACATTCATTTAGTGCAGGTGACATTTCATCCGTCTATCATTATAACAAGCCAACAACACTTCTTTTTCATTATTGATTAGTTACTTCAGTCTGAAATATCAGGACTAATGAAAAATGAAGTTTGTTGAAGCTGTAGCCTACAGATGTGAAGCTGTTTCTAGGTAATAATAATCCCTCGTTACTCAGACCAAAGCTACTAAACATTTTCATTCATGGATTCTATCTTCAGTCTAAAGAAGAGGTTTCATTTGAAAACTCTTTTTCTTGTCAAAACGTTGAGGAGAAAGATACAAAAGTTCTGTGTTTCCCCAAGAATGCTACCCGCTCTGACAGAAAGAGCAGTGAACCATCACATGACACAAAAAATGTCATGTGAAGGAAATGTTTGGGCGGCTAATCTTTACCTTAAGGGTCCTGAGAGAGTAGAGTAATACCTAAACAAACCCTCAACCTCCATCATAACAGAACTAAGGCTGCAATTGTTTTAAATTTTCATTACCATTTAATAAACCTACTGTTTTCTTGATCAACCAATGGATTGTTTTGGTTTTAAAATGCCAGAAAATATGAAAAGTGCGTTGTAGAGTTGAAAGCGATGTTTATTTCACCCAACCAACAATATGTTTGGAATACCTCTCAAAATTACTTTATTCTTCCCTTTTTATTAAAAAACAAAACAAAAAATAAATAGTTTGGTGTAATCTCATTCTGTAAAAATTCTGTGCTTCTCATCACAACTGAGAAACCATGATTGACTCAGCTGCATTCGACTGTCATGTGGCCAAAACCCAGGGATTTTTCAGCTGAACTAAATGAGCAGATAGGAGACAAGTATGGGTATGAAAGACATTTCCTTTTTAAAACCGTCAAAACAACATCATTTATCTCAATGAGAAACTTTAAAAACACAGAAATTTGTCAGATTTTCAACCTTCTAATGGTCCGTGAATCTATTATATTTGACATTTATCTCTGTCATGAAGAAACACCAAAACTAAGCTTCAAATTAGGACATTGAAAGAAACTTATTTTATTCTACATTTTCTATTTTAGACACATGCCGGAAACAAATAGTTTGATTTACTCACAATCTGTAAAAAATTCTGTGTTTGTAATCACAACTGAGAAACCACGACAGACACAGCTGCAATCAACTCCCATTTGTTCAAAATTCAGAGACTTTTCGACTGAACTGCAGGCAGTGCTTACACAAGGCACAGAGGAGACAAGTATAAAAACAAATTAGTAATTTAAGTAGTGAAATATTCAGGGACAATATTTTTCAAGTGTTAACACTTGTGGGCACTTTACAAGAATGTTGTACATGTTATTCATATTTTTTTCTGATTTTGTAAAATAAATAAATTTATTTATGAGGTTGTGTTGTCTTATATAGCAGTGAAAAATGAGCACACAGTGAGAAAAAATGTGACATTAGCAAAGAAAATTTTTTAAAAAATCACCAGCGCAGAGTGTTACGATGACTAACAAAAGACAAAACAGATGCAAATTTATTTTCTGCTTTGTAACCCTGACTTTTAGTTTTTACAAAACTACACAGTTTGGCCTCTAGAGGGTGGTGCAATCCTGAGTGGAATCGAGCTGCTATACAGTATTTACTAGTGACCATCCTCTGGAGAGGATCTGCTTCATTTGTGGGAGGAAACATGTTTACTTTGGCCTTGATTAGACACTAGTGAGCTCTCAGCCAAACAGAATTCACATCTAACAATAGCGGAGGGATGACATGATGCAATCAGGAGAAAGAGGAGGCAGACTCGCAGACGTTTTTTAGTAAAAATTTAAATTAGGCGAGACGGGCGGAGGAGATAGAAGCACAGTGAGGGAGATGGAGGGACGAGAGGACAGAAGGGGGTTAAGGAGGCCTCTGTGTTGGTACAGAGAGTTGGCCCGAATCGGCCCGCTGGAATGTGTGAACTGCAGCAACAACACAGCACAGTTAATCCACGCTGCCATCCGTCCTTCCCTCCATCCCTCCATCCTCCCATCCCCCCCCCACACACACAGGGACCAGGCTGATGAAAGCATAACAGGTGGTAAAATAAAAGAGAGACAAAAAAGCAGAAGGGCAAACAGGACGGTACAGGGAGGACACTGCATCTAAACAATGACAACTAAATTAGGACAATCAGCTCAGGATTTAAATTCCGAGATCCAATTTCTCTTCTGTAATTTTAACACGAGCTTTCCCTCTGCAGAAGTTTGATTTGTGGAGCATAAAACTACTGACAGATTCAGTTTGACATAGTCATGCTGTGCTTTGATAAGCACTTGGCAAAGCTACATGACAGAAATCTAAATTCTAATCACAACTTTAAGGCTTTCAAACACATTGAAATGTGCTTAAAATGACGTTGAGCTGTAAAATTGGTTCCACCTTAATTAGGCGTTAAAACAAGCCTTAACAAAAGATGTGCTCTAAAATGCACTTTTGCAGCATCATTTCAGGGAGAAACAAAAAGGTCATGATGCGTGTCTGCATGTACAAGCAGCAGACAGAAAGCATGTATGTAAATGATCTGATATCGTCATCCCTTGTGCTATTTTAGGGTGCGTGCCAGTTTAGAAACCTGATTAATACGCGAGAGGCGAGGAGAAGGGGGTGTGCGACGGTATCAGTCACAGAAGTAACGGAGCAAACGGGTTCCATCATAAATGCTTTGCAGAATTAAGCTCATAACATCTCCCAGCTCTTCACAAACATCACTGATCAGGACTTTACTCCCTGAACTCAAAGCAGTTTGTTGGCTTTTCTTTGCTCCTGTCACAATTTTACTCACTGTGGGCTCATTTTCACTACAATATAAAGTCCTCTATCTCTATGGAAACAGCACAACCATGACTAGAAGAAGGGGGAACTAAAAACAAATGGAATCACAATGTACAAACCTTTTCAAGTGCTCACAAATGGAAAAAAATAACAGTTTTACAACTTACATTTTCAAGTTGTTTCCATATTTGTCTCCTCTCTGCTCTGTGTAAACACAACCTGCAGTTCATCCCAGTTCAGTTCTGAATTTTGTCATGTGGCTATTGGTTGATTGTTTTTGCTTTTTTTACAGAATCAGGTTCCTGCAAACACTTTGTTTTCGGTGATTTTTTAAATAAGGCATGTAGAATGAAGAGAACATGATTTTAAGGTTGCACGTGATTACTTCAAGGACTGTTTCTGAAATTCCTACAATTCTTTGGGGATTCATTTGTCATACATGCCTTTTAAAACATGGAACCAATAACTGCTGGCTGCTTTTGCTTGATTAATGATTAAACAATGACCGATTGTCAAATGAAAAATCATTTAGCACTGAGTGTTTGCTTGTTAACTGCAGCAACCTGTCCGTACGTATTATTCTGATCAATGGAGAAAAATAAAGAGTGAAAGCTGTCGTTATTAAACTACAAATAAAATTTATGAACGTTTCATTAAGGATTTAAATGAAAATGAGGACAAATGATATGAGAGATGGTGCATGGAGAGTGACCATGTGTGTTCAGGTAAAAATGTGCAATGGATCCCTTTAGGTTTGTTCTTGGACTCACTAGCTGACATACAAAACTCTCGTAATCGTTTGTTCTCTTTTGGTTTCCTTTGTGTTTCATGGATATGCTTTGATTCCAAAGCAAAAAGTTGGCAAACATGACAACATGTCTCCAAAATGAGAACAACCCTCCTATCTGTCAGTGCTCGGTGTGTGGACAAACCTATTCAACCTTTATTTTAAAAGACACTATTCCCTTTGCCGAAGTGTTCTGGTTCAAATTTGTCCAGTTAAACTCACCAACACCTGCTGAGTGCAGCCACAGGCTTTTACCACTGACTGCTGAGTAACCAGAGGTCAAATGCCTCATTCAAGGACAACCGGGTGCTGAAACAGGACCGCACCGTCTCTGCAAATCTCCTCTGGGTGTTCTGTTCAGCCAGAAACAACCAGCCATCTAAAGGATTCCACATTCCTCCAACATCTACTCAACTGTTGTCCCACAAGCATGGACGCTTCACAGTAGAGCGACTCCCTCATTTGACCCTAATGCAAAGGTTAAACCTGCCATTTAAAGCACATCAGTCGACTTAGAAAGATGCTAATCACCTCTCAACATATGGTCAACTCTGTATGTATGTGACAATCAGCCGGGGTCAAACATTTAGCCTGCAACACGTGCTCATGCACAAAAAACTCATATGTGCCCAGCGAGCATGCCGAAGGCTAACTCCGGGAGATTTGCAGCCGTCCACACTGCTGCACGACTGGTGTTTAATTTAAAGGAAGGCTTGGGGGAGGGACGAGAGAAAGAATAGAAACAGTGGGAGGCGGAGGACAAGCGTGAGAGGTGTAAAGCCTGCCGGTGCTCCGGTCAGACCCGTTCTCCCAGATCTGCTCTGACAGTGCAGCCTGCCAACACTCAGACCAATATACTGCACCAACAGTGGGCTTTATTAAAGCTAGATCACTGTGGTCCACCACTGCTGCTATTATATTACAGAGAATCAGCCCCAGAGCCAGTCCTTTTTAGTCTTTTCTTAGGTCTGATCAGACTTGTACTTCACAGAATCTTCAGTCACAGTTTGTAAGATCGGCAATAAAACCTACTTCAACCGTTAATTAAGAAAGCTACTAAACCACTTAAACCTCTGCGATCAGGCTTCACTGCTGCAGTTTGTCACACATTTGATGATGTAAGGCAAAAAACAAGGACAAACATTTAATCATTTTAAATGTTATAAATGAAACATACATGCACATTTTCTAAGCAACACTACCAGTGCACAGAATAGAAAAATAATCCAGTAAGTACCCAAGCTTAGATTAAGTATAATTCCAGTTTATAACAATTTAGGTAATTATTAACTTTTTTTATTATTTATAAATTTTTACAATTTTGGCCATTGTATTCTCTCATTTAGGATAGAATTTTACTCCCCTAATAGAGTATAATAACTGCGATCGAGGAATAAACTATGTCCCTACAATAAAGTCTGAGGAATAAAGCTTTTAAATTACACTGTAATAAAAATTATTAAATTAATGGTAAAAATCTAGCAGCGAGGGTGACGGAAAATGTGTTAAGAAAGAGTCAAATAATGTAATGTTGAAAAACATCAAATATCTGGAATATTATAATATTTTTTAGCTGATTAAAATATGGTAAAATAGTCTCACATTGTAAACAAATGAATTACTCTTTGTAAAGTGCTGATTTTTGATGTGGACGTTATGTACACTTATAATCCAGTAAGGACATGATTAAGGACAATTATTTATTTATATAACAAGTTCATATTTATGTATATAAATGTTCACTTGTTATTACTGATTCCAGCCAAACTGGTGATCATGTTGATAGATGATGTAACCGAAGTTACATTATTGTTATTATAGGGTGACTATCAACTACATTGGAGACTATAGACTTGGTCTGGCAATATGTACCAGCAATACACAATTCATCAATAACACATGTAACAAAAACACAAGTTCGGTTGCAAGACCCCAAAAAACAGCCCATCACACCCGTGATAAAAATCCAGGAAATTTTTGAAGGATTCTTTATCATTACTATGAGATAGGACTATTTTCAGCATATGTGCATTTAACTTCACAACAAAAGGCCAGATAGCTTGGCAAAAAAATAAATAAATACAGGACACGTTCACAATAGTTTCTATAAAATATCAAAATTTGATCTGGATCCCGGCAAAATTCTGGATATTATGATCCAGAACAGAAAAAAATAAGTTATTTTTGGGCACTGTAAAGTAATGAAGATACAAACATTCAGTTAGCACCAGATTGTAGCTGAGAGTCTGCTGAATCAGTGCAGCGCCAACAGATTTGTTGTAGCTTTAATAGTTATGGAGGTAGATCCAGAAGAATACGGCCATGACAGAAAATATGGATTTTTGTGAATAACTATAACACTAACAACAACAATAACAACAATGATATCAATGTGATTCCAAATGCTAAAGGTGTGTTTTGATTATCAATAAATCTAACAGTGTATATAAAATTAATGTAGGATTATAACAGAGGGTGGAAATCACAATATGGGTGGAAATGAGCTGCTTGGCGAAGGTCTGTGCTCTTCAAGTGCTTTTCTACTTATATTATAGAATAGCATATTATGTATTGATCCCCCATTGGTGGAAATTCAATTGTAACAGCAGCAAATATAAGAGAAAGAAGGAAATGCAACAAAAATAACAATAGCTAAGTAATAAATGAGGTATTTACATAAAAATAACAATAATTAAGTAATAAATTATGTATGTACACAAAAAATAACAATAACTAGGTAATAGTATAGATATGTACACAAATATGTACATCATTTCTTATTGTTCTGAACTTTGTGAGGTGAGATGATCGACCACAAAACGAAAACACGCTGATCAACACCCTCAAATTTTAATAAGGATACTGAAAATACACAAACACACTGAACACATGGGCTTTACTGCCAAGGAAAGCACATTACTAGCTCTGGTTTCTAATAGTAGAGGATGGTAATAAACCTGATTAGACAGGGTCCGCCAGGAAGCACCATCTTTTACTTATTTCCTACTTAGTGCAGCGATTCGGCTTAAAGTTCAGCAGGGGTGTGTGATGTTGAGTTGTGTGTGTTTTCTCTAAGACATGTGTGGGACCTGAACTGTAGGTGGGTCTTGGCCAAAGTTCAGCTCGTTATGAGTCATCAACAACGTGAGCGAGAACTCCGTGTCCCTGCTGTAGCGTCTATCCATCAAACTATTCACACACAAGCTGCCGATGCATGTCGATATAAAACACAGACCTCTGCGTGACCTTGAGTGATCAGTTATACTGTCTTCTGCCTTTGGGGAGGGCTTCAGTAACAAAACAAAACATAAGGTTGGTGCGGGCAGAAAGCAGGATCGGAAAAAGGTGGAGTCAAAGTATTATAGTAGAGCCTTTAGAGCATTAAGAGGTGAAAGAGGGCAGCTTGTTTTAGAGTTGAAATCAAGCCTGGAGGTCAGTAAAGCAACATTTTGTAGACCTGAGAGGAGGAATGACAGCTCAAAGTCCTCATATGAAGCTAACAATAAGTATAATTCTACTTTATGACAACTGAAGTCGTCTTTTTACAGTTTTAGCTATCGTTTCTCTCAGTCAGGAAAACATTTTACACGACAAATAGAGTGTAATAACAGAGGTGTAGGAATAAGCTATGTTGTCATAATTAAGTCTGAAGCATGACATGACCAGACAGGTTTTAAACTACACTGTAAATAAGAATCTGTAAAAAGAAACAGTGAAAATCTGGCAGAAAAGGTGACAGAAAAAATACGTTAAGACACAATCCAATACTGCAACATTCAAAAACTGTAAAATAAAATGAAGAGAATGAATTATTATTTATAAAAATACAGATTTCTGATGGAGACACTATTTACAGTTCTGGCCAAGGTTTTTTTTTTTGTTTTTTTTTTACAGTTAACATGTAAATAATCGTTTCTTGTGTGTTTTTACTAGTTTTTAACTGTACTTCAACAAAACAGGGATATATAAATAATTTATCTTTCAAATAACAGCAAAGAATATTTTTTTAGCATAACAGAATACCTGAAATGTATTATTTTATGGTCACACACTGTAAAAGAGTAAATTACCATTTAAACGCAGCTCTTTGATGTGTACATTATGCACAGTTTTGGCCTGTTTTTCCACAGTTACTGTGTAAATTATTATCTTTTTCCTGTGATTTTACTATTTATTATCTTTATTTTATCAAAACAGAGAAACAAGAAAGGACAGCTTGTACAAGTGTTAAAAATGAGCCATCTGTTTGTGAAATAAGGAAGCATCAACCAGGAAAACTCCTTACAGACCACATGCAAGGAGGGATGATCGGAGTATTGTAACAGGGCCCAAATCTAAGTGCAGGTAAAGGCCATTTGGTGTGTGCAGTAAGAATGACTGGAAAACACAGTGCAGACGCACAACGAGGCTTTATGAACACACACCGTCTGAGGATGCTGCACAATGTGAGCGTGTTGCATTTGTGTGTAAAGCTGAGATGAAACCCTGCAGAGGTCTGAGGATTCACTGACACAGGTTTGTTAATAACTTATAACAAAGCCAGCTGGGGGTAAAAACCACAAGCACACACACACACACACACACACACACCTCCTGATGGTGTATGAGAGAGGGACTGTGGTTGTGTGGTTGTATTTGTGTGGTTCTGAGTGTGTGTCCTACCAGTGTCTAGTGTTTAGTGGCTTGTGACCATGTGTTTGTCATAAAATGAACCGCTGATGTCAAACTGAACAGTTTCCTCCATCGGTTGGTGCTAAGTCGCTGAGTCACTCACACTGTGATACACACACATACACACACACACACACACACAAAATGACAAAGACATACCCACACACACGCATTTCTTCAGTGTGTAATAGTGTGAGTCAGTGTCAACGTACAACTGGCTAAACCCTGCCTGACTCTCAAGTGTTGATGGCGTGAGGTCACACAACCACACATACACACACACACACACACACACACACACACACTGGAGCAGTCTCCTTTTAAGTCCAGGAATATTTCTTATTCTCACAGGACACCATTTTTCCAGCTCTTGCTCACAACAGGAAGAGCTGCTCTCAAATGATGCTCTGACGTAATTATCCTGGAATGTACTGTATCTACAACAACAGCGTTTATGTGACAAACCAAGCACAGAAAATTAATTAGCGACAGTGCTGATAACTAGTTGACTACTGCTTGTCTCCAGTTTCTTAAATATGAATTATAAATTTACAAGTTCTTAGTGTTTTTGTCACAAACATTAGAGACAATTTCGTCTTTGGTCTGTCAAAATCTATGGGTTTAATGTGGGAAACTAAAACATGACTGATCTCGACAATAAAAATGACCCAAAGTCCTGCACAACAACAAACAGCTGTTAACCCAGAGCAGTTGTTACTCACTGTGGGCTCATTTTTCACTGCAATATAAAGTCCTGTACCTCTATGGAAACAAAACAACCATGACTAAAAGCACGGACAACTGAGAAATGTCTTCGTGCTGTATGACACAGTTATAATGCCAGAAATCAAAAGAAGGGTTAAATCTCTTTAATTATGCATATCTGTGAAGATTCTTAGTCATCTAGGTCATGGAGGTAATTATGCATGTTTTTAAAAATCTGACACATGCAAAATATTTTTATTGCCCACAGATGTTACAATACTGGAAAAAATAGATATGGATATTTTACTACTTGCATATTAAATTTGTTTCTGTGCTTGTCGTCTATCGGTTCTGTTTAAACACAGCCTGCAGTTCATCCCAGCTCCGCTGAAAAGTCATTGAATTTTCATCACATATCTATTGGTTGTAGGCGAGTTAATTGTGTGAAGGAACATAATCTTTTACCTTTTTACCAGACTGGCTCAAACAAAAGGTCCATTTTTGGAACATTTTCAACAAAACATTTAAAATAAAGTAATTTTGAAGAAATATTATAATTTTAAGCTTAGACTTGGTTCAGTTGTCAGAGGTAACGGCAAATGACAAATGATTAGTTCAAAAACCTTTGGAAAGGTGAAAATTCATCCAGCATTGTCTGGCTTTGATTAAAAAAAAAACGTATGCTTCTAGTGATTTTCCTGAAGATAACATGCCTTTAAAACCCACTGGAGGGTTTAAAGCAGCTGAACAGTGAAATGAACCTGACTACTTCCTGGAGCAGGGCAACATGTTCTACAGTATTTTCATGAGGAATTTAATTTGCAACCTTGACCTGTCTACAGTATCTGGTAAACACAGTAGCCTTGTTAAACAGAAAACCTATAAAAACATGCAAATACAGTAAGAAGGACTGACAGAGGCTTTTAAGTCACCGCTGTGAAAATACTAATACTAGCACCCTCCTATCCCAGTGCTTTTCCTGCTTACGACATAAAGGAAATCAACTTCTAAAAATGTTAAGAAGATTTTTTCTTCAAAAGGATATTTTCAGAACATTTCCGGAGGCCGAATGAACCCCGTGAACACAAGAGAAATCTAACTTTGTCCGTGTAGAGCGACTGTTTTATGAGAATTACAGAGCGTCTTTATAGACAGATGAATCACTCTGGTCATAAACAAACAGCCTGTCTGCTGACACTGAAGATCACTACCAGGAAAACACACACACACACACACACACACACACACACACACACACAAATCATACACTATAAAAGGAGTGGAACAAGGATGCTGAATTATCTGTATCTGTGGTTTTGTTCGTGAGTCAACCAGATTCCTACAAATCAAGTGTAGATGCACAGAATAGAAAAATATAAACAAACATGTAAATATGGACACACACAGTCTGGAGTTTCTGAAAATAGTTTCCCAACTGATGCAGCAGAGATTTTAATAAATGCCTGCATCACCCACAATGCAACTCTACTGCCTCCAGTTTAGTCTGAGAATAAGGTATATTATATACGTTATCCACATAACTTATTTTTGTTTTTCATTTTCATTTTTATTCATGCAGATGATGAGACTTCACGCAGCGTCGTCTGGAAACGCTGCCTACTAATTTTCTCCCATATTCACTAGTGTTGCTCAAAACCCTCCAAAAAGGCTTAAATGTGTAAAACTGGTGGCTTTAATTTGCTCCAGTCAGCTAATGCTACAGTGCAAACCTACTGCTGATATTAACTCATGATATTGATATTGTCCTCTTTAAGCATGTGGAGTGAAACAGACATTTTTGCCGCTTTTGGAATTTGACTTTGAGACCGAAACACAGTGTTAAGCTTTCCTTCCACATTATTAAAATTGAAAAGTAGCACACACTGACCAGCCGAAACATTAAAACCACTGACAGGATAAGTGGATAACACTGATTATCTTGTTACAGTGGCACCTGTCGAGGTTTAGGATTTATCAGGCGGCAAGTAAACAGTCAGATCTTGAAGTTGGTGTGTTGGAAGCAGGAAAAACAGAACCAAATTGTGACTGATAGACAACTGAGCTATCTCCAAAACAGCACATCTTGTGGCGTGTTCCTGGTATGCGATGGTGACTACCTACCAAAAGTGGTCCAAGAAAGAAACCCAGCTAAATGGTCGTGGGCGGGTGTCTAAGGGTACCTGATGTGGGCGGAGAGTGAAGGCTGGCCTGTGTGGTCCAATGCCACAGCATAAATTGCTAAACACCTTAAAGGCCAAATTCATGCTTTCTGCATCCGTTCGATAAGCAAATGTGCGCACGCCTCTGTACAGATGGTCGTGTTGCCCCACACCTCAAACACAGGAAAAGCAGCTACTTAAAGACTGGATTGCCGCACAGTATCAGTGAAATTGACAAAGTGTGCTGAGCTCAGTCGGTGAATATAGCACAGGATATCTGGAGAATTTAGACGTTCTCACTGTTTATAGGCTCTGTCCATGGAAAACATGTTAAAGTCAAAGCACCATTCAAAATGTGGCAGCAACTACTGTAATTTAATCATGAAATATAAAGATATATATATAGCTGAGAATCTCTTTGTACAGTCTCTCCTCATACCAAACACCTGTTTTAGGCGCCACTTGTTTTCCAGGCATATGCCCACATTGGGGCGGTGTCACAAAGTTTGGTTTTGATTAAATATATTATTTTAATCAATAAGCTGTGGTTGAACATCCAATATAACAAATGCTAAATTTAATCAGCATCTTTAAATCTTTCTCATCCCTCTTTCTCCTTCTGTTTCCAAAAAAGACTAGAGAATAATTCTGTTTACAGAACAAATACCAGCAGCGATTTCCACACACATGCTAATCCAAGAGTCTTCAGGGGAAACCGAAATTAATAATTTACTGAATCGCCGTCAGTACGTCTGTGATTGCTGTGATAAAATATTTACTAGCACTGGATCTAATGATAATAGTCCTTCTATTCTGAGACAGTAACTACACAGAAATCCAAGCAAAAAGTGGTCACAGGTGATATTAAAGTTGTCCACAACCTCAAATTTAACCTTGCTTTAGCTGATATTGAAATCAATAGAGATGTTACAACAGTAAGGAAAACTAAAACAGCATTTCTGAGTGAAGACAGAACACATCAGCTGAGAAATATTGCTTCATCTACCACTTCAACATGTAAAAGTCACTACACAGAACTATTTAGAGCAACAGGCTCCAGTGGCATCTCTCTCACTGCAGAAAGCAAAGGTGGAAAATTCTTTCCCTGGCATGCTGACACTAAATGCCGCCGCCTTCAAAAAGGTTTTGGGGGATTATTCCACGTGTGGGGTCCACAACAGCCTCGATATCCGGCCTCCCACCAGGAAAATCTCTCAGAGGAGAGCAGCGGAGAGAAAGTCGAAATAGATCTCTGGATTATTGGACCTGGCTAATGACTGTTTGGGGACGATGATGTAACCGACGTGTGGGAAATAAATGTGTGTGAAAGAGTGAGATTAAGACAATGAAGCGTAATTTTCCCACCCTGTGGGATTTGAGCGCACGTGTACATGTACACAGAGTGGATGCAGCAGATGTGACGAAGCGGTGATAGTGACTTTTTTATGGTGTTTGAACATGCAGAGGGAGGAAGAGAGTCTCAGGTTGAAGTGGGTGTGTGTTTCTTGGTGTTTGGGATTAGTGCACTGACAGCTGACTGACAGCAGGTCAGTATATGATGTAATGTGGATCAATTAATGCAGAGCAGCACCAGAAACACAGCACTCCTTCCATTACCGTCTTACCTAAGTCACAGCTGTCAGAAACCTCCTAAATTGCTAATTGAAGATTATAGACCATAATTTCCCTTTATAATTAAAAAAAAAGAGTATAGCAATATATTCCTGGTACTTTTTTAGGAGCACAAGGACAACTTGTTAGTGCAAACTGATAAAATCCAACTTATTGGTTCAAATCTGGATATTTTTGGGAGAAAAATCATAAAAAAAATCAATATTTCACCAAGAGTGTTACGTTTGTTTAACATGATTCCAGTCATCTGGGCCATGACCTAATCTTTTGTATTCACTTTAGGAGCAAAAACAAAAGCTGGTTAGTTGATTTAACCCCCTGAACCCTTAATACTGTCAGCAGGTTTGAATTGCAGGCCATCTTTTAAACTGTGTGTAACTGAGAAGCCATGAATGACTCAGCTGCAACCAACAGTCACACGACACAAATGCTGCGACTTTTCAGCTGAACTGGGTTGAACTGCAGGCTGTGTTACACCGAACAGAAAGGAGACAAGTATGGAAACTAATTAAAAGCGTAAGTCGTAAAAAATCTATAGTACGTAGAGTCACCATGATTTTCAAGTATTGGTAACACCTGTGGGCAATTGGAAAAGAAATGCTGTGCATGTTGATTGCAGGGATTTTCAATTTTAGTTTTCTTTGTTTGTGATTTATGGGATTGCAACTGTGTTCTGCTGCACAAAATGACCTTTTTGAGTTCTCTCTACTTCGAGTCATGGTTGTGGGGTTTCCATTGAGGTGTTGCACTTTATAAACCGATAAAAAAATGAGCCCACAGTGAGTGGCCACAAAGAATTCCCAAAAACTGCTTGGGGTTAAAAAGGTTTTTTTGTGGTCTTTTTCTGGTTCCAGCTTGAAAGAAGTGATTGCTGGCTGGTTTTCTCTGGTGCTACAGCTTCCTCATACAAAGACATGCATGGCAGCCTGAAAACAATAGAAACACTGCCAAAGACACTTCAGTTGTTGTCCTTACTTCTTTTCCTATAGTAAATAACACTAATAAGCTTGTAAGAGCAGTGATTTCAGGTTCAAATACATATTCTACAAACTGGTTCGTACAGTCACTTTACCTTGAGCCAAACGAGACTCCAGAGCTGCACCCGATATCTTTCACATCATCGATTTTGAATGTAAATCATTGTGTACACTGTCTTTTAAAAGGGTTATATTAAAATAAAGTGTCTTAAAGTTACTAAAGTCAAAGCAAAGTAATCAGATATGATGATTATTAGCCCTGCAGTATTACAGAAATGCAGTAACTTCCTCCCCGAAGTACAATTTTAGCACAAAACCACAGATTTTTTAGTCACTAGGTGAAAAGACGGAGAGTGAAAGAGTGTTGGTGGAGTAACTTTAACCTCCATCCAGCCTGGCACTGAACCAAAACTTTCTCTTTAAACCTTCAAAGAGGCCGACTAATCTCCTTGCAGAGTTGATGAACTGCAGGATTTCGTGGCTCAGTCCGACTTCCAAACTGTTTATTTATAACCTTTATTTACACTTGGAAAGACACGCTGAGGAACAAGAGCCCTCTTACACAAGTGTGTATCTTTCCAACATTCAAATGCATGAAAATAGATCAAGTAAATGTTAAAAGAATGTTATTGTTAACAAATAATAATATTAATAATTGGATGATTTTTTTAAAAAAAGAACACAACATAACAAGTAAGCAGGAGCATCAGTGTTTAGGAAATTAATGCACCAAACATGCACAGCTAAGATTACTGGAGTCCTTAATGAGGTCTATTTAGAGACTAATTTTAAGCTTTAGCATCTGTTGTAGATAATTCCATAAGAATGGAGAAGCATATCTAAAAGCAGACCTTCCAAATGGAAGCCGGAACCTGCCAGTCTGTGGAAAATGTTTGGTATAAACCAGATGTCCGGGTGAGAAACAAGGATAAGTAAACCGATAAAAAAGAAATTAAAAGAGCTGTCAACCTTTGCACAAACACAGGAACGAAGGATCTCCTCTTATAAAAACATAAAAGCCAAGACAATGTTCTCATCTCTTCTTCACTGCCTGCTCTTAACTTGTCTCAATGATATTTATAAATGAAAATGTTTCTTTCTATGTAAATGATGTTATGTACATACTGTATCTTCACAATCACAACTTCCTGAAAGAAGCATGTGGAAGCTTTAGTGAGATTGCGCTCATAAACAAAAGGCAAAGTCAGTGATTGTAATCCAAAATATTCTATTGACAAAATCAGTAAATATCTCCAATTCGTCCACACTTTCTATGTACAACGCTGAAAAAACTATCCGGTGTTCGTAAATATTAAAAATGGGAAATTAAATGTGTCCGGTGTGTCCTGTGCAAGTTCGTCCTCGAGCTACGAAATGAAATTTAACACTATGCGTGCCGAGACAAGGTAGCTCTGGCTTAAAACACAGCCTGCCTTATCGTCTATTTCACTGTAAATGGGATCATAATTTACAAAATTAACATTATGCTGTATTCAAAAAGTCTTGAAACTAGTAAGTGCAACCATGAACTTATCAGACAAATGTTCACTGACGTAGCAAATTAAGTTGGAGTTAGGGTCATTTTCTCATAGACTCTACACAATTTGCAACCAAAGGAGTCGCCTCCTGCTGGCTGTTCAAAAGAATGCAGGTTTAAGACATGTTAATGTGTTAACTAGCTAAATATTAGCAGTCTTCATCAAGAATCAAAGACTCTATCTTTAAATAGATCATATGTGATATTCCAACGTACTAAACAGTAACTGTTGGAGCTTCTCACTGTGATCTTACAAACGCAGTTTATTAGCAAGAGAGCTCAATGAAAAAGACTATCTGATCAGAGAAATACAAAAATAAATCTGTCACTCTGTGAGCATTTCAGGTCTGTTACTCGGCTACTGATTTGTCTGTTCGGTGATGAATGTGGGAGCTTGTGTGCAGGAAGAGCTGATTTCCAGAGACAAACAAAAGTCCATTCTTGTCTGATGACACACTGTAAAAAATAATCTGTAAAAAAAATTAAAAAATGAGAAAATCTGGCAGCAAGTATGCCAGAACAAATTAGTTATAAAAAAGGAGGAATACTGTAATATTCAAACACTGAAAACAATGGAAATACCTGCAAATATCTGACAAATATTGACATTTCTATCTAATTTAAATAAAGTAAAACAATTTCATTTATGGTCACACATTGTAAAAGGTCAGCTTACTATTTACAAAAACAAAGATTTTTGATGTGAACATTATGTACAGGTTTGGCTTGCTAGTTTTGTGTAGTGTTCTTAAAATAACAGGTAAATAATATTTACCATTTTTAAACCCCAATATAACTTGTTTTTTTTTGTTGTTTTTTTAAAGCAAATATCTGTAAAATAAGAATATTTTTTGCTGATTATACTTGTACATAACAGTTTATTTTATGGTCAAATACTGGAAAAGAATGAATCACTATCTACACAAATGAAAGTTATTATATAAAATATAATTGTGGCCTCTTTTTCCCCATTTCCATTAATATTTTCTTTCTAGATATTATCTGTAGTTTAACAAAACAGAGATTTTTTTCAGTTGAATATTTACAGAATTCACATACCAACTACGCACAAAACAATACTGCACAAAGGCAGTTCATAGTCAAGAAATACAACCAGTGCACACATGTGCAGACCAACCATGTCAAATGCATTACTGATAAAGTATAAAGTCGATCACACTGATAAGGGCAAAGCCACACACAGCAACAAAAATGCTCTGAGATGATTTCTCTGGTTTTCAAGCACCCCTTTAGATATTTCTTCTTGTTGAGCAGCTCTTGTTAAGTGACTCAACTTAATTTTGAGTGCTGCAAACACACACCAAAACTGAACACAAACCAAAACAAACACTAATAGCCTTTGCTTTCTCCACCATTTCTGGACCCATGCAGGCTGAACGCTGTGCACGACGCCTACCACCATCTGTCACAAGCTGCAGCTCAGAGACGCATTTAACAACAAGACATACCAGTCAGTGGTGAGGACGACTTGACAGGTGGAGGGGAGAAGAAAAGGAGGAGGTGGAGATGAGGGCAAAAGAAAGGGAAGAAGAAGTTGTGTCTGCAGAAGGTCAGTCTCACAATATAAGATGCATACTTTATATCCAGGCTGAAGCAACGGGAACGTGACATTTAGAGGGCAGACAGTCTATAAAAAGTTATCTGATGACATTTCATGTCCGCACTCGGGTCTGATAAACTACTAATATACTCTGTCAAGTTCAATCTCTCTCTAACTGCAAGACAAAATCAAAACTTAAAGCCAACATGGACAAGAAATAATTAAAGTGATCAGTAATAATTTATGTTTCCATGACAACTGAGCAAACTCCATCTGCTGATGAAGGTCACGTGACACAACCAAAAGCTCCAGTTTTACCAGCTGCTATTTCCAAGGTGAAGAATGAATTTTGACCAGACAGAATACATGATTACAGAATACAGAATACAGAATACACCCTTCAGTGAAAAACAACATGACGTAAAGGGAAGACGTGAGGAAGACAGTTTTCTTTTACATCTAGCAGGCTACACTATTGTGATGCTCTAGTTTTAGATTTACCAATAATTCCGCTGTTAATTCAAAATAGTGTTGCAGGAGTTCTGACCGAGACCCAAAGGAGAAGTACATTACACCTATTTGTCTTCTTCTCTTTACACAGCTTTCCTGTTGGTTTTTATATTGATTTTTAAAATTATTAATATCAATTTTAAGGCACTGAACTACCTCTGAAATGCTGTTAAACCAGGAAGGCCCCTCAGATCCCACCAGTTTTCTCATAATTTGATGGTTTAGTATATCATTATTTATAGTACTCAAACATTTTGCAGTTTTATTATAATAAATTGAGTCATTTTTATTGTATTTATCTTTTCCATTCCAAACTACCCATCAAATATTTTGTCTTATTCCACTGTTTGGGCATGCGTTAGTCTAAATCTATTATTTTAGATTATTACTATTACTATTAGTTTGTAAAATGTTCTATAAATAAAGTTCAATTGGGTAACTGATAGAAAAAGGAAATTCAAACTGCACTTACTCTAATCTATACTATCACTTTGAATGTTGCCAAAGCAAAGGGACTATGGTTCGATATTCTCTCCTTTCATCTTGTAAAGGATGGTCCGGTGTATTTTATCGTACGGATATTTTAAAAAGGAAGCTTTTAAATAGCTTTCTTACACGTTTAAATAATTGAGCCTGCTTTAAAGGGGGCTGTCACATCCACACTAGCACGTTCTGACTTTAAAAAGGCACAACTTCTGCTACGTTTACACACTAGCATCCACACTAGTCTAGCATTTAGCATCCTTGAAACGGAGACTTTTAGAAATGCTGTTGAGCCAGCATTAGTCTGAAAACTCTGTGGTTAGTCTGGACATGCAGAGGAGGAGACTTTGAGAATGCCTTCACTATTAATGATTCATTCAGCATGGATGACACATTACACTGCTGACTCTGCCATTTCTGCTCGCAGCTGTTGTGTAATGAAGGAAATCTCTGATCCCAAGTTTGACCATTGTTGTTCTTCCTCCATAGCATTTCCTGCAACTAACCAACCAACCAACCAAGCCTCTGTTTCATGTTTACTCCAGCACCCGCATGTTTAGCATACGTTTCCCGAAATGGAGGTAAAACGCAAAAACAGGATGGAAATTGATTTAACTTTTAGGCGCCGTTTTATAAAGAAAACCTATGAGGTAAGACGTAGCCTTAGATGCTTGCAGGTTTTCTCAAGAGGTTGACTGATCATCAGTGTGGTTGATTATCTAATCCCATATTTAGCATGTGTCCAGTTATACCCAGTCTGTCATATTTGAAACTGAATCTCAATAAAATAAATGCATTTTTCGATGCGCTACTCTTCTCTGATGCAGTTACCTCTGTCTATAGTCGCTCGGTTGCGTTTCGCCGTGTTTCTCAGCAAAATCTGATGGTTACATTTCACGAGTACTAACCTGTTAACACCGGAGGACAAATGTTGAAAAGTTCTATTTTGGTCAAACACAATATAAAACTTAAATAAACATTCATTTCAATAAAGTTTTGGATTGGAGTTTTTTAAAAAAATCTAAATTTTGCCACAGAGAGGTTCATTTCTATTACAAATGTTTTTCAGTGTCGGGCCTAATAAACGTATCGGTCAGCCTTCAGTTATTTCCTTCAGTTACAGTTGCCTCCTGACAAAAAAAAGACTTTTCGATTGGAGACGCAAACATTTTCTTAGTGAGAAGCCTGTGTAGATGTATGAAGACGAAAAAGAAATCCACTATCATAGCAGTGCGTGCAGCTCTGGATCTGCATTCAGAAGCAACAAGCTGCCACAGACCGAAGCCACGCTGTGTACCTGCAGGATGAGAATGAAGTAGTCGACAGGTTTGCCCCTCTGGTAGACGTAGTGGTGGGGCGAGCGCTTGTCGTTGTCGTTGAACTTGATCTCCTGGATCACGTCGGGATGACGCAGGATTCGCAGCAGCACCTTGTCGGAGATCTGAGACGGGTTGAACAAGCTCACCTCTGCAGGAAGAGAAAAGAAAGCAACAGAGATATTTCACACTGTTTACTAAAGGAGACTACAAGACACATTGTTGTTTCTTTTCACTACTGTATTTACTCCAAGTATATTAGCTGACGTCCAAGAGTGACCAAGACCAAGGCCGTTATCAGTCTTTCATGTCATTGTCTGTAGTACAACATGGAATTAAACAGTTACATAAACGGTGTTTCAGGTGCATGTATTCATACAGCAGGTGAACCTGTACTTTACAGTCCAACACGACCCACTAATGACAACATTACAAGGCGTGTTTAAGCAGAACTGTATCAAGCTCCTCATGTTTTAAGTAGCATAATTAGACAGAGCATGAATTAGAATAAATTAGATATTCCAAATGTGTTGAAATGACGATGCAGATGAGAAAAGCTCCACAAAGTATACTGGGGTTACATTCTTTCTTTCTATATTCTTATGTAGTTCTATATTTAGTTTGCACAATTCCCTTCGCTGCTGTAACACTGCAAATTTCCTCACTGTTGGATTATTAAAAGGCTCATCTTGTCGTATCGTAAAGGAGGAATCTTGTTTTTACCGACAGTAGTACTTGTGTTACGCAAAGTGCAACAATGCGAGATTAGTTGAGAGGCAGAAAATTATTTAAAAAAATAATTGTTTAGACTTGTACAAAGGTACTTTTTAAGCAATAATCCCAAACACTTGATGGTTTCGGCACCTAAAATATGAAGAGTTGATGCTTTTCTATGTTTTATGTCAGCGGTTCCCAACCACCGGACCGTGGGTCATTTGGTACCGGGCCACACAGAAAGAATAAAAGCACTTTATTTTATTTCCACTGGAGTCTTTAGGGAGTTTTATTTTGAGAAATAAGTAGATCTTCTTCCTGTAACTTCCGTCTGTGCTTGTTTCCCACACTTGACTCATCGATCTGACCCCCTGCCAAAATTAATCTTAAAAAAGTCTCTGGAGAGCTTCTGTGAAAAGAGGAAAGACTCGAAAAAGTAAATTACATATTTAGCAATAAAAAGTAATTTTATCCATTTAGGACATTTTTTTAAAATAAAAAAACAATTACTATTTGTTATGTGCACCATGACCGGTCTGTAGAAAATTGCCATGCTTGAGACTGATCCGTGGTACAAAAAAAGGTTGCAGACCGCTGTTCTATGTGACAGAACACTGAATATCCTGAGTTTCAGACAGTTGATCAGATAAAAACAAGACGTGAGCGCGTCCGCAGGCCTGTGATGGGCATTTTTTAGTATCTTCTAACTCGTTAAAGACCAAATAATTCATTAGGATAAACATTTGCAGATGAGTCAATCAGTCTGACAGAAGATCAGGGCTTTTAATTGTTAAGAACTGTGAATAAAGATAGCAAAAATTATACTCACTTTGGTTCATATTTACTCAAGCATAAGAAACATTCTGAGGAGTGGAATGAAGTTTTTTTTTTTTCACATATTCTGAAACATGATTCTCTGCTGAATTTGAGTGCCTGCATACGTATTTGCTGGTCCTAACTCTAAATGCTTTTAGTAGACTTTTGCATTTCTGCGCCTTGGTGCATATTTCAGCATTTTTCAGCAGATTTGTTTTTCATGTCCGCTGTTGTGTTTTTCTGTTTACTTGTTTTTATTGGTTAACTTCCTACGTTTTAATGAAGAAATGAAGAATGAGGAATTTAAATGACATCTGAATGAAAAAAATAGCAAAAATTGGTCCTTCAATCCAGTAGTTGAACAGAAAAAATAATTTGAATCATATTTTGATAATAAACCAACATTTTCTGCCATTATTTTAAAAATAAAATTCTGGTTCCAGCTAATCTATTGTAAGGACTTTCTCTTTTTCTCTTATTTAAATCAGTTGACATTGATTTTGTTTGGATTTTGAACGACTGGTTGGACAAAGATGTCGGCCTGAGTTCTGTAAGCAATTAATTAAGCAGTTTCTCATATTGTTAACAGCAAGTGTAAAAAAAGAAAAAGGTAACAGCGAAAACTGAGCCTTCTCGATAACGCCAGCACATTCATAGAGATGTTGATTTATGTGCACTGTTAAGGAAAAAGAGCTGATGAAATGCATTTGGTTCACAAGGATTTCTCAACCGTTGTAAGTCACACTGTTGCAATCACAGCTGCCATAAATGTCTCAGTCCCCACCCAAAGTGGGAACAAAGAAACGGTGCTCCCTGCAAACAAAGCCATATGCAACACACAGTGAGAGGTGAGGCATATATAACCAGCATTAGAATTCATCAACTGAACTGCAAACACACGCCTTTTTATTTTAGTTTACATATGAAGTCGGCAAGTTCATCAGCTTTACTCAAAAAAAGAAGAACTGTGTGTTTCTGTTGTTGCTCAGACGCAGTGATTTCCTTCAACTAAGCCACACTTTCACAGGCTATGAAATTTAGATTTCCTTGTTTGATCAGGCTTTTCTCAGCTCAGAAAAACCCAACAGACTGGTGGAGCTTGATGTTGCAAGTCTTCGAACTTATGAACCGAAGCATAACATTATGGTGTAATAATAAACTTGTAATGCCCGACTTTTAAAGACATGCAGATCCAGTGTCAGATATTAAGAGGAAAGAGAACAGGGCTGGGAAAGAACAAAAAAAAAGGGACACACTCATGCATGATTATCAAAAAACAGAAATCCTGTGTCATGAATCAAGAAAGAAAACCAACATCCTGAGAAAGCAAACAGAAATACAGTCAGCAGACACTGACGTTATGCCTGCAGAGGCAGACACATACCACAGAGTGTGTGAAGGGAGGAAGTGCTACGTCATGCCAGCAGCGGCTAACAGCTTCTGGCAGAGGATATCAGCTAACACGCTAACCAGACAGATTGCAACATGTTCTCAAGAGACTTGCAGCAGTGATGGCATCCCATCTAGCCAGCCAGAGACTGTGGTGTGGTAGGCACAGGCAGGCATACTGCTTGGGTCTTAAATAGATCTTACAAGTAAATAGAAGAGGCTTAAACCTGCATGTATGGGCACGTCTTTTCTGTCAGATGGCAGGATGAAAGAATCAATCACTTACTGACAGCATAAGGGTAAACATGTTGTGGCTACATTGCAAAAGCATATGTTTAAATGTATATTTGACTTACAGTTAAATAAGGAGCTCCTAGCTATGTGTAAATACTGTTATGATGAGTCACTGTGCATGCTTATATCAGTCCAGTTCCCACCTGTAGCCAGGAAGCGATGGGCAGCCAGCAGCAGCTGAGGAGAGATCTTCACTTTTGATTCACTCTCATGTTTGAAGGCCGAGAAGTCTCTCTTGTTCTTATTGGGCGCCACCTTTTTCCTGGTGCGGTTATCAGCTGAGCAGCAGCAAACACAGCAGAAAAACATAATCATTAATACATTTAAACTCAGATTAAAGTTCAAAAAGATCAAAGAAATTAACAAAGTGAGGTAATGCTGCACAGAAACTTTAAAGCAGATTTGTTGTTTAATCCTCTGAACCCCAAAACCATCTGTCAGGTCATTAAAAATCATAAAAATTCAGAACTAAAAATTATAAACCAGAAAGAATTGTTGTATTTTGAACTTTCTGACAGTCTTTGAATTTTTCATCTGTGATGTGCCAGTTGGATGGAAACTTTACCAAATCTGAGCTTAACATTGTGATATTTTGTTAAAATCACTTTATTCTGTGTTTCATTTAAAATTTTGTTTTAAAAAAAACTGGCTCTTACCAGGTTCTATAAAAGACAAAAAACTTCTTGGTGCAACAGAGAAACCATTAGTGACCAACAGTCAGGTGACAAAAATTCAGGGACTTTTCAGCTGAACTGCAGGCAGTGTTTATGCAGAGCAAATAGGAGACAAGCATGGCAACAACATAAGAAGAAATTTGACTTCTGTTTGTTTTTTCTATGATTTATGGCATTATACCTTTGATATACTGCATAAAATAGATTTGTGAGTTCTCTCTACTTCTAGTCATGGTTGTGCTGTTTCCACAGGGGTACAGGACTTTATATTGTAGTAAAAAATGAGCCCACAGAGAGTAAGAATGTGACCAGAGCAAAAAACGCCTGGAAACTGGTTAAGGTTCAGAGGGTTAATGTCAGAAAGTCTGAACACCTCAAGCAGTCTATTTATATTCACCTCAAAGAGAGAACAATAATACTTCAGATATGAATAATAAAGCAATTAAATAACTATGACCGCAATGACAGTAAACACAAGCTACTAGCAATTAGCTAAGTGATAAGACTTGATAGGACAAACTTACTGTAAAGGTCTGATTCATCCAGAATCTCTGATTTAATGATTTCCTCGATTACGTCTTCAAGAGTGACCAACCCCAACACCTCGTAGAAAGGATCTCCTTCCCCCTCGTTGTTCACTTTCTGGACAATGGCCAGGTGGGATTTTCCTGAGAGGGACAAAGAGAGTTTGGTTACCAGTCCATCCATTCCTCAAGGCCGACTAGATGTCAGAGTCTAGACGATGGAAGCACTTTGAATAAAGCTAAGGTTGAAAAACACTGTATAACTGTGATTACTGACTTTTGGTTAACTATCTGTAGTCCGTTGTCTTTCTCAGTAGAATCGATGTTCAGAATTATCACTAATAAAATTTACGGTAGATGGAAAACTGGATAGTTTGTGTGATTATCCACAAGTTCAACAAAACACAGAAACACAAAATGCAAGAAAATGCAAAAATCATGTTGAAATCATCAGAGCAGAGACAAAATCCCATCCCTTTTACAATCATTTTAAACAGAGCAGTTCCTTTCCTGCACTTCATATCTGTCCTCCACACAAAAGTCAGGCCTCAAACACTGCAGATGTGCTGCTGCTCCCTTCTGTCAAACCAAAACTGGTTGTGGCTGTAAACATGTATAAAAGTCTTTCAAAACCCCAAAACAGGAAAGACACTCAAGCAACGGCAGAGTATTTACCGTTAATTTGTGATTTACTAGAAAAGAGATGTCTGCTATTTTATATGTAAACAGCTTCTTAAAAGAAAAAAAAATGTAGTATGTTGCAATCTATATGTTAATGCCATTGTATCACATGTCAAATTACATCCTATATAACTTTGCTGGGTTCAAAACTTTCACAAAGAGCTTTGCAAATGTTATATGAGAAGCATTTAGATGTATTTGTTAACCCGTAGTGAAACATGCAATACTTGTTGGTGAAAACCATTTTAATTTTGTTAAGACCCACTGTCATTAGCATTTTAACATGTTCCTATTTTGTGTGCAAAGTTACATGTGCCACTCCTTTAGCCAGATTGGTGTTTGCCGTCCTGACTCCTCACCCAACACACTGATTGGACCATTACCTTCACTGTAAAAGTGTATAAATGTGCACATAACCGGTCAGTCTTGGCTGCAGTGATTTAACGTGAGCAATATTTGTATTTCTCTAACACTTGCCAGCAGTCTTGTGTTTCTTTGTATCTCTAGGTGGTTATTCGTTGTCGTTGTGTAATCTATAATCACTTACTGGTGGTTACTTGGGTTCTTTGTGTGTTCTGTACCTGTTTGATACCGGTTACTCTTCTTTTGCATGTTTTCTTTCCACTTAAAAGTTGTTACTCACAGCTTTGTGTTATCTTTGGTGTACTGAGGCATTTGTTCCACTCCCTGGAAACTGGACCAGGTTTAGCCGATTTCACAAACCAGCACACATGTCAGGAATTTTTGGTGAGCTACATCAGGAGACAAGGGGCTGCTGCATTTGTATTTTAGTTTGAATACAGAGTTTAGTTGTTTTCTTCTGTGGTTAACTTAGCAAGTTGGACACACCGTTAGCCCCTTAATTTTATTGATTTAGCAACAGCCACAGGCCCGTTTTTTTCCAATTTTGGATCTTTTATCTCTTAATAACGCTACTAACGACTTTGCTAAATCAAAAAAAAATAGTTTTATGCTCCTTTCCTGCACCCTAGATAAGCTGGGTCACAAAAGATTTGAACCAATTGTCAAAAAATGCCTTTAAATGTTCTGACACTGTCAACGCTGCAAACTAAAGCCATGAGGTATGGCTATAGTTTCACAACAACAGGATGCACATATGTTTACAAAAGCATTGATTCAGTATGTTACTTATGCTGTTATGTCACTAACACATTAATTATAATAACTTCATGTGATCCTCTGATGTGTCTTTTCCTCTGTAAACAAATAAAGACGCGGGTGAGGCAGGACGGTTCGATTTGGCTGCTGGTGAAACGCTGCATAGCACTGAGTCACTATGTAAACAGCCGTCAAAGGGATCAAAGCAGTGTGAGGTAATAAAGTGAAAATCTACTGAGGACATCAACACTTGGTCATGTTGGTATGTCATGTAAAAGCTATCCTCAAGCGCTTTTATGAGCCGTCCCCTAAAAAATGCTGCTACGCTTTGATCAGATGATGCTGCAGGGTTGTCTCAGCTTTATTCGGCATCTTCATCACAATAACAGAAGCACGCAATACGATAAGCCTGAATGTGCATGCTTCAAAAGTTCATTTAGCCGATTATATCATGCAGTATTATCAGTGTTTACCTTTTGTCTCAGATTTACTTATTGTCAGTGGTTGTGTTTTCATGTAACTGTCAAGTGACCTTTTGAAAGGTGGCAAAAACTTAAAAAAAAGAAAATTCTAATTAGTTTTGTTTCCATTAACTGCTCTGGAGCAAATAAACAAGGCTGCATAGTGTCATAAGAAGCTGGCAGTACATGAGTGTAACAACAGAGTAGTAGAATATGGAAAAAAACTGTTGTTTGCCAATTGTGGAAAAAAAGACTTAAAGAAGAAAAAGAAATAAACTAAACTTTGGCCATCAATGGGAGAAGAATGGTGAGTCAGTTGGGCTACGTTCAATTCTTCTTTTGTGTCAGCTGATATTTGCCATGTTTCAGACATATTTAGACATACTTTATTGATCCCTAAGAGGAAACTGCTTACGTTACAGTTTCTCCCATTCAAGGACTTAGAAATACAAGCAGTAGAAAAAATATATAGAAAAACATAAGTAAGAAAATACATCTTCAAAATAAAAACATAAGTAGAAAAAGCATAAAGTGTAAAATGTGCATTGTTCTAAGCTATAATAATCGGCTGATCACTGAGTTACACATTTGCTACTTCAGAATTTATTCAAAAAGTTGTTTTTATCTCTGACTATGCACAGCAACTCCTTCAGAAAGGCAAAAACCACCTCAAGCGAGTGTCAAAACTTCAAAAGTCAAAGTTTCTTTTTCTTTTTCTAATGCAATACTTCAAGAAAAGGCCATAAAAACATGTAACAGGAACGCTGCCAACGTGATATATCCATGGAAATACTGTTACATGTTCATCATAAGACAACTAAAGCTCATAAACACATGTAACAAAGCATGCTGATGTGATTCATTACAACATTCAAACCCGTGAGAGTCCCACGATGGTGACCAGCACTCAAATCATGATGTATTCCTTTTCTGATAACCCCTCTGTTCTAACATCAACCCATCAGCCAACGCCCTCTGCCTGCACCATAAATAGCCTGTTAATGTGTACAGGTGCTTACAGTTGGATCTGGACTTTGAGCGTTACCGTACAACATGAGAACACACACATGTGCGCAAAGACACACAAACGCCCTTCTGAACTCTTCAAATGACAGACTCTTCAAAGCGCAGACGGACGCCGGCCCGGCTGCATCGCCGTGTCCAAACAGGAGTCGGCCTCTGAATTATTAACAACGCCGACAGAGAGAAGCATCAGAGGATATCGGGGGGGGTTTGGTGGCCGGCTGGATAATTTCCTCGACTCCACCCAGACAAACGTATGAAAAACAGCTGGTTTTAAAGTGTCTCTCTGTCACAATCATACGCACACACATGCCATTAAGAGATTAGATATGAACAGCAGGACGACGGACGATGATTTGATTCCTAAATATAGGAGGAGCTGTCTTCACTGTCAGTTCAACAACATCTGAATAACCATCTGTTACACCACACACACATTTCTATCATTTATATTTATATTCTCACCCGAAACCACAATGATAAGACACAAGAGGAGAAGAGAACGACAGATCACCAAGGTCCGTCATCGTACTTTGTTTCCAAAATGAAAGCAGCAGATCAATGGGATTTACAAAGAGCTCATACGACCAGCAATTAAACGAAGAACAAAGGCTCCAAGTGTGTTTTCTTTGTACGTGTGTGCCCTTGATGTCTGCCTGCATGTCCTGGCAAAGTGGGCGCTGCTGGCACGACGACACAAACACACACCGCACATTCTCAGCTTTGACCTTGCTCGGTTTTACTACATGAATAGACTACAGGGACTCTGAGGAATCCATTTCCCACTCAGGCGTCTTTCACGGGGGGAGCTGGCGGTGTGACGACACGAAAAGGTCGGGGTGGGAGGATGATGTACTGTACATTTAGTTCTGAGGCTCAAGACTCAAGAGGAGGCAGCCAGACTGGACATTCACTGCCAAATGTCAATTTGCAAACAGTCCGAATAGCTCTTATCATGGCATGAGGGTTAATCAATTATTGATCCAAGTTCATCCATCATTTTGCCAAACACATAAGGCCTTCCTTTAGTTCATGAAACAGAAGGTTTTCAAACAGTTTCAAAAAGTGTTGCGTTCAAGGAAAGTCAAGAAGCCATGAGAAGCAGCTTTGGCCTTTTACTGAATGTACAAACTGATTAACGAACTGTTGCAGCCTCATAGGGTAAAGTGACATTTATGTAGAACTTTTCTGCCGTTGCAGTGCCATCGCACCCTGGCAGCAACCTGGATATCAAGAGGAATCTGGGGTTCAGAGTCTAGTTCAAGGACACTTCTACAGGTGGACAAGTTTGGAATGATCTCTCTGGTAATGGCAAACCTGCTCTGAGTTAGACATTGTACCAAAGTGGCAGCAAGGACTTTGAGTTCTTAATTTCACCTTATTCTTCCTGATCTCACATCTTGTGATTTTGTACTGCCCCAACGAGCGTAGCTTCAGTCATCACACTGACTCTGTATCCAGTGTAGCCGGTGACAATTATCTGAGCTGACCACAACCATTTAACTTAACTGTTTGAATCATTTCCATTCATCTGTTTGAAAACTGCTTGATGAAACCATGTCATTTCACCATTTGCGGTAACATTTGTTCGAGCATCTATTCACCTCCACATCATGGGTTTTACCTGCAAAACCAAACATCACTGTGGGAACATTTTGGTCTGAAGGCGAATGAAAACGTAGAGCTGAACAACTTGGAGGAGGCGATTTGTCAGATTTGCAGGACAAAGGTGGCAGTAAACGTTCTAGCATCACTAATTTTAAACCAACAGAGGCTTAAAATGAACAACAACTGGTCATTTGTTTTAATAACAATTAATCATCAGCTAATATTTCATGATCATGATGACATCCCTAGTTGAGTGACCATATGTCACAGATGTAGCTAAAGCGATGTAATCATTAATTTATGAGCATGCTCCCCCTCCTATCAAATCCCCCGTTATAACTGAGTCATGTTTTCATGTGTTGTGTCGCTCACCAAATCCTTATTTCATCAGGAATGACATCACATAAGGGAGGAATGATACATTGCAAAGGGACCTTTAAAGCTTGATTTTGACAGCATGGAGGACATTCGTCAGCTGTGTCCCACGGTGGGAAAATCTCTGAGTGCATTCATTAGCTGATGGTTGTTCAATCCATACTGTAAGTTCACTGTGGCAACGAAAACAGAGACATCATGTAATGGAAAAGGCACTCTATGTGTGCGTGTGTGTGTGTGTGTCTCCCTGCAGTGCTGAGTCAATATTTCAGAGGAAGTAGGACCCCAGGGGACATACTTACCCCCAGCTACTAGAGAGTCACTTGAGAGTATTGAATGCTTTAGAGTGCACACACTACTAACAGACACACAAAAACACACACCCCTGCAGTCTACAAGGAAGTTCATCTAAATAAAAGCAGCTTCGTGATTTTGCTGTCTGGCCCGTGTCATCAGAGGTTAAAAAACACACACACAAAGTAGCCGCGCTGCTGTGTGTCCAGACCTGCTGATTTTCAGGCAAGCTGCGTGTTTGTCACAAAACATGAGATAAGAAAACCAAATCAGTGCAGCACGCTCACCCCAGGCTCACACACAAACACACACACACACACACACACACACACACACACACACACAGCTGTCACTTATCGAACAGTAAATATGAAATGACAGCAGAGTGTGTTTTTGGTAAAATCCATCCCTCCGTCAGTCATCGTTTTACACAAACGAGCTGTAAGACGAAGTGACAGTGAACGCCTTTGGAACTCCTTGACTTTGGAAAATGTTTAGACTGGTCACCTCTAAAGTCACTCAGGAGGACTTCTTTTAGCATAATAATCCTTTAGCTAATCTCCATTTAGTATTCTGAAAATAATGTGTACTTTGAAGCTTTAGAATGAGCTGGAAATTAGAGATGAATATTTGAGAGTCAAAATAAATTCAGCCAAATTAAGTTATGATGGACTGTGTTTATTATTAGTCAATGTGGGATTTTCAATGGCCATTAAATAATTTATCAAGTGCTGGGGTGACATTTAAAGCAGACATGCTGTTGTTGGTGGGTTTTTGGCTACAGTATGAACAGTTTAGCCACATATCAACTGATTTTCTGCAAGGGTGAGAGCAAATAGTCATGCTATCAGGTAAAATACTGACAAGAAACAAAATCCCTGTGGAAAGCTACAGTTACAGTTGGGGACAGTTGCATTTGCTTGTCGTCCAACAATGTTCCCAAATGACAAATGTGAGTAGTAGTGATGCCTGGGGACGCCCACACAATAGGTTTTTTTTAGGCCTGGAAGCTAGTTTAGTTGGATACAGGCTTGTTACACAATTCTATCTCTTTTTATTCTATATTATTTATTTTTATCAATCCAAGGTTTTCCATCAGAACACCACATAGTACCAATATGATCAATGTTATTCACTTCACCTGTCAGTGGTCATAATGCTGTGGCCGATTGGTGTATATTACTACAATATGGTATTTTTACATTTACTTAGGTAGAACTGCAGACCGTGTCTACACAGAGCAGATAGGAGACATGTATAGAAACAAATATAAAATGTGAGTAGGAAAGTATCTGAGGAATGCAGAGCCATCGTTTTTCCAGTGGTCACTTGGAAAAATGTTTTACATGTTGATTCCAGATGTTTTCAATTTTTGTAAAATAAAAATATCAAAGAAATTCTACTTTTTTCTAAGTTTTTTCCTTTTTTATTGAGTTGTGGTTTGCTGTACAGATTAAAAAAATCTTTATGTCTAGCCACGGTTTCCAAAGAAGTACAAGATGTTATGTAGCAAGGGGGAAAATGTGACATGAGTTCAGACGGTTAAACGGCTGAAATTCTTGCAATAACGCAAATGTCAAAATTGTTATGTCCTCACTATTACTACAATCAGCCTTTTTGTGTTTATTTGCAGCTTTGGAAAAGTAATTTAACACTTGCAGCTCCAAACCTATGAAGGTCTGAGTCTCATTACAGGAAACAGCTGAAACAAAACATCTCCAGTCATTTGAAGATGATGAAGGTAGCCGACAAAGCAGAAGACTGAATGGAAAAAACCCCCAGCCTCCTCTAAGTCGGTGTCCTCCAAACAGCCAGTACGACCAGGGGATTTTGTGTTCAAGGGAAGAAAAAAAACGAAACACAGATTTTCTCCAAAACAAAACATGCAGCAAACTCTGTGAGAACAGAGAAGAACTGACTAAAACAGGAACTGAAAAACACGTTGACCTTTGTTACAAACACGAAATCATGCTGAGCCACAGATTGCAGCTTCTCTTTTCTGTACACAGCACTTCTACAGCATTTACAACCAAACGAACAATAAACCCTTCACACACAAACATATCAGAGTTCAGCTCTTGATGTGAAGTTGCGGTTTTATGTTAATCGAGTCCCCTCCGCTACCTGCTCAGGTTTTTAATATGTGAGGACTGGCTTTCTTTCCTCACTCTCATATCATCATTAACTGACATTCACTGTTCTGTGCTCACACACAGATATTCACAGCAGGTCGGGTGACCTTCCAGTCTGTTTCTCTGCCCTCTGGCTCTTCTGTCACCAGGCTGTGAGCTGGCCTGTTTGTTGACATGAAACATCGGCGACAAAAGGGATGAGGGGGAGTGCGATGAGTCTGTATGGGAAAGGAATGCCACACGCATGCTGCCCACGCACAAAACACAACCGGTCGGCCGCAAATCAGCAGCACTGCCCGCCGACTCCAAAACACGCTTGCTGTGAGGGGACGAAACAAAACCACGCGGCTGCAAACATCCACATGCATGCTCATATGCACATGTTTGCATAGGTACATGTAGAAAAGCTTGTTGTGTTGGACAGGTCAAGCTCTCCTAACCTGTTTTTCCACTTAAACCTGGCCTTATCTCCACTTTACTCTGACCTTAAGTCGCAGTAGATCAGTAGAGCAGTGGCTGAAACAGTTGTTCTGTGTAATGGATTCAATACAGATTATTTTATAAAGAGATCCACCTCACTGTATTTCGTGTCGACATCCTCGGCACTTTTGGCTGCAGCAGAGGCGGTGAAATGTTAAGGCTCAGGCTGTGTTCAGACTTTCAACAGAGCTGCATAAAAAGAGAAAATCCAAGTGGGTGCATTGGTGTGGACATGCTGGCAAAGATTATGAGTGAGGCAACATGAAATACACACCAAGTCCAAGTTTGAAAGCTTATCAGACAAGACGGCGCACAGAAATCTGTTCAGTTACAACCCTGCAAAGTTACTACAGCAGCAATCATTTGCTCTCATGTTTTCACACTTTAAAGGAAAGAAACGCAGTCAGCACAAAGCTACATGGTGCAAGCTACCATGTATTTAATTAGCCAGTGCACTGATGCTGCGCTGTACTGTGTCAAAGTGTTATATTATCGAAAAACAATAAGTAGCCTACTGAAGCACAAACTATAATCTGACCAACTGAATATTCAAACAGCAAAACTAGAAAGTATTTGTTAGTTAATAAACTATTTCAGTTAAATTGTTAGTAGAACATGCCCAAAATTAACTGGTTTTCTTACGTGGCTTTGACTAAACAGCCAAATTCTTGCATTTTGACAGCTGGTTTGAACAAACTATCAGAGCAGTTTGTCGAACAAACAAGTAAGCAGTCAACAATCAGCAATAATTACCAATTAAACCAATAACTGCACCCACAGAGAGTAAAACTTTGGACTACTGTCAATGTGATTGCAGTCTTTTTATTGCCAATTATAACTGTAATTTGAACCACAATAATAACTGGACTCGATAACAGTCGCATAAGAAATGCTAGACTGACTTTCTGATTCGATACTGTCAGACGTCAATTTCTGTTTGTTTGTTTTGCAGCATTTTAATTAATTAAATCTAACCTAAACCTAAAACACTGTCTTTTTATAGAAAATTAGTTTATACACAGATCAGCCACAACATTAAAGATGCCTCATCATGTCTTGTGGTTTTCCCTTCACTTTAATGTGTTATAGTTTTTTGTAAATATAAAAAGTCTGTCAACTTACAAAACCATGTGGCTTACAAGTCCACATGTAAGCTGGTTACTTATGCCTCATCTGCCTGAAATGGCTCATTTGAAGTCCAGGATTTTCTTGCGTTACTTATCTATGTCATCACGTAACACATTTCCATAACGTCGGCCTAGTCTGCGGCTAATTTGGTCCTCCAACAATAAGTGAGCAGTTTCCTCACAGTCCAAAATTATAGAGTCACTTCTGTTAAAGCTACATCTGACCTATACTCCAAGATCTGGCCTTTACAGTAGATGCTACCTGTCGGACAAATCAGAGCAGAGTGGACATTTAAGAAGTGGGGCTCAAAAAGACAGACGCTACAAGACAGTGTGAGAGGAGGTGCTGCAGCAAAGTTCAAGATGCGTTTTTTGAACCATGAAGCATATTCGAGAAGAACCCAAAAATAAATTTACAAACCTGTAAATGTGCATAATACTGATACTATCATGAAAATGTTGGAAAATCTTAGGGTCCTGGCATTCCTGTGGATGACACTTTGACACAAGCCATCCGCTTAAACACTTGGTTCATTCGAGATGAACTGCACCTTACATGAAAAGCAGTCAAGACAGACAGTTTGACCAGCCTTCAGTTAGTACAGGACATTACAGAAGTACACTGATTCATTCAAATGCTTTCATATCAGTTTGAATGCAACAGGGCAGCCTATTAAAATGATATACAAGGGGTCTGTGATCTCTAGTCATGGTTCAAACTCTATTTTACATGACTTCTTGTGTAAATCAGCTTTAGATCAGTTTGGCACTACATAAATCAGCTAAGCAGACCAGGCCCTCGCAAACTACATAAATAAATTGAAAACACTGATATAGACTCAAAGATACTAGAAAGGAATACAGGACAACAGCTTTTATTATCAGAAATTCAGACTGCCAGGGCTGAACTGGAGAACAACTGTGGCGTCTGGTTTCAAAAAACTGCAGCTGTCTTGATCTCAGGACGTTATCGTTGCCTACAATTGCATAACATCAGCACAAGTCTGGATCAAGTCGGACAGAAATCTAACAAGCCTGGAACCCACCCCTCTTATGACAGCTGTTCTTCCCTCTGGCTCGAGGAACACAACCAAGAGTATCAACCCATTCCTAGCATCCACAGGGTGTGCAGGAAGAAGCCTCTCAGGATCCACTGCCAACATCCTGCTGCCAGACACCCTGATGTTTTCTGTCTATAACCTGATATGTCAGAGCTGCTTTAGTAACATCAGGCTGACCTACACAATATTAGGCTGAAGGTTCCACTATTGTGGCTGATTGGTGAAATAAAACTAAGATATTTTTCTGGTAATTGTACAAAACATATCACACACCAAACTCTAGCACCAAGTCACATATGTTCAATGATACTCAGCCCTGTTGCCAAAAAGTCTAGTTTAATCTCTGCTTATCCAAAGTACTTCTAAACACTAGATGAATACTGTGTTTATGTCACGCATAGTATTATGTAATACAATGTGTAATTCAAACAAATGGACAAGACAGCTGTGAGTGCTTGTGTTTGGGACATCAATACATTTCTGCTGAGCTGCTCTTTCTCCACGCTGACTGATATGATTGCAGCACAACGTCTGGAAGTGTTGATGTGACATACACACACGTAAAAACATACACACTAATTTGGACTTGCGAGGGCAGCAGCCGCGGCATCAGCACTTCAGGCTACTCTGACAGGACAGGAAAGGAGAGAAAAGCAGCAGGCGACTGATAAGAACACAGAAAGAATCCGAGAGAAAACTGGCTGCTACTGATTTCAAGCTGCTGATGATTTGCGCCTTGATTAGGAAGAATAAAAGTCTGTGCAGTCCAGGTCCACCCTTGTTTGAAGTCTGTCCACACTTTCCACATCACTGATGCGTCTGGGCTGCAAATAATGATTATTTTAATGTAATATAGTGATATTACATTATCATATTAAGGTAAGATTGCTGTTCCCAAGGTGAAGAATGAACTTTCAACCTCCATTTAAGTCCTTAAAGTGCTCAGAAACATGAAAATTTGGAGGAACATGTTGTGACTGTTAATCAATAATTGATTAATTTTCAACCAATTTATGTACATTTGTTTTACAATTATTTAAGATTTTCATAGTTTTTTCCAGAGAAAATGTGCTCAGCACCACAAGACAATGTGCTTCATAGCCTAAAAATAACAACAAATACTGTAAGAACATATTTTCTTAGCGGACACTAAAACCATTAAAGAGAAAATGTTTTTCTGCCTGTCTTTTAGATTAGCAAAGTGGTTTTTAGAAGCTGTCATACATAAGAGTCAAAAATAAAAAAAATAATTGGTTGCAAAGCCAAATCAATCACGCCAGCTTTGTGTTACTCAAATGAAATCCATGCACCGCAGGCAGAAAAGTACGCTGACACGAAGGCGAGTAAGTGAAAGATGGTGTGTGTATTTACTCTCTGTGACTCAGCAGAACACCTGAGGGGGCCGTCTCTTAAAAATAGAAAGACAAATATTTGTTGACAGACGCATTCAAACATGACTACCTGCAGAGAAATGACAGTGGTGGAGAGTTCATTTATGAGTTGGCTTTTAGGCAGATATTCTACCAAAGGTTGTTAAAAAAGTTGACCTGAAGTATGTCAGCATGGTGAACTTGTTTGACCAGAGCACAAGGAATCTTGGTCACTCCTCCATAGATAAGATACTGAACCCTATTTAATTTTCCAAAGAAACAGGTTTAAACGCAACCACAAAAAGCCCCCATTTCCATGTGCTTACTACAATCTGGGGAATGAATATGTAGACACATATACACACTAAAAAAACACGATGGCATCCTGTTGACAATCAAGAGAAAGAGCTCATTTGTTTATTTTGTTTGGATGAACAACATAAAAAAGGAACCAGAACAGGGCCAAGGATGTGCAATAAAGCAAGAACACAAAACAAGTTTACTGTTCAGGAACATGCACTGTTGGCACACTTACTGCACAGAGACGACCAAATTTCAGCCACAGGGACCTTTGTGACCAAGCAGAAACCATGCAGCTTGAATGGATTTCAGTTGTAAATGTGTAGCCTTCAAAATAACTTGACCGTCAGAGTTAATATTCAAACTCGGGAAAACCTCTCCACAGCCACGGAAGACATTATAAAATTGTTCCCACAGTGCTGAGTATTACATATGACAACGAAACTCATCTTGTAGAGCACCTTTTCAAAAATCTGGCAATGATGAAAGGATATAACAGTGTGCCAGTGCATAGAAGAGGCACAATAAAATGGAAACACAACCATTTCTACACTTCTTTGACATAATCCTAAATGAAGTAGTGCTCAACCAACCAGGACAGCCGATGCCAGATATTCTTGCATTTTCTATTCAACTTAAATTTTGGCTCACTATTTCTACTTTTACTAACGGAACAAATGTTGTATTATCACTATCCTATCAGGCACTGCATTTATTCTCATGCTTGTATAATTTTTCTTGAGCAATATCCGGCGAAAGAATTTCCTTCACGAGTAATAAAGTTCTATCGCATCTAATTTCAGGTATGTAGCGTCAACATCCCATTCACTTAACAGCATTTATCATAAGATAGCAGTGTTTCCTACAACCGGTCTGGTAAACATACTGATATCTGATGTTGCAGTAAGCATATAGTGTCAAGTAATGTTGTTAACACTCACATGGATTTATCTTTGCTCCTCTAATGACACTAAATCTTTCTGTACAGTGGCTGATTTCAAGTTGTAACATACGCCTGCTCCATTTAAGTGCTTGTCCTGTAAAGTTTCCTGCTAATGTTCAACTAACGGAAACTTAATATGCTGTCTCAGGTCTACAGATGTGTCTCCAGTGCTTTTTTGTTTACCAGGTAATCGGTTGACACCGATTATGCCAAAATAGCATTTAGCCAGCACGATTATTGGGTCGGCTGATGAAGTGGTCTATCACTACAACAAAGCACAGATGAATTCCAGTTGGGGTGACCAGATCTGACTTTGTAAACCAGCTTTTATGAATTTCCAGACAAAAGTGGAAGAAATTTAAATACATGGAGTTTTTAACTTTTCACACACTGATTACAAGTTGCCACATCTAAGCCAAATATAAAAAAACTAAAAAAAAACTTCGAAGATAAATTAGTAGAGTTATATTAGGAGCAAAACAACATATAAAAACCACACACATCCCAATGATGAGTTCTAGTTGTTGGACAAAAATACATCGATCACATATAACATTATGAACACCTGCATAACATTGTGTTGGTCCCTTTTATGTGGTCAAAATGCTCTGAACCATTGAACATGGACAAGAGGACCTCTCAGGGTGTCCTATGGGGTCTGGAACCAGGACATTGGCACTGGATCCTTTGGGTACTCTGGCTCGTGCAGTGGGGCCTCTGTCAATCAAACTTGTTCCACTGCATCCTGTTGATGTTTGATCAGAATGAGGTGTGGGAAGTTTGGAGGTCAAATCAACATGTTGGTCCATTGTCATGTTCCTCAACATGTTCCTGATTGGTTGATGTTTTTTCCATGAGGTGGGGTGCATTTTCCTGCAGGGGTAGACCAGTGACATTTGGGATTTCCATTTGCATGAGGGAGTGTGTTTGTTGTGGGACAATGTTTATTTGGGTGTCTAAGTCTCATCAACATGGATGTTAAAGTCCAAGGTTTTCCATCAGATCAATGTTATTCACTTCACCTGTCAGTGGTCATGATGTTGTGGCTGATCAGTGTATGTGTCATCCTCTGCAAAAAATATAGCCTGCAAACTAGTGTGTACATATATATATATATATATATATATATATATATATATATGACTTGAACCAATAACACTTGTGTACTTTAGCATATATATATGCTCCCAAGAACCTTTACTAAATGACCATCTCATGGCTGATGTTTGGAGCATGAACACTTTTCTTCAGACAAATGAACAACATACAGAGCTGCCGCTTACAATAAAATACCAGGAGGGGTCACCTGACAAATCAGCTGGTCTGTATAGTCACGTGAGTATAATGTCTCAACAAAATAACATAAAATCCTCAAAAAAAATGCATAGAAGATCTACAAAACATACACAAAGTATATACAAAATATATATACAAAGTTCAGTGATGCATCTAGAGTATCGATCACGTTGTCATAAGTTTATAAGATGTCATAAACAAAGCATGATCCTGCAACTGCATGGCCCATTTCATGCTTCAAATGTATTCCTACATTTAACAGCTTTAAATGAATAATTCAGGAGGGATCTGAGAATGTTTTCAGAGTTATCAGTCCTCCAATGTTTTCACTTCACTGGCACACCTCCAGCTCTAATCTGAAACTAGCAGTCGTTGCATAACCTGGTAACTGCTTTTCTACAAAAATTGTGAGTTTTTATGACTTGAACCAATAACACTCGTGTATTTTAGCACGTCCAGTTGCTACCACGGGCAACTGAAGCCATTCCTCCCCAGAGAGTCACAACAAACAAAAAAACAAGGACAGATGGGCTGAGGCAGAAACAGGGGAGGACTGGAGGCATGGCGACAGAGAGACACACCCATTACACAAAAGGAGGAGTGGAGTCTCAGGTTTGCTCAATGACAGCTATCAGCATGACACTGGATAATCTTTTACTCAGAGTCGTAAAACTCTGCGTTCTTTTATGCTTAAAAAGTAGTAAATATCGCCTGTCACCAGCTTCTTAAAGAGTCACAGTCATGCGGGCTACATATTGAGATTAGCGTAGATTAAGTGTTCGAACAAGGGGCTGAGGAGGGAACGTAGTTAATGAATGTCCTCTGATGTATAGCTGTGCAAACGTATGTGTGTGTCTGTGTGCAGGGAGGGAGTGTCGCAGGTCGCATTAAGACTGAGAACAGCGTCTAAGGACCTGTATGTTTGTGCATGTGTGGCAGGATACAAAGGTCGCCGAGGCCAACGTGTCAGAACACATGACAAAGTGAACAGTTAAGGTATGATCAAATAAAGAAAGAAGCAAAGGAGGGGTCGGGAGAAAATAACTAGAATGCATCACCAAGACTGCGCAATACGTCGTGGCTTGTGTGTCCGCAAGTGTCCGCGTGATGCAAATGTCATCTTCTGCCCAAAGTCTGCAAGGGTCCACGTGCAGCTCAAAACTAGAGGTCGAGCTGTCTGAACGGCGAACACACCAACTCGATGCTCATTTCGTGCATGTTGCATGCATATGAAGCTGTATGTGTGTATTCTTGTAACTTTTGGACATTTTGCTGTTGTTCAGCCAAACACAAGAAACACAGGAGCTGTTCTTCTTGCCTCTAGTGTAGCACACAATCAGGGCTTTACTACATGTGCATGTTACAAACACATATACACAAAGGATGTGTTCCAATATCCATACTACCATACTTTATAGCATGCCAGAAAACGATTTAGTACATCCCACTACGTAGTATGTCAAATGCAGTAAATGCTAAAAATACCTGGATGTGCTACTGGTTGGATTTTGAAGTATGCAAGCCAGCATGCTTTTCTTGCCATTCTGACCCACAATCCTTTGCGCAGTTTCATCACGTGTGTCACGGTGTCTCACGTGAGCGTAAACAAGCTTGAGCTGCCAAGAGTGCACATGAAGACGACAGCACATTTTGCATTACTGTCTGCAACGGTCAAAGTTTAAGGCGGGTTATTACTAAAAAGCAGTATTTCTCAATTATATGCATACTGCGTCAAACGGTATGTTGTAAGGGTTAGCTGTGGTACGTACTTAAAGTAAAATGAAAAAGTATGAAGTTTGGAACGCAGCCATTGCAAAGAATCATATGTGGACAGTACATGATAGTAAACGCAGCAATTTAGGAGGAAAATATCAAAATATAATCTTGAGGGCATTTACTATGGGGTAATTTCTTAATTTTTACAATTAGTTTTTAGCTGCATCCTGACCATGTAGTAATTATTTTGTATATAAAATGCCAGAAAATACTGAAAACTTACCAGCTTAAGTTTCTATAGCCACAATTGCTTATTCTGTCCAACTAACAGTCCAAAATACAAAAAATAACCACAATTTACACTAATAGAAAAGAGAGAAAAGCTGCTAATCAAGTCTCTCAAGTAAATGTTTCTATAGTTCTTATGTGACAGCATTAGAATCTGAGAGTAGTCTTTTTAAAAGTCCTTTCTACATGCTAGGATCTAACCACTTGTTGGTCCGCAAAATCTCAATTCAATCTGTTTTGGAGCTACAGTTGCCCAACAGACAAACGGTCATTAAACTGTAGCACATATAGCGGGATCCTGGAGGCTGGGTGGGGTGGCCAGATAAGTGCCCAGACACAGATAAACTGCAGACAATGTAGACGCTCCTGACAACCACAAACAAAACACAAGCTGCTTCATTTCCTGGAAGGCTCAGAGTGTTAAACTACTACATTATGTTTAGTCTTCAAGTCCTGACAGCCTACCTACTCACTCACATCCAATCAATGAATCACATGCTTCGACTAATTATAGTATCCGACGTAAAATTCAGTTAAGACAACACAGCTGTAACTTCTCCGGAAAATCATTCCGAAATTACAGGTTTTACAGAAAAGAAACTAAAATATCCACAAAAATATGAAGGACAGTCATACAGGATGTTCAATTTTGGGTAGATTCATTTTAAAGTTTTCCCAAAACATGAAAAATCTTAATGATATGCTAAAATCAAATAGGTTTCCTAGTTGTTTGACGTGTAGTGAGTTAATATAAACATGAAATGCATCACAAAGCAAACACTACAGTGTCAGCTTAGAAATATCAATTACATGTGAGTTCAGTTTGATGTTATTTTTACATTTAAAAACCAAAATAATGAGATAATTATCTAAAATTATTGTCATTTTTTTCTTACAACAATATCATCATGCTTGTGTCGTCTTTCTTTGTCTCTATCAATATGAAAGAAAACACTGAATACAAGTACAGAAAAGAAGATTAGTTGTACAAAGACAGATTTTGTTATGAGTTTTTTCACTTGTATATATACATACATACATACATATGTAGATATAGATGTCGATATATGTATATATATATACAGATATACTTGTATTATCAAAGTGAAGACTGAGTCCTGAGGGCCAAAATGTAGTCCAACATAGCCCAAACCTGAGGGTACAACATGTGACAGTGTGTTGACAGAGTGCATTGCGCCTCCAGTGACTTCACGGTTCACTTGTGTTTGTGTGTTTTCTAAATTATGCCCGATGCCCAGCGTGCATTAAGTTTAACCTCCTAAGAGCGATGACAACACCACAGGCACAAACGGGTGCTATATATATTTTGTCAGCACTTTCTTAAGTTAATCTAACCGGCCCTTTAACATGTAGCACTAGTTTCCATAAAATATACCACGTCATATTAATGGACACATAAATAAAGTCTCCTCTCTTTTATGTCTGCTGCTATTTCCTGTGATGACAGTCATTAAAATTTTATCTCGCCTAATAAGGTCACTTTGTAGTCCGTCTGAAAGGTCACGGTGCATTGACTGAAAAGCCTGGTTTTTATACTACACACACACACACACACACACACACACACACAATGAAGAAGTACATGCAGTACCTATTGATATTATCTTTACTATTAATTCAGAGCTAATCTTTTGCCTCTAAAGTCAACAGTGTGAAATCAAAACTGAGTGGATGTGATCATTTGGAGTATTTACACAAGTACAAACGCAGCTGGATGCCATCACCGTGGTAACTGATGCCAAGCAGCAAGTGAGAGGAACTTGAGATGCTGGCGGGGAGTCGGGTCACAGGAGAAGCAGGGGGTCGGCAGGAAATCAAGCCTGTTACCTCATCAGCGCCAGTCCACCACTACCTGAGCACTAAAGTCCTCCTTGGAACAGAGTGCTTAGAGATGGCAGCATTGAAAGATTACCCATCAATCACTGTCAGCAAGCAGCTGCCATGTATTTGTTAGATCTCAATTTGAAGCTTTTGTGGTTGATGTGGCTGCTGCTAATCGAGTTGTCTAATCCTTCTGTTTAACCTAAACAGACACCCATCCCTCTCTGATGTGTAGGATTGCTCAAGTAAAAACCTACCAGATAATCAATAACAGAGCTGCGCTTTAGCATCGGCATTGTGATGTGTGCAAGCACAATAGTCAAATTGCATGAAGTTCAGCGTGAAGTATGACAGATTAACTTAAACACATCGTGCTAGGGCTCGATACAAAAAGAAAACTGGCACGGTTCTCGTTTCCTCTGACTGATCTGCAAGAAAAGTCAATGAACCCTGATTTGAGGGTTCTTGAACACCAAGTTTCTTTTTTTAAGCTTATGCACAAAACTCAGACTTTGTTGCAAGTTACACATGTACGAAGCAAAATGAGCGAGGAACAAGAGAGAAAGACTGGGAAAGAAGATTTAGCTGATAAACAAAATGCAAAGTAATTTGTATGGAGATAGTTCGGCAACAGAAAGGAGGACATTGACCAAAAGCAGGTACTCTGCCTGCACTGCTTGCAATTTTTGCCACCACATAAGGCAACACAACTTATTTGTGTTGCCTCATGCAACTCAAAACGAGCACCGCACATCCCTGTATGACTCTTGTTCCAATAAAAAAAATTAGAACAAGAGTAGTGTTTTACATTTTCACTCAACACAGCAGGGGGATGACAACAGAAGGGACAGTTTGGCTCGGGCTAGGGTTGCAAGGTAAACCATGCATAACATATTGCATCAGACTAATTTATAGTTACGTTATTTCCACTAAATATATGAAGCATGTAAAAGGTTTCATCGCTGAACACATTCTTTTTGAGCTGCCATAATCTCAAAGCTGTTTACTTGAATTACTTTTGACCTTTATATTTCTCTTAAACAGCTAAGGAGCAGATCCTGACCCTCCTCCACATAACATCGCATCATGAGATGTCATCAAGCAGCTGCATTGCCCAAAGCTTTTTAAAGGGAAGCAACTGACATTCAGCTGAGACTCTTTCAAATATGGCATTAATCACACTACAGTAATCTTAACGTCCTGTTGATGCAGCAGTATCACGTTACTTGACATCTTCACGTGGCTATAAAGCAAATGATTCACAAGTAGTCTTTACAGCTAAACATGTTCACATGTTCGTTATTGAGTTGAGGTGTTCAAACATTCATTCTCTTTATATGTCTGACCACCAGTAATGAGAGCTTCAAACTCAAGACTTTACACACAGTCTCATATCTACTTACAGTAAATCTCTGCTGAGCTTTGGACCAGTGTAGATTGGTTTCAACTCTCTGTTCAGCCGGATTTATGTGTGTGAGTAGGCAGTGCTAGCTTGTTGCCAAAGCCTCCCACCTCGCCAGCCAAGCCCACTTAGATGAGCCGCAGAGCTCTTTCTTGGCCAAATGTCACACAGCAGCAGCACCATGCGCCACTACAGCAGCTCTAATTAACAGGATAGTGAGCAAGAGGCAGGTAGTCTGTTGGGATGCACCTGATGAAAGTTCAGTGAATTGTTTGCCTCCATTACTGCATCTCACACTGATGCTACTACAGAGACGAAGGGGAAAAACTCACTCCTCACTCTGCCATGACATAGACACAGCAAGCAAGTGTGTGTCTATAACTGTGACCTTGTAATGCCTGAGAAAGGGAAAATATACCCCTGCGGGAGATGGCGTCAGTGTATGTACATCCTCCTCAGAGAGAGAGAGTGAGTGTAGCAAAACAGATTAAAACCTGGGAAGTGTTTTTGATATCTGATAAAGACTCAACACTGGTTCTCAGCGGAGTCATTTCTGTCTGACGCACAGATTTAGTTAAGCAACACCAAAGTTCCCTTTTTTAATAAGAAATCAACCTACTCTCTTTGGGTTGCTTTGGTGATTTTAACATGACTTTTTTTTTAGGTAAAATATAGTAAAAGACAAACTTGGCAACTTGATCGACTTAGAGAAACTCTGCCACAACACGACACCAGCTTAGAACTAATATGTATTTTGAATGAAACACTAAAGATGAGAAGGAGGCTGTCTTCAAACAAAACATTTAAAGCACACATTAGCAAGTCAGCGTATCTATCTGCTGTTTTGAGAGTTTCCTTTGCTGTGTTGCAGGCAGGATAAACCACTCATTTCCCAAGATGAAATTTTCTATTACTGCGTGGCTTACTTTACACAGAGGTCAAAGGTCAAGCTCAGCTAATGACTGATGACAAATTAAAGGAAAAAACTGAACCCTTGACCTCTACAGTGGGGGGATCTGGTGGCTCTGTTGTGCTGTGGGGGGCATTTAGTTGGCAATGTTTGGGTCAACTTAGCCCCTTAGAGGAAAGGGTCACTGCAAATCAATAAAAAAGTTGTTCTGAGTGCTCACCATTCTCCTATGAAGAAACATCTCTCTCTTTCAGGGTAATAATAGTTCCATCTATAGGAGGGTACTGAAAGCTTTGATGAAAATGATGTGAATCACATGCTGTTACCTTCACAGTCACCAGCTCTCAACCAAACTGAACATCTGTGGATAAAGTCAGTGTCTCCATTGCTATAACAAAAACACCTAATGAAGGATTAAGTGTTCTTCTATCCCTTCAGTTGAGTTCCAGAGACTTAGAAAATCTGTTCTGGCAGCACATGGTGGCCCAACACCTCACTAAGACACTTTCTGTTGGATTTTCCATTCATTTGTCACCTGTCAGGACAACCTCATTGTCTAAACATTGCCTAACTGCTCACTAAACCTGACTGAACATAGTGTGTATTGATAGAGCTGTCCATCAAACTCATGGAGTCACTGGGACAAGAAAGAAATAATGTACTAATCAAGTGGAACAGAAATTGTAACATGTATTAAAGGCAAAAAAATGAAACAAAATCACCCCCACCCCCTCTTTCTCAGAAAACAGAGACACCTGACTCTGTGGACACAAATCCACTTAACCTGGCTTTTGACAGCCATAAAATTGAGGTTTCACATCATAAGATTTCCACAAACCTTTTTTGAACTCCTCCAGCATGGAGTCCAGCTTGGTGTCGTGGAACACAAAGTGGACCGGGTGGTTGTAGAACTTGGTGATGGTCTTCAGGGTGGTGCAGTCGTCTGGGTCCACGAAGGCCAGATCCTTGACAAAGAGGATGTCCACGATGTTGGAGCGCTCGCCCTCGTACACAGGTATCCTGGTGTATCCGCTCTCCATGATCTCAGACATGGTATTGAAGTCCAGCACGGCATCGCTGTGGATCATGAAGCAGTTGTTGACTGGGGTCATGACATCCTCCACTGTTTTGGTCCTGAGCTCCAGCGCCCCTTGGATCATGTTGAGCTCCTCTTTTACCAAATCATTGTAGGGCTCTGTGACTTTTAACATCTCTACCAGCTTCTCCCGGTTGTACACGGTGCCGATCTCCTGGCCCAGCACGCAGTCCAGGATCTTGCTGATGGGCCAGGAGAGAGGGAAGGTCAACAGCATGAACAACTTGGTGACTAGGATGGTGTTTGCTCCTACTGCCAGACCGTGCCGAGAGCACAGCGCCTGGGGGACGATCTCACCAAATATCACGATGCCAATGGTGGAGGCCACCACAGCGCCCAGCCCCGAGCCGATCAGGTCGTCCAGCAGGATGGTGAGGGTGGTGTTGACCAGGACGTTCCCCAGGAGCAGTGAGCACAGCAGGTAGTTGCCTTTCCTGCGAATGGGCTCGATCTTCCGTGCGTACTTCTTCTCCTTCTCGGTGCCACAGCTCTGCACGATGCGCAGCTCCATCGGGTCCAGCGCCATCAGTCCCAGGTTGAGTCCGCTGAACATGCCGGACAGCACCAGCAGGAAGGAAATGAGGATCACCTGCAGCCAAATGGGCAACAGGGACTTCTTTTCCTCAACCACCCGCAGTCTGCCATCCTTATCATCCAGCAGGTACCATCTCTGCTCCTGTGCGTCGCGGACGCACAAGCCGAACACTTTGGCCACTTCACTCTTACGGAGCTGCTTGATGCTGAGACTCACCACCCCGGAGGTGTTCTGGTTGCTCACCTTCATGGGCCCGTTCACTGTTATATCCTTCGTGTGTTCGGGACAAGTCCTATTGGAGACCACGATTGAGTCTAAAGCATCGTCCTCTGTGTTACTGGAGTTCAGTTCTGTGAACCTGATGAGCTCCCAGCTGTTTGGGAACAAGTGGAGCCCGTAGACCCTGAAGAGGATGTCGCTGCCCTCGGTCACCTGAATAACCCCCGTCTTGGTGGTTTCGGCGGGCTTGTCGCTGCTCTCCAGCCTCATGCCGAGTATCCGAGTGGCGCCTCTCGAGTCCGAAACCGCCGCCTCGGCCTGGCTGCCCACAAAAACACAAGAAAACACGAATAAAGTTAGCGTGAACCCCCGTCCACTCGAGTCTATCGCCATGTTTGTTTCGCTCTCTGCCAACGGGGGAACTGACGTCACCTACTCCTTTCCCCAGACCCGCCCCTTCATTTGCATGCAAACATTAAGCCAATCAACGTGGGAGACGTCACTCATAAACTTAACCGAAGCTCCGCTGGCTCTAATTTTTAAGGTCGACTGATCGCTTTGTTGTTAAGGTCGACCGAGTAAAGTTTTAAATTCACTCTCATGTCTTCTATTGTTGATCGTTGACAACAGAAACACAGCAAGGATAACTATTTGAATTTTTTATATTTTGTTAACAATATTTTTTAAGCATTATGATGTATTTTACTGAGAGTTACAAACTTGTTTATACACAAAAATACAATTATTTGTTGACATCCTTATCAGTTTTTTAAGTGAAAAATGAGAAACTGTAAAAAACAAAAAACAAAAAAAGAAATCAACTTGTTTTCCACGAAAGAAAATACCAAATAAGTTTACATTTAGGCACTATTTGATGTTACTTATTGATGTTCAAATACATTAGAAGTGTCTCCTTTTTTTCATTGTGGTTTCTCTTCTGACACATCAGATTAAGATCCAAATGCTGATAAGAGTCTTCCCTGGCACGTAACATCATCAAAACCAATCAAACACAAATGTGACTTTCATATTTTGGAAAACTGAGTAAAGAATATTGTGACAAAGACATAAATAAATTCTAATTCCTATGGTGCTGATGATGGCTGTTTTTGGTAACATATGATGACAGAGTTATGACACCACTGAAAGAGGATGCTGCTTACATTTCCTGTAGATTCTGATTGTGATCTATAATGAGACTCCACTGTAGTGAAAAATATGGGACTATATGAAGCCAGCTGTGTAACTGTGACAACGCAGACACACTGAAAAGCAGCCAAGGAGGAGACAAACAGCCTCCCAGCAGTCATGTTGTCAGCCCTGCTCTGTGACTTGTGCAAAAAGACTGAACACTTGATGCAAGAAGACAAAGCTTGGGCCCCGGGCTGATACTCACTCAAGCTGCAAAACGTCTACTAAACACTGTACATCTATATGCTGCACTCTGCAAATGAAATCTGACCTTTGGACAAGAATAAAAGGAAAGATAATGATCTGAATACTCACTACCTGCAACTGCTTGAGATGCACACTACCCATGTAGGGGTTTGAAGAATAACATAATGAACTATCTATCAGGGTGAATGAAATAATGTCTCAAATGTCAATGATTTTAATTTAAGTGCCTTGTTTTGGTTGGTTTGTATGTGCAAATTTATTTCTGAGGGCAGAGCACCATCTTGTGGTCAAATTGTGGGCAGTGCAACCTGATCGATCGTGAAATAAATAGTATAGGTATTTAAATAGAAATCAGTCCCACTTTTATGTGGCCCAGAACGCTATATATGGTGGATACAACGCAGGAATGAATGTAGTCACCTGTGTTATTTGTTTCTGGAAAAGCATAAAAGCAAAGATGTAATTTTCATTCAAACTTTGGCAAGGAAACAGCTGCATGAAACCACTAAACTGAGGTGTGTTCCAATGGAGTTAAGTTAACCCTAACCCTACCAGATGGGAGGAGTTTAAAAGTTTGTGTGCAGAGTGTGAGGGGTCTGCAGAGATGTCACCTGCGCTCTTCCTGATCCTGGACAGGTACAAGTCCTGGATGGAGGGCAGGTCGGCCCTATTTATTCTCTCTATACTGTATACAATACTATAAACTGTTCAGGTGAATATTTAACGGTAAATTTAAATATTTTGTGATAAACCCCTCTGAGGGGTTATTCCTATCTTCTTCTTTTCTTTGTTAACATCTCAACACAAATGTGATCAATGTTGAATTATTTTGTTAGCTGTAACCTGCAGAGGTCAGTGCAATCAAAGTTATCTGCCGTTACAGATGTCAGTGTTGAAGGTACATGTTAGCCAGACTAAGTACTCAGATTATTTACTGAAGTAGTAAAAAACAGTAAATCTTAAATCACAGGTAAAAGTCATTCAAAATGTTAATTAAGTCAGAGTATGTAACTATAATCAACAAAATGTACTTTAATTTCTAAAATTAAAGCTGCTCAGTGCAGGAAAATGTTCCTTGTGACTGCTATAATGTTATATATTCTAATATTGGATTATTATTTCTCATGTATTCATGTAAAAGCTGGATTTTACTGCTCATTTTTTGTGTTTTATGGGACTGCAGCCTAAAAAAAGAGGGCAGCCGATGATCTTTTCTGCAGTTCTGGTCCCCCTCTGCAGGGCCCTCCGGTCTGCAGCAGAGCAAGCAGCAAACCAAACAGTCACACAGTACATCAGCACTGGTTCTATGGTGGCTCGGTAAAAGGACACCTGCAGCTTCTCCTCTAGGTGGTTTCTTCGTAGCACACAAAGGAAGTGGAGTCTCTGCTGCGCCTTTTTGACCAGTGCTGTTGTGTTGGCAGTCCAGGTGAGGTCCTCAGAGATGACAGTCCCCAGGAACTTGAAGGAAGCCGCTCCCTCCATGCATACTCCGTTGTTGGAGAGTGGAGCATGATCTGTTGTTCTTTATATTATTTATAGAAGTAATGTGTGTGTGACACAGCAGTTTTGGTGCCAGTGCACATCGCTGACAGATCTGAACCACTAAATTTAAACATGAAACAAGGAAGTAAAACTGAATATCACATCTTGGCCTAATAACATCTTGGGACAAAACCACAGCAGAGTGTGAACTTGTTTCTCACAAGAAGAAACTCTGCATCCTGTCAGTCAGTCAGTCAGTCAGTCAGCACAAACTAATTAGTGCTCAGGTAACACAACTATATGCTGGTATTACAATATTCTGTACATGAAACACACACAGACACACTCGCTGTTTGTTCCAACAAACTCCGTGAAAGCATTTCTCAGCTTTCAGCGATACAGACTGACCTGCATTTAGGTACTGCTTCCATTCATCTTGCATTGCATGACATTACATTTTAAGCAGCATGCAGATGTAGGGTGTCAAAACCATGCTGGGACTGATTTAAGTATATCTGTAGTCAAATTTTAAAGAGTCATTTGATGGTGTGAAGTTGATAAATACAGGCAGTTTTTAGTTGGTGATAACTGACTATATACGTCCTTTATGATTCATTAAAAGTGGCAGACCAGCTAATCTGTGTTTTTAGTAAAGGACAGGAAAAGGAAAAAAATATGTTGTTTAGAGTCGCTGTGACATGAAGTGAATTTATAACGCTGCTGATCAGTGTTACGGCCAGGTCTAGAAAACCCTGACTGTAGCATGTGTGGCCCTCCCCACCCCCAAGAAAGGCCAGCCAGACTGGTAAAATCAGATCAAACGAAAAGAGATTTATTTGACAAATTGAGCAGAGCCCTCAAACAACAAACAAAATACCCTGTTACCCTAAAACTTCCCTTCCAGAAGAAAAACCAAAACCAAACAAAAGACAGGTTTCTAACTTAAAACTTGTAAACTGAAAAAAAAAAAAAAAAAACAGGAGAAAACTTGCAAAAAAAAGGGATGCTCACTCTTTGGATTAAACAGTGCAGAATATGTACAAGGTGCCAAAATTACAATAAAGGTTGTTCTATGAAACTTAACTTCGGCCTTACTGGTCTCTTTACTAATACTCAGCTACACACACAGGTTACTAAACTAAGCTCAGTCAATGCTAAATAGCATACACACACGCACACACAGCCGGCTGGCTCGTTGCTGAAGAGAGGAGAGAGAAAGAGAGGATGTTTCCTCCTGTTTTAAAAAGGCTGGAGCATCCTCTTGGCCAATCCGGTAGCTCCCCATTGACCAATCAGGGCCCTCCACCTGTTCCAGCTTCTCTCCTGCACACACACACACCTGAGGGGAGGAGAGAGACAAGCACCAAACTACCAATAAACTAATGGCCCAGAGGGTCATAACATCAGTTTATGGTTTAACTGCCACAGTCGTTGGACTTCTAACAGCCACTTTGACCTATATTATCATAACAGAGGGAAATAATGAACCAATCAAGTGTATGGAGATCTCCAGTGAAGACGATTTACTACATCATAAGATGAATATCGATGTGACCGCACTGACAACTAAAATAACACAAAAAATAGATTACAGGAAACATATTTGAATTAAATGATAAGACTAAAGAAACAAAAACAAAAAAAAGAAATCTATACTTTAAATCTTTAAATTCTGACAGAAATTGTTCAACTTATAAAGAAAACTGACCAAATTTTTTTAAAAATTAAAGAATAAATAAAAATGTTTTTTGTTTTTAATTTAAAAACAAAAGAATAAACAGAAATGTCAATAAAATTCAAATCTAAATTTTACATTTGAAGATATCTCTAAACTTAGGTAGACTGGAAAAAAAGTTGTTAAAGGTATGGTTATATTTTAAAATTCTGAAGTAATAATTATAGCTATATAATTTTTAAAAACAGACATACGGAGATTCCTGATCTCCGTATGTCTGTTTTTTTTGCATGTCAGACAAATTTCTTGAATTACAGCTTGATTAATGACGGCTGCAGTCCTTTCAGGTGAGCTACTTCCATGGCTCTGTCAGCTGACAATGATGATGTAATACATAAAGGCACAAGTATGACAAAGAAAACTCATAAACACATACAAGCTACTGACAAAGATTCTGTATATTCACGGCTCAGAGGATGTTTATTTGCTACATATCAGTAAATACAGTGATCACCAAACGAAGTGATTTGTCAGCTGTGTTTTTGGGAGGTAGACCTGCTCATACGTATGTACAGTATCTCATTCACTGCAGACAAGATGAAAGCTGCTGTATTTGCACATTTAGTATTAAAATCACCTTTATTTACTAATGCAATACACCTGTTCTGAGTGGGACTGTAACAGAATCATCATTAAGTGACTGATAAATCACAGATCAGCAGGTGATTATTCATCAAAGTTCAGTGGACAGTTTCTTCAGTTTTGCCTCCTCCTCCTCCTCTTTTCGCGGGACATGAAAGTCCACGTATGGACACCACTTGGTGTTGAGACACACCAGCTTCTTCAAAGTGGATGTTTTGACGATGTTGAAGCCCGTCTCTCCTCCGAAGGTGCTGGGCCTCCAGTACTCAGGGGAGCAGATGGGGTTTCCCAGCAGGCCTTTCAGGGAGAAGGGAGCACCGATCTCCACCATGCTCTCACCAAATATGCTGTTATGACGAGCTTTCTCCAGCAGGATGCCAGGAAAAAACTCCAGAGCATCTATGTCTCCATAGAGCTCCTCTAAACCTCGAGCCATTTCTGAGTCATCTGTTTGGAAAAGACAAAATTAAGTAAGAGGTTCTTGTTATGTTACTCACTGAATGTAAAACAAGCGGAGTGCTTTTCTGCTGCAGAACCACTGTCTAACAGTTTAATCCAAATGTACAGTGCAAAAAGAGACTAATGAGGGAGGTCACCAAGACACCTATGACTACTCTAGTTACCAGCTAGTATCCACCACCATGCTTTACAGTGTGGGTGGTGTGCAGTGTTTGGTGTCTGCTGAACATAATGTGTCTGCTAAACACCAAACTGATAGGCAAAAAGCTCAATGTTAGTCTCATCAAACCAAAGAACCGTTGACTTCAGAGTCTCCCACACGCTTTCTGGTGAATTCTAGTTGAGACTTAATATGAACTTTACACAGCAGTGGCTTCTTTCTTCAGTCCCTCTTCCATAAAGGTTTGACTGATGAAGAACCATGGCGACAGTTGTTGGATGAACAGTCTCTCCCATCTTAGCTGATGAAGCTTGTAACTCTTCAGGGGAGTCATAGGTGTCTTGGTGGCCTTTCTCACTCTTTTGTGTGGTCAGATTTTGAGGACAGCCTGCTCTAGGCAGATTTGCTCATGTGCCATATTCCTTCCCTTTCTCAAAGATGAATTTAGCTGTACTCCAAGGGACATTCAGTGACTTGAAAATTTTCTTGCATCCATCCCCTTAATTATGCTTGTCTATAATGTTTTTACCGAGTTGCTTGGAGGGGTATTTTGTCTTCATGGTGTAGGTTGGTTAATAGGGCTAAGTAGTTTCAACTTGTCAAATAAAAGCTAGTTGGCCTAGCTTGTTACCTTCTACAGCTGGAAAAACATTTTTTATCGTCAGTTATGACGTACTTCACTTGGTAGCTGACCACAGAGGTTGACAGGTCATCTTCTCGTCATGTAGGAAACCTTAATGAGTGCCATAGGAAACACCCAGTCCATGCTCCAAACCACGGGCATTACAGTTATATTATAATTTACATTTCCTGACACATAGGTTAGGAAAAATGCCTGCAAACATTTCAGGACTTTGCATGCATGGGTGAGTAATAGCAAAAGGAGCGTACTGATGTTCACGTCTCATCCGCTTACCAGTGAATTCACTAAAGGACTTGTATGGCTTCAACTTAAACTTCTTCCTGTATTCATTGAAAGGCTGCACACGAGCAGTTCTGGACTCTCTGATGGCCATTTCTGCCACTTTAAGCACCATTTGATGAGAGTTGCGACCTCCTCCTATCTGAAAAACAGAAAGAAATGTCACTATAATATTATTCTGATGAGAGCTAGCAACAGGCAGCAACGCCCAGTGACCTACACTGAGCATCTTATTTGCCAGTTCGCAAAAATAATACTTTGCATGCATGCATCTAAGAATACGGAAAGATATTATCTGAGAATGTAATTTCTCATTTGATTATAACAAGTCTTTGAGAGGGGAAGTTCACATGAATATGCCTGGCTTAAGAAAACATAGTGGTTTAGTGGCTGTGAAAATGTGCTGTGTCGCACCTTGCTTCATTACCATAGTCTGCATAGTGCTTCGTCTTTATTTGTAGGTTCAACAAATATATATATATATATATATATATAACTATATTTCCCTGTTTATTATTTGTAAGGCTACAAGTTAGGCTACGTTGACATGTCACCACATGGTATGTGAATGGTAAAACATTTAATGAAAACATGAAAAATGTTTGCATGTGGAGGTTCAGGCAGTTTAACAATGAGGCTGTAGCGGTCACAACACTTTACAGACAAACAGATGATAAAGAAAACAACTTCCTCTGTGACATTTCCTGTTATATATCTCTACGTGATACATGCAAGGAAACAACATCAACCATTTGGCAGTTATATCACTAAAAATTTAGCCACCTTTTTCTGCAGAATGTCAGTCAGTGTTTTAAATGTATTTTAGAGTTGTCAGACTGATCAGTGGTGTAACTCGGAAGCAGACAGCATGTTGTGACAACTCTGAGGGTCAAACCAGTGTTTGAGGCTTTTTGGTGGTAAGACTACATGCTGGGAACTAAAGACAAGTTCATGTCTTGTTCAGAAGGAGAGTGTAGCTGGAAATACCTGCGGGTCGTTGGTCTAAAGAAGTCTGTGACTCTTGTGTAGCAAGTTGCTTTTTCTGGGGAGATCTCTTTTCAATCTGAGCAACAAAAACTCAAGTGAAAGCACCAGAAATTTGAAGAAGTTGACGTGGCTGAGGAGGTTTATTGACAGTGTGCGACTTAAACCTCCACTGAAGCTTCAGTTTTGTTGATGGGACGATAAAACGTAGCAAATAACATTTAATGTTTGAACCAATGAGGATCATCATCAGGACCATCTTTCTTTTTAGAAATGCAACAACCATAAAGGCCATATTTCAATCCTATTTTCTATAATTTGTTTAAGGTTTCACTGGAACTCATTTTAGTATATGTCATTGTGGCCTTTTTAGCAACCCACCTGTAGATTTAGAGCCACAAACTATTTATAGTTGTGAATGCAAACATGGTTCAAAATGAAGAGAAATGGATGCCATCACAAAACCAAATATTGTGACATATAAATTATTCCCTTATGGTTTTGGATTTTTGTCTCAAATATAAGGATTTGCATGCTGTAGAAGACCAAGTTAGCTCAATTTCATCTCTTCTACCCAGATAGATGTCTTATCTCAGTCAGTAATTAGCTTCATTTTTGCAAATCTGGTATTATGAATCCATGTGGCTGCATTTGTACTGCTACAAGTTGATTCTTGTCCCACCTGCCCCGCAGGCTGTCGAGAGAAAGCATCCACCAGCTTCTCCACGCCGTAATGCATGAGGAGGGAGGTGTTGTGTAGAAACTGGGAGTACGGGATTTCCTCTCCGTCAATGAGGAAGCTGTCAGGCATCAGTGGGTGCCAGTGGTAGAGCTGGCAGAACTCCAGGGCGATACGATTGCTGTACTGGAAACGTACGTCAAACAGCAGTGACGGGTCGAACTTCAGATCCAGCAGGTAGCCGCTCAGGTGCTGCACGTATTCTTCTATTATAATGTTGATGATCTCACCTGGAGACAAAACGTACCAATGTACTCTGAAAACAAAGTCAGCGAACTAAAAGAAACTTTCAGAGAAGATTGAGGAAAGTTTAAACAGGTAATTAAACTTTTAGTTGGTTTCTAAACGGTCATATGAAAGGTGGGTTAGATATAACAGCACCCATGTGCACAGGAATACCTTTGAAACACAGGAGATCCTAAATACGTTCATATGTATGAAGTGTTCAGAACTCAAATCTGAGAATCCTGCATCATAGCAGGATGGACAGCATATAAAACATAAAAACTAGTATAAATTCTGCATAATTGCATGGATAGATGAACAAATAACATACATCCTCGCTCTCACTACTGGACTTTCTATCCCTTTATTCATGCCGCATTTTTCTTAGTTGGTTTTAGGCTATTGAAACTGAATTTTGAAGTTCCTTTTTGTGCCATTAATGTGCTAAACCTAGAAATATTTTCAAGAGTATTTAAAGTGACCTTAACGGCCAGCAGGTGGGGCTGCAGCCTTCATAGGGCCAGTTTAAGTGTTCGTTTTTCTCAGTCGCTTTGGTGCATTTCTCACATCACTATCAACATTTGCACAGTAGTTAGTGCATTTCTCAAAACAATTAGTACAAACTGCAAAACCCAGTTGATAACCTGCAAAAGTGTGTCACTTGCTCCAAATGGACAGTTCATTCCTCAACAGTAAGTATTCATGTCAGTGGAAGTGTCATCAAGATGAAAAGTCCTGACACCACTGATTATGAACAAGACAGTCAAATGGCTTTGTCATGTTTTCATTGTGACAGTTTACTCTGGAAGTGTTTTCAAGTGCAAAAAAGTCAGATCTTGGTGACACTACCTGAAAATGCAACCATTTGAAGACTACTGTAAAGTTACACATGACTGTGTTTAGTGAGGTAACTGAGTACAAGACACTGAATACGTATGTTTCACATTCTTACTGCATGTGATCTTTGTAATTCTAATTAGTTCACAGCATTGTGCAAAAGAAAAATACGCACTTATTTACAACAAACATTTTTTTTTGAGCTGTGCACAACTGTGAACAATATGTCAGTACATACTGGAACTGAACATACAACATACACAGTACTGTAAATCATTCATCCAGACGTTCCTGTGTGTCTGGTCACATGTTTTCATCTACATCACAGTAAATATCATCCCTTGTAGAGCAGCGAGGAGGAGCTGGACAGATTTTGACAACTAGTTCAACATTTTTGTATGTAATGACTCAAACAATGAAGTGAGGGCTGTTAGTTTTATAGGGAACGACTATTCAGCATCATAAGTAGAGTTCAATTAGACTGACATGACATAAGCAAACGATAACATTATAAAACAGAAGAAAACTGTATGAAAGCAACTGATGCATGTCCAAAAGCATTTGTAATTTGTTGGAAGGAATTAGAAAGTGCTACTATGATGTGCACAAATGACTAAATGTTGTGGAGGTTGAACCAACAGTTATGATCATTTTAATTCTGATCAGAGAAATGCACCAAAGAGACTGAGAGAAACTGTAATAAGAACACCTCATAACTTCAATGCAGTTACATGCAGTACACCAGAGAAGTCACAAACTCTTTCATTCTCAAAACATTCAAGAAATCCCTGTTTAATTCAGTGCTGTGTAGATGCATGACATGTTATTTTGTCCAACCCCTGACTGTCCTGATATTCCATTGATGTCTGCAGTTGTTTCATTAATAACTACAAGTCATTACAGTACAACCACAAGGTCAAGTTTTACACGTTTCTGATCGATTCCACGTAATCGTCTGCAGATCTGCCATGTTCACAAATACACATGAAACAACCCACGTACTGGAACAACAGTCACTAACACGGACAGTTATTTAAAAATGTTTGTTTGGTGGGGGAGAAGTGAATCGTGAGTCCACTACTAATACTGCTTTTAGGATGGTTAAATGTGATAATGTAATATCGTCTGTGGTATCCTGAGCGTATGTAGGCCTTACCCTGAAAACAGGACAAATGCTATAATTATACTTGTCAAAGAAAGACGTAAAAAATCTACACAGAAAAAGGTGTTAAAGTCAAGTGTAAGTTAAGAAACCGGTGACTGGGTAACGGGAGGACTGTTGGGAGGCTGGTTTAAAGTGCAGTTGAAAACAAATGGTTACTGTGTTCTAGTACAAACTACCTTGTTTTGTATGAATTCTGAATGTTCTATTTTGGATTTACGAATTTTACTTGCAGCCATTTTATTGTTTTTTTAATCTAAATTCTGGCCAAGGCACAGAACTTGAGAGTTAGCACATGCGCATTTATATCAGTGTTAATTAATGTGCTTTGACCCAAAACAAAAACAAACCAATAAACCAAAATATTTGGAAAAATAATATCTGAGCTGTCAGGAGATCACCAGAGTCACCCAGATACATCATGTGGGACCATAAACAACCCTGACATGCCATTTTATCAATTGGATAATGAAAAATTTTACAAGAAAAATGGTGATTTTGACCTTCTTCATCTTCTAGGGTCAATTAAATGTATGTATAAAACCACAGCAGCTGTGTTGCAAAGGCCAGTTTTACACCATATCAACCTGTAGAGTTGTTAATTAAGAATTTAAGGGACTTTTCTCACCAATGATGATGAGTCTGGCCGTCTGGAAAAGCTGCTCATCGTCCCAGCTGGGATGTTCAGCCTTCAGGATGTCACAGACTCTGTTATGCTCCCTCAGCCATATGGTGGCGTACATGGTGAGGCCCGGCAGGAGGCCAAATACCTCCTGACCGATGGCCAGACGCTGCTCAGCTGGGAGGCCTTCAGGATAAACCATGTACACAGGGACCTCAGATACTGTAGGGGGGTACATCTCACCATTCACCATCTGAGGAACACGAACCATGAATCCTGTTAGTTCATTTATATCATTTTAAGCCACCTAAATATTTAAATATCCCATTTTCTTTAGTACATTTTTATAAAATCAACAAATCCTTGCCACAGTCTACTTTACTGTGCTCCAATGCAAGCACCGTAAAATTCAGCAGCAGATCTGATGTGTTTTAGAACAACATCCTGAAACAAGATAAAGTTAAAAAAAAGATTATGCTAAGTATCTTAAACACCATCACACCAAGAAGCATCTGTCAGAGGCAAGATCATAAGTCAGCGATATGGCCTCTCTTGTCTCTCTTTTAACCACTATCACTGATATCTGGAAAATGTAAGATGAAATTCTCAGAAGACAGAGGAAGAGATGGTTATTTAAGGTGAAGCCTTCTAGATGCACGAACACATCTCTGGGGTGAGTGTGTGTGTTCTGAGGAGGAAAATTTAAGTTTAGCATGGCACCCAAGTAATTGATCCAAACCTTATTATATGTTTTTAGAGCACAGAATAATTACGTTTCAAAAACTGTTGCTTTTTAGTGTTGCTGTCTCTTTTTACTTTTAAAACGAACAATTCCTCAAAGAGATGATGGAGACAAAAAGTTCAGGGTGTAAGAAAATATGTTTGTCTGTTTTTGCAAATGCCACTCTTGTGTATCTACGATAGATAAATCTGCAGCTAGCATAATTTAGCATAGCTTTTCGTAAAATCTGGAAATGTGGGTAAACTGTTAGCCTGCTTCCATCAAAAGCTTGTAAAATGTTAAATATTAGTTTAACCTGTATAAGAACAGTTAACAAATCTGGCCTTAACACTTTCTAAGTAGCTAGCTGGCAAAGCTAACTGGCTGCTGGCTCTAGCTAGCAAGGTTAGTAACTAGCTTAACGGCATTGGACGTCCAAAATATCAGTTTAACATAGCTGTTTCAGTATGAATTTTTAAAAATGAGATGCAAGATTCTTATCTGCATACTTTAGAGGTGATGGAAGACAGTTATTGTTATATTGAAGAAGTGGCAGACTAGCTGTTGCTCTGTTTACAGTCCTGCTGCTAAGCTAAGCTAAACTAACAGGCTGCAGCCACTTCCTACATACAGTGAAATTCACGTTTTTTGCTGCTTTACATATTATATTTTTAGATTCAAACACAACACATCATGGCTGAGACTGACTTTATATTTCTGAAAACGTTTTGGACATTTCTTCATTACCTGATATTTCAGTTTTCCGTCTACATGAAGCCGAAGTTGATGCTGTCTATCCAGGTTGTCTCCATAGATGTTGCTTGCATCCACCTGGTGAGTTAAATAAAAATGTATGTATTTAGTACTAAATTCAGTAAACAGTCAGCCACACTAACAATTAACAAATACGACAGACATACATGACTTGATGCTTAAACAGGGTCTATTCATTAACCCTCTGAACTCCGAGCAGTTTCTGGGTGTTTTTTGCTGCTATCACATCGTTGGGCTCATTTTTCACTGCTATATAAAGTCCTGCACCTCTACGGAAAAGGCACAACCATGGTTAGAAGAAGAGAGAACTCAAAAATGCATTTTGTGCAGTATAGCAGAGTTGTAATGCCATAATTTAAAAAAAAAAAAAAAAAGTTGACTTTCTGGGCGCCCTGATAGCCTAGGTCAGGGGTACTCAATCCTGGTCCTCGAGAGCCCCTATCCAGCATGTTTTAGATGTTTCCCTTTTCCAACACACCTGATTCAAATGATCAGGATCGTTATCAGGCTTCTGCAGAGCTTGATGATGAGCTCATCATTTGAATCAGGTGTGTTGGAAAGGGGAAACATCTAAAACATGCTGGATAGGGGCTCTCGAGGACCAGGATTGAGCACCCCTGGCCTAGGTTATGTCGCATGACCCACATGCAGAGGCGTAGCGGCTCTGCCAGGTCCGAGTCCGACCTCGGCCATTTACCACGTCTTTCCCTACTCTCTCCAATTTCCGACTCTATCCACTGTCCTGTCCTCTCCAATAAAGGCAAAAAAGCCAAAAATGAATCTTTTAAAAAAAGTTGACTTTCTTTGATTGGAAAAATGGGGGGAAAACTGAAGTCAACATGTACAACATTTTTCCAAGTGGCAATATGTGCTACCAATACTGAAAAAAATGGTTACTCTGCATACTATAGATATTTTAATACTTAGATTTTTAATTAGTTTCCATACTTGTTCTGCACTGCCTGCAGTTCAGCAGACAACGTGTATTTCAAACCCACTGGTGGGTTTTGGGGTTTGAAGAGTTTCAGCCGTATTTAAATTCACCTTGTACATGGCAACTAATCACACAACCGATCAGTATGTATCTCACCCCATGTCCTAGAGCCTTGGTGAAGCCTCCTTTAACTTGATGGTTTGTCTTGAAGAACTGGTGGGTGAAGTGTTGGGCCATGAAGGCAAACATCAGATTGGTCCCCTGAGGATCAGGCCTAAACCTCTGTCTCCGGAAAAACTTCTCAGTCAATACTCTGGCATCAGGAAGCACAGGTTTACCTGCAGAGAAAGAAACATTTGGAACCTTCCCATAGGAGGTTTGTGGTATGTATTTGGCTGTGTAGGTCTCACCTTTCATTCCCATGGGCAGTGGGCAGTCTTCAGGTACAGGAGGAAGGAGTCGGGTGTAGTAGGAGATGTTGTAGTAGGACTCCCAGCTGAGGTATCCATATTTGGTGTTGTAGGTCGGAGGGCTTGGAATAAGGTCACTTCTGACTTTGGGAAAAGGTGATAAAAACTGGTTTGCTACAAATGACTTTATTGTAGATTTTACAGAACCTTTCAGTGGACCAAAAGTAAGAATATTGAGAGGTTGGTGGAGGTGCAACGGTTAAGTCTCTGAGTTACTGATCAGAAGGTCAGAGGATGAAACCCCAATGCCGCCATTGTTGGGCGCTTGAGCAAAGCCCTTAACCCAGGGGTGTCAACATCCGGTCCTCGAGGGCCACAATCCAGCATGTTTTAGATGTCTCCCTCTTCCAACACACCTGATTCACATGATCAGCTCATCATCAAGCTCTGCAGAAGCCTGATAACGATCCTGATCATGTGAATCAGGTGTGTTGGAAGAGGGAGACATCTAAAACATGCTGGATTGTGGCCCTCGAGGACCGCAGTTTGACACCCCTGCCTTAACCCTTCCTGTTTCAGGGGCACCGTATACCAGGGCTGACCCCAAATGGGATATACGGGAAAAAAACTAATTTTCCCAATGCTGTAAAAATGTATTCGTGACAAAAAAAGGTTTCTTCTTCTGGAGGCCGGTAGTCGGAACTAAGAGACAAGCATAATCTCAACCTTATCACTCTGAGATATGATCACCAACTCGGCAAGTTCAGCTGAGCATCTTTTCACGACATTTTGACATGAAATAGAAGGTAAACACAGGTGTTGGTAACAACATTAATAAAGCTTCTGTTCTAATTAGGTACAAGAAAATAATTAACGTGATATGTACAAACTGTGTTTACCTGCAATTTCATGTCAAAATGGTCACTGTGAAAATGGTCTAGTTATTGAGTCAGCCAAATAATTCAAATTCCTACTTCGGCTACCCACTTGATATGTAACTGAGTTGTTAGCATCCCTAAAAGACTAATTATTACTGGCATTACGGTAGTCATTTGCATTGGTAAGAAGTATTAAGGAACATATGCATGGCAAGGAATAGACAGCTCAAAAATGTCTCTTGTGCAGAATAACAGAGCTATAAAGCCATAAATGAAATATATATATAAAAAAATCTAATTTTTTAAAAAACATGCCTTTGATTATTTATTTCACAAAACGTGAAGGAAACTGGAATCAACTTGTGTGACATTTTTTTACCACAAGTGTTACCAAAGCTGAAAAAAATGTGACTCTACATACCATAGATATTTTACCACTTACATTTTTAATTTGTCTCCATACTTTGCTCTGTGAAAACTCTGCTTGCAGTTTAGTCGAAGAGACCCTAAACATATATTTTACATGTTTGCTGGTTTATAACCTTTTGGTGCAGCAGTGTGGCAAACCAGAAAAAACAGATTATTAAGCCTGTAGTGAAAACTTGAGAGACAAGCAGAACGTTTGCCGTATCGCTCTGCCATATGATCAAAGCAATGCAAGATGCACATGGACACATTCAGATTTTTAAAAAATTCAAATAGTAAAATGATATTACGAAGGGACTCACCTTGCAAAATGATAAGAAAGCGGTTATTTACCACCACAGGCCTCTAAGGTCCTGTTCACACATACACAGGTATTTTTCAAACAGCGACATTTCCTGTTTGTTTTCACCCTTTGTCCACATGCAAAAACAGGGTCAGGTTGCCTAAAGCTCCACAGTGAAGATTCTCAGAAACTCAGCTTGAAGTGCTGACTTTTGGAAACAATGACAAGTTTCAATACATGAGACAAACTCATTCTGAGAGATTTTCACAATGAGTGTAGTTCAGCCCCGCAGACCGCAGCAGATATCTATCTTAACCGGCCATGACCTGAGCAATATTCATATCAATAACCAAATAACAGAAGAACTGCAGTAAATGGTAGGAAAGAGTTGAGTAATTAGTGTTGGTTTGTGAGAATGTGGACTGAGCGGCCTGTTTGGGGTTTTTTAATCATTTCACCAACCTGTCAGCACTAATCTCATGAAAGTGTCTCGCAGGAAAGAGTTGTTGACGAGGCTCCAGAACCACTGGAAATGAGTGAGGATGAAGTGAACCACCGAGGGGCTGGGCTTCAGCAGGAGGCGAACTCTGGTCCAGAACTCCGCTGAAAAACAGGGAAAAAAATCGTTTTGCACTATTTCTAATAAATACGTTTAATAAAAGATATGTAAGCAACAACTAATGGCTTCATGAAAGGATAATAATTAATTAGGGCCCGAGCACCAACGGTGCGTAGGACCCTATTGGTTTTGTATTCGTTTTTATTAGGGCCCGAGCACCAACGGTGCGTAGGACCCTATTGGATTTGTATTCGTTTTTATTATTATTATTATTATTTTTCTCCTGACGAAAGAACTGCATTTTTGAGGGCCTAAACGCGCTCAAAAACTCACGAAAATTTGCACACACATCAGAAGCGGCGAAAAATTTTATATTTCATGGGAGCTGCACATGTGTGTGGCAAAATGGCTCGATAGCGCCACCTTGAAAATTGGGTTCTATGGGAGTTAATACGGCTAGTTTCACGTACACCTACCAAATTTGGTACACATGTGCACCAAGACAAGACAAACAAAATTGCCTAATCAATCCATCAGCAAAAATGTACAGGAAGTCCGCCATTTTGCTTTATATTTCTGATTATTGGACATATTCAAAAGCTATAACCGAACACAGGGTAACTCCAAGACAGCTGAAATTTGGTCAGTATATACAACAGTCCTTCATGATTAAAAGTTATCAAAACGCTCCGCAAAAGTCTGAGGGCGTGGGCGTGGCGGCCTCCTGAACTTTGATGTTTCGCCATAAATTTTGGAATGCTGTCTAAATACACTTCACAGGCTCTGATCTGCCTCAAACTTTACACATTTGATCACAGTCCTGCCCTGATCACATCCATATGACAATATTCATCCACAGTCATAGCGCCACCTCCTGGCAACAGGAAATGAAAATTTTTACACTTTAATGTACTATTATTAGTCGGTTGACCGTATTCATCTGAAATGTGGTGACATAAGCCTCAAGACATTAATGATGATTCATGGAGAAAACTGTCACTGGTAGTCAAACGATGTGTCTGTGGCTGGGTGGCGAACTTCGATGTCTCGCCATGACTACTAAAGTGTTTATATCTCAGCTGTACATGATCCGATCTGGCCCAAATTTCATGTGCTGGACAACAGTCCACTTCTGAACACATCCACATTTTAAAATTTAGTCACAGTCATAGCGTCACCTAGTGGTACAGGAATTTTTTCCCCGAAGGACATTTGTCCTTACCACTGCTCCATACTTTGTGATATCATCCTGAAATTTGGCCAGTATATACAACAGGCCTTAAAGATAAAAAGTTATCAAAATCTTCCACAAAAGTCAAACGGTGCGGCTGTGGCGCCCCTCTGAACTTTGAGTCATATGAAGGGGGAAATCGTCTCCCTCTAGGACCCTGAGCGCGAGCACTGTGTGTGTGGGTCCCTGCTGACATGCAGGCTCAGAAAAACAGATAAATGGTGCAACGCTGACACCTACTGTTCGAATCGTATAAATGCAGGTCTGTGTCATTGTAGAAAAATCCCTCTGTTTCAATACACTTTAATGTATTATTATTATTTGGTTGACCGTATTCAACTGAAATTTGGTGACATAAGCCTCAAGACATTGATGATGATTCATGGACAAAACTGTGACTCTTAGTCAAACTGTTAGTCTGTGGCAGCGTGGCGAACTTGATGTCTCGTCATGACTACTAAAGTGTTTATATCTCAGCTGTACATGATCCAATCTAGCCCAAATTTCATATTCTGGACAAGAGTCCACTTCTGAACACACCCAAATTTTAAAATTTAGTCATAGTCATAGCACCACTGATGGTAACAGGAACTTAAAGGCAGTATATTTGAAGGTACCATTGCTTCAAACTTTGCAATATAAGCAATATATATATAAAGCTCATGTGCAAAAGCTCATATCTCACCCAAAACCTTTCACTCATGTTTCAAAACCAAATTTTTTTTCTCATATAAATAGTCAGTGCCACCAAAAATGCACTGACTATTCTCAATTGCTTTGGCTCATTTCTTGAAACAGATCAGACGTTCTCAACACTCTCGGTGCTTTTGCCAAAATAACCTGGATGGTTCAGCACAACACCATGGTTCACCTGCAAAAGCTCATACCTCTCCCAAAACAGTTCACACGACTGGTCAAAACTAAATTCTATTCTCATATAAATAGTCAGTGCCTCCAAAATTCATCGTCCCTTTGGCATTGTGTGAGCACTCTTAAATATGTCTATTCATATAATGGTTTGTGTCATTTGAAAACAAAATAGCATTTTGAGAAGTAATAACATCATTTTGAATGTAAAGTTTCAATTGAAGGAGAATTGAGGGCTTTTGCTCATTGTGTGTGTGTGTGTTTTCTGATTTGTATGCAGAGTTCTGAAATATGAGGCATGCTTTCAGAAAATGTGTGTAAACAATCGAGAAAACTGTATTGACACACATAAAGTAACTTTCATACATCAGAGTAAAAAGAACATCTATACAGCATTACATACTGTAATACAAGCACATAAACAAAAAACAAGGAACATTATATGGAGCCTACAGTGCTGTAAATAAAGCTGTCCTCACCATCCCTCTCCTGGCCACCGTATGTTCATGACTAATCCTGACAACTGAACAGACTATTGTGCATGTGATGACTTATACAATGAAATGATGCTGACATGTTTTGGAGTGAACGACCATCAGACTGAGAAGTCAACAATCAGTTTAGATCAACAAGATCTATTCACTTGGAAATTGTGCTAAATGAAGGCTACCTGTACTAAATCATTTGCAAAGATGTACTGAGACATCGAGACAAGTACTAAGATGTTTGCAATTTGATGAAATGAAGGAGAAATGCCAGTCTGTTGTGAACAATTGCCAAGTAGTTTGGAGGTTTATACGTGCTGTTTTGAGAATGTAATTTCAGTTTCGAGAAATGAGCCAAACCTATGGAGAAAAACTGTAAAAAACCGATATAACATCAGATATGTATTTCAACTAGTTTAATTATACATTCGTCAATATTCATATCATCACAGATTGTAGCTAGAAAAGCACCCAGAGAGCACAGATCTCCACCAAGCTGCTCCAGTCCACCCCAACACAATCTCCCAACGACAAAGTATACTTAAAAAACACTCAACATCTTTGTGCTATATATGTGCATATATATGCTCTGTCCTACCACAAGGTGGCACTGCAGGGCTTTCTAACACTCCCAATGTTAAAAATCTTTTTAAAAATTCCCAGATCCAGACACTGATCTGGATCACTCCCAAAACTCAATCATTTGTTCCTTGTCCCATTTCACAGGGGCTGAGGGGGCAACTCCCACTTCATTTCATGTGCGCTCAGTATGACCGCCTATGGCTGGAATATGTACAAATGATTATGTCTTCTTTGTCTTTTTTTTAAGTCATGAAAAAAAATTAGTTTTTAAACTAGTTTAAATATGTCCAAGCTACATGGTGGCGTGTCACTGCCATTTATAAATATAAATCTTGCATCCAACACTGAGCTATTAGAATGATTCACAGATTCATGTTTTTAATTTAAATGTGCATGGTTATTTGGCTGACATGTACTTGTGATATGTATAATAACAATAAATTACTATTACTATTGCTACTGCTTATGCCAGCAGTGTTCAATATTTTTCAGGCCAACAACCCCCAAACTGATATATAGATGGAGCAGGGATCTCCTACGATACACCTTATATAATATTGTTTAACCCCTTAACGCCTGAATTTATATACAAGTATATTAAAAAAAATGTTTGTGTTTTTGCCTTTATGTAGGTGTCACATGAAGTTGAGATTGTTAATTTGATTATAGCACAAAACATAAATAGAAATTTGGGTATGTTGCAAATTTGCAACAACAGGCATAATGGTCAATAATAGCAACCCAATAATACAGTAATATAACAATAATAAAACAGATTTTTAAAATTGATAACAGAACAGAAAAAAATAGAACAGATAACATCTCACTCACTGATTTTTAAATTAATAACACAACAGACAATAGTCAATGAGAAATGAGTTTGACACCCCTGATGTTCATGGTGGCCGAGAAAGTTTGTGATGCAATCCTTGAAATTGGTCAGCTAAGTCTGAGCACCTTGAAATTTCTGCCACATCCCGACATGCGCCACACCTGGACGTGCGCCACGTCCCGACACGCGTGGGTGTGCGAGGGCCCGTTCAACGCTGCTTGCAGCTTTAATTATTATTATTTTTCTCCTGACGGAAGAACTGCATTTTTGAGGGCCTAAACGCGCTCAAAAACTCACGAAAATTTGCACACACATCAGAAGTGGCGAAAAATTTTATATTTCATGGGAGCTGCACATGTGTGTGGCAAAATGGCTCTGTAGCGCCACCTTGAAAATTGGGTTCTATGGGAGTTAATACGGCTAGTTTCATGTAACCCTACCAAATTTGGTACACATGTGCACCAAGACAAGACAAACAAAATTGCCTAATCAATCCATCAGCAAAAGTGTACAGGAAGTCCGCCATTTTGCTTTATATTTTTGATTTTTGCTCATATTCAAAAGCTATAACCGCACACAGGGTAACTCCAAGACAGCTGAAATTTGGTCAGTATATACAACAGGGCTTCGTGATTAAAAGTTATCAAAACGCTCCGCAAAAGTCTGAGGGCGTGGGCGTGGCGGCCTCCCGAACTTCGATGTCTCGCCATCACTACTAAAGTGTTTATATCTCAGCTGTACATGATCCGATCTGGCCCAAATTTCATGTGCTGGACAACAGTCTACTTCTGAACACATCCACATTTTAAAATTTAGTCATAGTCATAGCGTCACCTTGTGGTAAAAAAGGAAGCTCTAACGAGGACATTTGTCCTTACCACTGGTCCATACTTTGTGATATCATCCTGAGATTTGGCCAGTATATACAACAGGCCTTAAAGATGTAAAGTTATCAAAATCTTCCACAAAAGTCAAAGGATGTGACCGTGGTGGCCCTCTGACCTTTATGTACTTTTACCATTGTACAGCAGCTCTGGATTAAATCCAGATAAATGGTGCAACGCTGACACCTACTGTTCGAATTGTATAAATGCAGGTCTGTGTCATTGTAGAAAAATCCCTCTGTTTCAATACATTTTTATGTATTATTATTATTTGGTTGACCGTATTCAATTGAAATTTGGTGACATAAGCCTCAAGATGTTGATGATGATTCATGGACAAAACTGTGACTGTTAGTCAAACTGTTAGTCTGTGGCAGCGTGGCGAACTTGATGTCTCGTCATGACTACTAAAGTGTTTATATCTCAGCTGTACATGATCCAGTCTATCCCAAATTTCATATTCTGGACAAGAGTCCACTTCTGAACACATCCACATTTTAAAATTTAGTCATAGTCATAGCACCACTGATGGTAACAGGAACTTAAAGGCAGTATATTTGAAGGTACCATTGCTTCAAACTTTGCAATATAAGCAATATATATATAAAGCTCATGTGCAAAAGCTCATATCTCACCCAAAACCTTTCACTCATGTTTCAAAACCAAATTTCTTTCTCATATAAATAGTCAGTGCCACCAAAAATGCACTGACTATTCTCAATTGCTTTGGCTCATTTCTTGAAACAGATCAGACGTTCTCAACACTCTCGGTGCTTTTGCCAAAATAACCTGGATGGTTCAGCACAACACCATGGTTCACCTGCAAAAGCTCATGTCTCTCCCAAAACAGTTCACACGACTGGTCAAAACTAAATTCTATTGTCATATAAATAGTCAGTGCCTCCAAAATTCATCGTCCCTTTGGCATTGTGTGAGCACTCTTATAAATGTCTATTCATATAATGGTTTGTGTCATTTGAAAACAAAATAACATTTTGAGAAGAAAATACATCGTTTTGAATGTAAAGTTTCAATTGAAGGAGAATTGAGGGCTTTTGCTCATTGTGTGTGTGTTTTCTGATTTGTATGCAGAGTTCTGAAAGTATGAGGCATGCTTTCAGAAAATGTGTGTAAACAATCGAGAAAACTGTATTGACACACATAAAGTAACTTTCATACATCAGAGTAAAAAGAAAATCTATACAGCATTACATACTGTAATTTAAACACATAAACAAAAAACAAGGAACATTATATGGAGCCTACAGTGCTGTAAATAAAGCTGTCCTCACCGTCCCTCTCCTGGCCACCGTATGTTCATGACTAATCCTGACAACTGAACAGACTATTGTGCATGTGATGACTTACACAATGAAATGATGCTGACATGTTTTGGAGTGAACGACCATCAGACTGAGAAGTCAACAATCATTTTAGTTCAACAAGATCTATTCACTTGGATATTGTGCTAAATGAAGGCTACCTGTACTAAATCATTTGCAAAGATGCACTGAGATATTGAGACAAGTACTAAGATGTTTGCAATTTGATGAAATGAAGTAGAAATGCCAGTCTGTTGTGAACAATTGCCAAGTAGTTTGGAGGTTTGTCCATGTTGTTTTGAGAATGTAATTTCAGTTTCGAGAAATGAGCCAAACCTATGGAGAAAAACTGTACAAACAACGATAGATCAAATATGTATTTCAACTAGTTTAATTATACATTCGTCAATATTCATATCATCACAGATTGTAGCTAGAAAAGCACCCAGAGAGCACAGACCTCCGCCAAGGAGCTCCAGTCCACCCCAACACAATCTCCCAACAACAAAGTATACTTAAAAAACACTCAACATCTTTGTGCTATATATGTGCACATATATGCTCTGTCCTACCACAAGGTGGCACTGCAGGACTTTCTAACACTCCCAATGTTAAATATCTTTTAAAAAATTCCTGGATCCAGACACTGATCTGGATCACTCCCAAAACTCAATCATTTGTTCCTTGTCCCATTTCACAAGGGCTGAGGGGGCAACTCCCACTTCATTTCATGTGGCCTATTCTGCCTATGGCCGGAATATGTACAAATGATTATGTCTTCTTTGTCTATTTCTAATTCATGAAAAAAAAATATAGTAGCCTCCTGAGACCGTGCGTTCACATGCGTGGACATGGTATTTTGGCTTCCATAAGTTGAAGTTGAGATTGTTAATTTGATTATAGCACAAAAAATAAATAGAAATTTGGGTATGTTGCAAATTTGCAACAACGGGCATAATGGTCAATAATAGCGACCCAATAATACAGTAATATAACAATAATAAAACAGATTTTTAAAATCTGTAACAGAACAGACAAAAATGGAACAGATAACATCTCACTCAGACACAGACAATAGTCAATGAGAAATGAGTTTGACACCACTGATGTTCATGGTGGCCGAGAAAGTTTGTGATACAATCCTTGAAATTGGTCAGCTAAGTCTGAGCACCTTGAAATTTCTGCCACATCCCGACATGCGCCACACCTGGGCGTGCGCCACGTCCCGACACGCGTGAGTGTGCGAGGGCCCGTTCAACGCTGCTTGCAGCTTTAATTAGGGGGCCAAGCCCGAGGGGCATGGGACACGCGTATGCTAGCATACGCGTTTCCCAGGCCCGAAGGGCTGGGAACCCTATTGTAATCGTTCAGATTATTATTATTAGGGTCCGAGCACCGAATGGTGCGAAGACCCTATTGTAATGCTAGAGATTATTATTATTATTATTATTATTATTATTATTATTATTTTACCGCCAAATGAATTGCTTTTTTGAGGGCTTAAACATGCACCGATTCGCGTCAAAATCTGCACACACATCAGGACCGGTGAAAAATTTGATATTTTATAGGGTCTGTGTATGTGTGTCCCAAAATGGCTCCATAGCGCCCCCTGCAAAATTTTAAAAAGTGGCATTAGACTAACTGGAAGGACATTTGATCTACAGCTACAAAATTTGGCAGGCATATTCAGCACATCAGGAAAGACAAAAAAGTCAATCATAGCCATGCTCTAAACCCAACAGGAAGTGACATATCTTGTGTTAACTGTGAAAAATCTGTGATGAACTCCTCCTCGGGGGTAAGTCTTAGAGACCTGAAATTTGGTCTGTACATATATCAGACCTTCCTGATGAAAAGTTATCAAAGTCTTCTATGTCGGTCAAAGGGTGTGGCCATGGCAGCCCCCCCGAATTACTGATCCTTCGCCATGCAACAGGAAGTGCAGGTCTAACTCTCTGAACATGCTCCAATCTGAATGAAACTTTACATGTAGGATCACAGACCTGAGCTGATGTCATCCATATGATAATATTCATTCACAGTCATAGCGCCACCTTGTGGCAACAGGATTTTTGCTTTTTTAATACTTTTATGTACTGTTGTCAACCCGTTGTCCAGATTCACCTCAGACCTGCTGACATAAGCATGAACACATTGATGATGAATCACAGAGACAATGGTAACGTGTCATCTAAGGGCGTGTCTGTGGCACCGTGGCGAATTTTGATGTTTCGCCATGAAAATTCAAGGAACTATATCTCAGGTGAACAAGAACCTATCTGCTCCAAACTTCACATTCAGAATGTCATGTACAGTCTGAAGACATCCACACTAAAAAATTTTGAAATAGTCATAGCGCCACCAACTGGCAACAGGATGTTTTGGAATTACATTTGCCCATCCCATTGCCCTAAACTTGGTCAAATAATTCTGAAAATTGGTGTGATGAGTCTTCACACCATGATCATGGCACAGTGTGAAGATTTTGGCATTTTATAAAACGCTGTTGCCGTGGCAACGCAAAGTTGATATGACAAACAACCTGCCTTTGACAGCATTAGAATTATCCGAACATCACCAAAATTTGCACACACATCACCACAAGCGAAAGGAAGAAAACTGTATGCATCTCAGCACAGCATGTGCTATAGCGCCCCCTACAGCATTTTTAACAAACAGCCCCTGCAGTACATTTAACCGACGTCCACAAAATCTGGGGGACATATAGAACACATCAGGACGCACAAAAAATCCTCTTGGAGCCACGCCCTAAACCCAACAGGAAGTCCGCCATTTTGAATTAATTGGACAAATTTTGACGAATGTTGCTCACTTTTGAGAACTATCTCCTCCTAGGGGATAACTCGCGCAGACCTCAAATTTGACCAGTATATACACCAGGACATTATGATCAAAAGTTATAAAAAGCTTCCTCCAATGTCAAAGGGCGTGGCCATAGCGACCCCCTGAAGTTTGATGCTTCGCCATGAAACATCAACTGCTGTGTAAATATCCTCTGCTTGCTCCAATCTGCCTCAAACTTTACATGTTTAATCACACTCCTGCCCTGACCACATCCATGTGCCAAAATACATTCACAGCATGTGGCATAGCGCCCCCTGCAGCATTTTAAAAAATGGCCCACTCATCAAATTTAACCTACGTCTACAAAATTTGGCATGCATATTTAGCACATCAGTGTGAACAAAAAAGTCTCTTGGAGCCATTCTCTAAACCCAACAGGAAGTCGGCCATTTGGATTTCAATGTGGGATTTTTGCTGTTTTTGCTCATTTTCAGAAATTAATTGCTCACAGACGATAACTCCAAAACATCTGAAATTGTGCCAATATATGGAACACATCTTCAGGTTGAAAATATGTGAAAATCGTATGCCAAACCCAAAGGGCGTGGCCATGGTGGCCGAATGAACTTTGATGCTTCGCCAGAAAGGAGGAAGTCTTGTTAAATCCCCTGTATGTGCTGCTATCTGCCTCAAACTTTAAATGTGTGATCAGGTTACAGCCCTGATGATTTCCATACACCAATATACAGTCGCCGTGATAGCGCCACCTGTTGGATGGACAGTAAGTGCTGCATAAACACTCTGTAATAATCCAATCTGGCAGAAATTTGACCTGTGTGTTCAGAATCCAGCCCTGGTTGCATTCATCGGCCTAAATGCGCTCCCGGTCGCAGCATCGCCTGACGGACGTGCTTGGGGTCGCCGACCAGCAAGGGGTGCGAGGACCCGTTCATCGCTGCTTGCAGCTTTAATTATTATTATTTTTCCGTTGATAAAAGTGTTGCTGCAGGCTAAACCGTGCAAGGGAGTGTGGTGCAATTTGGAGGGTTGGTCCAGACCCTTGCCCTTACCTCAAATGCAAAAAATTGCACATGTTTGCCAGCAGGGGGCGCTATAACCAAGGGTAACATGTTTTGGGTTATAACTCCCACACCGTATGTCGTACATTCAAAAACCTTATATCCACAGATTCCCTGAATAGCACTGAATCATCTAGGATAAGCCACGCCCATTTCCGCCTATAATTTTTTTTCGCAATATCGCAAAAACTGGAAAACCTACTTTTTCGAACTCCTCCTTGAGTTTTTGTCCAATCAGCATGAAACTTGACACATACAGTCTTCAGTTGGCCCTGATCTAAAGTTATCAAAAGAATTTTGTTCCGTCTAAATATGCGCAAATTATTAACGCATAAATTTTTATAGCTAGCTATAAAACCGCCAACTGTTGCATATCTTGGTCAAAACAAATGCTAATAACACCAAACCTGAGATCTCATGTTGTCATGTGACTGTGTGGGTATGAGCAAAATTTGGCTCATGTTGGCCACTAGGGGGCGCTGCAACTATGGGAAATTCTTATCTTTTAAATGGCAAGACGCATTTTTCCCAAATTTGGTAGGTATGATGCTGGGTCACTCCTGAGTCCATATCTTAACGTTATTCATGAATGGTCAAAGTGGGCGTGGCTTATTACAAGATAAACAACAAACATTTATTTCAGCTCAAGTATTATGCTGAGGACTGTGAAATTTACAGGGTTTATATAGAAGAGCACACAGACCAGCCACACCAAAAATTGTGCATCTACTCCACTAGGTGGCGCTATAACGGTTGCAAACGCACTTTGGCCTGTAACTTTCACGTTGCAAATCAGGTGTTCGTAAACTTTATATCTACGTGTTCCCTAAATAGTGTCGCATCTTCTGACATAGGCCACGCCCACTTCCACTGCACATTTCTCTGTCTACGTCTGTACACATCAGAAACCTACTTTTTCGAACTCCTCCTACAGTTTACACTCTATCTCCACCAAACTTCGCACATATAATCTCCAGATGTGCATGAGCAAAAGTTATCAAAAGAATTTTGCTACTCCAAAAAATGTGTGACTTATAAATACACATTTTTTTTGTGCTAGCTAAAAAGCACATACCGTTGCATATTTTTGTCAACGTGAAAGCTGTTGACATTGAACTCAACTCACTCGTGTCAAAGGTCAACCAGAGGCTCTGTGCCAAATTTGGCGCAAATTGGCCAATAGGGGGCGCTATAAACAGGAAAAATTCAAACGACATGAAAGTTGATCAGATTGGCACCAAATTTGGTGAGCATGATGTGGGTTCACTCCCGAGGCCAGCCGTAAAATTTAGTAATGTTTGGTGAAAGTGGGCGTGACTTGTTACAGCTGACACATTGAGCCTTTCACGCTTCCGCTGCTCTTCCCATTACCATTACAACACTGCTAGTGAGACGGTGGCCGGTATCCTGACGCTCACCCCGTGCCCGTGGTCCTGTTGGCCGGACCGCCGTTGGCTCCGCGAGACCTGGGCTCCGTGAGACCTGGGGACCGAGTCGCGCAAGGGGGCTTGGCCCCCTTTCATAACTGCTTGCAGTTCTAGTTATTATTATTTTTCTCCTGACGAAAGAACTGCATTTTTGAGGGCCTAAACGCGCTCAAAAACTCACGAAAATTTGCACACACATCAGAAGCGGCGAAAAATTTTATATTTCATGGGAGCTGCACATGTGTGTGGCAAAATGGCTCTGTAGCGCCACCTTGAAAATTGGGTTCTATGGGAGTTAATACGGCTAGTTTCACGTACACCTACCAAATTTGGTACACATGTGCACCAAGACAAGACAAACAAAATTGCCTAATCAATCCATCAGCAAAAATGTACAGGAAGTCCGCCATTTTGCTTTATATTTCTGATTATTGGACATATTCAAAAGCTATAACCGAACACAGGGTAACTCCAAGACAGCTGAAATTTGGTCAGTATATACAACAGTCCTTCATGATTAAAAGTTATCAAAACGCTCCGCAAAAGTCTGAGGGCGTGGGCGTGGCAGCCTCCTGAACTTTGATGTTTCGCCATAAATTTTGGAATGCTGTCTAAATACACTTCACAGGCTCTGATCTGCCTCAAACTTTACACATTTGATCAGAGTCCTGCCCTGATCACATCCATATGACAATATTCATCCACAGTCATAGCGCCACCTCCTGGCAACAGGAAATGAAAATTTTTACACTTTAATGTACTATTATTAGTCGGTTGACCGTATTCATCTGAAATGTGGTGACATAAGCCTCAAGACATTAATGATGATTCATGGAGAAAACTGTCACTGGTAGTCAAACGATGTGTCTGTGGCTGGGTGGCGAACTTCGATGTCTCGCCATGACTACTAAAGTGTTTATATCTCAGCTGTACATGATCCGATCTGGCCCAAATTTCATGTGCTGGACAACAGTCCACTTCTGAACACATCCACATTTTAAAATTTAGTCACAGTCATAGCGTCACCTAGTGGTACAGGAATTTTTTCCCCGGAGGACATTTGTCCTTACCACTGCTCCATACTTTGTGATATCATCCTGAAATTTGGCCAGTATATACAACAGGCCTTCAAGATGAAAAGTTATCAAAATCTTCCACAAAAGTCAAACGGTGCGGCTGTGGCGCCCCTCTGAACTTTGAGTCATATGAAGGGGGAAATCGTCTCCCTCTAGGACCCTGAGCGCGAGCACTGTGTGTGTGGGTCCATGCTGACATGCAGGCTCAGAAAAACAGATAAATGGTGCAACGCTGACACCTACTGTTCGAATCGTATAAATGCAGGTCTGTGTCATTGTAGAAAAATCCCTCTGTTTCAATACACTTTAATGTATTATTATTATTTGGTTGACCGTATTCAACTGAAATTTGGTGACATAAGCCTCAAGACATTGATGATGATTCATGGACAAAACTGTGACTCTTAGTCAAACTGTTAGTCTGTGGCAGCGTGGCGAACTTGATGTCTCGTCATGACTACTAAAGTGTTTATATCTCAGCTGTACATGATCCAATCTAGCCCAAATTTCATATTCTGGACAAGAGTCCACTTCTGAACACACCCAAATTTTAAAATTTAGTCATAGTCATAGAACCACTGATGGTAACAGGAACTTAAAGGCAGTATATTTGAAGGTACCATTGCTTCAAACTTTGCAATATAAGCAATATATATATAAAGCTCATGTGCAAAAGCTCATATCTCACCCAAAACCTTTCACTCATGTTTCAAAACCAAATTTTTTTTCTCATATAAATAGTCAGTGCCACCAAAAATGCACTGACTATTCTCAATTGCTTTGGCTCATTTCTTGAAACAGATCAGACGTTCTCAACACTCTCGGTGCTTTTGCCAAAATAACCTGGATGGTTCAGCACAACACCATGGTTCACCTGCAAAAGCTCATGTCTCTCCCAAAACAGTTCACACGACTGGTCAAAACTAAATTCTATTGTCATATAAATAGTCAGTGCCTCCAAAATTCATCGTCCCTTTGGCATTGTGTGAGCACTCTTATAAATGTCTATTCATATAATGGTTTGTGTCATTTGAAAACAAAATAACATTTTGAGAAGAAAATACATCGTTTTGAATGTAAAGTTTCAATTGAAGGAGAATTGAGGGCTTTTGCTCATTGTGTGTGTGTTTTCTGATTTGTATGCAGAGTTCTGAAAGTATGAGGCATGCTTTCAGAAAATGTGTGTAAACAATCGAGAAAACTGTATTGACACACATAAAGTAACTTTCATACATCAGAGTAAAAAGAAAATCTATACAGCATTACATACTGTAATTTAAACACATAAACAAAAAACAAGGAACATTATATGGAGCCTACAGTGCTGTAAATAAAGCTGTCCTCACCGTCCCTCTCCTGGCCACCGTATGTTCATGACTAATCCTGACAACTGAACAGACTATTGTGCATGTGATGACTTATACAATGAAATGATGCTGACATGTTTTGGAGTGAACGACCATCAGACTGAGAAGTCAACAATCATTTTAGTTCAACAAGATCTATTCACTTGGATATTGTGCTAAATGAAGGCTACCTGTACTAAATCATTTGCAAAGATGCACTGAGATATTGAGACAAGTACTAAGATGTTTGCAATTTGATGAAATGAAGTAGAAATGCCAGTCTGTTGTGAACAATTGCCAAGTAGTTTGGAGGTTTGTCCATGTTGTTTTGAGATTGTAATTTCAGTTTCGAGAAATGAGCCAAACCAATGGAGAAAAACTCTAAAAAACTGATATAACATCAAATATGTATTTCAACTAGTTTAATTATACATTTGTCAATATTCATATCATCACAAATTGTAGCTCGAAAAGCAGTCAGAGAGCACAGACCTCCGCCAAGGAGATTCAGTCCACCCCAACACAATCTCCCAACGACAAAGTGTACTTAAAAAACACTCAACATTTTTCTCCTATATATGTGCTATATATGTGCTCTGTCCTACCACAAGGTGGCACTGCAGGGCTTTCTAACACTCCCAATGTTAAATATCTTTTTAAAAATTCCTGGATCCAGACACTGATCTGGATCACTCCCAAAACTCTATCATTTGTTCCTTGTCAAATTTCACAGGGGCTGAGGGGACAACTCCCACTTCATTTCATGTGGCCTATTCTGCCTATGGCCGGAATATGTACAAATGATTATGTCTTCTTTGTCTATTTCTAATTCATGAAAAAAAAAATACGGTAGCCTCCTGAGACCGTGCGTTCACATGCGTGGACATGGTATTGTGGCTTCCCTGCACCATAAGTTGAAGTTAAGATTGTTAATTTGATTATAGCACAAAAAATAAATAGAAATTTGGGTATGTTGCAAATTTGCAACAACGGGCATAATGGTCAATAATAGCGACCCAATAATACAGTAATATAACAATAATAAAACAGATTTTTAAAATTGATAACAGAACAGACAAAAATAGAACAGATAACATCTCACTCACAGATTTTTAAATTAATAACACAACAGACAATAGTCAATGAGAAATGAGTTTGACACCACTGATGTTCATGGTGGCCGAGAAAGTTTGTGATACAATCCTTGAAATTGGTCAGCTAAGTCTGAGCACCTTGAAATTTCTGCCACATCCCGACATGCGCCACACCTGGACGTGCGCCACGTCCCGACACGCGTGGGTGTGCGAGGGCCCGTTCAACGCTGCTTGCAGCTTTAATTTATTAATGTTTTGTACATCAGCTAGTAGCCATTAGAATCATTTGACAAGTGTTTGCTTCACTTTAAAATGACAGTTCCTGTGTGTTTTTTACACTTGATTTTATTAAAATGTAGATTTTAGGTTCATTTGACCTCTGACCTTTTGGAAAAATGCTGCAGGACATGTGGAGCACATTGTAATGATTAACATTTTACAAATATTTACAGCTGTATGGGTTTAAAAAAAACTACATTCATGATTTTTTTAAAAAAAATATTTTTTGGGGAGTTTTTTCTGTTTTATTGATAGCAGAAGAGAGACAGGGTGAAAGAGGGTACAGAGGAGAGAGAAAGACATGCAGCAAAGGGTCGTGAGCCAGACTCAAACTCACGACTGCTGCGCCCACATGGTAGCGTCTTAACTCAGTGAGCTATACGGTGGCCCATGATTTTTTAAAAGCATTTATATCAGATGTCTCACTGACATAAATAGTAAAGCTCTATGTGCAACTTATTAACATTTTTAAGTGCTAAATTCAATTCTTATTAACATGTAATTGCAAACTTAATGACTTACTATTCAGTGAGATGTTCCTGACCTTTTAATTGTGTCATTTTAAGTACTCACCAACCAACTGGATTTCTCTTAAACTCGTAACTCAAATTACATGTTATTAATAGAAAATGCAAACTTTGTGTGTGACATACCATTAAAATTATTGATCTGATTTGGTTCAGGTAAAGGTGCAAATAAAGCTTTTTTAATTAAAGTTAGGAAATGGCAAAAAGAAAACAATGCTGACTGTTAGAAACAGAAATCAAACAACTGTCTCTTGTGTTTGAAGCTACTTCAACCTCCTCCCGTACGTGTCTGCTGGACATGTCACCAGAACAGAAAAGTTGCTATGTGCTTGCCCATGAGCACTTCCTCATATTTTTCATCATTGCTGTGTATAGATGGGGCAGATGCAGTTAAAACAGGAGGACCACTGAATGCACAGAGTCATGCAAGTTTTTCTGTACTTACGATCGGTGCAGTTGTCTCCATAGAATCCAGTGCGAGTGCAGTCACACTGATAGCTGTCTGTACCGAATCGCACGCACACTCCTGAGTTCTGACAAGGGTAATAACAACAGGGATTCACTGCAAACAAATAAAAGATTTTTGTGATTAGTATGAATGAATGAGGGGTTTGTTAGACCTTCAACAAATTACGGAAATGACCGAAACGACACACAAAATGGTCACTGTGACGTAAAACAGCTACAACGACATGAAAAGCAACTAAGAGAGGCACAAAACAACTACAAAGATGGTCACTGCAATGCAAAACAACTACAAAGAGATAAAAAAAACAGCTATAAAGTAACACAAAATGACTACAAAAGACCCAGCAGCATAGTCTGGGTGTGTTGGCACTGTATAGATGTGGTGGCTGTCACCACGTTTGTTTTCAGGAACTCCTTGTCTCATAATCTGTGTGTGGCTATAGGACAGAGTTACAAATAGCACCTGTTTACTTAGCGCTTACATTCAATAGTTTAGCGTTTCAGTTATTTATTAGATTAAATAAAAAATACAAATACTAATAAAGCAGAGTTTAATACTTCCAGGAACCAGTGCTTCAGACTTTTGTCATGTCTTTACTCATTTCCCTTACTTCTGTGAATCTACACCTCCATTCAAACCTTTGAAGCTCCTGTTTGAAGTGACTCTAAACAAAAGTGTAATGACTGATACTGAAATAGGAAACCAAAAACAGACAATCTGAAAGTGCTGAATGAATGAATTAAAACAAAACTTTATGTCAACTTAGTACTGCAAACATGCAAATGCCAGTGGTGTTTTCTTTTTTTTTTCTCCTTTTTTTCTCTTTTTTGTCTGCATTTATACTCAACGTTTAACACCACACAATGGAGTCAACTTTAATGAGATCAATGTATATTTTAGTCTTGCAGCAAAATATATTAATATTTAGTGCGTGTGTGTGACCATCACTGCCCCCCCCCCCCCTGGGAGCTAAGCAGTCATTCTTTATTGAATTTTCCTATCATGAGCCAGAGGGGGCAGTGCTGCACCTCAGTCATATGGGGGCGGGGGGATTAAGGTTATGGTGAGACAAGACGAACAGGGAGGGTAAAGACAGGCAAACAGGCAGTGCTATATGAATCCTATAAGAGTGCTGTAACATGCCGTGTTATTCCCAACAACCGATCCCACATCTGAAAACTGGAAACAAATAATCAACACAGAAACAGATTGGACACCAGAAGTCTTGACATTATACAGAGTTAGGACGCCAGAGGACAGGAGTAAAGGAAGAATGTATAGAGGGCGTGAGTTTAGTGCAAAGTCTGAAGAGTGACTCCGCACAATCTGGCGGGTCCCATCAGTTTTGAGCAAGGGGACTCGGCAGGAGTTGGTAAGCCCTGAACAAACATGCATGTGTGTTGAAGCCCAGAGTGACTACCACGACTCAGCAGGGCCAGGCCGGCCAAGTGCCCCCACACCCCAGACCGGGGAGGATCCAGGAGGCATCACCCAGAAGACCGTTTCCTTAAATACTGTGACTGAGGGGCTTCTGAGGAAATTTTTAACCCACTGAGTAAAACTTCAAAGCATAAATAAAGGCCAGAAAGTCTTTTTGCATATGACTTTTCACACAAAACACAGTCTCATCACTGTCTGACTAAAGCTTGGATATAAAGTTGGTGACGTCTGCACCAACCAGTTCAGCCCCCTCCACGTATTTTTAACCCTCGCTTTAATGAGGTTTCCTGTTCTCCCTTCACACTTGCAGAAGTTCTAGGAGATAATGCAACTCTGCAGCATTTTCTTCGTCACTGGCTGCGAATGAGAGAACAGATAAGCAGCCTTTTAGCAACATTTAGAACTCTAGACTTTCACTTGTAGTGGAGTGCTTTTGTTGTGTGGTGTTTCTACGTTCACTTCCTCTGTGACACTGAGTCCTTCAAGCATTATATGGACACCAGTCATCGTCCCCCTTCTTCTTTCAGAAGTAATAATGTGGTGGAAAACTACCAAAGCTCTTATAAGTATAGACAAACTAAATGACAGATTACCTTTTAAACCTTTTAATATTGTTTTTATAAGGCGTTTTTTTTCTAAGATGTTACGTCCTACCTTGTTGGTTTTTGTGGTTTTGGGTGGAGGTATGGTTGTCATATATGCTCTGGTAAAGGCCCAAAAAAAGAAGCAGTCTTTGACTGTAAATGAATACTTGAAAAAGTAAAAAAGAAAAGTCTTATTTTGATCAACAGTTTCAGTATGTGCAGCCCGCTAGAGTTAGAAGTCTATAATATGATATATAACTTATAGTATAGTTAGCTTCTGGCTTTTTCAAAGTGTGTAATGTTAATTTTTATTATGTGCCTTAATTCGTGTTGCTTTAAGCTACTGGTTGCCTAAATTTATCTTGTTTTATTGTCAGGAAATCTCTGCATTCTAAATCACATAACCTTTTTGTATATAATTATAGCACAGCTGCCCGTGCAAAGTGCATATCGTTGCATGCAATAAAAGCAATAATCCAGGCCCACCAGGACCCAAACATTCCTCCTATATGCTTATTATTGGTTCTATTTTTACACTGCACTTTATTGTACTTTTATAACACTCTATTTTATTGTAAATACAAGCATTTTGGACACCTTATTTGTTCATCCATCCATCCATCTCTGTCTGTCTGTCTGTCTATCTGTCTGTCTATCTATCTATCTATCTATCTATCTATCTATCTATCTATCTATCTATCTATCTATCTATCTATCTATCTATCTATCTATCTATCTATCTATCTACCTATCTAAATGCATTGCCATCTGCTATAGTTCTTATCTATACTAAATAGAGGAACATAAAAAAAAGTGTTGCCAAGATCTCAACACTTCCTCCTCCCCTTACTGCTGAAGCTATCTCTTAGTTTTCCACTTCTTTGGAGATAATAACTCACTATAGGTTTAATGTAATGTAAAAGAAAAGTGGTTATTTCAGCTATTCTTGAGAAAATCTATGTAGATTGCTAATGACAATATAGACAGGTTTCTATCCATCTAAAGGGACAAGTGGAACCAAATCATCAATGTAGGGATCAAAGGGTTCGGGATTTTCCTTTAATTTGTCACCCATCTGTGCATCTGTTGCTAAGGACAGCTACTATGCAAGCAGGACAGTAGATCCATGTTACATGATCACAACATGTCAAAAATAGAAGAATGGATGCAAGTAACACAAGTCAGTACTCTTTATTTCAAACCTATTTGGTAAATGTAAAAATGTTTTAGCCTAAATGTTGTTGAATTTATAATATTTCAGAGAGAACCACATTAAGAACCACATCTGGCACCATTCAACACATAGATAATTACTACATTCTCAAACTAAATTATGACAATAACAGTCTAAGTGCAAAATAAATGAAAACATAAATGGAAAAAAAACTTACCAGCACTTGAGTCATCTGCACACGAAGAGCTCTCCAGCAGCAACAGGTTGACAAACAACCAGATTGAGAAGATGTTAAACTCTGCAAAAATAATAATAACAGCTTAATATTAATATGATGTTTTTAAAAAAACTAAAATCCTGTAGAGAAATGTTTAATTAAATAATTTTCGGACTCACCTTTCATGTTTATTGAGATAAAATTAAATTAGTAAAAGGTTGTTTTACAGTGTTATTTAGAAACAGAGGAAGGTTCCTGTCTCCATGTGACAGCGGAGGCCTGCTGGTGGTCTGACTGGCTTTATAAGATCAACAGAATGGGCGTCAACACGACTTCCTCCACTTCCTCCATTTAGTCTTCAGCAGATATTTAAAGAATACCTGCAGCAACTTGCTTTAAAGTTTCCTAATTTATTACATCTAAACTGCAACTAGTGGGAAAAATTATGTTTAAATGCATTAATGTGTAGATTTTTACATTTGCTTGAGTGTCATTCAAATCATAAGAGTGAAAGGAGACAAAGGGTTGAGGCTGAAGGAGAAATTTAAAGTGTTTTATCTCCACCTGCTGGCAAATTAATATAACATCACTGACTACAGTATTTCTCAGTGGCTTTGGTGCATTTCTCACATCACTATTAACATTTACACAATAGTTAGTGCATTTCTCAAAACAATTAGTACAAACTGCAAAACCCAGTTGATAACCTGTAAAAGTGTGTCACTTGCTCCAAATGGACAGTTCATTCCTCAACAGTAAGTATTCATGTCAGTGTCAGTGTCATCAAGATGAAAAGTCCTGACACCACTGATTATGAACAAGACAGTCAAATGGCTTTATCATGTTTTCATTGTGACAGTTTACTCTGGAAGTGTTTTCAAATGCAGAAAAGTCAGATCTTGGTGATTCTACCTGAAAATGCTCCAGACAGCTACATTAAAGAAAACTACATTAAAGTTACACATGACTCTGTTTAGTGAGGTAACTGAGTACAAGACACTGAATACGTATGTTTCACATTTTACTGCATGTGATCTTTGCAATTCAGTTCCAATATGTCAGTACATATTGAAACTGAACATACAACACACACAGTACTATAAAACATTCATCCAGACCTTCCTGTGTGTCTGGTCACATGTTTTCATCTACATCACAGTAAATATCATCCCTTGTAGAGCAGCAAGGAGGAGCTTAACAGATTCTGACAACTAGTTCAACATTTTTGTGTGTAATGACTCAAACAATGAAATGAGAACTGATAGTTTTATAGGGAACGACTATTCAGCATCATAAGTAGAGTTCAGTTTGACTGACATGACATAAGCACATGATAACGTTATAAAACAGCAGAGAATCGTATGAAAGCAACTGATGCACGTCCAAAAGCATTTGCAGTTTGTTGGAATGAATGAGAAACAGCTACTATGATGTACACAAATGACTAAATGTTGTGGAGGTTGAACTACCAGTTATGAGAATTTTAATTCTGATCAGAGAAATGCACCAAAAAGACTGAGAGAAAGTGTATAAGAAGCTTGCTGAATTCAGGTTAAATCAACACAAATGTCTGTATCCACTAAATACACCTTTACCCTTCATTACAATTTGTTGTGTGGTGTCTACTAATCCTGGTTTAATCTACTTCAATAAGAATATTCTTTGTATTTTCTCACTTTCTTGTTTTAAAAGTGGACATTTGATAATCCAATAGTATATTTCCATACAGCACAGGCAGCACAGATCAACTGGAAATCCAAAAACAGGAACATTGCAGTGGTATTTTGTCACTTTAGCAGCTCAAACAATGAGAACACACAACTGTACAAAATATCATTAGTCTCCAGACACATTTAATAGAAACCTGTCTTCTTTCAGGGCTTCGATCTGTGTGCAGTTTCTTCATGTTAGAACTGGTTAAACAAGTTATTTTCCAATTTGTGAAAAACCAGCTTTAATAAAATGTCAAAATTGCAGTGGTTCACCCATAAAAGTCACCAATTGTAGAGCGGTGCAGCTAATAAATATGTGATATTGATGGAAAGAGCTCTGTATTTGTGGTTAGAAGATGTGCTCCTCTTTTTTGCAATCATTATTACTTCAGTTCTCTAAAAGCAGAATTAAACAGAGTTAAATATTGCACTTGGCAGGTTTTGTCAGCTGTTACGTTTGTCCTTTTGATAGGAAACAGTTTTTACTTGTTAAAGGGCGGGGACCAGCAGATTATCACACAAAGCAATGCAGACAGACAGAAATATGGACACTTGTAGCAAAAAATGGAAAGGAAAAGCACAGAATAGTCCTTTTTTCTACCTGAACAGGAAGTAGTGGGAGGAGCTAAATCAGACGCACCTGTGAGCTGAAAGAAAATGGAGGGGAACAGTGAGGAGGGAGAGCTGAAATAAACCGAGTCCAGTTTTTTAACATCTTGACTTTACCATTGTGACCTGAGTGGCTTTGCACGAAGGATCTGGTTGGACTTGTGGAAATGTCCCTAAGCTGATCCCAGGAGCAGCCCTGGATGTAACTCATTCAACTTCCTCTTCAGCCTTCTCCGACTCTGCTGGATATCTGCACCTTTGTTGGACCCTGGTTGAGATAAGTCTCCTTTATGTTACAGATCTCCTCTTCTCTTGCCTTAGTTTATTGTGCGCTATTCTTCTAATTTGCTCATGAAAGTGTCAGGTGAAGTGTTTGTTCCCATTGCCCATTTTAAATATGAGGTTTGCCCCTCTGCTGCTGCAGGTTTATGATTAACCAGGTCTGCATCCTTTGGGAAATGTAGAAAAAGATTTAGCATGAAATTTTGGCCTGTTTGCAGCTGAAGATGTTTCTTGAGCTTTTGATCTGTAACACCTTCCCACTGAGGCTTTATCTGAACCAAACCTATGTGAGATTTTTGCCTATTGAAGTAAATTTCGTGCATAATTTGTTGCATATTGTAGCTTTTTTTCAGACTACCCTATTCTATCCTGACCAGCTAATTCTTTTAAAATTTTTAAATCTCTCAGATCCTGGTTACTGAAAAACCAGAGGAGGCTTTAAGTGCAAAAACAACTTGTTTTTATAAAATTTTATTGGTAAGCTGTGTTCACATTGTCCACAGTTGCATTCTGTACAAACTAAGAAGCATGAGCAGTATTATTTTTTTCTCTCAGTGCTAAAGGAAAACTGTGCATCCATACATCAATCTTCAGTTGGTGTTCAAACCAACCAGCCGACCGAAGTCTGTGGCTTCAAACAGAAAACTGCATTTGAGTTACATTCTGTTTCCGAGACATGATCGATTTGAAAAAGAATGGGACGCATCAGGAACTAATTATCAAATCACCATTTCCCGCCTTACAAGTGCCTGAAAAGGCCTCGTATCTGCGCAGGGCTGGTAGACGTGAAGCTGGTTGCCATGGTGCTGCTGGCGCAGGCTGCAGGCCGAGGCTCGCTGCTTCCTATAGCATTCCTGGTAATTGAGATCAGATGCTCCTCTGAGTGGAACCTGGACTGGGAGTAACCTGGAAGCATTTATTTTATGGAGAAGATGTTTAGTTAAGCCATGCTCCCACTCTAAATGAGCCTCGGCCCGGCTCTGGTGATGAATACGATTGGTGAAAGCACTGAAGGCTGGTTCCTGACTTCTTCCTTCCCTCGGTTCGGGTTACAGATTAACAGACTTCCTGTCCAGTTGTGGAACGAGCCAATCCGACTGACGGATCGACAATTGGCGTACAGGCGAGGGCATCATGTGTTATCTCAGTTGGGGTATTGGACAGAGCCACACAGCGGTGGGCCCTCAAAGTATCATTTGTTAAAGCAGCTGATTGTGAAGGTGGACAGACCTCCTCTGGAGTCAGCTGGTGGTCCATCGCAGAGTTATACAAATAGGCAACTGTATTTTGTAGCTGCACTGGTAATATTTCGTATGGAAACACTGGACTAAATGACTATGTGCGGAGTAGAGGGTCTGTCATAGTGACACATTAGCATCTGCTGTTCCCTTCAGTTTTATGGAGCTTTTCAGCAACATTTTAGTTGTTTTTTTTAGCAGAAAATTCATTCTTCATTCTAAATCACACACCATTTCTTTTGATTTACTTACAGTCCATATATACTACAGCTGCCCTTATAAAGTGTATACTGTTGCATACAACAAAACCAATAATCCAGGCTCACCAGGACCCAAGCATCCCCCCTGTATGTTTATTAATAGTTCTATTATTAAACTGTGCTTTCCATACTCTAATTTTTTGTTAATACCAGCATTTTTGGCACCTTTATTTCTTCCATCAGCAAGATTTGCATGTTAGTTGCACGTTCTTTTGTACATTGTTTTCCTTACGAGACTTGAATGTAACATTGGTGAGCTACTGGATACCTTGAATTTCTCCAAGAGGATCAATATCCATCCATCATCTGTCCATCCATCCATCCATCCATCATCCATCCATCCATCCATCCATCCATCTTGTTAATATGTCTGCAAAAATGCCAAAAAAAAAAGTAATGTTATGTTGCTCTGGGGATATATCATGAAAACATCTGTATGACAGGAGCCAACCAGTGTACGAACACCTGGCTGATGTTTCTCCAATGAACAACAGGGTTTTTCTTACATTTCTTTGAGAGTAGTGCTAATTTGTATTGCCTCTCTTGTAAAAAAAAAAATACAACCCAGACTCATCTCCCTGCTTCCAGCCATGCTATACACCATTATTGTAAATAATCTTTATATACAATCAGTGCAAAGTGTCTCCTAAGTAAGGACAAGGTGATGCCACTGTTGTGCTTTCTGCTCTTTCTGCTGATGCCAAGTGGCCAAAAAAGTTAATGTAACTTTTCCTATTCACACTGCAAATTAGGATTTTGCATGTAAAACATATCATCATGATGACTGCTAATGGAACGAGTAAAAACACAATCCATCTTTGTCTTGGAATACCTCCTAAATTATCCTAAAAGAAACTAGAGTCAGTTTAATGAGCAAGGACCACATCATCAATGAGATGCACATGACTGTTTATGCAAACAGGCATTTATAGACATATGACAGATCTTCAGCTAAAGGTCTTACCTCCATGTATTGTCCCGAGAGTTTAAGTGGTTGCAGTGCTTGGGCCTTTACGCAACATGCTGCAAATGATTTGAGATCTGTGGGAGGAGCGAGATTTGGAGCAATTCATCAGCTGTCAGGGAGCTGGCACAGTTCACCGTAGGAAAACACAGAGTCCCCTCTCTGTAATGTGGTCGCTCTGCCTGCACACCACATTTTAGGTGTTCACAGTTTGAAACCTGAAAGGTCGGGCCCTCGTAAGTTAAGGGTGCATGAAACACAAACTCAAAGTGCGTGAATGCACCACCTGACTAGAAACTACCTTGAAATGAGTAAATTCATAATGTGTGGTTTTTGGTTGGAACCAGGTCGCCTCTTGCACCCTCGGCTTTATCACACACTCCTGCTCAGTTTGGTGACTGAGGGCTCTTACCAAAAAAAAACAGTGAGGGAGTCCTGCTTGTGCTCCGGGTTATAGATCCTCCTCAGTGCCTCTTAGCTAAAGCACCCCTCTGCTTCCTGTCCCACCTTCCTTCCACACTGATCAGAGCACCGTTCACCTCTGCTTGACACGGCTTGACTCTGCCACCCCACAGCCGGAGCTGCTGAGATCAACGGAGCGGCAGGATATTGCAGTCGGCATCGAACTAAACACAGAGTGCGTCCTGCACCAAGTGATCTCCACACTGAGCCTATTTGAAGTGACAGTTTAAACACTTGAACTCAGGGCTGGAGGTGCTGTTGGAGGAGGCTGGGTGGGCCGTGGACGGCTGCACGTGTGCCGACCTAAAGGGGCTTTTTCGTGATTAGGAGCTCCGTTCACCTCTGATTGCTCCGGGTCGCTGCAGGTGAGTGCAAGTGGTCGGAAGGAAGTAATTTTCCTTCTGGAGCCGGTTACCTGATTGGGTAAGTAGCTGATCTCTAACACTGACCCTCGTACATATCTGGAGCCGAAGCAAAGAGCTGGACCCTGATCAGAGGAGCTAAATTAAATCTGCTCATGAATTTGAACCTTCTATGTATAATTCTCATATTTTTGTTGTTACACAGAGAACTGTGGAGCTGCTGCGCCAACAGGAACTATTTTTTTTGTCTTATTTTGTGTCATGACTAATTGGAGATGAGGAAAAGAAACTCTCAGGTTTCTTCACACTGATACATGTACATGTGTTTGTCATTTCCAGCAGAGAAGACAACAAACAAATGAGCCGCTCAAAGAAAAACTCTCCTGGGAGGTGAAGGGTTGGAGCCACTTAAGGGGTATTAAGAGGAGGTTGCAGGTCAGATTCTTTAAAAGATCGGAGATCCTTGGCGTCTTAGCTAATGGATCGTCCAACTTCTTTGAAATTTAAAGCCAAAATGTAGCGATACAAAAAAGGGTGTTTTCCCAGTATTCAGAAAATTCCTCCAGAGCCAAAAAAAGATGTGTTCTCAAATGTTAAATAGTACTCCTCACGACAAGTCAACTGAGCTTCTTCAATAATTAGGATCTTCATTAAAATGCACTGAATTAAATGAGTAGTTTATGGCAGTACAGTCGACGTCGAAGAGAAACCTTGCCTTTTTGGGATGTTTTTCTTTTTTTTAGTTTTCCATCGAATACAATAATAAAGAAATGAACTTGAGTTACAGATAAAACAAAAACTGCTCCCTGTGGTAAATGCTGTGTTAAAGCTTTGCGAGGCTGCATTTTTTGGCATCATTGGGCAAAAATTCCAAAAATAACCTTTTAGCATGTTGTAGTCTGAGAGGAATCTAGATTTTTCTACATCTCCTCCTGGCTTAGTTTTTAGGCTACAAAAATCTCCCTTCAATGGGAGAGTTTAGCCAATTAGAGGGCTTTTCACCCAGAGCAGGGGAGATAATATAAGACCATAGACTGTATATAAAGACAGACAAACCCTCCATGACATTACCCATGCACATGCATAAATTTAAGCTTTAATACAAATTAATTTGGTGAGTCATACAAAAATGCACCCTCTGGACAGTTGTCACAAATGGGAAAATTAGCTATAGAGTCAAAAACTGTTGTATGCACTGGGCTGTAAACATGTTTTTTTCTTCTGTAAAGTTGACCCTTTTAACACTGAAGTCTCTGAGGATTGACTCTCTTTTGAGACCAGCCTCTAGTGGACATTTGAGAACCTGCAGTCAGTTTCTGGCACTTCCTCAGTGGCTTCGTTTTTCAGCCCTGGAGGTTGCAACTTGGGTTAGATGGAGAACTTTCAGTTAAGAGAGTTGACTTTGAATCCCAAATGAATGTTGACTTTTAGTTTTGCTATCTTTGCGTGTTTGAAGCTTGTGCCCATCTAATGTGAGGAACTTTGAATAGATTGGGGCGAGGAAAGACTTTATATTTTTGCAGTTTGTTCACTCTTTCCTCAATAATTTTGCACAGTGGAAAAAAACAAACTAGTAACAGTACTGTGCTGTTCATGTGATTTATTTTTATAGTGTAATAGAGTGAGTAAGTTTCATCCCGTCGCACATCTGTCTGACTGGAACTTTACTAATATAGATCACTCAGTGCTCATTCAGCATTGTTTTCAGCTGTAGCATGCAGGGATTTTTGGAGGAAACATTCTGTATACAAACTGCCCAGCATGACAGATACAGTTAGCAACTAGTTGGTGAACATAGGGGAGCTTTTATCCCTGTAAGTGCCAGATATTTCTCTGAGAAGCTGGTAGAGACCAAAAATGGAGCAAAAAGAGATTGAGTATTGGCATTACATTCACCATGTGGACTCAAACACTTCTCCAAACGAATGATTATGGTTTTCTGTATGTGCTAAATGTGTAAATAGAAAGTGTTGTCACAGTTGTTTTGACAGGTTGTTTCTGTTGCCCCCAAATGGCCAAAAAAAAGAAATAAAAAATTCAGTTAGTGCAGGTTTACGTACTAACATGGCAGGATGTGTTCTTTGTAAATTTGTTATATATTTGGGATAATCTTAAGAAATCTGCATCCCTGGATGTTTTCTATTTTGCTGTAGTAAAACAAGATGCATTTAAGCTCACACTGTCCACTCGAGAGGTTTATATTTTCACCTATAGCGGAGGAAAAACACCACCTCTCCATCTCTTCTGCAGTGGAATTGATCAGCTGCTTCCTGTCTGTAAATAAAGTGGCATGCTGTAATGCACTTGATAAATATCAAGGAGAATACGGCAATCAGCTGAAAGCAATTTGCATGTCTGTGCGCAAGCCAGCGGCTCGTGATTTTCTCTCCTGTCATCTATCATAGACCACACGCTTGGGCCAAAATACACAATACTCCCAAATTGCTGTCATATGGAGTGCAAGCCCAGAAAAAAGCCCTTCATTTTTCTTTGTCTGTACTTCAAATAAACTTGTATTTGTTAAATAACTGGAGAGGGTTTTTTTCTCTCTCTCCAATGCAACTGTTCAGAGAGAGGGATGGTGTAATGTGCCATTTCCTTTGTTTGTTGAAAGCTTGGCTGCAGGACTGTAATCTAGATGGGTTTGATCTCAGCCTGTTGAACGCTGGACGCTGCTGGATGGTGAGTCTTTGAACGCCAAGCTGATCTTCAACAAGCCCCCATAGGCAAATGTTCGCTGGCTGGAGCTCAGCGTCTCAGTTTTTCTTGTATTATTCATGTATCTTCACGTTCTCTGCAGCTACTCTCCTAAAAAATATATTTTTTGCCCACAACACAAAGGAGGATTTAAACAAACATCTAGTGGACACTTTTGTCTTTCAGCAGTTATTCACAACTTTTTTTCTGACCCTATATGAGCTTTAGTAGCCTTTCACTGACACCATCCATCATTTTCCAAATATAGATGTTATAAACCACATTAAGAACAATCATATGGCGATCACTGATAGAGTTGTTGATCAAAGGCAGTAAAACATTACACATTACTGTCGTCAAACTGTGAATCTCAAGCAATTTCTAGCTTTTTTTCTGCTTCCGTCACATTTTTACTCACTGTAGGCTCATTTTTCACTGCAATCCTCACTAGTCCTACACCTCTGTGGAAACAGCACAACCATGAGTAGAAGGAGAGAGAACTCGAAAATGTCCTCTGTGCAATATGACACCGTTTTTATGCCAAAAATCACCTCAAGAAAAATGAAAAACTAAAGCTGAATTTCTTTGAATATTTATTTTACAAAAACTGAAAAAATACAGAATCAACACGTGCAATATTTTTTCCAAGTGTCCACACATGTTGCCAACACTGGAAAACAATGGTAGCTCTTTATGCTATTGATATTTTATTATGTCCATGTGAGGAACTCTGCGTTTTTCTCTCTATTTTGCACATCGACTCACCATGTAGAATGTACCTTCCAACAATTTGCTGACAACCTGCTCGTCTATGTGCTGTTTTGAGCTGTGCTGCATTCATTTTACATCAAAAATTGTTTTATTTTCCTCTGAATCTCTTGAATTATTTTTCATACTTGTCTCCTGACAGTTGAAAACGAAAAAGTCTTACAAGTTTTGTCACATGGCTGCTGGTGGCATGAATTCTCAGCTGCATTGCACAGCACAGGATTTAAAAAAAAATTGTTTTATAGAATCTGGTTGGTTCAAGAGGTTTGTTTTGGTGACATTTTAAATGAGGCATGTACATTATAGTGAGTTTGATAAAATACCATGAGTTTAAGTTCAGATTTGCTTCGTTTTCTTGACAGGAACACGTCTCATGTAATTTGTTCAAGGATCTCAGCAAAAGTAGAACATTAGACATAGACATAGACAGACAGACACAAAATCGTTCTTTCATGCTCTTTTAATAAAGTAAGTTGGTTAAAACAAGCTTAAAGATGACTTCATAGAAGAATATTGTGGGGAGAAGGCTCAGTTGTTGGTCTGAAAGAATCAAAGTGACAATGACAGTTATCCCTCAAAATACAGGCAGTGACTGTAAGTGGTTAGTAGCTGTAATGTCATCACTGAATTCAGGAATGCTGCTGTGTTACATTACAGACTAATGTAATTACAGCAATGCATTCATTTGTAATGTGTTACTGTGGAAAAATGAGCATTAGCCCAGTTTTGAAACAGTTTTTGGTTGTCTTAGAATATAAGATGCAACTTCTGTGTTTAGTGGAAAATGTCAGTTTCCACAATTCCGGCCTGTCGACTGCTGATTTACCCCCAAGGTACCCCTGGTCTGAAATCATCCGGTAAAGCAGGTAAACCACAGCTGCAGCAGTGAATATTTTCTAGCCTTTTCTCTCACACAGAACTGGCCTCAAATCCAGCTCTTATCTCAAACATCTAACAATATTCGCATGGACTTGCAGAGGCAGAAGTTCTACAGAAACAAGATAAGACCTCTGTGTTGCGTTTAGGGCTCGCTCCACCCTTCTCCAAACATTTTCCTCCAGCCAACATGCCAAGCAGAGCATCAGTCATCCCCGTAACGTGACTTTGTGCTGGTTCTCCGTAACATGCAACCACTGAAAGAAAGAGGAATGAATCATGCTCGCTGCATTTTGTCTGCACCTCGCCCAGAGGAACTACAGAGAACGGAGAGTTGGATGGAATCATGAGCAGGAGAAGAGAGGATGTTGCTGTTCATGTTTAACTGTGTGATCCCAAATCAAAAAATTTATATTTTTGCTCATTCAACAAGAACAAAGCAAATAAACATTATTAAATAGGAAGAATTGATACAAGATGTAGTAACATCTCTGTTTAGTCTTTAAACTGGACAACTAAACAAACAAATGAGTAAAACAGATTTTGGATGAAAGAGGCCAAACAGATCAGACTCACTGATAATACTTGTGTCCATGTGAACTGTATGTTTGCAGTGTTAATGCAACAGAGTGTGTGAGTACATACATGTGTGCAACAGTGGATATGCATCATTATCATCATTATTATGTCACTATTTCAAATTCACTGTCTGTAATTTTCCGGCTTGTTCAGGACTGCTGCTGATCTTAACGTAGCCACAAGCTGTTGTAATGAGGTCTTACTCCAAAATGAAGCTTTATACAGCAAAGGCAGCTGATGTATAACAAGAAAAGTTCAGTTTTAGGTGACAAATGTGCTTTGTGTGACTTTTTCAGCTCCGTGTATCACTGTTGTGCACAAATTACAGACAAATTGTGTTTATTTTAGAGTAATCTGTCATATTTTACTGCAATAAATATGGTACAACCATAAAATAGACTTAAATTAGGTCCCTGTACAAACAAATACATTAGCTTGAGAATTATTGTGAATCATATCATCATAACAACTTGGTTTCAGATGCCACATATTAATGTTTTTGACCAATTAAGCAGCTAGCAAGCTAAAGTTTTTGTATTATTTATGAGCAGTTTGATAATCAAAAACTCTGCTGCACTCTGAGTCAAGTAGGCTTACTTACAAACCACTTGATTCAAATGGTGCTAAATCCTGATTTGTGCTTGAACTTTGTGGAAGTGAACGTCGCCCTCCACAAACCGAAGAAAAGGAAATCTGCAGAAACAAATTTCTCTCATATGAACTAACTGCAGCTGGTCCAAGTTTGGCAGAAAATACTGTATCCATGTCGGACCCCGTCGCTCAGAGCAAGACGCTGATTGAAGAAAACAAAAACAGGTTTCAGTCATGAGAGAGCAGTCTGATGTTAGAAGTAATTATTGCATGATTTCAAGAAGCAGAAGTGAAATTAACATTTGCCACCATCACAGCAGCTGTTTGCTGTTATACTCCTCATAGAAACACTGTTAGCTCACATTTCACATCTAATTAAACAATGTACATGAGTGATTTGAGCTTGATTGCATTACTGTCAAATGTATGTATATTTTTCTTACTTGTTGATATATTTGAATGCAGTAACTGCAAGTTAACTGGCCTAGTCATGGCCTCACTGCTTTATCTCCATAGAGATGTGAAGGAGCTCCACTTGAATGTGTGCTTTTAATGACAATCACTATATTGTTGAAGATAGAATGAAGTAAGTAATTAAACAATACTACACAGTTATGTTATTGGCTTATTTTGATGAGACTTAGACACCCAAATAAACATTGTCCCACAACAAACACACTCCCTCATGCAAATGGAAATCCCAAATGTCACTGGTCTACCCCCACAGGAAAATGCACCCCACCACATGGAAAAAACATCAAACCATCAGGAACATGTTGAGGAACATGACAATGGCCGAACATGTTGATTTGACCTCCAAACTTCCTACACCCCATTGTGATCAAGTATCAACAGGATGCAGTGGAACAAGTTTGATTGATATTGAGGCCCCACTGCACAAGCCAGAGTACCCAAAGGATCCAGTGCCAACGTCCTGGTTCCAGACCCCATAGGACACCCTGAGAGGTCCTCTGGTCCATGTCCAATGGTTCAGAGCATTTTGGACCACATGAGGGGGACCAACACAATATTAGGCAGGTGGTCATAATGTGTGTCTGACAGCAGCCTTTGACACAGTCGACCATTTCATCCTACTTGATTGTCTTAAAACCTGGGTGGGTATCGAGGGCACTGCTTTTAGTTGGTTTTATTCCTGCCTTTTAGATAGAACTCTTTCGGTCACCATAGGCAACCACTCCTCTAGCACAACCCATATCGCCTATGGTGTACTGCAAGGGTCAATTTTAGGTCTGATTTTATTTTCTATTTAAATGCTTCCACTTGGCCAGATTATCCAGCAGCACGATGTTTCCTTTCATTTTTATGCCGATGACACACAGATATACCTCCCGCTGAGACCATCTGATGGTAGAGGCCTAGCTGCTGTGTTCGACTGTCTCAGCGACATTAACAGCTGGATGGCACAGAATTTCCTTCAACTCAACAACTCAACATCAGAAATCATCTTGTTTAACCCCCCTCATAAAGATACCAGCTTCATCCATAACTCCCTAGGTCCACTTTCCTCCAACTTAAAGCCCACTGCAAGACATTTAGGTCTTCTCTTCAATTCAGCTCTGTCATTCGATCCCTACATCAAACAACCGTCCAGTCCTGTTTCTTTCAATTAAAGACAATTTCCAGAATCAAACCAATGCTGTCACGTGCAGACCTGGTAAAACTCATTCATTAATTCATTTTCTCTATGCTTGATTATTGTAGCTCCCTCCTGTCAGGTATCAACCAGAAATCACTCTCCCGCCTCCAGCTGGTCCAAAACACAGCAGCTCGGCTGCACACCAGTTTTAACAGACGACATCACATACCTCCTGTCCTTGCATCACTCCACTGGCTCCCTGTACATTTGAGAACTGATTTTAAGATTTGACTGATAACTTTTAAAGCACATCACAGTCTTGCTCAGAGCTACATCAGCGAATTGCTGACCCCTTACGTCCCACCCCGCAGCCTTAGATCCTCGGGCAGGGATCTCCTGACTGTTCCAAAGTCAAGGCTCAAAAGCAGGGGTTACTGGGCCTTCGCTGTGAGAGCTCCTCGGCTTTGGAACACCCTGCCCAAGGAGATAAGGCTTGCAGATTCAGTGTCTTCTTTTAAATCACTTCTCAAAACACACTTTTATAGGCTTGCTTTTGTGTGACGTCGTCTTTCTATGTCTGTTTTAGGTCTTTTCTATTATGTCTTTTTATATATTCTATTTGATTTTATTGCTGTTACTTGTCTTTTACTGCTTGTTATATTGACATTTGCCTGTTGCCTTGCCTGTCAAAGCACTTTGTAAACTTTGTTTTTTGAAGATGCTATATAAATAAAGAATTATTATTATTATTATTATTGTTTTTGAATCTGTCTTTAAGTTAAATCAACTTGACATTTAGTGTATTAAACTTCTAATAACAATTCTAGCCCTTGAAGCATTTAGTTTCAAGCAAGTTGTTATTATACAGTGCACCCATTTCTTATTTTTCGGAGGAAATTGAACACATCTAGACTTCAAGTGAAGATAAACCTGCACCCATAATAAAGTGAGGTAGTTAAATACCAAACAAAGCAATTAAAGACTAAAATTCTGTACAATAACTAAATAGTCTAAACAGAGTGCAAAATAAAGAATAAATAGACAAAAAAGAAATGATAATAGAGACTAAAGATAGGCTAAGATACAGACCGGCAGATATACTACACACTAGGTATAACCAGTATATTAAATTGGTTCCCACTGCAGGAATTTCAGGTTGTTTTAGGATCGACTGAACATCTGTGGGTGTTCTGACCACAAGAACCATCCTTGTAGAACCTTTTAGGACCATTTTTGGTGGACAAAAGACATCTACTCCAGAGGTCTGTAGATTTGCAAATATCCAAGTCATGGTGTTACTATGAGTTTCAGTGGAAGGCAACTGCACTTCACATTTTTTGGTAAAGAACCATCAAAAAGAAGCCCAGTCGATTCTACTGAAGCTCTGAGGATTGCTTAGTCCAGGGTAGTTACTTCTGAAAGACTGGTTTCAACGCTGATGGTTAAATTCCCAGAGGACAACAAGGGCAGCATGATAAAATATGCATATTTTACCATATAACAGAATAAACCTCAATTCCTCTGTTTCTTACGTGCCCACAGTTATTACAGCAGCTCCTCTTTGTCGTTCTGGCAAATGTGGAGTTGATTTTGCAGTCGAAGCGGTCGGATCCCACACAGCAATGAAAACAGCAATGCAATGGAAAACCGCCTAGAAGTATAGTATAAAACACTTTACTTAAGCACAAGTCTGGTGGATAAAATAAGTGACATTAGAAGAGAAATATAACACAAAGCTGTTGAAACTGCTACAAGAGAACTACAAGCTTAATGGCTGCAGTGAAAGCTGAGAAAAACATCCTCCAGTTTTCAGTCTTTCACTCATAATCTTTGTGAGTGAAGGCCAGTATGTTGCACAAGCATTGTTATTAAGTTTTGGCATAAGGACCCTGCCTTCATGCCCGGTGCTTCCCAACATTCAGCCCTGTGAATAAGATTCTGCCCTCATGTGAACCTCGCTGCACCTCCACAGCCAGCGGACGTCATACATTGTTGACATACCAGCCATCAAACGCTCCTCCGGGGCCCATTGGATGAGTCTAATAGCTTTAGCATGTGCTACAGCCTGTGTCTAATTGCTGGTTGTTTGTGTACGTAGTAGCAGCGCTGTCACATCCACAGGGCTGCTCAGGAAGCAACAGGTGACCCATCCTCAGGTGTTTGTCCAGAGGTGGATGTTTGCTTCACGTTGCCAGATTTTTAAGGAGGAAGTGCTGTGAGGGTGAGGTCCAGGATACTCGAAATGAGAAGTCACACATGTATAAAAACAACATGTTGCATAATGCACATTTTTATAGACAACTTCATTCTTGAACAGCAGCTGACAAAACAATCTGCACGAAAAGTCCTCTTACTTGCTTGTTATGGAGCTTTTGATTGTATCAGAGTCTTCATTTGCATCCTCACTTGTCATGAAACTACAAATGCTCGAAATTTCCATTATTCCAAAATGATCATAACTAACAATTAATTTCTTTAAGGTGAAAATAGTGACATAAATGCAGTTTTAAAGGTGTTCAGATGGTTAACATATTTGCCACTTGTCATTTTTTGCATTTTTTGATATTGTTCTTGTTTTTTTGCTTCTTTACTTAGTTAAAGTTTAACTTGATACATTTAGTCCACATATGGAGGAGGTTGGGGTGGATAAATGGGTCAAATACAAAACCTTTATTCAGACAGCAGGATTACGTCCCATGTTAAACTAAAAGTCAGTGCTGACTTTTTCAAAGAATTTTTAAAGTCCTTCTTTGGCTGTTGATTTAAAAAATTCTTAAAAACTCATTTCTGTGTATCATCCTGGAAGTATCACTGTCTAAAAAAAAGGTTGTAGGTGTTGACATCAGTGAACTAAATCCACTCTGCACTGGTCAAAACCTGGGCAAAATAAATATATATATGCTCCAAAACAAGCATGTAGGGGGACTTTCTGTCGACATATGTGAGTGTAGAATTTCAGGTGTTTTAATAATACAATATTCTGATTAAATATGTTTATTAATGACCAGATAATGGCATTCTCTCCTTTGATGCTGCCTTTAAAATCTGCATTATCTCACTCTATCCTTGAGACTATTAATTTACTATTTGAAGATTGAAGTAGTTTTTCAAGGCGTAAATAGTGATATAAATGCAGTTTTATGGGTGTTCATATGGTAAAATATTTCTCACTAGTCATTTTTAGGGATGAAATTGGTCTTTTTAGCTAGTTTAATGGGTAAAAATCTACCTTGATAGATTTAGTCGATATATGGAGGAGGTTGGGTGGATGAATGGGTCAAGCACAAAGTCTTCACTCAGGAAACTGAGGTTTGTGTCTTGTGTTAAACCAAAATTCAGTGCTGCTTCAACATGTCTGAAGTCCCTCTCTAGCCTTTGATCTAAAAAAATCTTTCCTGTGTACCATCCTTGAAGCATCACTGTCTAGAAAGGCCTTGTAGGTGTTCATGTAAAAAAACAAAACCCACTCTGCACTGGTCAAAAACTGGTCAAAACCAGTCAAGAATATGGTCAAACTGGTCCTTGCACACCATCACTAAAGAGCAGTGATAATGGAGGTGAAATAACACTCTTCCCTTCTTTAAGTCCTCCTATATCTTGACCAGTCCACTTCCAGATGACCCTGCTCCATCTGGTAATTACAGTTAATGCACAGAGCCGCTGAAGTGCATTACGCTGACAATACAAAGAGGCTGAGACAATGTAATTCTGCTGTTAAAGACGCTTTTTAAGTGATCAATAGGAATTAGAGTGTCATTGATTTCGTGGAAGCCTTTACTTTTGGTCATTTCATTCCCTCTCTAGAGGTGTTTTGAGTGAAACCTTCACACGGGAAGATTTCCTTCATATCGCCATTCATATCGAGTAAAGTCCTTCATAAGTGTTTGTACGTTGTCACGGACAGTAGGAGAAAAGTTAGGAACCATATTCATATTCACAATGTAGATCTCTGCAGCTGAACTGTACATAATGACATCATTTGTCCTAAAAAGAATGACTGAAATGGGTTTTTTTTTGACCAGGATGAATTCAATTACGGATATCTGCATTACATATCCAGTCTAGATATTCAACTGTAGCCGCATATGGCAAGCCTGAGGCTGAAGTTCAACTGAATTTCGACCACAAGCCTCAGATGAATGAAGCTCTCATACGCCACAAATTTCTTACTGATAAGCTCTCCCTATTTTTTATTCACTACAGGAACCACCTTTAACCTACTTCTGCTAACACTTGTTCAAACGCCTGTTGCTGGGTTTATATCCAATTGGAGGCGTCATATGAGCAGCGTCATGCACAGTAAATGCCTCTGTTGTTTTGACATAACATTACAACAGTCAAAATTCTGCCGTTGATATCTGTGTACATATGATTATTATTTAAAAAAACACAGAGGCTTATTTTGTACTATCAGAATGTTACATCAACATATTAAGAACTATTTCTTTTGGTTACCTCAGACCAGTAAAGTGATATCGAAGCTATTTAAAGAATAGCAAGGCCAAGAAATCCAAGAAAAAAACTGAAATGAAAATTGACTACTAAATTACACCATTGTTCAGTGAAAGTGAGCTGTAGCTATATCTGGTAATTTCCCAGCTATAGCATCATTAATGTCTGTGTATATTTTAATAGCTTTAATTGTCTCACTGCTGTGGAGATGGACACCTGCACCAAGTCTACTGACTGAGGAGGAGCAGTTCTCTGTTCTTCAGAGACATGCTTATATATAGGCCTACATCCTTTATTTACCCAGGTAAAAAGTCTCATTGAGATTAAAAACCTCTTTTACAAGAGAGACCCGGCCAAGATGGCAGCTACAACAATCAAATTAATCGTTTCATATACAAACAACACTAAGCATCCACAAATTACAAACCAGATAAAACATTTAGATTCACTAAAAGACCGCATTTCACAGTCTATTAACAAAGACTTAAATTCAGTGATCAACGCAGATATTTTTTTTGTCTTTTTGGAAATTGTTCCAGGATGTTGGGGCAGAATATTTAAAAGCCTTTTTTTTCCAAGTTCAGTTTTTACTCTTGGAACCATCATCAGAAAAGAACTCTGTGAACGGAGAGCATAAACACTTTGATTTTTCACCAGAAGTTCACAAAGATACCTGGGTAGCAGACCAAGAACCCATTTATAAATGAAAGTCAACCAATTCGACAGTCTGTGGACGTACAATGACGGACATTCAGCTGCTGCATACAAGATACAGTGATGAACCCGATTTCCACGTCCAGTAATAAAGTGGAGAGCACAGTCATAAACTGTGTCCAACTTGTTAAGATACTGATCAGTTGTGTTCATGAAAAGTAAATCACCATAGTCCAACAGTGGTAGAAATGTTGCTTGTATGAGGTACTTTAGCACTTGGCAAGAGAAGAAAGATTTATTTCTAAAAAAAAGAAGCACAGCTTTAGTTTCAGTTTAGAAACCAGATTTTCCACATGTAGTTTAAATGTCAGGTTTTGGTTTATAATAATCCCCAGATACTTAAAGGAACTGACCCTCTCTATTTCAGGTCCTTGAGTGGCAGTCAGCCTCACAGCTAATGTTACATCTGTGCTGTTGGTAAACAGCAAGGATTTAGATTTCTCTGCATTTAAAACCAATTTGTGGTTAAAGAGATGGGATTGAACCACATCAAATGAAGACTGTAGATGTTCCATGGTCTGAGTCAAGGAATGTGATGACAAATATAAAATCATATCATCAGCATAAAAGTGAAAGTTAATGTTTAAAACATTATCACAAAGATTGTTAATATACAGGATGAACAATGGTCCCGGTATTGAACCTTGGGGCACTCCTTTCTGCACTGGCAGAACTGCAGAGGAAAATTCAGCAACCTGGACGGATTGCATTCTTGTTGTTCATCTAGTTGGAAAACCAACTTACACCTTGTTCAGACCACAGTTGTAGTCTTTGTGCAAGGATACTATGATCTACTGTATCAAAAGCTTTTGATAAGTCAATCAAAAGTCCTGCACAGTACTTTTTATTGTCCAGTGCCTCAATAATGTCATTTGCAACTTTGATCGCTGCTGTCATTGTACTGTGCCTTTTCCTAAAACAGACTGATATTTAGATAAAACATAGCTGTCCTCTAAAAAGTCTTTCAACTGCTCACTTGCAAGTTTTTCAAAAATCTTTGCCAAAACACACAGCTTTGATATCGGCCTGTAGTTGTTGACAAGTGAGGGGTCCCCCTCACTGCTTGCTCCAACCTCTGGTTTGCATCTTTGTGCTGAAGGATTCATACTATAGCAGGAGAAGAAACCAAAATTCACCTTTAAGACTAAAAACAAAGAGTGCTGACTGTCCTAGACTTTCCTGCACAGTAATCTGACCTCAACCCAAATGAAAATTTAGAGAAACCCAAATGTTACTGACATGAAAAGAAGCTCTTTGGAGAGGATTGTTCTATAATATGTTCCTCTAGAACATCCCCAAAACACTGCAGCTGGAATGTTCCACCTTTCTTAATGTACCACGTTACAGGAATGTCTTATAATGGATGTTCTGTCTTCTAAGGTCTCCATAACGTCTGGACATTTTCAGAAAGAGATTGTTTTATAAAGGAATGCTCTAGAATCTGTTCCTCAAGAACATCCCCAAAACATTGTCAGGACAATGCAGCTAGAATGTCCCACCTTTGTTTACATATTGCAGTACAGGAACGTCTTGTAAAGAACGTTCAGTCATCTGAGGCCTCAGTAACATCTTTATCATTTTTTAATGTTGCATTGATAACATCCGTCCCTTGTTATCATTGTGTAAAGGTCTTATAGAAGAACGTTCAATAATGTGTCCCCTCAACCAAAAGGCAAAATGTTCAACTTTTAATAGATCACATTACAGGAAGTTCAAGAAAAGGTTCTGTATAAAAACCGTTCTGTTCTCTGATGCCTCCATAACATCTGGAAAACATTTTTTGAATGTTGGTTTCTTTTGTTATCATGGAACAGTGTGAGAACGTTTTATAGAGGAACGTTCTCGAATGTGTTCCTTGAAACAACATCCTCAGGATAGTGCAGCCAGAAACATCCACCTTTGTTGATATATCACAGAACCTTAGCGTCTAATAAAGAACGTTCCGTCATTGGAGGGCTTGATAACATCTTGAAAACATTTTGTTAAATGTTGTATTGAGAGTATCTTTTGCTATAATTGTGGAACCATCTTAATTAAGAACATTCTATAATCTGTTCCCTCAACAAAAAGGCAAAATGTTCCGCCTTAAATACATCATATTACAGGAAAGTTATAAAACGTTCTGTGTAAAAACTGTCTTCTGAGGCCTCGATCACAAGTGGAGAATGTTTTATAGAAGAACGTTTAATAATGTGTTCCTCAAGAACATCCCCAAAACATCCTCAGAACACTGCAGCTAGAATGTTCCACCTTTGTTATTATATCTCAGTACAGGAACGTCTCATGAAGAACTTTCTGTTATCACTGTGGAACCATCTTATGAAAAATGTTTTGTAACGTGTTCCCTCAACACAAAGACAAAACGTTCCACCTTTATTGTTTCACATTACAGGAACATTTCACATAAAAAAGTTCCGAACATTTCTGACATTTTTTTGAATGTTACTTTTGTTATCATGGAACACTGTAAGAATGTTTTTATAGAGAAATGTTCTTTTATGTGTTCCTCAAGAACATCTCCAAAACATCCGCAGAACATTGCAGCTAGAACTTACGCCTTTGTGAATATATCATGTTACAGGAACATTGAATAGATATCATCTGAGGATTCAAGAACATTGAGAAAACATTTTTTTAATGGTGTATTGAGAACATCCTTCCTTTATCATTGTAGAACCATGTTATAGAAGAACGTTCTGTAATGTGTTCTCTTAACAAATAGGCAAAATGTTCCAAAATGTTTGATATATCAAATTACAGGAACGTTACAAAACTGTTCTATCTTCTAAGGCCTCAATCACATTTGGAGAATGGTTTATAGAAGGACGTTCTATAGTGTGTTCCTCAAGATCAGGACGTTGCAGCTAGAGTGTTCCACCTTTGTTAATAAGTCACATTACAGGAACATTTTCTAAGAATCATCTGAGGATTCAAGAACATCTGAACAATCTTGCTTGAACGCTGGGTTGAGAAAGTTCCTCCTTTGTCATGGTGGAACATCATCTTTTAAATGATTATCACGAAACTTTATATTACTTGATAGGAACATTGTTGAAAATGAAATCCTTCTTCAAACATTCTTTAAACATTTGATTAAGACATTTTCTTTAAAAGAAAAAACAGAACTTGCAGGTAATGTTGTGGGAATGTTCCCCACCAACTGGGATATTCCATGTATTTTTCATTGCACTGCACTTTTTCTGCTTCTTTTGCTGGAACTCTGTGCAGTTGAATTTAGTTTAATCTCTTCCAGCCCCCAAGCTGTAGAAACAATCTTTTTTTTTTAATCCATAAAGGATGTTCAGTGGCACAGCTCCTTTATTTCACTTCAATTGCTGGGGAAAGTAACACAATGAGGAACTTTTGCGCAAAAAAAGCACCATTTTGGACTCATCAAAGCTGCAGGGAAAAAGTGGATGAGGCTGCAAACATTGAAGAAAGAACAGAAAAGAAGTTCTGTACGATGGATAATTAGCATCATTTAACACCTCTCACTGCCACCAACTCTGCAATCAGCGCTGATAAGGAAGTGGCTGCAATAAAGTGGCCTCAGATCTGCACAGAGGAGTTAATTAGTGGGTGTTTACTCGTCCTTTTTTTTATGAATTCATGCTGTAAATCTAAATGTCGCCGTGACAGAGGAGGGTAAACCTGCTGGTCCAGCGTGCAGCATCACATCCTGTCTGCCTGAACTGGGTGTAAAGCTCTGAGCCGAGGCGGGGAGAGGAGCAGTACTGGGAGGGACGCTGGTGCCACTGGTTTCCACTCTCCCAGTCCCACAAAGTTGGATTATTGCATTTTTACGCGCGGACGGAATCATCTGGATATTCCTCTCCCCCTTTGTGATGCTCTGGAGAAACTTTAATTGGACGATGTTTGCGCTGCTTTCGGGAGGTTTTCTCTGTATGAAGTATATGTTCTTAGGCCGCCTCGCCTCATGTCGCTGCCTCCAATATTTATACCGTAGCTGGTAATTAACATAATCTTGCATTCCTGTTAATTTCGATAAATGAAGGACAACACGGAGTCCGGATTGCCACCCAAACGCGCGTTTTTTGGCACTTTATGAATGCAGCTGTAATCACGCAGGGGAGCCTCAAGTGCTTAAATGGGTCCATCATGAGAAAGAGACAATCAAGCTCCTTTATGTCTCAAGATCAGCTGCAGTTTGCGCACATTGTCTGTTATGAATAGACCGATCTCCAATTGAGCCTCTTCACTTTGGAGATTTTTCGATTTTCGATTATACGGCTATTGAAATTAGGATGCGCCGCTTCTTCTCCCCCCCTCTCTCCTCCTCTCTTAGCTTGGTGGCTCGGTTGCCTTCTTTTGATTGGCACGTGAAATTGACACTCGGGTTGCCTCTTATCAAGCGAAGCATTTCAATCCAGCGCTAATTGCAGATATAGTGCCATCCTTTTCTTTTCACTGCGTTTGATTGCGCTGGGGATACAGCCTCCTATTGCGCACAAGAGGAATGATCGATTATATATAGTTTTTTTTTTACCTCCCTCTTCTAATTGCATCAAAATTTCTTTTGTTGCCAGGGTTTAAATGCAGGAGAAACTGTTATTCGTTGTTTTGGACCGGATATAGTGTGGGTTGGGGCAGAGATGCGTAATGCGCAAAGCAAGCTCCGTCTCCTCTCCAAATAGGCAGCGTTCAAGACCCGAAAATGGTGAGTCACAAACATCTGGGCGAGTTTTTGGTTTGCAACCTTTTCATTTCTTTGTTTGTCTCTTCGTCAAGTCTTTTCTGCATGGCGGTGTAACGTTATTTTGGCGGAGGTTTTAATCAGGAGGAGACTGGAGCTGTACGGGCGGATCAGAAATGGAGCGTAAAGACGCCAAAACTGCGTTCGTCCACTTTTCATTTGCGGATTGGAGTTCACATAAGGCAACAGCTTAAACTGAGATGCATGAGTGTGTTGAGAAGATTTAAATTACATGCTGTAGCACATGCATGGATGGATGTACAGTTAATAGTGAATACAAGTGAAATAAAAATGATTTGTTGGTTGTTTGTGTAGATTTTTCTGTAAATCTGCTTTTAGAAAATCAACCCCTAAAAAATCTACAAGTGGTGATGAAGCTATTTTATATTTGGTTTAAAAGTGTGTGTGTGTTTTTTTTTTAAACTTTTTTCGGTACAGTCTAAATCGGAGGTAAAGAAGGAGTCCGGGGAGTCCAGCCCGTCGGAGGCCGCCTGCCTCTGCTCTCCTCCGGCGGCCAAGAACCAGTGCGCCAGCTGCGGCATGGAGATCCACGACCGCTACCTGCTGAAGGTAAATAAAAGTAAAAATATCAACCTTCAGAGCTTTACTCTGCAATTTAATTTGCCCTTTTATTCCGAATTTATTTTTTCCCCATCTAGTCTGGTAAAATAAGACACACGAGGTGATAATTCTTTCTTTCTTTTTAGAATCTCTTAATAAGTACAAGTTAAAATTACTACTCTTTTTTAATTCTCTGTGAAGCATCCTAATAAGAGAGCCAAAGCTATAATTTCCTGAGCTTTAGTCTGAGAGTGCTGTTGTGTGTTTTAGGTCAACAACCTGAACTGGCACTTGGGCTGTTTGGAGTGTTCCGTCTGCAGAGCGTCTCTGCGCCAACACAGCAGCTGCTACGTGAAAAACAAAGAAATCTACTGCAAGCTGGATTATTTCAGGTAAGAGCCGCGTTTCTCTGCACCGAATGCTTTGTTTGTTTGTTTGTTTTTTGCATAGCACCGAGCTGCTAAATGATTATTTTTAACGGGAGAATTTCGACAAAAAAAAGTGTGTGTGTTTTTTTTAATCAAATAAAAAGGTGACCAAATGTGAAATTCGGTTATTTATTTTGAAAAACTACCTCCGGTGGATTTTGTTATCAAGTCGCAGCACTAAAAATAAACGTTTTGTTGCTGTTGTTTTTTTTTTCTAGGAGGCCTAAATTAATAATTAATTAATATACTGCGAATTACCTCAAATTAAAATTCGTGAATTATCCGAATCAAATGATTTAATTCCACATTCAAGTTCGTTTATTTCTGCTGGAGGTTCATTTAGTTGATTCTTTTGTTCCTTCCTTATGTCGTTTTAATTTCGCCAAGTCAGTTAAACCAAATGCAAATTATCCTCATTAAAATTATAAGTTTTAACTGCTAACATCTCACAATGCTTTTTACTAGTATTATTTTTATTATTATTATCATTACTTGAACAGCACTAATAGGCTGTTGAATAATAGATTCTTAGAGAAATATAAGTAAATAAAAATATGACCGGCACGTTTTTGTGAAAGATTTCTGTTCCTACAAAATCTGCATCTATGCAACACAAAATACTGGAAATGTTTTCTTTTTGTTGTTCTTGTAAACAATTATTTATAAACTGGTGCTTTTATTGCGATATTTTAAAAACATCCTTTCCGGGTTTTTTTTTATATCAATAAAAAGAAACGCAGACAAATTAAATGCGCACATCAACATCATTCAATGTTTTTTGGAAACTTGGAAGATAATGTTTAAAAAAAATGAATATTAAAGCTGAAATATTGCAAAGTATTTCAGCGTCTAATTTGGCTTTAATGAGATCTTAACCAGTGACTTGATGAGTTAAATATTATTTTGTCAATGTGATTATTGTACATAATTTAATTCAGTTATTTTTAACGACTAATTGATCTTTGCTCTGCAAGACGCTCTTTGGTCAGAACATTATTGAAAAATGTGCTGTGTTACTGTAAAGCAGAATAAACCACCAAACCACGAGCTGAACCATTAAAATGAATTCTCAGACTGTGTTTTCTATCAGCTCCAGCCTTTAAAGAGCTCGAGCTTCCAGAGTAAACAGCTCTGGGTCGTTTGAACGACTGTAAATCTGATACACAGTGAGCTGAATGTGCAACATTAGCAACATTATGAGGGACTTTTGCAGCTCTTTCTCACAGAGGGAGCCTTATTGTGTATTTTAGTTTATCTTGTGCTCAACATATTCCTTAATTAGTTACCACAACTGGGAGGAATGTCTGCCTCTTGCAGTTTCAGTTTGATTTATCGTCCAAAATCTCTCTTGACTGAGTTTTATTTTTGCACCAAAGTGCAGCAAGAATTTTGTTTTCAATTCCTGCTTTGGTTTGCTCTTTAAATTCAAGGCCTCATACAGACTGAGTGTGTTAACAGGTTGAAATGTGTAACTATGCCAAACGACAGAACAGAATTTCTTTTGGTCATTGCAGGTATGCATTAAAATCAGTCAAAAAGAGATGCTGGATCAATTAAAATAGGGTAGTATAGGATATGTATGTATTATTATTCTTCTGCTGGTTCAAAAACTGTAGTTATACCTCATTCTAGGGATGAAGATATCTTTTTTGACTTAGAAAAAAACACTATTCTGCACATTTGTTGTATGAGACACTGTTATTTATGCTGCTGTTTAGATTTAAAGTGCTTTATCACTGTGTTTAAATGGTGAAATAAAGACTAGTTGTGCTTTTCCCCCGTGCTGTGTAACCTGCAGCCAGCCTTCACCTGCTCCTGTCCTTCCTCCCCCCCCTCACAGTAGGTTTGGCACTAAATGCGCCCAGTGTGGCCGGCAGGTTTACGCCAGTGACTGGGTGCGGCGGGCTCGGGGCAGCGTTTACCACTTGGCCTGCTTCGCCTGTTTCTCCTGCAAGAGGCAGCTATCGACCGGGGAGGAGTTCGGCCTGGTGGAGGGCAGGGTGCTCTGCCGCAGCCACTACGACATCATGCTTGACAACCTGCGCAGGGCTGCAGAGAACGGTAGGACTCACATTGTACATGGGTCTGGTGTGAGTTTGGATTACAAGCTTTGTCCTCCGAGGTTGCTGGGACCCTTGTTGAGCCTCACAGTGCAATTTTGGGCACCCAGAAACCTGCCAGCAGAGATCTTAGCTCCATTAATCAATTAGGAACAAATTTCATGAGTAATTAATCATTTTTAATGGAAAAAAAACAAAAAATACTGATACTAGCTTCACAAATATGAGATTTCACCAGAATTTTTGTAGTTTTTTATGATAGTTAATGCAACATCTTTGAGGTTTTAACTGTTGGTGTCACACAAACAAGACATAAGAAGATATTAACTTGACTAAACACTTAATACGGAGCTTTTGGCGGTTTAAGGGTAGTTTTTACTACATGTCTTGGTCAGTATGAGGATGAGTCATATGTGCTGCACTTGGATATCCAGATCTTCCATCATTTAATATGATAATACCTCCTGATTTTTTAATATTAGCCTGTAAATCCAGGAAAACCAACATATTTTGTGTTGTGGAGTTGTTGTATTTTTACATGTATCTCACCAAAAAAATGCAGACGGTAGACAGATTTTTGCACAACTGTGTGGAGGAGATTGTCTGGAATCAAGAAAAATCATGATGCTGGGAAATATATGTGCTCAGTCTTGACGTACAGTAGCAAGTTAGCAAACAAGGCGAATGTTTGCAATGACTGCATTGCATAGATACGTATCGAGGTATTAACACATCTATGCAATCATGAGTTCATCAGCAACTCTAACAAGTTAGTAGGTGTAAAGATGGACTCACAGCTGTGTGCAGGTTTGAAATATGATTCAGTTTGATGTGACTTCAGCATTTCTTCTGCAGCTAGCACTGTTGGAACGGTCAGGTCCTGTGGTTTTATTTGATATGAGCTCCACCTCACTACAATAAATACTTCAAGAGCAATTCAACCGAGGATAGAGAATGCGAATTTGGATGCAAAGTGCGTCTGTCAAGATCTAAGCATCGAAGAACTTACTGACAGTAAAATAAATGGAATAATACCACAGTGCTTGAGGGTTTTCTTCATCTTAATTGCTTGAAAACCAGAAAAACTAGCAGCATTTCTCAAAAAAAACCCAACTTCACGGATCATGAGCTCAACTTGCACTAATACTTTTGGTCTCTCTACAAGATTGAGGAGCCATCATGGTTTATATTCCGCCTCAGCAGTGCAAATTTCCCACCGATTCATGATTAATCGAGAAGACCAAATGATGCAGAGTGATTCAAGGGGCAGTTTTTGCTTTGCCTGTTTGGCATTTGAACCTCAGTGACGAAAAGGAACAAAATATTCTGGCAACTTGAGCCCTAAAGTTTCCAATACGTTCTCAAGTCGACCGTTTTCCACAGCAGATTTGTTCTGTATGAGCTCCGTCCAGCTCTTTGTTGCAGTGATGAGAGGTGAAGCTCTTATTGACTGAAACATTCCAATACAAAGAAGGGTTTTTCATTATGGATGCATCATTTCATTAGATGTAAAATTCTCAACTTTCTTGCACCTTATTTCCAACAAACAGTACTCATATTTGGTGTTTGCTACAAGTTGTGAGATGAAACGATGAACCTGCCACAACATCTAGAAGGCAGACTTGGAGAAGATGGAGGTTTTAGGGAGCTTTAACTCAAATAATAATCAGAGTTTGAAGATAATGAGCTCCAGAAAAAAGGAATATTTCACCGAAGAAAGCCTGCTTCACTGCAATTTTCACACTCTGTTGTGTTTTCAGGGAGGAAAAGGCAGCCCATAATGATCTAAACACTCTGGACCGTGCGGTTGTTGCCATGAAAACACTTTAATTACGTGACACGGCTTGTTTGGACAAATCTTCAATTTTCGTGACCCAGAATTTTTTTTCTGCAGAAAGATTTGCTTTTATTTTTAAGTTGTTTTGTGTACTTTCACAATCGGATAACTGAGTCTAAATTTGTGGATGTGTTGTGGTTGTGACTGTGTGTTTATCTTCAGGCACAGGGCTGACTCTGGAGGGAGCGCTGCCCTCTGATCAGGACTGCCAACCCAAACCAGCCAAGAGGGCGCGGACGTCATTCACCGCTGAGCAGCTGCAGGTAGACACTGCTCTGGTGTGTGTGTGTGTGTGTGTGTGTGTGTGTGTGTGTGTGTGTGTGTTTAGATCCAATGCAGTGTTTCATATATAGCCTACCGTATATGTGGCTTTGTGTCCACACAGGTGATGCAGACTCAGTTCGCTCAGGACAACAACCCTGACGCTCAGACGCTGCAGAAACTGGCAGAGGTGACGGGACTGAGCAGGCGAGTCATTCAGGTAGGCCATAAAATAACATGTGCTGCAAATTTACACAGTTATATCATCAATTCAAGGAGTTTGGAGATAATTAACACAATAAAAATGTAGATTTCAGCTCCACACAGTTATATTTAGCGTGATCTTCTGCAATCATCTCTCTTTTTCTTGGAGTGTTTCACCTTTTTAGATTCCTGAAATTTGGAAACTATAAGGGATCATAAGCCAAAAAGTTTAGTTTTTCGGGATTTTTTAAAGGCTGGTACTGAACCCGTTATTTTAAAGTTAAGTTTAGAACATCATGACAGGCTGGGATATTTTTTAAAAGCTTATTTATACTAGTAGCTCTCACTATTCTCACTTGTAACCCATTAAAATCCAGCTTTATCGTTCTGTAGCCTGGCTTTCCTTTTGAAATTGCTTAATTTAAAGGATTTTTAGAGTTATGTTGGGCGGCACTGTAAGAAATATTTCCTGTTTGGTCATTGCATTCCTTTGAAAAATCACGTGACCCCTCAGATTTTGACCTCTCACATGTTGGGAACGACTAATTTAGTTCATTTCAAACCCCAAAACTCCTCAACGAGACCCTGAAAATGAAAACAATAAGCAGTATTTGGACTCCAGAGTGAGGAAACGCACTAACACCATCAATCTAATGGGTAAAATCCACACCACACTGTAATCATCTCAGGGCTTTAGACAAACAAACTAACAAACAAATGGGGTCTGCTGCGAGGAACCACAGTGAAACCTGGACCCTGATCTGTCCAATAAACCCGCCCTCCCTCGTCTCCACTCGCTGCATGTTCACATCATCTGTAATATTTCCCAGGTTTGGTTTCAGAACTGCCGCGCGAGACACAAAAAGCAGCCGCCTCAGAGCAGCTTCTCTCAGAGTGCTCCACTGTCCAGGATGCCGCCGTCGCTGCCAGACGACATCCACTACTCGCCGTTCGGTAGCCCGGACCGACCACACCTGCTGGCCCTGCACGGATACCTGGACAGTGAGTGTTGGGTCTTTAACTGCTGCTTTTTCATCTTTAAATGCTTCAATTAGAGCTCATTTAATCATTCATTTCCACATATATATGTCAAATCAAGGCCCAGAAGTTTTATTTGCTGCATCATAAAGACAGTCAGTAGAAACTTGAAGTTATTTCTACTTTATGCATATTAAACTGAAGAAATGTTCCACTGAACTGCACTTTTCTGACAACTGCAGTTATTTCACAGATTAAGAATGTCCATCTAAAAACATCTCACAAGATAGAAAATACAATGCAGTGTTCTACATTAAACCACTACCAGCTTATTTAATATTTTCACAATGAAAATGCTACTCACTCACACAGTTTAACCAGGGTCTAACCATTCAACTGTAAGTTGCCCTAAAATATTTCTTTACAAAGCAGCAACAGAGAACGAATCAGAGCTGGAGCTCAGCACTTTAGTGTACATTCAAATCCTGGAATAAAGAGAGGCTTTTCAATGATTTACTGGGGCTTAAATACATTAAACATTAGCTGACATCAGATACAAGCAGCTCCAGTTCTTTAGATGCACTTCGTCAGATAAAAACAATATTTTACTGCTGTAATTTGTGTGTTTTTCATTATATTACCGTTAAAACACCTTTAAACTTCAGTTTTGTGTTTGTTTCCACTGAGAAAGAAGCTGTTTTCCTTCACTGTACTTACAGTAGTGAAATTATACTGCAAATCACAGGGTGTGTTGTGAAAAATTAACATTTTTTTATCATGCAAATTGAGGGTCTAAGTAGTTACATTGTGAAGCCCAAAATACTGAACTGTAATTTTAAGAACTCAAATTCTGAATCCCTGTTTTTTGGTTAAGCTCCTCATTTGGTCACTACAGTCACCAACAGTTTTCTCTTCCACTAAACTGCAGCAACATGCTCACTTTCCTTCCAGGACTCATGTTGTTTCTCTTCTCCTGTGCAGCTCATCCCTTCTCCGTCCTCGCCGCCCCGGGCCACCTGACCCATCCGTCCATCTCCTTACCGCAGCTTCCCATCAGCCGCTGACCTGCTGCGTCCACTTTTCCTCCGTCGTCACCGCTCTGATGATATTGTGAAAGAAAAAAAAAACACAAATCCTTTGGGACGTCCTGTCAGTGATCTGCTCCGTTTGGGAGTCTAGTCCTCGGGCGGCAGTAGGATTTCTGTTTCCAATCAGCTGGGCTCTTCGTTGCGAGACTGCTGAGCTAAACTGTGGTGAAGCCTCCATGGTAACACAGGAGTTACTTTTTTTTCATGATGCAGAGAAGAAGACCACTTTCATTTTATTTTCCTTTTCCGCGGGACACAAAACATTACATCAGGTCAGGATTTTTGTTTTCCCTTTCCAACAAGGTATTTTAATTGCTACAACATGAAAAAAAACAGAAGAAAAGAGGAGTAGCAGTGTTACAGTGAAACCTCAGCATTTCTTTTTTTGTACTGGTGATGAGCACATTTGCAGCTTTACTGTTGTTTGTTCTTGTATTGTTGTCAGGAAATGGAATCTCTTATTTATTCAGAGCAAAACTTCACTTTTAAAAAAAGCACTTTTAAATGTGTCTTGAAATGGAATAATTCCGTGATTGTACATTGTACATACTGCTATGTTTTAATAAAATGTATCAGATCTGTTACGGAGATTTTAGTGTTTGAATAACAGAGGATCAGGCTGATTTAAAAAGCATGAGGGAGAGTGTTTTTATGTGTGTGTGGAGTGTTTCAGGACTCTATTTTTACACCCACAGCTACTAAATCTAAAGGTCGCCTGTCAGAGGCCAAGTGCCGGCAGGAACCTGTTATTGAGAGCAATATCCTGCAACAAACCTGCAAATCATCTCCAATTTACATGCTGTACTTAACAGGAAATGTGATCAATCATACTGTGAAAACGATTATAGACGCGTTTGCTCAAAGCGTGGCCATCGATCAGGCAGTTTGTTGGCTTTTATGAGCTTTTTTAACACAGATTATCCACAGCTGTTACATTGATTGGCAGCACTTAAGCTGCTGTGATGGGGAGAATGAATGGGACACTTTGAGTTAAAGGATATCGTTAGATCTGGATTTTACAAACCAGATCAATGTGCCAAATTCTCTGAGTGTGCCACGCCTGTGCTTTTTGTACAGCCATTGACAGCTTACAGGATTTGACAGCCTTTCTTAAAAATTAACAGACAAAGATGTATTAGTTTTGCCGTGTGCCCAGATTACGTGCTCAATTTTTCGGTTAAAAATAAGTTCTTCTTGAGATTTTCAACATATTTGCCCAATTTTTTGATACAATTGATGACTTGAATTTACTCTGCTATATATTTTATAGATATTTGTTAAGTGTATATATAGAATTATGGAAACCTTTGTATGTCAGGAGTCTTTCATGCTTTTCCTACCCTGATTATTTAAGTAGAAACATGCATTTGTTACTTAGAGATACTTTCTGTTCCCATGTTTCCAGCCTTTCTGCTATGCTAAGCTAACTTGCTGCTAGCTGTAGCTTCATTTTACCAATAAGACACAAGATGGGTGCCAATCTTCTTATCTAACTCTCTGCAGGACAGTGAATAAGCTTATTGCCCTGCATAAAAATCAGCCCGTTGCAGGATTTTAAGGTGGAAATGTGTTTTGCTAGTTTTCCTTCTGGAACAGTGAGATTGCATCTGCATTGACATAGTTTCCAGGAGCAGCAGTGTTACAGTGGAGCAGGAGTTTGACCCATTGCTGCAGCAGATAAAAACATACACACAACAGTGCTTTCATATCACCCAGAGATTTAGTTAAAGATGCCCCAACGTTGACTGGATCAGGTGTGTATGAGCATCTAAATCGTGTGATTCTTAGCTGCATGTTTGTGAGCCTTCATGAGCCGGTGTGCTGTATATCTGTGTACATGGAGGACTCTTGTTCTTTCCAAAACTTTAAAGGAAACTTTCCTCTAATCAATCGCTTTCAATCAATTCAATCTGGGAGGAAACCTGTTCAGGAAAGCGACGCTGCTCCTCGTGAAATCTTAGAACAAAAGCTGTCTTCATGCAGAGCAGAGATGATTATCAGGCTGACACAGTTTGGGCCACCTGCCAGCACTACACTGTCAAAACCCACATTTTCTTCCCCTCTCAGATAGGCAACGTTTAGGCATGTCTCTCTCCATGCACAAGCATCCCCTGAGCGTATAAGCCGCCCCGTTTTGTCATGCTGTCATGCGTCCGCCTCTGTGATTGGCAGCCTCAAGTGGTTGCAGATGAAAGCGGGCCCCCCATGCTAATGAATAGGCCCCTGATTGCAGAGCCGCTCGCTCGCTGAATTACAGCGTCGGCCGCCTAATGAGCAGATACACTGCAGTGCCCCTTCTTCTCCACGTATTCACATTTCCCTCCTTCACGCTGATGAGCTCTCCCCTGCACAACAGTCAACAAAACCTCTGTGGAAGATTGCAATATGAGCTATCTTCATCAGCACTCCCCTCCTCCTCCTCCTTCTCCTCAAGTTTATTTCAGATGCTGCCATATGCTGGAAGGGTCTTCTAATTTTTTTGTGGGTTTTTTTTGTTCCTGCTTCACTTGAGGATATTATTTGACTCCACTGATGATGCTATGCAAAGTATCTGAATGGCTGATGAGCGTGATAATGTCTCAGTTTCGTTGCTTTAATAAAAGACAGTAGATAGTAATTTTTTAAAACTATGCTGTAAAATTATCTCATGAAAGAAAACTTATCAAGTAGAGGAAAAAAATAAGCTCAGAAAGACCTTGCTCATGTACTGTTTAGGCACAAGTTTAAAGGTAATGCCACTATATGCAGATGATACACAACTTTACATTTCACCATCTCCTGATAAGCTCTTCTTTTATTTAGATTCGCTGTTACAGACTATACAAAAAAGGCTGAGTCTTGTGCTTTCCTTCATAAAAGACATTGGCACCAAAGGTTTATCAAAGGTTTACTTTGAACTGTCTTCTAGAAAAACACTGCAGAGGCCTATTTGTATCCAAATTAAATGCTTAATCAAATGGATATCTTTGGATATCAAATATCTTTTTCATTAACTTCTCATATAACAATTAACTATAGGCTACTGCAAAAGAAGGCTGTGATAATCTTTCATCCATTTTTCACTGTTATCCTTCAAATGTATTTTGAATAAATGTGCAAAACTATAAATAGAAAATTTGTTACTAGTCGACTGTATAATTCAGCTTCTGATCATTTTTAGCAAATTCCACAACTTGAAAAGGCTCCAGACTATGCTTTAATAGGTTTTAAACAATTTGGCTCTTTAATTAAATATGTGAAAACAAAAAATGTTATTACTATTATTTTTGTTTATATTCCCGGTGGCTAATTTCTTTGTTTTTCAGACTCTATTGCCTGAGAGTCAGTGTTACTGGATCAGAGTTTAGTTCTTTATGGCTTATTGAAATTCTTCAACTAAACTATATAGCGTAACATTTGGCCAATGCATCAGCTTTTTAAGGAACAACTGTAATTTAGCCATTTTGATGCTTTTGCTACACAAAATCACATTAGTCAGTGGTTAAATCTAATGATAATGGTGAAAGCTTTTGCAGTGACTTGCTAAAAGCTAACTAGCTTAGCATAGATGACTTTTAGATTGTCCAAATACCAAGCACAGTATCTGATTTTACACATTTTTTTAACTAAATCAGTCACTAAGTTATAATTCTAAGTATAGCAGCCTTGAAATGTCATCTTAACTGTTCACCATGGTTTTGCAGCTAATGTTAGCTTAAGTAACTAGCAAACAACTGGCTAACTACAGCTGAGAGTTTACTAATGTAAATTCTTCATTTATTTTTTTTCACTTAATTTATATGTTTATTTAGCATAAGTCCTTTAATTCACTCTAGATTTTTTTTATATTGATATAATACAACTTTTCGGTGTGTCTGTAGCATTTTTACTACATTGTAATATGTTTCTTGTCAATAAAGTTGGGAGGAGAGCATGTTAGCAAGCATAGGCCGTATGCTAGCTAGTTGCTGCTGAGTTGATCAAGTGCCATCATTACAACTACGAAATTGACAGTTGAAGGTAAGAAATGAGAAAAATGCTTTTATCGACCTTTGTCTAATGTGAATGAGTCATTGTTGGAAATGTTATTGTGATTTTAAAGGGGAAAATCTGTCACATTTGTCACTGCAAACCACTGTGCTTTAAAGGAGAACTAATTAGCGTCCACAGCAGTCACTAACATACTAAGAACACACTTAATATGCTGTTTAGTTTAGCTATTAGTTAGCTGTAACTTGGTTATTAGATTAATTTATAGCACATTCTGCTTTTTCCCCCCACAGGTTTTCAAGCTTGTTTTTGAATCCGGCTTCTCCACAGCATGCTTGGTGAGTTTTCCTCCAACAGCAGCCGCTTATTTTTGGAAACGCTTATCTAAATGTAATGCCATCCATCAGCTGTTTGGTGACACAAGACAAAACTAACAATTTAATCTCCTCGCAAGTCAGAGGGTCTAAATTTGTCACTCATAACTGGACCATAAGAGGCTTCAGAGCCGGATCACGTCAACAAACACAAACTCGCAACGGCTAACACTGCATGACTGAACCTTTGTAGGTGAAAAGTCCTCTCTTTAGGCAAACTGGACCACAGTGGATTTACTTTGTGGCACAGGGTGTTTGCTTTAGATGTGGATACTGCACAGGCCTACCATTTAACCCCGGGTATAAAAGCTCTGCACAACTGGATTGAGTATCAAGTTTCCAAACAAAGCCAAAACAAAGGAAAGTGAATTTATTTGACTCTGGGCTATGGGGTAGTATACAGTGTGCTACAGAAATTCTGAGAAATTAACAAAGAGCCCTTTTTTCATGTGTAAACTATGACTCTTACAGTAGCACAGGAGAGCAGGAGGGCTGACAAAAAAGCATGGAAATAGCTGAAACTTATGATTCACTTCACCCAGGCTGACGGCCAACTGTGCACTATGCAAAAATAAACACAGGACTCCACAGCAGGTTCCCAGAAAATGTTTATTTTGGGGGGACGACAACGGCTTTTGAAATATCACAGCACTTCAGGTTGATTTATAAGAAGCTCGAGCAGAATCCAAATCACTCTCCTGAGGCGTGTTGGGGGCACAAAAATGCTGCATGTCAGGTACAGATGGTGGCAGAACAGCACACCTGAAGACTGAGGGTGATGAGAATGACTCCAGTTTACTTTCTCAGAGGAAGAATCCCTCTAAAATTAGCGGCTTTAGCTTCCTCATATTTCTAAAGACAGACTAGGAGAAGTTAAATTGTTCTGTCCAGATGGAAAAACTGGAAAACCAACTATGAGACTACAAATTTCCAAGACAGGCCTGGCATTCATATTAGCTTCCTGTCTTGTTAAACCAATGAAAAAATAAAGAGGACGCCAATCTTGTGCATTCAGCTGCATTACAGATATGAAATAAATGGTTTGACCTCAGCACTCATCCGTTTCAGTTCTGTACAGTATGTGGGTATTGCTGCGATTAGCTGCTGATGGCTGGTTAAATGTTGTTATTCAAGTGGTCCTAATGCAGTCTGTTCTCCATTATAGATTAAAAAGTCAGAACATTTTCTAAAAGTATACCCAGTTGGTACACTGTTTTTTTGATGTGTTTTGATTTATTATAGACAGATTTTTTGACAAATTGAAATCACTTCAGTTGTTCTTAATACGTGGTAGAAGCTGCCACAGTCATGTTTTTTACTCAAAAAGAGGTTCCTTATAATTATAAACCTATAACTACAATCCAGTTAAGCTTCTGGATTGTAGCTTAACTAATTATTCTGGTTATATGCTGCACATGTACTGTATGTACTTTCCCATCAAGAACATGTATCAGCTGAAGACACAAATGTGTTTTTTAGGAGGTGGTTGAAACCAAACCAAAGGAAAAGAATAAAAATAAATAAATAAATAAATAAAATATAAGTGCATTTGCACTTCTGAGAACAATGTTAAAAATCAGAGACATGATTTTTGCCTCTTTTTTACTCTAAACATGAGAATATGGATGTATGCATTGTCATATAATTCACATATCAAACATGTCTTTTGTGGAAAAGTAAAGAAAAGTGCTAAAATGATGATAAGTGCAGTACATGAATGTTTAAGTTTAACTAACAAACTTTTATATTAGTGAATCAGATGAGGATTTAGTGACAACATAAAACACACCAAACAGATGGATTTAGTCTTGTATATTATGGCGTGTATGTAAAATCTTTGATGATGCTTTATAATAGGGTGTCATTTTGTCATGAAGATGAAATGGTTACCGGTAACATACTAGTTTTGGGGATAAGAAGTTGCCATTTTAGGGGTGTTTATGTAAACACATGTTGCAGTATCAGGTAACAGACAGGCATTATTGGGAAAATGGTGTTAAGCACATTGTTGTTTTGTTTAATTTAAATATTAAAAGGCAACAATATATTTTTCAGTGCATGTATCTTATTCTATATGATTAATAATTAATACAATTCTATGTTTTAAAGATTTTGTTGCTGTGCATGATAAAGGTGTGTTTGTTTTGTACTCTGGCATGCATATAAATCAGAAATAAAACTAAAACATGCATTTTACATCATACAGTAATCACTCATCTGTGTGTTGTAATGTGATATACAACCTTTGATTACACCTTAAGAACAAGGTTGTCAACACCATTTTCCTCCTGGCATGGTACCCTTTATGTATAATTACACCAAAATACTGAGTGAATCATGGGCTGTATTACCAAATTAATATATCTTCATATATCTTCATATATAGTGGATGACTTTTAAAGTCTTTACAATGTCACAGTGTAAATGTCTCGTTTTTGAAACTTTAATACTGAAATTACAATGAGTTACCAGGATTAGAGCTAAGTTTCTGAGATGTAGTATGTATTTTTACCCACATGGTGGCAGTATATCTACACTGCAGTGGCTCATGAGAATTTGTCATAAATAGTTTCTTTTGTGTTCATCTGATTGAAAAAATAACCCCAAAGCAGATATAAAAACGATGTGAGGAAGCATAAAATCTGCAGAATTCCATTTTTTTATGAATCATCTCCTACATGTGCCATGTTTTCTACAATATATTCCGAATGTATTCAGTTATATTGTGATAATATCTGTGCACAATAATGCAAACACAATAGTTCTGCAACTAATATAACCTTTAAGAAGACAAAATATGATTTTCTTATTGTTTCCGACTTTGTTGATTCGTCCTCATTGTGTGCAGCTCTGGGCGGGTGTTAAGTGTTTTTGTTTCTGCCCCCTGTAGAGGCAGATAGGTGATAACATTTATATTCAGATTACAAAAGTCTCAATAACGAACAGTCCAAGAGTGCAATCAGTTAATACAGGGCTGTGCTGGGTGGGGCTGGGTGGATGTAGCATGTGAGGCAGTAAACCAGGTCAGTGTCACTGAGTGATCTGATCTTTCCCTGGAGAATAGAGCTCAGAGGACTCAGGAGTCATGTGTGTTTACAATGCACTACAGTAGCAGGGGATTACATACTGTATGACAGCAGCACAGAGCTGGGAGCTGGTTGACTCTCATGAAATGTGTGTGTGAATATAAGCCAGGTTTCCAGTTCAGCCAGACCCACGCCCTGCATTTCTCGGTGCATTTCTCAGGGGTCTTTATTTTCTATTCATTCTGTCCCTCCATTGTTCCTGCTTCCTCCCGTTTCTCCCCAGCCTGCCGGGCCGTCCTCAGGTGAAACCGGCTCCTCACATGGCTCTGAATGCATTGTGTCCACCCTCAATACGATCACTGTGGAGACAGCCAGCTCCCTGTTTGCAGTCAGTGAGCCACACCGGTTTCACTAATCGGGTCAGACGAAAACCTGAGGAGGTTGTTGTCATTGCTTGGAGATATGATGCCAAATATAGCCCTGAAAGCCTGACTGTGCTGTACAACAGTGATGGGGATAGTACATTGTGGTTTGATAGCATAACAGTAGCAAGTTCTTTGTTCTTATTTGTTTTCTTTACATTTGAACCCATTTTAGCAGCACAAATACTTACATTGACTTTATTTTTACCACTATTCCAGCATCTCTGTCATATATATTTGGTAAAACTTGGAACAAGCAAAGTTAACTGTCCTGACAGTAACAGTACACCTGCTAACATAATGCTTTTAGTAACAAACAGATGTTAGATTTAGCAAGAAACAAGAAAGAAAGTGTTGTTTTTTAACCCCTGACCGTTTGAATTGTCTTCTTTAAATCAAGATTTAAATAAAATGGAATTTAGTTTTACTCATGTGCACCTCAGTTGTTTTTCCTCACCCGTCTACAAGGTGTCATGTTGCATCCTCTTCTTTGTGGCAGTGGGTTTGGACACATCACTGGCTCCTCCCCAGTAAAGACAGTCATGCCTCTGCAGCCGGACTTACCTGTGAAATCTGGTCCAGCAACAACAGTCAGTCGCACCATCAAGGACAAAAACCTGAGTGAGCAGCACAAAGGAAGACTTACCAAAGAATTGAGCTCCATGTAAGTAAGGCTTTGGTCTTTTTTCTGTCTTATACATCAAATAACCCAGCACACAGCTCACAAAATGAGGGATGCCTTGAAATCTGCAAGATCTTCCTTATTATTAGTTTTTTTTAAATTATTTTTAAAGAATTTTTGCCAAGAGCTTTACTCCTAGATTAATAAAGTTCTGTCGCATCTTATCACATTTTATTGCATCTTATTTTATATAACTCAATAAGAACAGAATCATAATGTTTAGGATTCAGCGTTTGTATTTCACTGTCATCTGTAAGATTGACAATAACCTCACCATTTAGTTGCTTAGGCACTTAGGCACAGTGGCACAATGGGTCAGAAGGCTCACAACGAGACACAAACTGACCACATAGACACAAAACAACCACAAAAAGATGACAAAGAGAAGCACACACCCACAAAAGTTTTGCAAAGTAACTGCCAACAAAGATGAAGCATCCGCAAAGAAACTGACTTATAAGTTAACCTGTTTCCTGCCTGATCACAGGTCCGTTATTTTGTCTTTCTTTTAACTGTGTAGATAACTGGACATGTAGTTTCATGAGAGCCCTGATAAAACTAATATTAATCTGAATCTCCTGCAGTGGACACCATGGCCTCCACTCTCTCCATGCGCAGCTACTCGGTGCGTCAGCCCTCTTTCTCCAGCATGTCTGTGAGGGACAGCGGTCGCAGCCTCCGGCCCAAACCCTCCGTCTCCCCGCTGTCCACCGGAGGCACACTGTCTCTGTCCCGCTCCTTCTCTGTGGGCAACGGCCTCAACATGCTGGGCACCAGCCTCTCCCTCAACGGCCTCGGCACCAGCGAGAAAGAGACCATGCAGGGCCTGAACGACCGACTGGCCAACTACCTGGACAAGGTTCGGTCGCTCGAGAGATCCAATGCTGAGCTGGAGGTTCAGATCAAACAGCTCATGCTGGAGAGAGCGCCGAAGGGACATGACATCGAGGGGATGATGGCACAAGCACATGCCATCGGGCAGGAGGTCAGAGTCCAGCAGTTCACTTTAGCCCTTTAACTGAAATTTCTACCTGCAAAACATCCACAAATTTAATCAGAAACAGCTGCAAAATTATGAGGCCAAAAGGAAGTATTTTAGGCTCTGTGAATAAAGAGACACTTTGGAGTATTTTGAAAAATAATAGGTGTACTTAAAATTCACATTTTTACTTCTGCCTAGTCACAAACGTAAATTACAGACTGAATAACAGCATGAGTGACACTGATGTTATTGAACTTGGTCTAAAACATCTCATCTGCAAATTTGATGCACCACAGATGAAGCACACCAAATGCTACATCATTTTTAATAATAGTAATACTATTACTTTAGTAAATGTGCCACACTTGGTTGCATTTTTATAACAGATATGACCCGGCCTCAGTACTGGGACTTCCAGGGTGGAAGGTTTTAACTCACACTTTATTGCAGTGTTTTAATATGAAATCCACATCTCTGAATTTTGTGTTGACAGATTGAACATTGTTTGATAAAGACATAATGTTGAAACATCAAAGGTTTACTTAATAGTTTATCATTTTAGGAGCTTCTGTTTATATCATGTTGGGATATGCATTCACTAATTAAAGCACAGAACCGAAGATAAAAATGAAGTTTCTGATTCTCCTAGTCAGCATCAACCTTTGAAGTCTGTGCTTTAAAACTCTGCAGGCAGCAAAATGACATCCGGCCATATTGACATGAGGGCCAGGAAAAAAAATAGAGACCTTATAAAAGTGCATATTCTCCGATTTTACCTGACTTTACCCTGTGTTTACCTCCTTAGGTGAGAAAGAAGACGCTGGAGAATGCCCGCATCATGCTGGAGATTGATAACGCCAAGCTGGCAGCCGATGACTTTAGGGTCAAGTGAGTGTCACACAGATCTTTCTTCCTTTTACTTGCCTGCGAGTGTTCACATGGGAGCGCCAGACTGCATGGCAATGTGAATAAATGACCTTTCTGTCAGGCTGCGAAATAAGAGCTTCATTCCCACGGTGCTCAGGCACTGAGCAACCGAGCCATCAGCTCACACAGGATGTGATAGATTGTGCAGGTCAGAAAGACGCTGTCCGTTTCCGTAGAGTCTGCGCTTGGCAAAGGGAAGCTGAGGGGAAAGATGGCAGAGTCAGGAAACAACCACTGCTGGTGTTTTTCACAGTGTGCCGATGGTATGTTCTGTGGCCTGATGCGATGCAGTAATACATCAATTGACAGTGATTTATGGTATTCACAGCAAAGTGCATGTGGAGCTTACATGCAGGTCTTTGCATGAGTTTGCTCGCTATTTTTCACGTCATTCTGGGATTTCCTGAATGGTTTCTACCTCGGGTTTGTGTCTCTCATGTGTAATTAACAAAGTACATTTACTGTAGGTCTGTCTTCACCTACAGTTGTCAGGTACTTTACTTGAGTATTTCGATTTCTGCCACTTTCTACAGCTACTTTGTTATGTTACAGGGACATTTCAGTCCACTATATTGATCTGTGGTGACTAGCTTCTTCAAAATAACATTTTACGTTCAAAGATTTGATGCTTTTTCATAAATTTTACTATGAAACACTATATTGAGTTGTTTAAAGTAACTTCAGTTTGACCAACCACAACATTAAAATGTGACTGAATTAGTAGTTAACAACACTGTCTTTCTTTAGACCCTTAATAATCATTATAATTACAGATATTTGAAATGCAGCTTTGTTTATTTATAATGAAGAATAATGACATTGTGGTATTAATGTTTGTATTTTAAGTAAGCAATCCGAGTACGTTTAGCAGAAACAGTTATCATTAAATTTAACTTCTTGAGCCCTGGATATCTTTTTCAGAAACCCTGATGGGCATTTTAATAATATCAACTGCTGCTATAAAACTCGTCTACATGTGGATTGAAGAATATTCAATCTTCAATCCACATGTAGACAAGTTACACTGCAGTCTTCTGCAGTGTAACTTGTCTACTCAGTCTATTGCTAATCCAGTAATGAGGCAGCAGGATGAGATTAACATTACTGTTTACATAGACTGATCTTTTTTTGCTAACCATGTTTTTTGGATTAAGATGAATCACAGCATGGAAACAGGTTAAAAATCATGATGCAGATGCAGTACTTTTTGATCCATGTGTATGGATGACTTTTGAGGATGCATAAATTCTGGATTAAATGATACATCTGCAGTAATTTCAGTCATGATGATATCAAACGTGAGAGGACTTGTGTTGCACGTTTGCTGATGATTTTCCTTCCTCGTATTTTAATCCTCCATCGTTTTTGCTCCTACAGATGGGAGGCGGAGGCCACCTTGTGCCAGTCGGTTGAGAGGGACTGTCAGGCTCTGAGGAGAGCGAAGTCGGACCACGACCAGATTATCGCCACTCTGCGAGGAGACCTGGACAGCCTGAAGGAGGAGCTCTACTTCCTCAAGAAGAATCACGATGAGGTGAGATCCCTGCTGAGGTGGAGGTCACAACAGACATGATCAATCAGCTCTTACTTATCAATAGACTCACTTTGAGGACGTCAAGCATAGCCAGGTTTAGATAAATGATGTCTCTGAAGCACAGTGGGCTCTCTGAGCTACATGAAAGTGAGTTTTCCACACTTTGATTTGATAAAATTTTGGCAACAAGCTGATATAAAGCAGCTCTGTGTCAGTTTTTGTGCTCCCTCAGTCAGGCCACAAAGTTTAACAGTGTTCAGTGTCTGAAACATGATAATGTGAAGTGTACAGACACACCCTTTGTCTTTGTAAGTACAGTGCTTGAAGATAGCAAGATAACACCCGTGTACACAACGCAGGAGTGTATGAGACGTCCAGTGTGTGTTTAGACAGTCAGGCGTGGTGTCCAGGATGTAGACTGTGACCGGAATGATAAGTCTCTTCTATGTGCTGAGGTGATCCAAAAATTTGTTGATTAGGAGCAATTAAAGATATGCAGATCAGACAGTAATTATGGGAGTATAATACCTGGTGGAGGCACAACAATTCTGTCTCCTCCTGAATAAAAAAAAACTAAAACAAATATACATTTAACTTAGATAAATAATACATATAACTAAAAAGAAAAGAAAATCAGAGGTGTGATTTGATGCAGTCAACATTAAATCTATATTTAAGTAATATCTCATGCATTCATCTTTTACAGAGGCGAGGTAAACATTATTATCTAGAAAACACCTTCAGATTAGGCTTTTTCTTTGGTGTCTCATCTCATGAATAAAAAAATGGTGATGTAAAGATTTGAAGTAAAGTGAGTTTTGAGATTTCTTAAGAGAGCAGTAAAACAGACTGTCAGTGTATTTAAGTTCCCAATGTGTGGACAGTTAACAAACAGGTGCTGGACTCAGCTTCTGTATTAGAAAAGCTTCTTTCTGACATCAGGACAGGACTTGGAGCTGACTTCATTACAGTAGCACCTACTTAGCAATGACGGAGGCTGGTTTTATTTTATTGGTGATAAAGAGAAACTGGTGTGGCGTAGTTCAGGCTGTTGACAAGTTTATCAGCCATTTAAAGTTCACAGCTGTGTGGTAGCTACGTCACAGATTGGATGTAAGTAATCAATAACAGCCTTTAACTGTAAACTGCAATGTCATATGTTAATATTGTCTAATAAGGTACATTTGATTCCAAATTTAAAATAGCCATGGCACAGTTACAAGTGAACCTAACCAACATCTGGCCTACAAACAGTTTGACTTGTTAAACAGCCAACAGTTCTGGGACTAAACAGTGTCTGGAAAACATTGAACTAAAACCACTAGAACTTCTTCTAATATCTGTTTGGTTTATTTGATTACAACTGCTGAACCTTCAGATTTACCTTAAAGCCAAATTCTGGGATGCATTTTTGCACAGAGCAAGACCTGAGATTTGTCTTTTTGTCTTGGAAACAGAATAACAGCTGATTCCTTACACCAGTATGGACAGAAAAGAGGATTACAGAAGCAAAAAAAACCCCAAAACTGTTTCACCGCTAATATATCACAATTTTATGACAATATTGAAAATTTGTGAACATACCCTGCCAACAACAGTTATCATTTAATCTACCTTTATCTAAAATCAACTGACATGGACCTGAAACAGTAAATGTACCACTTTTATCAGTATTAACTGCATACATGCAGTTGGACTGAAAAGTCAGACAAATGTTGCAACAGCCATAGAGGGAAAGAAGGGCTTAGCAAAGAGTAATTTTAACGAAAATAATCTAAAAAATAAAGTCTAGTCTCCTTGAAATCCCTATATAGTATAGTGAACTCATTCCTAGTGGCCATAAACACACATCAGACTAGCAGTAACTCAAGCAGACATGTCGGACGTCAGCAGCCATTGTGACCGCAGAGATGTGGCTTCTCATCAATAGAGATCAAATATAATCAAGTTTTCAGCTGTAGCTACAGAAATATGGTGTACCATTAAATATTGTTTGTTCTTCCTGTATTTTATGCTCTATTTTGCAGGAGATGAGCTCAATGAAGCTGCGTCTGGCCAATGAGCAGGTGAACGTGGAGGTGGATGCAGCTCAGGGTCCTGATCTGGGGGCCATCTTGGCTGAGCTCAGGGTCCAGTATGAGGGCATCGCTCGCAAGAACAAGGAGGAGGCCGAGGCCTGGTACCTCAAGAAGGTCTGCATGAACCAGTTCTTATTTTTCTGTTATTAGTACTTGTCTTTTTATATATGGCATGCCTTATGTAGGTTGACATGTTATTGTGATGACTGTCCACAGTTGGAGGCAGTACAGTCGGAGGTCAAAGAAAGCAACGAGGCTCTGCGTTGTGCTCAAAGTGAGCTCAGCGAGAGGCGACGTTTCCTGCAGGCTCTGGAGGTCGAACTCGACAGTCTTCGCAAACAGGTACAGTACAGTTTACATATTCAGTATATACATGTGAACAAAGAGTCAAAGAGCTTTCAGCGACGAGGTTTTGGAGAGATGCAGTTACTAGAAAGCTTGTAAGATGGCACATTAGCAACCAGTCCTCTGCCTCCTCCTTCTATAGATAACAGCTACTTTCTCTTGTCAACACACAGCTACTACTGCATAGAGGCACAATATACACAGCAAACTTGTTATACTCCTGCAACCAATCCATGTGATAGGAAACAGACCTAAACGAGGAAATGTTTTGTACATTGTACACAGACTAAGCAGCGTATAGTGGTGTTCATTGGAGGCAAATATAGCTCTTGGATGTTTGCTCAACCTGATAGTGAGCACACAATATTGAATGAAGAGATATTATGGTGTTGACAGTCTCTCGTATCTCCGGTTGATGAGCTCAACAGGTAAACATACAAAGCAGCGCTGGGTAGTAAAAAAGAGAGAGGGATTGTCTTTGGCTTTTAAGGGTGATGATAGCGAGATGATCAGTCCACGTACAGCGAAGATACTGAGTCTGTGTTACCATATTACCGTAATATTTCTGATCATTTGGTAGATAAAAATGTAGATTATGCTGGAGTAACTGAGACCATAATTTAAAAACTGGTTAGGTGGTCCCTCAGTAACTTACAACCTTTTGCTATATGTCAGCCCTCCAGCTTTCACCATAATAAAGGCAAAAATAGCCCAAAAAACTGGTTCAAATTGTTTTTATCTCAGTTCTGATCATGTTGGTGCTGATGATTTTTCCTTGAGGTTGGCTGAAACTTCTTTGAGAATTGCCAAAATTTTGTCTCTGTTGCAGAAACCCTGTGTGACCAGTCTAAGTTTATCCAGAAGCTTTAACCTTTCATCACCGTCAGTGTTTACATTTATTGTTAATGTCACTGCTGTTTCATGTTGACTCTGCTACCATTTTAAAGGGCAGTCTCTCGCATTTAAAGTTGCACTTTAAAATAATTTTAGAATAACAATGCATCAGATAACTATGTGTAACGTGAAAGGATTTAATTATAGTGTTAAATCCACAGATAATCCTTTGCAGTTCTCAGCTCTACAGAGTAATTTAGCTTCTGTCAGCTTATTGTTTTGATTTCACGGCCCACAGCCTTATTGTTTTGATCTAAAAAACTCACCATACACGACTTGTTCAGCGCCAAAACAACACACGGACAGCGAACTAGCTGGTAAACGTGATGTAGCATTTAGCAGCGAAATGGCTACATTATTCTGTCAGGAGCTGGTGGAGACCAAAGCAGAAATAAAAGCAGAGTAAATGTTGAACTTATAATTATCAGGTAGCCAGAAAAACAAACAATAATGCTAATTTATCACTCCAGGACTTGGTGGTGACAAAATGTCCAGGTTTGCAACTTGTTCTGTTGCTTCTGAAGGGATGAAAACAATTATTGCATCTTTAAACGTCAAAATGATTTAAAAAATAAGTGTGATTATGCTGTAATTACCTCACAAGAACATGTTTTCCAGTCAAGCTAACCATCAACTAATTGCCGTTTCCTTTACATCTCATCTGTCTGCAAACACGAATGTGTGCTTAACTGTCAAACTTACGACACTTTGAATTGTTTTGTAATGTCAACCACAACAGCGGCCCACATTGTTAGTTCTGTATGTTGAAAAGAAAACATCTGTCCTTTAAACTCTCGTCTTTGATCGATACAAAGGTCTGAAACACTGTTTGATCTTTCAGGATGAACATGCCTGATTCACTGTACGTTGTTTTGTAATGTGGAGGACAATATGTTCCCTGCCGTCACTGATCATTAGCTGTGTGTTGTGTTCACAGGTTGCAGTGCTGGAGGGAAACCTGGGAGAAACTGGACACAAGTACTCTGTGGAGATGGACCGTCTTCAGGCCACGCTGACACAGCTGGAGGATGAGTTGTCTCAGCTGCGTCTGGACATGCAACGCAACAAGACCGACTACGAGCAGCTGCTGCGCATCAAGCAGAACCTGGAGATGGAGATCGCCACCTACAGGAGGCTGCTGGAAGGGGAGGAAATGTAAGTGAGGGCTGCGAAACCGCGATCAATATCAGAACTACGTACATTCTGTCAGAACTTGTCAAGCAGAAGATTCTGTTTGTGTTTTATGTAAGCAGCACCAAAACACCCCTGATATTATTTGCAGTTGTTTATGTGCATATATTGTAAACCTCAAATTAAAAGGAGCAGTTCCACAATCAGAGAATTAGGTGGGAGTTTTAATGAGAAATACTACTGTCATGCTGGTCCATCAAATTAGAAGACTTCAGCATGCAGCTGATTAGTTTAGCTTAGCATAAGGACGGGAAACAGGCGGCACCAACCAGCCTACTGTTGCTCAACAGATGCAGTTAAAGCTAAGCTAACTGGCAGCTATGGAATGCTGTGTTATTCAACATTAAATTACATAAATACAAAAATATATAATTAAATGTAACAATTAAATAGATAGGTTTTTATTTTTCAAATGAACAATTTTCTAAAGGACTACTTGTGTTTATTATATGGGACTTAATTAATACATTTATTTTCAACTTTGAGGCCTTATTTTATAGTTATATTTATTTAATAGGAATACTTATTTATTTAATAGGAATACTTAATAAGTACATATTTTATTTATGTATTTATTTAACCCTCCAAATCCCAAGCAGCGTCTGGGCATTTTTATTCACTGTGGACTCATTTTTCACTACAGTATGAAGTCCTGCACCTCTGCCTTGACCTCTGGGTGAATGCAGTGTGAGAGTGAGTGGTTGGTGGTGGTCGGAGGGGCCGATGACACAGACTGGCAGCCTGGCCTCGGTCAGTCTACCCCAGGGCAGCTGTGGCTACATATGTAGCTTACTACCATCAAGTATAGAGTGAATGAACAATGCAATGTAAAGAGTCTTTGAGTGTGTAGAAAAGCGCTATATAAAACAAATGCATTATTATCATCCACGCCAATGGAGTCGGCCATGGATAGGGCGGTCACGACCGTCTGTTTGTATGTATGTATGTGGGTGTGTGGGCGGGTGGCTATGTCCGCACCATAACTCGAGAACAAATATAGATAGGATAATCACACAAAGCACTCATCATCAAACATATTCATAATCAAACTCATAATCAAACTCAGCACAGCTGTCACAATTAATGGGTGACCACCCTGGTCACCCATTAATTTTGGGGTCAAAGGTCAAGGTTGCAGGGCTACCTGCCATGTTTAGGAAGGTATCTGGCATGGTTCTGCATCTCGCTTGAGTGCATTCTAGTTATTATTATTATAGAAACAGCACAACCACAGCTAGAAGTAGAGAATTCAGACATTTATAATGCCATAATTTAGAAAAAAGTAAAGTTACATTTCTTGGATACTTATTTGGATTTTCTTTTAATGCAACATGCCTTTAAAACCTCTGTGTGGGTTTTTAGGGTTCAGATTGTTCATAGTGAATGAAATGGCATTCAATAAGCAGTTGACTGTACCTTTGTATTTATTCTAAACACATGACAATGGCATGTTACCCATAATATCAAACTGTTTCTTTAAAGTGTCCACTACTGACTGTTTGCATCACATTTTGAGTGAAGTGTTTCTTCATGCTTTGCTCTCAGTTAATACAGTCTTATATCATTTTGTCCTACAGGGTGAAAGAAATACCTCCACCACCTAAAAGTAAGTGCAGATTATTTCATCTGCTGAATGTCAGTAGTTATGTGGTACAAAATTTCTTCACATAAAGTCCTGTCTACAGTTTCTTCACATTGTCCTCTGACAATTCTATCAGGATGTAGAAACCATTTGTATCTTCTGTTTCTTTAGTCTTATCAGATCCAGTGTGAGTATTCAGTGTCCCACCCAAGGCCACATTTATTGGGGTCATAAGAGGAAGTCTGCAAGTCCTGCAGCAATTCTTTTTAAATAATATTTATATACTCATCTGCTCTTGTCGTCTGTGTCTGCCACAGTTGCTGATGTTAGTCTGGTTTCATACGTTTTTCAGACTCCGTCTTTTGCCCACATGTGTTCATTTGATACCCACACAGGAACAGGAAAAGATGCTGACTAAAACAGCACCAAGCAAATACGAACCCTCCTCTGTCTTTCACCCTTGTTGAATTTTTGTTGGCCAAAGCCGCCACAGCATTAGACTTTAGTGCAGCTTCATAACATCAAAACGGCAAACTATTCATGCAGACACATTTTTTTTATTACACCATTAATGATAGTTTTCAGTGACGCTCCAGCAGACATGAAGTATTAATGTGACTAACTCTGGTTCACTCCTGTGTTGCAGAAGACCCTGAAGTGAGGACTAGGAAGATTGTAAAAGTCGTCACTCAGACGATGATCAACGGAAAGGTGGTCGACGAATCCAGCGAGGTGGAGCAGATCGAGGAGCGCAAAAAATAAGTCGAAGAGTGTCGCAACCAAACAGCAGTGTCTTAAATCCAAAGTGCCTGCTGACTGGATCAAATTAACTTCTTACTTATTTAGTCTTCCTGCTTTAATACCTCAGTTGTGTCAAAAATATACTGAAAAAGGGAATTTGAAGTCCAGTTTAATTGTCTTCACTGAATACATTTACTCTGTACTGTACATTAACACAGTTCTGAGGTATTTATACTTTACTAGAGTGTTTCATGGATCTGCTGCTTGGTACTTCTTATTCCACTACATTTTGCAGGTTACAGTTTTACATGATTGGTTCTTAAAATGTGATGCACTGTTCTGTCTGTTGTTCTCCTTTACAAACAGTCCTTAATGGAGCCTTTAAGAGCTTAATTTTCTAAAAGATATTTAGAAAAAACAACCATTTCGCTGATAATTTCCACATTTTCAATGCAAATCAAGTATCTTCAAAATTCAAATTTCATTATTCACATAGTCTAGCTCAATAACCTGACAGATTTTCACTTGATTTAAGAAAAACAAGGTTTTTAAGGCACAATTATGTAAATAATATACATATAAAGATGACATATTTTAGCAGAATGAGTACTTTTGCTTGAGATGCTGATAATATCTGCTACTTTTAATTAAGTAAGATTTTGATTGCAGGACTTTTGCTTGTATTAGAGTATTTCTATAGTGTGCTTAAAGAAAAGAAGAATGGAAGAATGGAGCTCATAATCAATATATAGGCATAGTGTTAGTTAATATCGTATTGAAATTATTAAAAGGTTTGTTTAATAATAAAAGTGAGAAAAAATATCCACACACCCTTATAAGACTCAGTGAAATGTCATACTGTCGTTTGATTGGTCAAAAAATATTACCTCAAGGTCCACTGGCTTTTTCTGCAGCTTTTAGCCACATTAGAAGAAAAGATTGACAGTAATGTTCCTGTGGTGAAGTGAAACCACAGCTAGTAGCTAGTTAGCTTGGCTTAGCATTAAGTCTGGAAACAAGGATAAACAATTTTGCAAGGCTAAAAATGAGCGTATTAGCTTTCTTGTCAGGAGGTAGAAGAAAAGATTGACAGTGATGTTCCTGTGGTCAAGTGAAACTACAGCTAGTTAGCTTAGCTTAGCATTATTAGACACAAGGGTGAACAGCTGAGCACCTAGCAGCACCTGTAATGCCCACTTAACAGGTTATATTTGTTTCATACAAAAACCAAAGCTAAGCTAAAAGGCTGCTAGCTGTAGCTTCACTTACCTTCTTTTAATTCTTGGCATGAAGGCGAAAATACTTTTTCCTTTAATACTAATGGAAATCTAAGCGAGATTAAAATTTGTCTTTATGAAACACAAACACTGGAAGATGACAGTATGGTCTGCATGTGTGTGATAGTTTCACTGTAAAATACTAATGGGAGTGTTGTTTTAAAAATAAACAAATGAGCCAAATCGGCTTTACAGTGTCAAATAAACACCGCGTTGCAATTTTGGTCAGATTTCAGCTCCAGCAGAAACTTAGACTGATACTCAGAGAACAAAACAAGAGGCAGAAACAAAGAAACGTGATTCTGCACCAAGAAGGCAGAAACCACTAAACCTGTATCTGGAAGTGTCGGGTAACAGCCTGCAGTGTGTGTCTCTTTTGGGTTTGTGTGCAAATGTAGAAATTACAGTTAAAAAAAAAAAAAAACTTTTAAGATTTAGACGAAGAACAAAATCCTGCAAATAAAAGCTGCCAATGTGGGTCACAGCAGGTCAGATGTCGTGAAAACACAAAGAGCCACAGTTTAAAATCGTGTCAGAGGGTTTTGTTCTCCACCTGAGACTTTTTTTTAGGCGTCAACTTGAAGAATTGAGAGGATTTTTATTGTGAAACTCTCTTTTTGTCTCTTTTTTCAAGCCAGTACCCATGAAACTCGATCATGTTTCGAAGTGCTCTGTGTGCAATCATGCTGTCATTTGGGGATTTGAGTTTTGTAGCTGATCACTGAAGCGTGTCGTCGGCAAGCAGTTTCTCAGAGGCATCTGTGGAGTGAGGTTACGTATAATTCAAAAACATATCATGCTATATTTACTGTATTACTTTAAAGCTGAAGTGTAGTATATTAGCGTTAATATATAATTAAAACGGGCTCTAATTTACAACTCAGTACCACTAAAGTGAGTTTCTTCATTAATGTGAGATTCCCTTTCTTTGTTTTACTTTCGATGACACATTTTATTTTTCTGGATGATACCAGTCTGGTGATCTGTACAGAGATGCTCTTCACAGATGATTATTTCCAGCTGCTCAACGCTGGAGGGATTCTTCAAGTCACAAGAAATACTTGGCCAGAACAGCTTTTCACTTTTTTTTCCTGCTTTAGAAACTCTTGTGTGATTGTTGCAGTGTGTTTGGCATCGTTGTCATGTTGGAAATTTCCTCTCTTCCTGCCAAGCTCCTTGAGACTGAAAGTCATTTTTTCTTTGTGTATTTATTTGTAGTGCCGTCTATGAATGTCCGCGCCCCTTTGAACTGCCTCATATCAGCACATTCATTGTGGTATTTTTTTGGACAAACAACATGCCGGACTCTATCTGACCCAAATTAATTCATTTTGGTTACATCTGACCAGTGAATGTGCCACCAACATTCATCAGCAAACTTTAATCTTAGCGCTGTTCATCCTTAACCTCCTTTCCTCAGCTGCAGCTGTGTTTCAGCTTATGCTCATCAGCCCTCTGATGTTCTTGTAACCTCTCCCATCTTTATGAGGTCTCTCTTGTTTTTTTTTTACCTGTTCCAGCAGTTCCTCTCAATGTGGAGCTGTGTCACATTAGACACAGCCCAGGCCATAACTGTGGACAGAACACACCTGGTCTTATCCCATACTTAAAATATACACCGATCAGCCACAGCATTCTGACCACTGACAGGTAAATAACATTGATCATATTGGTACTATGTGGTGTTCTGATGGAAAACCTTGGATTTTAACATCCATGTTGATCAGACTTAGACACCCAAATAAACATTGTCCCACAACAATCACACTCCCTCATGCTAATGGAAATCCCAAATGTCACTGACGTACCCCTGGAGGAAAATGCACCCCACCACATGGAAAAAACATCAAACAATCAGGAACATGTTGAGGAACATGACAATGGTCCAACATGTTGATTTGACCTCCAAACTTCCTACACCCCATTGTGATCAAGCATCAACAGGATGCAGTGGAACAAGTTTGACTGACAGGCCCCACTGCACAACCCAGAGTACCCAAAGGATCCACTGCCAACATCCTGGTTCCAGACCCCATAGGACACCCTGAGAGGTCCTCTTGTCCATGCCCAATGGTTCAGAGCATTTTTGAGAACATAAAGGGGACCAACACAATATTATGCAGGTGGTCATAATGTTATGCCTGATCGGTTTATATCCTAGAAAGAGACAACAAAGAGATGTAAACGAACATAAAACTAGGAAAACATGAGACAATATGACCAAATGTCCATGCAAACAAGTACACAAGGATGCAAAACAAGATACAAGATGATAAAAATGGAACAAAAAACTATTATGAAGATATATAAAATTCCACAAATGTAACACAAGATGCAAAACCAATTAAAATAATACAGAAAATAACTGGACACAAAATGTCCCCAATGAGACATAGGATGCCCATAACGAGATTCAAAATGAAACAAAAATAAAATGTGACATAAAAAGACCCAAAATGGCCTTAAAACAGCTAAAAAGAGATACTAAATGGCCACAAAGAGGCACAAATTATTAATGAAACGTGAGATGAGAAAACAGCAGTGATACTCAGAATAACCCAAAGTTGACAGAGAATGACCTCTGAGACCCACAGAGTGGCTGTAGAGATGCAAATTATTAAATGTGACCCAAAGCAAGCATAAATCAACAACAAACAACTATGAACAGATGCATCATAAGCACAAAGAGACACAAAAGTAGCAACACCTTGGAGAGATACAAAACTACTAAAATGTGGCCCAGATGTTCTTATTTTTGTTGCATTGAGGTTAAAGCTTTGGGTTGATATTTTCATGCAGTCGATGAAACCTGATTGTTTTAATTACATATAAAATCCATTATACTGTTGTACAGGAGTTCACTCAGTATACCTTATGAATCACCTCCTAACTCGGGTTTTGAAATGTGCTACTTACTGGAAAAGAGCAAGAGAAGTCGTCTCACATTTAGTGCAGTTTGGTGTCAGTGTGAATTTTTCTGTAGTTTCCCACCAAAGTGTAAAAACACCCACTGCCAGAGTCACCTGTCACAGAATGTGTCTTAAACTGCAGCCTGGGAAACTTTACAGTTTTCTCACCTGGATGAGAAACTAGTAAACTCCAAACATGGATGTTTAAGAGTCCATTAACTTCTAGAGCGTCCAGTCAGGTCACACGCAAGATTTACAAGCTCACAGAGAAAGATGGGGGGAAAAAAGCGAAAGAGATTTAACAACAACACCTTTTCTTTCACTTACAGTCTTACATTTTCATTCAAATCTGATGGAGGGTAAAGGGACTCAGTGGCTTAAAACTATTAAAACTTTGTTGTGCTGGTACTTGCAAAAATCAGTTCACATCGTCTGTATCGGCACTTCATTTTAATAGCTTGGTTAATGGTGCCTCCTTGTGGTGAAAAGCACACAGTGTCCCTACAGGAAAACAATCTAGAAACCAGTGAAGGTTTCTGGTTCATTTGTCCATCTCCATAGTTAAATATATAATGAATCTCTTTGCTGTAATAAAAATGAGGCTACTGAACAATCTGTTAAACAGTTTTGTTATTAATATTGATGACTCTATGGCTAAATGAACAGAAAAATAAAAAAAAGTTACAGATTTTAATCTTTGGGTTAAAAAAACAACTAATTAAAACAACTAAAAACTATTTGCATTCACTGTAAAATTATATCAACGTTGAGGTTTGCGCTTTGTTTCCTCAGAGAGCGCATGCGCGAAAGTCAGGCCCATCTAAGCGTAGCAACCGATCAATAGATGATCTTTGATTTGAACTCTCATTTAAAAAACCAAAACAAATCTCCTGCCATCATGTAAGTGTGATATTAACCAAGAAAATTTCATTATCGAAGTTTTACCTGTTACATTTGTGCGGCTGAAGCTTATATTAAAAGCTTCAGGAAACATTTTAATTAGGCTAGCATTGTAACTTAGCTAGCTTGAAGACGTTAGCTAGCTAAACAAGCTAACCCTGCAAAAAAAGTGACGCATTTATTTTAGTGACATAGTTAAATATACCTGTTTAGGCTGGCGAAATATTACATTAATTATTCTGGTGTAAGATCATAATATGAAAACATGAAGCTGTTTCACCTGAAAATCAACTTCTTTGTGTTTACATTGTTATTTTGCTGTTTACAGGTCTGAGAAGGACAGCTGTGCCCTGACTGAAGTCTTCTCTGCTATCAGATATAAAGCTCTGGACTATGTTTTTGAGGTGAGTTTGTTGCTTGTTTATTTTACCTGCAAGTATCTCATTAAATTTGTTGCTCTGTGTCCTTTCCTCTAAGCATTTTGTGTTTATTTCAGTCCAGCACCAGTCTAAAAGTGAAGATGAGCCTGCTGGCTCTGCCAACTCCTTACCTGGCTGGAACCAGTGACCTGTATGCTCACAGTGGAAAGCTGCCTGATGTCACCTACAGGACACCGTGGGTCAGAGGTAGGCAAGAGGCCAAAATAATGTTCTGTAACTACTGAAAAAAACTGGTTTTATGTGTTGAGGCAAGTGTTTATATTTAGTGTTAGCAGAACAATTAGCTCAAGTACTGTCTGTTTTGTGTTAACCATGCATTCGCGAGAAAATACATTTCAAGAATTTGTTTCTAGGTGATACAAGTGACCTGCTTAACTCATAATATCCACATTATTAATGATTTTCCCCTCTAAACATTGTTTTTAAGTCTTGTCACCCTCTACATAACTCTCAGAGTATTTTACTTTCACAGTTTCCTACTAAATCTGCCACTGCACCTTGACTTTTTAAGGCAGCAGGGTGTGCAGAGAAGCCATTGCAGCCCTCCTAATGCTATTTGGCTATACACTGCTCAGCCACAACATTAAAAACACATGCTTATTATTATGTAAGTTCCCAACAGCTCTAAACAGTTTGGGCATTTACACAGGACCTCTGGGCGTCTGGCACCAGGACGTTAGCAGCTAAACCTCTGGGTTTTGTGGGATGCATGGTGCTGCCTCTGTGGATCTGGCTTGTTATGGCACATCTTATCCATTCTTGTGTTCCTCAAGCTGTTCCTGAGCCGATTTTGTGGTTTGATGGGGTGTGTTGTCCATTGCCGTTGCAACAATGTGTTGTGGGTGGTACATGTCAAAGTAACATCCACATCTTCCAGGACGTAAAGTTTTCAAGCAGCATTGCATTGTAAAAAGATGATCAAGGGTAATTATTTCTCCTGCTCGTGGTTTGATTGTTGTGGCTGATCGGTGCATGTTGCAATGTAATATCTGCAGATAATGTTCAGTTTTCTCTGCTTACCTTCTTGTTGTGCTTGTAAAGACAAATTGTGCCAATGTTTTTTTTGTGAGTTACTTTATTTATGATAATACTGTTTCTATATTAACTTACTTCCTCGATAGGAAAGGTGATCTCTACTTGTAAGCTCGCTGTCGGTGGTTCAGTGCTTGACGATCTGAGACGAAGAAACCAACCAGTTGATTCACTCGAAAGGTTCTATTACTTTAAAACATAATAAATTCAGAATTTCTCTGTCTGTGGAGAGATTTTAATAATAGTTCTGTTGTATTTCAGATTTAATGTGAAAGACGATGTGGAGGTGATACCCAGCTCTAATCCAGACTCACTGATGAATTTAGAGCTGGATCTACATGCTAATCTTTTCAAAGAGTCACAGATTCACAATCCATGCCAGGAATTATTTTCTAAGTGGACGATTGACCAGATGGAAGTTGGCGTTAAGAGCAAAGGTAACTTTTTCATTTCAGAGTTTCCTTCTACAATATGGTAGAGCAAAATATTTGATTCTGATCAAAACATGTGTCCTTCTGTCAAAGATCTCCTCCTGTCAGAAGAGCTCATGGCTGCTGATCACTTGCTACAGTTTAAGAGACATTTACCGACATTGAAAGTCAAACTGTCCAGACTGAAGACACTTCCTGTGGCCGACCCTCTGCTGAGCCCAACTGGAGACATCATTTCTGAGGACACTGTGTTCAGGTGCTCCTTGAAACCTGCTCATTGCTGACAAGAAAGAACTGTTCTATCGTCATTTCCTCGTGTAACCCTAACGCTAAAATCTTGTACAGGTGTTTCAGGCGCTGTGTGTCTTATGAAAAACCCCCGGATGTGGACGCCTCTGACCTTCAAGCAGGTGTTCATGAGGAGTTTGTTAAAGAGTCGCTCAAAAAGGGAGAGGTAATTACAACAAACAAAACCTACAAACAACAGAGTATGTTGTCACTTCATTCCTAATCAGTTTATTTTTTTGTTTAGTCTCTGCTGTTAGCTGCTGTAGTTGACAGTCTGCAGCTGACCACAGAAAACTACACCTCCTTTTCAAGCATCTCTAATTGTATGAATGTGTCTCCTGAACTGCTGGACAAGCAGCATTCTGTCCTGGATGTGCTTCATAAAAGTAAAAACAAGATACAAATGTTTCTAGATGAAATAAAAATACACAATAGTACACAACAGAAAAATAAACTGGTATATTTTCTTTTACTTCAGCTTCTGGTTCAGATATATCAGTGGATATTTCCCAGTATGATGCACCAGAGGAGGCTGGTGAAGAACGCACAATGAATGGAGGACTGAAGGAGTCAGATTTTCTAGGTACAAGGGAGCTTACAGTTGTTTTTTGTACCAAAACAAATCTACAGCAGCTGCTTCAAAAACAAAACTCTGTGTCTTAGATTGTTTAGTGGCAGTAGTTGTTTTTTCAAATGGAAGCGTGACACTAACAGTCACTGTAGACCTCTACAAGTATCCTAAATGTGATGTTTCTCTCAGGACGTGTGTTGCTTCCAACTGAAATAGAGCTGGACTTGGCCCTGAGCCCGACTCCCAAGAAGAGCCGAACCCATGTCAGTCTGTCTACCTCTGAATTCCAGGAGGAAGAGTTGCCTCCTTTTTGCAGACTGTGAGTGATAATATCTGGTTGTGCTGCAGTCACTGTTAGTTACCCTGATGCGGATTTGATGTATTTTTATGCATTTTTGTGGTTGCAGGAACAAATATAGCGGTAATCAGAGATATCACATTGCAGTGTAAGCAGAAGTGCGTTAGGAATGTGCATAAACACCAGATTTAAATATCGAGCAGAGGATCAACGCTCACCTGCTATTAAGTAATGTGTCTTTGTGGTACTGTGTGGAAAGAAGCTCCTCTAACTTAAGTTATTGTTATGTAGATCTTTGGTGTCAGAGAGAACTCAGAGGGAGATGAAGGAGGCACTTTGGAAGGCAGAGAAGCATCCAACCTTTGTAGTGGGCTTTCTGTTGTCAGGTAAGAATATATTAACCCTTGTAGTTTTTAATTGAAGGGACACTGCACCAGTTTAACACATTAAGTTCATCCTTTCATCCTTTAGAGAACAACACAAGACCATCAAAGCTAGTACTTCAGAAAATGATTTTTTTTAATTTGTGAAGTGATTTTATTGGATTAACAGAAGAATAATTAAGAAATGTGATGGTGTTTACAGAAACATTTACACCTAGTACCAAGTACTCAGGGAATACAGGGAATATTTTATGAACTGTGACATAAACCGATCAGGTGTAACATTATGACCACCTGCATAATATTATGTTGATCCCCCTTGTGTGCTCAAAAATGTTCTGAACCATTGGGTATGGACTAGAGGACCTCTCAGGGTGTCCTATGGGGTCTGGAACCAGGACGTTAGCACTGGATCCTTTGGGTGCTCTGGCTTGTGCAGTGGGGCCTCTGTCAATCAAACTTGTTCCACTGCATCCTGTTGATGCTTGATCACAATGGGGTGTAGGAAGTTTGGAGGTCAAATCAACATGTTGGGCCATTGTCATGTTCCTCAACATGTTCCTGATTGTTTGATGTTTTTTCCATGTGGTGGGGTGTATTTTCCTGCAGGGGTAGGCCAGTGACATTTGGGATTTCCATTTGCATGAGGGAGTGTGTTTGTTGTGGGACAATGTTTATTTGGATGTCTGAGTCTGATCAACATGGATGTTAAAATCCAAGGTTTTCCATCAGAACACCACATAGTACCGATATGATCAATGTTATTCACTTCACCTGTCAGTGGTCATAATGTTGTGGCTGATCGGTGTATATATCGACTGTTAAAAGTTAAAATGCATGAGTTCACAGAGGACACTGGACAAACACTTGAAGACTTGCAAAATCATGTGCGCATTTACTTCAGCACTTCTGAACAAGACTTTTTATTGCACACCAACAACACAGAAACTCTGAACTAAGAAGCTCAGATCCCAGACAGTGATGAAGCCTCATCCTAGACTGAAAACTTTAGTCAAAGGAGTGCTTCATTGAATCATTCTTGTAGTCTCAGACAGAGATTAATTTATGTCTGACAAAACTGGCTGAGAGAATTGCTGCAGTGCTTTGGCCTCAGTTTTAAGAGCTGCTGTAAGTTTTGCAGACCACCAGATGTCATCGTGTTTCCTGAGTTTAAAGCTGCAAATCTTCATAAGTCCTGATCCACAGACTGTTACTGAAAAACAGTTCTAACGTCTTCTGCAGCTCTGGAGGGAGACGTCAGGTTAAATGTGGAGACTTGAAGTCTGCTCTGCAAAGCAGGGGCAAGAGTTGAAAGATATCGAGTCCAGTCAAGTCACCAAGATTTATATAACCCTTAAAGTCAAAGTGCCTTCCAGTAGAAAAGAAAAGATTAATGCTAAAAAATAAGTGTAAGAGTTTTGAGGTTAAGACCCTACAGTGTTATTTATGATGTGAATTTACCTGAGTACCGGTAATATATAAGGATTAAAACCCTACACAACATACATGAAATGCTGCTTTACCTAACAGGGAGGGTCAAACAAATGATGGTCTCAAGCTGAACTGCAGGATTGAGTGTTTTCTGATCTTGACAGGACTGAAAATCAAGATATGTCTACTTCTGCTGCACCAGATTTTGCAGACAGTCAATGGTTATTTTAACAGTATGCTTTCACGTGCATGCATTTAAGCTAATTGTTGAATCCTAGGTTGTTTATTTAAGAAAACTGCAAATTTTGTTAATTCTTCCATTTGTGAATTTCTTGAGTTAAATGAAACCCTAGTCCTGTCAGATTTGGTATGTTACTGTGTTTTCCTCACAGAGCCACTGATGTATGAACCAGCTGTTGACTTCCAGCCTCTGAGTGAAGCCCTGAGAGTTACTGGATTACAGAAACTAAGCTTCACCGGCGCTGGTGACAAAGTGCAGTCAAACATGGAGATGGGAGTCCCACAGGTGAAGCTGTGCTGCGACCGTGAGTTCACAGAAAGCTGGAAGTCTGAGTTTCCGTCCAGCGGGGAGGAAAGGATGGAAGACTTCGAAAAACTGCCACTTGAGCACGTGGAGGGTGATTGTCTTCTGGTTTTTTTGTAGTTAGTAACAATTTGACGAGTAATTTATTTATTTAAAAAAAACAACCGGTTTGTTGTATTAGTAAATATTTAAGCCAGTGTGCCAAAACTATACAGGTCACAACTTCCATAAATATTTGCATTACTTATCTAGGAGGATAAACTGAACATATTTGGATTTTGGACAAAACAAATAAGCTTTAACATACACATATAAACAACATGGCTGTAGTCAGTTGTGCTGGACATTTTAAAATACTCTAACATTTTAGTGCAATATTTAGCTCATTAATAATAAAAAATAGGCATGTGTACCTGGTTTCATTTTATTGGTAGCTTTAAGGCCAGTCTTGCTGCAGATTTCTGACATATGTGCCTGTTCTTCTTCTCTGGTTTCAGTCAGATCCATTCTGCTGAATCCCATAAATGAAAAATGTCTCCAAACAGATACATCTCAGGACATATCCGTAATTCATCCTGTCAGCACAAACGATAATGAAGTAAAATCTGCTGCCACCACCACCAGCAGCAAGGACGAGGAGACATTTTCAGGAGCTTTAGCCATGTCTTTTGCCCGAGCATATATCATCAACACGGGTGAAGATGACTGTAAAACGGAGCAGAACGTCTACATTTCTGAGCAGACTGCGGCCTCCAGAGATGATCACAGAGGTCTGCCGTTTACGAGACCTCCACCAGAGAAGGACCCCGACCCTCTGTCCACCTTCATGATGCTGAGATCCCAGCAGGCTGCTCCAGTTACTGCAACTCCTCTGAACTCAGCCAGCTCTCCAGGTAATCTGCAGTTATTATCTGTTCCTCACAAAGCTTTAAGATGATTTTCAACACCTACTTTATGTTTCTGCAGCCTTAGTTGCATTGTTTTTGTCTGATAACGTTTCTGTATACAGTTGCCACAATCTTTCTTTTTTATTATCCAGTGTTGCTTTTATTTAAACAAAGCAGAACAGTAATAATTTGACCAGACACTGAAACATTATGCATCCATGATAAATGTAAATTAGGACACATAACCAAAATACACACACACACAAAAACCCAGTGAACTCTTGTGTTCACAGATAATGACATAAGCACAGTAATACTGAGCACATGCTGACCTAATGATAGTCCATGTTGTTGATCTAGACATGTAGGTGGTTGAACGCAGAAGAAGCAGATTAACAATCAGATACTAACTAATTGTGGGCACATCATATATACAATATATAAATCTCAGATGTTACGTTTCTGTCTGACTGAAAGAGAAAGACCTCATGTTTTATATGTAATGTGTACATATGATGTAGTTTTTAAATGTAAACCCAGTGGCAGATTAAAGGCTACATAAACTCACTCTTCAGGCGGTAATAACAGCTCCACCAGTTTGATTTAACTTATTACTGTTTGGTATAAATTTATTTTTTCAAAAACAAATTGGTCTCTTTCCACATATTTCCTCATTTATCACAGAAATACAAGGAGGCTTTATCACATCTAAACAGATGGTATTAGCTTCTGTTGATCAGCTTTTCAAGTGTGCTTCATGTCAATAAATATATTGTAAAACTTTTCCAGCAGTCATTTAGGATTCCTCAAATGATGTACAAGTTTTTTTTTTTTAAACGTATATATTCATAAACTTTTGATAATTCAGTCAAGCTCTTATTTTTATTTTATTTTGTCAAAGAAAATGCCTAACTTATAACTAAGAATCTAAAAAAATGTCAGCTAAGCAGATGATTTTTTTCATTAAGAGTCTCAAAAATATCCTTCATCCTCCACCAAGTCTTAAAGAATCATTTAAGACTTGTTTCATTCTTGCTTAAATATACTGATATAAAATCACATGAACTGAATGTTCTTCAGTCTGAGTCTAATAAGTCTCTATTATCCACATTTGAGAGTTTGGGTTATTTTTTAGGAAGAACAGTAAAGTTACTGAAATTATTTCTGAAATAGTTTTTAACTTTGGCTCCATCTAGTGGTCATATCAGAACATGAAGACATGCAAGACAAACAATGTTTTCCTTTTGGCCAACGTGGCTCCTCACTTCCTTCCTTCATATCTCTTCCCCACCACTTGCCAAGAAAGAAATGTGACAATGAAGGGAACAAATTCACCAAACAGTGAAGAGACTGTTGACTGCTTCTCCAACACTTGTGCAGCGTTAGAGTGCGATGAAATGTGACAGAAATGACAGAGACAGATGACTACATTTTATTATTTAAATAAGAGAACAGACAGGCAATTAAAGTACTAACATTTTTTGAATAAATCTATAGCATAAATAGTTTGTGACGGATCACAGCTTCTTCTCCTCTGGACTGTATTTAAAAGACTGAAACATCCTCAACGATGTTGGCCCTCGATCATCAGAGGAGGAAGGAAGGATGTAGACATCATTCAAAATTTAAATAAACGCCTGTAGATTGTTGTAATTTTCTCTTGGAATGTTGCATTTTTCTACAAATTCATTTATGCTGTCAGAATAGCTTACTAGCGCCTATTATCAATATTAAGTTGTTATGAATATATCCATATAAACTGTATGACTCTCCAAATAGTAACTTTATTATTAGTGTCTTAATTTTAAAACTTCAACAATTAGTCAATTAGTCAACTTATTACAAAAAAATGAAAGAATTAAACATTGTGTGGTTCAGGCTAAAGTTACACTCTGTGATCTCCTCATTTTTATCAGCACCAAAGGTGAACCAACCATCACTGGAGCTGCAGCTTTTTCCAGAGCAAACACAAACACCAAACATGAGACCAACGTACATGAGCGTCGCCGTGTCAGGAAATGCTACCAGAGAGCAGAAACTCCTCAGTCAGTCAAACCCTCAGGAGAAACAGGACAGCAGAGTAGTTCAGGTCCAAGCTACAGGTGCGACACACTCACCACTTTGTACACTTTACTCAAGTAGTTTCACACATTTTCTTCCAGTTATTTGGAGTTTGTTGAGGTTGTTTAGTTTTTGTGTAAACCTCATGTAAAATCCATCATAGGATGTGGTTACACATTATATTTAGTAATTAGTGAACCAAAAATAACATAAAATACTCAAAGGCAGCCTAAATTAAATGCCCTTTAAAATCTCTTCACAAAAAAATATTTTTTTATGTTCGTACATCTCGCTGCTAATACTAATTTCAGTTGTGTTATCGGAGCACTTTTCTCACTCACTAAACTGAACTGCAGTGTCTTTGTTGGAGACAAGGATGGTTTGTGTATTTAAACCTCTGTGCTCCCGTACAGACAGCCAGCAGCGAGCCTACAGTGAGCTACTGGCCTTCGCTCAGCCTTGTTTAAGCTCTGCCAGACAGCTGGGGCTCAACTTCCCGGTGTGGGGGGACTTCAGCTGCCTGGCACCCGACCAAACGCACTTCCTCCTCAAGCAGCAGGAGAGGGCGCTCTGCAGGACTCTTGCACAGAGCGCAGAGCTGGTCAGAGGTGTGAGATGTCAGTTTAATGACGCATTTGTGTGTGTTTTATTTATGGCTTCATCTGCATATTGTAGAATAAATCCATTAAACCTACATTTCGAAGCTGTAATTTTTCTCACTGTGTTGCCTGCAGATCAGCAACGGCTCTTCAACCAGGTGGCTCTGATCCATGTGTTGGTGACATTCAAGGAGCTGCTGCTGAAATGTAACCTCAGTACCGCACTGGGTCCGTATGAGCTGCCATTGCTCCAGCAACTTGGCTTTAAAGCTTCCTAAACCTCAGTTTATCAGCCATACCATTCAAACCCCTGACAGTGAGACCTTAGGTTCTGGCATTAATGTGGATGCTACTTTAACACATACCACCTACCTAAACTTGTTACAGACCCAGATCCATGCCCCAACGGGTCAGAACTGTTTGTTTTTGGCAGGGACCTACACAATATAGGCATGGGGTTTTAATGTTGTGGTGGATTGTTGACTGTTTAAGAGAAATACAGCAAGTGTTTTTTTAAAAGTCTGCTTGAGTTGGTTTTATTTGCTCACATTTGACAGAAAGGGCTGGAAACCTAAGCAACAGCATTTTGATTTTAAATATGTGAGTTCATTTTAAACTAGTGAGAACACTCAGCAAAATACTGAAATATTTTTTGTAAATAAACCAGAGTTTTGTAATTTTATAATCATGTAGGATCCTATCATTCATAACAGGAATCTGAGTTTTCAAGGGCCAGAGATTCCACAGAGGCTGTAACCCAGTACTGTATCTTTGTTTTTTATACACTAGAGTACCTGACCAAGGCAGCTAAGGTGTGTGCAGAACAGAGTCTGCAGCAGCTGCTGAAGAGGCTGCAGATCATCCTCTACCTCAGTCACAAGAACCAGGAGCCCAACCTTAAACTACTGGAGCTGCAGCAGCTGCTGGCTGAATGGATGCACAGCAGGACAGGACACAATGTTACAGAGAAAGTCAGTGTCACACCAAAAGATAAAGTACATGTTTGTAGTTTGTAGTGTCCAGAGTTTATCGTGTGCAATTACTGAAGATGTCGTAAATGTTTATGTGTCAGACACTTGATAAGATCCTGGTTGACTTGTTTTTCTACAGATTCTTGTAATATTATCAGTTGACTCTGATGACAGCAGATCAATAATCATCAACAGCTTGAACCAAGTGACCGGTAAGCAGCTCTTTGACCTCCTTCAGCAGATTCGCTAATCAGATAATCAGCAGCACGTCTAATAAACTTGGCACCACTGTGGCTGAACTCAACCCAACGGGAATAAAAATTACCAGCCACAAAACAAAGCTTGCTACAATCCTGTAACAATAATACAGCACATTTGTGGTTTAATTTTAAGTGGTCGTGGTTGTGTCACACAGTTTGTGTTTTTGTTGTCTCAGGTGCTGCTGTGACTGCAGTTTGTCCCGAGGAGGACAAGAAAAAGCTGAATGGTGCCAGTGTGGTCAGCAGGTAAAAATATACAGCTGCTTATCAGTGTTTTTCTATTTGGCATCATTTACTTTATATTTTAGTATATTCCTCCTAAATCACATGCAGTGTCTGAATATTTATCATATTGGCACTAATAAAATATACAGAGCTGATAATGGCTTGTTGTACTTTATAGTTCAGGAACACTGAGTAAAAAAACAACTTGTTTGTAAGGAGAGGGTGTTGGCATGCAGGAGAATGGTGGTGTTAAAGGAAACATTTGAAGCTGCTATGTAATGTTGAACCAAGTGTTGTTTTCACACTCCCATCCTGTTCTACCAGTATGCGCGACAGTGTGTGTGTGGTGGTGTTTGAGCAGCATATAGGCCCAGACTTCCCCTGGAACTGTTTCTCTCTGGTGGTGGAGTACGACCATCCAGGCCAGTCTCCGTGGGCCACAGTCTGCAGGGAGAGGAGCATCAACCACCTCACCTTCAACACCTGCATCTCTGACACTGGTCTGCTGCCACCACCATCACATTATTCACACTATTACACTGAATTAATTCTCTTTTCTCTGAATGTGTGTCTGTTTGTTTAGCTAAAGAAAAGGAAAAGGCCTTGTGGTGTCTGGAAGACAACGTGCCCTATGTGTTGTTTGTGACTGAGGGGCTTATTAGCTGTCCAGTGCTGCTGCAGACGCTTGAGTCAGGGTGAGCTTTCCTCTCAGCCAGACAAGTAAAAACACCCGCATTTCCCTGTTTAGATAATGCACACAGGAGGTGGTATGTCCAGCATTAACATCACGATTACTTTATGTTACCTGGGCAGCTGTGGCTCCGCTCCACATGTTGGACTTCCCAGACCAGTACTTTACATGTATTCATACCATTCTCTGTTTCTGCCTTGATGAAAAAGGGCTCAGTGGTTTGTTTTACTACCAGCAGGATTCCATGATATCTACCCATTTTTATTATAATTTGCAGAAAGACAATGCTCCAAATATGTCAATATATTAAAGAGGAACTCCACTGATTGTAAACATTGAAGTCTGTACTGCATATAATACAAAAAAATAAAAAATTTGTGAAGGCTTTGTGGCTCCAGAGGGAGCTTGTAAAGCCTGATTAAGTGACTGTAGAAAAAATCCTATGGAATTTCTTGTACTCAAGTTGCATTGTGGGTAACGTAGGCAACCAGTTTTTGACATGCAAGAGGAATGTGTAGACAAAAAAACAATGTAAAATCCAATACTGCTTTATTTATTTTGGAACTACTACTGTCCATTATCTGACAGATTTTCAGGAGTTTAATGTTAAACCAGTGGAGGTCTGTTAAAATATAAACGAAGTTAAGAATAACAGCTTTGAAAACAGGGGAAACTTTTACCAAACAAACTGACCTCCGAATGTCAGTATCAAAATATTTCCAGCTCTGATATGTTTCACTCTTCAAATAACCTAATGGGTTCATTTAACTGTTCCCCAAACTAGATAAAAAGGAGGTAAATGATCTTGACATACAAAATGCTTGTTAATTCTGTCACTCTTTTAGGGTTGACACTAACTACACTTGCATTTTGAAATCTGTGTTGTAAATCTAATGTCTTTTCTGTTGTGGTTCCGGCACACAGGACGATAAATGAAACTATTATTTCCATTACTGTTAAATCTGCTGATTGCTTTCTTCATTCATCATTTCATTTATTCTTGTTCTGAGATAAAGTTTATTATATATTTAAAAAAATATATAATTTGAGAAGTTGGAATCACATTTGGAATATGTAGTGACATATGACATTTTTGCTTAAAAAGTGAGTCGGTCCTCACAGCTGCAGAAGTCATGTCATACCTAAAGTAGCAGTGATAAGCCTTAATTTAAATGCCAAATGGGAATAAATGTCTGCTTGTTTTACAGCTTTAATATAACTGTGCTGGAGAGGCCTCACTGTCCGACCCTGCAGATGCTTGGAGGGATTCACTGCTACGCTGTGATCACAGTGGATGAAAGCACCGCTGTCATCATTCAGGTAGCAGGACACACACAATTGTGCTGCGATGCTGGATTTTGTCAGTATTATTCTGTCCTAATGAGCCTCTTGAGAATTGAATGGAAATGTAATCTGCAAAAACTTACCTTTAATTCAGTGTCAGCAGGTACGTGTGTGTGTGTTTTTGTGTGTGTAGCAGCAGGATGAACTGTGTCAAGAGCGAGCCAGCGAAGGACTGGTGATGAGGCTGACCGCTCTGTCTCTTCAGTACAGCTCCTGCTGGCTCATCCTGCACTGCCCAGACAGCCCAGGAGAAGGGTCAGTGTTTTCATCACCTCAGAAGATACTAGATTGACTTGCATTCATTTCCTGGAGATTCATCTTGACCTTAAACCAAGTCTTCATCCTAAACTTTAATTAATGATTTAGAACATGGAGACTTTCTTTCTGTGCCTAAAAGGGTGCTAGTTGCCACAAAATGACTGTTCAAATTGATTTATGTTCCCACAAGATGAAGCACACACAGCATATGTATACAAAGGCTCACCATCGCTGCTTCTGCTTGTGCGTTTGTAATGGCAGATTTTCCAGCGAAGCTTTCAGCAACTTGGTGTTGGTTTATTTGTCCCTGGTGCTGTTTGGCATGAAGTCCGAGGATCTGGATGTGAAGGTAGAACAGACAACATAAACATTACTCATTTTCCCACCGGTTAGGGTTCATATTTTTCAGCAGCGTGTCCTTGACGTCTAAAGAAAATACCTAAAATGCTGGTAAAAGTTCATCTCATAATTTAGTCGTTCATCATCATTAAAAAGGCATTAATGGTAAAAATAGTGGAGCTGACAGGTTAAGTGTCGTTTTACTCAGTATAACCACAGGATCTCCATGCAACTATGGTGAATAGTAACAGACTTTATGATGATTTTAACATGGGCTCGAACAAACTAATATTTAGCAGTTAATCTGCAAATTGCTTTTTCGATTCATGATTTGGTTTTTAAAACAACAGAAAATGGAGAAAAATGCAGTCTGACACTGAACTGCCCAAGATATTCCATTTACATTCACTGATGTCTATGAAACAAGTAGATAAAACATTTTTGCTTCAGCCACAATGAAATTACTGGGGATAGAAAACAAAAATCAATAGGAGCCAGTTAGTTCTTTACTGTCTTTCAGGTGCTGATAGTGTCCGAAGTGTCGGAAATAGCCAAATGGATCAGTCGCATCTGCTTCCACAGTCTGATGTCCGGCAACAGGGAACCTCTCAGCTACCTGGACAGAGACTGGCTAAGTGTGATGCCTTCACAGGTGAGCATAACATCCACAAACTAAAACCCTTCATAGAGAAGAACCCAAAAGAAAAGGCTTGGATGGTAAACTTCAGCTGTGTTTTGGCTCTATCCACAGGAAGACGTTTTTAGTTTTTATCTGCAGTTAATTACATAGTTTGATGTACTGTTTGTTTAAGAAAGGCTTCTTGTACCTTTATGAATGAAGAGTGGCTTCAGCTGTGCTTGTTCATTATGATCTTTCTGTCAGTCCTCCTGATTGTTTCAGTGTGGTTCCCCTAAAAGCCTGCTCTGATGGTATTAACTGTTGGATGGCTTGTAACCTTCCTCAGCTTAATAAGGACAAGACAGATCATTTAATTTGTCCTAGCAAGTTGACTTCATACCAACAAACACGTCAGAAATTTGAATTCTGACTCAAATTTCAGAAGTCGGAGCTCTACAAGGACCAAACGAATACTGAAAACTTACAGCTTGGCTAAAACTCAGTTTTACCCCCAAAATCTGCTCTGTGGAGTCACACATCTTTTGTTCCCTGCAGGAGGAGAAGTGTCTCCTACAGTTTCCATGTGTCAACCCTCTGGTTGGTCAGCTGATGTTGAGCAGAGCCCCGTCCTTCCAGTGGCTCCTGGAGGCCCCTCTGTCTCAGCTGAAGGAGCAGCTCCCTGAGGTGCCACATAAAGTCCTCAAGGTGAGCCACAACACTCCAAAGCACTTAAATATGCAAGGAAAGTCATGACAGTGGGCAGAAAATCCTAACGCAGACAAGTTAGCATATCGTTTGTAGATTAGTTCGTGTGTCCTGTTTTTTTTAAACACTTTTTGCTGCCCTTGACAAAAATTTTGAGGTTGTTGATTTGATTTGCATGTTATTATGACATATGCCATAAATCTGATATATTCAAATAGGATATTTCCACTGTCCTTTCTCTCTCTTTCTGGTTTTAGCTGTTCAGTGACACCACCTCCCTGTACTCGCGGACCACAGATCCCAACCAGCCTGAGACAAACCAACAGACTAGCCCACCCAACAGCCCCTGGACCCACAACAATAACAATGAGCACATTGGCTCCCTTCATCCACAGCCTCTTTGTAGAGACCACAACTACAGCTTCCTGTTTGAAGCAGCAAGTGCAGGGGGGAGCTTCTGTGAACAAGAGCCACACTCAACAGAGCAGGATGGCAACTCGGATTTCAAACTTGCCCATAGTTGTTCCTTTGGCAGCCCAGATGCTAACTTCCAGAAGAGCTGGACAAGCAGTGATCAATGGGGAGAGGAGGGGAAACTTCCTGGCTTTGGAAGCAGAGCTGGTGCGGTGGGGAGGGTTGTTGAAAGAGTGAGTGATGAGTGGACACAGTGGGCTCCAACAAGCGACTACCCCTCCTACCCACATACTGCTGACAATCTTCTTAAACTGAGTTCCACATTCAGTTACAGCCCCGTCCTGCAGCAGCCAGCCAACAGTCAAATGTCCACACACCCTGCAGTCTACAGTGACCTCCAAGATCCTCTCAGCCATCACATCAGCTGCAGTCTGAGCCCGCCTACAGACAGCATGTGGGGTCGAGGTCAGAGTGGTAAAGACTGCTTCTTTAGAAGTGGAGGGTCGACGGCAGCTCCAGCTAACTACGGCTCCAGATGTTGGACAGGACAAGAGAGGAAGAGGAGTGGAGAAGCTGCAGGTCTGGTTGGAGAAGGTGAATAATGGCAGCTCTAGGCGTTTCCATCCACCTGATTTTACCTCAAAGCAAAATGCAACAAAGTGCAAACATGACTAGGACCGCAAATATTTTTTTCATTGTTGATTAATCGGTTGATCATTTGATTTTGAATCGATTAGTTGTTTGGTCTATAAAATGTCAGAAAATGTTTCCCAAAGCTTCAGATGATGCCACAACCCAAAGATATTCTTTCATAGAGGAGAAAAGAAATCAGAAATTTTTACAATTTTAAAAGCTGCAAGGAGAAAATTTTGATTTCTGCTCTTAACCAATCGCTCAAACCGATCAAGAAAAAAAAAACTAATTACATAATATTTTGAGCGCATTGTTTTTCTGTCTAATCTTTCAATCATAACATGTTGTCTAGTTTAACGAAACCTGACCTCACTGATGTCAATGAACCAGCTTTTATTACTCATCTAACTCACTAACATCACTATTTTCCCTGTTTTATAAGCTTCTTTTTTTGTTAAATTGAACAGACTGAGATGTTTCCTTGTGTTTGTTTTGCAGCGTTGATGCCATTGAAGAAGGGGAGGCTGAGCTATGAGCGTGTTCCTGGCAGAAGTGATGGACAGACGAGGCTTAGATTATTTTAGATATGACTGAAAGACAAGGAAAGAATATATCTATTACATTTTGTTGCATTCAAGTCCTTAATGGCATAATTCAAGTTTAGCTTCCGAGTTTTTATACAGATAAAATGACTTTTGACTTTGTCTGGTTTGATTTCTGCATTTTAGGCATATATTCTCTATTAAAGTAACAGAGCTTTTATCCATTTCTGTTTCTTCTTTTAAAATTTTGTGTTGAGGGGGAAAAAGCAGGAACAATAATTCAATTAGAGGAAAAGTTTTTAAAAAATAAAACAAATAGCTGAAACTTCTTACACTCAAGAAACTAAATACCTTTTATTGTTTCAAATGTATTGTTTTATTATATTAGTGTTACTGTAACAGTGTTAACAGTAATTCCTCCTGTTAAGCTGGTATATAAACAGATAATGATATCAGTCATAACACAGCTGATTTTTTTCATTGGTAAAGTTGTAATTGATGAAACTATTTAACGCTTTAAATCTGCTTAAAACTACACGTTAAACAATTTTATTATACGTTTAAATGCTGCTTCTAAGCAATAAAGGTGTTACCAGAGGGTGTTATAGAGGGTGTTACCAGGTTCTTTTAACAAAATAAGATTAAACATAATTATAACTGTGCGCATTTGGCTTCCCCAAACTGAGCATGCTCAGTAGTGGGAAAACAAATTGTGATTTATGGTTGGAGGAGTGGGATCGAGGGTCTTTCCCAGCTGAACTGATAAAGTCTCTCATTTTAGCAGCTCCAATGGTGGGGCTTCTTTTTTTTATATAATTTAGTGAAGCAATCCCCTTATCGTTGTCTCTCAGCATGTGGAGAGAGTGCTTATCTTCACGAGCCAGCAGAGTGAAGCCAGCTCCCTCAGGAATGATCCCCAGACAAAGACGACCCCGGGGACATCGACTCCGAGCCTCCCTCCTGCCTCTGGACAGCCATATCCAGCACTGGCTAGCCACCATCAATAACCCGCCAGGTTTTTTTTTTTTTAAACGTCTCTCTCTGTCTGTCTCCCTGGCCTCTGCCTTCTAAGAAGCAGTGGACAAACAAAGAGAGAAACGGATTGTTTTTTTTAATGGCACGTGAACAAAAGCAGTCAGGGTGTTCAAAGGAGTTCCCATATGAAGGCGAGGTAAACAGCAGCCTAATGGTGCAGTAATGGCCCCTCACTATGCTTAAGCGCTGGACTGAATGGGGTAGGAGAGATATTGTGGGAATTAACAGGCTGTTTAAACCACAGCATCCTTTAGTTTGGATCCGACTCTGGCTGCAGCTGTAAAGGTCACACTGCTGTTATCTTTAATCACAGGCGGCAATTAACTGTCACCTGTGTGTTTCCTCTCGTCTGTAAATACGACACACAGCCCCAGCACAGGCACCTTTTTAGTTAAATACTGATTTTAAATAAGAGAGGAAGCAAAAATGTATGATCAGTTTTTGCCACAAAAGCAAAACAGGAAATGCACAGAGGAAGTAAAGTATTTAAATCACACTGCAGATTATTCATGAACGTCAGCCCGATAAGCAGCAGCAAAATATCCACAGACGCTTTACATCCACATGCACATAAATATAGATTTTATTTGATAGTGAATATGTCCGCAGATATATTATAAATTAGTTTTTATTTTTATCTACAAATTAATCACAATTGGCTGTATAAGCAGGAATACAACATCCACAGACATGCAGAAGCTCCTGATCCACATAAAGATGCATGAGATTGATGAGCTGCTACTATACCTAAAAACACAAGCAAGGAGATTTAAAGGAAAATCTTACTGTTTTGCTTCTCTGCATTAACTTGCAAGAAATGCAGTTTGTGTAAATCATGCTTGAACTGCAGAAGTATCTTTTTTGGTTTAAAATCACACTAAATCGTCAGCACATCAAACTACAAATTATTCATAAACATGAGCTGAATATCGAGTCTTTGACAGTGAATATGCCTGCAGAAATTTAACAAGTTGGAATTTCTTCTTAATAATTGGTTCATCGTGTCTTACGAATGAATCTGCTGATACATTGTGTGGTAAATTAGCTCACCATCATTGTAAGGGTTGCTGGCATTTTAGAGAAAACATATATTGCTAAGCTACAGCCATGCTAGCAGCAGCATTTTGACACAGAGAAACCCAATTGCTTGTTTGTGGTTTAATTAGTGCATCTGTGTTCATTTCTGGTGTACCAACATTTGCTAATTAGCACCAAACACAAAGTGCAGGTGAGGTGGACAAAGTGTCAGTTTTTCAGGTAATATTGGACAAATTAACATTCTGAACTGATGATGGCATCAAAAGGAAAAACCGTTATTATGATACTTCCTGAAGGGAACATGAAAGTTGTAGAGACAACCATAAATGTGAACCTCAGCAGTGCATCGGAAAAGTCAGAGGATGGCCAGAATCAGAATTTATCCTCTGGGCACCGTGAATGTTTGTAGAATGCTGTGCCCATTTATATACATGTAGAGATATTTCACTGGATGTGTGAAGATCAATAACCTGATCATCCTGCTGCATTAAGTCAGGGAATCCCTGAACTGCATCCTCTGGGGAACATGATTAATTGTGCAACATTTCCTGGCAGCCTGTCAAATAGGTTTTGAGGTATTTGAACCAAAGTGGGGAATGAACTGGAGCCGCTACCATGGCTAAAAACATGAGAAGATAGAAAAGTCAAAGGAAAAACAATCTTCTGCTCCACTTACAAGAGAAAGTAGCATGGAAAAATCACGCCTGGTCTGCAGACAATCATACAGAGGCTGTTGTTTTAGTCAGCAGATTATGACTTTATCTCCAAGGACAACTTGTGTAACATCAAAATGGGAAGAAGCCAAACCACCTCAGCTCATTTCCTGTCATTTATCAGGACTTTGCCTGTGCTTTAATGGTTAAGGTTTTGACTAAAGCAATTTAGTCTGTCCCCAGAAACATATTCAAATCAGCTGTATGTAATGTAGCATAATATTAATATATACAACTGATACCATTTACAAAGAGTATAAAATATACAATTCATTAACCTAAGATACAGATCCGATTTCTGTATCTCTGTCATATAGACTTGCATGCACAAAATGTTGCACTTAATTCAGTATAATTAATTTCTAGAGTTTGTCCACAATCTGCTTTTGGCCCTGGCCTGCTTGATAGCAGGTCCGGCACAGTCATCACTTGGCCCTGCAGGTGAGATGAATATCAACAAACTGGTCAAACCACCCCACAGTGAGCGTGTCTGCAGACCTGCAGTGGAGGCTGGACCGAGGCAGAGAGCAGCGGCGCCTGGCCTGCAGGTGCAGCCTCTTGGACGTGCAGCAGAGCCCATGAATGGCCGATTCAGAAAACGGCCCCCATCGGGCCTGTTCTCCAGGCCCGGGGCTAATCCCAGCCCCTAATCGGATTATGTAAATTCCTACTCCACACAGAGACTTTTATGGAAGGCTGCGTCTTTGAAACAACACTTGAAGGGTGTAAAAAGAACAGTGACAATTGGTTAAACTAGACTTGTTTTTTAAATGTGGATGGAGGTTGAAAGTGGGAGGCAGAGAAGGGGGGGAGACAGAGGAGTGAGGAGTGGCTGCAGAGAGGTGAGTCAGACGCTGTGCTCTCCGTGTTTTCTCTGTAATTTATGTGTGGCCCCTTGGAATGGCTCAACAAGATTACCATAGTCATAACAAAACCCATATTGTTCAACTGTCAATCTGGATATGGTATTTTTACCTTTTGTGGCCCAATCAGGCTGAATTCAAAAGCAGAGCAGCCAGTGATATCAAGGTCTTTTCCTCGGTGGAGGGGACGGTGGGTTGTCCATGCCTAATGTCAGAGAAACAGAAAGGAATAAGTGTCCACAGCACTAAGAGAAGGATCAGAGAGATGAACGTCTCAGTTTCACTTCAATAGGAATTTATTTGTCACCTTTAGTGCTAACCTTCAAGGATTAAATGAGCAATGAATCATAAAAGCAGCGCAAATAGTCACTTAAAAGGCTGTTGAATCATAAAAAGCTTCAAAAAAAGACCTTGAATCCCCTCAAACGTAGCACAGAAAGACCAACGAAAATAAATTTAAGTGAGAACTTATGGACAATATCATCATAAATCCACATCCACTGGTTGTAAACGATAGAGAAGCAGGGGGTGTGTGTTTTAACAATCACACCAACCTCACACAATGAACACAGAGGCTCCACGACAGCACACGTCACACAATAGGGCTCACCCTGCTATAAAATGTGGGATGCGAGCATGCAGTATTATCACCCCTACTCTCTCTCTGTCCCCATCCCTCCCTCCCTCTCTGTCTCTCTCACTCTCTCTCTCTCCCCGTCCTTCTCACTCATTAGGATCTCAGTGAGCATGAGAAGACACAACTAAGTGGACATTCACACCGGACTCCTGGACACTGATGACCTGCAGACGACAACTCTGCCACTGAGATTTCTGCACATTTCAACACACTTACAGGTGAGATATCTGACAGATTTTCCTCCTTTGAGGCCACGTGTTTTCACTTCGGTCAAGTAAATAATTAATCGACAAAGGCATGTAATACACAGCAGCACTGTCTGCTTTTTGCTTGCAGTTGTAGCATCACATGAGATAAATCTGCATTGAGTGGAAGATCAAATTATTATTTTTTTGTTGTAGAACAGCCCTATTCAACCAGAAAGTCTGTTAAAAAACCACATATTTTGCATTTATAAAGCAAATACTTAAAAGTTTTATAGTGTGGTTTGTTTACTGATGCTGATAGGAGTTTAAGTTGTTGACAAATATGTTCCTATTTGTGAACAGTTTATGTGCTGCGTATACACGCTAAACACTGTAGAAGAGGCTAAAATCAAAGTGTTACTCGTATGAACCAAAAACTTCAATATGTAGCAATTTACAAACAGTAAAAGGAAAAATAAGAGTGTTACATTTTAGAGAAAGTATCAGCAAACGACAAATTCTGGTAAATGTGGTGTAATTTCAATCAGCTCATTTTTGTGCAGAAACACCCACTACAGAATGGCCTGTTTTCTACTTGGCATTGACTTTTCTTCTCCTCTCAGGCTCCTCAGCCCAAGCACTGCAAATAGTTTTTTAAAATTTTGTATAAATTGTCTTGTTATGACTCCTGGATAATCAATTTACTATCATGTATGACAAAAAACAAGAATAAAAATGTTAGATTTAAGAAGCTTTTTGCCTTAAAAAATGAGTTAAACTATTGTCAAAATAGCATCTGATTAATTTCTGTTGATGGATAATTGCTACAGCTGTCCTCAGCACCATGACCAGGAAGGTGTTCACCAACACCAGGGAGCGTTGGCGCCAGCACAATGTCAACACCGCCTTTGCCGAGCTCCGCAAGCTCATCCCCACCCATCCTCCGGAGAAGAAGCTGAGCAAGAACGAGATTCTACGTCTGGCCATGCGCTACATCAACTTCTTGGTGCAGCTGCTGGAGAGCCAGAGCGGTCAGCCGGCCAGCCACTCCCCCACCGCACTGCTCACCTTTCTCAGAGGAAACATGGAGCAGCTGCACTCCCCTCCGCACCCCTGGGCCCTGAACAGCGACACCGAAGCTCCGTCACCTGGATCTAGCTGCGACAGCTCAGAGGCCTGGTAGAAACACAGCGAGAAGAAACTCCCGAGTGGACTTTGGGACCCTTTTCTTGTGTCTAAAAACTGATCCTGTCCTTTCAAGACTGCGTTTTGTCTCTGCATCGTGTTCTGCTGCAGAACATTGTGTGATATTCATGGACTCTAAACGTGGCTGAAGAGTGGCACCGCCTCCACGCTGATCAGTGTTAAAATATGAAATATAATTTGCAGGTGAAAATTAATTTGTGTTCTGCATGGATGTGTAAAACCTGGATGTACAATATTCCCTTCATGTCTTCATGTTAATATTCCTTGCTGCCGGCCCGCCTGGAACTAATTTAGTTTTGCAATAAGGGGGTGTTTTGCCAATGAGGAAAATGGAGGGGATTAAGGAATTTCTCATTTCAAGCAATAGATTGAGCAAAGCATTTGAATAGATAATGGCTCAACCAATTCTCCAGACTGCAATCGTCCCAAAATAGCCAAGGGCACTTTTTTTCCCAGTCGACATGCTGCTTTTTTTCTTGAGAAGACTAAATCTGACCTTCTTTTCAATTATCAAGGTTATGTGTCGTCAGAAGATTCAGTTCTAAGAAAAGACTATTCCTGGTTCATGCAACAATGTTTAGCCTTTGTTGATTAATGATTACTGATATCCGGATTGGGCAGAGGAATCTTGGCAAAACTGACAATCCTCCTTCAATAATGCTAAACAAATATCTTCTCATTTCAATGTGTTTTCACTGTTGTTTTTTTTTGTAAAATACGCATGTCATATAGCCAAAGATAATGAACTGATTGTCTACTGTGAAGAGTGTGCTGATTTTCTTCTTACACCTCTTTTGTAAGTTATTTTAGTTTGCTTGTGAATATATAGTATGTTATTTATTTCAACTATTTATTTAATAAATGATTTGTTAATAAATCACTATTTTCTGGAGTTTTTTTTATGAAAGGTCACTTGAAAAGTAACTGTCCTAACAAGGATGAGCAAAGAGTCCTTTCAGTAGAGGCAAGTTTTAGGTATGTAGTGCATTGAAACAGAAAAAGGATATTCTAACCTTTAAGTATGCACATTTTGAGTGTGCCGCTGACAGACCCCATCTTAGAGTAAATTGAGAAGCTAATCGTAGTTAGAACAGTTTTAAACAGCTTGTGTATGGTGGTGAAACATCTTCAGGAACACCCTAGACAAAGAAACTAACAAATCCTTGGAAAAACATTTTGACATTTATCAGTTAGTTTAACTAACATGCATATTATAATGTACGTATTGTATCATTTCCTTTTAGCATTAAAGGTTTGTTGATTTCTGTATGCCAAGACAATTAGCATACAGTACATACAGTGCAAAGTAAAGAGTAGTGTTGGATTGTTGATTCTACAGACAAAACTGATTTAAGAGTAGAGCTGCTGCCTCTTTGTCTGCGCTCAATATGTCCAGAAACACTTGTTTGCTGCAGTCTTTTGGCGACCGTGTGGACACAAAGCTGACCTCTGCTCTCTGTCCACTGACCAGAGGCCGAGAAACAGCACTCAGTGTGACCGCTTAACTTCGTGACCCTGAGGTCAGAGGTTGCTCTGGAGTCAAAAACTGTCCAATTTACCAGCGTGCAGATGGAGCTTTCTGATAGTAAGCATCACTTTGTTGCTGCACACAGAGTTTGACAGCTCTGAAATCATAACCACTGAGTATAAAGGCTGGAATTGCTTGAAAGGAGGCCAAAGAAGCCAAACAATCCATTCCTGTTAGGTTTGAACTGTCATGTAGAAACACACGCAAAAAAAACAATTAGACTATTAAAACAAAAACAGATGAAAATCAGTAGTTCCAAACAGGGCTGCAACTACAGGTTATTGTAAATCCACATAGTTTAATCTATAAAATCCTCAGAAAAAAACTCCAAACTGCCCACTATAATTAGTTCAAACTGATGTCTTCAAAACTTTTGTCAGACCAACAGTCCAAAACAAAAAAAAATCAGTTTGCAATAAGAGAAAAGCAGCAAATCCTCACAGTGCAGAAGCTGCTAGCAGCAAATATTTGGCATTTCATTTTTGAAAGTTATCAAAAATTGTTGCACACCCATTTTCTGTCAATCAACAAACTCATTAATGGACTATTTGTTTCAAATATCAGCAGTTTTGTTCGCACCCCTCTCCCTGTTTGGCAACCGTTTAAACTGAGGTCAGACATTTACTTGTCTAATCGCCTATTGTTACTGTAGAAAATGTGGCCCGTTTTGACTAACTGAGCTGAAGAGTAAACACAGGGTTGCTTTCGGGCGCTTTAACCCCGGCTGTTAAAACTCTGGCTAATGGTGTGTAAACGGCACAGAGGGCAGCTGGACACACTGACTGGAAGCCTGTGGGAACTGACAGGTGACTCTTTGTGATGCGACAAAAATACTAAATAAATCATATTTTACTGGGAGAATGGCAGTCTGGCTCTTACAGCACACATTTAAGGAGTACTTACCTTGTGTGTAATTTCACAGTGAATCAAGCAATTTCATAGAGACTTGAAAAACAAGAACTTAAATGGCTGTTTATTAATAACTCGACCTGCTGTTAATGAGAAATAATATTAATAAACAGTTTTGGTTGAAATTTAATCTTCCCAATGTTCAGCTATTTAATCATATCTTGAAACAGGACAGAAAAGCATGTGACAGGGTCTGCCTACATGCTGTCAGGCTGTGAAATGCGTTTTGCTGATGCACCTTATTTACAGGAACCACCCAATCACAGTACAAGCATTACTCTGACCTCAACTTTCCGGCAGGATTATGAAACCCTGCATTGAAAATAATAACAAATCTGTACGCTCCTCATTCCCTCCACCAAGTATATTTGCCTGATTGACTATTCTCTCCCAAGTATGTGGGTAATCGTCTATTGAGAGCACATTTCCTTATCAGCGTCTAGCACACTGTCTGAATCCGTTATCACAATGGGCCAGATCAGTGCAGGCAGCCCCTCGCTCTCCCGGCTGAGGCGCCCATGAAAAAGAATTTCTGGAGTTGGGTGCCAACCGATAGGCCATGAGCTCTTTATCCCCTTAAAGCCAATTCACACTCTGCATGTTTAAATATCTCAGCTCAACCCCTGCCCTCCCACTCCCGTCACACACTCAAACCCCCTCCTCCTCCTCTCCTCTCGCTCTCTCTCACCCCTCCACGGCTGCAAGTCCAAGCATGGACTGCTGCCGTGGCCGACCTGCAGCCTGGGTGCGTGGGTGGGAGGGTGAGATGCAGGTGCAGGGCTGGTTGGATGGTGAGAGAGGAGGGGAGTCCTCCATTGTTGGCCTGGACAGCACCCTCTCTCCTCTGGAGCACCCTCTGATGGGGGAGCCCACTGACAATCACACATCCTAATCTGATTATGCAAATATCTACTTCAAAAGGCAATATGCTGTAACCCTTACCCTGTGGTAGAAAGACAGATCGAGGAAGAGGGAAGGAAGGAGAGGAAGCAGCCGGAATGTGGAGAGGAAACGGTAGATGGGTAAATTTCTGAGGAAAATTAAATACAAGCTCAAAATGCAGTTAGAGACTCGAAGGTTCTGCATGTCTGTATGCAACACCCAGATTCACCCATTATTAGTTTGTCTCACACATCCTCTGTACCACCAGGGGAGGTCTAAGGATGAAAACAGTATACACTTTCCCACTCTGAATGGCCACTGATTCCCTCAACAGGGCATTGAATCCAATATTCAAATGCTTATTGTTTTTCCAGGCGCTCCTGAGTCCAGTGTCAAAAGGAATCTACAATGTTAATGAGGGGGACAACGTACCCAGAGTTAAGATTTAGACACCCAAACAGTCAGAGGTGACATTTCCCAAGAACAGCACTGATTCCAGAAAGCATGGCAGACAACCCCCACCTACCAAATATTCAGAGAGAGCTGACCCTGTGGCCCCAGCCAGTTTCTGAAATCAGCTGTCCCTTTCTATTGGTAGATATATCTCTTTTAAAAAGTCTATAAAATGTCATGCTAGCACCTATAGAAAGCTGTAGTAAGGAACAGCAGTACTTTTAGCTAAATGCTAACATTACAATGGTGAACATCGCCATAGTTTATCATGGTAGCATGCTAACAACAGAGCTGAGGCTGATGTGAATGTCAGCTGTGCAATCATTTATTTGAAGCAAAGTTGAAAAAGGTCATGCGATAATGAGATCATGGCAGTTATTAGAGTTCATCCTGAAAAAAAAACAAAACTGCGTAACAAAAGTTAGGAAATTGTCTGATTGCTATGGAGAGATTTCACCCAAAACCACAAATGTGAAGCTCATGACAGTGCTTTGCTAAGACTCAGGAGGTCAGAGCCACACATTAGTTACATGTTCGTTACATGTTTACACTTCTTTGTCCATGAAAATGATCCTTCCCTGCCTTAAATTGGTTTATATGAAACTCTACACCATTGCTTTGTTTACATTGTGTTGATTTACATGGGGGGCTGCACGGTGGGTCGGTGCTTAGCAGTGTCGCCTCACAGCTAGAAGATCCCCGGTTCACGTCCCGGTTAGGACGCCTGGGATCTTTCTGTGTGGAGTTTGCATGTTCTCCCTGTGCAGCGTGGGTTTTCACCGGGTACTCCGGCTTCCTCCCACAGTCCAAGAACATCCATCCATTATCTATACACCGCTTAATCCTCTGTAGGGTCGCGGGGGGACTGGAGCCTATCCCAGTCGACTGAGGGCGAAGGCAGGGGACACCCTGGACAGGTCTCCAGTCTATCACAGGACTACATATAGAGACAACCAAGCACACTCTCATTCACACCTACGGACAATTTAGAAGAATCAATTAACCTCAGCATGTTTTTGGACTGTGGGAGGAAGCCAGAGTACCTGGTGAAAACCCACGCTGCACAGGGAGAACATGCAAACTCCACACGGAAAGATCCCAGGAGTCCTAACAGGGACGCGAACTGGGGATCTTCTAGCTGTGAGGCGACGCTGCTAACCACCGAGCCACTGTGCAGCCCTAGGCCAAGAACATGCTGAGGTTAATTGATGATTCTAAATTGCCCGTTGGAGCGAAATTCACTAAAAACCAAAAGAGTCAACCTCTTGGTGGCAATAAAGGAAAGTCAGGGGAGCTCAAGTCAGTCAGCTTCATTCTCTGGGGAACATGTCTAAAAGGCATGGCCACCCACCTAACAGAAATATTACCAACCAACACTGCCATCCCTGGAGACACAACTCTAGTGTGGATAAAATTATCACAACTCAGAATACTTTGAATCCTAACAGCCCAATAATGCTAAAATAATGGTTAATAAATCCTCCCCTAACAAAAACAGCACTTGTTTGGTCCCACTCACAGTCACATTTCAGAAGCATGCAGGGAAATGTTGCACAGACCCCCACTACTTCCTCAGATTACGCAAGAGTGTCCAAACTCATTCAGCTGAAGTCATTCTTCTTTGTTAGTTCACCACGTCTCTACCAGCAGCTACAATCTGGAGCTCTGATTCTATTTGTGGATTTCTTGCAGGTTTTTGCTTTGAAACACTGTTACTTTTACAGCCACTACTTTTTTACCTGTCATCTCTTATCTCATATGTCGCGCAGCTCAAAGAGGAACATAGGTCAGCTTCATCTGGTTAATAATTACCCTTCAAGTAGCACCTTTTAAAAAAGGATCAGACAACAGCTGACTTTCCCACCAACCAACAGCCACCATGGAGCTGCGTCTCTCTACTTGTATCCTGCTGCTACTTTGTGTGACATGGAGCGCAAATGGAGGGAAGATTTTGGTGTGGTATACTGAAGGCAGCCACTGGATCAACATGAAGCCGGTGCTGGACACGTTGGTTGACAGAGGACACCAGGTGACTGTCCTGGTCCCAAGCTCTTCGTTATTCATGAACAGCAGTGAACCGTCCCGTTTTCACTACGAACCCTTCAATGTCACAGTTTCAGTGGAGGCTTTGGAGGAAATTATGAACAACTTCCTTCAGTTCTCCATGTATGAGATGGATCATATGAACATACTGCAGATTTACCTCAAGGTCATAGAGCTCATGAAGACTGACATGCAGTATTCTTTACAGGTACTGGACGGTGTTCTGAAATCAGAAACCATCATGAAGAAACTGAAGGAGGGAAATTATGACCTTCTCCTGTCTGATCCCATTTACCCTGGCAGTGACTTAGTAGCAGACATTTTGGACATTCCCCTTGTCTTCTCCTTGCGCTTTTCCTTAGCTAATAACTGGGAGAGGCTGTGTGGTCAGATACCTGCTCCACCATCCTTTGTGCCCGGAGCTATGAGCAAACTTACAGACAGGATGGACTTCTCAGAGAGAATATGGAATGTTCTCTTCAATGCTCTGCAAGATGTTGTGTCGGAGTACATCATGTGGAAAGAAATAGATAAATATTACTCTGAAATCAAAGGTGAGTAGCTGAGCAAGAACCACTGCAACAATATACTCTTTGTATGGATCACATGAAGTCTAATGATGATCAAATTGCTTTGGATTAACTGCAGTGATTTTATTTCTAATCACATGGTATAAAATGCAATGAGGACATTTGCTGTATATTCTGAAGCACTGGTGATACTTTACAATCCATTTGTTTTGCATTTGAACAGGAACACCCACCAGTGCCTGTGAGATGATGGGTAGAGCAGACATCTGGTTATTGCGAACCTACTGGGATTTTGACTTCCCTCGTCCTTTCCTCCCCAACTTCAAATATGTTGGCGGGATCCACTGCAGACCTGCCAAACCTTTACCAAAGGTAGGCCTGTCTCCACTATTACAAGTTGATTTATCTTTCATTACAACACAGTTGGACAGCGTTCCTGACTTAAAGAAAGAAGAGTCACAATTCTGAGCAAGGATAAGTAAAGTGCTAGTTGACTGGTTGATAGATAATATTCTTCTTCTTGCAGGAAATGGAAGAATTTGTGCAGAGTTCTGGAGACGATGGCATCGTGGTCTTCACATTAGGATCCATGATCAAGAACATCACCACAGACAAGGCAAACATGATAGCCTCAGGCCTCGCTCAGATCCCACAAAAGGTCAGAGGATGATCAGTGTGTGCCAGCTGGAACCACCTTCAATAACCCTAAAACAGTTGTATAGATGGGAGCATCACCTGCTATAGAGTCAGTGAGGAACTCAACCCAGTGGTTTTGAATGTCTCAGTCAATTAACTGTGGACTGCTATATATTGCTGTTGACTTCAAGATTAAGAAATTTGAAGCTGGAAGTGCTTTGATCTTTTAAAAGGCCTCCTTGATTTGTAGGCATTGGTTAGCTCAATTTTCAGATTCTTAGCTGGTTGGTCAGAGGAGGCACATGGTTATTGTGTTACCACCATGGTTGTAGAACTGATCAGCTCTGGTTTGTCACCATGACAATTCTAACCAGTCCTAAGGAGTTTATTATTTTAAAAAAATGTTTAAAATTCAGGTAATAGAAATAAAATAAAATTATAGGACGTTAACGTTTGAAAAAAGCCTTATTTCTGAAAAATAAGTGACGCCATCAAATCACACTGGTTACATTCTATATGACAATTAAAAATAAGTGATCATAAATGATGATTATTTATTCCAAAGCTATACAGTTAATGATGACAAAGTCATCACTGTGTTTTCTAAAAAAGTTTTTCTTTTACTGTTGTTTATAGGTGCTGTGGAGATACAGTGGAGAAAAACCAAAAACTCTGGGTCCCAACACCAAATTATATGACTGGATCCCTCAGAACGACCTACTGGGTGAGTAACTTCTGGTATCCACCACATTTGTTGATGGAGGGATATCAAAAAAATATCCTTCTTAACTGTTTTTACTATCAGGAAAATCTACAATGTTGATACAATCAAATGCCACTAACCCTTTAACAAGAATGTTTTGTTGTTTGTTAAAAAGTGTACCTGGAGCTAGTCTCACTGCCATCCACATTAAGTTGATCTCTTTTAAGCTGTGGGCATTTCCTTCATTTACTTTGTGCTTTGAATACAGCGTTAAACACTCCTTGCTGTTTCAGCTTTAAAATGTGAACACAATACAGTTTGTTGTTCAGACAGCAATAAATGTTATCTTGATTAAATATTACATGTCATGTAAACCCCTGTCCTAGTTTGGTTGACTTTGATCTGTTATCTGATTGCTCACCTCAAACATTTGTTTGAACATGCTCATGTATTTCTGCATAACTCAGTCAGTCATCTCTAGTTGAAAATAAATAATGCATGTTTCATGACTTTTGTCACAAATCAGGTCACCCTAAAACCAGAGCTTTCATCACTCATGGTGGCACAAATGGGATTTACGAGGCCATCTACCATGGTGTTCCTCTGGTGGGCATCCCCATGTTCGCTGACCAGCCAGACAACCTGGTCCATATGAAGGCTAAAGGAGCTGCAGTGACCGTTGACTTGAACTTCATGAAGAGTGAGGACCTGAGAGATGCCATCAACACCGTCATCAACGACAAATCGTAAGTTCTCCTACGTCTCTGAACTTTCAGGCCATTGGAGGTATTGAAACATAGTTTTGTTTTTGGTTTTAAATAGTTTTGTCTTTGGAGCAGACAAAGGCATTACGGAGGCCTTTCAGATAATCTCCTTTAGAAATCTTGGGAAGACCACCGTCCCAGATTTAGACGTCCACTGCAGAGAAAGGCACTAAGGATTGTTGAGGACAGTCATTCAGCACACTGTAAAACGTCCAATGTACAACTGTATCTTTTAAATGTATATTGAAATCACTGGATGGCTTTTACCCCCTCATATACCTGCTTATATGGAGGAAATTTAAATCATAAAATACATTACAATAAAACATATATTCCTATTTTTATCCATGGTTTTTATAGGTTGAAGTAACTTGAAGTATAAAAGTTAAAAATACAGTGTAATAATATGTATTTATCTATATACATTCACAGGTACAAGAACAATGCCATGCAGCTGTCCAGCATACACCACGACAGACCCATGAGTGCTCTGGATGAGTCAGTGTTCTGGATCGAGTTCACCATGAGAAACAAAGGGGCAAAGCACTTGAGGGTCCAGGCCCACAAGCTCACCTGGTACCAGTATCACAGCCTGGATGTCATAGCCTTCCTCCTCGCCACAGTTCTGCTTCTAATATTCCTCTTTGTCAAGACCTGCAGCTTGTGCTTGTGGAGGTGCTGTGGCAGGAAGGGACAGACAAAGAGAAAGGCTGAGTGATGGACTGAACACAAGAGTGATTATTAAAGATGTGTGAATAAACTAGTTGTGTATTGGTGTAAAGCATTTAATGTAAACTGGACTTGAAAATCTGTCACTACCTTAAAAGTGGCTTTTAAAAACACTGTTTTTGGTTTGCTGCTTTATACATTACCTGTAATTACTCCAGTTGCTGACAGGTGTGATAATTTGTATAACTTGATGTCAGTTTGACATTAAATTCTGAATGTTTACTGGCTGGTGTGACTTTAAAAGGAAAAAACACACAAAGGTTTTCTCAGCACACTCTAGTGAAACAGATTTCCTGTTCAAATCCATCAAGTTCATTTTGTCTTATTATTCTAATTATAATACTTGAGTGTCCTTTTTTCAGACAATTAAAATTAAGGAGATGAGGAAAACCTCACCTTTGGAGAACAGGAGATGGCATTCTTCACTGTGACCTCCTGCCCTTTCTCTCTTCCTAACGCACAGACCTCTCTTCACAGGAATCAATTAAGTGAACAGCTTAAATCCCAAAATCAAAGAATTCAACATCACTGGAGTGATGATCCCAACATCTGGACTCAATCTGTGATACCAGGTTGATCAGGACCAGAATGGAAAGAGAACAAATCGGATCTTAAATGCTTATTGACAAACACCCACACAAACACCCCCTCCTCTCTCTGACACAGAGAGACTCTTACCTCAAGCATATATGCCTCTTATTTCAAAGTCTTATTTTTCTTATCAATAAATGTACAGTATATGTTTGTATTTTTTCTTCCATGTAGCCTAAAAATCTATATTTTGTAACTTTATTTCTTGTGTTTACTCCTTTTATTATCAATATCTCTGGAACCATGTGAGATAAACATGTTATATTTGGTGTTCTTTTAATCACACGTTTAGTGAGATTTTAGATCTGTGATCATCATAGATATTTACCAATTAGATTTACATGTTTAAGAAATAACCTTAAAGTATGCTCTAAAGGTATCTGGCCTCTGATCTCTCCTGGACAGTGAGACTCAAGACCACCCCCTGGGATGGACACAGCCACAATTGGTCAGATGCTGATTTGAATTTGGCTCCAAAACTTTCTATATAAAAGGAAAGTCACTGGAATGCAACTGGGGGCTTTTTCTTACTTACTAGGACTTTCTTTTTCTTCATTCAAGGGCTTTTCCTTTCTTTTAGGGGCTACTTTTTAAGGGCTAGAATTTTTCTTTAAGGACTTTTTAATTTGGGCTTTTAAAGGTCTGTTTCTTTTAGCATTTTTCTTTTATTAGCATTTTTACTTAACAGGCTATTTCAAAAGCTCTTTACAGAGTTTTTCTTTACACAGCGCAACTTTCAACAAGGGTTCTTAATATTTTCGTGAGCTGTGTTTTTCCATGATTAACTTGAAGTTAGACTTCTTAAGTTAACTTTAATAACACTACAGCATGGACATTTTCTTTTAACTATGAGCTTCGACTCTTAGTGTTTGTATTACATTTTTACAACATGACTACACCAAAGTGCCTCCTTTTCTCTGCGTTCCTGATCCGACTCATCCAGCAGATCATCACAGCTGGACATCCTGCGGCCGCCTTCTCTCTCCATCAAAGGGCTACGCAAGTATCGTTTTCCTTCTGCTAAACGGGTGAATTTATAAATTACGATTGGCTTCCAATTCCAAAGTGATTCTAAATTCATCATCTTTCTATCAGCTGCTTCCAGTGACGATCACAGTTAATTAGCTTACCTGTATTCGTTCATTCATTCACTGTCTGTTGTTGTGTTATTGTTGTTTATTGTTTGTTTGTAGTGTTAGTTAATAAATGTTTGTGTATAATTATCATCGGTTCTGCCGTGTATTTCTTTGTTTGGGAACTGGAGGTCAATGAAATCAGAATTTACGATTTTCAGCTAAGAGACTGATCAACTTCATTCAATTAAAGTCTCTTTGAGACTTAATCTAGAATGATAATTTTCTCAGTAATCTGAGATGGTGCCCCTTCATTAACGAGTGCAATTTTCATTAAAAAGTGTAGTTATACTACGCTACAAATGTTGGTGCGGCCGTATGCTACAAAGGTTGGCATTTCACAGTCATGAACTCCAAGTGCTGTAAGCAATGTGTAGAGACCACCTTAGAGTCCTGACACCAAAAGTTGTTGGTGAAAAAAAAACGTGTATGTTCGAGGTAGTTTTTTCTTTGTAGTACTGTCTCTTTTATAACCATTACCTTTTACCTGTCATCTCTTATCTCATATGTCATGCAACACAAAGAGGAACATAGGTCAGCTTTGTCTGTTTAATAATTACCCTTCAAGGAGCACCTTTTAAAAAGGATCAGACCACAGCTGACTTTCCCACCAACCAACAGCCACCATGGAGCTGCGTCTGTCTGCTTGTATCCTGGTGCTACTTTGTGTGACATGGAGCGCAAATGGAGGGAAGATTTTGGTGTGGTATACTGAAGGCAGCCACTGGATCAACATGAAGCCGGTGCTGGACACGTTGGTTGACAGAGGACACCAGGTGACTGTCCTGGTCCCAAGCTCTTCGTTATTCATGAACAGCAGTGAACCGTCCCGTTTTCACTACGAACCCTTCAATGTCACAGTTTCAGTGGAGGAGATGGAAGAAAGTTTGAACAATTTCCTTCAGTTCTCCATGTATGAGATGGATCATATGAACATACTGCAGATTTATATCAGATTTGCAGAGCTCATGAAGACTGAAATGCAGTATTCTTTACAGGTACTGGACGGTGTGCTGAAATCAGAAACCATCATGAAGAAGTTGAAGGAGGGAAATTATGACCTTCTCCTGTCTGATCCCATTTACCCTGGCAGTGACTTAGTAGCAGACATTTTGGACATTCCCCTTGTCTTCTCCTTGCGCTTCTCCTTAGCTAATAACTGGGAGAGGCTGTGTGGTCAGGTACCTGCTCCACCTTCTTTTGTGCCCGGAGCTATGAGCAAACTTACAGACAGGATGGACTTCTCAGAGAGAATATGGAATGTTCTGTTCATCGCTCTGCAGGACGTTGTGATGGAGTACACCATGTGGAAAGAAGTAGATAAATATTACTCTGAAGTCAAAGGTGAGTAGCTGAGCAAGAACCACTGCAACAATATACTCTTTGTATGGATCACATCAAGTCTAATGATGATCAAATTGCTTTGGATTAACTGCAGTGATTTTATTTCTAATCACATGATATAAAATGCAATGAGGATATGTGCTGTATATTCTGAAGCACTGGTGATACTTTACAATCCATTTGTTTTGCATTTGAACAGGAACACCCACCAGTGCCTGTGAGATGATGGGTAGAGCAGACATCTGGTTACTGCGAACCTACTGGGATTTTGACTTCCCTCGTCCGTTCCTCCCCAATTTCAAATATGTTGGCGGGATCCACTGTAGACCTGCTAAACCTTTACCAAAGGTAGGCCTGTCTCCACTATTACAAGTCGATTTATCTTTCATTACAACACAGTTGGACAGCGTTCCTGACTTAAACAAAGAAGAGTCACAATGCTGAGCAAGGATAAGTAAAGTGCTAGTTGACTGGTTGATAGATAATATTCTTCTTCTTGCAGGAAATGGAAGAGTTTGTGCAGAGTTCTGGAGACGATGGCATCGTGGTCTTCACATTAGGATCCATGCTCAAGAACATCACCACAGAGAAGGCAAACATGATAGCCTCAGGCCTCGCTCAGATCCCGCAAAAGGTCAGAGGATGATCAGTGTGTGCCAGCTGGAACCACCTTCAATAACCCTGAAACAGTTGTATAGATGGGAGCATCACCTGCTATAGAGTCAGTGAGGAACTCAAACCAGTGGTTTTGAATGTCTCAGTCAGTTAACTGTGGACTGCTATATATTGCTGTTGACTTCAAGATTAAGAAATTTGAAGCTGGAAGTGCTTTGATCTTTTAAAAGGCCTCCTTGATTTGTAGTGTCGTCTCCCAAGTATACCTTTTAACGGGGTAACTGGACCAGCTCTCCGTTTCTAGGGTTAGGTTCTAAACTGCTCATAGGTATTACCTAAATAGTTCAGCAGAACAGCTTAAGCTGGAGGTGAGGGGACTCGCCTAGCTCTCACTCTCTTTATCCAGACGCCTACCCCGCTTACTCTGACAGAAAACTAAACTAAGTAGCCTCAATAGCCTAGCCTTCCAATCAGTCATGCCTCTTAACGACAGCTCCCTCCTCTTTATACGACAGCACTTGGTGAATTGCTAGGTTAAAGTTTAGAGGTTAGGATAAGAAAACCCCAGGGATCTGTTTAAAAATCTATTTTCTTATTAACTAGAACAACCTGTCAGAACCTTCAGATCTTGTGCACACAATCGCTTAACTTTTTACATCCATGAGGTGTTTCAGGTGATTCATTTAAAAGTCTGGACAACTTCTCTTTAGATGCTTAATAAAAGTTTATTGATTAATGATAGCAGGGGCAGCAGCAGCTCTTGATTAAACACAAAATACATTTAAAAATTTGATCCAGTTCAAATAATTTGGTTAATATTGCAGAACTGAGCTTTCCTAATTAATTACCTGATTGTGTGCTTTTAGGAGGGAGAGGACAGGCAGCTAGGCCTCTGCTACCATGCCCAGTCCTGACTTGGATGCAATAGAGTTCCTTAAGGAAATGATAACTCTGTACAAAGTCTCAATATATCCAATAAGTTCCCCACGCATCCCAAGGGGAGTGAACAGTTCAGATCCCAATTTAGTCTTGCAAAATCCTTTTAAAATCCTTGGGTTCGTTGTGGAAAAGTTTCAAAAATCCAACACGATGGCAAAATGAGCTGAGGAAAGTCAAGGACTCTCCTAGCACAGGCTGAACGGCCTGAACAGGCCTCTTCTTCTGCTATCTCTCGCAGAGGGAAGGCTATATTGCTCTGTTCCATCTTCAACAAAATTGCAGACTGATCTAAACTGTTCTTCTTCTTAGTAGAGTAAAACTCTACTTATCCTGGACTAAAGTCAGATTGAACCATCTTCTGCGATGTCCTCGGACAACTCTGTTTAATTTGTGTCCGTCTCTCATTTTTATACTTTCCTATATTCTTCAGAGACACATGCGCATTTCTCCCCTCCCAAAACACACTTTCTTAACATTAGCTCATTGTGTCAGTTAGCTCAGTAGCATGATTCATACTTTCCAAAACTTCAGACATTGTCTCATCTTAAGAAATCCGGTCCAGTCTGGTTTCCTAACTTCCTCTTTCTGGTTCCTACGCAGTAAGAGGACTGGACCTCCTCTTTTTCTGTCAGCTGCTCAGAGAAACATATTAGAATTACTTCAAATCTCATTTATATTATATATTAGAATCATCACACCATCTGAATCAACAAAGACAACTTTCCAATCACTCGATCATTAAAAGTTATTGAAAACTTAAACACACACTAGAGCACAGACATTTTACTCCATATCCTGTTTCAAAACTGCCGCACAGATAAGTTCCTCTTTTTAACTTGCAGAATTCTGGTAAAAAGAATCATTTTTAATCTTCCCAAAAATTATAAACTGTTTCAAATCATTACCTAACACAAGAATAATTTAAAATCATCATTAAGCCTAAGCGCAATCATATCATTTTCTTTACTTAGCTTCTGTAAATGGCTGCTCTGGGATCTCAAACCTTGACTCCAGTTGACAGTAGGCATTGGTTAGCTCCATTTTCAGATTCTTAGCCGGTTGGTCAGAGGAGGCACATGGTTATTGTGTTGCCACCATGTGTGAAGGACTTATCAGCTCTGGTTTGTCACCATGACAATTCTAACAAGTCCTAAAGAGTTTTTTAAAAAATAAAAAAAAAAGCTTAAAATTCAGGTAATAGAAATAAAATAAAATTATAGGACATTAACATTTGAAAAAAGCCTTATTTCTGAAAAATAAGTGATGCCATCAAATCACACTGGCTACATTATATATGTCAATTAAAAGTAAGTGATCATAAATGATGATTATTTATTCCAAAGCTATACAGTTAATGATGACAAAGTCATCACTGTGTTTTCTAAAAAAGTTTTTCTTTTACTGTTGTTTATAGGTGCTGTGGAGATACAGTGGAGAAAAACCAAAAACTCTGGGTCCCAACACCAAATTATATGACTGGATTCCTCAGAACGACCTACTGGGTGAGTAACTTCTGGTATCCACCACATTTGTTGATGGAGGGATATCAAAAAAATATCCTACTTAACTGTTTTTACTATCAGGAAAATCTACAATGTTGATACAATCAAATGCCACTAACCCTTTAACAAGAATGTTTTGTTGTTTGTTAAAAAGTGTACCTGGAGCTTGTCTCACTGCCATCCACATTAAGTTTATCTCTTTTAAGCTGTGGGCATTTCCTTCATTTACTTTGTGCTTTGAATAGAATGTTAAACACTCCTTGCTGTTTCAGCTTTAAAATGTGAACACAATACAATTTGTTGTTCAGCAATAAATGTTATCGTGATTAAACATTACATGTCATGTAAACCCCTGTCCTAGTTTGGTTGACTTTGATCTGTTATCTGATTGCTCACCTCAAACATTTGTTTGAACATGCTCATGTATTTCTGCATAACTCAGTCGGTCATCTCTAGTTGAAAATAAATAATGCATGTTTCATGACTTTTGTCACAAATCAGGTCACCCTAAAACCAGAGCTTTCATCACTCATGGTGGCACAAACGGGATTTACGAGGCCATCTACCATGGTGTTCCTCTGGTGGGCATCCCCATGTTCGCTGACCAGCCAGACAACCTGGTCCATATGAAGGCTAAAGGAGCTGCAGTGACCGTTGACTTGAACTTCATGAAGAGTGAGGACCTGAGAGATGCCATCAACACTGTCATCAATGACAAATCGTAAGTTCTCCTACATATCTGAACTGTCAGGCCATTGGAGGTATTGAAACATAGTTTTGTCTTTGGTTTTAAATAGTTTTGTCTTCGGAGCAGACAAAGGCATTACGGAGGCCTTTCAGATAATCTCCTTTAGAAATCTTGGGAAGACCACCGTCCCAGATTTAGACGTCCACTGCAGAGAAAGGCACTAAGGATTGTTGAGGACAGTCATTCAGCACATTGTAAAACGTCCAATGTACAACTGTATCTTTTAAATGTATATTGAAACCACTGGATTGCGTTTACCCCCTCATATACCTGCTTATATGGAGGAAATTTAAATCATAAAATACATTACAATAAAACATATATTCCTATTTTTATCCATGGTTTTTATAGGTTGAAGTAACTTGAAGTATAAAAGTTAAAAATACAGTGTGATAATATGCATGTATCTATATTCATTCACAGGTACAAGGACAATGCCATGCGGCTGTCCAGCATACACCACGACAGACCCATGAGTGCTCTGGATGAGTCAGTGTTCTGGATCGAGTTCACCATGAGAAACAAAGGGGCAAAGCACTTGAGGGTCCAAGCCCACGAGCTCACCTGGTACCAGTATCACAGCCTGGATGTCATAGCCTTCCTCCTGGCCACAGTTCTGCTCCTAATATTCCTCTTTGTCAAGACCTGCAGCTTGTGCTTGTGGAGGTGCTGTGGCAGGAAGGGACAGACAAAGAGAAAGGCTGAGTGATGGACTGAACACAAGTGTGATTATTAAAGATGTGTGAATAAACTAGTTGTGTATTGGTGTAAAGCATTTAATGTAAACTGGACTTGAAAATCTGTCACTACCTTAAAAGTGGCTTTTAAAAACACTGTTTTTGGTTTGCTGCTTTATACATTACCTGTAATTACTGCAGTTGCTGACAGGTGTGATAATTTGCATAACTTGATGTCAGTTTGACATTAAATTTCTAAATGTTTATTGACTGGTGTGAATTTAAGAGGAAAAAACACACAGATGGATTTGATTCTGTGTCTTTACTTGAACAATGATGATGCCAGGTTTTCTCAGCTCACTATAATGAAACAGATTTCCTGTTCACTACTGCTATATAAAGTTATATTTTACATTTTATCTTACTAACTTGGTTAGTAATTCGTCTAGGATTTGTTTTCTGGGGATCTCTGTGTGTCTGATGTTTAGGTTTGTGAGTGAAAGGTAATAGCCAGCTCTTTCTGTCACAAGCTGCAGCAACATGCAGCACAGAGACCACGTCTTGGTGATTGACAGAAAAGCATGATTACATTTCATTAGAATGCCAAACAATAGTCAGTACCACAAGTGCAACAAGTCTTCTACATGTAGGGCAGAAACACAATCAACCTGTTGAAACAGCCAGCAAATGTTTATCAAAACAGGAGGAGGAATGCAGTTTCCAAATGTGTGGCTGGTAGTTCACCTCTTATTGTGTGAAGCCCACACACTGAGTTGAACAAATTATATGAACACTTGTTAATGATTAAAAGTAACCACAGGATTATTCTTTAGCTATGGGTGTGTTCATAAATTCACAATTGAAGCTGTTCTTCTGAAATTCAGTTTCATAGAGTGATTTACTGATCTGGGGGCAGCAGACAAATTGTCTTGGTTTATTTTCTCCCTTTTTCTGACTGAATGTTGGTACTGGAAGTGGTAGAAGAACTAATAATGACTCACAGTAAAAACTCTGTCAAAGAAAAAGTCCTGCATTTAATTTGCTCCTTGAGTGAAAGACAGGAAATTCAGAAAAAATAGAAAATAAAGAAAAAAAGTTATGTTTATTCTGTTCATGAAATGTTTAGCTTTTCACTTACCAAGTGCAACTGATAAGAGTACAGTTGAAGTACCAGACTGATAAGAAGTTTCAGTGAGAGTAGTGGTAGTATTAAAATCTCAACAACACCCATCCCTACCCACCACTCTCTTGGATGATCCTCCTGAGGTATTCAGCTGTGAGACTGTTGAGGGTCCGCTTGGTCATTGCATTATGCCGTTTACATATTTTATCATGAATTCTCACACTTTTAGAAGTTTGTAAAGTTAGTAGTTTTTTAATGTGGCTTTAAAAACTGTGAGGTCTACAATCTTAAATCAATTTCTTACTTGACAAAAGGCTGCTGATTAGCATGAATCACTATTACAAAAACAACTTTAGAGGTGGCTGATGTTAAGTTACAAAGGTTGTTGTTTTTCATGAGGTGTTTATTTTGGCCTTGTCACCACCCTGTCCATTAGGACAGTCCATAACAGTCAAATATATTACAATCAATCAATCAATAATGAAACAGAATAGAAAAACACAGCATTCAAATAAATAGATGATAACATGAATTTAGGAGAAGAAATGCTTGTGGAATAAAAATTGAAGGAAAGATCTTGCTGGTGTAACCATGTTAAAAACTCTGCAGAGAGCTATGCTAAAATGTGACTGACTTTCTGTTACAAACCTTCTGTTTTATGTGAACACAATCATTCTGGTTTCAAAACATCAAGAACTTTCATAATCATCTGTGTCAGATGTGGCAGATGTAAAAGCAACTGTGCAAAAATAGAATAGATAGAATAGAATGCTTTTATTGTCATTATCCACAATGTACAATGGAATTTAAAAGACAACTCTGGTGGTGCAACAAATACAAGTATAAAAGATAAAAAAGATAAATAAGAATAAAAACAAAAGTAAGTTACATAAATGTATTTACAAGGGAGCCAATAAGAATATGACTGTGCAGTAGAGAACATGTTAGCAGCAGTGGAATAAATATATTGAACAGTGAGAGATGACTGAAACACTAAAACAGCATGTTGGCAGTTACTGTGTGTTCAGTACTCTGATTGCACTGGGATAGAATGTCCTAATAAATCTGGAAGTGTGAGCCTTGATGGACCTGTACCTCTTCCCTGAGGGCAGCAGTGAGAACAGGCTGTGCCCGGGGTGTGAACTGTCACAGGTGATGCTTGTGGCCCAGCGCAGACACCTGGTGTTGTAGATGTCTGACAGAGAGGACAGCTGCACTCCTATGATGCTCTGTGCTGACTTCCTGGCTCTATCCAGAGCCTTCTTGTCAGCCTGAGAGCTGCTCCTGAACCACACCAAGATGTTGTGGGTGAGGATGCTCTCTACAGAAAACCTATAGAAGGACAGCAGCAGGTCCTGGGACATGTTAACCTTTCTCAGTGACCTTAGAAAGTAAAGGCGCTGCTGTGCCTTTTTCACGAGGGCATTGGTGTTGGTGCCCCATGTAAGGTCCTGTGAAATGTACGTTCCCAGAAAATTGAAGTCAGTGACCCGCTCCACCAGGTCCCCTCGGATGAGAAGAGGGGGGGGATCCTCCCTCTTCCTCCTGAAGTCCAACACCAACTCCTTAGTTTCTGAGGAGTTGAGTGCCAGATTATTGAGGGAGCACCAGGTAGTGAGGTTCAGGACCTCCTCCCTGTAGACTGTTGTCATTGTTGTTCTGAATCAACCCCACCACAGTAGTGTCATCTGCAAATTTTACAAAGATGTTGCTGCTGTGAATTGGTGCACAGTCATGGATGTACAGGGTGTACAGCATTGGACTGAGCACACAGCCCTGGGGAGCCCCCGTGCTCACAGTCATGGTTGAGGAGTGGTCGTCCCCCAGCCTGACTGACTGCAGATGGTTGGTGAGAGAGTCTCTGATCCATCTGCAGGTGTGCTCATCAATACCCACACTGCACAGTTTGGACAACAGTCTGCTTGGAACGAGTTTGTTAAAAGCAGAATTGAAGTCCACAAACAACATCCTCGCATAACTGCTAGAGTGTTCAAGGTGTTTACACACTGTGTGGAGGGCTGCGCTAATGGCATCACCTGTGGACCTGTTGGCTCTGTCTGCGAATTGGTGCTGATCGAGACTGGGAGGGAGCAAAGATTTTATGTGCCTCAGAACTAGTCTCTCAAAGCACTTCATCACAGTAGAAGTGTCAATGTTACAGTTTGCAGTGGTCACCTTCAGTAAACAGAGGTCTGTTTCCAGGCCGTGTCCAATCAGAATGGTGTCGGCATTGATGAAACTCAAAAAGGTCTCTTGGACCTCTCTAAGGGAGGTGTGGTTCTCCTTCACATCTTCCTCACTGATGCCTGAAAATCTAAACAAGTGAAGAGTCAACAGACCTGCTGACTGATTCAAAACATACTGATAAACACAGTAGTAGCATCAATTCCAGATCTTTAATCACCCGGTACCTTTCACTTAGTGGCAAGCCTATTTCCCTGAACTTTGTATTCTTACTGCCACTCTACATCATCATAAGATACAGCCTTTAGCTTCTTGCCAGTTTTCTTATCATCATATTGCCAGTAGGGGGAAGGTAGAGTTTAAGTAGGTGCACAGTGAATGTTTTCTGCCTAAGACAATATGGGAAAACAACCAGCCACAGATATAATCACATTACCTGGTGTTATAGTCGATAACTTCATTATAAGGTCTAACAAAGGTGTCATAGATGACTTGAAGACTAGAGTTGACCACTGTCACTCTGGATAGCTCCAAACAATCAATGGTGTAACACTATGAAGACAGACAATGACACGACATACACCGATCAGCTACAACATTATGACCACTGACAGGTGAAGTGAATAACATTGATCATATTGGTACTATGTGGTGTTCTGATGGAAAACCTTGGATTTTAACATGCATGTTGATGAGACTTAGACACTCAAATAAATATTGTCCCAAAACAAGCACACTCCCTCATGCAAATAGTAATAACAAATGTCACTGGTCTACCCCTGCAGGAAAATGCACCCCACCACATGGAAAAAACATCAAACAATCAGGAGCAAATTGAGGAACATGACAATGGCCCAACATGTTGACTTCACCTCCAAACTTCCTACACCCCATTGTGATCAAGCATCAACAGGATGCAGTGGAACAAGTTTGATGGACAGAGGCCCCACTGCACAAGTCAGAGTACCCAAAGGATCCAGTGCCAACGTCCTGGTTCCAGACCCCATAGGACACCCTGAGAGATCCTCTTGTCCATGACCAATGGTTCAGAGCATTTTGGACCACATAAGGGGGACCAACACAGTATTATGCAGGTGGTCATAATGTTACACCTGATTGGTGTATATTCTCTTCACTGTGAGTCCACAAAACCACTAAACCAACCAGGCTGAGGGAGTCATGGACGTGTAACTGGTCAAGACAAAAAAAAAACCAAATTGGTATTGTTAAAAGAAATAAAGGAAATGTATCCAACTCTCGGTGTTTCCTACCTTAAACATCTGACATCCAGGGGTTCCCATGACTCCCTCACAGTAGCTGTAGCGGGTCTCCACTCCACCTGGCACTGCAACAGTTCCAAAACATTCCCAATGCATCAAAATGTTTATCATGTGTCTTACATCTTGAGGCTGCTGTGAAAGCAAAGGGAGGTCCTACTCAGAATTATTATGTGCTCCTAATTAACTGCTTGGTGAGTGCAGGTTTCCATGTATACTAGTATAATAGCAGATGGCAAGTAGGTAGTCACAAGGGACCAAGGTATTATATTATATACTAAAAAATCAGTTAAACATTAAAGTAAGTGGGAGGTTAAGTGATAAAGAAAATGATCACTGGTGGCTCACCTCTATTCTAAACTGCTTTCCCATAATGATAATTGCACTCCTTCTTGGCTCACAGAGTTTGTCGCCCCGCATCGACAACATATCCTGTTGAGGGCTTTAACCAGTAAAACAGAAAGAGTTCATCACCAGAGAGAAGTGAGCTGAAACACAAAATCCTCATTCTAAATACAGAAGTGAAGTGTGCCCTCTAGTGGTTGCACTGGGCTCCTCTCCTATCCTCTCCTTTCTGTACTGTCATATATCACCATTACATATGACTAACCTATGTTTCCCCCCGAGGTTCTGTGTCCTGCTTGTTGTCTCCATGGATGTCCCTGGATCTGGAGCTCAACATCCCTGATCTGGAGCTGATCGTCCCTGATCTGGAGCTCAACGTCCCTGATCTGGAGCTCAACGTCCCTGATCTGGAGCTCAACGTCCCTGATCTGCAGCCGCTGGCCTCACCACCTCCAACCCCTACCCCAACCTCTCCTACTATCCCTCCCTCCCTCCTCTTCCCCACTCCCAACCCAACCGGTCGAGGCAGATGGCCGATGAGATCTGATCACTTACCATCCTCATGCACTCTCTTATTCTCAGTAAAAAGGACAGCACAGCCATGTTTCTCTGGGTGCTGGACAGGACAGTTGCCCTCACTCAGCTTTTCATCAGTCAAAATATGATCCTTCAGGGACGCCCCAATAGCCTAGTGTTTATGTCGCGTGACCCACATGCAGAGGCATAGCGGCTATGCCGGGTTCGAGTCCTACCTCGGCCATTTACCGCATGTCTTTCCCCGCTTTCTCCTGTTTCGGACTCTATCCACTGTCCTGTCCTCTCCAATAAAGGCAAAAAGGCCAAAAATAAATCTTTAAAAAAAAATAATAATAATAAATAAATAAAAATATGATCCTTCAAAAACTCTTATACAATGTCGTATCATCTGCTGGAAAAACAAAAAATAATGAGAAGCTCCTAAATATTTAAATTAAATGACAAATGTATTTGAAAGAAATTAATTCTCACCATTTGCTTTAAACTTCTTCAGGTTAAGTGGTATGTTGCCTTTCAATCTTTGACTGTTGACTTAATTTTCATGTGAACCAAACAACGTAGAAATGCATTAAATTCAAGTCTCCTTGACGATTTTTTCAGAGATTCTCTAATGAATATTATTCAAATAAAAAACGTTTACACTTTACAATCCATGAAAATGATCCCGTTCTGCCCTAAATTGTCTTAGATGTAACTCTACACCATTCTTCACCCACAATGCACGGATTTACATGGATCCTGTCCCTCTCTCCACTCACACCATGCTCACAGATTTCAATGGGAATCATCTCAAAGTCTGTCAAAAATCATTTACATCCATCTAACAGTTGGAGCGAAATTCACGAAAAACAAAAAGCCATGTCTCTGGGGAACATGTCTAAAAGGCATGGCCACCCACCTAACAGAAATATTACCAACCAACACTGCCATCCCTGGAGACACAACTCTAGTGTGGATAAAAATATCACAACTCAGAATACTTTGAATCATAACAGCCCAATAATGCTAAAATAATAGTTAATAAATCTTCCCCGAACAAAATCAGCACGTTTCCCCGATGGCAGGAGGGACAACAGACCATTGGAGGGGTGATGAGGATCCCTTATGATGCTGGTGGCCCTGTGAGTGCATCTTTAGCAGAGAGGAGAGGCATGCCAATTATCCTGCTGGCTTCCCTTACAATCCTACTCAGCTGAAGCTTCTAAGTTGCCTTGCAGCTGCTGAATCAGGAAGTGAGGCCATAAGATATGATGGTTTCAACTATGCCTCTGTAGAAGGTGGTAAGATGAGGGGCGGGGGGCGTGCCTTCTTCAGATGCCGTAGGGGATGGAGACGCTGAAGTTTGCTGGGAGGAAGCACTTGATGTCTTCAAAACAAGCTGCTACAAACATTTTATGACTGAGTGTAAGGGCCACAGGGTGGAAGTCATTGAGGGAGGCTAGGTTTGACTTTTTTGGCATGGGGATGATGGTGGCAGGTGGGCACACCTCTCTGGGTGTCTTTAAAGACTTGTTTTAACAGCTCAGCACACTCTCTCTCAACACACACAGAGGCGTTGTCCAGGCCTAAAACCTTGTGTGGGTTGATGCTGGCGAAGACCTGATTATTCTGTGATGCAGTCACCTGGAGTGCCTGCTTGCTGGGTGATGGTGGGGGTGCCTGTGCACCTTGTTGTTGTTTACCTGCAGCGTGCATAAAAGTCATTGAGTTGGTGCGGTAGTGTGGGGTCCATGTAGCTTGCTTGCGGCGGGAAGGGCTTGTTGTCAGCAATTGAATTAAAACTATGCTTCAACCTCCACAAGTCTTTATTTTTCACAGAGTGGCTATTAAGCTTCTGTCCATGCAGTCTCTTCGCTTACCTGATGCCCCAAGACAGATGTTGTCTTGCCAGTCTGTATGCTTCCATGTCCCCAGATTTCAAGGCAGCATTTCGTAGCCTTAACAGTGAGCAGACCTCCCCAGTCAGCAAGGCATTCTGATTTGCATGTTTCCTGATGGTTTTTACAGAAGTTACATCATCAGTACATTTAGGTATATGGCCAAGGAGGGACAGACTCTGTATAATCCTGCAGATCGGTGACACCATCCTTTGATGCTGCCTCTTGAAAAATTTCCTGCCATGTGTCCTCAAAACAGTCTTGTAGTGATAGGATTGACTCCTTTGGGCACAGGCTGACTTCTGTCATTGCTGGTCACTGTTGTTTCACCATATGTCTGTACATAGGTGTAAGTATGACAGCTTGGTGATCAGAGTTGCAGAGGGAGTCGGAGGTTTTGATGTTTGTATACACATGATCTAATGTGTTGTTGTCCCTGGTTTCACACGTCAGGATTAGCCGTCTGCAGCAGGTTGATGTTGTGGTATACTTCAACTATAGCCTCCCTCAGGTTGGTGCTCGGAGGTACATAAACTGATACAATGATGACTGCCATCAGCTCCTGTGTCGGATAGAAAGGTCGACATTTCACAGTCATGAACTCCAAGTGCTGTGGGCAATGTGTAGAGACCACCTTAGAGTCCTGACACCAAAAGGTTGGTGGTGAAAAAAAAAAACGTGTGCAGGTTAGAGGTAGCTTTTGCTTTGTAATACTGTCACCTTTATAACCATTACCTTTTACTTGTTATCTTTTATGTCATGCAGCACAAAGAGGAACATAGGTCAGCTTCATCTGGTTAATAATTACCCTTCAAGTAGCACCTTTTAAAAAGGATCAGACCACAGCTGACTTTCCCACCAACCAACATCCACCATGGAGCTGTGTCTCTCTGCTTGTGTCCTGGTGCTACTTTGTGTGACATGGAGCACAAATGGAGGGAAGATTTTGGTGTGGTATACTGAAGGCAGCCACTGGATCAACATGAAGCCGGTGCTGGACACGTTGGTTGACAGAGGACACCAGGTGACTGTCCTGGTCCCAAGCTCTTCGTTATTCATGAACATCAGTGAACCGTCCCGTTTTCACTACGAACCCTTCAATGTCACAGTTTCAGTGGAGGAGATGGAAGAATTTATGAACAAGTTCCTTCACTTCTCCATGTATGAGATGGATCATATGAGCATACTGCAGATTTATATCAGATTTGCAGAGCTCATGAAGACTCAGTTGCAGAATGTTTTAAAGATACTGGACGGTGTGCTGAAATCAGGAACCATCATGAAGAAGTTGAAGGAGTGAAATTATGACCTTCTCCTGTCTGATCCCATCATGCCTGGCAGTGACTTAGTAGCAGATATTTTGGACATTTCCCTTGTATTGTCCTTGCGCTTTTCCATGGCTAATAACTGGGAGAGGCTGTGTGGTCAGGTACCCGCTCCACCTTCCTTTGTGCCCGGAGCTATGAGCAAACTTACAGACAGGATGGACTTCTCAGAGAGAATATGGAATGTTCTGTTCATCGCTCTGCAGGACGTTGTGATGGAGTACACCATGTGGAAAGAAGTAGATAAATATTACTCTGAAGTCAAAGGTGAGTAGCTGAGCAAGAACCACTGCAACAATATACTCTTTGTATGGATCACATGAAGTCTAATGATGATCAAATTGCTTTGGATTAACTGCAGTGATTTTATTTCTAATCACATGATATAAAATGCAATGAGGATATGTGCTGTATATTCTGAAGCACTGGTGATACTTTACAATCCATTTGTTTTGCATTTGTACAGGAACACCCACCAGTGCCTGTGAGATGATGGGTAGAGCAGACATCTGGTTACTGCGAACCTACTGGGATTTTGACTTCCCTCGTCCTTTCCTCCCCAACTTCAAATATGTTGGCGGGATCCACTGCAGACCTGCTAAACCTTTACCAAAGGTAGGCCTGTCTCCACTATTACAAGTTGATTTATCTTTCATTACAACACAGTTGGACAGCGTTCCTGACTTAATGAAAGAAGAGTCACAATGCTGAGCAAGGATAAGTAAAGTGCTAGTTGACTGGTTGATAGATAATATTCTTCTTCTTGCAAGAAATGGAAGAATTTGTGCAGAGTTCTAGAGACGATGGCATCGTGGTCTTCACATTAGGATCCATGCTCAAGAACATCACCACAGAGAAGGCAAACATGATAGCCTCAGGCCTCGCTCAGATCCCGCAAAAGGTCAGAGGATGATCAGTGTGTGCCAGCTGGAACCACCTTCAATAACCCTGAAACAGTTGTATAGATGGGAGCATCACCTGCTATAGAGTCAGTGAGGAACTCAAACCAGTGGTTTTGAATGTCTCAGTCAGTTAACTGTGGACTGCTATATATTGCTGTTGACTTCAAGATTAAGAAATTTGAAGCTGGAAGTGCTTTGATCTTTTAAAAGGCCTCCTTGATTTGTAGTGTCGTCTCCCAAGTATACCTTTTAACGGGGTAACTGGACCAGCTCTCCGTTTCTAGGGTTAGGTTCTAAACTGCTCATAGGTATTACCTAAATAGTTCAGCAGAACAGCTTAAGCTGGAGGTGAGGGGACTCGCCTAGCTCTCACTCTCTTTATCCAGACGCCTACCCCGCTTACTCTGACAGAAAACTAAACTAAGTAGCCTCAATAGCCTAGCCTTCCAATCAGTCATGCCTCTTAACGACAGCTCCCTCCTCTTTATACGACAGCACTTGGTGAATTGCTAGGTTAAAGTTTAGAGGTTAGGATAAGAAAACCCCAGGGATCTGTTTAACAATCTATTTTCTTATTAACTAGAACAACCTGTCAGAACCTTCAGATCTTGTGCACACAATCGCTTAACTTTTTACATCCATGAGGTGTTTCAGGTGATTCATTTAAAAGTCTGGACAACTTCTCTTTAGATGCTTAATAAAAGTTTATTGATTAATGATAGCAGGGGCAGCAGCAGCTCTTGATTAAACACAAAATACATTTAAAAATTTGATCCAGTTCAAATAATTTGGTTAATATTGCAGAACTGAGCTTTCCTAATTAATTACCTGATTGTGTGCTTTTAGGAGGGAGAGGACAGGCAGCTAGGCCTCTGCTACCATGCCCAGTCCTGACTTGGATGCAATAGAGTTCCTTAAGGAAATGATAACTCTGTACAAAGTCTCAATATATCCAATAAGTTCCCCACGCATCCCAAGGGGAGTGAACAGTTCAGATCCCAATTTAGTCTTGCAAAATCCTTTTAAAATCCTTGGGTTCGTTGTGGAAAAGTTTCAAAAATCCAACACGATGGCAAAATGAGCTGAGGAAAGTCAAGGACTCTCCTAGCACAGGCTGAACGGCCTGAACAGGCCTCTTCTTCTGCTATCTCTCGCAGAGGGAAGGCTATATTGCTCTGTTCCATCTTCAACAAAATTGCAGACTGATCTAAACTGTTCTTCTTCTTAGTAGAGTAAAACTCTACTTATCCTGGACTAAAGTCAGATTGAACCATCTTCTGCGATGTCCTCAGACAACTCTGTGTAATCTCCGACTAATTTGTGTCTGTCTCTCATTTTTATACTTTCCTATATTCTTCAGAGACACATGCGCATTTCTCCCCTCCCAAAACACACTTTCTTAACATTAGCTCATTGTGTCAGTTAGCTCAGTAGCATGATTCATACTTTCCAAAACTTAAGACATTGTCTCATCTGAAGAAATCCGGTCCAGTATGGTTTTCCTAACTTCCTCTTTCTGGTTGCTACGCAGAAAGAGGACTGGACTTCCTCTTTTTCTGTCAGCTGCTCAGAGAAACATATTAGAATTACTTCAAATCTCATTTATATTATATATTAGAATCATCACACCATCTGAATCAACTAAGACAACTTCCCAATCACTTGATCATTAAAAGTTATTGAAAACTTAAACACACACTAGAGCACAGACATTTTACTCCATATCCTGTTTCAAAACTGCCACACAGCTAAGTTCCTCTTTTTAGCCTGCAGAATTCTGGTTACAAAGAATCATTTTTAATCTTCCCAAAAATTATAAACTGTTTCAAATCATTACCGAACACAAGAATAATTTAAAATCATCATTAAGCCTAAGCGCAATCATATCATTTTCTTTACTTAGCTTCTGTAAATGGCTGCTCTGGGATCTCAAACCTTGACTCCAGTTGACAGTAGGCATTGGTTAGCTCCATTTTCAGATTCTTAGCCGGTTGGTCAGAGGAGGCACATGGTTATTGTGTTGCCACCATGTTTGAAAGACTTATCAGCTGTGGTTTGTCACCATGACAATTCTAACCAGTCCTAAAGAGTTTTTTTTTGAACGTTTAAAATTCAGGTAATAGAAATAAAATAAAATTATAGGACATTAACGTTTGAAAAAAGCCTTATGTCTGAAAAATACGTGATGCCATCAAATCACACTGGCTATATTCTATATGTCAATTAAAAGTAAGTGATCATAAATGATGATTATTTATTCCAAAGCTATGCAGTTAATGATGACAAAGTCATCACTGTGTTTTCTAAAAAAGTTTTTCTTTTACTGTTGTTTATAGGTGCTGTGGAGATACAGTGGAGAAAAACCAAATACTCTGGGTCCCAACACCAAATTATATGACTGGATCCCTCAGAACGACCTACTGGGTGAGTAACTTCTGGTATCCACCACATTTGTTGATGGAGGGATATCAAAAAAATATCCTACTTAACTGTTTTTACTATCAGGAAAATCTACAATGTTGATACAATCAAATGCCACTAACCCTTTAACAAGAATGTTTTGTACCTAGAGCTTGTCTCACTGCCATCCACATTAAGTTGATCTCTTTTAAGCTGTGGGCATTTCCTTCATTTACTTTGTGCTTTGAATACAATGTTTAAACACTCCTTGCTGTTTCAGCTTTAAAATGTGAACACAATACAATTTGTTGTTCAGACAGCAATAAATGTTATCGTGATTAAATATTACATGTCATGTAAACCCTTGTCCTAGTTTGGTTGACTTTGATCTGTTATCTGATTGCTCACCTCAAACATTTGTTTGAACATGCTCATGTATTTCTGCATAACTCAGTCGGTCATCTCTAGTTGAAAATAAATAATGCCTGTTTCATGACTTTTGTCACAAATCAGGTCACCCTAAAACCAGAGCTTTCATCACTCATGGTGGCACAAATGGGATTTATGAGGCCATCTACCATGGTGTTCCTCTGGTGGGCATCCCCATGTTCGCTGACCAGCCAGACAACCTGGTCCATATGAAGGCTAAAGGAGCTGCAGTGACCGTTGACTTGAACTTCATGAAGAGTGAGGACCTGAGAGATGCCATCAACACCGTCATCAACGACAAATCGTAAGTTCTCCTACGTCTCTGAACTTTCAGGCCATTGGAGGTATTGAAACATAGTTTTGTTTTTGTTTTGTTGGAGAGTTCACATTAATAATATGGGTGTCAGATTGATAACATGCCCTAAAGGAACCATGGTCTAATGCAGTAACTGACTTGACAGTCCATCTCTCTATAGTACGTTTACATATGACTGTGTTACCAAATATCACATTAAGAGTATTGTAAAACTCACAGACAACACCACAGTGACTTGACTGATAAACAATTAGGACACGTACAGGAAGCAGAGGGACGTATCTATATGTTACCAAGACAACAAACTGGTCAGCCACCAGTGTACATCCACAAAGTCCCTGTTGAACCTGAAATATTTTGGATTCTGAGACATTCAGATCTCAGACCAGTGGTGTCATTCAGATATTCTGGGATTCGCTGATAAAACTGAAATGTTGTCAACTTCCATTGGGATACATCAAGAGCATTTTTACTGGAGGTAAATTCTCCTTCAGAAATCTTGGGAAGACCACCGTCCCAGATTCAGACGTCCACTGCAGAGAAAGACACTAAGGATTGTTGAGGACAGTCATTCAGCACATTGTAAAACGTCCAATGTACAACTGTATCTTTTAAATGTATATTGAAACCACTGGATTGCGTTTACCCCCTCATATACCTGCTTATATGGAGGAAATTTAAATCATAAAATACATTACAATAAAACATATATTCCTATTTTTATCCATGGTTTTTATAGGTTGAAGTAACTTGAAGTATAAAAGTTAAAAATACAGTGTGATAATATGCATGTATCTATATTCATTCACAGGTACAAGGACAATGCCATGCGGCTGTCCAGCATACACCACGACAGACCCATGAGTGCTCTGGATGAGTCAGTGTTCTGGATCGAGTTCACCATGAGAAACAAAGGGGCAAAGCACTTGAGGGTCCAGGCCCACGAGCTCACCTGGTACCAGTATCACAGCCTGGATGTCATAGCCTTCCTCCTCGCCACAGTTGTGCTTCTAATATTCCTCTTTGTCAAGACCTGCAGCTTGTGCTTGTGGAGGTGCTGTGGCAGGAAGGGACAGACAAAGAGAAAGGCTGAGTGATGGACTGAACACAAGTGTGATTATTAAAGATGTGTGAATAAACTAGTTGTGTATTGGTGTAAAGCATTTAATGTAAACTGGACTTGAAAATCTGTTAATACCTTAAAAGTGACTTTTAAAAACACTGTTTTTGGTTTGCTGCTTTACACATTACCTGTAATTACTCCAGTTGCTGACAGGTGTGACAGTTTGCGTAACTTGATGTCAGTTTGACATTAAATTCTGAATGTTTATTGGCTGGTGTGAATTTAAGAGGAAAAAACACACAGAGGGATTTAAATCTGTGCCTTTACTTGAACAATGATGGTGTCAGGTTTTCTCAGCTCTCTATAATGAAACAGATTTCCTTTTCACTACCGCTATCGAAGCGAATGTGGACCAATACTAAATTTAAAATGCAATAACAGAAATGCTTTTTCATTTTCACAATAACACTGCATTTTTTGACTCATAAATAAAATTAATAATATATCTGCCAAACTGCATTTTCATTTTCTTCTTCAAGACTGCTCATTCTGTTACTTAATTCAAATGAAAAAGAAAAGGACGTTTAAGATTTAATTTTCAAAAGATGCCCCAGTAAATAGTTACCAAAATTCAATTTGAAATGTCGAATTTGAAAATTAAAATGCATTAGCAGAAATACTTTTTCATTTCAAGGTTATGGCTGCATTATTTGACTCATAAATAAAGTTAATAATTAATCATCCAAACTGCATTTTCATTTTCTTCTTAAGGTTGCACATTTTCAGACAGAACTAAAAAGAAAAGACAAAGAGGAGAATGCTTTTTCGTTTTCAAATCCGCCCCGCAAAAAATGGTCCAAAACTCAATTTGACTTGGCAATCCCAGGCAGGGGGCGCAGGAGAGTGACGTCACTGGCCGCTCTGCTTCTTCTGACCGTGCTGCGCATCTGATAGGCTCGGAGGCGGTGGGCATACTTGAGCTGACCTCTGCCTGAGCTGCCGAGGGAGGCCGCAGGCCGCCTGCCTGGAGACTCTTTCACCAGATCACCGATCTTAGCCACACCAGCTGCTCAGATTCTGCCCGCGGCAGAATCTGAGCAGCTGGTCAGATTCTGCTGATCGACTGACCCGATCTGTTTCCTGCCAGCCTTCCCGAGCTGACGTTGCCGGACCACCCTGCAGCTGCGCACACTCACCACTACGATTCTGCCCCACGCCTGCTGCTGACCAGCTCCGGCTCCGATCGCCGGACCCCGGAATCCTGCCCCTCTTACATCGGCGACGCACTGCCCGATTTTGCCCGCAGCCAGCCTCCATAGTTGCTAGCTCCCGACCTGCCTGTCTCTGCCCGACATCGGTCTCTGCCAGATGCCGGCTGGTCCACGTTCTCCTGTGTTCACCAGGTCCAGCCTCTCTCGCCAAAACGAAACGTGCTGGTTAAAATAAAACACATATTTTTCAGTACGGTGAGAGGACTCGAACCGATGTCATCAAAGGGAAAACTGTAAGTCGAACATCTAACTCACTACACCACGGATCACTACCACGTATTGCGCATCACATGTATACCTCATTTCTCATTCTGCCAGGTGTTCAAAGCCCTGTGATAATCCAGGAAACGCTCCCAGATCAACTGTGATAGTCACAAGTTAACATGAGCATCCTGTTTAATAAGGAGACACAGAAGGAACTATTGTCTGACCAAACAATATTTATAAGAGAGAAGCTCGTCCTCTGTTGTGTGTTAGTCTGTGGATTCACTGGAACAGATCCACAGCACAACTTCAAGTTTAACTCGGGTTTGTTCACCACAAGGAGAACGCTGGAGCGGCCGGCCGCATCTGGCAGAGACCAATGTCGGGCAGAGACGTTGATGGTGAGTGGTGTCGCCGGGACAGGACAGGCAGGTCGGGAGCTAGCAACTGTGGAGGCTGGCTGCGGGCAAAATCGGGCAGTGTGTCGCCGATGTAAGAGGGGCAGGATTCCGGGGTCCGGCAATCGGAGCCGGAGCTGGTCAGCGGCAGGCGTGGGGCAAAATCTGAGCAGCTGGTGTGGCTAAGATCGGTGATCTGGTGAAAGAGTCTCCAGGCAGGCGGCCTGCGGCCTCCCTCGGCAGCTCAGGCAGAGGTCAGCTCAAGTATGCCCACCACCTCTTAGCCTATCAGATGCGCAGCATTATTGCATTTTAAATCTAGTATTGGTCCACATTCGCTTCAATAATGTTTATTCTGTTCATGAAGTGTTTAGCTTTTGTTGACAGTTGCTGTGTGTTCAGTACTCTGATTGCACTGGGATAGAATGTCCTAATAAATCTGGAAGTGTGAGCCTTGATGGACCTGTACCTCTTCCCTGAGGGCAGCAGTGAGAACAGGCTGTGCCCGGGGTGTGAACTGTCACAGGTAATGCTTGTGGCCCAGCGCAGACACCTGGTGTTGTAAATGTCTGACAGAGAGGACAGCTGCACTCGTATGATGCTCTGTGCTGACTTCCTGGCTCTATCCAGAGCCTTCTTGTCAGCCTGAGAGCTGCTCCTGAACCACACCAAGATGTTGTGGGTGAGGATGCTCTCTACAGAAAACCTATAGAAGGACAGCAGCAGGTCCTGGGACATGTTAACCTTTCTCAGTGACCTTAGAAAGTAAAGTCGCTGCTGTGCCTTTTTCACGAGGGCATTGGTGTTGGTGCCCCATATAAGGTCCTGTGAAATGTACGTTCCCAGAAACTTGAAGTCAGTGACCCGCTCCACCAGGTCCCCTCGGATGAGAAGAGGGGGGGGATCCTCCCTCTTCCTCCTGAAGTCCAACACCAACTCCTTAGTTTCTGAGGAGTTGAGTGCCAGATTATTGAGGGAGCACCAGGTAGTGAGGTTCAGGACCTCCTAGGCTGTTGTCATCGTTGTTCTGAATCAGCCCCACCACAGTAGTGTCATCTGCAAATTTTACAAAGATGTTGCTGCTGTGAATTGGTGCACAGTCATGGGTGTACAGGGTGTACAGCATTGGACTGAGCACACAGCCCTGGGGAGCCCCCGTGCTCACAGTCATGGTTGAGGAGTGGTCGTCCCCCAGCCTGACTGACTGCAGATGGTTGGTGAGAAAGTCTCTGATCCATCTGCAGGTGTGCTCATCAATACCCACACTGCACAGTTTGGACAACAGTCTGCTTGGAACGAGTTTGTTAAAAGCAGAATTGAAGTCCACAAACAACATCCTCGCATAACTGCTAGAGTGTTCAAGGTGTTTACACACTGTGTGGAGGGCTGCGCTAATGGCATCACCTGTGGACCTGTTGGCTCTGTCTGCGAATTGGTGCTGATCGAGACTGGGAGGGAGCAAAGATTTTATGTGCCTCAGAACTAGTCTCTCAAAGCACTTCATCACAGTAGAAGTGTCAATGTTCAAGTTTGCAGTGGTCACCCTCAGTAATTACAGGTCTGTTTCCAGGCCGTGTCCAATCAGAATGGTGTCGGCATTGATGAAACTCAACAAGGTCTCTTGGACCTCTCTGAGGGAGGTGTGGTTCTCCTTCACATCTTCCTCACTGATGCCTGAAAATCTAAACAAGTGAAGAGTCAACAGACCTGCTGACTGATTAAAAACATACTGATAAACACAGTAGTAGCATCAATTCCAGATCTTTAATCACCCGGTACCTTTCACTTAGTGGCAAGCCTATTTCCCTGAACTTTGTATTCTTACTGCCACTCTACATCCTTATTAAGATACAGCCTTTAGCTTCTTGCCAGTTTTCTTATCATCATATTGCCAGTAGGGGGAAGGTAGAGTTTAAGTAGGTGCACAGTGAATGTTTTCTGTCTAAGACAAAATGAGGGAAACAACCAGCCACAAATATAATCACATTACTTGGTGTTATAGTCGATAACTTCATCATCAGGTCTGACAAAGGTGTCATAGACGACTTGAAGACTAGAGTTGACCACTGTCACTCTGGATAGCTCCAAACCATCAATGGTATAACACTATGAAGACAGACAATGACACGACGTACACCGATCAGCTACAACATTATGACCACTGACAAGTGAAGTGAATAACATTGATCATATTGGTACTATGTGGTGTTCTGATGGAAAACCTTGGATTTTAACATCCATGTTGATGAGACTTAGACACCCAAATAAACATTGTCCCACAACAAACACACTCCCTCATGCAAATGGAAATCCCAAATGTCACTGGCCTACCCCTGCAGGAAAATGCACCCCACCACATGGAAAAAACATCAAACAATCAGGAACATGTTGAAGAACATGACAATGGCCCAACATGTTGATTTGACCTCCAAACTTCCTACACCCCATTCTGATCAAGCATCAACAGGATGCAGTGGAACAAGTTTGATGGACAGAGGCCCCACTGCACAAGCCAGAGTACCCAAAGGATCCACTGCCAACATCCTGGTTCCAGACCCCATAGGACACCCTGAGAGGTCCTCTTGTCCATGACCAATGCTTCAGAGCATTTTGGACCACATAAGGGGGACCAACACAGTATTATGCAGGTGGTCATAATATTACACCTGATCAGTGTATATTGTCTTCACTGTGAGTCCACAAAACCATTAAACCAACCAGGCTGAGGGAGTCATGGACATGCAGTTGGTCAAGACAAAAAAAACCAAATTGGTATTGTTAAAAGAAATAAAGGAAATGTATCCAACTCTCGGTGTTTCCTACCTTAAACATCTGACATCCAGGGGTTCCCATGACTCCCTCACAGCAGCTGTAGCGGGTCTCCACTCCACCTGGCACTGCAACAGTTCCCAAACATTCCCAATGCATCAAAATGTTTATCATGTGTCTTACATCTTGAGGCTGCTGTGAAAGCAAAGGGAGGTCCTACTCAGAATTATTATGCGCTCCTAATTAACTGCTTGGTGAGTGCAGGTTTCCATGTATACTAGTATAATAGCAGATGGCAAATAGGTAGTCACAAGGGACCAATGTATTTTATATACTAAATCAGTTGAACATTTACATGGCAGGTTAAGTGATAAAGAAAATGATCACTGATGGCTCACCTCTATTCTAAACTGCTTTCCCATAATGATAATTGCACTCCTTCTTGGCTCACAGAGTTTGTCGCCCCGCATCGACAACAGATCCTCTTGAGGGCTTTAACCAATAAAACAGAAAGAGTTCATCACCAGAGAGAAGTGAGCTGAAACACAAAATCCTCATTCTAAATACAGAAGTGAAGTGTGCCCTCTAGTGAAATAAAAGGAAAATAGCGGTGAGATCTGATCACTTACCATCTGCATGCACTCTCTTATTCTCAGTAAAAAGGACAGCACAGCCATGTTTCTCTGGGTGCTGGACAAGACAGTTGCCCTCAATCAGCTTTTCATCAGTCAAAATATAATCCTTCAAACTCTTATACAATGTCGTATCATCTGCTGGAAAAACAAAAATACTGAGAAGCTGCTAAATATTTAAATTAAATGACAAATGTATTTGAAAGAAATTAATTCTCACCATTTGCTTTAAACTTCTTCAGGTTAAGTGGTATGTTGCCTTTGAATCTTTGGCTGTTGACTTCATTTTCATCTGAACCAAACAAAGTATAAATGCATTAAATTCAACTATTTGTGCTGCATCAGGTTTGTTCTTCCTTTCATAAATAAAAGTAAAGTCTCCTTGAAGATTTTTGAGAGATTCTCTAATGAATATTATTCAAATAAAAAACGTTTACACCTTAAAATCCATGAAAATGATCCTGTTCTGCCCTAAATTGGCTTAGATGTAACTCTACACCATTCTTCACCCACAATACATGGATTTACATGATCCTGTCCCTCTCTCCACTCACACCATGCTCACAGATTTCAATGGGAATCATCTCAAAGTCTATCAAAAATCATTTACATCCATCTAACAGTTGGAGCGAAATTCACGAAAAACAAAAAGCCATGTCTCTGGGGACCATGTCTAAAAGGCATGGCCACCCACCTAACAGAAATATTACCAACCAACACTGCCATCCCTGGAGACACAACTCTAGTGTGGATAAAATTGTCACAACTCAGAATACTTTGAATCATAACAGTCCAATAATGCTAAAATAATAGTTAATAAATCTTCCCCTAACAAAATCAGCACGTTTCCCCGATGGCAGGAGGGACAACAGACCATTGGAGGGGTGATGAGGATCCCTTATGATGCTGGTGGCCCTGTGAGCGCATCTTTAGCAGAGAGGAGAGGCATGCCAATTATCCTGCTGGCTTCCCTTACAATCCTACTCAGCTGAAGCTTCTAAGTTGCCTTGCAGCTGCTGAATCAGGAAGTGAGGCCATAAGATATGATGGTTTCACCTATGCCTTTGTAGAAGGTGGTAAGATGAGGGGCGGGGGGCGTGCCTTCTTCAGATGCCGTAGGGGATGGAGACGCTGAAGTTTGCTGGGAGGAAGCACTTGATGTCTTCAAAACAAGCTGCTACAAACATTTTATGACTGAGTGTAAGGGCCACAGGGTGGAAGTCATTGAGGGAGGCTAGGTTTGACTTTTTTGGCATGGGGATGATGGTGGCAGGTGGGCACAGCTCTCTGGGTGTCTGTAAAGACTTGTTTTAACAGCTCAGCACACTCTCTCTCAACACACACAGAGGCGTTGTCCAGGCCTAACACCTTGTGTGGGTTGATGCTGGCGATATATGGGGCCATGGGTATATGGCCAAGGAGGGACAGACTCTGTATAATCCTGCAGATCGGTGACACCATCCTTTAATGCTGCCTCTTGAAAAATTTCCTGCCATGTGTCCTCAAAACAGTCTTGTAGTGATGGGATTGACTCCTTTGGGCACAATCTGACTTCTGTCATTGCTGGTCACTGTTGTTTCACCAAAGGTCTGTACATAGATGTAAGTATGACAGCTTGGTGATCAGAGTTGCCCATGTGGGGGAGGGAGGTTGCTCTGTAAGAGTTTTTGATGTTTGTATACACATGATCTAATATGTTGTTGCCCCTGGTTTAACATGTCAGGCTTAGCTGTCTGCAGCAGTTTGATGTTGTGGTAGCCTCTCTCACGTTGGTGCTTGGAGGTAAATAAACTGCTACAATGATGATCGCCATCAGCTCCCGTGGTAGAAGAGTAGGCATTTCACAGTCATGAACTCCAAGTGCTCTGGGCATTGTGTAGAGACCACCTTAGAGTCCTGACACCAAAAGGTTGGTGGTGGGGAAAAAAGCATGTGCAGGCTAGAGGTAATGTTTGCTTTGTAATACTGTCACCTTTATAACCATTACCTTTTATTTGTTATCTTTTATGTAATGCAGCACAAAGAGGAACATAGGTCAGCTTCATCTGGTTAATAATTACCCTTCAAGGATCACCTTTTAAAAACGGATCAGACCACAGCTGACTTTTCCACCAACCAACAGCCACCATGGAGCTGCGTCTCTCTACTTGTGTCCTGCTGCTACTTTGTGTGACATGGAGCGCAAATGGAGGGAAGATTTTGGTGTGGTATACTGAAGGCAGCCACTGGATCAACATGAAGCCGGTGCTGGACACGTTGGTTGACAGAGGACACCAGGTGACTGTCCTGGTCCCAAGCTCTTCGTTATTCATGAACATCAGTGAACCGTCCCGTTTTCACTACGAACCCTTCAATGTCACAGTTTCAGTGGAGGAGATGGAGGAAAATATGAACAAGTTCCTTCACTTCTCCATGTATGAGATGGATCATATGAGCATACTGCAGATTTATATCAAAGTCGTAGAGCTCATGAAGACTCAGTTGCAGAATGTTTTAAAGATACTGGACGGTGTGCTGAAATCAGAAACCATCATGAAGAAACTGAAGGAGGGAAATTATGACCTTCTCCTGTCTGATCCCATCATTCCTGGCAGTGACTTAGTAGCAGACATTTTGGACATTCCCCTTGTCTTCTCCTTGCGCTTTTCCATGGCTAATAACTGGGAGAGGCTGTGTGGTCAGGTACCTGCTCCACCTTCCTTTGTGCCCGGAGCTATGAGCAAACTTACAGACAGGATGGACTTCTCAGAGAGAATATGGAATGTTCTCTTCTATGCTCTGCAGGATGTTGTGATGGAGTACACCATGTGGAAAGAAGTAGATAAATATTACTCTGAAATCAAAGGTGAGTAGCTGAGCAAGAACCACTGCAACAATATATTCTTTGTATGGATCACATGAGGACTAATGATGATCAAATTGCTTTGGATTAACTGCAGTGATTTTATTTCTAATCACATGGTATAAAATGCAATGAGGACATTTGCTGTATATTCTGAAGCACTGGTGATACTTTACAATCCATTTGTTTTGCATTTGAACAGGAACACCCACCAGTGCCTGTGAGATGATGGGTAGAGCAGACATCTGGTTACTGCGAACCTACTGGGATTTTGACTTCCCTCGTCCTTTCCTCCCCAACTTCAAATATGTTGGCGGGATCCACTGCAGACCTGCTAAACCTTTACCAAAGGTAGGCCTGTCTCCACTATTAAAAGTTGATTTATCTTTCATTACAACACAGTTGGACAGCGTTCCTGACTTAAACAAAGAAGAGTCACAATGCTGAGCAAGGATAAGTAAAGTGCTAGTTGACCGGTTGATAGATAATATTCTTCTTCTTGCAGGAAATGGAAGAATTTGTGCAGAGTTCTGGAGACGATGGCATCGTGGTCTTCACATTAGGATCCATGCTCAAGAACATCACCACAGAGAAGGCAAACATGATAGCCTCAGGCCTCGCTCAGATCCCGCAAAAGGTCAGAGGATGATCAGTGTGTGCCAGCTGGAACCACCTTCAATAACCCTAAAACAGTTGTATAGATGGGAGCATCACCTGCTATAGAGTCAGTGAGGAACTCAAACCAGTGGTTTTGAATGTCTCAGTCAGTTAACTGTGGACTGCTATATATTGCTGTTGACTTCAAGATTAAGAAATTTGAAGCTGGAAGTGCTTTGATCTTTTAAAAGGCCTCCTTGATTTGTAGGCATTGGTTAGCTCCATTTTCAGATTCTTAGCCGGTTGGTCAGAGGAGGCACATGGTTATTGTGTTTCCACCATGTTTGGAGAACTTATCAGCTCTGGTTTGTCACTATGACAATTCTAACCAGTCCTAAGGAGTTTATTATTTTTAAAAAAAACTGTTTAAAATTCAGGTAATAGAAATAAAATAAAATTATAGGACATTAACGTTTGAAAAAAGCCTTATTTCTGAAAAATAAGTGAAGCCATCAAATCACACTGGTTACATTCTATATGCCAATTAAAAAGTGATCATAAATGATGATTATTTATTCCAAAGCTATACAGTTAATGATGACAAAGTCATCACTGTGTTTTCTAAAAAAGTTTTTCTTTTACTGTTGTTTATAGGTGCTGTGGAGATACAGTGGAGAAAAACCAAAAACTCTGGGTCCCAACACCAAATTATATGACTGGATCCCTCAGAACGACCTACTGGGTGAGTAACTTCTGGTATCCACCACATTTGTTGATGGAGGGATATCAAAAAAAATATCCTACTTAACTGTTTTTACTATCAGGAAAATCTACAATGTTGATACAATCAAATGCCACTAACCCTTTAACAAGAATGTTTTGTTGTTTGCTTAAAAGTGTACCTGGGTAAGGGTTATTATGTAAAACTGTATCTCATTCGGTCATCTCTAATTGAAAATAAATAATGCATGTTTCATGACTTTTGTCACAAATCAGGTCACCCTAAAACCAGAGCTTTCCTCACTCATGGTGGCACAAATGGGATTTACGAGGCCATCTACCATGGTGTTCCTCTGGTGGGCATCCCCATGTTTGGTGACCAGCCAGACAACCTGGTCCATATGAAGGCTAAAGGAGCTGCAGTGACCGTTGACTTGAACTTCATGAAGAGTGAGGACCTGAGAGATGCCATCAACACTGTCATCAACGACAAATCGTAAGTTCTCCTACGTCTCTGAACTTTCAGGCCATTGGAGGTATTGAAACATCGTTTTGTTTTTGCTTTGTTGGAGAGTTTACATTAATAATGGGTGTCAGATTGATAACATGCCCTAAAGGAACCATGGTCTAATGCAGTAACTGACTTGACAGTCCATCCCTCTATAGTATGTTCACATATGACTGTGTTACCAAATATCACATTAAGAGTATTGTAAAACTCACAGACAACACCACAGTGACTTGACTGATAAACAATTAGGACACGTACAGGAAGCAGAGGGACGTATCTATATGTTACCAAGACAACAAACTGGTCAGCTACCAGTGTACATCCACAAAGTCCCTGTTGAACCTGAAATATTTTGGATTCTGAGACATTCAGATCTCAGACCAGTGGTGTCGTTCAGATATTCTGGGATTTGCTGATAAAACTGAAATGTTGTCAACTTCCATTGGGATACATCAAGAGCATTTTTACTGGAGGTAAATTCTCCTTTAGAAATCTTGGGAAGACCACCGTCCCAGATTCAGACGTCCATTGCAGAGCAAGGCACTAAGGATTGTTGAGGACAGTCATTCAGCACATGGTCTGTTCTCATTCCTGCCCTCAGGATAACGACCAAAAGGTTTGGACAGACCACCTTAAAGACAAGTTTTATCACCAAGCGGTTAGATTACTGAACAGAAGGCCATTTACACATTCACAGTGAGTTACCTAGAATTTGTGGGATTTCATATTTACTGTTGTTTTCAATGTCTTATTTATTATTGTTATTTTTTATTCGACAAAGAGCCAGGGCATATGTTTTCCATTGTACAACTTCCAACGTACAACAATTTTAAAGATATAAAATGTTATTAACAGTGAACCTGACATCAAGTAGAACCACAGACTTTCAAAGGTCACAGTAAGATAATAAAATCACTGGATGGCTTTTACCCCCTCATATACCTGCTTATATGGAGGAAATTTAAATCATAAAATACATTACAATAAAACATTTATTCCTATTTTTATCCATGGTTTTTATAAGTTGAAGAAACTTGAAGTATAAAAGTTAAAAATACAGTGTAATAATATGCATGTATCTATATACATTCACAGGTACAAGGACAATGCCATGCGGCTGTCCAGCATACACCACGACAGACCCATGAGTGCTCTGGATGAGTCAGTGTTCTGGATCGAGTTCACCATGAGAAACAAAGGGGCAAAGCACTTGAGGGTCCAGGCCCACGAGCTCACCTGGTACCAGTATCACAGCCTGGATGTCATAGCCTTCCTCCTCGCCACAGTTCTGTTCCTAATATTCCTCTTTGTCAAGACCTGCAGCTTGTGCTTGTGGAGGTGCTGTGGCAGGAAGGGACAGACAAAGAGAAAGGCTGAGTGATGGACTGAACACAAGTGTGATTATTAAAGATGTGTGAATAAACTAGTTGTGTATTGGTGTAAAGCATTTAATGTAAACTGGACTTGAAAATCTGTTAATACCTTAAAAGTGACTTTTAAAAACACTGTTTTTGGTTTGCTGCTTTATACATTACCTGTAATTACTCCAGTTGCTGACAGGTGTGACAGTTTGCGTAACTTGATGTCAGTTTGACATTAAATTCTGAATGTTTATTGGCTGGTGTGAATTTAAGAGGAAAAAACACACAGAGGGATTTAAATCTGTGCCTTTACTTGAACAATGATGGTGTCAGGTTTTCTCAGCTCTCTATAATGAAACAGATTTCCTTTTCACTACCGCTATCGAAGCGAATGTGGACCAATACTAAATTTAAAATGCAATAACAGAAATGCTTTTTCATTTTCACAATAACACTGCATTTTTTGACTCATAAATAAAATTAATAATATATCTGCCAAACTGCATTTTCATTTTCTTCTTCAAGACTGCTCATTCTGTTACTTAATTCAAATGAAAAAGAAAAGGGCATTTAAGATTTAATTTTCAAAAGATGCCCCAGTAAATAGTTACCAAAATTCAATTTGAAATGTCGAATTTGAAAATTAAAATGCATTAGCAGAAATACTTTTTCATTTCAAGGTTATGGCTGCATTATTTGACTCATAAATAAAGTTAATAATTAATCATCCAAACTGCATTTTCATTTTCTTCTTAAGGTTGCACATTTTCAGACAGAACTAAAAAGAAAAGACAAAGAGGAGAATGCTTTTTCGTTTTCAAATCCGCCCCGCAAAAAATGGTCCAAAACTCAATTTGACTTGGCAATCCCAGGCAGGGGGCGCAGGAGAGTGACGTCACTGGCCGCTCTGCTTCTTCTGACCGTGCTGCGCATCTGATAGGCTCGGAGGCGGTGGGCATACTTGAGCTGACCTCTGCCTGAGCTGCCGAGGGAGGCCGCAGGCCGCCTGCCTGGAGACTCTTTCACCAGATCACCGATCTTAGCCACACCAGCTGCTCAGATTCTGCCCGCGGCAGAATCTGAGCAGCTGGTCAGATTCTGCTGATCGACTGACCCGATCTGTTTCCTGCCAGCCTTCCCGAGCTGACGTTGCCGGACCACCCTGCAGCTGCGCACACTCACCACTACGATTCTGCCCCACGCCTGCTGCTGACCAGCTCCGGCTCCGATCGCCGGACCCCGGAATCCTGCCCCTCTTACATCGGCGACGCACTGCCCGATTTTGCCCGCAGCCAGCCTCCATAGTTGCTAGCTCCCGACCTGCCTGTCTCTGCCCGACATCGGTCTCTGCCAGATGCCGGCTGGTCCACGTTCTCCTGTGTTCACCAGGTCCAGCCTCTCTCGCCAAAACGAAACGTGCTGGTTAAAATAAAACACATATTTTTCAGTACGGTGAGAGGACTCGAACCGATGTCATCAAAGGGAAAACTGTAAGTCGAACATCTAACTCACTACACCACGGATCACTACCACGTATTGCGCATCACATGTATACCTCATTTCTCATTCTGCCAGGTGTTCAAAGCCCTGTGATAATCCAGGAAACGCTCCCAGATCAACTGTGATAGTCACAAGTTAACATGAGCATCCTGTTTAATAAGGAGACATAGAAGTAACTATTGTCTGACCAAACAATATTTATAAGAGAGAAGCTCGTCCTCTGTTGTGTGTTAGTCTGTGGATTCACTGGAACAGATCCACAGCACAACTTCAAGTTTAACTCGGGTTTGTTCACCACAAGGAGAACGCTGGAGCGGCCGGCCGCATCTGGCAGAGACCAATGTCGGGCAGAGACGTTGATGGTGAGTGGTGTCGCCGGGACAGGACAGGCAGGTCGGGAGCTAGCAACTGTGGAGGCTGGCTGCGGGCAAAATCGGGCAGTGTGTCGCCGATGTAAGAGGGGCAGGATTCCGGGGTCCGGCAATCGGAGCCGGAGCTGGTCAGCGGCAGGCGTGGGGCAAAATCTGAGCAGCTGGTGTGGCTAAGATCGGTGATCTGGTGAAAGAGTCTCCAGGCAGGCGGCCTGCGGCCTCCCTCGGCAGCTCAGGCAGAGGTCAGCTCAAGTATGCACACCACCTCTTAGCCTATCAGATGCGCAGCATTATTGCATTTTAAATCTAGTATTGGTCCACATTCGCTTCAATAATGTTTATTCTGTTCATGAAGTGTTTAGCTTTTGTTGACAGTTGCTGTGTGTTCAGTACTCTGATTGCACTGGGATAGAATGTCCTAATAAATCTGGAAGTGTGAGCCTTGATGGACCTGTACCTCTTCCCTGAGGGCAGCAGTGAGAACAGGCTGTGCCCGGGGTGTGAACTGTCACAGGTAATGCTTGTGGCCCAGCGCAGACACCTGGTGTTGTAAATGTCTGACAGAGAGGACAGCTGCACTCGTATGATGCTCTGTGCTGACTTCCTGGCTCTATCCAGAGCCTTCTTGTCAGCCTGAGAGCTGCTCCTGAACCACACCAAGATGTTGTGGGTGAGGATGCTCTCTACAGAAAACCTATAGAAGGACAGCAGCAGGTCCTGGGACATGTTAACCTTCCCAGTGACCTTAGAAAGTAAAGTCGCTGCTGTGCCTTTTTCACGAGGGCATTGGTGTTGGTGCCCCATATAAGGTCCTGTGAAATGTACGTTCCCAGAAACTTGAAGTCAGTGACCCGCTCCACCAGGTCCCCTCGGATGAGAAGAGGGGGGGGATCCTCCCTCTTCCTCCTGAAGTCCAACACCACCTCCTTAGTTTCTGAGGAGTTGAGTGCCAGGTTATTGAGGGAGCACCAGGTAGTGAGGTTCAGGACCTCCTCCCTGTAGGCTGTTGTCATTGTTGTTCTGAATCAGCCCCACCACAGTAGTGTCATCTGCAAATTTTACAAAGATGTTGCTGCTGTGAATTGGTGCACAGTCATGGGTGTACAGGGTGTACAGCATTGGACTGAGCACACAGCCCTGGGGAGCCCCCGTGCTCACAGTCATGGTTGAGGAGTGGTCGTCCCCCAGCCTGACTGACTGCAGACGGTTGGTGAGAAAGTCTCTGATCCATCTGCAGGTGTGCTCATCAATACCCACACTGCACAGTTTGGACAACAGTCTGCTTGGAACGAGTGTGTTAAAAGCAGAATTGAAGTCCACAAACAACATCCTCGCATAACTGCTAGAGTGTTCAAGGTGTTTACACACTGTGTGGAGGGCTGCGCTAATGGCATCACCTGTGGACCTGTTGGCTCTGTCTGCGAATTAGTGCTGATCGAGACTGGGAGGGAGCAAAGATTTTATGTGCCTCAGAACTAGTCTCTCAAAGCACTTCATCACAGTAGAAGTGTCAATGTTCAAGTTTGCAGTGGTCACCCTCAGTAATTACAGGTCTGTTTCCAGGCCGTGTCCAATCAGAATGGTGTCGGCATTGATGAAACTCAACAAGGTCTCTTGGACCTCTCTGAGGGAGGTGTGGTTCTCCTTCACATCTTCCTCACTGATGCCTGAAAACCTAAACAAGTGAAGAGTCAACAGACCTGCTGACTGATTAAAAACATACTGATAAACACAGTAGTAGCATCAATTCCAGATCTTTAATCACCCGGTACCTTTCACTTAGTGGCAAGCCTATTTCCCTGAACTTTGTATTCTTACTGCCACTCTACATCCTTATTAAGATACAGCCTTTAGCTTCTTGCCAGTTTTCTTATCATCATATTGCCAGTAGGGGGAAGGTAGAGTTTAAGTAGGTGCACAGTGAATGTTTTCTGTCTAAGACAAAATGAGGGAAACAACCAGCCACAAATATAATCACATTACTTGGTGTTATAGTCGATAACTTCATCATCAGGTCTGACAAAGGTGTCATAGACGACTTGAAGACTAGAGTTGACCACTGTCACTCTGGATAGCTCCAAACAATCAATGGTATAACACTATGAAGACAGACAATGACACGACGTACACCGATCAGCTACAACATTATGACCACTGACAGGTGAAGTGAATAACATTGATCATATTGGTACTATGTGCTGTTCTGATGGAAAACCTTGGATTTTAACATCTGTGTTGATGAGACTTAGACACTCAAATAAACATTGCCCCACAACAAGCACACTCCCTCATGCAAATAGTAATAACAAATGTCACTGGCCTACCCCTGCAGGAAAATGCACCCCACCACATGGAAAAAACATCAACCAATCAGGAGCATGTTGAAGAACATGACAATGGCCCAACATGTTGATTTGACCTCCAAACTTCCTACACCCCATTGTGATCAAGCATCAACAGGATGCAGTGGAACAAGTTTGATGGACAGAGGCCCCACTGCACAAGTCAGAGCACCCAAAGGATCCAGTGCCAACGTCCTGGTTCCAGACCCCATAGGACACCCTGAGAGGTCCTCTTGTCCATGACCAATAGTTCAGAGCATTTTGAGCACATAAGGGGGACCAACACAGTATTATGCAGGTGGTCATAATGTTACACCTGATTGGTGTATATTCTCTTCACTGTGAGTCCACAAAACCACTAAACCAACCAGGCTGAGGGAGTCATGGACGTGTAACTGGTCAAGACAAAAAAAACCAAATTGGTATTGTTAAAAGAAATAAAGGAAATGTATCCAACTCTCGGTGTTTCCTACCTTAAACATCTGACATCCAGGGGTTCCCATGACTCCCTCACAGCAGCTGTAGCGGGTCTCCACTCCACCTGGCACTGCAACAGTTCCCAAACATTCCCAATGCATCAAAATGTTTATCATGTGTCTTACATCTTGAGGCTGCTGTGAAAGCAAAGGGAGGTCCTACTCAGAATTATTATGCGCTCCTAATTAACTGCTTGGTGAGTGCAGGTTTCCATGTATACTAGTATAATAGCAGATGGCAAATAGGTAATCACAAAGGACCAATGCATTTTATATACTAAATCAGTTGAACATTTACATGGCAGGTTAAGTGATAAAGAAAATGATCACTGGTGGCTCACCTCTATTCTAAACTGCTTTCCCATAATGATAATTGCACTCCTTCTTGGCTCACAGAGTTTGTCGCCCCACGTCGACAACAGATCCTGTTGAGGGCTTTAACCAATAAAACAGAAAGAGTTCATCACCAGAGAGAAGTGAGCTGAAACACAAAATCCTCATTCTAAATACAGAAGTGAAGTGTGCCCTCTAGTGAAATAAAAGGAAAATAGCGGTGAGATCTGATCACTTACCGTCTGCATGCACTCTCTTATTCTCAGTAAAAAGGACAGCACAGCCATGTTTCTCTGGGTGCTGGACAAGACAGTTGCCCTCAATCAGCTTTTCATCAGTCAAAATATAATCCTTCAAACTCTTATACAATGTCGTATCATCTGCTGGAAAAACAAAAATACTGAGAAGCTGCTAAATATTTAAATTAAATGACAAATGTATTTGAAAGAAATTAATTCTCACCATTTGCTTTAAACTTCTTCAGGTTAAGTGGTATGTTGCCTTTGAATCTTTGGCTGTTGACTTCATTTTCATCTGAACCAAACAAAGTATAAATGCATTAAATTCAACTATTTGTGCTGCATCAGGTTTGTTCTTCCTTTCATAAATAAAAGTAAAGTCTCCTTGAAGATTTTTGAGAGATTCTCTAATGAATATTATTCAAATAAAAAACGTTTACACCTTAAAATCCATGAAAATGATCCCGTTCTGCCCTAAATTGTCTTAGATGTAACTCTACACCATTCTTCACCCACAATGCACGGATTTACATGGATCCTGTCCCTCTCTCCACTCACACCATGCTCACAGATTTCAATGAGAATCATCTCAAAGTCTATCAAAAATCATTTACATCCATCTAACAGTTGGAGCGAAATTCACGAAAAACAAAAAGCCATGTCTCTGGAGAACATGTCTAAAAGGCATGGCCACCCACCTAACAGAAATATTACCAACCAACACTGCCATCCCTGGAGACACAACTCTAGTGTGGATAAAATTGTCACAACTCAGAATACTTTGAATCATAACAGTCCAATAATGCTAAAATAATAGTTAATAAATCTTCCCCTAACAAAATCAGCACGTTTCCCCGATGGCAGGAGGGACAACAGACCATTGGAGGGGTGATGAGGATCCCTTATGATGCTGGTGGTCCTGTGAGCGCATCTTTAGCAGAGAGGAGAGGCATGCCAATTATCCTGCTGGCTTCCCTTACAATCCTACTCAGCTGAAGCTTCTAAGTTGCCTTGCAGCTGCTGAATCAGGAAGTGAGGCCATAAGATATGATGGTTTCACCTATGCCTTTGTAGAAGGTGGTAAGATGAGGGGCGGGGGGCGTGCCTTCTTCAGATGCCGTAGGGGATGGAGACGCTGAAGTTTGCTGGGAGGAAGCACTTGATGTCTTCAAAACAAGCTGCTACAAACATTTTATGACTGAGTGTAAGGGCCACAGGGTGGAAGTCATTGAGGGAGGCTAGGTTTGACTTTTTTGGCATGGGGATGATGGTGGCAGGTGGGCACAGCTCTCTGGGTGTCTGTAAAGACTTGTTTTAACAGCTCAGCACACTCTCTCTCAACACACACAGAGGCGTTGTCCAGGCCTAACACCTTGTGTGGGTTGATGCTGGCGATATATGGGGCCATGGGTATATGGCCAAGGAGGGACAGACTCTGTATAATCCTGCAGATCGGTGACACCATCCTTTAATGCTGCCTCTTGAAAAATTTCCTGCCATGTGTCCTCAAAACAGTCTTGTAGTGATGGGATTGACTCCTTTGGGCACAATCTGACTTCTGTCATTGCTGGTCACTGTTGTTTCACCAAAGGTCTGTACATAGATGTAAGTATGACAGCTTGGTGATCAGAGTTGCCCATGTGGGGGAGGGAGGTTGCTCTGTAAGAGTTTTTGATGTTTGTATACACATGATCTAATATGTTGTTGCCCCTGGTTTAACATGTCAGGCTTAGCTGTCTGCAGCAGTTTGATGTTGTGGTAGCCTCTCTCACGTTGGTGCTTGGAGGTAAATAAACTGCTACAATGATGATCGCCATCAGCTCCCGTGGTAGAAGAGTAGGCATTTCACAGTCATGAACTCCAAGTGCTCTGGGCATTGTGTAGAGACCACCTTAGAGTCCTGACACCAAAAGGTTGGTGGTGGGGAAAAAAGCATGTGCAGGCTAGAGGTAATGTTTGCTTTGTAATACTGTCACCTTTATAACCATTACCTTTTATTTGTTATCTTTTATGTAATGCAGCACAAAGAGGAACATAGGTCAGCTTCATCTGGTTAATAATTACCCTTCAAGGATCACCTTTTAAAAACGGATCAGACCACAGCTGACTTTTCCACCAACCAACAGCCACCATGGAGCTGCGTCTCTCTACTTGTGTCCTGCTGCTACTTTGTGTGACATGGAGCGCAAATGGAGGGAAGATTTTGGTGTGGTATACTGAAGGCAGCCACTGGATCAACATGAAGCCGGTGCTGGACACGTTGGTTGACAGAGGACACCAGGTGACTGTCCTGGTCCCAAGCTCTTCGTTATTCATGAACATCAGTGAACCGTCCCGTTTTCACTACGAACCCTTCAATGTCACAGTTTCAGTGGAGGAGATGGAGGAAAATATGAACAAGTTCCTTCACTTCTCCATGTATGAGATGGATCATATGAGCATACTGCAGATTTATATCAAAGTCGTAGAGCTCATGAAGACTCAGTTGCAGAATGTTTTCAAGATACTGGACGGTGTGCTGAAATCAGAAACCATCATGAAGAAACTGAAGGAGGGAAATTATGACCTTCTCCTGTCTGATCCCATCATGCCTGGCAGTGACTTAGTAGCAGACATTTTGGACATTCCCCTTGTCTTCTCCTTGCGCTTTTCCATGGCTAATAACTGGGAGAGGCTGTGTGGTCAGGTACCTGCTCCACCTTCCTTTGTGCCCGGAGCTATGAGCAAACTTACAGACAGGATGGACTTCTCAGAGAGAATATGGAATGTTCTCTTCTATGCTCTGCAGGATGTTGTGATGGAGTACACCATGTGGAAAGAAGTAGATAAATATTACTCTGAAATCAAAGGTGAGTAGCTGAGCAAGAACCACTGCAACAATATACTCTTTGTATGGATCACATGAGGACTAATGATGATCAAATTGCTTTGGATTAACTGCAGTGATTTTATTTCTAATCACATGGTATAAAATGCAATGAGGACATTTGCTGTATATTCTGAAGCACTGGTGATACTTTACAATCCATTTGTTTTGCATTTTCAACAGGAACACCCACCAGTGCCTGTGAGATGATGGGTAGAGCAGACATCTGGTTACTGCGAACCTACTGGGATTTTGACTTCCCTCGTCCTTTCCTCCCCAACTTCAAATATGTTGGCGGGATCCACTGCAGACCTGCTAAACCTTTACCAAAGGTAGGCCTGTCTCCACTATTACAAGTTGATTTATCTTTCATTACAACACAGTTGGACAGCGTTCCTGACTTAAAGAAAGAAGAGTCACAATGCTGAGCAAGGATAAGTAAAGTGCTAGTTGACTGGTTGATAGATAATATTCTTCTTCTTGCAGGAAATGGAAGAATTTGTGCAGAGTTCTGGAGACGATGGCATCGTGGTCTTCACATTAGGATCCATGATCAAGAACATCACCACAGAGAAGGCAAACATGATAGCCTCAGGCCTCGCTCAGATCCCGCAAAAGGTCAGAGGATGATCAGTGTGTGCCAGCTGGAACCACCTTCAATAACCCTAAAACAGTTGTATAGATGGGAGCATCACCTGCTATAGAGTCAGTGAGGAACTCAAACCAGTGGTTTTGAATGTCTCAGTCAGTTAACTGTGGACTGCTATATATTGCTGTTGACTTCAAGATTAAGAAATTTGAAGCTGGAAGTGCTTTGATCTTTTAAAAGGCCTCCTTGATTTGTAGGCATTGGTTAGCTCCATTTTCAGATTCTTAGCCGGTTGGTCAGAGGAGGCACATGGTTATTGTGTTACCACCATGTTTGGAGAACTTATCAGCTCTGGTTTGTCACTATGACAATTCTAACCAGTCCTAAGGAGTTTATTATTTTTAAAAAAAACTGTTTAAAATTCAGGTAATAGAAATAAAATAAAATTATAGGACATTAACGTTTGAAAAAAGCCTTATTTCTGAAAAATAAGTGAAGCCATCAAATCACACTGGTTACATTCTATATGCCAATTAAAAAGTGATCATAAATGATGATTATTTATTCCAAAACTATGCAGTTAATGATGACAAAGTCATCACTGTGTTTTCTAAAAAAGTTTTTCTTTTACTGTTGTTTATAGGTGCTGTGGAGATACAGTGGAGAAAAACCAAAAACTCTGGGTCCCAACACCAAATTATATGACTGGATCCCTCAGAACGACCTACTGGGTGAGTAACTTCTGGTATCCACCACATTTGTTGATGGAGGGATATCAAAAAAAATATCCTACTTAACTGTTTTTACTATCAGGAAAATCTACAATGTTGATACAATCAAATGCCACTAACCCTTTAACAAGAATGTTTTGTTGTTTGCTTAAAAGTGTACCTGGGTAAGGGTTATTATGTAAAACTGTATCTCATTCGGTCATCTCTAATTGAAAATAAATAATGCATGTTTCATGACTTTTGTCACAAATCAGGTCACCCTAAAACCAGAGCTTTCCTCACTCATGGTGGCACAAATGGGATTTACGAGGCCATCTACCATGGTGTTCCTCTGGTGGGCATCCCCATGTTTGGTGACCAGCCAGACAACCTGGTCCATATGAAGGCTAAAGGAGCTGCAGTGACCGTTGACTTGAACTTCATGAAGAGTGAGGACCTGAGAGATGCCATCAACACTGTCATCAACGACAAATCGTAAGTTCTCCTACGTCTCTGAACTTTCAGGCCATTGGAGGTATTGAAACATCGTTTTGTTTTTGCTTTGTTGGAGAGTTTACATTAATAATGGGTGTCAGATTGATAACATGCCCTAAAGGAACCATGGTCTAATGCAGTAACTGACTTGACAGTCCATCCCTCTATAGTATGTTCACATATGACTGTGTTACCAAATATCACATTAAGAGTATTGTAAAACTCACAGACAACACCACAGTGACTTGACTGATAAACAATTAGGACACGTACAGGAAGCAGAGGGATGTATCTATATGTTACCAAGACAACAAACTGGTCAGCTACCAGTGTACATCCACAAAGTCCCTGTTGAACCTGAAATATTTTGGATTCTGAGACATTCAGATCTCAGACCAGTGGTGTCGTTCAGATATTCTGGGATTTGCTGATAAAACTGAAATGTTGTCAACTTCCATTGGGATACATCAAGAGCATTTTTACTGGAGGTAAATTCTCCTTTAGAAATCTTGGGAAGACCACCGTCCCAGATTCAGACGTCCATTGCAGAGCAAGGCACTAAGGATTGTTGAGGACAGTCATTCAGCACATGGTCTGTTCTCATTCCTGCCCTCAGGATAACGACCAAAAGGTTTGGACAGACCACCTTAAAGACAAGTTTTATCACCAAGCGGTTAGATTACTGAACAGAAGGCCATTTACACATTCACAGTGAGTTACCTAGAATTTGTGGGATTTCATATTTACTGTTGTTTTCAATGTCTTATTTATTATTGTTATTTTTTATTCGACAAAGAGCCAGGGCATATGTTTTCCATTGTACAACTTCCAACGTACAACTGTATCTTTAAAATGTTATTAACAATGAACCTGACATCAAGTAGAACCACAGACTTTCAAAGGTCACAGTAAGATAATAAAATCACTGGATGGCTTTTACCCCCTCATATACCTGCTTATATGGAGGAAATTTAAATCATAAAATACATTACAATAAAACATATATTCCTATTTTTATCCATGGTTTTTATAAGTTGAAGAAACTTGAAGAATAAAAGTTAAAAATGCAGTGTGATAATATGCATTTATCTATATACATTTACAGGTACAAGGACAATGCCATGCGGCTGTCCAGCATACACCACGACAGACCCATGAGTGCTCTGGATGAGTCAGTGTTCTGGATCGAGTTCACCATGAGAAACAAAGGGGCAAAGCACTTGAGGGTCCAGGCCCACGAGCTCACCTGGTACCAGTATCACAGCCTGGATGTCATAGCCTTCCTCCTCGCCACAGTTGTGCTCCTAATATTCCTCTTTGTCAAGACCTGCAGCTTGTGCTTGTGGAGGTGCTGTGGCAGGAAGGGACAGACAAAGAGAAAGGCTGAGTGATGGACTGAACACAAGTGTGATTATTAAAGATGTGTGAATAAACTAGTTGTGTATTGGTGTAAAGCATTTAATGTAAACTGGACTTGAAAATCTGTCACTAACTTAAAAGTGGCTTTTAAAAACACTGTTTTTGGTTTGCTGCTTTATACATTACCTGTAATTACTCCAGTTGCTGACAGGTGTAATAATTTGCATAACTTGATGTCAGTTTGACATTAAATTCTGAATGTTTACTGGCTGGTGTGAATTTAAGAGGAAAAAACACACAAAGGGATTTGATTCTGTGTCTTTACTTGAACAATGATGGTGTCAGGTTTTCTCAGCTCACTATAATAAAACAGATTTCCTGTTCACTACTGCTATATAAATGTTATATTTTACATTTTATCTTACTAACTTGGTTAGTAATTCGTCTAGGATTTGTTTTCTGGGGATCTCTGTGCGTATGATGTTTAGGTTTGTGAGTGAAAGGTAATAGCCAGCTCTTTCTGTCACAAGCTGCAGCAACATGCAGCACAGAGACCACGTCTTGGTGATTGACAGAAAAGCATGATTACATTTCATTAGAATGCCAAACAATAGTCAGTACCACAAGTGCAACAAGTCTTCTACATGTAGGGCAGAAACACAATCAACCTGTTGAAACAGCCAGCAAATGTTTATCAAAGCAGGAGGAGGAATGCAGTTTCCAAATGTGTGGCTGGTAGTTCACCTCTTATTGTGTGAAGCCCACACACTGAGTTGAACAAATTATATGAACACTTGTTAATGATTAAAAGTAACCACAGGATTATTCTTTAGCTGTGGGTGTGTTCATAAATTCACAATTGAAACTGTTGTTCTGAAATTCAGTTTCATAGAGTGACTTACTGATCTGGGGGCAGCAGACAAATTGTCTTGGTTTATTTTCTCCCTTTTCTGACTGAATGTTGGTACTGGAAGTGGTAGAAGAACTAATAATGACTCACAGTAAAAACTCTGTCAAAGAAAAAGTTCTGCATTTAATTTGCTACTTGAGTGAAAGACAGGAAATTCAGAAAAAATAGAAAATAAAGAAAAAAAGTTATGTTTATTCTGTTCATGAAGTGTTTAGCTTTTCACTTTCCAAGTACAACTGATAAGAGTACTGTTGAAGTACCAGACTGATAAGAAGTGTCAGTGAGAGTAGTGGTAGTATTAAAATCTCAACAACAACCGTCCCTACCCACCAATCTGTTGGATGATCCTCCTGAGGTATTCAGCTGTGAGACTGTTGAGGGTCCGCTTGGTCATTGCATTATGCCCTTTACATAATTTATCATGAATTCTCAGACTTTTAGAAGTTTGTAAAGTTAGTAGTTTTTTAATGTGGCTTTAAAAACTGTGAGGACTACAATCTTAAATCAATTTCTTACTTGACAAAAGGCTGCTGATTAGCATGAATCACTATTACAAAAACAACTTTAGAGGTGGCTGATGTTAAGTTACAAAGGTTGTTGTTTTTCATGAGGTGTTTATTTTGCCTTGTCACCACCCTGTCCATTAGGTTATAACAGTCAAATATATTACAATCAATCAATCAATAATGAAACAGAATAGAAAAACACAGCATTCAAATAAATAGATGATAACATGAATTTAGGAGAAGAAATGCTTGTGAAATAAAAATTGAAAATTGTTTTATGTGAACACAATCATTCTGGTTTCAAAACATAAAGAACTTTCATAATCATCTGTGTCAGATGTGGCAGATGTAAAAACAGCTGTGCAAAAAAAGTCACTGTTCAAGTTTGTAGTGGTCACCTTCAGTAAACAGAGGTCTGTTTCCAGGCCGTGTCCAATCAGAATGGTGTCGGCATTGATGAAACTCAACAAGATCTCTTGGACCTCTCTGAGGGAGGTGTGGTTCTCCTTCACATCTTCCTCACTGATGCCTGAAAATCTAAACAAGTGAAGAGTCAACAGACCTGCTGACTGATTAAAAACATACTGATAAACACAGTAGTAGCATCAATTCCAGATCTTTAATCACCCGGTACCTTTCACTTAGTGGCAAGCCTATTTCCCTGAACTTTGTATTCTTACTGCCACGCTACATCCTCATTAAGATACAGCCTTTAGCTTCTTGCCAGTTTTCTTATCATCATATTGCCAGAAGGGGGAAGGTAGAGTTTAAGTAGGTGCACAGTGAATGTTTTCTGCCTAAGACAATATGGGAAAACAACCAGCCACAGATATAATCACATTACCTGGTGTTATAGTCGATAACTTCATTATAAGGTCTAACAAAGGTGTCATAGACGACTTAAAGACTAGAGTTGACCACTGTCACTCTGGATAGCTCCAAACAATCAATGGTGTAACACTATGAAGACAGACAATGACACGACGTACACCGATCAGCTACAACATTCTGACCACTGACAGGTGAAGTGAATAACATTGATCATATTGGTACTATGTGCTGTTCTGATGGAAAACCTTGGATTTTAACATCTGTGTTGATGAGACTTAGACACTCAAATAAACATTGCCCCACAACAAGCACACTCCCTCATGCAAATAGTAATAACAAATGTCACTGGCCTACCCCTGCAGGAAAATGCACCCCACCACATGGAAAAAACATCAACCAATCAGGAGCATGTTGAAGAACATGACAATGGCCCAACATGTTGATTTGACCTCCAAACTTCCTACACCCCATTGTGATCAAGCATCAACAGGATGCAGTGGAACAAGTTTGATGGACAGAGGCCCCACTGCACAAGTCAGAGCACCCAAAGGATCCAGTGCCAACGTCCTGGTTCCAGACCCCATAGGACACCCTGAGAGGTCCTCTTGTCCATGACCAATAGTTCAGAGCATTTTGAGCACATAAGGGGGACCAACACAGTATTATGCAGGTGGTCATAATGTTACACCTGATTGGTGTATATTCTCTTCACTGTGAGTCCACAAAACCACTAAACCAACCAGGCTGAGGGAGTCATGGACGTGTAACTGGTCAAGACAAAAAAAACCAAATTGGTATTGTTAAAAGAAATAAAGGAAATGTATCCAACTCTCGGTGTTTCCTACCTTAAACATCTGACATCCAGGGGTTCCCATGACTCCCTCACAGCAGCTGTAGCGGGTCTCCACTCCACCTGGCACTGCAACAGTTCCCAAACATTCCCAATGCATCAAAATGTTTATCATGTGTCTTACATCTTGAGGCTGCTGTGAAAGCAAAGGGAGGTCCTACTCAGAATTATTATGCGCTCCTAATTAACTGCTTGGTGAGTGCAGGTTTCCATGTATACTAGTATAATAGCAGATGGCAAGTAGGTAGTCACAAGGGACCAAGGTATTATATTATATACTAAAAAATCAGTTAAACATTAAAGTAAGTGGGAGGTTAAGTGATAAAGAAAATGATCACTGGTGGCTCACCTCTATTCTAAACTGCTTTCCCATAATGATAATTGCACTCCTTCTTGGCTCACAGAGTTTGTCGCCCCGCATCGACAACATATCCTCTTGAGGGCTTTAACCAGTAAAACAGAAAGAGTTCATCACCAGAGAGAAGTGAGCTGAAACACAAAATCCTCATTCTAAATACAGAAGTGAAGTGTGCCCTCTAGTGGTTGCACTGGGCTCCTCTCCTATCCTCTCCTTTCTGTACTGTCATATATCACCATTACATATGACTAACCTATGTTTCCCCCCGAGGTTCTGTGTCCTGCTTGTTCTCTCCGTGGATGTCCCTGGATCTGGAGCTCAACATCCCTGATCTGGAGCTGATCGTCCCTGATCTGGAGCTCAACGTCCCTGATCTGGAGCTCAACGTCCCTGATCTGCAGCCGCTGGCCTCACCACCTCCAACCCCTACCCCAACCTCTCCTACTATCCCTCCCTCCCTCCTCTTCCCCACTCCCAACCCAACCGGTCGAGGCAGATGGCCGATGAGATCTGATCACTTACCATCCTCATGCACTCTCTTATTCTCAGTAAAAAGGACAGCACAGCCATGTTTCTCTGGGTGCTGGACAGGACAGTTGCCCTCACTCAGCTTTTCATCAGTCAAAATATGATCCTTCAGGGACGCCCCAATAGCCTAGTGTTAATGTCGCGTGACCCACATGCAGAGGCATAGCGGCTGTGCCGGGTTCGAGTCCTACCTCGGCCATTTACCGCATGTCTTTCCCCGCTTTCTCCTGTTTCGGACTCTATCCACTGTCCTGTCCTCTCCAATAAAGGCAAAAAGGCCAAAAATAAATCGTTAAAAAAAAAAAAAGAAAGAAAGAAAGAAAGAAATACAAATATGATCCTTCAAACTCTTATACAATGTTGTATCATCTGCTGGAAAAACAAAAAATAATGAGAAGCTCCTAAATATTTAAATTAAATGACAAATGTATTTGAAAGAAATTAATTCTCACCATTTGCTTTAAACTTCTTCAGGTTAAGTGGTATGTTGCCTTTCAATCTTTGGCTGTTGACTTCATTTTCATCTGAACCAAACAAAGTATAAATGCATTAAATTCAAGTCTCCTTGACGATTTTTTCAGAGATTCTCTAATGAATATTATTCAAATAAAAAAAGTTTACACCTTAAATCCATGAAAATGATCCCGTTCTGCCCTAAATTGGCTTAGATGTAACTCTACACCATTCTTCACCCACAATGCACGGATTTACATGGATCCTGTCCCTCTCTCCACTCACACCATGCTCACAGATTTCAATGAGAATCATCTCAAAGTCTATCAAAAATCATTTACATCCATCTAACAGTTGGAGCGAAATTCACGAAAAACAAAAAGCCATGTCTTTGGGGAACATGTCTAAAAGGCATGGCCACCCACCTAACAGAAATATTACCAACCAACACTGCCATCCCTGGAGACACAACTCTAGTGTGGATAAAAATATCACAACTCAGAATACTTTGAATCATAACAGCCCAATAATGCTAAAATAATAGTTAATAAATCTTCCCCTAACAAAATCAGCACGTTTCCCCGATGGCAGGAGGGACAACAGACCATTGGAGGGGTGATGAGGATCCCTTATGATGCTGGTGGCCCTGTGTGCGCATCTTTAGCAGAGAGGAGAGGCATGCCAATTATCCTGCTGGCTTCCCTTACAATCCTACTCAGCTGAAGCTTCTAAGTTGCCTTGCAGCTGCTGAATCAGGAAGTGAGGCCATAAAATATGATGGTTTCAACTATGCCTTTGTAGAAGGTGGTAAGATGAGGGGCGGGGGGCGTGCCTTCTTCAGATGCCGTAGGGGATGGAGACGCTGAAGTTTGCTGGGAGGAAGCACTTGATGTCTTCAAAACAAGCTGCTACAAACATTTTATGACTGAGTGTAAGGGCCAGGGGTGGAAGTCATTGAGGGAGGCTAGGTTTGACTTTTTTGACATGGGGATGATGGTGGCAGGTGGGCACAGCTCTCTGGGTGTCTTTAAAGACTTGTTTTAACAGCTCAGCACACTCTCTCTCAACACACACAGAGGCGTTGTCCAAGCCTAAAACTTTGTGTGGGTTGATGCTGGCGAAGACCTGATTATTCTGTGATGCAGTCACCTGGAGTGCCTGCTTGCTGGGTGATGGTGGGGGTGCTTTGTTGTTGTTTACCTGCAGCGTGCATAAAAGTCATTGAGTTGGTGCGGTAGTGTGGGGTCCATGTAGCTTGCTTGCGGTGGGAAGGGCTTGTTGTCAGCAATTGAATTAAAACTATGCTGCAACCTCCACAAGTCTTTATTTTTCACAAAGTGGCTATTAAGCTTCTGTCCATGCAGTCTCTTCGCTTACCTGATGCCCCAAGACAGATGTTGTCTTGCCAGTCTGTATGCTTCCATGTCCCCAGATTTCAAGGCAGCATTTGGTAGCCTTAACAGTGAGCAGACCTCCCCAGTCAGCCAGGCATTCTGATTTGCATGCTTCCTGATGGTTTTTACAGAAGTTACATCATCAGTACATTTAGCTATATGGCCAAGGAGGGACAGACTCTGTATAATCCTGCAGATCGGTGACACCATCCTTTGATGCTGCCTCTTGAAAAATGTCCTGCCATGTGTCCTCAAAACAGTCTTGTAGTGATGGGATTGACTTCTTTGGGCACAATCTGACTTCTGTCATTGCTGGTCACTGTTGTTTCACCATATGTCTGTACATAGGTGTAAGTATGACAGCTTGGTGATCAGAGTTGCAGAGGGAGTCGGAGGTTTTGATGTTTGTATACACATGATCTAATGTGTTGTTGTCCCTGGTTTCACACGTCAGGATTAGCTGTCTGCAGCAGGTTGATGTTGTGGTATACTTCAACTATAGCCTCCTTCACACTGGTGCTCGGAGGTACATAAACTGCTAAAATTATGACCGCCATCAGCTCCCGTGTCGGATAGAAAGGTCGACATTTCACAGTCATGAACTCCAAGTGCTGTGGGCAATGTGTAGAGACCACCTTAGAGTCCTGACACCAAAAGGTTGGTGGTGAAAAAAAAAACGTGTGCAGGTTAGAGGTAGCTTTTGCTTTGTAATACTATGCCCTTTATAACCATTACCTTTTACTTGTTATCTTTTATGTCATGCAGCACAAAGAGGAACATAGGTCAGCTTCATCTGGTTAATAATTACCCTTCAAGTAGCACCTTTTAAAAAGGATCAGACCACAGCTGACTTTCCCACCAACCAACAGCCACCATGGAGCTGCGTCTCTCTGCTTGTGTCCTGCTGCTACTTTGTGTGACATGGAGCGCAAATGGAGGGAAGATTTTGGTGTGGTATACTGAAGGCAGCCACTGGATCAACATGAAGCCGGTGCTGGACACGTTGGTTGACAGAGGACACCAGGTGACTGTCCTGGTCCCAAGCTCTTCGTTATTCATGAACATCAGTGAACCGTCCCGTTTTCACTACGAACCCTTCAATGTCACAGTTTCAGTGGAGGAGATGGAGGAAAATATGAACAAGTTCCTTCACTTCTCCATGTATGAGATGGATCATATGAGCATACTGCAGATTTATATCAAAGTCGTAGAGCTCATGAAGACTCAGTTGCAGAATGTTTTCAAGATACTGGACGGTGTGCTGAAATCAGAAACCATCATGAAGAAACTGAAGGAGGGAAATTATGACCTTCTCCTGTCTGATCCCATCATGCCTGGCAGTGACTTAGTAGCAGACATTTTGGACATTCCCCTTGTCTTCTCCTTGCGCTTTTCCATGGCTAATAACTGGGAGAGGCTGTGTGGTCAGGTACCTGCTCCACCTTCCTTTGTGCCCGGAGCTATGAGCAAACTTACAGACAGGATGGACTTCTCAGAGAGAATATGGAATGTTCTCTTCTATGCTCTGCAGGATGTTGTGATGGAGTACACCATGTGGAAAGAAGTAGATAAATATTACTCTGAAATCAAAGGTGAGTAGCTGAGCAAGAACCACTGCAACAATATATTCTTTGTATGGATCACATGAGGACTAATGATGATCAAATTGCTTTGGATTAACTGCAGTGATTTTATTTCTAATCACATGGTATAAAATGCAATGAGGACATTTGCTGTATATTCTGAAGCACTGGTGATACTTTACAATCCATTTGTTTTGCATTTGAACAGGAACACCCACCAGTGCCTGTGAGATGATGGGTAGAGCAGACATCTGGTTACTGCGAACCTACTGGGATTTTGACTTCCCTCGTCCTTTCCTCCCCAACTTCAAATATGTTGGCGGGATCCACTGCAGACCTGCTAAACCTTTACCAAAGGTAGGCCTGTCTCCACTATTAAAAGTTGATTTATCTTTCATTACAACACAGTTGGACAGCGTTCCTGACTTAATGAAAGAAGAGTCACAATGCTGAGCAAGGATAAGTAAAGTGCTAGTTGACCGGTTGATAGATAATATTCTTCTTCTTGCAGGAAATGGAAGAATTTGTGCAGAGTTCTGGAGACGATGGCATCGTGGTCTTCACATTAGGATCCATGCTCAAGAACATCACCACAGAGAAGGCAAACATGATAGCCTCAGGCCTCGCTCAGATCCCGCAAAAGGTCAGAGGATGATCAGTGTGTGCCAGCTGGAACCACCTTCAATAACCCTAAAACAGTTGTATAGATGGGAGCATCACCTGCTATAGAGTCAGTGAGGAACTCAAACCAGTGGTTTTGAATGTCTCAGTCAGTTAACTGTGGACTGCTATATATTGCTGTTGACTTCAAGATTAAGAAATTTGAAGCTGGAAGTGCTTTGATCTTTTAAAAGGCCTCCTTGATTTGTAGTGTCGTCTCCCAAGTATACCCTTTAACAGGGTAACTGGACCAGCTCTCCGTTTCTAGGGTTAGGTTCTAAACTGCTCATAGGTATTACCTAATAAGTTCAGCAGAACAGCTTAAGCTGGAGGTGAGGGGACTCGCCTAGCTCTCACTCTCTTTATCCAGACGCCTACCCCGCTTACTCTGACAGAAAACTAAACTAAGTAGCCTCAGTAGCTTAGCCTTCCAATCAGTCATGCCTGTTAACGACAGCTCCCTCCTCTGTATACGACAGCACTTGGTGAATTGCTAGGTTAAAGTTTAGAGGTTAGGATAAGAAAACCCCAGGGATCTGTTTAACAATCTATTTTCTTATTAACTAGAACAACCTGTCAGAACCTTCAGATCTTGTGCACACAATCGCTTTACTTTTTACATCCATGAGGTGTTTCAGGTGATTAATTTAAAAGTCTGGACAACTTCTCTTTAGATGCTTAATAAAAGTTTATTGATTAATGATAGCAGGGGCAGCAGCAGCTCTTGATTAAACACAAAATACATTTAAAAATTTGATCCAGTTCAAATAATTTGGTTAATATTGCAGAACTGAGCTTTCCTAATTAATTACCTGATTGTGTGCTTTTAGGAGGGAGAGGACAGGCAGCTAGGCCTCTGCTACCATGCCCAGTCCTGACTTGGATGCAATAGAGTTCCTTAAGGAAATGATAACTCTGTACAAAGTCTCAATATATCCAATAAGTTCCCCACGCATCCCAAGGGGAGTGAACAGTTCAGATCCCAATTTAGTCTTGCAAAATCTTTTTAAAATCCTTGGGTTCGTTGTGGAAAATTTTCAAAAATCCAACACGATGGAAAAATGAGCTGAGGAAAGTCAAGGACTCTCCTAGCACAGGCTGAACGGCCTGAACAGGCCTCTTCTTCTGCTATCTCTCGCAGAGGGAAGGATATATTGCTCTGTTCCATCTTTAACAAAATTGCAGACTGATCTAAACTGTTCTTCTTCTTAGTAGAGTAGAACTCCACTCATCCTGGACTAAAGTCAGATCGAACCATCTTCTGCGATGTCCTCAGACAACTCTGTGTAATCTCCGACTAATTTGTGTCCGTCTCTTATTTTTATACCTTCCTACATTCTTCAGAGACACATGCGCATTTCTCCCCTCCCAAAACACACTTTCTTAACATTAGCTCATTGTGTCAGTTAGCTCAGTAGCATGATTCATACTTTCCAAAACTTCAGACATTGTCTCATCTGAAGAAATCCGGTCCAGTCTGGGTTTTCCTAACTTCCTCTTTCTGGTTGCTACGCAGTAAGAGGACTGGACTTCCTCTTTTTCTGTCAGCTGCTCAGAGAAACATATTAGAATTACTTCAAATCTCATTGATATTATATATTTAGAATCATCACACCAAAAATTATGAACTGTTTCAAATCATTACCTAACATAAGAATAATTTAAAATCATCATTAAGCCTAAGCGCAATCATATCATTTTCTTTACTTAGCTTCTGTAAATGGCTGCTCTGGGATCTCAAACCTTGACTCCAGTTGACAGTAGGCATTGGTTAGCTCCATTTTCAGATTCTTAGCCGGTTGGTCAGAGGAGGCACATGGTTATTGTGTTGCCACCATGTGTGAAAGACTTATCAGCTCTGGTTTGTCACCATGACAATTCTAACCAGTCCTAAAGAGTTTTTTTTTTTTCAAAGTTTAAAATTCAGGTAATAGAAATAAAATAAAATTATAGGACATTAACGTTTGAAAAAAGCCTTATGTCTGAAAAATACGTGATGCCATCAAATCACACTGGCTACATTATATATGTCAATTAAAAATAAGTGATCATAAATGACTATTATTTATTCCAAAGCTATACAGTTAATGATGACAAAGTCATCACTGTGTTTTCTAAAAAAGTTTTTCTTTTACTGTTGTTTATAGGTGCTGTGGAGATACAGTGGAGAAAAACCAAAAACTCTGGGTCCCAACACCAAATTATATGACTGGATCCCTCAGAACGACCTACTGGGTGAGTACCTTCTGGTATCCACCACATTTGTTGATGGAGGGATATCAAAAAAATATCCTACTTAACTGTTTTTACTATCAGGAAAATCTACAATGTTGATACAATCAAATGCCACTAACCCTTTAACAAGAATGTTTCGTTGTTTGCTTAAAAGTGTACCTGGGTAAGGGTTATTATGTAAAACTGTATCTCATTCGGTCATCTGTAATTGAAAATAAATAATGCATGTTTCATGACTTTTGTCACAAATCAGGTCACCCTAAAACCAGAGCTTTCCTCACTCATGGTGGCACAAATGGGATTTACGAGGCCATCTACCATGGTGTTCCTCTGGTGGGCATCCCCATGTTTGGTGACCAGCCAGACAACCTGGTCCATATGAAGGCTAAAGGAGCTGCAGTGACCGTTGACTTGAACTTCATGAAGAGTGAGGACCTGAGAGATGCCATCAACACTGTCATCAACGACAAATCGTAAGTTCTCCTACGTCTCTGAACTTTCAGGCCATTGGAGGTATTGAAACAGTTTTGTTTTTGCTTTGTTGGAGAGTTTACATTAATAATGGGTGTCAGATTGATAACATGCCCTAAAGGAACCATGGTCTAATGCAGTAACTGACTTGACAGTTCATCTCTCTATAGTATGTTCACATATGACTGTGTTACCAAATATCACATTAAGAGTATTGTAAAACTCACAGACAACACCACAGTGACTTGACTGATAAACAATTAGGACACGTACAGGAAGCAGAGGGACGTATCTATATGTTACCAAGACAACAAACTGGTCAGCCACCAGTGTACATCCACAAAGTCCCTGTTGAACCTGAAATATTTTGGATTCTGAGACATTCAGATCTCAGACCAGTGGTGTCATTCAGATATTCTGGGATTTGCTGATAAAACTGAAATGTTGTCAACTTCCATTGGGATACATCAAGAGCATTTTTACTGGAGGTAAATTCTCCTTTAGAAATCTTGGGAAGACCACCGTCCCAGATTCAGACGTCCATTGCAGAGCAAGGCACTAAGGATTGTTGAGGACAGTCATTCAGCACATGGTCTGTTCTCATTCCTGCCCTCAGGATAACGACCAAAAGGTTTGGACAGACCACCTTAAAGACAAGTTTTATCACCAAGCGGTTAGATTACTGAACAGAAGGCCATTTACACATTCACAGTGAGTTACCTAGAATTTGTGGGATTTCATATTTACTGTTGTTTTCAATGTCTTATTTATTATTGTTATTTTTTATTCGACAAAGAGCCAGGGCATATGTTTTCCATTGTACAACTTCCAACGTACAACTGTATCTTTAAAATGTTATTAACAATGAACCTGACATCAAGTAGAACCACAGACTTTCAAAGGTCACAGTAAGATAATAAAATCACTGGATGGCTTTTACCCCCTCATATACCTGCTTATATGGAGGAAATTTAAATCATAAAATACATTACAATAAAACATATATTCCTATTTTTATCCATGGTTTTTATAAGTTGAAGAAACTTGAAGAATAAAAGTTAAAAATGCAGTGTGATAATATGCATTTATCTATATACATTTACAGGTACAAGGACAATGCCATGCGGCTGTCCAGCATACACCACGACAGACCCATGAGTGCTCTGGATGAGTCAGTGTTCTGGATCGAGTTCACCATGAGAAACAAAGGGGCAAAGCACTTGAGGGTCCAGGCCCACGAGCTCACCTGGTACCAGTATCACAGCCTGGATGTCATAGCCTTCCTCCTCGCCACAGTTGTGCTCCTAATATTCCTCTTTGTCAAGACCTGCAGCTTGTGCTTGTGGAGGTGCTGTGGCAGGAAGGGACAGACAAAGAGAAAGGCTGAGTGATGGACTGAACACAAGTGTGATTATTAAAGATGTGTGAATAAACTAGTTGTGTATTGGTGTAAAGCATTTAATGTAAACTGGACTTGAAAATCTGTCACTAACTTAAAAGTGGCTTTTAAAAACACTGTTTTTGGTTTGCTGCTTTATACATTACCTGTAATTACTCCAGTTGCTGACAGGTGTAATAATTTGCATAACTTGATGTCAGTTTGACATTAAATTCTGAATGTTTACTGGCTGGTGTGAATTTAAGAGGAAAAAACACACAAAGGGATTTGATTCTGTGTCTTTACTTGAACAATGATGGTGTCAGGTTTTCTCAGCTCACTATAATAAAACAGATTTCCTGTTCACTACTGCTATATAAATGTTATATTTTACATTTTATCTTACTAACTTGGTTAGTAATTCGTCTAGGATTTGTTTTCTGGGGATCTCTGTGCGTATGATGTTTAGGTTTGTGAGTGAAAGGTAATAGCCAGCTCTTTCTGTCACAAGCTGCAGCAACATGCAGCACAGAGACCACGTCTTGGTGATTGACAGAAAAGCATGATTACATTTCATTAGAATGCCAAACAATAGTCAGTACCACAAGTGCAACAAGTCTTCTACATGTAGGGCAGAAACACAATCAACCTGTTGAAACAGCCAGCAAATGTTTATCAAAACAGGAGGAGGAATGCAGTTTCCAAATGTGTGGCTGGTAGTTCACCTCTTATTGTGTGAAGCCCACACACTGAGTTGAACAAATTATATGAACACTTGTTAATGATTAAAAGTAACCACAGGATTATTCTTTAGCTGTGGGTGTGTTCATAAATTCACAATTGAAACTGTTGTTCTGAAATTCAGTTTCATAGAGTGACTTACTGATCTGGGGGCAGCAGACAAATTGTCTTGGTTTATTTTCTCCCTTTTCTGACTGAATGTTGGTACTGGAAGTGGTAGAAGAACTAATAATGACTCACAGTAAAAACTCTGTCAAAGAAAAAGTTCTGCATTTAATTTGCTACTTGAGTGAAAGACAGGAAATTCAGAAAAAATAGAAAATAAAGAAAAAAAGTTATGTTTATTCTGTTCATGAAGTGTTTAGCTTTTCACTTTCCAAGTACAACTGATAAGAGTACTGTTGAAGTACCAGACTGATAAGAAGTGTCAGTGAGAGTAGTGGTAGTATTAAAATCTCAACAACAACCGTCCCTACCCACCAATCTCTTGGATGATCCTCCTGAGGTATTCAGCTGTGAGACTGTTGAGGGTCCGCTTGGTCATTGCATTATGCCCTTTACATAATTTATCATGAATTCTCAGACTTTTAGAAGTTTGTAAAGTTAGTAGTTTTTTAATGTGGCTTTAAAAACTGTGAGGACTACAATCTTAAATCAATTTCTTACTTGACAAAAGGCTGCTGATTAGCATGAATCACTATTACAAAAACAACTTTAGAGGTGGCTGATGTTAAGTTACAAAGGTTGTTGTTTTTCATGAGGTGTTTATTTTGCCTTGTCACCACCCTGTCCATTAGGTTATAACAGTCAAATATATTACAATCAATCAATCAATAATGAAACAGAATAGAAAAACACAGCATTCAAATAAATAGATGATAACATGAATTTAGGAGAAGAAATGCTTGTGAAATAAAAATTGAAAATTGTTTTATGTGAACACAATCATTCTGGTTTCAAAACATAAAGAACTTTCATAATCATCTGTGTCAGATGTGGCAGATGTAAAAACAGCTGTGCAAAAAAAGTCACTGTTCAAGTTTGTAGTGGTCACCTTCAGTAAACAGAGGTCTGTTTCCAGGCCGTGTCCAATCAGAATGGTGTCGGCATTGATGAAACTCAACAAGATCTCTTGGACCTCTCTGAGGGAGGTGTGGTTCTCCTTCACATCTTCCTCACTGATGCCTGAAAACCTAAACAAGTGAAGAGTCAACAGACCTGCTGACTGATTAAAAACATACTGATAAACACAGTAGCAGCATCAATTCCAGATCTTTAATCACCCGGTACCTTTCACTTAGTGGCAAGCCTATTTCCCTGAACTTTGTATTCTTACTGCCACGCTACATCCTCATTAAGATACAGCCTTTAGCTTCTTGCCAGTTTTCTTATCATCATATTGCCAGTAGGGGGAAGGTAGAGTTTAAGTTGGTGCACAGTGAATGTTTTCTGCCTACGACAATATGAGGGAAACAACCAGCCACAAATATAATCACATTACCTGGTGTTATAGTCGATAACTTCATTATAAGGTCTAACAAAGGTGTCATAGACGACTTAAAGACTAGAGTTGACCACTGTCACTCTGGATAGCTCCAAACAATCAATGGTGTAACACTATGAAGACAGACAATGACACAACGTACACCGATCAGCTACAACATTATGACCACTGACAGGTGAAGTGAATAACATTGATCATATTGGTACGATGTAGTGTTCTGATGGAAAACCTTGGATTTTAACATCCATGTTGATGAGACTTAGACACCCAAATAAACATTGTCCCACAACAAACACACTCCTTCATGCAAATGGAAATCCCAAATGTCACTGGCCTACCCCCAAAGGAAAATACACCCCACCACATGAAAAAACATCAAACAATCAGGAACATGTTGAAGAACATGACAATGGCCCAAGATGTTGATTTGACCTCCAAACTTCCTACACCCCATTGTGATCAAGCATCAACAGGATGCAGTGGAACAAGTTGGACTGACAGAGGCCCCACTGAACAAGCCAGAGTACCCAAAGGATCCATTGTTAATGTCCTGGTTCCAGACCCCACAGGACACACTGAGAGGTCCTCTTGTCCATGCCCAATCGTTCAGAGCATTTTTGAGCACATAAGAGGGGCCAACATAATATTATGCAGGTGGTCATAATGTTATACCTGATCAGTGTATATTCTCTTCACTGTGAGTCCACAAAACCAATAAGCCATCCAGGCTGAGGGAATCATGGACATGCAGCTGGTCAAGATAAAGCAAATTGGCACACTTGAAATAATTAAAGGAAATATATCCAACTCTCAGTGTTTCCTACCTTAAACATCTGACATCCAGGGGTTCCCAGGACTCCGTCACAGCAGCTGTAGCGGGTCTCCATTCCACCTGGCACTGCAACAGTTTTAAAAACCGCGGCTTTGGAGATTTCGAGAAAACCAATCAACAAATGAGTCAAGATTCAATGCCTTTGCCCTCCTATTCTTAACACTGAGTACACCAAGACTGCTTAATCCAGGGGTGTCAAACTCATTTTCATGCCAGGCCACATAAACATTATGGTTGTCATCAAAGGGCTGGTTTTATTTGTAAGACTGTATAACAGTAACTATTCCTGAACATATTGTTAAATAATCGTTTCTTCCATCAATCCATCCATTATCTTCCGCTTATCCGGGGTCAGGTCACGGAGGCAACAGACGAAGCAGGTCGTTCCAGATGTCCCTCCCCCCAGCAACGCTTTCCAGCTCATCCTGGGGGATCCCGAGGCATTCCCAGGCTAGACAAGATACATAATCCCTCCAGCGGGTTCTGGGTCTGCCCCGGGGCAGACGTGCTCGGAATACCTCCAAGGGAAGCCTCCCCGGAGGCATCCGAATCAGATGTCCAAACCACCTCAACTGGCTCCTTTCAACGCGAAGGAGCAGCGGCTCTACTCCGAGCTCCCTCCGGATGTCCGAACTTCTCACCCTATCTCTAAGGCTTAGCCCAGCCACCCTGCGGAGGAAGCTCATTTCGGCCGCTTGTACCCGCGATCTTGTCTTTTCGGTCACTACCCAGAGCTCATGACCATAGGTGAGGGTTGGAATGTAGATGGCCTGGTAAACAGAGAGCTTCGCCTTATGGCTCAGCTCCCTCTTCACCACAACGGTCCGGTACAGTGCCCGCAAAACTGCTGACGCTGCACCCAGTCACCTGTCCATCTCGCGCACCATTTTCCCATCACTCGTGAACAAGATTTTGAGATACTTAAACTCCCTCGCTTGAGGTAGCAACTCCCCCTCAGCCCGGAGGGAGCACTCCACCGGTTTCTGGCTGAGAACCATGGCCTCGGACTTGGAGGTGCTGATCCGCATCCCCGCCACTTCACACTCGGCTGCAAACCGCTCCAGTGCGTGCTGAAGGTCAAGGTCTGATGAAGCCAACAGCACCACATCATCTGCAAAAAGCAGAGACGCGATACTGAGGTCCCCAAATCGGACATCCTCCTCACCACGGCTGTGCCTAAAAATCCTTCCCATGAAAACCACAAACAGGATCGGTGACAAAGGGCAGCCCTGGCGGAGTCCAACACCCAGTGGAAACGTGCTTGACTTTGTGCCAAGAATGCAGACACAGGAGTCACTTTGGTTGTACAGAGACCGAATGGCTCAGAGCAACAAGCCCAGCACCCACAGTACCCCCCACAGAGCCCCTCGGGGGACACGGTCGTAGGCCTTCTCCAGATCCACGAAACACATGTGGACTGGCAGGTCGAACTCCCATGCTCCCCCAGCTCTGCAAGGGTAAAGAGCTGGTCCACTGTTCCACAACCAGGACGGAATCCGCATTGTTCCTCCTGAATCCGAGGTTCGACAATAGATCGGAGCCTCCCTTCCAGCACCCTAGAGTAAACTTTCTTGGGGAGGCTGAGAAGTGTGATACCCCGGTAGTTGGCACACACCCTCCGGTCCCCCTTCTTGAAAACGGGAACCACCACCCCGTCTGCCACTCCACAGGCATCATAGCGGATGCCCATGCGACATTGAAGAGACGTGTCAGCCAAGAAGGAGTCCTATCGGGCGTTGCTAGCTCATAGGACTCCTGAGGCAGCTGACGGGTACCGGCAGGCCAGGCATGCCGCAGCCCGGGCCATTGTGGAGACAAAAACTCGGGTCTGGGAGGAGTTCGGGGAGGCCATGGAGAAGGACTATCGGTCAGCGCCGAGGAAATTCTGGCAAACCGTCCGGCGCCTCAGGGGGGGGAAGCAGTGCTTCACCAACACTGTTTACAGTGGAGGTGGGGAGCTGTTGACTTCGACTGGGGATGTCGTCGGGCGGTGGAAGGAATACTTCGAGGATCTCCTGAATCCCGCTGTCATGTCTTCCACTGAGGAGGCAGAGGCTGAGTGTTCAGAGGCGGACTCGCCCATCACCCGGGCTGAAGTCACCGAGGTGGTTGACAAGCTTCTCGGTGGCAGGGCCCGGGGGTGGATGAAATTCGCCCTGAGTACCTCAAGTCTCTGGATGTGCATGGACTGTCATGGCTGACACGTCTCTGTAGCATCACGTGGTGGTCGGGGACAGTGCCTCTGGACTGGCAGACCGGGGTGGTGGTCCCTCTTTTCAAGAAGGGGGACCGGAGGGTGTGCTCCAACTACAGGGGGATCACACCCCTCAGCCTCCCCGGGAAAGTCTATTCCAGGGTACTGGAGAGGAGGATCCGGCCGATAGTCAAACCTCGGATCCAGGAGGAACAATGCGGTTTTCGTCCCGGGCGTGGAACACTGGACTAGCTCTACACTCTCCATCGGGTGCTCGAGGGTTCATGGGAGTTTGCCCAACCAGTCCACATGTGCTTTGTGGATTTGGAGAAGGCATTCGACAGTGTCCCTCGTGGCGTCCTGTGGGGGGTGCTCCGGGAGTATGGGGTCCGGGGCCCTTTGCTAAGGGCAGTTCGGTCCCTGTATGACTGGAGCAGGAGTTTGGTTCGTATTTCCAGCAGTAAGTCGGACCTGTTCCCGGTGCGCGTTGGACTCCGGCAGGGCTGCCCTTTGTCACTGGTTCTGTTCATAACTTTTATGGACAGAATTTCTAGGTGCAGCCAGGGGCCGGAGGGGGGTCCGGTTTGGAGACCGCAGGATCTCAACTCTGCTTTTTGGGGATGATGTGGTCCTGTAGGCTTCATCGAACCTGGACCTCAAGCGTGCACTGGGGCAGTTTGCAGCCGAGTGCGAAGCGACTGGGAGGAGGATTAGCACCTACAAATCCGAGACCGTGGTTCTCGACTGGAAAAAGGTGGCTTGCCCTCTCCGGGTCGGTGGAGAGACCCTACCCCAAGTGGAGGAGTTTAAGTATCTTGGGGTCTTGTTCACGAGTGAGGGGAGGATGGAGCGTGAGACTGACAGGCGGATCGGCGCAGCATCTGCAGTCATGTGGTCGCTGTACCGGTCCGTCGTGGTGAAGAAGGAGCTAAGCCAAAAGGTGAGGCTCTGTATTTACCGGTCAATCTACGTTCCTACTCTCACCTATGGTCATGAGCTTTGGATCATGACCGAAAGAACGAGGTCCCGGATACAAGCAGCTGAAATGAGTTTCCTCCGCAGGGTGGCTGGGTGCACCCTTCGAGATCGGGTGAGGAGCTCAGTCACCAGGGAGGAGCTCGGAGTAGAGCCGCTACTCCTCCACATCGAGAGGGGTCAGCTGAGGTGGCTTGGACATCTGTTCCGGATGCCTTTGGGACGCCTCCCTGGGGAGGTGTTCCGGCCATGTTCCACGGGGAGGAGGCCTTGGGGTAGACCTAGGACACGCTGGAGGGACTATGTCTCTCAGCTGGCCTGGGAACGCCTCGGGGTACCACCGGAAGAACTGGAGGAGGTGTCTGGGGTGAGGGAAGTCTGTGCCTCTTTGCTTAGACTGCTGCCTCCGCGACCCGGCCCCGGATAAGCGGAAGATAATGGATGGATGGATGGATGTCAGCCAAGACACTCCAACAATGTCCAGAGCCTTTAGCATCTCAGGGAGAATCTCATCCACACCTGGCGCCTTGCCACCGAGGAGCTTTTTAACCACCAAGGAGCTTTTTAACCACCTCAGCAACCTCTACCACGGATATAGAAGAAGATTCCCCCAAGTCTTCAGGCTCTGCACGTCCCGGTTACCACCACCCGACGATGTCCCCAGTTCGGGTCAACAGTTCTCCTCCCTGGCCGTACACAGTCTGGGCAAAGCCCTGCCTCCCCTTCCTGAGGCGCCGAACGGTTTGCCAGAACTTCCTCGAGGCTGACCTAAAGTCCTTCTCCATAGCCTCACCAAACTCTCACTTTTAGCTTCCACAACTGCCGCAGCTGCAGCCCTTTTGGCCAACCGTTACCTGTCAGCTGCTTCAGGAGACCCCCGAGCCAACCAGGCCTGAAAAGCCTCCTTCTTCAGCCTGACGGCTTCCCTTACCACCGGTGTCCACCAACGGGTTTTTGGGTTGCCGCCACGACAGGCACCAGAGACCTTCTGACCACAGCTCCTAACAGTCCTTCTGCAGTGGAGGCTTTGAACATGGCCCACTCCGACTCCATGTCCCCGACCTCCCTCGGAATGCAGGAGAAACTCTTCCGGAGGTGGGAATTGAAAACCCTACGGACAGGGTCCTCCGCCAAACGTTCCCAGTTCACCCTCACTACACACGCCTGGTCTGTCCGGAAGCCTTCCCCACCATTGGATCCGACTCACCACCAGGTGGGGATCAGCTGACAGCTCCTCTCTTCACCCGAGTGTCCGAGACATATGGCCGCAGGTCTGATGATATGAATACAAAGTCGATCATCGACCTTTGGCCTAAGGTGCTCTGGTACCAGGTACACTCATGAGCCACCTTATGCTTGAACATGGTGTTCGTTATGGACAATCTATGATGAGCACAGAAGTTCAATAACAAAGCACCACTCGGGTTCAGATCGGGCAGGCCGCTCCTCCCAATCACCCCCCTCCAGGTTTCTCCATCATTGCCCACATGAGCATTGAAGTCACCCAGGAGAACAATGGAGTCCCCAGATGGCACCCCTTCCAGGACACCACCCAGAGACTCCAAGAAGGCCGAATACTACAAACTGCTGTTCGGTGCATAAGCACAAACAACAGTCAGAGTTTTCCCCTCTGCAACACGCAGTCACAGAGAGGCGACCCTCTCGTTCTCCGGGGTGAACTCCAACAACTGTATATCTAGCCGGTATCGCTCTACCTCCCACACCAGCTCAGGTTCCTTCCCCGCCAGTGAGGTGACGTTCCACGTCCCCAGAACCAGTGTACGCCACCAGGGGGCGTTGCGCCCAGACGCCCGCTCCTGCCTACTGCCCGGTGTGCATAGCACCCGACCCTGATTTCCTGTGGATGGTGGGCCCACTGGGCGGTGGCCCTGTGTAACTTCTTCGGGCTGTGCCCGACCGAGCCCCACGGGGCCCCAAGGCTCGGCCACCAGGCGCTCTCTGAGGAGCTCCCCTCCCAGGGCTGGTTCCAGGAGGAGGCCCCGGTATCTCTAACCTGGGCGAGGTGGCGACTTCCCTTTTATTCGATGTCATCAGGGTCTTCTGAAGTTTCTGCATTTGGTGTACAAATGTTGTGAATTTGTTTGTATAAAAGTAAAATATATGTAGGCACATTGCTGTATTATTATACAGCATACATCTTATTTATGTTATGTTATGTTATCTTATAAATTATAGCAGGGCTCCAGACTAACTTTTCCACTAGTAGCAGTGGTGCTACCAACTTTCTTGGTTGCACCAGCAAATGATTTGGTCACCCCACCACACCTCTTTGTTTTGGTTCAGCATTGCTACAGCTATTAATCCACTATGCTTGCTGATGAATAGCTGTTATGGTATAACCTAGTTATGGTGCATTGACCTTCAGTGACACAAGACTTGAAATTTGTAAAATGTTTCATTCAGAAAATATTCTTTTTTTTCACCAGTCATCTTCTGATATCAGTCATAAACTGGTGACAGGCTAAACACTTACTGAATATCAGCTTATTGGGAATTATCACATTTTACAGATGGTCCCTAAATGCCTAAACCAAAACTGGCAGGCAGCTACAGTGTAGCACCAGTTGTACATAGATTTATCCAGGTTGAAACAGGGTGATTTTTGTCAAACTGCGTTGTTTTCTGTGACAGATCCCGATCGCCATCTGTCCTCGAACAATCAGCGATTGTCCTTAATCGTAATTTCTACTGTGACATATACATATATACTCCAAGTGCTGTGAACATTGTGTAGAGACCACCTTAGAGTCCTGAAACCAATAGTTATTGGTGAAAAAAAAAACGTGTGCAGGTTAGAGGTAGCTTTTGCTTTGTAATACTGTCACCTTTATAACCATTACCTTTTATTTGTTACCTTTTATGTCATGCAGCACAAAGAGGAACATAGGTCAGCTTCATCTGGTTAATAATTACCCTTCAAGGGGCACCTTTTAAAAAGGATCAGGCCACAGCTGACTTTCCCACCAACCAACATCCACCATGGAGCTGCGTCTCTCTGCTTGTGTCCTGCTGCTACTTTGTGTGACATGGAGCGCAAATGGAGGGAAGATTTTGGTGTGGTATACTGAAGGCAGCCACTGGATCAACATGAAGCCGGTGCTGGACACGTTGGTTGAAAGAGGACACCAGGTGACTGTCCTGGTCCCAAGCTCTTCGTTATTCATGAACATCAGTGAACCGTCCCGTTTTCGCTACGAACCCTTCAATGTCACCGTTTCAGTGGAGGAGATGGAGGAAAGTATGAACAAGTTTATTCGGTTCTCCATGTATGAGATGGATCATATGAACATACTGCAGATTTATATCAAAGTCAGGGAGCTATCAAAGACTCAGTTGCAGAATGTTTTAAAGATATTGGACGGTGTGTTGAAATCAGAAACCATCATGAAGAAACTGAAGGAGGGAAATTATGACCTTCTACTGTCTGATCCCATTTACCCTGGCAGTGACTTAGTAGCAGACATTTTGGACATCCCCCTTGTCTTCTCCTTGCGCTTTTCTTTAGCAAACACCTGTGAGAGGTTGTGTGGTCAGGTACCTGCTCCACCTTCCTTTGTGCCCGGAGCTATGAGCAAACTTACAGACAGGATGGACTTCTCAGAGAGAATATGGAATGTTCTCTTCAATGCTCTGCAAGACGTTGTGATGGAGTACACCATGTGGAAAGAAGTAGATAAATATTACTCTGAAGTCAAAGGTGAGCAGCTGAGCAAGAACCACTGCAACAATATATTCTTTGTATGGATCACATGAAGTCTAATGATGATCAAATTGCTTTGGATTAACTGCAGTGATTTTATTTCTAATCACATGGTATAAAATGCAATGAGGACATTTGCTGTATATTCTGAAGCACTGGTGATACTTTACAATCCATTTGTTTTGCATTTGAACAGGAACACCCACCAGTGCCTGTGAGATGATGGGTAGAGCAGACATCTGGTTACTGCGAACCTACTGGGATTTTGACTTCCCTCGTCCTTTCCTCCCCAACTTCAAATATGTTGGCGGGATCCACTGCAGACCTGCCAAACCTTTACCAAAGGTAGGCCTGTCTCCACTATTACAAGTTGATTTATCTTTCATTACAACACAGTTGGACAGCGTTCCTGACTTAAAGAAAGAAGAGTCACAATGCTGAGCAAGGATAAGTAAAGTGCTAGTTGACTGGTTGATAGATAATATTCTTCTTCTTGCAGGAAATGGAAGAATTTGTGAAGAGTTCTGGAGACGATGGCATCGTGGTCTTCACATTAGGATCCATGATCAAGAACATCACCACAGAGAAGGCAAACATGATAGCCTCAGGCCTCGCTCAGATCCCACAAAAGGTCAGAGGATGATCAGTGTGTGCCAGCTGGAACCACCTTCAATAACCCTAAAACAGTTGTATAGATGGGAGCATCACCTGCTATAGAGTCAGTGAGGAACTCAAACCAGTGGTTTTGAATGTCTCAGTCAGTTAACTGTGGACTGCTATATATTGCTGTTGACTTCAAGATTAAGAAATTTGAAGCTGTAAGTGCTTTGATCTTTTAAAAGGCCTGCTTGATTTGTACGCATCGGTTAGCTCCATTGTCATATCCTTAGCTGGTTGGTCAGAGGAGGCACATGGTTATTGTGTTACCATCATGGTTGTAGAATTGATCAGCTCTGGTTTGTCACCATGACAATTCTAACCAGTCCTAAGGAGTTTATTATTTTAAAAAAACTGTTTAAAATTCAGGTAATAGAAATAAAATAAAATTATAGGACATTAACGTTTGAAAAAAGCCTTATTTCTGAAAAATAAGTGATGCCATCAAATCACACTGGCTACATTATATATGTCAATTAAAAATAAGTGATCATAAATGATGATTATTTATTCCAAAGCTATGCAGTTAATGATGACAAAGTCATCACTGTGTTTTCTAAAAAAGTTTTTCTTTTACTGTTGTTTATAGGTGCTGTGGAGATACAGTGGAGAAAAACCAAAAACTCTGGGTCCCAACACCAAATTATATGACTGGATCCCTCAGAACGACCTACTGGGTGAGTAAATTCTGGTATCCACCACATTTGTTGATGGAGGGATATCAAAAAAAATATCCTACTTAACTGTTTTTACTATCAGGAAAATCTACAATGTTGATAAAATCAAATGCCACTAACCCTTTAACAAGAATGTTTTGTTGTTTGTTAAAAAGTGTACCTGGAGCTTGTCTCACTGCCATCCACGTTAAGTTGATCTCTTTTAAGCTGTGGGCATTTCCTTCATTTACTTTGTGCTTTGAATAGAATGTAAAACACTCCTTGCTGTTTCAGCTTTAAAATGTGAACACAATACAATTTGTTGTTCAGACAGCAATAAATGTTATCTTGATTAAATACTACTACTAAATGTCATGTAAACCCCTGTCCTAGTTTGGTTGACTTTGATCTGTTATCTGATTGCTCACCTCAAACATTTGTTTGAACATGCACATGTATTTCTGCATAACTCATTCGGTCATCTGTAGTTGAAAATAAATAATGCCTGTTTCATGACTTTTGTCACAAATCAGGTCACCCTAAAACCAGAGCTTTCATCACTCATGGTGGCACAAACGGGATTTATGAGGCCATCTACCATGGTGTTCCTCTGGTGGGCATCCCCATGTTCGCTGACCAGCCAGACAACCTGGTCCATATGAAGGCTAAAGGAGCTGCAGTGACCGTTGACTTGAACTTCATGAAGAGTGAGGACCTGAGAGATGCCATCAACACTGTCATCAACGACAAATCGTAAGTTCTCCTACGTATCTGAACTTTCAGGCCATTGGAGGTATTGAAACATCGTTTTGTTTTTGCTTTGTTGGAGAGTTTACATTAATAATGGGTGTCAGATTGATAACATGCCCTAAAGGAACCATGGTCTAATGCAGTAACTGACTTGACAGTTCATCTCTCTATAGTATGTTCACATATGACTGTGTTACCAAATATCACATTAAGAGTATTGTAAAACTCACAGACAACACCACAGTGACTTGACTGATAAACAATTAGGACACGTACAGGAAGCAGAGGGACGTATCTATATGTTACCAAGACAACAAACTGGTCAGCCACCAGTGTACATCCACAAAGTCCCTGTTGAACCTGAAATATTTTGGATTCTGAGACATTCAGATCTCAGACCAGTGGTGTCGTTCAGATATTCTGGGATTTGCTGATAAAACTGAAATGTTGTCAACTTCCATTGGGATACATCAAGAGCATTTTTACTGGAGGTAAATTCTCCTTTAGAAATCTTGGGAAGACCACCGTCCCAGATTCAGACGTCCATTGAAGAGAAAGGCACTAAGGGTTGTTGAGGACAGTCATTCAGCACATGGTCTGTTCTCATTCCTGCCCTGAGGATAACGACCAAAAGGTTTGGACAGACCACCTTAAAGACAAGTTTTATAACAATGCCGTAGATTACTGAACAGTAGGCCATTTACACATTCACAGTGAGTTATGCAGAAGTTGTGGGATTTCATCATTACTGTTGTTTTCAACATCCTATTTATTATTAGGGCCCGAGCACTACTACTACTGCGTAGGACCCTATTGTTCCTGTAGTGTTTCTTTGGGGGATGGCGGTTTGGCGGTTTCTTTTTCTTACGCCACTTTGAAACTCAATTTGACCCCCTAAACATGCTCAAAAACTCCCCAAATTTGGCACACACATCAGGACTGGTGAATAATTTAATATTTTGGGGGATTTACACATATGAATGGCAAAATGACTCAATAGCGCCACCTTGAAAATTGTGCTTTAGTGGAGTTAATACGGCTAGTTTCGCGAAAACTCATGAAATTTGGTACACAGGTACAGTAGCCCAAGACAAAAACATTCCTGCTTTTAAAATTACAGAAAAGGCTCAACAGCGCCCCCTATAGCACGTGGTGTGCAGTTATTGGAATTTAACGAACTCCTCCCAGGATTTTTGCCCGATCTTCACCAAATTCGGTGTGTGGCATCTAGACCCCTCCAGGATGAAAAGTTAATAAAATCTTGTGGCTGCGTAACACGGTGTGGAGGTGGCATGGTGGCCATTTTGAACAAAAAAGCTCAATGGCGTCCCCCAGAACACAGTGTGTGCAGGCATTGGAATTTTACGAACTCCTCCCAAGATTTTTATCCGATTTTCACCAAATTGGCTGTGTGTCATCTACATCCCTCCAGAATGAAAAGTTATTAAAATCTTGTGGATACGTCACACGGTGTGGGCGTGGCATGGCGGCCATTTTGAACAAAATCGCCATATGGAATGAAACAGGTTTTGGAGGTGAAGGCATCCATGTAATATCACCAAATCCACACAAATCCTCATTAATCTCAAGAACTAACAATTGATATACAATTCAGGAATGAGCGTGGTCAAATGGCTCCACAGCGCCCCCTACAAATATTCAAATGCTCATATAAAATCACTGCTTTATCCTACAAACATGACATTTGGTACACACGTACAGTATCCCAAGACCAACAGATTTGCACACTCCAAATTTCAAACAGCTCCACATCGCCCCCTACAAATTTCAAAAATTCCTATAAAATCACTGGTTTGTCCTACAAACATGAAATTTGGTACATGTGCAGAGCAGGATGAGACAAATACTGCGTGCTATAGACATTCCGACCGTATCCCAAACCGCCGTGGGGGGGGAGCGAGGGCCCGTCCGACGCTGCTTGCAGCTTTAATTGTTATTTTTAATTTGACAAAGAGCCAGGGCATATGTTTTTCATTGTATAACTTCCAATTTACAACTGTATCTTTAAAATGTTATTGACAATGAACCTGACATCAAGTAAAACCACAGACTTTCAAAGGTCACAGTAAGATAATAAAATCACTGGATGGCTTTTACCCCCTCATATACCTGCTTATATGGAGGAAATTTAAATCATAAAATACATTACAATAAAAAATATATTCCTATTTTTATCCATAGTTTTTATAAGTTGAAGAAACTTGAAGAATAAAAGTTAAAAATGCAGTGTGATAAGATGCATTTATCTATATACATTTACAGGTACAAGGACAATGCCATGCGGCTGTCCAGCATACACCACGACAGACCCATGAGTGCTCTGGATGAGTCAGTGTTCTGGATCGAGTTCACCATGAGAAACAAAGGGGCAAAGCACTTGAGGGTCCAGGCCCACGAGCTCACCTGGTACCAGTATCACAGCCTGGATGTCATAGCCTTCCTCCTCGCCACAGTTCTGCTTCTAATATTCCTCTTTGTCAAGACCTGCAGCTTGTGCTTGTGGAGGTGCTGTGGCAGGAAGGGACAGACAAAGAGAAAGGCTGAGTGATGGACTGAACACAAGAGTGATTATTAAAGATGTGTGAATAAACTAGTTGTGTATTGGTGTAAAGCATTTAATGTAAACTGGACTTGAAAATCTGTTAATACCTTAAAAGTGACTTTTAAAAACACTGTTTTTGGTTTGCTGCTTTACACATTACCTGTAATTACTCCAGTTGCTGACAGGTGTGATAATTTGCATAACTTGATGTCAGTTTGACATTAAATTTTTAAATGTTTATTGGCTGATGTGAATTTAAGAGGAAAAAACACACAAAGGGATTTAAATCTGTGCCTTTTCTTGAACAATGATGATGCCAGGTTTTCTCAGCTCACTATAATGAAACAGATTTCCTGTTCACTACTGCTATATAAATGTTGTATTTTACATTTTTATCTTACTAACTTGGTTAGTAATTCGTCTAGGATTTGTTTTCTGGGGATCTCTGTGTGTCTGATGTTTAGGTTGTGAGTGAAAGGTAATAGCCAGCTCTTTCTGTCACAAGCTGCAGCAACATGCAGCACAGAGACCACGTCTTGGAGACTGACAGAAAAGCATGATTACATTTCATTAGAATGCCAAACAACAGTCAGTACCACAAGTGCAACAAGTCTTCTACATGTAGGGCAGAAACACAATCAACCTGTTGAAACAGCCAGCAAATGTTTATCAAAACAGGAGGAGGAATGCAGTTTCCAAATGTGTGGCTAGTAGTTCACCTCTTATTGTGTGAAGCCCACACACTGAGTTGAACAAATTATATGAACACTTGTTAACCAGTAACATAAATACTGATATTTACACATCTGAACAAATCTTACAAGTGTTACCTTCATTATGGCACAAGAATTATTCAAATAGACCTTGTGGTTGCAGAGATATACTGTTTTTATTTTGGGTATGTATTTTTCGAGCAGAGGCCTCAAAAATAGCTTAGGGCTTAAAGGGTTAATGATTAAAAGTAACCACAGGATTATTCTTTAGCTATGGGTGTGTTCATAAATTCACAATTGAAACTGTTGTTCTCAAATTCAGTTTCATAGAGTGACTTACTGATCTGGGGGCAGCAGACAAATTGTCTTGGTTTATTTTCTCCCTTTTCTGACTGAATGTTGGTACTGGAAGTGGTAGAAGAACTAATAATGACTCACAGTAAAAACTCTGTCAAAGAAAAAGTTCTGCATTTAATTTGCTACTTGAGTGAAAGACAGGAAATTCAGAAAAAATAGAAAATAAAGAAAAAAAGTTATGTTTATTCTGTTCATGAAGTGTTTAGCTTTTCACTTTCCAAGTACAACTGATAAGAGTACTGTTGAAGTACCAGACTGATAAGAAGTGTCAGTGAGAGTAGTGGTAGTATTAAAATCTCAACAACAACCGTCCCTACCCACCAATCTCTTGGATGATCCTCCTGAGGTATTCAGCTGTGAGACTGTTGAGGGTCCGCTTGGTCATTGCATTATGCCCTTTACATAATTTATCATGAATTCTCAGACTTTTAGAAGTTTGTAAAGTTAGTAGTTTTTTAATGTGGCTTTAAAAACTGTGAGGACTACAATCTTAAATCAATTTCTTACTTGACAAAAGGCTGCTGATTAGCATGAATCACTATTACAAAAACAACTTTAGAGGTGGCTGATGTTAAGTTACAAAGGTTGTTGTTTTTCATGAGGTGTTTATTTTGCCTTGTCACCACCCTGTCCATTAGGTTATAACAGTCAAATATATTACAATCAATCAATCAATAATGAAACAGAATAGAAAAACACAGCATTCAAATAAATAGATGATAACATGAATTTAGGAGAAGAAATGCTTGTGAAATAAAAATTGAAAATTGTTTTATGTGAACACAATCATTCTGGTTTCAAAACATAAAGAACTTTCATAATCATCTGTGTCAGATGTGGCAGATGTAAAAACAGCTGTGCAAAAAAAGTCACTGTTCAAGTTTGTAGTGGTCACCTTCAGTAAACAGAGGTCTGTTTCCAGGCCGTGTCCAATCAGAATGGTGTCGGCATTGATGAAACTCAACAAGGTCTCTTGGACCTCTCTAAGGGAGGTGTGGTTCTCCTTCACATCTTCCTCACTGATGCCTGAAAATCTAAACAAGTGAAGGGTCAACAGACCTGCTGACTGATTCAAAACATACTGATAAACACAGTAGTAGCATCAATTCCAGATCTTTAATCACCCGGTACCTTTCACTTAGTGGCAAGCCTATTTCCCTGAACTTTGTATTCTTACTGCCACTCTACATCCTTATTAAGATACAGCCTTTAGCTACTTGCCAGTTTTCTTATCATCATATTGCCAGTAGGGGGAAGGTAGAGTTTAAGTAGGTGCACAGTGAATGTTTTCTACCTAAGACAATATGGGAAAACAACCAGCCACAGATATAATCACATTACCTGGTGTCATAGTCGATAACTTCATTATAAGGTCTAACAAAGGTGTCATAGATGACTTGAAGACTAGAGTTGACCACTGTCACTCTGGATAGCTCCAAACAATCAATGGTGTAACACTATGAAGACAGACAATGACACGACATACACCGATCAGCTACAACATTATGACCACTGACAGGTGAAGTGAATAACATTGATCATATTGGTACTATGTGCTGTTCTGATGGAAAACCTTGGATTTTAACATGCATGTTGATGAGACTTAGACACTCAAATAAATATTGTCCCAAAACAAGCACACTCCCTCATGCAAATAGTAATAACAAATGTCACTGGTCTGCCCCTGCAGGAAAATGCACCCCACCACATGGAAAAAACATCAACCAATCAGGAGCATGTTGAGGAACATGACAATGGCCCAACATGTTGACTTCACCTCCAAACTTCCTACACCCCATTGTGATCAAGCATCAACAGGATGCAGTGGAACAAGTTTGATTGACAGATGCCCCACTGCACAAGCCAGAGTACCCAAAGGATCCAGTACCAACGTCCTGGTTCCAGACCCCATAGGACACCCTGAGAGATCCTCTTGTCCATGACCAATGGTTCAGAGCATTTTGGACCACATAAGGGGGACCAACACAGTATTATGCAGGTGGTCATAATGTTACACCTGATTGGTGTATATTCTCTTCACTGTGAGTCCACAAAACCACTAAACCAACCAGGCTGAGGGAGTCATGGACGTGTAACTGGTCAAGACAAAAAAAAAAACAAATTGGTATTGTTAAAAGAAATAAAGGAAATGTATCCAACTCTCGGTGTTTCCTCCCTTAAAAATCTGACATCCAGGGGTTCCCATGACTCCCTCACAGCAGCTGTAGCGGGTCTCCACTCCACCTGGCACTGCAACAGTTCCAAAACATTCCCAATGCATCAAAATGTTTATCATGTGTCTTACATCTTGAGGCTGCTGTGAAAGCAAAGGGAGGTCCTACTTAGAATTATTATGTGCTCCTAATTAACTGCTTGGTGAGTGCAGGTTTCCATGTATACTAGTATAATAGCAGATGGCAAGTAGGTAGTCACAAGGGACCAAGGTATTATGTTATATACTAAAAAATCAGTTAAACATTAAAGTAAGTGGGAGGTTAAGTGATAAAGAAAATGATCACTGGTGGCTCACCTCTATTCTAAACTGCTTTCCCATAATGATAATTGCACTCCTTCTTGGCTCACAGAGTTTGTCGCCCCGCATCGACAACATATCCTGTTGAGGGCTTTAACCAGTAAAACAGAAAGAGTTCATCACCAGAGAGAAGTGAGCTGAAACACAAAATCCTCATTCTAAATACAGAAGTGAAGTGTGCCCTCTAGTGGTTGCACTGGGCTCCTCTCCTATCCTCTCCTTTCTGTACTGTCATATATCACCATTACATATGACTAACCTATGTTTCCCCCCGAGGTTCTGTGTCCTGCTTGTTCTCTCCATGGATGTCCCTGGATCTGGAGCTCAACATCCCTGATCTGGAGCTGATCGTCCCTGATCTGGAGCTCAACGTCCCTGATCTGGAGCTCAACGTCCCTGATCTGATCAGCCTGCTGGCTCAACGTCCCTGACTGGAGCTCAACCTCTGCAACCCCTACCCCAACCTCTCCTACTATCCCTCCCTCCCTCCTCTTCCCCACTCCCAACCCAACCGGTCGAGGCAGATGGCCGATGAGATCTGATCACTTACCATCCTCATGCACTCTCTTATTCTCAGTAAAAAGGACAGCACAGCCATGTTTCTCTGGGTGCTGGACAGGACAGTTGCCCTCACTCAGCTTTTCATCAGTCAAAATATGATCCTTCAGGGACGCCCCAATAGCCTAGTGGTTATGTCGCGTGACCCACATGCAGAGGCATAGCGGCTATGCCGGGTTCGAGTCCTACCTCGGCCATTTACCGCATGTCTTTCCCCGCTTTCTCCTGTTTCTGGCTTCCCTTACAATCCTACTCAGCTGAAGCTTCTAAGTTGCCTTGCAGCTGCTGAATCAGGAAGTGAGGCCATAAGATATGATGGTTTCAACTATGCCTCTGTAGAAGGTGGTAAGATGAGGGGCGGGGGGCGTGCCTTCTTCAGATGCCGTAGGGGATGGAGACGCTGAAGTTTGCTGGGAGGAAGCACTTGATGTCTTCAAAACAAGCTGCTACAAACATTTTATGACTGAGTGTAAGGGCCACAGGGTGGAAGTCATTGAGGGAGGCTAGGTTTGACTTTTTTGGCATGGGGATGATGGTGGCAGGTGGGCACAGCTCTCTGGGTGTCTTTAAAGACTTGTTTTAACAGCTCAGCACACTCTCTCTCAACACACACAGAGGCGTTGTCCAGGCCTAAACCTTGTGTGGGTTGATGCTGGCGAAGACCTGATTATTCTGTGATGCAGTCACCTGGAGTGCCTGCTTGCTGGGTGATGGTGGGGGTGCCTGTGCACCTTGTTGTTGTTTACCTGCAGCGTGCATAAAAGTCATTGAGTTGGTGCGGTAGTGTGGGGTCCATGTAGCTTGCCTGCGGCGGGAAGGGCTTGTTGTCAGCAATTGAATTAAAACTATGCTTCAACCTCCACAAGTCTTTATTTTTCACAAAGTGGCTATTAAGCTTCTGTCCATGCAGTCTCTTCGCCTACCTGATGCCCCAAGACAGATGTTGTCTTGCCAGTCTGTATGCTTCCATGTCCCCAGATTTCAAGGCAGCATTTGGTAGCCTTAACAGTGAGCAGACCTCCCCAGTCAGCCAGGCATTCTGATTTGCATGTTTCCTGATGGTTTTTACAGAAGTTACATCATCAGTACATTTAGGTATATGGCCAAGGAGGGACAGACTCTGTATAATCCTGCAGATCGGTGACACCATCCCTTGATGCTGCCTCTTGAAAAATTTCCTGCCATGTGTCCTCAAAACAGTCTTGTAGTGATAGGATTGACTCCTTTGGGCACAGGCTGACTTCTGTCATTGCTGGTCACTGTTGTTTCACCATATGTCTGTACATAGGTGTAAGTATGACAGCTTGGTGATCAGAGTTGCAGAGGGAGTCGGAGGTTTTGATATTTGTATACACATGATCTAATGTGTTGTTGTCCCTGGTTTCACACGTCAGGATTAGCCGTCTGCAGCAGGTTGATGTTGTGGTATACTTCAACTATAGCCTCCCTCACGTTGGTGCTCGGAGGTACATAAACTGCTAAAATTATGACCGCCATCAGCTCCTGTGTCGGATAGAAAGGTCGACATTTCACAGTCATGAACTCCAAGTGCTGTGGGCAATGTGTAGAGACCACCTTAGAGTCCTGACACCAAAAGGTTGGTGGTGAAAAAAAAAAACGTGTGCAGGTTAGAGGTAGCTTTTGCTTTGTAATACTGTCACCTTTATAACCATTACCTTTTACTTGTTATCTTTTATGTCATGCAGCACAAAGAGGAACATAGATCAGCTTCATCTGGTTAATAATTACCCTTCAAGTAGCACCTTTTAAAAAGGATCAGACCACAGCTGACTTTCCCACCAACCAACAGCCACCATGGAGCTGCGTCTCTCTGCTTGTGTCCTGCTGCTACTTTGTGTGACATGGAGCGCAAATGGAGGGAAGATTTTGGTGTGGTATACTGAAGGCAGCCACTGGATCAACATGAAGCCGGTGCTGGACACGTTGGTTGACAGAGGACACCAGGTGACTGTCCTGGTCCCAAGCTCTTCGTTATTCATGAACATCAGTGAACCGTCCCGTTTTCACTACGAACCCTTCAATGTCACCGTTTCAGTGGAGGAAATGGAGGAAAGTATGAACAAGTTCCTTCACTTCTCCATGTATGAGATGGATCATATGAGCATACTGCAGATTTATATCAGACTTGCAGAGCTCATGAAGACTCAGTTGCAGAATGTTTTAAAGATACTGGACGGTGTGCTGAAATCAGAAACCATCATGAAGAAGTTGAAGGAGGGAAATTATGACCTTCTCCTGTCTGATCCCATCATGCCTGGCAGTGACTTAGTAGCAGACATTTTGGACATTTCTCTTGTCTTCTCCTTGCGCTTTTCCATGGCTAATAACTGGGAGAGGCTGTGTGGTCAGGTACCTGCTCCACCTTCCTTTGTGCCCGGAGCTATGAGCAAACTTACAGACAGGATGGACTTCTCAGAGAGAATATGGAATGTTCTCTTCTATGCTCTGCAGGATGTTGTGATGGAGTACACCATGTGGAAAGAAGTAGATAAATATTACTCTGAAATCAAAGGTGAGTAGCTGAGCAAGAACCACTGCAACAATATACTCTTTGTATGGATCACATGAGGACTAATGATGATCAAATTGCTTTGGATTAACTGCAGTGATTTTATTTCTAATCACATGGTATAAAATGCAATGAGGACATTTGCTGTATATTCTGAAGCACTGGTGATACTTTACAATCCATTTGTTTTGCATTTGAACAGGAACACCCACCAGTGCCTGTGAGATGATGGGTAGAGCAGACATCTGGTTACTGCGAACCTACTGGGATTTTGACTTCCCTCGTCCTTTCCTCCCCAACTTCAAATATGTTGGCGGGATCCACTGCAGACCTGCTAAACCTTTACCAAAGGTAGGCCTGTCTCCACTATTACAAGTTGATTTATCTTTCATTACAACACAGTTGGACAGCGTTCCTGACTTAAAGAAAGAAGAGTCACAATGCTGAGCAAGGATAAGTAAAGTGCTAGTTGACTGGTTGATAGATAATATTCTTCTTCTTGCAGGAAATGGAAGAATTTGTGCAGAGTTCTGGAGACGATGGCATCGTGGTCTTCACATTAGGATCCATGCTCAAGAACATCACCACAGAGAAGGCAAACATGATAGCCTCAGGCCTCGCTCAGATCCCGCAAAAGGTCAGAGGATGATCAGTGTGTGCCAGCTGGAACCACCTTCAATAACCCTAAAACAGTTGTATAGATGGGAGCATCACCTGCTATAGAGTCAGTGAGGAACTCAAACCAGTGGTTTTGAATGTCTCAGTCAGTTAACTGTGGACTGCTATATATTGCTGTTGACTTCAAGATTAAGAAATTTGAAGCTGTAAGTGCTTTGATCTTTTAAAAGGCCTGCTTGATTTGTACGCATCGGTTAGCTCCATTGTCATATCCTTAGCTGGTTGGTCAGAGGAGGCACATGGTTATTGTGTTACCATCATGGTTGTAGAATTGATCAGCTCTGGTTTGTCACCATGACAATTCTAACCAGTCCTAAGGAGTTTATTATTTTAAAAAAACTGTTTAAAATTCAGGTAATAGAAATAAAATAAAATTATAGGACATTAACGTTTGAAAAAAGCCTTATGTCTGAAAAATAAGTGATGCCATCAAATCACACTGGCTACATTATATATGTCAATTAAAAATAAGTGATCATAAATGATGATTATTTATTCCAAAGCTATACAGTTAATGATGACAAAGTCATCACTGTGTTTTCTAAAAAAGTTTTTCTTTTACTGTTGTTTATAGGTGCTGTGGAGATACAGTGGAGAAAAACCAAAAACTCTGGGTCCCAACACCAAATTATATGACTGGATCCCTCAGAACGACCTACTGGGTGAGTAACTTCTGGTATCCACCACATTTGTTGATGGAGGGATATCAAAAAAATATCCTACTTAACTGTTTTTACTATCAGGAAAATCTACAATGTTGATACAATCAAATGCCACTAACCCTTTAACAAGAATGTTTTGTTGTTTGCTTAAAAGTGTACCTGGGTAAGGGTTATTATGTAAAACTGTATCTCATTCGGTCATCTCTAATTGAAAATAAATAATGCATGTTTCATGACTTTTGTCACAAATCAGGTCACCCTAAAACCAGAGCTTTCCTCACTCATGGTGGCACAAATGGGATTTACGAGGCCATCTACCATGGTGTTCCTCTGGTGGGCATCCCCATGTTTGGTGACCAGCCAGACAACCTGGTCCATATGAAGGCTAAAGGAGCTGCAGTGACCGTTGACTTGAACTTCATGAAGAGTGAGGACCTGAGAGATGCCATCAACACTGTCATCAACGACAAATCGTAAGTTCTCCTACGTCTCTGAACTTTCAGGCCATTGGAGGTATTGAAACAGTTTTGTTTTTGCTTTGTTGGAGAGTTTACATTAATAATGGGTGTCAGATTGATAACATGCCCTAAAGGAACCATGGTCTAATGCAGTAACTGACTTGACAGTTCATCTCTCTATAGTATGTTCACATATGACTGTGTTACCAAATATCACATTAAGAGTATTGTAAAACTCACAGACAACACCACAGTGACTTGACTGATAAACAATTAGGACACGTACAGGAAGCAGAGGGACGTATCTATATGTTACCAAGACAACAAACTGGTAAGCTACCAGTGTACATCCACAAAGTCCCTGTTGAACCTGAAATATTTTGGATTCTGAGACATTCAGATCTCAGACCAGTGGTGTCATTCAGATATTCTGGGATTTGCTGATAAAACTGAAATGTTGTCAACTTCCATTGGGATACATCAAGAGCATTTTTACTGGAGGTAAATTCTCCTTTGGAAATCTTGGGAAGACCACCGTCCCAGATTCAGACGTCCATTGCAGAGAAAGGCACTAAGGATTGTTGAGGACAGTCATTCAGCACATGGTCTGTTCTCATTCCTGCCCTCAGGATAACGACCAAAAGGTTTGGACAGACCACCTTAAAGACAAGTTTTATCACCAAGCGGTTAGATTACTGAACAGTAGGCCATTTACACATTCACAGTGAGTTACCTAGAATTTGTGGGATTTCATATTTACTGTTGTTTTCAATGTCTTATTTATTATTGTTATTTTTTATTCGACAAAGAGCCAGGGCATATGTTTTCCATTGTACAACTTCCAACGTACAACAATTTTAAAGATATAAAATGTTATTAACAGTGAACCTGACATCAAGTAGAACCACAGACTTTCAAAGGTCACAGTAAGATAATAAAATCACTGGATGGCTTTTACCCCCTCATATACCTGCTTATATGGAGGAAATTTAAATCATAAAATACATTACAATAAAACATTTATTCCTATTTTTATCCATGGTTTTTATAAGTTGAAGAAACTTGAAGTATAAAAGTTAAAAATACAGTGTAATAATATGCATGTATCTATATACATTCACAGGTACAAGGACAATGCCATGCGGCTGTCCAGCATACACCACGACAGACCCATGAGTGCTCTGGATGAGTCAGTGTTCTGGATCGAGTTCACCATGAGAAACAAAGGGGCAAAGCACTTGAGGGTCCAGGCCCACGAGCTCACCTGGTACCAGTATCACAGCCTGGATGTCATAGCCTTCCTCCTCGCCACAGTTCTGTTCCTAATATTCCTCTTTGTCAAGACCTGCAGCTTGTGCTTGTGGAGGTGCTGTGGCAGGAAGGGACAGACAAAGAGAAAGGCTGAGTGATGGACTGAACACAAGTGTGATTATTAAAGATGTGTGAATAAACTAGTTGTGTATTGGTGTAAAGCATTTAATGTAAACTGGACTTGAAAATCTGTTAATACCTTAAAAGTGACTTTTAAAAACACTGTTTTTGGTTTGCTGCTTTATACATTACCTGTAATTACTCCAGTTGCTGACAGGTGTGACAGTTTGCGTAACTTGATGTCAGTTTGACATTAAATTCTGAATGTTTATTGGCTGGTGTGAATTTAAGAGGAAAAAACACACAGAAGGATTTAAATCTGTGCCTTTACTTGAACAATGATGGTGTCAGGTTTTCTCAGCTCTCTATAATGAAACAGATTTCCTTTTCACTACCGCTATCGAAGCGAATGTGGACCAATACTAAATTTAAAATGCAATAACAGAAATGCTTTTTCATTTTCACAATAACACTGCATTTTTTGACTCATAAATAAAATTAATAATATATCTGCCAAACTGCATTTTCATTTTCTTCTTCAAGACTGCTCATTCTGTTACTTAATTCAAATGAAAAAGAAAAGGGCATTTAAGATTTAATTTTCAAAAGATGCCCCAGTAAATAGTTACCAAAATTCAATTTGAAATGTCGAATTTGAAAATTAAAATGCATTAGCAGAAATACTTTTTCATTTCAAGGTTATGGCTGCATTATTTGACTCATAAATAAAGTTAATAATTAATCATCCAAACTGCATTTTCATTTTCTTCTTAAGGTTGCACATTTTCAGACAGAACTAAAAAGAAAAGACAAAGAGGAGAATGCTTTTTCGTTTTCAAATCCGCCCCGCAAAAAATGGTCCAAAACTCAATTTGACTTGGCAATCCCAGGCAGGGGGCGCAGGAGAGTGACGTCACTGGCCGCTCTTCTTCTTCTGACCGTGCTGCGCATCTGATAGGCTCGGAGGCGGTGGGCATACTTGAGCTGACCTCTGCCTGAGCTGCCGAGGGAGGCCGCAGGCCGCCTGCCTGGAGACTCTTTCACCAGATCACCGATCTTAGCCACACCAGCTGCTCAGATTCTGCCCGCGGCAGAATCTGAGCAGCTGGTCAGATTCTGCTGATCGACTGACCCGATCTGTTTCCTGCCAGCCTTCCCGAGCTGACGTTGCCGGACCACCCTGCAGCGGCGCACACTCACCACTACGATTCTGCCCCACGCCTGCTGCTGACCAGCTCCGGCTCCGATCGCCGGACCCCGGAATCCTGCCCCTCTTACATCGGCGACGCACTGCCCGATTTTGCCCGCAGCCAGCCTCCATAGTTGCTAGCTCCCGACCTGCCTGTCTCTGCCCGACATCGGTCTCTGCCAGATGCCGGCTGGTCCACGTTCTCCTGTGTTCACCAGGTCCAGCCTCTCTCACCAAAACGAAACGTGCTGGTTAAAATAAAACACATATTTTTCAGTACGGTGAGAGGATTCGAACCGATGTCATCAAAGGGAAAACTGTAAGTCGAACATCTAACTCACTACACCACGGATCACTACCACGTATTGCGCATCACATGTATACCTCATTTCTCATTCTGCCAGGTGTTCAAAGCCCTGTGATAATCCAGGAAACGCTCCCAGATCAACTGTGATAGTCACAAGTTAACATGAGCATCCTGTTTAATAAGGAGACATAGAAGTAACTATTGTCTGACCAAACAATATTTATAAGAGAGAAGCTCGTCCTCTGTTGTGTGTTAGTCTGTGGATTCACTGGAACAGATCCACAGCACAACTTCAAGTTTAACTCGGGTTTGTTCACCACAAGGAGAACGCTGGAGCGGCCGGCCGCATCTGGCAGAGACCAATGTCGGGCAGAGACGTTGATGGTGAGTGGTGTCGCCGGGACAGGACAGGCAGGTCGGGAGCTAGCAACTGTGGAGGCTGGCTGCGGGCAAAATCGGGCAGTGTGTCGCCGATGTAAGAGGGGCAGGATTCCGGGGTCCGGCAATCGGAGCCGGAGCTGGTCAGCGGCAGGCGTGGGGCAAAATCTGAGCAGCTGGTGTGGCTAAGATCGGTGATCTGGTGAAAGAGTCTCCAGGCAGGCGGCCTGCGGCCTCCCTCGGCAGCTCAGGCAGAGGTCAGCTCAAGTATGCACACCACCTCTTAGCCTATCAGATGCGCAGCATTATTGCATTTTAAATCTAGTATTGGTCCACATTCGCTTCAATAATGTTTATTCTGTTCATGAAGTGTTTAGCTTTTGTTGACAGTTGCTGTGTGTTCAGTACTCTGATTGCACTGGGATAGAATGTCCTAATAAATCTGGAAGTGTGAGCCTTGATGGACCTGTACCTCTTCCCTGAGGGCAGCAGTGAGAACAGGCTGTGCCCGGGGTGTGAACTGTCACAGGTAATGCTTGTGGCCCAGCGCAGACACCTGGTGTTGTAAATGTCTGACAGAGAGGACAGCTGCACTCGTATGATGCTCTGTGCTGACTTCCTGGCTCTATCCAGAGCCTTCTTGTCAGCCTGAGAGCTGCTCCTGAACCACACCAAGATGTTGTGGGTGAGGATGCTCTCTACAGAAAACCTATAGAAGGACAGCAGCAGGTCCTGGGACATGTTAACCTTTCTCAGTGACCTTAGAAAGTAAAGTCGCTGCTGTGCCTTTTTCACGAGGGCATTGGTGTTGGTGCCCCATATAAGGTCCTGTGAAATGTACGTTCCCAGAAACTTGAAGTCAGTGACCCGCTCCACCAGGTCCCCTCGGATGAGAAGAGGGGGGGGATCCTCCCTCTTCCTCCTGAAGTCCAACACCACCTCCTTAGTTTCTGAGGAGTTGAGTGCCAGGTTATTGAGGGAGCACCAGGTAGTGAGGTTCAGGACCTCCTCCCTGTAGGCTGTTGTCATTGTTGTTCTGAATCAGCCCCACCACAGTAGTGTCATCTGCAAATTTTACAAAGATGTTGCTGCTGTGAATTGGTGCACAGTCATGGGTGTACAGGGTGTACAGCATTGGACTGAGCACACAGCCCTGGGGAGCCCCCGTGCTCACAGTCATGGTTGAGGAGTGGTCGTCCCCCAGCCTGACTGACTGCAGACGGTTGGTGAGAAAGTCTCTGATCCATCTGCAGGTGTGCTCATCAATACCCACACTGCACAGTTTGGACAACAGTCTGCTTGGAACGAGTGTGTTAAAAGCAGAATTGAAGTCCACAAACAACATCCTCGCATAACTGCTAGAGTGTTCAAGGTGTTTACACACTGTGTGGAGGGCTGCGCTAATGGCATCACCTGTGGACCTGTTGGCTCTGTCTGCGAATTAGTGCTGATCGAGACTGGGAGGGAGCAAAGATTTTATGTGCCTCAGAACTAGTCTCTCAAAGCACTTCATCACAGTAGAAGTGTCAATGTTCAAGTTTGCAGTGGTCACCCTCAGTAATTACAGGTCTGTTTCCAGGCCGTGTCCAATCAGAATGGTGTCGGCATTGATGAAACTCAACAAGGTCTCTTGGACCTCTCTGAGGGAGGTGTGGTTCTCCTTCACATCTTCCTCACTGATGCCTGAAAACCTAAACAAGTGAAGAGTCAACAGACCTGCTGACTGATTAAAAACATACTGATAAACACAGTAGTAGCATCAATTCCAGATCTTTAATCACCCGGTACCTTTCACTTAGTGGCAAGCCTATTTCCCTGAACTTTGTATTCTTACTGCCACTCTACATCCTTATTAAGATACAGCCTTTAGCTTCTTGCCAGTTTTCTTATCATCATATTGCCAGTAGGGGGAAGGTAGAGTTTAAGTAGGTGCACAGTGAATGTTTTCTGTCTAAGACAAAATGAGGGAAACAACCAGCCACAAATATAATCACATTACCTGGTGTTATAGTCGATAACTTCATCATCAGGTCTGACAAAGGTGCCATAGACGACTTGAAGACTAGAGTTGACCACTGTCACTCTGGATAGCTCCAAACCGTCAATGGTGTAACACTATGAAGACAGACAATGACACGACGTACACCGATCAGCTACAACATTATGACCACTGACAAGTGAAGTGAAGTCTCCAGTGTTTCCTCGCTACAAGAGCTGATAGTAAGATAGCGCGTCCTCATTCTCTTATTTCTCTTATGTATTCATTCAGTTATAAAAAATGTGTATGTGCGTGTGGACGTGGAAAGTGTGTGTGTACGTATGTGTGTGCGTGTGTGTGTGTGTGTGTGTGTGTGTGTGTGTGTGTGTGTGTGTGTGTGCATTTGTTTTGCTCTTGTCTCTGTTGTTTTTATCATGTACAGCACTTTGTGCTGCATTTTTAATGCATGAAAAGTGCTATACAAATAAAGTTTAATTGATTGATTGAATAACATTGATCATATTGGTACTATGTGCTGTTCTGATGGAAAACCTTGGATTTTAACATCCATGTTGATGAGACTTAGACACCCAAATAAACATTGTCCCACAACAAACACACTCCCTCATGCAAATGGAAATCCCAAATGTCACTGGCCTACCCCTGCAGGAAAATGCACCCCACCACATGGAAACAACATCAAACAATGAGGAACATGTTGAGGAACATGACAATGGCCCAACATGTTGATTTGACCTCCAAACTTCCTACACCCCATTGTGATCAAGCATCAACAGGATGCAGTGGAACAAGTTTGATGGACAGAGGCCCCACTGCACAAGCCAGAGTACCCAAAGGATCCAGTGCCAACGTCCTGGTTCCAGACCCCATAGGACACCCTGAGAGGTCCTCTTGTCCATGACCAATGCTTCAGAGCATTTTGAGCACATAAGGGGGACCAACACAGTATTATGCAGGTGGTCATAATATTACACCTGATCAGTGTATATTGTCTTCACTGTGAGTCCACAAAACCATTAAACCAACCAGGCTGAGGGAGTCATGGACATGCAGTTGGTCAAGACAAAAAAAACCAAATTGGTATTGTTAAAAGAAATAAAGGAAATGTATCCAACTCTCGGTGTTTCCTACCTTAAACATCTGACATCCAGGGGTTCCCATGACTCCCTCACAGCAGCTGTAGCGGGTCTCCACTCCACCTGGCACTGCAACAGTTCCCAAACATTCCCAATGCATCAAAATGTTTATCATGTGTCTTACATCTTGAGGCTGCTGTGAAAGCAAAGGGAGGTCCTACTCAGAATTATTATGCGCTCCTAATTAACTGCTTGGTGAGTGCAGGTTTCCATGTATACTAGTATAATAGCAGATGGCAAATAGGTAATCACAAAGGACCAATGCATTTTATATACTAAATCAGTTGAACATTTACATGGCAGGTTAAGTGATAAAGAAAATGATCACTGGTGGCTCACCTCTATTCTAAACTGCTTTCCCATAATGATAATTGCACTCCTTCTTGGCTCACAGAGTTTGTCGCCCCACGTCGACAACAGATCCTCTTGAGGGCTTTAACCAATAAAACAGAAAGAGTTCATCACCAGAGAGAAGTGAGCTGAAACACAAAATCCTCATTCTAAATACAGAAGTGAAGTGTGCCCTCTAGTGAAATAAAAGGAAAATAGCGGTGAGATCTGATCACTTACCGTCTGCATGCACTCTCTTATTCTCAGTAAAAAGGACAGCACAGCCATGTTTCTCTGGGTGCTGGACAAGCCAGTTGCCCTCAATCAGCTTTTCATCAGTCAAAATATAATCCTTCAAACTCTTATACAATGTCGTATCATCTGCTGGAAAAACAAAAATACTGAGAAGCTGCTAAATATTTAAATTAAATGACAAATGTATTTGAAAGAAATTAATTCTCACCATTTGCTTTAAACTTCTTCAGGTTAAGTGGTATGTTGCCTTTCAATCTTTGGCTGTTGACTTCATTTTCATCTGAACCAAACAAAGTATAAATGCATTAAATTCAACTATTTGTGCTGCATCAGGTTTGTTCTTCCTTTCATAAATAAAAGTAAAGTCTCCTTGAAGATTTTTGAGAGATTCTCTAATGAATATTATTCAAATAAAAAACGTTTACACCTTAAAATCCATGAAAATGATCCTGTTCTGCCCTAAATTGGCTTAGATGTAACTCTACACCATTCTTCACCCACAATGCACGGATTTACATGGATCCTGTCCCTCTCTCCACTCACACCATGCTCACAGATTTCAATGAGAATCATCTCAAAGTCTATCAAAAATCATTTACATCCATCTAACAGTTGGAGCGAAATTCACGAAAAACAAAAAGCCATGTCTCTGGAGAACATGTCTAAAAGGCATGGCCACCCACCTAACAGAAATATTACCAACCAACACTGCCATCCCTGGAGACACAACTCTAGTGTGGATAAAATTGTCACAACTCAGAATACTTTGAATCATAACAGTCCAATAATGCTAAAATAATAGTTAATAAATCTTCCCCTAACAAAATCAGCACGTTTCCCCGATGGCAGGAGGGACAACAGACCATTGGAGGGGTGATGAGGATCCCTTATGATGCTGGTGGTCCTGTGAGCGCATCTTTAGCAGAGAGGAGAGGCATGCCAATTATCCTGCTGGCTTCCCTTACAATCCTACTCAGCTGAAGCTTCTAAGTTGCCTTGCAGCTGCTGAATCAGGAAGTGAGGCCATAAGATATGATGGTTTCACCTATGCCTTTGTAGAAGGTGGTAAGATGAGGGGCGGGGGGCGTGCCTTCTTCAGATGCCGTAGGGGATGGAGACGCTGAAGTTTGCTGGGAGGAAGCACTTGATGTCTTCAAAACAAGCTGCTACAAACATTTTATGACTGAGTGTAAGGGCCACAGGGTGGAAGTCATTGAGGGAGGCTAGGTTTGACTTTTTTGGCATGGGGATGATGGTGGCAGGTGGGCACAGCTCTCTGGGTGTCTGTAAAGACTTGTTTTAACAGCTCAGCACACTCTCTCTCAACACACACAGAGGCGTTGTCCAGGCCTAACACCTTGTGTGGGTTGATGCTGGCGATATATGGGGCCATGGGTATATGGCCAAGGAGGGACAGACTCTGTATAATCCTGCAGATCGGTGACACCATCCTTTAATGCTGCCTCTTGAAAAATTTCCTGCCATGTGTCCTCAAAACAGTCTTGTAGTGATGGGATTGACTCCTTTGGGCACAATCTGACTTCTGTCATTGCTGGTCACTGTTGTTTCACCAAAGGTCTGTACATAGATGTAAGTATGACAGCTTGGTGATCAGAGTTGCCCATGTGGGGGAGGGAGGTTGCTCTGTAAGAGTTTTTGATGTTTGTATACACATGATCTAATATGTTGTTGCCCCTGGTTTAACATGTCAGGCTTAGCTGTCTGCAGCAGTTTGATGTTGTGGTAGCCTCTCTCACGTTGGTGCTTGGAGGTAAATAAACTGCTACAATGATGATCGCCATCAGCTCCCGTGGTAGAAGAGTAGGCATTTCACAGTCATGAACTCCAAGTGCTGTGGGCATTGTGTAGAGACCACCTTAGAGTCCTGACACCAAAAGGTTGGTGGTGGGGAAAAAAGCATGTGCAGGCTAGAGGTAATGTTTGCTTTGTAATACTGTCACCTTTATAACCATTACCTTTTATTTGTTATCTTTTATGTAATGCAGCACAAAGAGGAACATAGGTCAGCTTCATCTGGTTAATAATTACCCTTCAAGGATCACCTTTTAAAAACGGATCAGACCACAGCTGACTTTTCCACCAACCAACAGCCACCATGGAGCTGCGTCTCTCTACTTGTGTCCTGCTGCTACTTTGTGTGACATGGAGCGCAAATGGAGGGAAGATTTTGGTGTGGTATACTGAAGGCAGCCACTGGATCAACATGAAGCCGGTGCTGGACACGTTGGTTGACAGAGGACACCAGGTGACTGTCCTGGTCCCAAGCTCTTCGTTATTCATGAACATCAGTGAACCGTCCCGTTTTCACTATGAACCCTTCAATGTCACCGTTTCAGTGGAGGAGATGGAGGAATTTATGAACAAGTTCTTTCAATTCTCCATGTATGAGATGGATCATATGAGCATACTGCAGATTTACATCAGATTTGCAGAGCTCATGAAGACTCAGTTGCAGAATGTTTTAAAGATATTGGACGGTGTTCTGAAATCAGAAACCATCATGAAGAAACTGAAGGAGGGAAATTATGACCTTCTCCTGTCTGACCCTGTTTACCCTGGCAGTGACTTAGTAGCAGACATTTTGGGCATTCCCCTTGTCTTCTCCTTGCGCTTCTCCTTAGCTAATAACTTTGAGAGGTTGTGTGGTCAGATACCTGCTACACCTTCCTTTGTGCCCGGAGCTATGAGCAAACTTACAGACAGGATGGACTTCTCAGAGAGAATATGGAATGTTCTCTTCTATGCTCTGCAGGACATTGTGATGGAGTACACCATGAAGAAAGAAGTAAATAATTATTACTCTGAAATCAAAGGTGAGTAGCTGAGCAAGAACCACTGCAACAATATACTCTTTGTATGGATCACATGAGGACTAATGATGATCAAATTGCT